>JAQGDG010000030.1:0-2400000 GCA_029844215.1 Przewalskia tangutica
GCCTAAGACACGAACCTCTCACGAAGTTGCGATTGTACGCGCGGCTACTGGCTGTAGGGCGCTGCAGTGGCGGAGATGTTTTAGTGAAAATTGGGTGAGAAAATCAGAAGATATTTCGTGAAAGGCCTATGGGAGGTGACAGAGTGTCCTCCACGTCTTTTGAAACGAGAAGACCTTATGTTATTGTGACAAAGTCTTGAAGACTTGAGGTCATTTACAAAGTTCTTCCCAAGAAAAATCCTCTTCTCTTCTCTCTAAAAAAGTGATAAACCCTAGGTGTGATAGAGATTTTTGGAAAGGCAACAAGGAAAGGAAATTATGTTGTAGCAACACTTGTAGAGGGGATTACGTGTGGTGATTTTAACGTGAAGAAGAATTTCGGAAAGAGGGCTTATTGTCACGACTAGATCCAGGGCAGTATTGGTAGTGCCTTACAGGGCACCGAAGTAGATATACATCAGGTAACCGGTTGAATATAAAAACAAAGACATGAGATAAAGAGTAAAATGAAAAACAATCTATCAGGAAAAAGATTGTCTTTGGCGTATACGTATATAATATCAAGTCGGCAGTTCATCCCAGGAAATTTACAGCGAGGACTACGGATTTTCTACAGAAAGTAAACAACTATGGACGGAGACTGGGGCACGCCATACCACTGTGTACATACGTAAGCCTGATACCAATGAGGGAGATCATACCCAAAAGATAAGCCTCAGGAGAAGCAGGGGCTTTCCCAAAAGCGGACAATTGATCCTAGGAGGCGAGGGATCAGCAACGAGGTATTACCTACTACTGCGTAGGCAGTGAGCATTTGCCCCCGAGGAGGTCGTCTGACGTGTAATTGCAAGTGCATGGCCCAGCAAAATGCTTTTGAAATGAAATCATAGTAGCATTTTTAAAACCAGTTACAAATGCGTATGAACAGCCAGTTTAATACTTGCGTAGTGCCACCAGCACAGCGCAAACAAGAGCAAAATAGATATAACATAAGCGGTGTTTCTAGGCGGTAGTAATGATGAAGCGAAAGGCGATCTCCCGTAAATATCATTATGCGAGCCTAATCCACGGAACTTCGCATGATCCGCACCAGACCACCCTAGGTCCGCGCGTAAATTATCCTCCGCGCCGGGGTAGCTAACCTGACAGCGTCAGCTTTGGACTCCGCTTGATCGCGTAGTCCACCGCAGAGACGCGTGGGGTATTCCTCGCATCGGCGTAACTTGCACGGAGTGATGGAAGTCCTGGAACTCCATGCATTTCAGCGCCAGGTGCACCTGGACCCGCGCCCAGAAATTATTCCCTGCGCGTATCGGGAGTGGCTAGCCCTCATGGCTCAAGTCAACAAGTCGGGGGTTGAAGTGGTATAATGCTCGGCCTGGCCTATCGTTAAACAGCATAAGCCTGACAACAAAGCCAGCTTTACCTGCTGACGTTTACAAGGCGCACTAACACCGCGTAGTAATGCGTAATATGTTATTTATACCCGTAACTTCCAAGTATGTATGTCGAGGATGTCACGTCTGATTATTCGAGCCTATTTAGGTTAGAATAAAATGAAGTAAACTTTAAAGCGGAAAAGATTCCGAACCTTGAAGAAATTCTACGTTTTAATATTTTAACCCGATTACAGTTTTTCGAAGATGAAATATTTTGGACCAATAGGAGCGACATGTCACCCCTTAGTTGGCATGGGTTGGACGAAATGGGGCACAGTGGACGGAAGTCAATTGGTCGAGTCTTGCAAGATATTTTTGGGTTAGTGGAAATTGTAGAGTATTTTGGACGGTTTGTGAGCCTAGTGGAGGGGCCCACATGGCTTTCCGTTGTTGTGGGGACATATGTCCCAATGTTGTAGTGGACATATGTCCCAACATTTGTGAGTGGACACTTGGTGGAAGACTTCAACCCTTGACAAGCTACCAAATCTACACCCACTCCATTTGTTTTAATCTTGGCCCTTGTTGGATTACTGCTAAATACACATAACTTGTGCTGAAGACTTAACCCGTCCGAAAAACATTTTCAGAAGTCTCAAAATCCCTCACACCTCTTAAATGTAGTTCTCGTCAAGTCCTCCCCTCACACCCCTCCTAGTAGTTAAGTCAAAACCCCCCTCCTTGGTAGAAAATATTCTCTCCAAGTATTGTCTACTATCCCAAAAAGAATACCTTAGCCAAATACCTTGTAGTATTCCAAAAGTCACCTCACTATACTAAAAGCCCGGAGAAATACTACGCTTATATCCATTGCTAGTCACTTTAAAGCGAAACCTACTGGAAATCTTCGCAGTTGGTTGGAAAGTATTAGAGAAGAAGTAGAAGTTGTTTAGAAAACTTCTAACAGGGTTTCTTCAGAGACTGCTAATCAGACATATGCAAATTAAAAATAAGCGTTGTTCGGGATCATTGTTTAATCTTGGATAATTTTGGAGCTTACTCCGGGGGTAAATATCTTGTCCTTCATTGTAATTGGAGAATTACATCGCTGTAGTTGTATAGAAATGAAATTATAAGTTATATAGAAGGAGGGTATAAAGAGAGAAGTGAAGTATGCTTACATAGAATTTGTATTCTGAGTGAACTTGATAGTTGTGTGGGTGAGAAATCTTTGCCCTTGATTTTAAAGTAAATTAAGAACATTACCTTGAGATATTCTGCTGCAGAGTAGTCTGGAGGCGTTGATAGGCGTGTTGACTATTATAAGGTTGATACTCTGCGCGACATATTAGAGCTTGGCGGTGGATTTACATGGATGAGGTATGTGATTCTTCTATCCTCTTACAGAGCATGATATTTTAAAATATATGATATGCGGTGAGCGTGCATTGTGTTAAGCCCCAGAAACATGGTTTTGCTTGACATCTTTTGACTTGAGTCTAAATAATACAAGAACAGCTTGAAGTATTTCAAAAGAATTATGAATCATTTTAAAGAAGAGAGTAATACTTGGTTTTTAAACAAAAACTTAAGAGTTATACTAAGCTTTATGGGAAGTTAGGTATAGCGACTTAAGAAAGATAAAAGGCAGTTTACTTATGTGTTTATGAAAGAGCTTGCCATTGATTTACGGAAGTATAAGTAAGAAGGTTTGATGAGTAGACATATTGTGATTGCTTTCACGATTAGTGTTAGTGTCTTATAGCGTTTGTATAAAGAGGTTATTATTTATACACGTACATTTTCAGTATGTATGCGTGAAATACGTCTGAGAGTTTTAGCCTTAGAAGTAGGCATGGTAGGAGTGAAATTGTGCCTGTTAGCGAAAAGAATCGTTTTTCCGGCCGGCGAAGCGTTGTTTTCCAGGACTTTGCGAAAGGGAAAATCACCCGGTTACAGCATTTTATTATTTTGCGGATTTTTCGAGAGATGAAATATTTTAGAACAGCGAGAGGGTGACACTTGTCACCCGCCAGTGAGGCAAGCACCGTGGAGTCGTCTTAGCGCGTTTTTGTGCCCTTTTGCTTTTTAGTCAAGGATTAGGTAGGATATTTTGTGATATTTGTGTAGTTGATGAGCAGTGGGACCCACATGCAACACTTGGCCAAATCTTCACCTTTACCTTGCCACCTTACTTGCCGAAAGCAATCTTGGCCATTGGATATCCTATAAATGCCCCTACACAATGATCTGAGACTATTTCTTAATCCTCACGCCAAATTCAAGTCTAAAACCTGCTCCACCTTAGTGTAGTTTTAAGTCAAGGCTCCATCCCCATTTGACTTTGAGGCCTTGGGGCGAGCATTCCCCACTTTGCCTAGTAGTTTTGGCAAAATACCCCAGGTAGAAAAGTATTCTCCAACCCAGTATTGTTACTATTTTCAAAATACAGCAGCCCCTGAATGCACGCTTGTATGATATTCGAGGTTACATACTAAAAGCCGAAATACTATTATACTTATTTAGCCTTTGTATTCAGCGAAACCCAGGGAAATCTTCGCAATAGCTGTCGACCCGTTCAAGAACGGGCGTGTTTGATGCACTACCGGGTACCCAGTAGTCATACATCAGTGTCAGCGTGAATATAAAAAGCAAGGCAGCCAGAAAGCGATTTGTAAAATGAACCGCAGTTTTATGCAGAAAATGTCGCCTTCGGCATATATATATAAACATAGTTTGCGATTTACATCCAGTAGTACAATAGGACTCTGAGACCTCCTGGAAAGATAAACAACATATGGCGGGGCGGGGCTACGCCATACACTGAATGTACAAAACTATATGCAACCTTAACGGGGAGATCGTACCGAAAGTCGGAGCCTCGGGAGAAGATGGAGCTCGGCACGGCATAGAAGCGCAAAAAGATCCTAGAATGTGGATCTAGCACTCTGCTTTGCAGCCTGTACGCATGGTAGGCGGCCGAAAAGGGGTCGATTACAACGGTACAGTATGCTTGAAACTATAAGGTGCTTAAATGAAATCAAAGTATTTAAAACCATTTGCAAATACAATTGGATTCAATTGCACATAGTGCCGTATATCACTGAAACAGCTAAAAAAAAAAAGAACAATAATAGGTAAGCCCCCTTATGGCGAGGTCTTTCTAGGCGCGAATGATCAGCAAGGCCAATGCGCCCGTAGGTATCATTATGCGTGCCTGATTCACGGACTCGTATCCGCATGGGTCACCTACATGAGACCGCATGTAGGGTATTCCCTACTGCGCGCCAGGGTACTTGCCGGTACCCTCACCAGACTCGTGTCGCGCACCGTCTCGATAGACATGAAAATCTGTAAATCGCGCAGAGACCCGCGCATAAAGGCATCGCGTCGAGATAAAACTGCCGAGAATGATCAATCACGGAACTCCGCGCTGATTCCGCTTAGTATAGTCAATCCTGACCGCGAAGCTATAGGCCATATAGACCGCGTCGTCAGGGTATGGCGAAGCCTCGAGCCCTATAACAAGTCGAGGGTATGTGATATAATAGCGTTTTTTTAAGCGATGCTTAACGTTTAACAACGTAAAGCCTGACAAGAATAACATCACAAAGACCATAATTTAACACGTAGTAATCATAACATGCGTACTTCGCCTTCAAACCATCTTACTATACTTTGCAGTCAATACAAGATTTTCATAAACAAACAAGTAAAATCGTTCTTTTTATCTTTCTTAGAAGTCGTTATACCTAACTTCCGTAAAAAGCTAGGTATAACTCTTGCGCTTCTGTTTAAAAATCCGGTATTATCTTGCTTTTAAAAATTATTCATAATTCTTTTGAAATACTTGAGGAGTTCTTATTATTCGGGCTTAAGTCAAAAGGCATTGCGCGATATAACTCACGATTCGATTAGGTTAACATGGCGTGTCTGCGTCTACCGTCACCCTATATGCATATCTTTAAAATATCATGCTCGAAGAAGGTATAAGAAGGATAGCCATGCATACCTTCGGCCCCAGAAAATCAACACACTTGCCGAAATCGGATATGTCATTGTATGGAAGAGAATCAGCCCTATAATAGTCAAATCACGTCTATCAACACTCTGAACTATCACATGCTTGATTCTAAGCAGGAGGGTTCTCTCTTATTACCTGCGAAAAATTGGGCGACAGCAATAACTTCCACTGCCAGTCAAGCTACTCGAGTCTCTGTGCCCAGAAAACAATCACATGTAAATGCAGTTCAATTATTCTTCTTTTAAACCCTTCTCTGTGATAGCAGTTCAATTACGATACATAATACCTAAGTATCTTGTACCCAAGTCTTGGCTATCTTGCCAGCATATGTAATATCAATTACAATAGAAGGGCGAGTATTTACCTCGATAAGCCCAAAATTATCCAAAGTATAAAAACATACACAGAAACACGGATGCCTTGCTCGATCGGACAGCGAGATCAGCTCATAAGCAACACTTGCCTGCGGGACTGAACAATGGGCAATCCGATATGGCCCAATGTACCTTGAAATTTGGTGAGTTTCACCTTTCTTCCCGAATCTCATCCACCGCCGTGGGTGACACCTTCGAAAGCCAATCGTGACCTCGAACTCCGGATGCGGCCAGCGATGATCTGCATCGACCACAATTGCGACTCACAGGTTATGAGCAACCGCTCCTGGATAAACCCTTATCAGCGCTGCTGCTGCACCAAATCTGGTCCCACTAAGCGCACCTCGCCCATGCTCGAACCAGCTCTCGGCGATCTGCACTTCCTGTACAAGCCTGAGCCTGCGTAAGGCGCCATCCGAATCTTTGGGTGGTAGCTGACCCGTGTATATCAGAGCTCAACTGAGGCAAATGATCATCGGTACCACAAAGTCAATAACGAGACGCGGCATATCCTCGAAAGTGCGGATGGTGCGCTCGGCTGTCCGTCATGCATGGATGGAATCGATTACTCGGGCTCCTGCGTCCACTAAACCATACGGAAGGACCTCCGGAAGTTAAGCGTCAGGCTCCTGCATGCGATATGATGAAATAGGGACTCATGCGATCTACTGATCTCGAATGTAAAGTCTGGCATAATCCTCGGCGAGAAAAAGTCGATCTGAGCGGGAAGAAAGTGGGCTGATTTCGTCGGCTGTCGGCGATAACCGTATAGAATCATGTCTCTCGAGTGCGAGTAATCTATGATGAAGTCCATGTTGATCACCTCGACTTCGGTCGGGATCTCGATAAATGCAACAAACCACGGGCCTCGGTGCTGCTACCTTCACTGCGCGACAACCGGGCGCGAGCTACAAACTCTGCGGCGTCCTGCTTGACCGTCCACGTACGGTCCCGGATCGAGGTAAGTGGTACATCTTGATACCGGATGGATGAAGTAGCGTCTTGTTGTGTGCTTCCTTAGAACCCTGCTGCGAAGTCTGCAATATCGGAACACACAACCTGCCTCGAACCTTAGCACCCGTGGTGTTACCTCGAAAGGACCCTTCCGCCACGAAGAGCCCGTATCCGTGCAGCGTCAGCGGATCCTCGGTGTTGCCTCTTGCATCGGCGATGGAAGACTCGTGACCTCTCGAACTCGAACCCCTGCTCGGAATCAATCAAAGCGGACGCAAGGCTCGCTAAGCGATGCAAATCGCGAACCATACCCTCGCATCTCTTGCGTCGATGGCTGCCGTCGACCTCGACTAGGCATCTGCCATGACGTTGGCCTTGCCGGGTGAGTGCAGGATATCGGCGTCATAATCCAGCAACAGCTCTAACCACCGTCTCGTAAGTTCGGCTCCTACGGGTGAAGATATCTTGGAGGCTCTTGTGAGTGTATAAATATCACATGAACCACAGTACAAATAGTGCCTCAGGATCTTGGCGTGAATCACATTGCCGACTCAAATCATGGGTGGGGTAGTTCCTCTCATGTTTCTTAAGGTACGAGGGATGCGCTATAACCTTGCCTGCTGCATCAACACACATCCCAACCGATGCGGCGTCGTATGCCACGACATAGCGCGTCTGGACCTACGGAAGAGTAAGAGCGGGAAGTCGTTAGTCTCTCCCGATGGCGGAAACCACCTCCGCGCGCGTCGATCCTGAAACTTAGTGCTTACGAGTCGGCCTAGTCAATGATGCGAGATGAAGCAAACTTCTCTGAACCGACGTAATAACTACTGCAAGGCCCGAGCTATGAACCTCTGTAGTGGTAGAGTCTAGCAACTCTCGCCTCGATCTTGGTCGTATCCACAGAATACCATCAGCCCGACAATATACCCGAAAAGCCAGAAAGTACCAAAACTCACATTTTGGAAAACTTGGCGTATAGCTGTCTGGAGAACTCGGCCACGATCACTACTGCTCGCATGCTCTCTGGCGAGAATAAGCAAGATGTCATCAATAGACACTATCACAAGCGTGTCAAAAATGGCGAACACTCGGTTCATCAAATCCATGAATACCGCGAGCATTGGTCAACCGAAAGACATGGCCACTGAACTCATAATGCGTCTGGTCGGAATGCGATCCTAGGGACATCAGCCTCTCGACTGTGCACATTATAGCCCGATCGAGATCAATCTTGGAAAACATCGCGCCTACCACATTGGTCGAACAAATCATCAATCACAGGAAGGGGTATACATTCTTAATGGTCACCTTGTTAATTTGCACAGTAATCAGCACCGTGCGGCGTCCGTCATCTTGTGCGAACAATGCGGCGCTCACGGGAGAAACACTAGGCGATGAAGCCGCTTCTCGACCAAATCTCTGGCGATCCTTGACTCTCGGCTTCGGCGGTGTCATTCGTATGGCGAGAATGGAAATGAGGTAGTGTGCAGCAATTATCGATACAAAACTCTATCTCCCGGGAGGATACAGGAAGGTCATGCAGAACACGTGTGGGAACTCTCGACTCACGGCCGAAAATCTGGGCTATGACCTCGGTATCAAACACCGAGCGAGATGGTAGATGTACCACATGCACCATCTTCCTAGCCTTGAGGTAGGAAATAAACCTACCGCCAGCGTCTGATGTTCCCTCCGACAGAAGCTCGCCGAGCGGAATCGTACTACTCTCTCTGCGGTCTACATGGGCGTAGCAAGCTAGCCAATCCATACCACATGATCGAAATCGGTCATATCGACTCTGCTCAGTCGGCTGGTCGGCGGCGTATATGATCCTTTGGACAAGCATATACCGTAGAGCTACCA
Source organism: Przewalskia tangutica (assembly GCA_029844215.1). Taxonomy (NCBI): domain Eukaryota; kingdom Viridiplantae; phylum Streptophyta; class Magnoliopsida; order Solanales; family Solanaceae; genus Przewalskia; species Przewalskia tangutica. The sequence continues at coordinate 8,598 of JAQGDG010000030.1, forward strand.
TGAATCACCATTGGCGTAGCTACCTCGAAAGGTCTATGGACTCGGGCTCTATCCTATCCTACTAGCAATAAGGGAGATATATGGGACAGTAGAACCGGATCTATCGAGGCATCTGCGTCGAATCCGCCAGATAAGATCGCGTGGCGACATGGCTTGAGTCGTGGTTGGCTTTTGGTTTTCCTATAAATACCCACTAAGCTTGAAGACTTCTTCAAAAATCTTCAAGTCTTGAGTCCTCTCTCCACTCCCTTTGAGTGTGTTCTCGTCCTAAGCCTTCCCATACATGGTGGCTTGTGGCGAGCCTCACTCACGCTGTGGTGCTGGCGGTGGAGTACCCTATAGCCTAGTTGTTTCGTATAATACACCCCTCTTGGTAGAAATACTCTCAGTATTGTTATAATGCCAAAATACTTTAGCCTTTACCTTGTTGTATTCAGTTACTCTATCACGTGAGGCAGGAAATACTACCTTTTGTCCTTTTAGTCTCAACGAAACCTAAGGAAATCTTCATAGTTGGTTGAAGTATTTGAGTAGAAGTTAGTTAGAACTTCTAAGGGTTGTTTGGAGGCGGATTGGAGGGCGTACGGAGTAGGAGACTAAACCTTGCTCGGGATCGACATTATAACTTGGATAATTTTGGGCTTGTCGAGAATAAATATTCTTGTCCCTCTGTTGTAATTGGAAATTACATGTTGTTAGAATATATAGTTGAAGTATACTATATATAGAAGTGAACTTTGTATTTGGCAATGTCTTTTGACTTAAGCTGAAGAGTAAAGAAAAAGTGAAGTATTTACATAGGGGTGTATTGCGTGGACTTGTGTAGTATTCTTTGAGTAGAATTGTACGTCGGTTAGGCGTGTAAACCCCTGGTTGGCTTAGTGGCGGCCTCGATAGAGGAGGAGATTTACTGTTTGCGGGAGGTCTTGCGAAGATTTCTGTGAGTAATGGAGCGTATGTTTAAAAGTTAATGAGGCGTTTGTGACCTTTTTAGGTGAAGTACTAAGAGTAGCGTATTCTACTTGAGAGTGGAAAGGGCTGCCAGGTTGTAGTACTTGGAGCATTTTGCTTATTATCGATACTGCGTCGCGGTATGTGAACCTCTTACTATCTGTTAGCATGATATGTGTAGCGTAAATGCGGTGGGCGTCACAGTGCTAAGTGTATTTGTTTGGTTTAAACATAAAGTGTTATAACGGTTTTATGGGAAGTTGGTTATAACGACTTTATGTAGGTAAGAAAATGGTTTCTTGATGTTAGAAGTTAAGAGACTTGATCTTATAAGATAAGAGACTTAACTTATTTGTTTTAATGTGGATGTTGTGTGAAACCTCGTTCGTGAGTAATGAGTACTTAGTTTTTAAAGGGATAATGTTTCTGATTTGGGAATCGAATGTGTATCGACAGACCACTGCGGCGTTAATAAAGGAAAATGTATTGAATAATGATGTGTTGTATTAAAACCAGTAGAAACCTCCGTCTGCATGAAGCTAAGATGAGACAAAATGATACGTTTTTAGATCATGCATTCTGTAATAAGATCGTTAAACAAGAATAAACTACTACATATATGACATATGTTACTCAATTGTTTTAAAAGAGATTAAGACTATGAGTTATGAAACCTCTCTAAAATAAGTGACTTGAGCATTTTGAAATTAGGCAAACTTGAGCGTTTGGAAAATAATGTTGTTACTTGATTTTACAAAGGAAGTGTCTTGTTTACTTAAAAGATAGTCACGATTTTTATACTACGGGTATTGTGTGACTTATGTGAAAGTACTTTGAGTTGTGTGAAACTTGCCTATGCTTGTGATGATAGCCTTTGTTGTACAAGTGTTGTATTTACGTATTCCAGCGTCTCGATAGAGTAGGTTGACTTATTGAGAACTTACTTGGGCGTCTTTGGCGATGTGGAGAATTCCACGGGTATGTTTCCATTTTGATTCTTGTCTTGTTATCGATGTTACATGGACATGTCTACAGGTAAATTCAGAATGTGGCCATGCGGCAAGGTTGATCGATATATTATTGTTGATGTCACGTGGGCGTGTCTACAGGTAGAATTAGGGGCATGTGGCGTGCGGCAGTTGATCACCCGATATATTATTGTTGATGTCACATGGGCGTGTCTACAGGTAGAATTCAGGGCGTGTGGCCATGGGGCATTGGTATTATTGTTGCATCATGGACATGTCTACCGATCTGCGAGTGGGGCATGCGGCCGTGATGCGAACATGATTGATGTTGTGGGCGTGAGACCGTAGTTATATTTAATTGATGACTTGAGGCGTGAGTCACGGTGGACATGTTGCTTTTATGTTGTGAGCGTAGTTTGGTTATCATACATGTCTCTGCTTTATATAGACTAGTATGATTTCATTCTGATATTTTCTGATTTCACATACTTGGTACTGTTATGCGACCTCCGGGGCTGCGTTCATCTGCGAGTAGAAGTACGTCGTGTCCACGACGAGCAGGGCGTGGTAGTGCCTTACCGAGCACCCAGTAGACATACATCGGTGTCAGTGGAACAAACAACAACGTGAGATAGCAGTATAAAACAATAATCTGTGAAAACTTGCCTTTGGCGTATATATAAATGACAACTTTTAACATGACGATTTAATCCTTTTACAAACCACCACAGCGATTACTCTGGACCTCACAGAATGATCGACAACAATGGCGGGGCGGGGCCCGCCGAACCTGAATGTAAACAGACCACGACGGGGACTATACGGTGATAAGCCTCGGAGAAAGCGGAGCTTCCAAGCTTGAGCGTGACCACGAGAGCTAGGATCAATGGCGGGTGTACCTCGACTGCGGCATGAACGGCCCGGAGGTCGATCTGGCAGTGCAGTATGAAACTAAAAATAAATCGTAAATGAAATCATAGTAGTCTATACAGCGGGAGACATGTATGATAACGAACTCTGATTCACCGTAAATAGCGGTCATGTTAAGTCGGGGACTCGCCATATAAGTCGTCGCTCAATTTAACAATGGGTCTCGCGCCCACAACATCAATCGTGCGTGGAATACCTTCACTCGCTGTGATTTATGATATACAAGCGCCAGAATACACGTGAACACGAGGTCCACGTGTCTAATAAAGCGATGCGGGGTAAGTGCGAAGGCATAGCGGCGACTACTAACCACAGTACCCTGAGTCATAAGGCGTGTCATGATATCTGTCTGAACCGTCGCATGATAAAAGGCGGTCTCGCGCGATATCAAATGCGCGTCTAGCCACACAGAACTCTCCGCCATGACTCCGCGTAGGCGGTCGAATAGGCGCGTGAGGTATAACCGCGTCGAGGGTAGCTACTCCGGCGTAAATCACGGACTCGCGATCCGCGTAGGCCGAGACGCGTGACCACGCGTGGCGCTAACACGGAGCTCCGTGGCTCGCATGGATCCAGACCCGCGAGGTATTCTCGAATCATGGTCCCGGACGCTTTGAGTCTACCCGCATCGGAGCTTAACCTCGGAACACAAGTCAAGGTGGGTGGTACAATACCAACATGCGGTGATAGTCAAACAACTTTAAAGCGCGATCGGGAAAACCCCTTTAACATCCAGATACTAACACGCGTAGCATCCTAACATGTTTACTTCTCAAATCAACAAGAAAGTATTTACAAGGCTATCACAAACCGATACAATAAAGTATTCACACGGTACTTTCTACTAACAAGTTCGGTATCTAACCCCAAGTACTTCACATTAAATCTTTAAAAGATCTGTTTCTTTCACATAAGTCACCTGATACGTAGTATAAAAATAGAGTGACTATTCTTTTAAGAAAACCAAAACTCTTACCTTTGTAAAATCAAGTAACAACGTTATTTTCCAAGCGTCGAGTTTGCCTAATTTCAAATGTTCACGTTTCTTATTTTAGAAAGGTTTAAGTGGTCATAGCTTTATTCATTTAAGAATATAATTCTCTTTTAAACAATCGGAGAAACATAAGCCTTATATGTGAGTAGGATATTCTTGTTTATAACAATCTTATTACTGACCATGATCTAGGAAATATCATTTTGTCTCGTCTTAGACATGCGGATGGAAGTTTCTCTTAGTTTTAATAATACTTAATTATTCAAACATTTCCTTTTAATGTATTTGCGATGGTTTGTCGATACAAATCACGATTTCCAAAATCGATTAAAGCGTTCTTAAGTAGTTATACCTAACTTCCCATAAAGCTAGTATAACTCTTAAGTTCTCAAAAACCAAGTATTACTTCTCTTTCAAAGCGATTTGAAATCTTTTGAAATACTTCAAGTTCTTTATAATCACACGTCAAGCCAGTTATAAACAAATCATTTACCTTTTAAAAACCACAAAGTGTTTTCTTATCTACATAAAACTGTTATAACCAACTTCCCATAAAGCCGTTATAACACTTTATGTTTTAAACCAATCAAATACATTTAGCACATATGCGTCTCTGGTACTACATAGTTCTACATATCATGCTAGAAGAGATAGGAAGAGGTTCGCATACCTCGCGGCGATTATCGACTAATAGCAAAATGCTCAGTACCTCAGCCGTCGGTACTCCTTAAGCCAAGTAGAGCAACGCCACGCGTAGTACTTGACCTATAAGGCCACTGGCGCTTATTAACATCTAGATCTTATCGTAGAACATTCTAGAAAATTCAGCACCTCCCCCATGGCGTAAATCTCTCTCTCTAACGGCTATCAAGCCAACCAGGGGTTATCGTCTAATCGGGCGTGCACAATTCTACCTCACGGAAAGCTACACAAGTCTCTTGTCTGATCCTATGTAATTCTGATTCGGTACTCTTCTTTCGAAAAGGTTTCTTATTATTGGGCTTAAGTCGAGGACATTGCCACAACATTAAGTTCGATCTATATATATAGTATACTTGACTATATATTCCTCTGACATGTAATATCCAATTACAAGAGGGACAAGATAATTACCTCGATAAGCCCATAATTATCCAAGTATAAATGTCGATCCTTAGCAGCGCTTAGCTCGACTCAAGCGCTCGACCCGCTCTAAACCACCGCCAAGTTCTAACCAACTTACACAATACTCCGGACAATTTATGGAGATTTTCCTAGGGTTTGGTTTTGTGGTGTGGGAAGTATAATAGTATTTACGGGCTTTTATTATGGGTATAACCTTAGAATACTACAAGGTATCTGGCTAAGGTATTTGGGCATTATACTTGGAGAGTATTTCTATACCTGAGGGTATTATACAAAGCAACTAGGCTGGGGGTGCCATGGCTAGCACCTCGAAGGAGGGGGTGTCACCTCGGCCCACTAGGGAACTCTCGGCCAAGGGGAGAGGGGCTCTCGGCGAGGCAACTTCGCTGGGAAGGAAGAAGGCTTTGAGACTTAGGCAATTTTGTGAATGAATTAGTCTTGAAGGGGGTATTTATAGGTCAAGTGAAAGCCAACCAATGGCGAGATTACACCAAGTGTTAGGCAAGTGTAGGGCCAGATTCACCCATGTGTACCTAGCCACTTGCACACAAAATATCTACCAAAAATATCTCCCCTTTGCCTTCCCAAATCGTCCAGTGCATGCGCGCCAGCTGATGAGAGGGTGCCAAGTGTAAGCCCTCTCGTTGGTCCAAAATGTTAGTCTCTCGGAAAAATCCATAAAATAAGAAAAGACATAGCGGAATTTTCCTGCAAGTTATGTAAAGCGTTTAGTCGGCGACTCTAGCAGGTGTTGTGCACAAATGCCATTCGGCGAGCCACTAGGCGGGGTGACACGTGTCACCTCTCAATTAAAATAAAACATCTTAGAAAATATCCTGATGGACAAAATCTGAAAACAAAGTGGGCCCAAAAGCCGTAAATTTCTCCGTGGGCCCAGCGTGACCATTCAGAAAATAAAATTCCATAATTCTCTAATATTCGAAGTCAGAATACCAAATCGGGAATCAATTCCCGTTAACGAACCTTTTCCTTCACAAAAGCGGAAACTTTTAGTGGAAAAATCGCCTCTTTCTTATTTCCAATCTTTACATGCCGTATTCTCGTCGTGCGTCCTCGCATACGTACCACGGAACTACGAGGTATAACATTCTCCCTCGCCGAAACATTAGTCAGAATGTTCCTTCTAAGTCTCAAAACAAGCGTGCGCGATATAGTCTTTCTTATACTTACGAGAACAAACACCACACGGCTGTGGAAACACTGCGCCAAAACTTACATCTAAGTCCGAGGAAACACCTCTACATCACCGCAATAATACTACTTTTGTCACTTTGCACGAGATACCACTTTGTCACTTTGCGCGAGCCTTGCTCCGGCGACCCGACAAATGATGCGGGCTGCGTCGTCAGCTGAAGGCGCGTGCTCGAATTCTTACCACGTTTACGATCTTGCTTTGGTATCCAAAACTCGGGGTTACTATCTCTAACGTGGTCATCGTGCGGGAACGTACGGATGGATCTTGATACTTTCGAACATAACAATCTGAAAGGCGGGCGTCCTTCCTCCCAAGTCGGACGGCAAATGCTAACATATAAACGCTGGCCTATCTTCATGAACTCACAAAGGCCCAAGTAACTCGGGCTAAGTTCATACATTTCCAAAACTTCGTCACACCTGTCAGGGTGGTACTTTCAAGAAGGCCGTCGACTGAACTCTGGCGTCGTCATGGATTATCATACGATTCCTCTTAGTGCGAACTTAACACAGACAAACACCATTATCCGATCTGTGGAACAAGCTGAACCAACTATCTGAACCACCGCGACGTCGAACCAATCGGCCGGCAACTTGCATTTCTGCCTACAAGGCGTCACAAGGCGACATCGAACAACGAAATGGTAGCTTAAACACTCCCCAGGAACAGCGATCCTCGCGACTACGCGAAATCAAAACAACGGCGAGGCGAATGCGTCTGAGAGACTGCGCGAGTTCTAGCCTGCACAGTACAAACTCCCGAAGAGAAAGCGGCGTACCACAGGCTCCGCTGTCGTCATAAGGTGAAGGTAGGCACCGTGCAACCTGCAGCACTTTTCGGATAACATCAACAACTGCAGAGCGACACGGCCAGAAGAACGCGATGGCTGCCCCGTCGGCCCGACCAGCGGTCGAGCGCATCCACGAACTTGCCGGCTAACTAAACATGGGCCTAACACCCTCATGACCCTAACACAGAGGACCACCCTGCTGGCCCGCGCAAACCTACGCGGGTTGACGCGCGTAGCCTCGGCAGGCCGTAGCGCGAATACCATCTCCCGAAGGAACAATCTTACTAAACATGTTCACGAAAACCTGCGGTGTTCTTGGATCAACTACCTCTTTCATTTCATACTACTTGGGACTTATCCCAAACACGGCTCACGTGCACTATGCGCTCACATAAAGTCAAACATAAACATCGTCTCTGCAGAGATGGCCTTACCTCTAAGGCCTTTGCGTATAAAGCTCTAAGGCTACTTTCTCTATCCTCCAAAATCTTACTCGGTTAACCCTGATTTCTAATCACAACTAACACCTTTGCTATCGAACATAGCACTTAAGGTATACTCGCGAAAGTTCTGAAGGACACTGCTCTGGCCTCTTACAACATCCTTGGTTAACGTCGATCTCTCGTTTCTCGGCTGCTGCTTGGCGTAAGCGTGCAGGCCATGCTCAAGCCCAATGAAGAATTACTCTTGCACAGCCCTTTCTTGGGTAGTCGTCAAGACGCGATACATCGGTATACTCTGGTAGCCAAATCCATGGCTAGTAACGAGGTTGCCTCTTTGCGATCTATATTCTCTGTTCGATCGTGGGCGAAGGTTCATATCATGGCGCGATGAGGCTGTCGCGTGCTTAAACTCTCTTTGGGCTAGTGGCGTCGCGAAATCCCGAATGAAGCACTACCTAGGTAATGATTGGGCTGTGCCTCATGACCCTACGAACTCTGCTCGCGACTCCGCCGGTGCCTTGCGCCTCTGGGCGGGTTTGCCCTACGGCGGAGGCATAGCGGTGAGGAAGAAATCGTCGGAGGTCTAACTTACAACACAACTGACTAGGCCGATCTCGAGTGAGAAGAATAGAAACCAATCCTAAATATCCTATAGCCTCACGATTATTGATGTGGTGCCTGACACGATAATCAAGACTCTCTTGAATCTGATGCGTAGACACTTTCAGGATTAGCGCTCTGATACCACTTTTGTCACGACCGGCGGGGCGTGGTAGTGCCTTACCGGGCACCAGTAGACATACAGTGTCGTAGAACAAACACAACAACATGAGATAACGAAGTATAAAACAATAATGCGTGAAAACTTGCCTTTCGGCATATATATAAATGACAACTTTTAACATGAGCAGTTTAATCCTTTTACAAACCACCTTGCGATCTACGGACCTCAGAATGATCGACAACAATGGCGGGGCGGGGCCGCCGAACCACGAATGTAAACAGGCCACGACGGGGACTATACCATGATAAGCCTCGGAAAGCGGGCTTCCGAATCTTTGGCGTGACCACGAGCTAGGATCAACGGCGGTGTACCTCGACTGCGGCGTGACGCGGCCGAAGAGTCGATCTGCAGTGCGAGTATGTGAAACTAAAAATAAATCGTAAATGAAATCATAGTAGTCTATACAAGCGGAGACATGTATGATAGCGAACTACGATTCACCATAAATAGCGATCATGTTAAGTCGGGGACTCGCCGCCAAGTCGTCACTCGATTTAACAATGGGTCTCACGCCCAGCATCAATCGTGCGCGTGGAATACCTTCACCATGGCGATTTATGATATACAAGCGCGAGAATACATGAACACGAGTCCACATGTCCTAATAAAACGATGCGGGAGTAAATGCGAAGGCGTAGCCGACTACTGCCAGCGGTACCAGCAGGTCATAAGGCGTGTCATGATATCTGTCTGGGCCGTCGCATGATAAAAGGCGGTCACTCGCCGCGATATCAAATGTGCGCGTCTAGCCACAGAACTCTCCGCGACTCGCATAGGCGGTCGAATAGGCGCGTGAGGTATAACCCGCGTCGAGGGTGCTACTCCGGCGTCGTCACGGACTCGCGATCCGCGTAGCGCAAGGACCGCGTGACCACAAGGGCGCGCTAACACGGAGCTCCGTAGCTCGCATGGATCCCACGGACCCGCGTGAGGTATTCTCGAATCATGGTCCCCGGACGCTTTGAAGTCTACCCGCGTCGGAGGGCAACCTCGGAACACAAGTCAAGGTGAGTGGTACAATACCAGCATAGCGGTGATAGTCAAACAACTTTAAGCGCGATCGAGGAAAACCCCTTTACACTAACATCACAAGATGCTAACACACGTAGCATCGCATGTTTACTTCTCAAATCAACAAGAAAGTATTTACAAGGCTATCACAAACCAATACAATAAAGTATTCACACAGTACTTTCTACTAACAAGTTGAATTATCTAACCCCAGTACTTCATGCATTAAATCTTTAAAGATCTGTTTCTTTCACATAAGTCACCTGATACCGTAGTATAAAAATAGAGTGACTATTCTTTTAAGAAAACCAAAACTCTTACCTTTGTAAAATCAAGTAACAACATTATTTTCCAAGCGTCCAAGTTTGCCTAATTTCAAATGTTCACGTTTCTTATTTTAGAAAGGTTTAAGTAGTTCATAGCTTTATTCATTTAAGAATATAATTCTCTTTTAAACAATCGGAGAAACATAAGCCTTATATGTGAGTAGGATATTCTTGTTTATAACAATCTTATTCACAATGACCATGATCTAGGAAATATCATTTTGTCTAAATCTTAAGCTTATGCGGATGGAAGTTTCTCTTGGTTTTAATAATACTTAATTATTCAAAACATTTCCTTTTAATGTATTTGCGGTGGTTTGTCGATACAAATCTGATTTCCAAAATCGATAAAGCGTTCTTAAGCGTTATACCTAACTTACATAAAGCTAGTATAACTCTTAAGTTCTCAAAACCAAGTATTACTTCTCTTTCAAAGCGATTTAAATCTTTTGAAATACTTCAAGTTCTTTATAATCACCATCAAGCGATTTATAAACAAATCATTTACCTTTTAAAAACCACAAAGTGTTTTCTTATCTACGTAAAGTGTTATAACCAACTTCCCGTAAAGCGTTATAACACTTTATGTTTTAAACAATCAAATACATTTAGCACGTATGCGTCTACCGTGCTACATAGTTCACACGTATCATGCTAGAAGAGATAGGAAGAGGTTCACATACCTCGCGGCGATTATCGACTAATAGCAAAATGCTCAGTACCTCAGCCGTCGGCTGCTCCAAGCCAAGTAGAGCACGCCACGCGTAGTCTTGACCTATAAGGCCACAGCGCTTATTAACATCTAGATCTTATCGTAGAACATTCTAGAAAATTCGACACCTCCCCACATGGCAGCGTAAATCTCTCTCTCTAGCAGGCGGCTCAAGCGACGGGGGTTATACGTCTAATCCGGACGTGCACAATTCTACCTCACGGGAAAGCTACACAAGTCTCTTAATGTCAGGTCTATGTAATTACGATTCGGTACTCTTCTTTCGAAAGGTTTCTTATTATTGAGCTTAAGTCGAGGACATTGCCACGACATTAAGTTGATGCTACTATATATAGTATGCTTGACTATATATTCCTCTGACATGTAATATCGATTACGAGAGGGGGCGAGATAATTACCTCGATAAGCCCATAATTATCCAAGTATAAATGTCGATCCTTAGCGCTTAGCTCGACTCAGCGCTCGACCAGCTCTAAACCACCGCCAGAAGTTCTAACCAAGCTTCACAATACTCAGCCGGATATGGAGATTTTCCTAGGGTTTCGGTTTTGTATTGACGGGAAGTATAATAGTATTTACGGGCTTTTAGTATAGGTATAACCTTAGAATACTACAAGGTATCTGGCTAAGGTATTTGGGCATTATAATGATACTTGGAAGTATTTCTATACCATGAGGGGTATTATACAAAAACAGCTAAATTTGGGGTACCCAGTGCTAGCACCTCAGGAGGGGTGTCCACCCTCGGCCTGCCATTAGGGGAACTCTCGGCCAGGGGAGAGAGGGCTCTCGGCGAGCCTACACTAAGGGAAGGAAGAAGCTTTCAAGACCAGGCAATTTTGTGAATGAATTAGTCTTGAAGGGGTATTTATAGGTAAAGTGAAAGCCAACCAATGGCCAAGATTACACCAAGTGTTAGGCAAGTGTAGGGCCAAGATTCACCCATGTGTACTGTGACTTGCACACAAAATATCTGCAAAATATCTCCCACTTGCCTTCCCAAATCGTCACAGTCACTTGCCCGCTGTGAGAGGGTGCCAAGTGTCGCCCTCGTTGGTCCAAAATGTTCCGTCTCTCGGAAAAATCCGCAAAAATAAGAAAAGACATAGCGGAATTTTCCCTGCATGAGTTATGTAAAGCGTTTACGTCGAACGACTCTGGCAGGTGTTGTGCACAAATGCCGTTCGGCGAGCCACTGGCGGGGTGACGCGTGTCACCCTCCTATTAGCCCAAAATAAAACATCTTCGAAAATATCCACAATGGCCAAAATCTCGAAAACAAAGTGGGCCACAAGCCAGTAAATTTCTCGTGGGCCCAGTGACCATTTCGAAAATAAAATTCCATAATTCTCTAATATTCGGAAGTCCGAATACCAAATCGGGAATCAATTCCCGTTAACGAACCTTTTCCTTCACAAAAGCAGGAAACTTTTAGTGGAAAAATCGCCTCTTTCTTATTTCCAATCTTTACATGTGTATTCTCGTGCGTCGTCCTCGCATACATACCACGGAACTACGGGGTATAACACGTGATCGTGGATCCTCGCTCATAGGATCTGATTGACGTATTAGGAAGCTCCGTTTCTCGGAGGCTTATCTTTTAGTATGTGTTTCACTGAGTTGTAGGATTAGCTTGTACATTCGAGGTATGGCGGGGCCACGTCCGTCATAGTCATTGTAAATCCTAAGTGCATGTAATCTTGTTGTGGGCGAGGTTGTAAAGATTAAAGCTATTCGGGTTTTATGTATATCTGAAAGCAATTGTTTTTGGTTGCTTTGTTTATTTATTTATATCTCTTGTTTCATGACTCATGTTTTATTTTTATTGGTTTTCTACGATGTTGTATCACTAGGGTGCGGGTAAGGCACGATCACGGGCCAGTCGGGTGTGGCAGCGGGGCCTGTCGCCGTAGTTGTTTACTTCCTTAAGTGCTGTAGTCGTATTTGTAAAGTTGGGATGCTTGCCGGACTTGGTTTATATATATATATGCGAAAGCAACTTTTTCTCAAATAAACTGCGTTACATTTTACATTTGTTTCATGTCTTGTTTTATTATTCCGCTGATTACTCTGATGTATGTCTACTTGGGTGCCCGGGTAAGGCACGATCCAGTCGGGATCGGTGCGTGACAAAAGTGGTATCGAAGCGATTAATCTCGGAAAGTGTCTGAGGCAAGTATCTAGTAAGTCTTGATTATCGGTGTGTTGTGCACTACGCAATAATCGAGGCTATAGGATATTTAGGATTGGTTTCCATTCTTCTCACTCACGAGATCGTGCCTTAGAGGTGTGTTATAAGTTGGACCCTCTAACGTATTCCTTTTACATGTACGATTATGCCTCACGCATGGCAACCGGGCGAAGGGCAAGGCGCGAGGAGGCGCTAGTAGGACACGAGAGGGCCACGAGGGCCTAGGCCGATCTATACTGGCGATACCTCGGGCGGCGAGTTCCACGGCGCCGCCCGGCCCAGCGAGGTTTAGAGCGCGGCGATGGGCGTGAGACCACGATGCACATGCCTCGGTCCAGCGGCTGGAAGCAGAGGAGATGGAGTTCTGAAGAGATAGCCCGATTCTTGCTTGAGTTGTGGCGAACATGAGATAAGGTGGGCCGGCGATTCCGTCTCAGCGATGTACCGTGGATTGCTGAGTCGGATAGTTTGATGCTACGGGATTTTTGAGTTGTAGCCGCGAGTTCTGCGGGTGAGGCACGAGGATGATCGCGAGGAGTTCATCCAAGCGGCTACATTGGATCGTCTGCGAGTGATCAAGGCGGAGACCGAGTCGGTGGTCTTAGGTTCCACGTAATTTGCGTGATCTGCGATCGATTGGTTTGATTCGTGGGAGCTATCGGGAGATCATGCGCCTCCGGCGGTATGGGGCGAGTTCTCGGAGGCTTTCTCGGCCACTTCTTGCCTCGCGAGATGAGAGAACGCGGTAAGCAGTTTTGATCTTTGAGGCGAGAGAGGCGCCGCAGTTGGGTACAATGTGGAGTTCGACTCGTTGGCTCGATATGTCCACTGCGTTGGTAGCGAATATGGAGGGCCGAGTGCACGCTACGTTCACGGGACTAGATGACTATTTGGCGAGTCTTGCTCGGGTGTGGCTCTTGGTAAGGCATGGACATTACGCGTTGAACTCATGCACTTGGATGCGAGGCGTAAGGCGGCGGGTGGCGGATATCAACAGCGAGAAGAAGGCCGGGGCGGCGGGATCTTTTGGTAGCTCTCGGGGTGGGCGGCCTCGGCGATCGATTTGCACCACGGCTCGAGCACTTCTACACCGTCTTGGGGCAGCCCGAGTATTGAGCGGTCGGGGCCCGGGACTTCGTACTTCCAGGGTAGCGGTGCTAACGATCGAGTCCTCTCGGTGTGTCCGATGTGGTGGATTCCATTGCAGGAGTTGTGGCCTACTTCGGAGTTTGTTTTACTTGCGGTCGGAAGGTCACTTTGCGGCTTGTCAGGCGAGCGCGAGGGTAGGGTCGACTACGAGTGTCTTCGCGGTCTTGCCGCTACGATTTACTCGCCCGGGCTGGTACTCATGGACCCGGCCAGTCGCGGCGAAGGTCGTGGCGGGTCGATTCAGTGGTCCTCGAACGCATTTATGCCATCCGGCCGCCGGGACGGGAGGCATCGCGGATGTAAATCCGGTACTTTATCGGTTTCTTGTTGTGGCGTATGCCTTGATAGATCGGGTTCTACTGTCCTATATATCTCCACTTGTTGCTAGTAGGATAGGGATAGAGCACGAGTCCTTAGACCACTTCGAGTAGCTACGCGATGGGTGATTCGGTGGTAGCTCGGCGGGTATATAGGGCTTGCCCGATGACTTTATGCGATCGTCGGACCACTGGCGACTTGATAGAGTTGGATATGACCGATTCGATGTGATCATGGGTATGGATTGGCTAGCTTCTTTACGCCAATGTAGGTAGGAGAGAGTAGTGCAGTTCGGTTTCTGAGGGCCGGTTATTGAGTGGGAGGAACCTTTGTATCGTCGAGGGTAGGTTTATTTCCTACCTCGAGGCTAGGAAGATAGTGCGAGAAGGGTATATCTACCATCTCGTTCGGGTGTTTGATCGAGGCTGCGGTACCAGATTTTGATCGATTCAATAGTCGAGAGAGTTCCCGGATGTGTTTCGGATGACCTCCGGGTATCCCTCACGAGAGGAGATAGAGTTTTGTATCGATGTCTTTGCGGACACTCGGCTATTTCCATTCCGCCATACAGAATGGCTTTGCCGAGTTGAGAGAGTTGAAGGACGGTGAGAGATTTCTTTGGAGAAGGGCTTCATCGAGGCCTAGTGTTTCTCCGCGAGGGCGCGGTATTGTTCGTGAAGAAAAAGGGCGGGGCCAGCGCTGTGTGTTGATCTGAGCAGGTGAACAAGGTGACTATTAAACGAATACCCGCTTCCGAGATTGATGATTTGTTCGACGGTTGCGAGTGCGAGATGTTTCTCAAGATTGATCTGCGATCGGGCTATCATCAGTGCGAGTTAGAGGCGGATGTCCTAGGAGTGCATTAGGACCGTAAGGGCACTATGAGCTCGAGGTTATGTCTTTCGGTTTGACGATGCTCAGACGGTATTTATGGATTTGATGAACGAGTGTTCAAGCCATTTTTGAATCGTTTGTGATAGTATTCATTGATGACATCTTGGTTTATTCTCGCTCGAGCGAGAGCGCATGCGGAGCATTTGAGGCTCTTTGAGAGTTCTTGAGACCAGCGATTGTATGCAAGTTTTCCAAATGTGAGTTTTGGTTGGCCGGTGGCTTTTCTTGGGCACATTGTAGGGGCTGATGGTATTCGTGGATCGGCCAAGATCAAAGCGATCGGGAGTTGGCCTAGATCTACTACTCCGCGGAGTGCGCGGCTTTACGGGCCTTGCGAGTTACTATCGGAGGTTCGTGGAGAAGTTTGCTTATTTGGCACCTATGACGAGTGACTCGGAAGGAGCTAAGTTTGATGGGTGATGCTTGTGGCGAGGTTTCGATTCTTGAAGGAGAGGCGGCGACCGCCCGGTTCTTACTCTTCGGAGGTCTAGGCGGCTATGTGGTGTATTGTGATCGTCGGGCATCGGGCTTGGATGTGTGTTGATGCGGCGGGGGCAAGGTTATAGCGTCAGCATCCAGCGACAAGAAACATGAAGGAACTACCCACCCATGATTTGGAGTTGGCAGCGGTGATTCACGCCTTGAAGATCTGGAGGCACTATTTGTATGGAGTTCATGTGGATATTTACACAGACCACAAGAGCCTCCAGTATATCTTCAGCCAGAGGGAGCTGAACTTACGACAGAGACGGTGGTTAGAGTTACTCAAGGATTATGATGTCGATATCCTGTACCACCCAGGGAAGGCCAATGTTGTAGCAGATGCCCTTAGTCGTAGGTCGATGGGGAGTCTATCAGATGTGCAGCCAAAGAGGAGAGGCATGGTCTGCGAGATACATCAGCTAGCGAGCCTTGGAGTCCGATTGATTGGTTCTGATAGTAGTGGGGTTCGAGTTCGAGAGGTTGCCGAGTCTTCCATTGTCGAGGTGAAGAAGCGATTTGAGGATCCGGTTTTGACACGGTATCGTGATCTGACTCTTACGTGAGGAAGGAGTCCTTTTGAGTAGCTTTGATGGGGTGCTAAGGTTTGAGAGCAGGTTGTGTGTTCCAGATATTGCAAGACTTGGCGGAGTTCTGGGAAGCACCTGCGCGCGTTACTCTATCCAAAGTCGACCAAGATGTACCACGACCTCGGATACGTGTATTGGTGGGATGGCACGAAGAGGCGTTGCGAGTTTGTTGCTCGATGCCGTGTTGTCGGTGAAGGTAGAGCATCGAGGCACAGTGGATTATTGCGAGCGATAGAGATCCCGCACGGAAGTGGGAGGTGATCAGCATGGACTTTATCACGGGATTACCTCGCTCGGAGGAAGCATGATTCTATCGGGTTATCGTCGGACGGTGACAAAATCAGCCCACTTTCTTCCGATCGGGGCGACTTTTAGTAGAGATTATGCCGGACTTTACATCAGAGATCATGAGACTGCATGGGGTCCTATTTCTATCATATCAGACGGAGCCCGGTTCTGGCTAACTTCTTGAGAGTCTTTCGGAAGGGTTTAGGGGCGGTGAGCACGTCTTGCATTCCATCCTCGAGCAGACGGGCGAGCGCCTATCCGGACTGCGAGGATATCTTTGCGAGCTGTGTTATTGACTTGAGGTAGCGGGAGGATCATTTGCCTCTAATAGAGTTTGCGTATAATAATAGCTACCACTCGGTATTCGATGGCGCCTTATGAGGCCTTGTATGGGAGAAGTGCGGTCGCGATAGGCTGGTTTGACGTGGCGAGTTGATTGGTTGGGCGGACTTGTCAGTGACGATGGATAAGGTGAAACTTATCAAGCAGTTATTATTTCGGCTGAGTCGGCGAATCGTATGCGGATCATCGTCGTCGGCATCAGGTTTGAGGTTGATGATTGGGTTTTCTGAAGGTGTCACCCATGAAGGTGTGATGAGGTTTGGGAAGAAAAGCTTCGGCCCAGTGCATTGGGCACTTATCCAGTTGTCGCGAGGTAAGCGGGTTACTATGAGTTGGATTTGTCGTCCGTCTGGGCGGTGCATCGATTTTCATGTTTCTATCTTTGAGAGATGTGTTACACCCGTAATTCCGAGTATGTATACGAGGGCGTGCGTGCGAGAATCTGACGATAAAATTGGAAAGGAAGAAAGATGTGATTTTTCGCGGAAAAGTTTCCGGATTTTGTGAAGGAAAATATTCGTTAAAGGAATTGGATTCCCGATTTGGTATTTGGACTTTTGGAATATTTGAGAATTATGAAATTTTATTTCGAAATTGGTCACGTGGGGCCCAGGAAAATTCTGATTTTGTAGAGCCCACTTTATTTTGGATTTTTGGCATTACGGATATTTTGGAAGATGAAATATTTTGGGCGAGTAGGGGCGACACGTGTCACCCCAGTGTGGCCGTGTTGGTAGGGTGGAGAAGGACAGTGGCGCGTTTTTTTGGTGGACAAGTGGCCCGTTTTGTGGTGGCCACTTGTCCCATTTTTGGTAGCCAAATGGTTGGCCAACTACCACACACATGTACCCATCCTCACCATCCACTTGCCTAGATCTTGGCCACTGATTTCCTATAAATACCGCGTGTGCAAGACTTTATTTCATCCACATTAGAAAGTTTCAAGGCAAAAAATTCCCTCCCTCCTTAGTGAGTTCTCGTCCAAACACCTCCCCACATTGAGTAGAATTCTTCAAGTATTGTTGTTATTCCAAATACTTTAGCCTAAATCCTGGTGGTATTCCAAAAATCCCAACATAAGAGCAGGAAATACTACTTTATCCATAGTCGCAAAATGAAGCCTAGAAAAATCTTCATAGCTTAGATGAAGTGTTAAGAGAAGTTGTTTAGAAACTTCTAAGGGTTGCTTGGAGCGGGTTGGGCGTGAGGTGGAGCTAAGCGTTGCTCAGGATCGACTTATATCTTGGATAATTTTGGGCTTATCGAGGTATTACCTATGTCCACTATTGTAATTGGAGATTACATGTTGTAGTAGTTTAGAATTGAGTATAAGATATATTGGAAGGATGATTATAAAGAATTGAATTGTATTTACATAGATGTATTCTGATAGATTTGTAGTATTATTGTTGAGTAGAATTGTACGTCAGGTTAGGCGTGTAACCACTGGGATTGTTGGTTTGGTAGCGGACCTCGTTAGAGAGGAGATTTATGTGGTTGCGGGAGGTCTTTGCGAATTTTCCGTAGAATAAGGAATCTTGTATCTAGAATTATTCTACGAAGAGATCTAGAGGTTGATAGGCGTTTTGTGGCCTTTTAGGTTGAAGTACTACGAGTAGCGTATTCTACTTGAAGGGTGGAAAAGCGAGCAAGGTTAGAAATGCGTGGGCGTTTTGCTAATTATCGATAATCGTCGCGAGGTATGTGAACCTCTTCTTCCTATCTTTTCTAGCATGATTGTTGTGAACTATGTAGTGCGGTAGGCGTCGTGTGCTAAATGAATTTGGTTGGTTTAAAACATAAAGTGTTATAACGGCTTTATGGGAAGTTTGCTATAACAACTTTATGTAGGTAAAGAAATGGTTTGTGGTTTTAAAAGATAAGAGACTTGACTTATAAATGACTTGATGTGAAATATTAAGGAACTTGATTTCTAAAAGAAAAGAGACTTGAGAATTGAAGAGTTTTGGTTTAAAAGAAAGACATGGTTTTGTCTTAGAATTGGTTTAAAACATAAAGTGTTATAACGACTTTATGGGAAGTTAGTTATAACGACTTTATGAAAACAAAAAGAATGGTTTTATCATTAGTTTTAAAATGGTAACTTGACTTTAAAAGGAGAAGTGTTTTGGTCTAAAGAAGGCATAGTATTGTCTTAATTTGGTTTAAAAGGAAAGTATGGAAGTTGTTTTGGTTTACTTAAAATGTTAGTCACTCTATTTTTGATAATACGGGCATCGGGTGACCTTTGTAAAAGAAATGGATCTTTTAAAAGAATTTAACATACGTAGTACTTTGGGGTTAAAACACGGACTTTGGCATAAAATGAAAGTACCTTGAGTTGTGTGTAACTTGCCTATGTTTGCGTGTGATAGCCTTATCGTGCTAGTATTGTATTTCTATACCACGCGTCTCTGATGGAGAAGCTGATTTATTATGATCTTACTTGGATGTCTGGCGTGTGGAGGATTCCGCAGTGCAACACATTGTGATTATTATTCCATGGACTAGCTCTCCGCGAGGTTTCTTGGTCGGCTTTAGTAGCGGTAGTTGGCTCTCGTACTTGCCAGAAGTCGTGGCTGATTCGGCTTTGGTATCGGTAGTTAGCCGTACTTGCCTCGTTCGGTTTAGTGGCGAAGTCTCGTGATCTGACGTTGGTATCACGGTAGTTAGCCTCGTACTTGCCTCGGTCATTCGTGACACGGCTTTGGTATCACGGTAGTTGGCTTTCGTACTTGCCGTGTCGAACCGTGGCAAAGTCTCGTAATCTGACCTTAGTATCGGTAGTTAGCCCTCGTACTTGCCGGTCAGCTCGTGACCACGGCTTTGGTATCGGTAGTTGGCTTCGTACTTGCCGTGCTCCGAACCGTGGTTTGGTTGTATAGTATTATTAGTCTGGCTTTGGTATCAGTAGTTGGCTTCGTACTTGCCGGTCGATTGATGATCACGGCTTTGGTATCAGTAGTTAGCCTTCTTACTTGCCCATACGGTTTTATGACTCGAGGTGGGACACCGTGTTTATGTGTACTCCTTGGTGTTATTATATCATGAAGCTAGCGGTGAGGAAGGTATTCCACGCATGATTAATGTTGAGGCGTGAGACCCGTAGTTATATTTGAGTGATGACTTTGAGCGTGAGTCCACGACTTACGTATTTGCTTATTTATTATGGATTGTAGTTTGGTTATCATACATGTCTCCGCTTTATATAGACTACTATGATTTCATTTACAATATTTTGATTTCATACTTGGTACTGTTATCTTGACCTCGCCGGGAGGCTGCGTTCATCTGCGGTAGAGGTACGCGATCGTTGATCCTCGCTCATAGGATCACGATTGACGTATTGGAAAGTTCCGTTTCTCGGAGGCTTATCTTTTGGTATAGTCCATCACTTTGTAGGTACTTGTACATTGAAGTATGGCGAGAGCCACTGTTAAATCATGTTGTATAAAAACTCTTAAGTGCATGAAATCTTTGTTGTGGCGGGGTTTGTAAGGATGTAATTGTTCAAGTTTTTAGTTATTTATACAAGAAGGTAACAGTTTGGTTGCTTTATTTTATTAGCGTATCTCTTGTTTCATGTTTAAGTTTTTATTTCCGATTTTCTCGATGTTGTATCACTAGGGTGCAGGGTAAGGCACGATCCGGGCCAGGATCGGGTCGTGACAAGATGTATCGAGGATCCATCTAGGTACACCGATTGAAGATGTCAGTGTGGGGTTATCGTATGAGGAGAGTCCATAGCGATACTCGATCGTCGGGTTAAGCGATTGCGGGCGAAGGATGTGGCTTCCGTCGAGTCTTATGGCGAGCGAGCACGAGAGGAGATGGCGTGGGAGCGAGAGGAGGACATGAGGCAGAAGTATCCTCACTTATTCCCCACACCTCCAGCTAACTCACTTTCCTACTTGTTGATTAAATTGACTTATATGCTTAAGTGTTGTATTGTGGCCATGTGTGGCATTTGCAAACTGTTTAAGTTATGAGAAACTTCATCGTTATCTGTCTTGAGAAGGAACATTCGGGACGAATGTTTCTAAGGAGGGGAGAATGTTATACCCCATACTTCCAGAGTATGTATGCGAGGACGTACGTACGATTATTCAAGCCCTATTTAGGTTAAGAATGAAATGGTAAACTTTCGACGGAAAAGATTCTGAACCTTGTGAAGGAAATTCTACGTTTTTAATATTTTAACCGATTACGGATTTTTCCGAGAGATGAAATATTTTGGACCAATAGGAGGGCGACATGTGTCACCCTTAGTTGGCATGGGTTGGACGAAATGGGGGCCTAGTGGACAAGTCAATTGGTCAAGTCTTGCAAGATATTTTTGGGTTAGTGGGGGTAGGTATTTTGGACGGTTTTGTGAGCCTAGTGGAGGGCCACATGGCTCATTGTTGTGGGGGACATATGTCCCAATGTTGTGGTGGACATATGTCCCAACATTGTGGTGGACACTTGGTGGAAGACTTCACTTGAACAAGCTACCAAATCTACACCCTCCATTTGTTTTAATCTTGGCCCTTGGTGGTTCTATAAATACCCCCCTCTTGTGCAAGACTTCTTCATCCACAAAAAACATTTTCCAAGTCTCCAAAATCCCTCCCCCTCTTAGTAGTTCTCGTCCAAGTCCTCCCCCCCCCCTCCTAGTAGTTCGTCCGAAACCCCCTCCCTTGGTAGAAAATATTCTCCAAGTATTGTTACTATCCCAAAATACCTTAGCCAAATACCTTGTAGTATTCCAAAGTCACCTCTATACTAAAAGCCCAGAAATACTACCTTATATCCATTAGTCACTAAACGAAACCCTGGGGAAATCTTCATAGTTGGTTGAAGTATTAAGTAGAAGTTGTTTAGAAACTTCTAAGGGTTTCTTGGAGCTATCGGAGCATGCAAATTAGGAGCTAAACGTTGTTCAGGATCGACATTTAATCTTGGATAATTTTGGGCTTATCGAGGTAAATATCTTGTCCTTCTATTGTAATTGGAGATTACATACTGTAGTTGTATAGAAATAAGTATAAGTTATATAGAAGGAGGGTATAAAAGAAGAGAATTGAACTGTACTTACATGGGGTGTATTTCTGATGAACTTGAGTAGTTTGTGGGTAGGAAGTCTTGCCCAATTTTAGTAGAATTAAGAACCTTCTGCTTAGAATATTCTACAGAGTAGTCTAGACGTTGATAGACGTATTTGACTATTATAGGTTGATACTCTACGCGCGACATATTCAACTTGGCAAGTGGATTTCGCCGAGGAGGTATGTTATTCTTCCTATCCTCTTGAGCATGATATTTTAAAATATATATATAGTACGGTAGACGTACGTGTGTTAACTGAACATGGTTTTACTTGACATCTTTTGACTTGAGTCTAAATAATAAGAACCTTGAAGTATTTCAAAAGAATTATGAATCATTTTTAAAAGAAGAGTAATACTTGGTTTTTAAATAAAAAGCTTAAGAGTTATACTAGCTTTATGGGAAGTTAGGTATAACGACTTAAGAAAGATAAAAGGAACGGTTTACTTATGTGTTTATGAAAGACTTGTATTGATTTCTGGAAAGTATAGTAAGAAGGTTTGATGAGTAGACATATTATGATGCTACGTGTGTTAGTGTCTTGTAACGTTTGTATAAAGAGGTTATTCTTATTGTGCTTATGTTGTTTAACGATAAGTCGTTATGTTAGTATTGTACCACTCACCTCTTGACATGTTATACCGGGGGTTAAGCTGCCCCCCGATGCGAGGGATGCCTCATGCGGGTCCAGGGGACCTATGCGGAGCTACGAGAGTTCCAGGTTAGTGTGCGGGGAATACCTCATGCGGTTTATGTGGCCATGCGGACTACGAGTCGGGGCGATGCGAGGAGTAGCTACCCTCGATGCGGGGAATACCTCATGCGGGCCTAGGTGGCTTTATGCGGTGCGAGTCGGGATTAGGCATGCATAATGATACTATGGGCGATTGGCCTTGCTTCGATCATTCGCGGCCTAGAAAAGACCTGTTACAATTACCTATTATTGCTCTTGTTTGTGATGTGGCACTATGTGCAGTTAACTCGGTTGTTTTCATACATACTTGTGTTTCGGTTTTATAAAATGTTAAGGTTTTATATATGTATATATATTTGTACCTTACAGTTTCACATACTTGGTACTTGTTGTCGACCTCGCCCGAGGCTGCGTTCATCCGCGAGTAAAGGGAAGCGGTAGCAGATCCTCATTCTTAGGATCCTTACTGCAGTGTCGAGAGCTCCATTTCTCTGAGGCTCGACTTTTAGTACGACTCTCACAGTGTTGTAGATATTTTGTACATTCAGAGTATGGCGGGGCCCTATCCCGCCATAGTTGTTTACTTCCTTAGAGGTCTGTAGTCATGTGGTAAAGTTGGATGTAACTGCCAGACTTGGTTTATATATATATATGCCGAAAGGCAACTTTTTCTCAAATAAACTACGTTACATTTTACATTTGTTTCATGTCTTGTTTTATTATTCCGCTGATTACTCTGATGTATGTCTACTTGGGTGCCCGGGTAAGGCACCAGTCACGGGCCCGGGATCGGGTCGTGACATATGTCTACTTATCAAACCAACCTACCACACCTTCAGAAATCATTTATAAGGCTTTTATAACAAATAAGTAAACCGTTTCCTCTTATCTTTCTTAAGTCGTTATACCTAACTTCCCATAAAGCTAGTATAACAGTTAAGCTTTTTGAAAAACCAAGTATTACTTTTCTTTCAAAAATGATTCATAACTCTTTTGAAATACTTCAAGATTCTTATTATTTAAAACTCAAGTCAAAAGACATCAGAGTAAAACCAAATTTAGTTAACACACGTACGTCTACCGTACCTTATATATTTCAAAAATATCATGCTCAAGAGGATAGGAAGAATCACATACCTCCTCGGCTCAATCCACCTGCCAAGTCGAATATGTCGCGCGCAGAGTATCAACCTATAATAGTTAAATACGTCTATCAACGTCTAGACTACTCTGTAGAATATTCTAAGCAGAAGGTTCTTTATTCTACGGAAAATTGGGCAGCACTTCCCTACCCGTAAAACTACACAAGTCTACTGTAAATTGTTACACCCCGGAAATTCCAGGATATGTTTATAAGGACGTACGTAAGAACTCAAAATGTTAAGATTTGAGACGAGTAAAAGTTTGTCGGAATTTTTGGAATTGGTCGGAAACGAAATATTGCGACGAACGGGAGGGCGACACGTGTCACCCCCCTTGTGGTCATGGACGAAATTGTCATGGTTAGAATGGTCATTTGACCATAAATTAAATGACCAAGTCTTGCTAGTCTTGAAGCTTGACAAAGTTGACTAAGTCAAAGGCCACCTAGACTTGATCCATGTGAAACTCATCCAAGCCACACAATTGTGCTAATCTTAACCCTCCATCATGTTATATATTTTATGCTAGTGCAAGACAAGGCTCTACACTTAGTAAAATTTTCAAGAAAATTTGATGAACTTGAAGAGGTGCTCTCGGCCAACCTAGGGTTTCAAAGGAAAAATTTTGCAATTTTTGTCCAATAATTCCCATACTTTAAACCAAGGTACCTAAGGGTATTGTAAGTGTTTCTCAATAGAAAGATCCCGGAAAAATGGTGTTTTCGTATTGGTCGCAAGGCGAAAACCTTAAGGGTTATTCAACTTTGAAGTTGAAACTTGAAGATGAGTTTTTCACAAGCTTCTAAGGGTGGCTTGGGGTGGATTGGAATGTCGAAGGAGGAGCTAAAGGTGCTAGAGATCGACTTGTACTCTTGGATCATAATTGGGCTAATTGAGGTATAATCTTACGTTTTACTTTTGTAATTGAATATTTCATGTTATGATAAGTTATAAGTGTTCATGTGATATGTGTTATGAAGTTTGATAAGTGTTATGGAATTGGAAGCTCAAAATCCGAAAATGACATATTTAGCCATTTGAAATTGAAATCCAATTTGATCGATAAATTGAATTATCGATGTTACCTACTTGGAGAATGTAGTAGCTATATTTAATTGCGACGATATTATTTTATGCTACCAATTTGGATTGAAATGGAAATTGAATAAGAATTGGTATTGTTATGTACATTGTGGCGAAATTGGACTAGTAGTTGTATTAGTTTGTTATCGTTTGTGGGCGGAATTTTACCGTCTAGTAGGCGTGTAATCCCTATTGATTAATTGCTTGGATTGTGCCTTAAATGTGGCGTGTTTGGTTATTGTATTCGGCCTTGAAAAAGGTGGCAAAGTGAGTAGAAACAAAGGAAGTGCTGTCCGATTTTCCGTAGAATTTAGTGACTTGCACTTGGAATATTCTACGTTTGAAACTAGAAGTTAATAGACGTACTATGGTCATTATAGGTTGACATACTACGTACGACGATTGGACTTAGCAAGTGGATTAAACCGAAGAGGTATGTGGAACTTTCTTATGTTTTGAGCATGATCAAGTTTAAATGTATAGTACGGTAGACGTACAAGATTTTGACAATCTAGTTTATTTGATATCCTTGGCTTATTTTAAGAATGCCCAAGTTGTTTGAGTTAGGGAATTAACTCACTTGTTTAATTATTGAGGATATCTTGGTTTTCAAAAGCTAAGAGACTTTAAGTATGTTGAAAGTATCTTGATACTTGTTGTTATGGAAAGTTTAAAGAGTGGTTTACTCTAAGTAATTTAAGTATGTTAAGGGACTTGAAGAGTTTTAAAGTATTGTGATACTTGTTTCGTTTTAAACGTATAAGTCCCTTGGATAGGAAATTGTACTTGACTAAGGTATAAAGTGAATATAATGACTTTATGGGGAGTTGGTTATATTGGCTTTATGGAAAGATAAATGGCTTGATTTAATGGAAGGCAATTCGATTTTAAGGCATCAATTGCCTAAAGTTTTATAAGAAAAAGGAGTCACTTGATTTAGAAACCTAACTTTATTTCTAAGAGTATTGTGACTTGTCTTGAAAAGAAATTGTAACTTGATACTACGGTTATTAGTGTCTTGGAAGGTTTATAATGAAATGAGTCATTTTAAAAAGAATAGAAGTACGTAGTACTTTGGGTTAAATTTCCGGATTTTTATAAAAGACATGATAGTGCCTTAGGTAAACTAAAATGAGAGTGTATATATGTATAACAAGAATAATAAGAAGTTAGGGGATTTCTTAACTTGCTTATGTATTGTATGATAAGCCGGTAATGCTTATGGTATGTGTGATAGCCGGATTTGTGCTAGTAATATATTATTTGTTGCGGGGTCATTCCCCGGGTTTGTTGCATTGCATATTTCCGTGGATTTGCTACCCACGATGCGAGGAATACCTCATGCGAGTCCGTAGGGCTTATGCGGGTGAAATAGTCCCATGCGGGCGGGTCCGACCTATCACGAGGAATACCTCATGCGAGTCCGTAAGGGCTTATGCGGGTGAAATAGTCCCATGCGAGGAATACCTCACGCGGGTCCACTGGATCTATGCGGGTGAAATAGTCCCGGGAATAGGATTGCTTAATGACACTGCGGGCGGGTGGTCCTGCTTTGATCGTGAGCTTTCCTACTTTATATTGTAAGTATACCCCTATTTACTCTCATTGTTAGTAAGGCACAGTGTACTGTTAATTGAGTTATCATACATGTCTCCAGTTTTATTTTAGACTTATGATTTCATTCTGATACTTTGATTTCACATATTTGGTACATGTTGTACTGACCTCCTTCGGGGGGCTGCGTTCATGCCGCAGGTAAAGTACAGGTTGCTGATCCTCGCTCTTAGGATCACTGTTCAGCTGTTGAGAAGCTCCTTTATTCCGGAGGCTTATCCCTGGTATTGTCGGTTATTGTACATTCAGGGGTATAGCGGGGCCCTGTCCCGCCAGAGTTGTTATTCTTAGAGGTGTCACGACCGATTAAGACCGTGATGGTGCCTACCCAGGCACCTGGTGATACAACATCGAGTAATCAGTGAACATAAAACAATACGAGACATAATTATGAAATATGAAACAATAACTGAGAAAAACTTGCCTTTCGGCATATATATAAATAACAACTTTTTCCAACATGAGCAGTTTAATCCCTTTACAAACCACACTTGCAACGGTACTACGCACTTAAGAAATGATACGACAACAATGGCGGGACGGGGCCCGCCATACCGCGAATGTAAACACCTACAACAACAGGACTATACCATCGATAAGCCTCCGAGAAGCGGAGCTTTCCCACACGCGCGTGACCCTAAGAGCGAGGATCAATGGCGGTGTACCTTTACTGCGGCATGACGCAGCCCCGAAGGAGGTCGATACAGTACCAAGTAAGTATGGCGAAAATAAATCGTAAATGAAATCATAGTAGTCTATACAAAGCAGAGACATGTATGATAACCAAACTACTGATTCACTATAAATGCGATCGTGTCAAGTCGAGGACTCACGCCTCAAGTCATCACTCAATTTTACCAATGGGTCTCACGCCCACAACATCAATCGTGCGTGGAATACCTTCCTCATCGCCGGCGATTTATGATACACAAACACCAAGGAATACACATGAACACGAGTCCCACTGTGTCCTAATAAACGATGCGGGGTAAATGCGAAGGCATAGCCGACTACTAACACCTACGCGTGCAACAAGGTCATAAAATGTGTCATGATATCCGCTCTGCACCGTCATGATAAAAGCCGGTCACTCGCTCGCGATATCAAATGTGCGCGTCTAGCCTCGAACTCTCGCGACTCGCATAGGCCAACCTCGTAGGCGCATGAGGTATAACCCGCGTCGAGGGTAGCTACTCCGGCGTCGCCCGGACTCGCGATCCGCGTACGGCCACAAAGACCGCGTGACCACAAGGGCGTAAACTAACACGGAACTCCGTAGTTCCGCATGGATCCTCAGACCCGCGTAGGTATCCTCGAATCATGGTCCTGCACCGCTGAGTCTACCCGCGTCGGAGGCGACAACCTCGGACACAAGTCAAGGTGAGTGGTACAATACCAACATAACGGTGATAGTCAAACAACTTTAAGCGCGATGGGAAAACCCTTTACACTAACATCACAAGATACTAACACACGTAGCATCCTAACATGTTTACTTCTCAAATCAACAAGAAAGTATTATAAGGCTATCACAAACCGATACAATCAAGTTATTCACACAAGGTGCTTTCTACTAACAAGTTCGTATCTAACCCCAAAGTACTTCACACATTAAATCTTTAAAAGATCTGTTTCTTTCACATAAGTCACCTGATACCGTGTAGTATAAAATAGAGTGACCGCCCTTTTAAGAAAACTAAAACTCTTACCTTTGTAAAATCAAGTAACAACATTATTTCCCAAACGTCCAAGTTTGCCTAATTTCAAATGTTCACGTTTCTTATTTTAGAAAGGTTTCGTGTTCATAGCCTTATTCATTTAAGAATATAATTTTCTTTTAAACAATCGAGAAACATAAGCCTTATATGTGAGTAGGATATTCTTGTTTATAACAATCTTATTACAGAACCATGATCTAGGAAATATCATTTTGTCTCATCTTAGCTTACATGCGGATGGAAGTTACTCTTTGGTTTTATTAATACTTAATTAATCAAAACATTTCCCTTTATTAACGCCGTGGTTTGTCGATACATTCGATTTCCAAATCAAGTAAAACATTCTTAAGCCGTTATACCTAACTTCCCATAAAGCTAGTATAACTCTTAAGTTTTCAAAACCAAGTATTACTTCTTTCAAAATGATTCAAAACTCTTTTGAAATACTTCAAGTTCTTTATTAACACATAACAAGCGATTATAGTTCAATTGATTACCTTTTAAAAACCACATGTATTTTCTTACCAACATAAAGCCGTTATAACCAACTTCCCATAAAGCCGTTATAACACTTTATGTTCTACACCAATCAAATACATTTAGTACGTATGCGTCACCGTACTACATAGTTCACACATATCATGCTAGAAGAGATAGGAAGAGGTTCACATACCTCGCGAGTATCGACTAATAGCAAAAGCGCTCAAGTACTTCCAATCGGCTACTCCTTAGCCAAGTAGAGCGCCACACGTAGTACTTCAACCTATAAGGCCACAAGGCGCTATTAACATCAAGATCTTATCGTAGAACATTCTACGTAAAATTCGGCGACACCTCCCCATGACAGCGTAAATCTCCTCCTCTAACAGTGCGCTACCAAGCCAACCAGGGGTTTATACATCTAACCCGAACGGGTACAATTCTACTCCACAAGACTACTTACACAAGTCTCGTATGTCTGATCCCATGTAATTACGGTTCGATTCGATTGTTCGGGCTTAAGTCAAAAGACATTGCGCGATGCTAAGCTTAGTTCTATATATAGTATACTTCAACTATATAATCTAACAACATGTAATTTCCAATTACAAATAGAGGACAAGATAATTACCTCGATAAGCCCATAATTATCCAAGTATAAAGTCGATCCTGGAAATCGTTTAGCTCGACTCAGCGCTCCAACCCGCTCTAAACCACCCTTAGAAGTTCTAACCAACTTCTACACAATACTCAACGGACTATGGAGATTTTCCTAGGGTTTCGGTTTGTACTGTGGGAAGTATAATAGTATTCCAGGGCTTTTCAGATAGGTATAACCTTAGAATACTACAAGGTATACGGCTAAGGTAATTTGGGCATTACAACAATACTTGAGAGTATTTCTACCAAGAGGGTACCTCGGCACACCACTAGGAGGGGGTGTACCTCGGCCAAGGCCTCAGGAGGGTGCACCTCGGCCAAGGCCTCACAAAGGAAGAGGGGAGGACGAAACCAAGGAGGGAGGGAGGTTTTGAGACTTGGAAATTATGGAATGGATGAAGAAGTCTTCAAAGGGGGAGGGTATTTATAGGCCAAGCAAAGGCCAACCAATGGACAAGATCTAGCCAAGTGGGGGCAAGTGGAGGGCCAAGATATGCCCAAGTGCCCCCTAGACCTACTCCTAAAACCCTCACAAATATCTACACAAATATCTAGCAACCTTGCCCGTCAATCGGCCTAACGCCTTCGAGTCCGCCAACGAGAGGGTGCCAAGTGTTGCCCTCTCGTTGGTCCAAAAGCGTTTCGTCTATCGGAAAAATCCACAAAAATACTAACTGACATAGCCTTATTTTACCCTTCGTAAGTTAGGTAGAGCGTTTCGTCGGCGACTCTAGCAAGGTGTTGTGCACAAACATATTTCGGCCCGAGGTGCCACATGGGGTGACACGTGTCGCCCCGATTCGCCCAAAATATTTCGTCTTCGAAAATATCCATAACGCCAAAATCTCAAAATCAAAGCGGGCCCCACAAACCGTAAATTTCTCAGTGGGCCCACGTGACCATTTCCGAAAATAAAATTCCATAATTCTAATATAATCTAAGAAGTCCAAAACCAAATCTGGGAATCCAATTCCCATTAACGAACCTTTTCCTTCACAAAACCGGAAACTTTTCGTGGAAAAAATCACCTCTTTCTTCCTTTCCGATCTTTACGTCGTATTCTCGTGCGTCGTCCTCGCATACATACCACGGAACTACGGGTATAACATTCTTCCCCCAGAAACATTCGTCGAATGTTCCTTCTAAGTCCCCAAACATACAAGCGTCGATATAGTCTACTACTATACTTATGAGAACAATCCCGCCACGGCCGGAAACACTCCGCGCAAAGACTTACATCCAAGCCGAGAAACACCTCTATATCACCACAAATACCTCTTCTCGGGGTCAAAATATACTTCCTCAGTCACTGATACCACTTTTGTCACTTTGCCGCGAGGTTCTAGTGTCACTCCGGCGACCCAACAAATGATGCCTACCGTCACGATCCACGAGGCATGCCCTTCGGCCCTTCTCAGGATGTGCCATACGGAGAGCCACGGTTCGGGTCTGTTCCCGCGTGAGAGGCTCTGGCCTCTATATACGCTCAGCCCCCCGAACATAACAATCCGAAAGACCGGACGTACTGCCTCCTAAGTCGGATGGCAATTGCTAACATATAGGCAACCTGGCCTATTCTTCACATGAACTCAAAAGCCCAAAGTAACTTTCGGGCTAAGTTCATACATTTCCAAAACTCGTCACACCTGTCCGGTGGTACTTTCAAGAAGACCGATCGGCACGAACTCTAAGCGTCGTCGCCGATTATCCATACGATTTCCTGCGAGTGCGTAACTTCTTCTAGACGAAGCTTTACCTATCCACGATCTGTGGAACAAGCTCAACCAAGTATGCGAACCTTGCCAACATCGAACCAATCGACCGGCAACTTACACTTCCGCCCTTACAAGGCTTCATAAAGCGACATCCGAACACTGAAAAGGTAGCTCGAAGCACTTCTCTCTACAGGAGACAACAATCCCCACGACTACCCCTGAAATCCACACACTGGCCCGAGGGCGAATGCGGTCGAGACTCACTTTGAGTTCTTAACCTGCTGGTAAAACTTCCGAAACAAAACAGCGTACCACTGGCTCCACTGTTTGTCATAAGGTGAAGGTAGGCACCCCGTGCAGCCTTACAACCTTTTAGATAACTCAACACAGCCGAGTAAACGGTCCTGACTGAAAAATACGATGGGCTGCCCCCATCGGCCCGACCACGGGTCGAACGCATCCACGAACTCGTACGCTGGTTAACTAAACTTGGGCCTAACACCCTCACAACCCTAACACAAGGCGGGACCACCACAAACTGACCCCACCACCAAACCTGCCGCGGGTTGACCCGCGGCGTGGCCTCAACTCGACCCACTTTCATTCCACACTACTGCCAGGACCTATCCCCGAACATAGCTCACGTGCACTATGCACTGATAGGATCAAACATAACACTACACTTTTTCTTGAGATGGCCTTACCTCTAAGGTCTCCACGTATAACACTCTAAGGCTCACACCTTCTCTATCCCCCAAAATCTTACTCGGTTAACCCACCATGATTTCTAATCACAACTAACAACGCCATCGTAACATAGCACTTAAGGTATACTACCTTGAAAGTTACCGAAGGACCTTTCACTCTGGCCTCTCTCTGCTGTCCTTGGTTAACCGTCGATCTCTACGTTCTCGGCTTCTGTACATAAGCCCGTATACGGGCCATGCTCAAGCCAATGAAGAATTACTCTTTGCACAACCTCTTAGGTAGTCATCAAGACTCGTGGTACATCGGTATAATCTCTGGTAGCCAAATCCATAGCTAATGCGAGGTCGCCTCTTTGCAATCTATATTCATTGTTCGTCGTGGGCCGAAGGTTCAAATATCATGGGCCTTGATGAGCTGCCGCCATTGTGCTAAACTCTGCGGGGCTAGTGACGTCGCAGAAATCCCCGAATGAAGCACTACCCTAGGTAATGATTGGGACTGTGCCCTCGCAACCCTCTGAACTCTACTCGCCTCCTCGTGCCGCCCTCACGGTCGGGTTGCCTACGCGGAGGCATAACGATAAGGAAAGAATTTCATCGTAGGTCCAACTTACAACTCAGCTCTAAGGCACGATCTCAGAGTGAGAAGAATAGAAACCAATCCTAAATATCCTATAGCCTCCTGATTATTGGCGTGGTGCACTACACACCGATAATCAAGACTCTACTGGATACGGTCTGTAGACACCTTCCGAGGATTAACTGCTTTGATACCACTTTTGTCACGACCGATTCGGGCGTGGATCGTGCCTTACCGGGCACCCTAGTGATACAACATCAGAGTAATCAGCGGAACATAAAACAATACGAGACATAATTATGAAATATGAAACAATAATCTGAGAAAAACTTGCCTTTCGGCATATATATAAATAACAACTTTTTCCAACATGAACAGTTTTAATCCCTTTTACAAACCCTGCCCACAACAGTACTACAGACCTCTAAGAAATGATACGACAACAATGGCGGGACAGGGCCCCGCCATACCCCTGAATGTAAACACCTACAACAACAGGGGACTATACCACTGATAAGCCTCGGAGAAACGGAGCTTTCCACATGTGAATCGTGACCCTAAGAGCGAGGATCAAATGGTGTACCTTTACTGCGGCGTGAACGCACCCAGAAGGAGGTCGATCTGGCATTACCAAGTATGTGGCGAAAATAAATCAGTAAATGAAATCATAGTAGTCTATACAAAGCGGGAGACATGTATGATAACGAACTACTGATTCACCATAAGTGCGATCGTGTCAAGTCGAGGACTCACGCCTCAAGTCATCACTCAATTTTACCAATGGGTCTCACGCCCACAACATCAATCGTGCGTGGAATACCTTCCTCACTGCGGCGGTTATGATACACAAACACCAGAATACACATGAACACGGTCCCACTGTGTCCTAATAAAGCGATGCGAGGTAAATGCGAAGGCATGGCGACTACTAACACCCAGTACCAACAAGGTCATAAAATGTGTCATGATATCTGTCTGCATCGTCACATGATAAAGGCGGTCACTCGCCCGCGATATCAAATGTGCGCGTCAGCCCTGAACTCTCCGCGACTCGCATAGGCCAACCTCGTAGGCGCGTGAGGTATAACCCGCATCGAGGGTAGCTACTCCGGCGTAAATCGCCTGGACTCGCGATCGCGTAGCCAAAGACCGCGTGACCACAAGGGCGTAAACTAACGGAACTCCGTAGTTCCGCATGGATCCACGGACCGCATGAGGTATCCTCGAATCATGGTCCCCGGACGCTGAGTCTACCCGCGTGGAGGCGCCAACCTCGGACCACAAGTCAAGGTGAGTGGTACAATACCAACATGCGGTGATAGTCAAACAACTTTAAGCGCGATCGAGGAAAACCCCTTTACACTAACATCACAAGATACTAACACACGTAGCATCCTAACATGTTTACTTCTCAAATCAACAAGAAAGTATTATAAGGCTATCACAAACCGATACAATCAAGTTATTCACACAAGGTGCTTTACTAACAAGTTCGTATCTAACCCCAAAGTACTTCACACATTAAATCTTTAAAAGATCTGTTTCTTTCACATAAGTCACAATACCCGTAGTATAAAATAGAGTGACCGTCCTTTTAAGAAAACTAAAACTCTTACCTTTGTAAAATCAAGTAACAACATTATTTCCCCAAGCGTCCAAGTTTGCCTAATTTCAAATGTTCACGTTTCTTATTTTAGAAAGGTTTAGTGTTCATAGCCTTATTCATTTAAGAATATAATTTTCTTTTAAACAACTGAAACATAAGCCTTATATGTGAGTAGGATATTCTTGTTTATAACAATCTTATTACAAAGACCATGATCTAGGAAATATCATTTTGTCTCATCTTAGCTTATGCAGATGGAAGTTGCTCTTGGTTTTATTAATACTTAATTAATCAAAACATTTCCCTTTAACGCCGCTGTGGTTTGTCGATACACATTCGATTTCGAAATCAAAAACATTCTTAAGCCGTTATACCTAACTTCCCATAAAGCTAGTATAACTCTTAAGTTTTCAAAACCAAGTATTACTTAACTTTCAAAATGATTCAAAACTCTTTTGAAATACTTCAAGTTCTTTATTAACACATAACAAGCGATTATAGTTCAATTGATTACCTTTTAAAAACCATGTATTTTCTTACCAACATAAAGCCGTTATAACCAACTTCCCATAAAGCCGTTATAACACTTTATGTTCTACACCAATCAAATACATTTAGTACACGTATCTCTGGCACTACATAGTTCACACATATCATGCTAGAAGAGATAGGAAGAGGTTCACATACCTCGCGACAGTATCGACTAATAGCAAAACGCTCAAGTACTTCCAGACCGGCTACTCCTTGCCAAGTAGAACGCGCCACACGTAGTACTTGACCTATAAGGCCACAAGTGACATTAACATCAAGATCTTATCGTAGAACATTCTACGTAAAATTCGCGACACCTCCCCACATGGCAGCGTAAATCTCCTCCTAACTGCGGCTACAAGCCAACCGGGGTTTATACATCTAACCCGAACGGTACAATTCTACTCCACGATTACTCTTACACAAGTCTCATGTCTGATACGCCTATGTAATTCTGATTCGATTCGATTCTTGAGCTTAAGTCAAAAGACATTGCCGCGATACTAAGCTTAGTTCTATATATAGTATACTTCAACTATATAATCTAACAACATGTAATTTCCAATTACAAATAGAGGGACAAGATAATTACCTCGATAAGCCCATAATTATCCAAGTATAAAGTCGATCCTGAAATCGTTTAGCTCCGACTCGGCGCTAACCCGGCTCTAAACCACCCTTAGAAGTTCTAACCAACTTCTACACAATACTCAACGGACTATGGAGATTTTCCTAGGGTTTCGGTTTTGTGGTAGACGGAAGTATAATAGTATTTCCGGGCTTTTCGTATAGGTATAACCTTAGAATACTACAAGGTATACGGCTAAGGTAATTTGGGCATTACAACAATACTTGGAGAGTATTTCCTACCAAGAGGGGTGCCTCACGACACCACTGGAGAGTCTCACCCTGGCCAAGGCCTCTAGGAGGGTGCACCCTCTGCCAAGGCCTCACAAAGGAAGAGGAGGGACGAAACCAACAAGGAGGAGGAGGTTTTCAAGACTTGGAAATTATGGAATGGATGAAGAAGTCTTGAAGGGAGGGTATTTATAGGCGAGCAAAGGCCAACCAATGGCCAAGATCTAGCCAAGTGGGGGCAAGTGGAGGGCAAGATATGCCCAGTGCCCCTAGACCCTACTCGCCAAAACCCTCACAAATATCTACACAAATATCTAGCAACCTTGCCCATCCAATCGGCCCTAACGCCCGAGTCCACCAACGAGAGGTGCCAAGTGTTGCCCTCTCGTTGGTCCAAAGCGTTTCGCCTCTCGGAAAAATCCGCAAAAATACTAAATGACATAGCCGTAATTTACCGCCCGTAAGTTAGGTAGAGCGTTCGTCAACGACTCTGCAGGGTGTTGTGCACAAACATATTTCGCCCGGGTGCCACATGGGGTGACACGTGTCGCCCCGATTAAATCAAAATATTTCGTCTTTGAAAATATCCATAACGCCAAAATCTCAAAATCAAAGCGGGCCCCAAAGCAGTAAATTTCTCGTGGGCCCACGTGACCATTCAAAATAAAATTACATAATTCTAATATAATCTAAGAATTCCAAAAACCAAATCTGGGAATAAAATTCCCATTAACGAACCTTTTTACTTAAAAAAAACAGTAAACTTTTCCGTGGAAAAAAAATCACCTCTTTCTTCCTTTCCAATCTTTTTGTCGTATTCTCGTACGTACGTCCTCGCATACATACCCTGGAACTACGGGGTATAACAAGAGGTCTGTAGTCACATTGTGGATTGGGTTGTAAAGAAAAAAAAAATACTGTTCTATTTCTGGATTGAGTATATTTTTACGGAAGGTGGCCTTATCGGCTAGCCTGTTGTTAATTTATGTTTAAGTACTTTTTTAGTTGTGTATGTTCATTTGCTATTCTCGATGTTTCGAGAGGGTGCCCGGGTAGGGCACCGATCAGCGAGCCCGGCGGGTCGTGACAAAGTGGTATCAGGCGATTAGTCCTCGGAAAGTATCTACTGAGGCCAGTGTACAGTAGAGTCTTGATTATCGGTGTGTTGTGCACCACATCTATAATCGTGAGGCTGCGGGCATTTAGGATTGGTTCCCATTCTTCTCACTCTAAGATCGTGCGATAAATTTGTATGGTTAGGGTCGTCTCTCACTGATTATGATTGTTTGCGACTACGAAAAGCGGATGACCGGGAAGGATTATGTGGATTGCGTATCCAGATAGGTAATGTTGGTAGTATAGTTGGTATTGTGACATACAACTATGCGGATTTATGTATGAGGGTCAGACGCGTGTTGCCTAGAATGATTTTAGATTACCAGGATTGGGTAAGGACTAAATAAATACAGGAAGGTATGGCGATTAAGGAACTCTCATCAAGGTTTTACGTGCTAATCTGAGATAATTAGGTGATGATGAGTTGTGTGAGAATGTAATGGACCCTTAAGAAGTTAATTAAGAGACTAAGTGGAAGACTATGTTAGCAACATTAGCTACGTGGTATGCTTAAGGGAATTGTACGGGCGAGATCGGACGAAGAAAGTATGGTTGTTGTGGTCGAGACAACACGACTATGATTTTACGAGAAGTTTTTGTACGATTCACGGGATGATA
This sequence comes from Przewalskia tangutica, assembly GCA_029844215.1. Taxonomy (NCBI): domain Eukaryota; kingdom Viridiplantae; phylum Streptophyta; class Magnoliopsida; order Solanales; family Solanaceae; genus Przewalskia; species Przewalskia tangutica. Next base: position 45,331 of record JAQGDG010000030.1, read on the forward strand.
AGTTAGGCTTGGAGCATGGAAATTGCGAGCCTGAGAATGTGATAACCGTCGAGACCTTAGGTATATAAGGCCTTCTCGGGTAGTAAAGTTAAGTCAGACCAAGGGTAAGAGTTAAGTGCGGCCGAGTCGAGTTGAGGACCTATTAAGGGTCGCCCATAGCTTGAAATGAAATGGGATCAGTTGGTAGTAGTCGCTCGTGGCGAGTCACGGTGTAAGGCCAAGTCTAGTTAATCGCTTTACGGGTTCGTGGGCGCATTCCACGGAACCAGTTGCGAGCCGAATCGCCTTATGTTGTTTAATTTTGTAACTCCAAAGAGTGGAGTCCAGAGTTAGTATGGAATTTATGTATGTAAGCTAGAATAAGTTTGGGAATACGGAAAAGAAATGCGACCGGTGAAAAGAGAGCAACCAAGTGTAAAGAAATAAAGCCTGAATCCATGAGAACCTTTCGAGGAGACTACACCGTGGGTGTTGGATGGTAGCTGAGCGGTTAGATAATAATTGCCAGTAACGATACAGTCGTTGGACCCTAACAGACCTAGCAGAGCTGTTATGACAGACGTTGAGGTCATTATGAGTACGAACTAGTTGGCCTCTTGTTATGCCAACGTGGACTACAGAGAGAGAATTGATTCGGTACCAGTTTCCCGGTAAGCCGGTTATCGAGTGGAAAGGAAGAAAAGTGGGGGTAACCAGTGAATTATCCTTCCTTCTTTGACATTGTTGTTTTTAATAAGTCTGTGGGACTTGTTCACTTGAGGTAATTGATGCAGAAAGTAAGAAATACTCGAATTTGAAGGAGTTTATGCTAAGTGCCCTTGGATGTACTTGGAGTGAGTTTGGTGTGGCGGTCAGGGCCACGACCTTCCAGATAAGTTCAGGATAGCGCGCAAGCAAGAATAAGATAAGTACGAGTGTGGCTGCGGAAAATAGAAGACATCGCTGGTAGATTTTAAAAATCTATACGTTTAAGGTGGCGCTTGATGATTTAGATTTTGATAGAGAGATAAGTTCTCTCCCCCACGAAAAAGGACAGTTTTGCGTATTATGGGGTTATGTGTACCCATGTTGTTAGACGAAGGATAGGAGACTGGTAATGTCTTTAGAAGCGTCATGCAATAGGTTACAGTTTTAGGTAACCGTGGGAAAAGTATTGTGTTGGGGTAATTAAGAACGACGTTCCAAGAAATCGAGGAAGTGTCGTGAGGACAAAAATGCAGGTAGTACGCATATATGAAACTGTACGATTATGAATCCAGATAGAAATACTTTCGCTGATAATAAGCCTAAGGTAAGGATATGGCCAGAATGATAAATGAAAATTCGACTATGGTTATGTAAGTTGCACGAGGTATGACTACCCCAGAGTAGTGTAAAGACCATTAGTTGATAATGGGCAGTAAGAACATTTCAAGAAAATGTGGTAACACCTAGTTATAGGCTCTACAAACTGGGAAAGGAGAACCGGGTTACTACTTGACGAGATCAAGGAAACCTCCCCCCCTAAATTGTGATTGACAGTAAGTCTTAGCCATGAGGCAAGCAAGGGATTTAAGTCTAAAGTTTAGTGATCAAGTTTGGTTGCAACAAAAAGGGAAACAGGAACCATAAGTGAGGTTAAGGATACCCGAATATTTCGCAGGAATGAGAAAGACTTTCAGTTATTGGAAGACAAGTTGACCACGACTACAGTTCTAACTCCTCCTGAAAGACTAGAGGGTTAGGTTTTTATGATAACACGTTGGGTATTGGGCTAGGTTGTGTGCTGACGCAACCCGATAAGGATAGAACCTATGTTTTCCCGGTAGTTAGGGAAGCGGGGAAAGGAAATGCGCCACTCACGATTTAGAGTGCGGCGATTAAATCATGCCTTGAAGATTTGGGGGCATGGCGTATATCTGAACTTCATGTGGATACTTGTGCGGACCACAAAGCCTGCAGTATATCTGCGGTGAGGCGAGAATTTGCGACGACAGATGGTGGTTAGAGTTACTCAAGGATTGTGATTTTGATATCTATACCATCGGGAAAGCGAAACGATTCTGAATACTCTTTGTGGTGGACTGGGGTAGTGCGGATGGGCAGCCGATAGGCGAAGTAGAGCGTAAGATTCTTGATTCCAGGCCTAGGGGTTCGATTATTTGTTTCAAGGTTAATGAAGTTACGATCCGAGAGGTTGCAGTCTTCCATCGTTGAGGAAGTAAAGAGCGGCGATATGAGATCCGATTGATCTGATATCGAGATCGACTCTCAGGAGAGAAGAGCACATTTGAGTAGCACGGATGGGGTCTTTGTGAGATGATGATAGATTGCGTGTACCCAGTGCTGCAGGGCTAGTCAACAGGTTATAGGGGAGGCATACAGTGCTTATTGCTCAAATTGTTCGGGGTCGACTACGTTGTGTCGTGACCTCAGATGTATGAATGGGTGAGATGACCGAAAAAGAGACATAGCGGAGTTTACTGCTTAGTGTCCGAGTTAGTAGCAGGTCATGGTTGTGTACCAGAAGCCCAGTGGGCTATTGCAGGCGATTGAAATCCCAACCTAGATATGAGAGGTAATTAATATGGATCTTGTTACAGGGTGGCATCGTACTCAGAGGAAGTGCGACTCCGGGGTCATGGTAATTAAAGGCCGGCGAAACCAGGTGTGTTCTTTCAGATTAGGACCACTTACTACCGAGGTTTATACTAGCTTGTATAGCGAGAGATTGTGAGGCGCACGAGGTTCCTACGCTTATGATTACGGATAGACGAGCTCGATTGCGGATAACTGGAGGTTTTGAAAGGATTAGGGACACAGTGAGTCTCGGTGTTGCATTACACCCTCGGACCGCCAGTCGATGAGCGTACTATCCGGTGCTTGAGGATAGGTTGCGGGCTGTGTTTTTGATTTCGGGAATAGCGGGAGGGTTAATTGCCTCTTGTTGTGTTGCGTGCGATAACGATACCCTTCCAAGATTCGGATGGCCGTATGAGGCCTTGTATGTAAAGTGTAGATCGTCGGTTGGATGGTTCGACATAGGCGAGGTTGATTATTTGGTCGGACTTGATTCGGTAGTGAGGATAAGGCGAAACTTATCGAAAGATTATTAGTAAGCTTAGAGTCGACGAAGCTTTATTCAGATAACAAGCGTTAACACGTGGGGTTCACGACATTTTAGTATGAGTATTGTTATGTGGCCTCGTGTGGTAATATTGAATGCGTGGGGTTGTAAAAGAATAATGTCGCTAACTTTAAGTTTGACTCCCGAAAGAACATTCGGGGAAGAATGTTTCTAAGGGGGGAAGAATGTTACACCCCGGAAATTCCAGGATATGTTTATAAGGACGTACGTAAGAACTCAAAATGTTAAGATTTGAGACGAGTAAAAGTTTGTGAATTTTTGGAATTGGTGGAAAGCGAAATATTGCGACGAGCGGGAGGCGACACGTGTCACCCCTTGTGGTCATGGACGAAATTGTCATGGTTAGAATGGTCATTTGACCATAAATTAAATGACCAAGTCTTGCTAGTCTTGAAGCGACAAAGTGGACTAAGTCAAAGGCCACCTAGACTTGATCCATGTGAAACTCATCTAAGCCACACAATTGTGCTAATCTTAACCCTCCATCATGTTATATATTTTATGCTAGTGCAAGACAAGGCTCTACACTTAGTAAAATTTTCAAGAAAATTTGATGAACTTGAAGAGGTGCTCTCGGCCAACCTAGGGTTTCAAAGGAAAAAATTTGCAATTTTTGTCCAATAATTCCCATACTTTAAACCAAGGTACCTAAGGGTATTGTAAGTGTTTCTCAATAGAAAGATCCCGGAAAAATGGTGTTTTCGTATTATTGGGCGAAAACCTTAAGGGTTATTCAACTTTGAAGTTGAAACTTGAAGATGAGTTTTTCACAAGCTTCTAAGGGTGGCTTGGGGTGGATTGGAATGTCGAAAGGAGGAGCTAAAGGTGCTAGAGATCGACTTGTACTCTTGGATCATAATTGGGCTAATTGAGGTATAATCTTCGTTTTACTTTTGTAATTGAAGATTTCATGTTATGATAAGTTATAAGTGTTCATGTGATATGTGTTATGAAGTTTGATAAGTGTTATGGAATTGGAAGCTCAAAATCCGAAAATGACATATTTAGCCATTTGAAATTGAAATCCAATTTGATCGATAAATTGAATTGTCGCATGTTACCTACTTGGAGAATGTAGTAGCTATATTTAATTGCGGCTTGATATTATTTTATGCTACCAATTTGGATTGAAATGGAAATTGAATAAGAATTGGTATTGTTATGTACATTGTGGCCGAAATTGGACTAGTAGTTGTATTAGTTTGTTATCGTTTGTGGGGCGGAATTTTACACGTCTAGTAGTAGTGTAATACTCTATTTATTAATTTCATGGATTGTGCCTTAAATGTGGCGTGTTTGGTTATTGTATTCGGCCTTGAAAAAGGTGGTAAAGTGAGTAGAAACAAAGGAAGTGCTGTCCGATTTTCCGTAGAATTTAGTGACTTGCACTTGGAATATTCTACGTTTGAAACTAGAAGTTAATAGGCGTACTATGGTCATTATAGGTTGACATACTACGTCGACGATTGGACTTAGCAAGTGGATTAAACCAAGAGGTATGTGGAACTTTCTTATCTTTTGAGCATGATCAAGTGTAAATGTATAGTCGGTGAGCGTCTGAGATTTTGACAATCTAGTTTATTTGATATCCTTGGCTTATTTTAAGAATGCCCAAGTTGTTTGAGTTAGGAATTAACTCACTTGTTTAATTATTGAGGATATCTTGGTTTCAAAAGCTAAGAGACTTTAAGTATGTTGAAAGTATCTTGATACTTGTTGTTATGGAAAGTTTAAAAAGTGGTTTACTCTAAGTAATTTAAGTATGTTAAGGGACTTGAAGAGTTTTAAAGTATTGTGATACTTGTTTCGTTTTAAACGTATAAGTCCCTTGGATAGAAATTGTACTTGACTAAGGTATAAAGTGAATATAACGACTTTATGGGGAGTTGGTTATATTGGCTTTATGGAAAGATAAATGGCTTGATTTAATGGAAGGCAATTCGATTTTAAGGCATCAATTGCCTAAAGTTTTATAAGAAAAGGAGTCAACGATTTAGAAACCTAACTTTATTTCTAAGAGTATTGTGACTTGTCTTGAAAAGAAATTGTAACTTGATACTATGGTTATTAGTGTCTTGGAAGGTTTATAATGAAATGAGTCATTTTAAAAGAATAGAAGTCGTAGTACTTTAGGTTAAATTCCGGATTTTTATAAAAGACATGATAGTGCCTTAGGTAAACTAAAATGAGAGTGTATATATGTATAACAAGAATAATAAGAAGTTAGGGATTTCTTAACTTGCTTATGTATTGTATGATAAGCGGTAGTGCTTATGTTATGTGTGATAGCGGTTGTGCTAGTAATATATTATTTGTTGCGGTCATTCCGGGTTTGTGGCATTGCATATTTAGTGGATTTGCTACCACGCGATGCGAGGAATACCTCACGCGAGTCCGTAGGGCTTATGCGGTGAAATAGTCCCACGCGGCGGGTCCGACCTATGCGAGGAATACCTCATGCGAGTCCGTAAGGGCTTACGCGGGTGAAATAGTCCCGTGCGAGGAATACCTCACGCGGTCCACGGATCTATCGGGTGAAATAGTCCGGGAATAGGATTGCTTAATGACAACTGCTTGGCGGTGGTCTGCTTTGATCGTGAGCTTTCCTACTTTATATTGTAAGTATACCCCTATTTACTCTCATTGTTAGTAAGGCCACGATTATCGTTAATTGAGTTATCATACATGTCTCGATTTTATTTTAGACTTATGATTTCATTCACATGCTTTCGGTTTCACATATTTGGTACATGTTGTCGACCTCCTTGAAGCTGCGTTTATCTGTGAGTAAAGTGCAGTTGTTGATCCTCGCTCTTGGGATCCTTTGTTGGTGTTGAGAAGCTCCTTTATTTGGAGGCTTATCCCCAGTATTGTCGGTTATTGTACATTCAGGGTATGGCGGGGCCTGTCACTTGAGTTGTTATTCTTAAGTGCGTAGTCACATTGTGGATTGGGTTGTAAAGAAAAAAATGTCCGTTCTATTTCTGGATTGAGTATATTTTTACGGAAGGTGGCCTTATCGGCTAGTCTGTTGTTAATTTATGTTTAAGTACTTTTTAGTTGTGTATGTTCCGCTGCTATTCTCTGATGTTTCAGAGAGTGCCGTGTAGGGCACGATCGCGGGCAGGCGAGTCGTGACATAAATACTGATCTATATAAATCTGATTCAATTCTCTTCTTTAACATCCTTCTATATAACTTATACTCAATTCTAAACTACTACAATATGTAATCTCCAATTACAATAGAAGGATAAAGATTATTACCTCGATAAGCCCAAAATTATCCAAGATTATAATCGATCCTGAACAACGTTTACCTCCTATTGCACGCTCCAATAGCTCCAAGAAACCCTTAGAAGTTTCCAAACAACTTCTACTTAATACTTCAACCAACTATGAAGATTTTCCTAGGGTTTCGTTTTGTGACTAAAGGAAATAAACTAGTATTTCCGAGCTTTTAGTATAGAGGTAACTTGGGAATACTACAAGGGATTTAGGCTAAGGTATTTTGGGATAGCAACAATACTAGAAGAAATTTTTCTACCAAGGGGGGGGGGGGGGGGTGTTTCGGCCGAGAACACCGAGAACGGGGGGAGGGGGGTTGGACGCGACTCCACACAAGGGGGAAAGATTGTGAGACTTGGCAATTGGTGAGTGGATGAAGAAGTCTTGCAACTTAAGGGGGGTATTTATAGGACATTCAAGGGTCAAGATTAAAACATATGTAGGGTGAAGATTTGGTTGCTTGAGCAAGTGAAGTCTTCCAACCAAGTGTCCACCACAACCTTGGGACATATGTCCACCACAACTTTGGGACATATGTCCACCACAACTTTGGGACATATGTCCACCACAACAATGAGACAAGTGGCTAGCCACTTGCTCCAAAAAAACGTCCAAGGCACCCCACTTGCTCCACAAAAAAAAATCTTCCAAGACTTGACTTCTTGACTTGGCCACTTTCCCATACATTTCGTCCAACATGTGTCACCTAAGGGTGACACATGTCGCCCTCCTATTGGTCCAAAATATTTCATCTCTCGGAAAAAATCCGTAAGGTTAAAATATTAAAAACGTAAAATTTCCTTCACAAGGTTCTAATCTTTTAGTTGGAAGTTCACAATTTCATCCTTAACCTAATTAGGGCTTATACAATTGTACGTACGTCCTCTCATACATACTCTGGAACTACGGGGTATAACATTCTCCCCCCCTTAGAAACATTCGTCCCGAATGTTCCTTCTAGATTCAATTAAAACAGAAACGACATAGTTCCTCACAACTTAAACAGTTTGCAAATGCCACACATGGCCACAATACAACACTTAAGTACATATGATAATTAAAATCAAGTAGGAAAGTGAGTTACCTGGAGGTGTGGGGAATAAGTGAGGATACTTCTGCCTCATGTCCTCCTCTGCTTCCCACGTCATCTCCTCTCTGTTCTCGTTCCGCCATAAGACTTTGACGGAAGCCACATCCTTTGTCCGCAGTCGCCTAACCTGACGATCGAGTATCGCTATGGGAATCTCCACATACGACAACCCCTCTGTCACCTGGACATCATCAATCGGGTGCACTCTAGATGGATCTCCGATACATCTCCTCAGCATAGAAACATGAAAAATCGGATGCACTCCCTCCAGATCGGACGGCAGATCCAACTCATAGGCAACCTTGCCTACCCTGCGGACAATCTGATAAGGCCCAATGTACCTTGGGCTGAGCTTCCCTTTCTTCCCAAACCTCATCACACCCTTCATGGGTGACACCTTCAGGAAAACCCAATCATCAACCTCAAACTTCAGATGTCGTTTTGCGACGATGATCTGCATACGACTTACATCGACTCAGCCGTCAATCGCCTCTGGATAAGCTTCACCTTATCCGCCGATGTATCAAGTCCGCCCAACCAGCTGAACCTCGCCGCGTCAAACCAGCCTATCGGCGACTGCACTTCCTCCATATAAGGCCTCATGGCGCCATCCGATCCGAATGGTAGCTGTTATTATCGCAAACTCTACTAGCGGCAAATGATCCTCCCAGCTACCCCAAATCAATAACACAGCTCGCAGATATCCTCGAGTGTATGCGGATAGTACGCTCTGCATGTCGTGCATGCGAGGATGGAATGCAGTACTAAGGCTCACCTGCGTCCCTAATCCCTTCTGGAAAGACCTCCAGAAGTTAGCCATAAACTGGGCTCCTCTGTCCTATATGATAGAAATAGGGACCTCATGCAGTCTCACGATCTCTCGGATGTAAAGTCTAGCATAATCCTCAGCCGAAAAAGTCGTCCTGACGGGAAGAAAGTGGGCGGATTTCGTCAGCCTGTCGACGATAACCCAGATAGAATCATTCTTCCTCTGAGTGTGAGGTAACCCTGTAATAAAGTCCATGTTGATCACCTCCCACTTCCACGTCGGAATCTCTATAGCCTGCAACAACCCACCTGGCCTCTTGTGCTCCGCCTTCACCTGCTGACAACTCGGGCACTGAGCAACAAACTCTGCAACGTCCCTCTTCAGGCCATCCCACCAATACACAGATCTGAAGTGGTGGTACATCTTTGTCGACCCCTGATGGATAGAGTAACGCTTGTGTGTGCTTCCCTAGAACTCTGCCAAGTCCTGCAATATCTGGAACACACAACCTGCCCTCAAATCTTAGCACCCCATCAGGTGCTACCTCGAATGGACCCTTCCACTCACGAAAAGCCGTATCACGATACCGGGTCATACTTGGATCCTCAAACTGTCGCCTCTTCACCTCCTCGATGATGGAAGACTCGACAACCTCTCGAACCCGAACCCCACTACTATCAGAATCAATCAATCGGACTCCAAGGCTCGCTAGATGATGCAACTCATGGACCATGCCCCTCTCTGCGTGCACTCCGATAGACTACCCATCGACCTACGACTAAGGCATACGCCACTACATTGGCCTTCCCTGGGTGGTATAGGATATCGACATCATAATCCTTGAGTAGCTCTAACCACCGTCTCTGTCGTAAGTTCAGCTCCCTCTGGCCGAAGATATACTGGAGGCTCTTGTGGTATGTGTAAATATCCACATGAACTCCATACAAATAATGTCTCCAGATCTTCAAGGCGTGAATCACTGTTGCCAACTCTAAGTCATGTGTGGGGTAGTTCTTCTCATGCTTCTTGAGTTGTCGAGATCAGTAAGCTATAACCTTACCGCTGCGTCGACACATCCAAGCCCATGCGCCCGATGCATCACAATAAACCACATAGCCGTCTGGACCCTCTGGAAGAGTAAGAACTGGGGCGGTCGTCAATCTCTCCTTCAGTGTTATACCCCGTAGTTGCAGGGTATGTATGTGAGGACGTACGTACGAGAGTACGGCAGAAAATTTTGAAAAGAAAGAAAGATGTGAGTTTTCGACGGAAAAGTTTCCGTTTAATTGTGAAGAAAAAGGTTCGTTAATGCGAATTTGATTACCAGATTTGGTATTTGGACTTCATAGATTAGATTAGAATTTTGAGATTTTATTTTCTGAAATGGTCACGTGGGCCCACTGAGAAATTTACGTTTTGTGGGGCCCGCTTTGTTTTTGAGATTTCCTAAATTGGATATTTTCTAAGACGAAATATTCGGCGACCGGGGCGACACGTGTCACCCCACGTGGCACCCGCCGATTTACATTTGTGCACAACACCTTTGGAGTCGTTTTCGATTTAAACGCTTACGTAACTGGCGAAGGAAAATTCCGCTATGTCGCTTGTATTTTTATGCGGATTTTTCCGAGACGAAACATTTTGGACCAACGGGAGGGTGACATGTGTCACCTCACAATGGAGACAAGTGGGGCGCACTTGGCCGATTGGAGGCAAGTTGTGCTAGATATTTGTGTAGATATTTGTGAGGGTTTTAAGGAGTAGGGGCTAGGGTGCACTTGGCTTGATCTTGGCCTTACACTTGCCTTGCACATGGCTTAATCTTGGCCATTGGTTGGCCTTTGGTTTTGCTATAAATACCTCCTCATGAAGACTTATTCATTCACTCCTCACTTTGTCTAAGTCTTGAAATCCCTCCTCCTCTAGTAGCTCTCGCCCTAAGCCTCTCCCCTCCTCCTCTTTGTGGCCTTTGGCCGAGAAGGGTCCCCCCCCCTTGTGGTGCTAGCCGTGGGGTACCCCCAGCCTAGTTGTTTTCGCATAATACCCCTTTGTGGTATAGAAATACTCCCTAGTATTGTTATAATGCCCAAAATACCTTAGCCTTGTACCTTGTAGTATTCCAAAGATACCTCTTTACGTAGAGTCCTAAATACTACCTTTTGTCCTTTAGTCTCAAACCGAAACCCTAAGGAAATCTTCATAGTTGGTTCAAGTATTTGAGTAGAAGTTAGTTAGAACTTCTAAGGGTTGTTTGGAGTGGTTTGGGCGCACTGAAATGAGCTAAACCTTGCTCAGATCGACATTATAACTTGGATAATTTTGGGCTTATCGAGGTAATTATCTTGTCCTCTATTGTAATTGGAAATTACATGTTTGTTAGAATATATAGTTGAAGTATACTATATGGAACTATACTTAGTATTCGCAATGTCTTTTGACTTAAGCTGAAGAATAAAGAATCGAATCAATCAGATTTACATAGGATCAGTATTGCAAAGAGACTTGTGTAGAATTGTACACGTCAGGTTAGACGTGTAAACCCCCGGTTGGCAGTGGCAGGCCTCGATAGAGGAAGAGATTTACGCTGCCATGTGGGGAGGTCTTTGAATTTTCTATAGAAAGATAGAAACTTATGTTTTGGGGTTAATAGACGTTTGTGACCTGTATAGGTGAAAGTACTAAGAGTAGCGTATTCTACTCGAGGAGTGGAAAGGGCTAGCAAGGTTGTAGTACTTGGAGCATTTTGCTTATTGTCGATAAATCGTCGCGAGGTATGTGAACCTCTTCCTATCTTTTCTAGCATGATTGTTGTGAACTATGTAGTACGGTAGACGTACATGTGCTAAGTGATTTGGTTGGTTTAAAACATAGGGTGTTATAATAGCTTTATGGGAAGTTAGTTATAACGACCTTATGTAAGTGAAAATGGTTTACTGATGTTAGAAGTTAAGAGACTTGATCTTATAAGATAAGAGACTTAACTTATTTGTTTTAATGTGGATGTTTGTGTGAAACCTCATTCGTGAGTAATGAGTACTTGGTTTTAAAGGGATAATGTTTTACTGATTTGGGAATCGTAATGTGTATCGACAGCACCATCGCAAATGCTAATAAAGGAAAATGTATTGAATAATGATGTTGTATTAAAACCAAGAGAAACCTCCATCCGCATAGAAACTAAGATGAGACAAAATGATATTACATTTTCTAGATCATGGTGATGTAATAAGAATGTTGTAAACAAGAATAACCTACTCTCACGTGAGACATATATTACTCAATTGTTCTAAAGGAATCAAGTGATTAAGTTTGGGAACTATGAAACCATTTGAAAATGAGAAGCTTGAGTAATTGAAACTAGGCAACCGAACTTAGGAAAAGAATGTCATACTTGATTTTGAAAAGGAATGTGGGTTGGTCATTCTAATACTACGTATCGGGTGACTTTTATAAGTAATGGATCTCTTTTAAAAGAACTTAATGTATGTAGTACTTTGGGGTTAAAACCGACTTTGGTATAAATGGAAGTACTTTGAGTTGTTGTGAAACTTGCCTATGCTTGTTGTGAAACTTGCCTATGCTTGTTGTTGTGAAACTTGCCTATGCTTGTGATGATAGCCTTTGTTGCAAGTGTGGTATTTACGTTACCGCGTCTCGATAGAGGGCCGACTTGTTGAGAACTTACTTGGACGCGTCTGGCGTGATGGAGAATTCCACGTATGTTTCATTTTGATTATCGTCTTGTTGTTGATGTCACATGGACATGTCTACACCGATGCAGAATTCATCGGCCACGCGGTCGGGTTGATTACCCGATATATTGTTATTGTGGTTACATGGACATGTCTACACCGAGGTAGAATTCCGGGGCATGTGGCTACGCGCAGGTTGATCACCCAGTATATTATTGTTGATGTCACATGGACGTGTCTACACCGAGGTAGAATTCCGGGGGCATGTGGCCATGGGCATTGGTATTATTGTTGCATCATGGACATGTCTACACCGATGCAGAATTCCGGCACGCGCCACGACGCGAACATGATTGATGTTGTGGGCGTGAGACCCATAGTTATATTTGAGTAATGACTTGAGGCGTGAGTCACCGATCGATATGATCGCTTTTATGTTGTGAATCAGAGTTTGGTTATCATACATGTCTCCCGCTTTATATAGACTAGTATGATTTCATTACGATTTTTACTGATTTCACACTGCTTAGTGCTGACTTCCTTCGGGCCGTTCATGCCGCAGTAGAGGTACATCGGCCGTGGATCCCCGCCTTAGGATCACATCACAGATTGGGAAGCTCCGTTTCTTGGAGGCTTATCTTTTAGTATGTGTTCACGAGTTGTAGGTTCTTGTAAATTCGTGGTATGGCGGCCCTGTCCCGTCATAGTCGTTGTAAATCTTAGCAGGTCTGTAGTGCTGTTGTGGGCGTGGTTGTAAAGGATTAAACCGCTCGTTTTATGTATATATCAAGGCAACCGCTTGGTTGCCTGTTTATTATTATATCTTTTGTTTCATGACTCATGTGTTATTTCCGCTGTTTTTCTCTGATGTTGTCTCACTGGGTGCCGGATAAGGCACGAACGGCCCCGAACGGGTCGTTACAAAGTGGTATCAGAGCGATTAATCCTCTGAAAGTGTCTATGCATCGTGTCTAGTAGTCTTGATTATCGGTGTGTGCACCACATCTATAATCGTGAGGCTATAGGACATTTAGGATTGGTTTCCATTCTTCTCATTCGAGATCGTGCCTTAGAGTCAGTTGTAAGTGGGACCCTCCGACGTATCTCGCTTTTACCGCTATGCCTCCGCCAGGCAACCAGAGCCCAGAGGGCAAGGCCGAGGGTGCCGCTAGTGAGATACTGAGGAGTGCGAGCGCAGCCCGCATAGACTGAGGTTGTGCTTGGACGGCGGGTTTTGGACGCCGCCACCAAAGAGAGGTTAGAGCCGCAAAGAATGGCTGCTGAGACCGCGATACAGAGCCTCCATCCCACACAGGGGCAGGAGATGGGTTACAAGAGATGGCCCGATTCTTGCCGCCGTGGCGTGCATGAGAGAGGCTGGACGCAGCAGCCCAGCCCAAAGAAATGCGCTGTGCACCCAGAGCGAATAGTTTGAGGTGCGGGACTTTCTCGAGTTAGCCCGCCAGAGTTTTATGGGTCGAGGCACGAGGATGATCCGCGAGGAGTTCATCCGCGATTCTGACGGATCACGCGGTGATCAAGGCTTCGAACCGAGTTCGTGACCTTTGTTCGCATCGGCTGCGTGATACCGCAGTCGATTGGTTTGATTCATGGGAGCTTTCCCGGGGAGAGCATGCACCTCCAGCAGTATGGGATGAGTTTTCGGGGGCTTTCCTCACGCACTTCTTGCCTCCGCAGATGAGGAGGGCACGGGCCGACAGATTTTTGATGCTTAGACAGAGCGGGCGTACGGTTCGGGAGTACAATGTGGAGTTCGACTCATTGGCCCGGTACGTCCCAGCGTTGGTAGCTAGTATGGAGGATCGAGTGCACCGATATGTTACAGGGCTCGATGATTACATGTCAGAGGCATGTTCAGGAGTAGCTCTTCAGCCGGGCATGGACATTGCCCGCATGCAGGCTCATGCACTAGGATGTGAGGTACGGAGAGGTCGACGGAATGACCTGGATCAGCAGAAGAGGGCCAGGACATCAGGGTCTTTTGGCGACTTTCGAGGCGGACCGCCTCAGCAGCATATTAGTTTTGCACCTCCGCCAGTGCAGAGTGGTCCTCCACAACCTTCAGAGTATTCGGGAGCAGGTCAGGGCTCCAAGGGTTCAGGTTTCCAGGGAAGTAAGGGTGTTGGCCAGATGCGGTCACCCCTACCTCGGTGTGGTCGATGTGGTAGACCGCATTTCGGGGAGTGTCGTGGTGCCAGGGGAGCTTGTTATTTTTGCGGCCAGCAGGGCCATTTTGCGAGGAACTGTCCAACCAAGGGTAGCACGGATGTTACGACTCAGCCTACCGGATCAGTGGCTGGTTCATCGCCTTCATAGCATACCGCAGGCGTGCCTATGATTAGAGTGGAGCGGTAGCTTCAGGTATATCCTTAACCCTCTAGAGTTTTGGTATGCTTGTTATGATGGTCTCATTATTGTGTGCTATGTACGAATAAGCGTTGTGTTAATTGTGAGTTTGAAAACATGTTTAGTTGGGAGGTTACGTATGGGGGCATGGTAAGTGTGAACCTTAGACTATGTCACGACTGAGACCTTAGGGGTAAGGTCGTCTTGAGATTAAAGATTCGTTTTATGTTTGACCCTTATCGCAGTAGTAGTATACGTGATTTATTTGTGTGATAAGTTCGTAGGTAGTGTGAGATGGAAGTGGTAGCTTTCATGACGTGAATTAGTAAGATTGTTAGGATCGGGAACAAGAGTTTGGCGCGGTTGGGGTCGGGTCGAGGACCATTTGCGGTCAACCCAGAACCCGGTTTGGGGTGGGGTCGATTCTGGTGGTCCCGCCAGTGGTAGGGTCACGAGGATGCTAGGCCCAAGTTTGTATGATCATCGTATGAGTTCGTGGACACGTTCGACCAGAAGCGGTTCGTAAAGGCCGGGAATGGCCTTAAGGAAGTTTGAGGTTAGTAGGATGACCAAGTTTGGAGGTAGTGACTCCAGAGATTTTCGGGAACGGAGGTAATGACTGAAGTATGGTACGTACTGGGAGAGTTCGAGTGTTCGAGAAGGCTACAACGAGTAATGGAGGAAGATAACGTGTGTTATTTAGCGGCTGCCGTGGCATCGCAACTTGTTAGAGGAACTTTATCGTTATTCGACTTGAGAAGGAACATTCGGGACGAATGTTTCTAAGGAGGGAGAATGTTATACCGTAGTTGCGGTATGTATGTGAGGACGCACGTGCGAGAGTACTAGAAAATTTTGAAAAGAAAGAAAGATGTGAGTTTTCAATAAAAGTTTCCGGTTATTTGTGAAGAAAAAGGTTCGTTAATGGGAATTGGATTCCCAGTTTGGTATTTGGACTTCATAGATTATATTAGAATTTTGAGATTTTATTTTCTGAAATGGTCACGTGGGCCCACGGAGAAATTTACGCTTTTGTGGGCCCGCTTTGTTTTTGAGATTTCCAGAATTGGATATTTTCGAAGACGAAATATTCGGCGACCGGGGCGACACGTGTCACCCCATGTGGCACCCTTGGCCGATTTTACATTTGTGCACAACACCGGCTGAGTCGTTTTCGACGAAACGCTTTCAGAACTTGCGAAGGAAAATTCGGCTATGTCGCTTTGTATTTTTATGCGGATTTTTCCGAGAGACGAAACATTTTGGACCAACGGGAGGTGACATGTGTCACCTCACAACGGAGACAAGTGGGCACTTGGCCGATTGGAGAGCAAGTTGTGCTAGATATTTGTGTAGATATTTGTGAGGTTTTAAGGAGTAGGGGCTAGGGTGCACTTGGCTTGATCTTGGCCTTACACTTGCCTTGCACATGGCTTAATCTTGGCCGTTGGTTGGCCTTTGGTTTTGCTATAAATACCCCTCCATGAAGACTTATTCATTCACTCCTCACTTTGTATAAGTCTTGAAATCCTCCCCTCCTCTAGTAGCTCTCGTCCTAAGCCTCTCCCCTCCTCCTCCTCGTGGCCTTTGGCCGAGAAGGGTCCCCTTGTGGTGCTAGCCAAGTAGGGTACCCCTAGCCTAGTTGTTTCGCATAATACCCTTGTTGTGGTATAGAAATACTCCCTAGTATTGTTATAATGCCCAAAATACCTTAGCCTTGTACCTTGTAGTATTCCAAAGATACCTCTTTACGTGAGTCCGGAAATACTACCTTTGTCCTTTTAGTCTCAAACCGAAACCCTAAGGAAATCTTCATAGTTGGTTGAAGTATTTGAGTAGAAGTTGGTTAGAACTTCTGGGTTGTTTGGAGTGGTTTGGAGCGCACGAGTGAGCTAAACCTTGCTCGGGATCGACATTATAACTTGGATAATTTTGGGCTTATCGAGGTAATTATCTTGTCCTCTATTGTAATTGGAAATTACATGTTTGTTAGAATATATAGTTGAAGTATACTATATATGGAACTATACTTAGTATTCGCAATGTCTTTTGACTTAAGCTGAAGAATAAAGAATCGAATCGAATCAGATTTACATAGGATCGTATTGCAAGAGACTTGTGTAGAATTGTACACGTCCGTTAGGCGTGTAAACCCCCGGTTGGCTTGGTAGCCGGCCTCGATAGAGGAGGAGATTTACGCCATGGGGAGGTCTTACCAATTTTCTATAGAAAGATAGAAACTTATGTTTTGGGGTTAATAGACGTTTGTGACCTTTATAGGTGAAAGTACTAAGAGTAGCGTATTCTACTCGAGGAGTGGAAAGGGCTAGCAAGGTTGTAGTACTTGGAGCATTTTGCTTATTGTCGATAAATCGTCGCGAGGTATGTGAACCTCTTCCTATCTTTTCTAGCATGATTGTTGTGAACTATGTAGCACGGTAGACGCATGTGCTAAGTGATTTGGTTGGTTTAAAATATAGGGTGTTATAATAGCTTTATGGGAAGTTAGTTATAAAGACCATATGTAAGTGAAAATCGTTTACTGATGTTAGAAGTTAAGAGACTTGATCTTATAAGATAAGAGACTTAACTTATTTGTTTTAATGTGGATGTTTGTGTGAAACCTCATTCGTGAGTAATGAGTACTTGGTTTTTAAAGGGATAATGTTTCACTGATTTCGGGAATCGTAATGTGTATCGACGCACCACTCAGGCGTTAATAAAGGAAAATGTATTGAATAATGATGTGTTGTATTAAAACCAAGAGAAACCTCCATCTGCATAGAAACTAAGATGAGACAAAATTATATTACATTTTCTATATCTTGGATGCTGTAATAAGAATTTTTTAAACAAAAATAACCTACTCTCAAGTGAGACATATATTACTCAATTGTTCTAAAAAGGAATCAGTGATTAAGTTTGGGAACTATGAAACCATTTGAAAATGAGAAGCTTGAGTAATTGAAACTAGGCAACCGGAACTTAGGAAAAGAATCTTTGTTACTTGATTTTGAAAAGGAATGTGGGTTGGTCATTCTAATACTACGGTATCGGGTGACTTTTATAGAAGTAATGGATCTCTTTAAAAGAACTTAACGTATGTAGTACTTTGGGGTTAAAAACCGGACTTTGGTATAAATGGAAGTACTTTGAGTTGTTGTGAAACTTGCCTATGCTTGTTGTTGTGAAACTTGCCTATGCTTGTTGTTGTGAAACTTACTATGCTTGTTGTTGTGAAACTTGCCTATGCTTGTGATGATAGCCTTTGTTGTACAAGTGGTATTTCGTGTTACCGCGTCTCGATAGAGGCGGTCGACTTGTCGAGAACTTACTGGACGTCTTTGGCGGTGATGGAGAATTCCACGGGTATGTTTCCATTTTGATTCTTATCTTGTTGTTGATGTCACATGGACATGTCTACACCGATGCATTCCGGCATGCGGCGTGCGGTCGGGTTGATTACCCGATATATTGTTATGTGGTTACATGGACATGTCTACACCGAGGTAGAATTAGGGCATGTGGCTACGCGCGGGGTTGATCACCCAAGATATTATTGTTGATGTCACATGGACGTGTCTACACCGAGGTAGAATTCGGGGCACGTGGGCCGTGGGGCATTGGTATTATTGTTGCATCATGGACATGTCTACACCGACGCAGAATTCCGGCACGCGCCATGACGCGAACATGATTGATGTTGTGGGCGTGAGACCCATAGTTATATTTGAGTAATGACTTGAGGGCGAGTCCCCGATCGATATGATCGCTTTATGTTGTGAATCAGAGTTTGGTTATCATACATGTCTCTCGCTTATATAGACTAGTATGATTTCATTACGATTTTTACGCCACATACTTGGTACCAGATCGACCTCCGGGCTGCGTCATGCCGCAGTAGAGGTACATCGGCCGTGGATCCCCGCCTTAGGATCACATGCAACGTATTGGGAAGCTCCGCTTTTCTGAGGCTTATCTTTTGGTATGTGTTCCCCGAGTTGTAGGTTCTTGTACATTCGTGGGTATGGCGGGGCCCCGTCCGTCATAGTCGTGTAAATCTTAGGTCTGTAGTATTGTGGCGGGGTTGTAAAGGATTAAACTGCTCGTGTTTTATGTATATCTTGAAGGCAACCGCTTTGGTTGCCTGCTTATTATTATATCTTTGTTTCATGACTCATGTTTTATTTCCGCGGGTTTTCTCGATGTTGTATCACTAGGGTGCCCGATAAGGCACGATGAACGCCCCGAACGTCGTTATATCAGAATCGAAGCCCTCCTCACAAGCATCCGTCCATCAAACTTAGCCGCTTCAGTCGACAGTCGAGTCTTTGAAATAAGCAAACTTTTCTACGAACCTCCGATAATACCCTGCAAGGCCCAGAAAGCTGCGCACCTCTGTCGGTGTAGTAGGTCTAGGCCAAGTCCTGACTGCCTCGATCTTATCCGTATCCACCCGAATACCATCGGCCCCAACAATGTGCCCTAAGAACGCCACCGAAGTCAACCAAAACTCACACTTCGAAAACATGGCATACAACCGCCGTCTCGAGAACTCTCAAGACTGCCCTCAAATGCTCCGCATGATCCTCGCTCGAGCGAGAATAAACCAAGATGTCATCAATGAATACTATCACAAACGTATCCAAAATGGCTTGAACACTCGGTTCATCAAATCCATAAATATCACGAGCATCGTCGCCGAAAGACATAACCCTGAACTCATAGTGCCCATACCGGGTCCGGAATGCAGTCCTAGGGACATGTTACACCCCGTAAGTCCAGGACATGTATAAGAGAATGTACGTAAGGAATCAAGACTTGGAAATTGGTACGAAAGGAAGAATTGTTTTTCCGGCAGAAAATCTTTCGAACGCCGGAAAGGAAAAATGTTCGTTGTTGAGAATTGGATTCTCAAAATGCATTATTTGAGGATTATGGAACTTTTAACATTATGGAAATTTGTTTTTCGGATTTGGTCATGTGGGGCCCACATGAGGAATTTTACGTTTTGTGGGGCCCACGAGGGTTACGAAATTTTATGAACGAATGAGAGGGCGACACGTGGCACCCCCACCCCCCCCCCCACATGGTCTTGGTCGAATTAGTAAGGGGTAAAATGGTCATTGACCATCTTGGAAGATAAGTCTTCAAGCTTGAGATTGTTGACCAAGGTCAACTTGTCCACTTGGCTATTTAATTGATGATCCTCATCTTAGACACACAATTGTGATAATCTAAACCCTCCATTGTGTTTTATATACCCAACTAGTAGCAAGACTTGGCATTTTACACTTAGAAAATTTGAGAGAACATTGAGCTTAGCCAAGAAAGCTCTCGGGTTCACTAGCTTTGCCCACACAAAAATTTTAGTTTGTGATCCTTTATTCACAAGACTTTAACCCAATGTCCCTAAGGGTATTGTAAGGATACCTCAATAGAAAGATTTCGGAAAAACGGTGTTTTCGTATTAGTCGCAAGGCGGAAACTTGAGGAGTTCTTCAACTTTGAAGTTGGAACTTGAAGATGGGTTCTTCATAGGCTTCTAAGGAGTGCTTGGAGCGGATTGGAACTTAAGGAAAGGAGCTAAGAATTGCTAAGGCGCGACTTTGAATCTTGGAAACTTTAAGGGCTTATAAAGGTATAAATTTTGTCGTATTAATAGTTAAGACTTACTTATTGTTGTAGCTATGGATATTAGCAAGCATGAGTTATATAGTATGAAGTTTGATAAGTATATTGGCTATTGGAACCCTAATCCGAAAACTAGCATGTTAGCCTTAAGATTACAATTCAAGTCGATTATTAGTTTAAGTCGTCGCATGTTGTAGAAAGAAGGAAATTGTAGTTGTTGAAGTTGTTTGTGACTATATAACATGTTACACCTTAGAACTTGGAATTGGAAAAGGATTGGAAAAGACTTTGAATTGTTGGTTATGTAAGTTGGCCGAGAATGGCTAGTGAGCATTAAACTACTTCGTATGAATTGTAGGGCGGAATTTTACACGTATTGTAAGGCGTGTAATCCCCTTTGTTTGGTTTTTATTTTGAGCCTTAAATGTGGCGTGTTGGTTATTATATTCGGCCTTGAAAAAGGTGGCAAAGTGAGTAGAAACAAAGGAAGTCGCCGATTTTCCGTAGAATTGGAGACCGTATACTTAGTATTATTCTACGTTAGAGACTAGAAGTTGATAGTCTTGTTGTGACCATTATAGGTTGATACTTCTACGTATGGCGTATTCGGCTTAGCTTGTGGATTTAGCCGAAAAGGTATGTGAACTATCTCCTCTTCTAGCATGATTCCTTAAGATAAAGAAAGTATGTCCTACTCCTTAAATGATCCATTCCTTGGTTGTATTTGGATTGACTAAAATAGAATTTGTTCTATGTACTTCCTTGATTGTACTTTGATGTTTAAATTGTAAGTTGTATAATCCATTGCGTTAGTGAAGTTGGATTCTTAAAAGTGAAAGTATTTTACTTAAAGTACATAGAGTCTTGAAAAGGAAGTGGTTTTCCAAACCTTTTGGCTAGTGCCTTAGTTCCAAAACCTAAGGGTTGTTATAATGACTTTAGGGGAATTAAAGGAGTGATTTACTTAATTGGTTTAAAAGAGGAGAAATGACATGATTTAAGAGAAGTAACTTGTTTTAAAGGAGTGATTTACTTGAGGTTTAAAAGTAGAAGAAACTTGTTTTCTAAATATTAAGAGACTTGAAGTATTTTGAAAGTTAAGAACTTGGTTTGTAAGTATGTGATACTTGGTTTTAATTAGTATAAGTCTCTTGGTTATAAAAGGAATGACTATGTCTAAAACCATAAAGGGCTATAACGGCTTTATGGGAAGTTGGTTATAACGGCTTTATGGAAGGTTAAGAAAGTTGTCTATTTTGATTAATGGGCATAAGTTGCCTAGATTGTGAAAATGTGAAGTTACTTGATTTCAAGCTTTGAAATGAGTTTTCTAAAAGTGTAGTAACTTACTTTGAAAAATAGACACACCTTGATACTACGGGTGTTAGTACCTTGGGGTTTTACATAAAAGGAGTCTTTGAAAAGAATATGCGACGTAGTACTTTGGCTTAGTTAATTGAGAATTATTCTATGTGCCTTGATAAGTACTTTGGCTTGATTAATTGAGAATTATTCTATGTGTGCCTTGATAAGTACTTTGGCTTGATTAATTGAGAATTATTCTATGTGTGCC
Organism: Przewalskia tangutica; assembly: GCA_029844215.1. NCBI lineage: Eukaryota > Viridiplantae > Streptophyta > Magnoliopsida > Solanales > Solanaceae > Przewalskia > Przewalskia tangutica. The sequence continues at coordinate 66,870 of JAQGDG010000030.1, forward strand.
TTGATAAGTACTTTGGCTTGATTAATTGAGAATTATTCTATGTGTGCCTTGATAAGTACTTTGGCTTGATTAATTGAGAATTGCCTATATGTGTTGGTGATAGCCTTTGAGTGCAAGTATTATGTTTTATTACGTTGCCGCGACTCTCGGTTGGAGGGTCATTGTCTTGGTACGTTACTGGACGCAGCGGTGACGGGATTCCATGGGTATGCTTCCGTTATTTGTAGTACTTGGGTTAAATTCCCGAATTTTTATAAAAGACATGGTAGTGCTTATGTGTTGTTTGACGGTCGGTTGAGATAGGGTAAGAGTATAAGTGAGGGGTAAACCCCCAAGACGCTATACCACCTTCTCCGTGGTAAGAGTATAAATGGCGGTAAACCCCAAGACATTATACCCCGCTACCACCTTCTCCAGGTAAGAGTATAAATGAGGGGTAAACCCCCAAGACATTATACCCCCTGCTTTACCACCTTCTCCAGGGTAAGAGTATAAATGAGGGGTAAACCCCAAGACGTTATACCACCTGCTCGTTTTCCTACTTGCCCGCATGCTTTTAGGACACGTGGACTTGGTGTTCATGTATGCCTATTGGTGTTATATTATATCATGGATCAGCCGGTGAGGCGATTCCACGGGCATGATTGATATTATGGGCGTGAGTCCCATGTTTTTATTTTAGAAATGTCTTGAGGCACGCGTCACGACTTGTTATGATCGCTATGTTGTGGTAATCGTAGGTTGGCTATCATACATGTCTCCTATTTTGTTTAGACTGTTATGATTTCATTACAGTATTTTTCAGCTTCACATACTTGGTACATTCTTCGTACTGACCTCCTTCGGGGGGCTGCGTTCATGCCGCAGGTTTAGGTACGATGTTTGGTGATCGGCAGGTGTAGGACCGCCGTAGTTTTGGATAGCTCCTTCAGTTCGGGAGTTTATCTTTTTGGTATAAGTTCTTTCAGTACAGGCTTTTGTACAGTTATGGGTACGGCGGGGCCTTGTCCCGTCATAGTTCGGTATAACTCTTAGAGGTCTGTATTCATATGTGGGATTGGACTCATGTACGGTGTAGTGTCTTTTGTTATGTATATTATATGGCAGCCTTGTCGGCTTTGCCCTTGCACGTACGATTGGTTTTTAAAAAAAAAGAAAAAAAAGGGGTGTTATTTAATTTCCGCAGTTTACTTAGTTGTTTAGGTATGGTGCCTGTGTAGGGCACCACCACGCCGTGGTTCGGGCGTGACAGGACATCCGTCTCCCTAACTCGCACCTGATGGTAACCAGATCGCAGGTCTATCTTGGAGAAACATCTCGCACCCTGCAACTGGTCGAACAAATCGTCAATCCTAGGGAGGGGGTATCTGTTCTTAATAGTCACCTTGTTCAGCTGCCTGTAATCAACACACATACGCAGCTTCTTCACGAACAATACCGGCGCTGCCCATGGAGAAACACTAGGCCTGATGAAGCCCTTCTCCAGCAAATCTCTCAGCTGGTCCTTCAACTCTCTCAACTCTGCAGGTGTCATTCTGTATGGCGGAATGGATATAGGTCAGTATCGTGCGTAATATCAATGCAAAACTCTATCTCCTCTCGTGAGGGATACCCGGAGGTCGTCTGGGAACACATCCGGGAACTCTCGACAACCGAATCGAATGAAGGTCCGTATCTCGCCTCGATATCAAATACCCGAACGATGATATATATACCCTTCTCGCACCATCTTCCCGGCCTGAGGTAAGAAATAAACCTACCTCGCGATACAAAGTGTTCCTCCCACTCAATAACCGCTCCCAGAAATCGGAACCGTACCACTCTCTCCCTACAGTCTACATTGGCATAGCAAGAAGCTAGCCAATCCATACCCATGATCACATCAAAATCGATCATATCCAACTCTATCAAGTCGGCTAGGGTCTGACGACTTCATATAGTCACTGGGCAAGCCCTATATACCCGCCATTACCACCGAATCACCCATCGCGTAGCTACCTCAAAAGGGTCTATGGACTCAGCCTCTATCCCTATCCTACTAGCAATAAGGGGAGATATATATGACAAGGTAGAACCCAGATCTATTAAGGCATACACGTCACAACAAGAAACTGATAAGGTACCTATGACGACATTCGGTGATGCCTCGTCCCGGGCGGCCGAGTGGCATATATGCGCTTACGAGGACCGCTGAATCGGGACCCGTGCACGACCTCTGCGCAACTCGCTGGTCCACGAGTACCGCCCGGTTAGAAACGTAGGAGATGAAGAACCGCAAAATACATCGTAGGCCGACCCTACCATCTCGCGCCGCAGTCGGCCTGATCCTCGCAGTGACCCTTCCGACCGCAAGCATAACAAACTCTGGTAGGACCACAACTCCCGTAATGGGATCTACCGTGACGGCCACACCGGCGGGGTGGTCTCGTCGGTTAGCGCTCGCTACCGAAGTCAAGTCCCGGGCCCCGACTCGCCTCCGAATACCCGGCATCAAGACGGTAGGAGTGCTCTGGAGCCGGGTGGTACAAATCTAGTCTGCTGCTGAGACCGTCCACCCTGAGAGCTACCAAAAGACCCTGCCGTCCTGGCCTTCTTCTGCTGCTGATATCGGTCAACCCGCCGCCTCTACGCCTCACACCTGCGCATGAGCTCGCACGCGGCAATGTCCATGCCCGGCTGAAGAGCTACACCCGAGCAAGACTCTGCCAAATAATCATCTAGCCCGGTGACGTAGCGGTGCACTCGGTCCTCCATATCCGCTACTAACGCAGGGACATATCGAGCCAACGAATCGAACTCAACGTTGTACTCCGAATCGCGCGCCTCTGCCTCAAAGATCAAAAACTGCCGCCCGTGCTCTCCTCATCTGTGGCGGCAAGAAATGGCCAAGAAAAGTCTCTGAGAACTCGTCCCATACAGCTGGAGGCGCATGCTCTCCCCGGGACAGCTCCCACAAATCAAACCAGTCGACTGCGGTATCACGCAGCCGATGTGAACCCAAGACCACTGACTTGGTCTCCGAAGCCTTGATCACTCTCATGATCCGTCAGAATCGCTGGATGAACTCCTGCGGATCATCCTCGTGCCTCGACCCGTAGAACTCGTGGTGCCGCAACTCGTAAAATCCCGTAGCCTCGCTATCCGATGCGGGGTGAACCACGGTGCTCACGAAACCATCGCATCCACCTATCTCATGTTCGCCACGATCCTCGCTAGTGGGCCATCTCCCTCAGAACCCATCTCCTCTCGCCTGTGCCGTGGTACCGAGGCGCAGGTATCGTGGTCTCGTGAGCCTCTGCTGCGCTCTAAACTCGCTGGCCGGTGGCGTCGTGGAACTCGCCGTCAGTAGCACTACCCTCGCAAGGATCGGGCCTGTGCCTCGTGGTCCTCTGTGTCCTACTAGCCTCCTCACCGCTTGCCCTTCTGGGCCCGGGTTGCCTTGCGTGGAGGCATAGCTTGTACATAAAAAATGTGTTAGAAAGAGTCAAACTTATAACATAGCTCTAAGGCACGATCTCGAGTGAGAAGAATGGAAACCAATCCTAAATATCCTGCAGCCTCCGATTATTGGTGGTGCACAACACAATCGATAATCAAGACTCTACTAGATACGGTGCCTCAGACACTTTCCGAGGATTAATCGCTCGATACCACTTTTGTCACGACCCGATCTCGGGCGCGTGATCGTGCCTTACCCGCACCCAAGTAGATATACATCGAGTAACCGGAATATAAAAACAAAGACATGAGATAAAGAGTAAAATGAAAAATCTATCCTGCAAAAGTTGCCTTTCGCATGTATATACATATCAAGTCCGGACAGCTACATCCCAAAATTTACAACAGACTACTGCACTTAAGAAAGTAAACAACTATGGCGTGACAGGCCCGCCATACCCTGAATGTACATAAAGCTACAAATGACAGGAGATCATACCCAAAAAGATAAGCCTCCGGAGAAACGGCTTTCCCAAAGCAACGGTGATCCTAGGAGCGATCAACAACAGAGTACTCTACCTGCGGCATGAACGCAGCCCCCCGAAGGAGGTCAGTACAACAGTTACCAAGTATGTGAAACTGTAAAGTACTGAAATCAAATCATAGTATTTTAAAACCAATTACAAATACGTACGAACAACCAATTTAACTGCACATAGTGCCACATCATAAACAATAGCAAAATATATCTAACGTAAATGGTCTTTTCTAGGCCGCAAATGATCGAAGCAATGCCAATCGCCCAGAGTATCATTATGCGATCCTAAACCTGGAACTTCCGCATCGCATAGACCACCTAGGTCCGCATGAGGTATTCCTCGTGACGGGGTAGCTAACCTCGCATCAACTCGACTCCCGCACCGCATAGTCACGCATCGCGTGAGGTATTCCTCGCATCGCGTAACACACCGGAGTGATCATCCCGAACTCCCGCAGCCCGCATAGGTCACATGCACCGCATGGTATTCATCGCATCGGGGTGGCTAGCCTCGCTCGTAACAAGTCGGGGTAAGTGGTATAATATCAGACAATCGCTATCGTTAAACAACATAAGCACAACAAGGAAACCCCTTTACACAAACGTTTACAAGACACTAACACACGTAGCATCATAATATGTCTACTTATCAAACCAACCTACACACCTTCGTAAATCATTTATAAGGCTTTTATAACAAATAAGTAAACCGCTTCCTCTTATCTTTCTTAAGTCGTTATACCTAACTTCCCATAAAGCTAGTATAACACTTAAGCTTTTGAAAACCAAGTATTACTTTTCTTTCAAAAATGATTCATAACTCTTTTGAAATACTTCAAGATTCTTATTATTTAAAACTCAAGTCAAAGACATCGAGTAAAACCAAATTTAGTTAACACACGCACGCTCACCGCACTATATATATTTCAAAAATATCATGCTCAAGAGGATAGGAAGAATCACATACCTCCTCTCAATCCACCGCCAAGTCGAATATGTCATGCGCAGAGTATCAACCTATAATAGTTAAATACTTCTATCAACGCCTAGACTACTCTGAGAATATTATAAGCGAAGGTTCTTTATTCTACGAAAATCAAAGCACTTCCCTACCCACAAACTACACAAGTCTATCAGAAATACAGTCCTATATAAATACAGTTCAATTCTCTTCTTTAACATCCTTCTATATAACTTATACTCAATTCTAAACTACTACAATATGTAATCTCCAATTACAATAGAAGGATAAAGATTATTACCTCGATAAGCCCAAAATTATCCAAGATTATAAGTCGATCATGAACAACGTTGTTATACCCCGTATTTCGAGTATGCACGTAGGACGTACGTAGAAATTTAAGCCTTAAGAGTTGGCAAGTTTCGAAATTTGTACACAAGTGCCGAAAGGAGTCGTTTTCCGACGAAACGTTTCCACAGCTTTCGTAGGGAAAATTCCGGCTATGTCATTTTTAATTTTTGCGGATTTTTCCGAGAGACGAAACATTTTGGACCAACGAGAGGGCGACACTTGTCACCCTCTCATTGGAGCACGTTGGGCGGTGAGGTTGGACGAATGGAGTAGTGGGAGTAGGTAGGATATTTTGTGGTAGATGGATAAGGTGCACTTGGCATGATCTTGGCCCTACACTTGCCTTGCACTTGGCATGATCTTGGCCATTGGTTGGCCTTTGCTAGACCTATAAATACCCCCCCTTGGAAGACTTCTTCATCCATTCCTAAAATTTCCTAAGTGTTAAAATCCTCCCTCCCTTGTAGTATGGTTCTCGTCCTAGCCTCCCCCTCCCCCCTTTGAGAAGGCCCTTGGCCGAGAGCCCTCCTCCCCTCGCCGAGTACCCCTAGTGGGGTAGGCCGAGGGGTATACACCCCCCCTTGTGGTGTTGTCTCGTATAAATACCCCCTCTTGGTAGAAATACTCTCAAAAGTATTATTACTATACCCAAATTACCTTAGCCGTATACCTTGTAGTATTCTAAGGTTATACCTATACGAAAAGCCTCGTTATACTATTATACTTCCCGTCAGTCACAAAACCGAAGCCCTAAGGAAAATCTCCATAGTTAGTTGGAGTATTATGTAGAAGTTGGTTAGAACTTCTAAGGGTGGTTTGGAGCGGGTTGAGCGCACTGAGTCGAGCTAAACTGCCTGCGATCGACATTATACTTGGATAATTATGGGCTTATCGAGGTAATTATCTTGTCCCCCTATTGTAATTGGAAATTACATGTTGTAGGAATATATAGTTGAAGTATACTATATATAGAACTGAACTTAGTATTGTGGCAATGTCCTTGGACTTAAGCCCAATTTAAAGAAGAGAATCAACTGTAATTACGCAGGTGTATCAGACAGTAGACTTGAGTAGTTTGACGGATAGGAAGTGCTGCCCGATTTTCCGTAGGATCTTGTATCTAGATTTATTCTACCGAGTAGTCTAGACTTTGATAGACTTGTATAACCTGTATAGGTTGAATGTTCTGCGAGTAACGTGCTACTCGAGAAGGTGGACCAGGCTAGCCGGGTTATAGCCGTGGAGCGATTTGCTAATAGTCGATAATCGTCGCGAGGTATGTGAACCTCTTCCTATCTCTTCTAGCATGATATGTGTATAACTATGTAGTACGGTAGACGTACGTGTGTTAATTGAACGTAGTTGTACGGCAATGTCTTTTGACTTACGCCCGAATAATAATAATCTTGAAGTAGTTCAAGAGAATTAAGAACTGTTTTTAAAAAGAAGAGTAATACTTGGTTTTAAAATCTTTAGAGTTATACTAGCTTTATGGAAAGTTAGGTATAATGGCTTAAGAGGGATAAAACGAATGATTTATTTATTTTAGAAGTTAAGAGACTTGATCTTGTAAGATAAGAGACTTAACTTAAATAAATTATATGAATTTTGTGTGAAACCTCATTCGTGAGTAATGAGTACTTGGTTTTTAAAAGGGATAATGTTTTACTGATTTCGGAAATCAGAAATGTGTATCGACAAACCATCGCATAAGTTAATAAAGGAAAATGTATTGAATAATTAAGTATTATTAAACCAAGAGAAACTTCCATCCGCATGTAAGCTAAGATGAGACAAAATGATATTTCCTAGATCATGGCTGCTGTAATAAGATTGTTATAAACAAGAATATCCTACTCACATATAAGGCTTATGTTCCTCCGATTGTTTAAAAGAGAATTACATTCTTAAACGAATAAGACTATGAACTACGAAACCTTTCGAAAATGAGAAACTTGAGTAATTGAAATTAGGCAAACTTGAAACGTTTGGAAAAGAATGTGGTTACTTGATTTTACAAAGAGAAGTGTTTTGATTTACTTCAAAAGATAATCACTCTATTTTTATATACTACGGGTATTGTGTGACTTTTGTGAAAGTAACGATCTTTAAAAAGAGTTAATGTATGAAGTACTTTGGGGATAGAAACCCGATCTTGTTAATCATATAGTAGAAAGTGCCTTGTGTGTATAACTTGATTGTGTTGGGTTGTGATAGCCTTGTAATACTTTCTTGTTGATTTGTTAAGTAAACATGCTAGGGTGCTACGTGTGTTAGTATCTTGTGATGTTTGTGTAAAGGGGTTTCCCCTCGATTGCGCTTAAGTTGTTTCACTATCACCGATATGTTGGTATTGTACCACTCACCTTGACTTATTTCCGAGGTTAAGGCGCCTCCGACGCGGGTAGACTCAGCGGGTGCATGTGACCTATGATTCGAGAATACCTCATGCGGGTCCCGGGGCCTATGCGAGCTACGAGTTCCAGTTAGTGTGCGGCCTTTATGGTCATGCGGTCTATGTGGCCATGCGATCGCGAGTCAGCGGATCGGGAGTAGCTACCGATGCGCGGTTATACCTCACGCGGGCCTACGAGTTTGGCCTACGCGAGTCAGCGAGAGTTCGTGGCTAGACGCACATTAGATCTGCGCGAGTGGCGGCTTTGATCATGTGGCGGTGCAGACAGATCTCATGATACGATTTATGACCTTGTTGCATGCGTGGGTTTTAGTAGTCGCCACGCCTTCGTACTTACCATGCGGTTTTATTAGGACACAGTGGGACCGGTGTTCATGTATTCCTTGATGCTTTTATATCATAGACTCGCGGTGAGGAAGGTATTCCACGCATGATTGATGTTGTGGGCGTGAGACCCATGGTTATATTTGAGTGATGACTTGAGGCGCGAGTCCTCGACTTGACATGGCATCGCTATTTATTGTGATCGTAGTTTGGTTATCATACATGTCTCCGCTTTATAGACTACTATGATTTCATTTACAATATTTATTTTGTTCACATATTCGTACACTGTTATCGACCTCCTTCGAAGTGCGTCACGCCGCAGTAAAGGTACACGATCGTTGATCCTCTCTTAGGGTCACGATTCACTTTTGGGAAGCTCCGTTTCTCCGAGGCTTATCGGTGGTAGTCCCCGTCGTTGTAGGTATTTACATTCGTGGTATGGCGGGCCCGCCCCGCCATTGTTGTCATATCATTCTTAGAGGCCTGTGAAATCGTTGTGGCGGGTTGTAGAAAGGATATCGCTCAAATTTATATATACCTTGTGAACCGCTTTTGGTTAGCCTTGTCTTATTTCACCTTCTTACATTGGTTTCACGTATGTGTTTTATGTTCCGATTACTGATGTTGTATCACTAGGTGCCCGGTAGCATCGATCCACGAGCCGGTTCGTCATGACAAAAGTGGTATCGAGGCGATTAATCCTCGGAAAGTGTCTACGACCGTATCCGATGAAGTCTTGATTATCGGTGTGTTGTGCACCACACCAATAATCGTGAGGCTATAGTATATGTAGGATTGGTTTCTATTCTTCTCACTCGAGATCGTGCCTTAGAGCGTGTTGTAAGTTGGACCTCTAACGTATTTCTTTCCCTTAACGTTATGCCTCGCGTAGGCGCAACCCGCCCGGGAGGGCGCGGCCGAGGAGCCGCGAGTAGAGTTCGTAGGGTTACGAGGCACAGCCCAATCATTACCTAGGGTAGTGCTTCATTCGGGAGTTCTGACGCCACTAGCCCCAAAGAGAGTTTAGCACGGCGGCGGCAGTTCCTACTGCGGCCATGATATTTGAACCTTCAGTTCCACGACCGGGAACAGAGAATATAGATTGCAAAGAGGCGACCCTATCACTAGCTATGGATTTGGCTACCAGAGAGTATACCGATGTACCGCGAGTCTTGATGAATATCTAAGAGAGGGTTGTGCAAGAGTAATTTTTCAGTTAGGCTTGAGCATAGCCTCTGTACGGGCTTATGCGCAGCGAGCCGAAAACGTGAGATCGACTGGTTAACGAGGCAGGAGAGGGCCAGAATAGCAAGGTCCTTTAGTAACTTTCGAGGCGAATCACCTCAGCAGCAGATTAGATATGCACATCCTCCAGTGCAGAGTGTTCCTCCAAAGGTTCGTAACGCTCGGGTAAACTGAGTTGGTCGAGCTCGAGTTTCCGGTTCACGCTACATCGCAGCTCGGCCCGGATTCGCTTTTCCTCATTCATAGTGTGGCGTATGTCATCCCGGAATGTCGTCTTTGTTGGTGCTCGTTTACCGAGCGTCAGTGGCCATGTCGTAAGGATGTCCTAGTAGGAGGACTCAGCCTCCATGAGCAGTGACCAGTTCGTCACCTTCCTTAGCTATGCGCCCTACGGGGTAGATTTGATTAGAACGACTAAGGGGAGTGAAGCGGTAGATATAGATATATCCTTAACCCTCTAGAGATCAGTATGTGTGATAAGATGGGTATATCATTAGTGCTATGTTCTGATAGCAGTGTGTTAGTTGTGATTAGAAATCGTGGTTAGTTAACCGAGTAAGATTGGGGGATAGAGAAAGTGTGAGCCTTAGAACTTTATACGTGGAGACCTTGGAGGCAAGGCAATCTTGAGTAAAAGATTACATTTGTGTTTAACCCTTATAGGAGTGCACTGTGCACGTGAGCTATGTTTGTGGGATAAGTCCCTGAGTAGTGTGGAATGAAAGAGGGTAGTTGAGCTAAGAAGACCGCTAGGTTTTCGTAACGTGATTAGTGAGAGTTTTCCTTTGGGGGACTGAGCGTATAAAGAGGCCAGAGCCTCTACCACGGGAACGGACCCGAACCGTGGCTCTCCGTATGGCACGTCCTGAGATGGTTCATGCCTCAGGGATCGCATGCAGCCCGGTACCATTTGTTGGGTCGCCGGAGTGACACTAGAACCTCGCGGCAAAGTGACAAAAGTGGTATGTTTTGCTCGTCGGGTTGAGGCCATGTTTGCGGGTCAACGCGGCGTATGATGGTGGGGTCAACCAGGTGGTCCCGGGTGGTAGGGTCACGAGGGTGTTAGGCCAAAGTTTAGTTAACCAGCGTACGAGTTCGTGGATGCGTTCAACCAGTAGTCAGGCCGATGGGGGCAGCCCGTCGTGTTTTTCGGTCAGGACCGTTTACTCGGCAGTGTTGATTTATCAGAAAGGTTGTAAGGCTGCACGGGGTGCCTACCTTCACCTTATGATCGCAATGAAGCCCGTTGTGGCTATTTTTCGTTTTCTAAAAGTCTTACCAGGCCGGGTTAGGAACTCAGGTGAGACTCAGAATCGCATTCGCCCTCGGGCAGTGTTTGGAGTTCAGGGGTAGTTGTGAGGATTGTTGTCTCCTGTGGAGGGAGTGTTTAAGCTACCGTTTCAGTGTTCGGATGTCGCTTTATGACGCCTTGTAGGGGCGGAAGTGTAAGTTGCCGGTCGATTGGTTCGATGTTGGCAAGGTTCAGATAGTTGGTTCATACTTAATCAGTAGAATGTGGATAGGGTGAAGATTTTCCAGATGAGGATTATTGGCAGCTCAAAGTCAACGGAAGTCGTGCGGATAATCGGCGACGCTGAGTTCAGTTGGTGGGTCTTGAAGGTACCACCCCGGAAGGGGGTGACGAGATTCGGAAAACAGAGGAAACTTAGCCCGAGTTACTTTGGGCCTTTTTGAGTTCATGTAAAGAATAGGCCAGGTTGCCTATATGTTAGTATTGTCGTCCGACGTAGGAGATAGTACGTACGATCTTTCATGTTGCTATGTTCGGAAGAGTATCGGAGATCCATCCAGAGTATTCCCAGTTATGATGACCAAGTTAGAGATTGTAACCCAGAGATTCGGAAATTGATGCAGTAACAGAAACATGATAAGTTATGAGGAAGAGTTCGAGTGTACGAGAAGGGTACGACACGTAAAAGAAGAAGCGAGCATGTATGGCGAGCATAGATGTGATCATTTCTTTTGTAAGGAGAAGGTGCGAAGGAAGTTTATATTTTAGACCTCGTGTTATACCCCGTATTTCCAGAGTATGTACGTAAGGACGTACGTAGAAAATTTGAAACTTTTAATATTGGCTTGGCCGAAAATTATTTGTGCACAACACCCGTTTAGAGTCGTTTTTCGACGAAACGTTTTCCACTTTCGTGGGAATTTCCGGCTATGTCATTTTTAATTTTTGCGGATTTTTCCGAGAGACGAAACGTGTTGGGCCAACAAGAGGGCGCCACTTGGCACCCTCCCATTGGCGGACGTGAGGCTCGGTTGTGGCCTTATAGGTTGAAGTACTACGTGTGGCGCGATCTACTGCTTGGCTTAGTAGAGTGACGCTCAGTACTTGGAGCGCTTTGCTATTAGTCGATACTGTCGCGAGGTATGTGAACCTCTTCCTACCTCTTCTAGCATGATTGTGTGAACTATGTAGTACGGTGAGCGTCATGTGCTAAATGTATTTGATTGGTGTAAAACATAAAGTGTTATAACGGCTTTATGGGAAGTTAGTTATAATGACTTTATGTTGGTAAGAAAATACATGTGGTTTTAAAAGGTAGCGATTAGAACTATAGTCGGCTTGTTATGTGTTAATAAAGAACTTGAAGTATTTCAAAAGATTTTTGAATCATTTTGAAAGAAGAAGTAATATTTGGTTTTGAAAACTTAAGAGTTATACTAGCTTTATGGGAAGTTAGGTATAACGCTTAAGAATGTTTCTTGATTTCTAAATCGAATGTGTATCGACAAACCATCGCGGCGTTAATAAAAGGAAATGTTTTGAATAATTAAGTATTATTAAAACCAGTAGAAACTTCCATCTGCATAGAAGCTAAGATGAGACAAAATGATATTTCCTAGATCATGGCTGCTGTAATAAGATTTATATAAACAAGAATATCCTACTCACATATAAGGCTTATGTTTCTCAGATGGCTTAAAAGAGAATGATATTCTTAAGTGATTAATACTATGAACTACGAAACCCTTTCGAAAACTGAGAAACTTGAACATTGGAAATTAGGCAAACTTGAACATTGGAAAAGAATGTTGCTACTTGATTTTACAAAGAGAAGTAATTGATTTACTTTAAAAAGATAGTCACTCTATTTTTATACTACGGGTATTGTGTGACACTGTGAAAGTAACGTATCTTTTAAAGAGTTAATGTATGAAGTACTTTGGGAATAAAAACCCGATCTTGTTAATCATGTAGTAGAAAGTACCTTGTGTGAACAACTTGATTGTATTGGTTTGTGATAGCCTTGTAATACTTTCTTGATTGCTTTGATAAGTAAACGTGTTAGGATGCTACGTGTGTTAGTATCTTGTGATGTTCGTGTAAAGGGGTTTCTTGATTGTGCTTATTAACTATCGATCGTTATGATAGTATTGTGGCATTCATCTCTTGAGATGATTAGGGTTGCCCTCCGTCGGGGGTGGACTCGGCGGGTCGATGGACCTATGATTCGAGAATACCTCACGCAGTCCGGGGGCCTATCGCGGAACTACGAGTTCGTGTTAGTGTCGTCCTTTATGGGCATGCGGTCCATGGCCATGCGGTGCGAAGTCGGGGCGATGCCGGAGTAGCTACCCTCGATGCGGGAATACCTCATGCGGGCGATGAGATTGGCCTATGCGGGCTGCGGGAAGTTCCAGGACTAGACGCGCACATTAGATCTGCGGGCAAGTGGCGGCTTTGATCATGTGACGGTGCAGATGGATCTTATAATCTGATTCATGACCTTGTTGGTGCTGTGGGTGTTAGTAGTCGGCTATGCCTTCGTACTTACCGTCACGGTGTTATTATGCGCAGTGGGACACGGTGCTCGTATGTGTTCCTTGGTGCTTTTATATCATAAAGCTGGCGGTGAGGAAGGTATTCCACGGGCATGATTGATGTTGTGGGCGTGAGACCCATTGTTATATTTGAGTGATGACTTTGAGGCGTGAGTCCACGGCTTGATATGTTGCTTGTTTATTGTGAGCGTAGTTTTGTTATCATACATGTCTCCGCTTTATATAGACTTCTATGATTCCATTTCTGATTTATTTTGATTTCACATACTCACTTTGTTATCGGACCTCCTTGGGGCTGCGTTCATGCTGCGCAGTAAAGGTACACCGATCGTTGATCCTCGCTCTTAGGAGTCACAGTTCACTTTTAGGAAGCTCCGTTTCTCTGAGGCTTATCTTGGTATAGTCCCTGTTGTCGTAGGTGCTTACATTCGTGGTATGGCGGGGCCTGTCCGTCGTTGTTGTCATATCTTTCGTAGAGTGCAATCTTGTTGTGGGCGGGGTTGTAAAAAGGATTAAAGCTGCTCATGTTGAAAAAGTTGTCATTTTTATATATGCCGAAAGGCAAGTTTTTCTCAGTTATTGTTTCATATTTCATAATATGTCTTGTATCGTTTTATGTTCCTTGATTACTCGATGTTGTATCACTAGGGTGCAGGGTAAGGCACGATCACGGGCCCGAATCGGTCGTGACAAAAGTGGTATCGAAGCGATTAATCCTCGGAAAGTGTCTACAGACCGTATCGATGAGTCTTGATTATCGGTGTGTTGTGCACCACCAATGTCGGAGGCTATAGGATATTTAGGATTGGTTTCTATTCTTCTCACTCGAGATCGTGCCTTAGAGGCATGTTGTAAGTTGGACCTCGGCGAAATTCTTTCCTTTATCGTTATGCCTCCGCGTAGGCAACCGGGCCTAGGAGGCAAAGCGTGGAGGCTGCGAGTAAATCTGAGAGGGTTACGTGGGCACAGGCCCAATTATCACCTTGGGTGGTGCTTCATTCGGGGAGTTCTGCGGCGTCACTAGCCCCAGCAGAGTTTAGCACGGCGGCAGCAGTTCCTACTGCGGCCATGATATTTGAACCTTCAGTTCCACGACCGGGAACGGTGAATATAGATTGCAAAGAGGCAACCCTGTTACTAGCTATAGATTTGGCTACCAGAGAGTATACCGATGTACACGAGTCTTGAGGACTATCTAAAAGAGGTTGTGCAAGAGTAATTCTTGATTGGGCTTGAGCATGGCACGTATGCGGGCTTATGCGCGTGGCCGAGCGTAGAGATCGACGGGTTAACGAAGGACAACGAAGAGGACGAGGCGGCAAGGTCCTTTGGTAACTTTCGGCGAGTCACCTCACGGCGATTAGATTATGCACCTCCGCCCGGTCGCGAGTGGTCTTCCACGAGTTCGGGACATTCGGGGTATCGCGGGAGTTGGTTAGAACTCGGGGCTTAGGTTCACGGTGTGAGACGTCATCCCGGGAATGTCATCTTTTAGGTTGGTACTTGTTGTACTATGGCCGTCGAGTGCAGTGTCGAAGAGTGTCCTTATAGGAGGACTTAGCCCGGGATCGATGGGTAGTCGTCACCTTCCTTAGTTATCGCCTACGGCGGTTTGATTTGAGCGACTAAGGGAGTGGCGATGAATATAGATATATCTTTAACCCTGCAGAAATCGTTATGTGTGATAAGGTGAGTATACCTTAAGTGCTATGTTACGATAGCGGTGTGTTAGTCGTGATTAGATCATGGTTGTTTAGCAGAGTAAGATTTTGGGGATAGAGAAGGTGTGAGCCTTGAGCTTTTACGTAAAGACCTTAGAGGTGAGGACATCTCGAGAAAAGGTGTAGTGTTATGTTTGACCCTTATTGGAAGTGCATAGTGCGTGAGTTATGTTAGGATAGGTCCTGGTAGTGTGGAATGAAAGGGGTAGTTGAGCTAAGAAGACCGCTAGGTTTTGAAGCGTGATTAGTGAGATTGTTCGGATCGGGAGCTAGTATTGTGCGCGCGTTGCGGTCGGGTTGAGGCCACGTTGCGGATCAACCCGCGGTAGGTTTGGTGGTGAAGTCGGGTTGTGGTGGTCCCGCCTTGTGTAGGGTTGTGAGGTGTTAGGCCCAAGTTTAGTTAACGTGCGAGTTCGTGGATGCGTTCGACCGGTGGTCGGGCGATGAGGCAGCCCATCGTGTTCTTGATCGGGGACCGTTTACTCTGTGATGAGTTAGCGAGAAAGGTTGTAAGGCTGCACGGGGTGCCTACCTTCACCTTATGTCAGACAGTGAAGCCCAGGTTGTGGCTATTTTCGTTTTCTAAAAGTTTTACCAGGCAGGGTTAAGAACCCAGATGAGTCTCTGAATCGCATTCGCCCTCGGGCCAGTGTGTGGATTTTAGGGGTAGTCGTGGGGATTGTTGCCTCCTGTGGAGGGAGTGTTTAAGCTACCATTTCAGTGTTCGGATGTTGCCTTTTGAAGCCTTGTAAGGGCGGAAGTGTAAATTGTCGGTCGATTGGTTCGATGTTGGCAAGGTTCAGTTAGTTGGTTGAGCTTGTTCCGGCGGTGGAGAGAGTAAAGCTTGTCTAGAAGAGGTTACGCGGCTCGGAGAAATCGTGCGGATAATCGGCGGCGCTTAGAGTTCGAGTTGTGGTCGGTCTTGCAAGTACCACCGGTTTAGGTGTGGCGAGTTTTGGAAGCGAGAAAACTTAGCGAGTTACTTTGGGCCTTTTGAGTTCATGTGAAGAATAGGCTAGGTTGCCTATATGTTAGCAATTGCCGTCCGACTTAGGAGGCGATGCGTCCGGTCTTTTCGTATTGATATGATCGGGAAAGTATCGGAGATCCCGTCAGTGTTCCCGATTAATGATGACCACGTTAGAGATAGTAACCAGAGTTTTAAATCGAAGCCGTGTCGTAATGTGGTAAGAGTTTGAGTGTCACGACATCCTCAGGGATCGCAAGCGGCCGGTACCATTTGTTAGTCGTCGAGCAAGGCTCGCGACAAAGGACAAAAGTGGTGCCGTTTGTTGGGGCCGAGAAGGTTAATGCCTCGAGCAAAGTGACAAAGTGGTATCTACGAGTAAAGAGAAGCGAGCATGTATGGCGAGCATAGATGTGATCATTTCTTTTGTAAAGAGAAGGTCGAAGGAAGTATATTTTAAACCCCGGTGGCGGTGTTTTATGGTGATGTTAGAGGTGTTTCCTCGTGGACTTGGATGTAAGCTTTTGCGCAAGTTGTTTACGTGGCCATATGTGGCAAGGATTGTTCGTAAGTATAGTAGTGAAGACTATCTTGGCGCATGTTTGTTTGAGACTTAGAAGGAACATTCGAATGAATGTTTCTAAGGAAGGGAGAATGTTATACCGTATTTCAGTATATGCGTGGGGCGTGCGTAGAAAATTTGAAACTTTTAATATTGGCTTGGCGAAAATTGTTGTGCACAACACGTTTAAGTCGTTTTTAAAGCGTTTTCCACGACTTTCGTAGGGGAATTTCCGGCTATGTCATTTTTAATTTTTGCGGATTTTTCCGAGAGACGAAACGTGTTGGGCCAACAAGAGGGCGCCACTTGGCACCCTCCCATTGGCGGACGTGAGGCTCGGTTGTGGCCTTATAGGTTGAAGTACTACGTGTGGCGCGATCTACTTGGCTTAAGGAGTAGCCGACGTTTGGAAGTACTTGGAGCGTTTTGCTATTAGTCGATACTCGTCGCGAGGTATGTGAACCTCTTCCTACCTCTTCTAGCATGATTGTGTGAACTATGTAGTACGGTAGACGTACATGTGCTAAATGTATTTGATTGGTGTAAAACATAAAGTGTTATAACGGCTTTATGGGAAGTTGGTTATAACAGCTTTATGTTGGTAAGAAAATACATGTGGTTTTTAAAAGGTAACTGATTAGAACTATAGCTGGCTTGTTATGTGTTAATAAAGAACTTGAAGTATTTCAAAAGATTTTTGAATCATTTTGAAAGAAGAAGTAATATTTGGTTTTTGAAAACTTAAGAGTTATACTAGCTTTATGGGAAGTTAGGTATAACGGCTTAAGAATGTTTCTTGATTTGGAAATCGAATGTGTATCGACAAACCAACTGCGGCGTTAATAAAAGGAAATGTTTTGAATAATTAAGTATTATTAAAACCGGTGAAACTTCCATCTGCATAGAAGCTAAGATGAGACAAAATGATATTTCTAGATCATGTTCTGTAATAAGATTTATATAAACAAGAATATCCTACTCATATAAGGCTTATGTTTCTCGGATGGCTTAAAAGAGAATGATATTCTTAAGTGATTAATACTATGAACTACGAAACCACTTTCAAAGTAGAAACTTGAACATTGGAAATTAGGCAAACTTGAACATTGGAAAGAATGTTGCTACTTGATTTTACAAAGAGAAATAATTGATTTACTTAAAAAGATAGTCACTCTATTTTTATACTACGGGTATTGTGTGACACTGTGAAAGTAACGTATCTTTTAAAGAGTTAATGTATGAAGTACTTTGGGAATAAAAACCCGATCTTGTTAATCATGTAGTAGAAAGTACCTTGTGTGAACAACTTGATTGTATTGGTTTGTGATAGCCTTGTAATACTT
Source organism: Przewalskia tangutica (assembly GCA_029844215.1). NCBI lineage: Eukaryota > Viridiplantae > Streptophyta > Magnoliopsida > Solanales > Solanaceae > Przewalskia > Przewalskia tangutica. The sequence continues at coordinate 84,549 of JAQGDG010000030.1, forward strand.
TCTTGATTGCTTTGATAAGTAAACGTGTTAGGATGCTACGTGTGTTAGTATCTTGTGATGTTTGTGTAAAGGGTTTCCTTGATTGTGCTTATTAACTATCGATCGTTATGATAGTATTGTGGCATTAAATCTCTTGAGATGATTAGGGATTAAATGCCCTCCGATGCGGGGTAGACTTCAAGGTGGTCGATGGACCTATGATTCGAGAATACCTCATGCGAGTCGAGGCCTATGCGGAACTACGAGAGTTCCAGGTTAGTGTACGTCCTTTATGGGCATGCGGTCCATGTGGCCATGCGGACTGCGAAGTCCAGGACGATGCCGGGGAGTAGCTACCCTCGTCGGGAATACCTCGTGCGGGCGATGAGATTGGCCTATCGGAGTGCGGGAAGTTCGAGACTAAACGCGCGCATTAGATCACTGCGGGCAAGTGGCGGCTTTGATCATGTAATGAGAAGCGAATCTTATAATCTGATTCATGACCTTGTTGATGCGTAGGTGTTAGTAATCGGCTATGCCTTACTTACCGTCACGGTGTTATTATGGCAGTGGGACACGGTGCTCATATGTGTTCCTTGGTGCTTTTATATCATAAGCTGGCGGTGAGGAAAGGTATTCCACGGGCATGATTGATGTTGTGGGCGTGAGACCCATTGTTATATTTGAGTGATGACTTTGAGGCGTGAGTCCACGGCGATATGCTTGTTTATTGTGAACTGTAGTTTTGTTATCATACATGTCTCCTGCTTTATATAGACTTCTATGATTCCATTTACAGTACTTATTTTCATTTTCACATACTGAATTTTGTTGTCTTGACCTCGCCTTGAGTGCGTTCATCTGCGCAGTAAAGGTACACCGATCGTTGATCCTCGCTCTTAGGGTCCTGATTCGGCTTTTAGGAAGCTCCGTTTCTCTGGAGGCTTATCTTGGTATAGTCCCCTGTTGTCGTAGGTGCTTACATTCAGGGGTATGATGGGGCCCCTGTCCCGTCGTTGTTGTCATATCTTTCGTAAGTGCAGCAAATCTTGTTGTAAGCGGGGTTGTAAAAAGGATTAAAGCTGTTCATGTTGAAAAAGTTGTCATTTATATATCGAAAAGGCAAGTTTTTCTCAGATTATTGTTTCATATTTCATAATATGTCTTGTATCGTTTTATGTTCCGCTGATTACTCTGATGTTGTATCACTAGGGTGCCCGGGGTAAGGCACCAGTCACGGGCCCGGAATCGGGTCGTGACACCTCGGATAAGGGCTTTTGTGATGTTAGAGGTGTTTTCTCATGGACTTGAATGTAAGTATTTTGCGCAGGTGTTTCTGTGGCCAGGTATGGCAGGATTGTTCTCGTAAGTATAGTAGTGAAGACTATACTGGCGCGCGTGGTTTTGAGACTTAGAAGGAACATTCGGGACGAATGTTTCTAAGGAGGAGAATGTTATACCGTATTTCCAGTATATGCGTGGGGCGTGCGTGAAATTTAAGCCTTAAGAGTTGGCAAGTTTGAAATTTGTACACAAGTGCGAAAGTCGTTTTCCGAAGCGTTTCCACGGCTTTCGTAGGGAAAATTCGGCTATGTCATTTTAATTTTAGCGGATTTTTTCAGAGGCGAAACATTTTGGACAAGAGGCGACACTTGTCACCTCTCATTGGAGCACGTTAGGCGGTGAGGTTGGGCCGAATGGAGTAGTGGGAGTAGGTAGGATATTTTGTGGTAGATGGATAAGGTGCACTTGGCATGATCTTGGCCTGCCTTGCCTTGGCATGATCTTGGCCATTGGTTGGCCTTTGCTGAACCTATAAATACCCCTTGGAAGACTTCTTCATCCATTCCTAAAATTTCCTAAGTGTTAAAATCCTCCTCCCTTGTAGTATGGTTCTCGTCCTAGCCTCCCACTTTGAAGGCCGGCGAGAGCCCTCCCCCTCATGGCGAGTACCCCTGAGTGGGTAGTAGAGAAGTATACACTTGTGGTGTTGTCTCGTATAAATACCCTCTTGGTAGAAATACTCTCAAAGTATTGTTACTATACCCAAATTACCTTAGTCGTATACCTTGTAGTATTACAGGTTATACCTATACGAAAAGCCCCGTTATACTATTATACTTCCCGTCAGTCACAAAACCGAAGCCCTAAGGAAAATCTCCAGAGTTAGTTGGAGTATTATGTAGAAGTTGGTTAGAACTTCTAAGGGTGGTTTGGAGCGGGTTGGAGCAATGAGTTGGAGCTAAACGGTGCCCAGGATCGACATTATACTTGGATAATTATGGGCTTATCGAGGTAATTATCTTGTCCCCCTATTGTAATTGGAAATTACATGTTGTAGGAATATATAGTTGAAGTATACTATATATAGAACTGAACTTAGTATTATGGCAATGTCCTTGGACTTAAGCCTGAATTTAAAGAAGAAGCGAAGCGTAATTACGTAGGGGTATTCTGATGAACTTGAGTAGTTTGTGGATAGGGAAGTCTTTGCCCGATTTTCGTAGGATCTTGTATCTAGATTTATTCTGCGAGTAGTCTAGACTTTGATAGACTTGTATAACTGTATAGGTTGAATGTTCTGCGAGTAGCGTATGCTCTTGAGAAGGTGGACCAGCTAGGGTTATAGCGAGTGGGCGATTTGCTAATAGTCGATAATCGTCGCGAGGTATGTGAACCTCTTCCTATCTCTTCTAGCATGATATGTGTATAACTATGTAGTGCGGTGAGCGTGCGTGTGTTAATTGAACATAGTTATGCGACAATGTCTTTGACTTAAGCGAATAATAATAATCTTGAAGTAGTTCAGAGAATTAAAGCTGTTTTTAAAAGAGAGTAATACTTGGTTTTAAAATCTTAAGAGTTATACTAGCTTTATGGGAAGTTAGGTATAATGGCTTAAGAGGATAAAGCGAATGATTTATTTATTTTAGAAGTTAAGAGACTTGATCTTGTAAGATAAGAGACTTAACTTAAATAAATTATATGAATTTTGTGTGAAACCTCATTCGTGAGTAATGAGTACTTGGTTTTAAAAGGGATAATGTTTCTTGATTTGAAATCAAATGTGTATCGACAAACCACTGCAGCGTTAATAAAGGAAAATGTATTGAATAATTAAGTATTATTAAAACCGGTAGAAACTTCCATCCGCATAGAAGCTAAGATGAGACAAAATGATATTTCTAGATCATGGTATTTGTAATAAGATTGTTATAAACAAGAATATCCTACTCACATATAAGGCTTATGTTCCTCCGATTGTTTAAAAGAGAATTACATTCTTAAACGAATAAGACTATGAACTACGAAACCTTTCGAAAATGAGAAACTTGAGTAATTGAAATTAGGCAAACTTGAAACGTTTGGAAAAGAATGTGGTTACTTGATTTTACAAAGAGAAGTGTTTTGATTTACTTCAAAAGATAATCACTCTATTTTTATATACTACGGGTATTGTGTGACTTTTGTGAAAGTAACGTATCTTTTAAAAAGAGTTAATGTATGAAGTACTTTGGGGATAGAAACCCGATCTTGTTAATCATATAGTAGAAAGTGCCTTGTGTGTATAACTTGATTGTGTTGGGTTGTGATAGCCTTGTAATACTTTCTTGTTGATTTGTTAAGTAAACATGCTAGGGTGCTACGTGTGTTAGTATCTTGTGATGTTTGTGTAAAGGGGTTTCCCCTCGATTGCGCTTAAGTTGTTTCACTATCAGCCGATATGTTGGTATTGTACCACTCACCTTGACTTGTTTCCGGAGGTTAAGCTGCCCTCCGATGCGGGGTAGACTCAGGCGGGTCTGTGTGACCTATGATTCGAGAATACCTCATGCGGGTCCCAGGGGCCTATGCGGAGCTACGAGAGTTCCAGGTTAGTGTGCGGCCTTTATGGTCATGCGGTCTATGTGGCCATGCGGACTGCGAGTCCAGGCGGATGCCGGGGAGTAGCTACCCTCGATGCGGGGTTATACCTCATGCGGGCCTATGAGTTTGGCCTATGCGGAGCTGCGGAGAGTTCCAGGGCTAGACGCGCACATTAGATACTGCGGGCGAGTGGCCAGCTTTGATCATGTGATGCAGACGGATCTCGTGATATAGTTTATGACCTTGTTAGTGCGTGGGTTTTAGTAGTCGGCTCGCCTTCGTACTTACCTGCATGCGGTTTTATTAGGACACAGGTGGGACCTGGTGTTCATGTGTATTCCTTGATGCTTTTATATCATAGACTGCCGGCAGTGAGGAAGGTATTCCACGGGCATGATTGATGTTGTGGGCGTGAGACCCATGGTTATATTTGAGTGATGACTTGAGGGCGTGAGTCCCTGACTTGACATGACTGCTTATTTATTGTGGCCGTAGTTTGGTTATCATACATGTCTCGCTTTATAGACTACTATGATTTCATTTCTGATGTTATTTTCAATTTCACATATTCGGTACTGTTATCTTGACCTCGCCCGAGTGCGTTCATCTGCGGTAAAGGTACACGATCGTTGATCCTCGCTCTTAGGGTCACGATTCAGCTTTAGGAAGCTCCGTTTCTCGGAGGCTTATCGGTGGTAGTCCTGTCGTTGTAGGTATTTACATTCGGGGTATGGCGGAACCCGTCCGCTATTGTTGTCATATCATTCTTAGAAGTGCAGTAATCTTGTTGTGGGCGGGGTTGTAGAAAGGGATATAGCTTGTTCAAATTTATATATCTTGTGATAACCGTTTTGGTTAGCTTTGTCTTCTTATTTCACCTTTGTCTTACATTGGTTTCATGTATGTGTTTTATGTTCATTGATTACTGCGATGTTGTATCACTAGGGTGCGGTAAGGCATCGATCCGCAGCGAGTTCGGGTTGTGACAAGCGTTTAGCTCTCTGTGCGCACGCTCCATAGCTCGAAACCTTAGAAGTTTCCAAACAACTTCTACTTAATACTTGACCAACTATGAAGATTTTCCTGAGGTTTCGTTTTGTGACTAAAGGAAATAAAGTAGTATTTCCGGGCTTTTAGTATAGAGGTAACTTGGGAATACTACAAGGGATTTAGGCTAAGGTATTTTGGGATAGCAACAATACTAGAAGAAATTTTTCTACCAAGGAGGGGGGGTGTGTTTCGGACGAGAACAACTAGAAAGGGGAGGGGTTTGGGCGAGACTACAAACAAGGGGGAAAGATTTTGAGACTTGGAAATTGTTTAGTGGATGAAGAAGTCTTGCAACTTAAGGGGGGTATTTATAGGACATTCAAGGGTCAAGATTAAAACATGTGTAGGGTGAAGATTTGGTTGCTTGAGCAAGTGAAGTCTTCCAACCAAGTGTCCACCACAACCTTGGGACATATGTCCACCACAACTTTGGGACATATGTCCACCACAACAATGAGACAAGAGGCTAGCCACTTGCTCCAAAAAAAACGTCCAAGGCACCCCACTTGCTCCACAAAAAAAAATCTTCCAAGACTTGACTTCTTGAATTGGCCACTTGCCCATACATTTCGTCCAACATGTGCCACCTAAGGGTGACACATGTCGCCCTCCTATTGGTCCAAAATATTTCATCTCTCGGAAAAAATCCGTAAGGTTAAAATATTAAAAACGTAAAATTTCCTTCACAAGGTTCGGAATCTTTTCCGTTGGACGTTCACAATTTCATCCTTAACCTAATTAGGGCTTATACAATTGTATGTGCGTCCTCTCATACATACTCTGGAACTACGGGGTATAACACTTATTGAGGTAAAATCTTCACCTTCTTAATGACTGAAGATTTCATGTTATAAAGTTAAGAAATGGGCATGTTAGTCCCTAAAGTTGTAATCAATTCGGTTGTTAGCTAAAAATCGTTACATGTTATATATAGAAGGGTATATCGTTGTTATAATTGGTTATGACTTATATAACATGTTGAAATAACGAGTTGAATTGAAAGGATTTGAAAATGGTGATATGTGAGCATGTTGTAGCCGGGGGGTTGCCTTAACTAATTGGATTATTTAATATGAATTGTGGGGCAGAATTTTACATGTCCAGTTAGGCGTGTAATCCCCTTTGATTAGTTGTTTGGTTGAGCCTTAAATGTGGCGTTTGGTTATTGAATTCGGACCTTGAAAAATGTGGAAAAATGCGTAGAAACAAAGGAAGTGTTGTCCAATTTTCCATAGAATAAGGGGCTTTACAATTAGAATATTCTACGTTGAAGCTAGAAGCTAATAGACGTATTATGGTCATTATAGGTTGACATACTACGGACGGCATATTGGACTTGGCGAGTGGATTAAGCCGGAGAGGTATGTGGAAACTTTCTTATCTCTTGAGCATGAGTAGTTATAACTGTATAGTACGGTAGACGTAGGTGATTTAAATGAAGTAAATTCGTTTGATATACTTGACTTGTTTTAAGAATGCCTAGTCGGTTGAGTTAGAGAATTAACTCACTTGTTCTTGAGGAAAGGTTATAAGAATGGTTTATTCTAATAGGGTAGACAAGGATTTCTTGATGTGAAAAAGTATGGAATACTTGATTTGAAAGTATTGATTCTGGAACTATTCTAAAGATAAGAAACTTGTTTTCTACGTTAAGAAACTTGTTTTCTAAAGTTAAGAGACTTGAAGTATTTTGAAAGTTGTGTAGCTCGGTTTGAAAGTATAAGTCTCTTGGTCATAAAAAGAACAAAGTTGTCTAAGACATAAAGAGTTATAACGGCTTTATGGGAAGTTAGTTATGACGGCTTTATGAAAGGATAAGGATGTCTTAGTTTCTAAAGCATAAAGTTAGTATAACGGCTTTATGGGAAGTTGGTTATAATAACTTTATGGAAGGTTAAAGGAATGGTTTTCTCGAGTAAGGTAAACAAAGATGAAAGAATCGAAATTAAGGGCAATTTGATTTAAAGGCATCAATTGCTTAAAGCATAAAGTAAGGGTCACATGATTTAGAAGCCAAAAATATATTTCTAAAAGTGTTATGACTTGTTTGAAATGTAGATAAGCCTTGATACTACGGATGTTAGTATCTTGGGGTTTTATGTGAAAAAGGGATCTTTTGAAAGAATAGAAGTACATAGTACTTTGGGTTAAATTCCCGGACTTGTTATGTGATATGAAAGTGCCTTAAGGTCATAAAATGAGATCCATTTTGTATATTAATGAAAGTCTAAAGAATTTATGAACTTGCCTATACTCGTTTGTGATAGTCTTGGAGTGCAAGTATTATGTTATTCTGTGCCGTGACTCTCGGTTGGAGAATTAATTTGTCTTATTGTGAGTTTACTTGGACGTACTGACAGTGATGGAGGATTCCACGGGTATGCTTCCATTGTCTTATTAAGAACTTACTTGGACGTACCGACAGTGATGGAGGATTCCACGGGTATGCTTCCATTGTCTTATTAAGAACTTACTTGGACGTACCGACAGTGATGGAGGATTCCACGGGTATGCTTCCATTGTCTTATTGTGGGTTTACCTGGACGTACCGACAGTGATGGAGGATTCCACGGGTATTCTTCCATTGTGATTGATCCTTGGACATACTTATACGATGAGGGATTCCGGGGCATGCGACCATGATGCGGGTTAAATTCCCGGATGCTATTATTACCCCATGGCCATGCTTATACGATGAGGGATTCCGGGGCATGCGACCATGTTATATATGATTATTACTCCATGGATTAGCTCTCCATGAAGACATGTACCCGAGATGAGGGATTCCACGGGCATGTTATATACGATTATTACTACATGGATTAGCTCTCCATGAAAACATGTACCCGAGATGAGGGATTCCACGGGCATGTTATATACGATTATTACTCCATGGATTAGCTCTCCATGAAGACATGTACGAGATGAGGATTCACGGGCATATTATATCGAGTATTACTCGTGGATTAGCTCTCCATGAAGTCATGTACGAGATGAGGATTCCACGGGCATGAGATATATATATATATATATATATATATATATATATATATATATATATATATGTTGTATGTGTGTCGTCGGCGGTGAGGTAGGATGCTGCAGTGCGTCACGTGGTTAGATTTTACCACTTTATTTGTCGCGGTGTGAGGATTCCACGGGCAGAGGATATATATATATGTGTGTACGCCGACAGTGAGGTAGGATGCCACGGGCGCGTCACATGGTTATATTTTACACTTTTAGCGGTCGACATTGGTGGGGGATTCCACGGGCACGCCTTGATATTTGAGGGTTGGTGTCCATAGCCCTGGTGTGACTATTGTTCGTGTGTTGGAATAGTGCATGCAAGGTAAAGCGACTTTCATTACTTTCACCGGTGAGCACAATGTCTTGTTAATTTGGTTATCATACATGTCTTGGTGTATTTTAGACTATTATGATTTAAATTCTGATGCTGATTTACATACTTGGTACATATTTTGTATTAACCTCCTTGAAGTGCGTTCATGCGAGTTGAGGTACATAACTGGCGTCGCGCTCTGGGATCACTGTACGGTTCTTGGAAAGCTCAATTTCTCCGGAGGCTTTGTCTTTTGGTACGGTTCCCTGAGGTTGTAGATTATGTACATTCAGGGGTATGGCGGGGCCCTGTCCCGTCACAGTTGTTATGTCAAACTCTTAGAGGTCTGTAGTCATATCTTGTGGGTCACTTTATAAAAAAACAAATTGAGGTAACTGCTTTTTGATTTGTATATATCCAGAGAGGTAGCCTTATCGGCTAACCTATTATTTATTAATTGTTAAGTTTATGTATGTTCCGCTGATTATCTCTGATGTATAACTATAAGGGTGCCGGGTAGGGCACGATCGAGCTTAGGGGAGTCGTGACAACTGGCTTTATGGGAAGTTTGTTATAACGGTTTTATGGCAAGTCAAGAGATGGTTTAAAATAATATATGGTTACATTGATACACCGAGTCCCATGGGGGGTCGGGACACGTTGCATGTACACTGTGAGGATTATATGGATAGTCGATTACAGGAGTCCTCTAATGGGCGAGACACGTTATAGGTACATATGTGAGGAGGATGGCCACACCGAGTCCCGTAATGGGTGGGACATGTTATCTGACTTATATGACTTTACAGAGACCCGAAAGTAGGGACATGTTGTACCTTATATGACTTTACAGAGACCCAAAAGAGTGAGACATGTTATATCTTATATGACTTTACAGAGACCCGGAAAGGAGTCGAGAACAAGTTATATCTTATATGAATTTACAGAGACCCAGAAAGGGCCGGGACATGTTATACCTTATATGACTTTACATCGAGACCCAGAAAAGGCCGGGACATGTTATACCTTATATGACTTTACATCGAGACCCAGAAAGGGCCGGGACATATTATACCTTATATGACTTCACACCGAGTCCCAGAATGGGCCGGGACATGTTATACCTTATACGACCTTACACCGAGTCCCAATATGGGCCGGGACATGTTAGATACAGTATGAGGCCAGAGTCCCAATATGGGTCGGGAGAGGTTATAGTGCAGTATGATACATTATCTATCGTGTATGAGCAGGATGATTCTATGGTAGGAATCCATGGCGAGTACAATAATGCGATTAGTGCGAGTGCGATGATACAAGTTATAGTTGGCTCTTATTTTATATGACACGGTTGGATCTGATATTTGATTATTTTACTTGTCCCTGTCATTTTTTGGCCAGCCATGATTTTAATACTGTAATTTATTTCCGTTCCATACTTAGTACTTGTTATGCGGCCCCGTTCGAAGTGCGTTCATGTCCGCAGTCTAGGTACCACGATTGTGGATCCATGAGCTTAGGATCTGATTCACATTTTGAGATGGCTCGATATTCGGAGCTTGTCATTATAGCTAGGTATATTCGAAGTGCAGCGGGGCCTTATCCCGTCATAGTAATTGTCCAAACTCTTAGATGTCTGTATTCATATGTGGGCTAGACTGGCTAGAGTTGTATTTACATTGTTGAACAGTGTAGACCCTTTCGGGTGATTTATATTATGGCAGTCTTATCGGCTTTGCCTTTGTTTTAAGAAAAAAAGTGTTATTTTTCTTCCGCGGTTTGTTGTGTTGTATGAATAGAAGGGTGGTAGGGCACCAGTCGCGAGCCCGGGGTTCGGGGCGTGCAGTGGTATCGAAGCGATTAGTCCTCGGAATGTCTGAATAGTGTATAGTAGAGTCTTGTTTATCGGTGTGTTGTGCACCACATCTATAAACAGGAGGCTATAGTACATTTAGGATTGGTTTCCCTTCTTCTCACTCTGAGATCGTGTGATAGAGCTGTGTTGTTAGGGTAGTCTCTCCCTAACATATTATTTTGATTGCAGCTATGAGAAAGGCATGATGACCAGAAAAGATTATATGGATTGCGTATCCAGGTTGGTAAAATTATCGTATAGATGGTATTATGATGATGTATATCTGTACGAGCGTATTTATTTAGGGTCATATGTGTGTTGCCTAGAATGATTATGGTTTATCAGAAGTTGGTTAAGTTATGTGGTATGCTTAAGTGTTATGTACGGATAAATAGAGTTGTTATGAGTAAGAGAACATGATTTTGAGATATTAAGAAGCTCATTTCCCATATGTGGGGCGATAATGTAGGCTTGGAACATGGAATAATTGTGGGCCTTAGAATATTGATAACCGTGGAGACCTTAGTTGTGCAAGGCTGTCATGACCCGACCCGGGGCGGTGCCCTACGGGCACCATATGAGTAAACATCAGAGAATAGCAGCGGAACATACACAACATATAAACATGTTTAGACAATAAATAACACAGGCTAGCCGATAAGGCCGCCTCCCATAAAATATACATAATCACAGGTAAAACATTACAACTCTGTCCTTATAGCCCAAACCACAAAATGTGACTACAGACCTCTAGGAATAACAACTGTGGAGGGACAGGGCCCCGCCATACCCCTGAATGTACATAAATCTACAACATCAGGGAAAAATTGTACCAAAAAGACAAGCCTCCGGAGAAATGGAGCTTCCGACACCTGATCAGTGATCCTAAGAATGAGGATCCACCACCTTACCACCTGCGGCGTGAGCGCGGCCAGGAAGAGGGTCGATACCTGATATGTACTAAGTATGTAAAGCTGGAAAATCGTAATTACATCATAAGTCTAAAACAAAGCCGGAGACATGTATGATAATCAAATTACAGTACACAGTGCCTTACTAACAATGAGAGTAAATAATAGTATACTTTCAACATAAAAATAGGAGGCTCACGATCAACGCAGGACAACCCACCCGCAGTATCATTAAGCAGTCCTACTCACAGGACTATTTCACCCGCATGGTCGTGTGGACCGCGTGAGGTATTCCTCGCGTCATGGGTAGCAAATCCATGGAGTGGTATAATGTCTTGGGGTTTACCCGCCGATCATACTCAGAAGGTGGTATAACGTCTTGGGGTTTACCCGCCGTTTATACTCTTACCTGGAGAAGGTGGTATAACGTCTTGGGGTTTACCCTCGTTTATACTCTTACCACGGAGAAGGTGGTATAACGTCTTGAGGATTTACCCTCATTTATACTCTTACCACTAGCTCAAGCGGCCGTCATGCATAACATAAGCCCTACCGAAACATCATACATAACATAAGAAAGTTAATAATCCCTAACTTCTTATTAGTCTTGTTCATCTACACTCTCATTTTAGTTTACTTAAGGCACTAACATGTCTTTATAACAATCCGGGAATTTAACCCAAAGTACTACGTACTTCCACTCTTTTAAAAATGACTCTTTTTCATATAAAATTTCCAAGATACTAATAACCGTAGTATCAACTCACAATTACTTTTCAAGACAAGTCACAATACATTTAGAAATAAAATTAGGCTTCCAAATCAAGTGACTTCTTTTCTTTTAAACCTTAGGCAATTGATGCCTTAAAATCAAATTGCCTTTCATTAAATCAAGTCATTTATCCTTATTTAGCTTTCCATAAAACTAATATAACCAACTTCCCATAAAGTCGTTATATTATCTTTATACCTTAGCCAATTACAATTTCCTATCCAAGGGACTTATACGTTTAAAACGAAACAAGTATCATATACTTTAAAACACTTCAAGTCCCTTAACTTTAAAAACTTAAGACATTCTTAATACTTTTAAAGAAGTGAGTTAATCTCCTAACTCACCCAACTTGGCTATTCTTAAAACAAGTAAAGGATATCAAGGTCTTGTACGTCTACCGTACTATATACGTGCAACTATTCATGCTCAAAAGATAGGAAAGTTCTACATACCTCTTCGGGTCAATCCAATTGCTAAGTAAAATATTCCGCCCGTAGTATGTCAACCTATAATGTCCACAATACGTCTATTAACGTCTTACTTCAAACGTAGAATATTATAAGTGCAAAGTCACTAAATTCTACGAAAAATCGGACAACACCTCCTTTGTTTCTACATACTTTGCCACCTTTTTCAAGGCCGAATTCAATAACCAAACACGCCACATTTAAGGCCCAACAATGCAATTAACAATAGGGGATTACACGCCAACTAGACGTGTAAAATTCCTCCCCATAATTGATATCAAACTAATACAACTACAAGTGTAAATCCGGCAACTTGGGATACAACAATACCAATTCTTATCCAATTTCCTTTTCAATCCAAATTGTTAGCATAACATGATATCAAGTCATGATCGATTATAACTACTATAATCTTCAAGTAAGTAACGTCGGCGATTCTAATTAACGACAAATTGTAATCCAACTTCAAATGGCTTATATGACATTTCGGATTTTAGGCTACAACAATCCATAACACTTATAAAACTTCAACACATATACTTCATGCTAGCAAACATGTAAGGCTAATCAACAATATATAATCTTGTAACACTTTAAGAGACAAGATTATTACCTCAACGAGTCTTAGTCCAACTTCAAATCCGAAGTCGCTCCCTAGCAACTTAGAGCCTCTTCTTGACACTTCAATCTGCCACTTGAGACCCTTAGAATAACACAAACAACTTTCCTTCAATCTTACAAACAAAACCTAAGAAAGCAACTAGGTTTTCATCTTGCGACTAATACGAAAACTATCTTTTTCCGGGATTTTTCTATTGAGATACCCTTACAATACCCTCATGAACCTTGGTTTAAAGTGTGGAGCTTAATGGACAACAAACAAATTTTTTTCTTGTTGGGTTTTAGTGAACCCGAGAGCACTCTCAATGTGTTCTTCAAATTCTTGAAAATTTTTGTCACGACCCAACCACGGGCATGGTGCCCTACCAGGTACCCTTTTCTGTCGAGAGAATAGCAGCGGAACATACACAACTGATAAAATGCTTAAACATAAAATAACAACAGGCTAGCCAATAAGGCCACCTTCCGTAAACTATACAAATAAAACAGTACATTTTTTTTTTACAACCCAAACCACAATGTGACTACAGACCTCTAAAAAAACAACTCTGGTGGAACAGGGCCCCGCCATACCCCTGAATGTACAACAACCGACAATACCAGGGATAAGCCTCCGGAATAAAGGAGCTTCTCAGCGGTGACGGTGATCCTAAGGCGAGGATCGGCAGCACTTTGTACTACTGCGGCGTGAGCGGCCCCGAAGAGTACAACGATGTACCAAATATATGTGAACCAGAAAATGTAATGAAATCATAAGTCTATAATAAAGCGGAGACAGATATGATAACTCGATTAACGATTACGATTGCCTCGCTAACAATGAGAGTAATCGAGTATACTTACAACATAAAATAGGAAGCTCGCGATCAGCGGACCACCGCGCGATGTCGTTGAGTAATCCTACTCCTGGGACTATTTCACCCGCATAGGTCGTGTGGACCCGCATGAAGTATTCCTCGCATAGGCTGTACCCGCCCGTATGGGACTATCTCACCCGCATAAGCTAATAAGGACTCGCATGAGGTATTCCTCGCATCATGGGTAGCAAATCCACGGAAACAGGTGGTATAACGATCTTGGGGATTTACCCCTCATTTATACTTTTACCCTGAAGCAGGTGGTATAACGATCTTGGGGATTTACCCCTCATTTATACTCTTACCCTGAAGAAGGTGGTATAACGTCTTGGGGGTTTACCCCTCATTTATACTCTTACCCTATCTCAACCGGCCATCATACATAACATAAACACTACCGGCTTATCATACAATAAATAAGCAAGTTAAGAAATCCCCCTAACTTCTTATTAGCCTTATTCATACACACTCTCATTTTAGTTTACTTAAGGCACTAACATGTTATTATAAATCAGGAGTTTAACCCGAAGTACTACGTCTTATTCTTTTAAAATGACTCATTTTCATATAAAACTTCCAAGATACTAATAACCGTAGAGTAAACCACTCTTTTTAACTTTCCATAAAGCTATTATAACCAACTTCCCATAAAACCGTTATACTAGCTTTATACATTAGCAACTTACATACTTCTTTATAACCAAGAGACTTAAACTTTCCAACAAAACAAGTATCAATAATACTTTCAACATACTTAAAGTCTCTTAACTTTTGAAAACCAAGATATCCTTAATATTTAAATAAGTGAGTTAATTCCCTAACTCAATCAACTTGGACATTCTTAAAATAAGCCAAGGATATCAAATGGAACTAGATTGTCAAAATCTTGTACGTCTACCGTACTATACATTTACAACTTATTCATGCTCAAGAGATAAGAAAGTTCCACATACCTCTTGGTTTAATCCACTTGCTAAGTCGATTAAGCGTGCGTAGTATGTCATCCTATAATGACCATAGTATGTCTATTAACTTCTTACTTTAAACGTAGAATATTCCAAGTGCAAAGTCACTAATTTTTACGGAAAATCGGACAGCACTTCCTTTGTTTCTACATACTTTGCCACCTTTTTCAAGGCCGAATTCAATAACCAAACATGCCACATTTAAGGCTCAACAAAGTAGTTAACAATAGGGGATTACACGCTTAATCAAGACGTGTAAAATTCCGCCCCACAATTGACATTAAACTAGTCCAAAAATACAATGTCCATTCGGAAATTAGGGACAACAATACCAATTCTTTTCCCATTTCCTATTCAATCCAAGTTGTTTAGTATAACATGTTATCAAGCCGCAATTGAGTATAACTACTACAATCTTCAAGTAGGTAATATCGTGATTCTAATTATCGACCAAATTGTATTTCAATTTCAAATGGCTTAACATGTCATTTTCTTTGAGCTTTCAAATTTCCATAACAACATCAATCTTCATAACACATATCACATGATCATTTCTAACTTATAATAACATGGAATCTTCAATTACAAAGTAAGGCGAAGATTATACCTCATTTAGCTCAAAATATGATCCAAGATTACAAGTCGATCCTTAGCAACTTTAGCTCCTCCTTTCGACGTTCCAATCCACTCCAAGTAACCCTTAGAAGCTTATGAAGAACTTATCTTCAAGTTCCAACTTCAAAGCTGAAGAACTCCTTAACATTCCGCCTTGCGACTAATACGAAAACGCCATTTTCCGGGATCTTTCTATTGAGATACACTTACAATACCCTTAGGAACTTTGGTTTAAATTGTGGAGCTTATTGGGCAACAAACGAAAAAATTTCCTCTCTTGAACCCTCCAAACCCGAGAGCTCATTTCTTGTGCACACAAGTTTTGCAATTTTTTCTCTAAGTGTGGAGTTCATCCTTGCTACTAGTATACTATATAACATAACTAAGGGCCAAGATCTATACACTTGAATGGCTAGGATGAAGGATTTTTAAATATCAAGTCAAGTGGGCTTGTTGACTTGGTCAACAATGTCAAGCTTATGTCTTTGCAAGACTTGACCATCCTAACATTGGTCAAATGACCACTTTAACCATGTATTTTCGTCCAAGACCAATTAAGGGGGGTGACACGTGTCGCCCTCCCGTTAAATCATAATATTTCGTTTTCCGACAAATTCCAAAATTTCGATAAATTTTTACTCGTCTCAAATCTTAACATTTTTGGGTTCTTACCTTCGTTCTTATAAACATATCCTGAAATTCCGGGGTGTAACATTCTTCCCCCCTTAGAAACATTCGTCCCCGAATGTTCTTTCGGGAGTCAAACTTAAAGATAGCGACATAGTCTCCTTACAACCCCTACATACCAATAATGTCACACGTGGCCACATAACAATGCTCATACTAAAATGTCAACCTGAACCCCCATGTGTCCACGTCGGTTATCTGCATAAAGCTTCTGCTGACTCTGAGCTTACTCATAATCTTTCCTGGATAAGCTTCGCCTTATCCGCAGCCCGCTGAATCAAGTCTGGACCAAATAACTGAACCTCGCCTACGTCGAACCATCCAACCGGCGATCTACACTTTCTTACATACAAGGCCTCATACAGGGCCATCTGAATACTGGAAGGGTATCTGTTATCGTACGCAACACAACAAGAGGCAATTAACCCTCCCGGCTATTTCTGAAATCAAGAACACAGGCCATGACCTATCCTCGTGCACGGATAGTGCGCTGCTGTCAGTCGGTCTGAGGGTGTAATGCAACAGAGACTCACGTGTGTCCTAAAACCCTTCTAAAAACCTCCGAAGTTATCATGTCGAGCTCATCATGCGACATCATATCGTAGGAACCCGTGCGATCTCACAATTCCTGCTATAAAAGCTAGCACGAACCTCGGTAGAGTAAGTGGTCCTAACAGGAAGAACACGGCTGGTTTAGTCGACCTATTTACCATGACCCCGAGTCGCGCTTCCTCGATGCGATGCCACCTGTAACAAGATCCATTTTAATTACCTCCCATGTCTAAGTCGAGTCTAAATGCTGTAATAGACCACTGGGCTTCTGGTGTCAACCATGACCTGCTACTAATTCGGATATTAAGCAACAACTCTGCTACGTCCCTTTTCCGGTCATCTTACCCATACCTACATCTGAGGTCACGACACAACTTAGTTGACCCCGAACAATTTGAGCAATAAGCACTGTATGCCTCCCCTAAAACCTGCTGACTAGTCCTACAGCATCGGGTACACACAATCTATCCTCATATCACAGCACCTCATCCGGTGCTACTCAAACAGGCTCTTCTCTTCTCGGAGAGCCGTATCTCGATACCGTATCATAACTGGATCCTCATACTGTCGCCTCTTTACTTCCTCAACGATGGAAGACTCGGTAACCTCTCGGATCTAAACTTCATTAACTTTGGAAATAAATAATCGAACCCCTAGGCTCGGTAACTGAAGAATCTCACGGACCACGTCCAGTCTATCTGGCTGACCATCTGGCATACTACCCTTAGATCCGCGACTAAGAGTATCTTTAACTGTCTTGGCTTTCCCTGGGTGGTACAGGATATCGATATCACAATCCTTGAATAACTCTACCCACCGTTGCTGTCGTAGATTCTACTACCTCAGTCTGCAGATATACCGGAGGCTTTTGTGCTCTGCACAAATATCCACATGAAGTCTATATATACGTCATGCCCCCAAATCTTCAAGACATGATTTAACTGTCGCCAGCTCTAAATCGGAAGTGGCGTAATTTCCTTTCCTGCTTCCCTAACTACCGGGAAAACATAGGCTCTATCCTTATCGGGTTGCGTCAGCACACAACCTAGTGTTACACCCCGTAAATTTAAGAAGATAAGATTTGAAAGTTTGAAAGATAAGTTGACAAACATATGTTGGACGGATTTTGAGTCTACCTTGGAGTGTTGTACCCCAGTTGTTAAGAATTGTTAGGTGTTTAAAAAGCCTAGTGTGTAGTCCGTTAAATCTAGTTCCCAACGCAACAAACCGCTCATCGATAGGACATCGGGGTCGAAAGTTATGGAAGTTACAAGTTCGGTCTTGTGATCGAGCAAAGCGATGGTTTTGATTCGAAGTCCGCTGTCGCGGCGGAGCGAGGCATGGCGCCCGGTTATCTTGGGGTTGGCTGAGGTTGCGGCCATGGCCGGAATGCAGTGCGGCGCGGAATGCAAGTAATTATTCTCACGAGTGGAAGCCTTGGCGCAGCGGCTGCGGCGCTGGCGGATTTTTCTGCGGTAAAGGGCGAAAAACAGGGGATATTTTGATAAAAGCCTATGGGAGGGTGACAAGTGTCCCTCCCATCCTTTTGACCTGAAAAGGGTCCTATTTTAGGGCCAAGTCTTGGAAGACTTGGCCATTTCATTTTGAAAACCCTCCTAAGAACTCCTCTCCCTTTCTCTCTAGTTTGTGAAGAAAACCTAGCCTAAGGGGAAAATTGTTGGAGCGGCGGCAAGAAGGCAAAGTGTTGGTAAACTTGTGGGAAGCGTGGGTGGACGAGTTTGACGGGAAAGAAGTTGAAGAAAGAGGGCTTTTGTGGGCTATTCCAAAAGGTAAAAGTTTCCCCCTTCTCTTGGATATGAGTTATAATACTAGTTATAGTAGTTTAGAAATGAGCCTGAGGCTGTTATATTTAAGTTTGAATAGATTTGGATCTTGTTGTCTTGTTGAAAACCGAAAATGGGCATGTTAGCCTTAAGATTGTAACTTCAATTTGGTTACTAATTTGGTCGTCACATGTTGTAAAGGGGGAAATTGTAGTTGTTGAAGATGTCTAGGGCTAGATATCATGTTAGACCTAAGAACTTGGATTGGAAAACAATTGGGAAGGATTTAGGATTGGTTATATTGTTGGCCAAGTATGGCATGGAATGTATTGGTTTATTTTGTATTATTGTGGGGCGGAATTTTACACGTATGGTTAGGCGTGTAATACCCTTGTATTTTCTGAATTAATTGAGCCTTAAATGTGGCGTTGGTTATTGAATTCGGCCTTGAAAAAGGTGGCAAAGTATGTTAAAACAAAGGAAGTGTTGTCCGATTTTCCGTAGAATTTAGGGACTTTGCACTTAGTTTATTCTACGTTCGAAGCTAGAGATTGATAGACGTTTTATGACCATATTAGGATTGAAGTACTACGAGTAGCGTATCCTACTTGAAGGGTATAGTGCTGTGGAGCATTTTGCTAATTGTCGACAATCGTCGCGCGGTATGTGATTCTTCCTATCCTCTTGAGCATGATTATTTGTGAAATGTATAGTGCGGTAGACGCACGTGTATTAAAAGAGTTTGATTTCCCTTTTGTGCCTTGACTTGATATGAAGTGTAAAGGACTTGATTGTGTTGAAAAGTAGTAAAATCTTATTCGTTAGTAATGGGTACTCGGTTGTTAAAGAATAAGTCCTCTTGGTCTCATAAATGCTTATAGTTGTGATTGGTTGGTTTAAAACATAAAGTGTTATAATGACTTTATGGGAAGTTAGTTATAACGACTTTATGTAGGTAAAATAATGGCTTGTTGTTTTCAAAAGATAAAAGACTTGATATTCTAAAGTAAGGAGACTTAAAGGCTTTTTGAAAGGTCATGTAACTTGATTTTGGGAAAAGAGAAGTAACCTGAGTTTAAAAGTATAAGTAACTTGTTTTCAAATATTGAACTCTTCTTGATGGAAAAATATAAGTGGCTTGGTTTTAAAAGGTAGGAGTACCTTGGTCTTAAAGGGGTTAGTTACTTGGGTTTTAATGGTATACTATGACGTTGTGTTTAAGTGTTTAAAGTATTTGATTAAAACATGAACGTGTTTGGTACTACGGATATTAGTATCGAGTTGTTTTTACGTAAGAAAAGAAGGAGATCTTCTTTTTGAAAGAATTAAAGTATGTAATACTTTGGGGGTTAAAAACCCGGACTTTGACATAAAATGAAAGTACCTTGAGTTGTGTGTAACTTGCATATGCTTGTTGAGATAGTCTTTGTTGTGCAAGTGTTTGATTTTGTGCTACCGAGTCTCTCGATGGAGGGCCGATTATCTTGTTATTGTTTGGACATACTGACACGTTGGGTGGCCCACGGGTATGCGTCCACAGTGAGTATTATCTTGTTATTGTTTGGACATACTGACACATTGGGTGGCCCACGGGTATGCGTCCACAGTGAGTATTATCTTGTTATTGTTTGGACATACTGACACGTTGGGTGGCCCACGGGTATGCGTCCACAGTGAGTATTATCTTGTTATTGTTTGGACATACTGACACGTTGGGTGGCCCACGGGTATGCTTCCACAGTGATTATTATCTTGTTATCTCCTTTGGGCATACCGACACGTTGGATGGTCCACGGGTATGGGCCCATAGGGCGGTTCGAGGGCCGTGCTTATCTGAGGTGAGATCTTGGGGCATGCGGCCATTGTGCGGGTTAAATTCCCGGGTTTTACTTGAGTGATGATTTTACGGGCATGAGTCCCTGACTTGACATGACTGCTATATATATATTGTGAACTGTAGTTTGGTTATCATACATGTCTCCTGTTTTATATAGACTGTTATGATTTCATTCTGATAATTTTTGATTTCACATACTTGGTACTGTTATCGACCTCGCCGGGCTGCGTTCATCCGCGAGTTGAGGTACATAGTTTGCGATCCGCACTCTTAGGATCATTGTTCGGTTCTCGGAAAGCTCCGTATCTCGGAAGCTTGTCACGTGTGCGGTTCCACTGAAGTAGTAGACTTTTGTACATTCGGGGGCATGGTGGGGCCACATCCGTCGTTATAGTTTTAAAATTCTTAGAGGTGCAGTACTTTGTTGTGGGCGGGGTTTGTAAGGGATATGCTATTCAAGTTTTCATTTATGTACAAAAAGTTAACCGTTTGGGTTGCTTTGTTTTCTTATTTCCATTTTCTTTCATGAGTTTTTATTTCCGCTGGTTTTTCTCTGATGTTGTATCACTAGGGTGCCCGGGGTAAGGCACCAGTCACGGGCCCGAGGTCGGGTCGTGACAAAAGTGGTATCAGAGCAGTTAATCCTCGGAAAGTGTCTACAGACCGTATCTAGTAGAGTCTTGATTATCGGTGTGTTGTGCACCACATCTATAATCAGGAGGCTATAGGATATTTAGGATTGGTTTCCATTCTTCTCACTCTGAGATCGTGCCTTAGAGCTGTGTTATAAGTTGGACTCCCTCTGACGTATTCTTTGTATACCAGTGATGCCTCCATGAGCAACCAGGCCCGAAGGGCAGCGGCGAGAGGAGGCTGCGGGTAAGCGGCGGCGATCTCTCACGAGACCACGACACACAGTCTCGGTCCGCGGCACAGGCGAGAGGAGATGGGTTACAAGGAGATGGCCCAGTTATTGGCCAGGATCGTGGCTAGGAACGAGGATAGTGAATCTGTGATTCGATGCAGGTATCACCCATAGTTCACCCGAGGTCAGATAGTTTGAGACTACGGGATTTTACGGTTGCGGCCACTTTGAGTTCACGGGTGAGGCACGTGGATGATCGCGAGAGTTCATCAAGCGATTCTGACGGATCATGAGAGTGATCAAGGCTTCGGAGACCGAGTCAGTGGTTTTGGGTTCACATCGGCTGCGTGATATTGCAGTCGACTAGTTTGATTCGTGGGAGCTGTCCCGGGGGGAGCATGCGCCTCCAGCTGTATGGGACGAGTTCTCAGAGGCCTTCCTTGGCCAGTTCTTGCCGCCACAGATGAGAAGAGCACGGGCAGATAGATTTTTAATGTTGAGGCAGCACGGGCGGACTGTTATACCCCGTATTTCCAGAGTATGTACGTAAGGGAATACGTACAAAAAGTTTGGCCTTAAAGTTAGCCTTGGACGTTTTTTTTGTACACAACTCACTAAAAGAATCGTTTTTCCGGCAAGCGTTTCCACGACTTTCGTAGGAAAATTCGGCTATGCCATTACTAATTTTTGCGGATTTTTCCGAGAGGCGAAACATTTTGGACCAACGGGAGGCGACACTGGCACCTCCCATTGATGAACAGATCGTCCATTGGGACGAAATTGGAGAAGGAAGTGCACGTTTTTTGTGCCTTGTGCACAAGTCAAGGAGTTGGTAGGATATTTGTGTATAGTTAATCCTCACCCTACACTTGCCTTGCACTTGTCTTCATCTTGGCCATTGGTTGGCCAAGGCTTGAGCTATAAATACCCCCTTAGAGATGAAGAGTTCTTCATCCACAAAGTTATCTTCCAAGTCTTGAAAAAAATCCTCTCCTCTCCCTTAGCCTTTCGTCCAAACACCTCTTCCCCCCCCCCTTGAGTGAGTTTGGCGAGGCCTACCCCCTAGCCTAGCCGAAATCTACCCCCCTCCCTTGGTAGAAAAGTTGTCTTTTAGTATCGTTATAATGCCCAAAATACCCTAGCCCAAATCCCTTTGTACTTAGTAGAAGTTGTGAAGAACTTCTAAGGTTTCCTTGGAGCTACCGGAGCGTACAACTTAGGAGCTAAACCTTGCTCAGCGACGTTATCTAGGATATTTTGGGCTTACAGAGGTAAATAATCCTAACCCTCTTTTGTATTAGAGAATGCATCTTTGTAGAAGTATAAGAATAAGTATTGAATACTTAGAAGAATATTACAGAATAAATTGAATCGTCATCACAGAAGGGTTTAAAAGAAGAATAATTGAGCTGTACTCACATAGACTGTTTTCTGATGAACTCATATAGCTCACGGGTAGGGTTGTCTTTGCCCGACTTTCCGTAGGATTGTGAACCCTCTGTTTAGAATGACCTTGAGTAGTCTAGACTTTGATAGATGTCTGTGACTATTATGGTGACTCTCTGTGCGACATATTCAACTTGGCGGTGGTTTTACGAGAAGGTATGTGATTCTTCCTAAAGCATGATATTTTACAATATATAGTGCGGTAGGCGTACGTGTTAAGCGAATAATAACTACGGCAATGTCTTTGACTTAAGCACGAATAATACTTATGGCAATGCCTGCGGCTTAAGCTTTGAATAATACTTACGGCAATGCCTCACGCTTAAGCTGAATAATACTTACAATGCCTCACGGCTTAAGCACAATAACAAAGAACTGGAAGCATTTCAAAAGAATACTGAATCATTTTTAACAGAAGATAAATATTTGGTTTTTAAAACAAAAGCTTAAGAGTTATACTAGCTTTATGGGAAGTTAGGTATAACAACTTAAGAAAGATAAAAAGGAACTGTTTACTTGTTTGTTTATAAAAGCCTTGTATTGATTTTGTTACACCCCGTAGTTCCAGTGTATGTATATGAGGACGAACGTACGTAAATACGACATTAAAATTTGAAAGGAAGAAAGTTGTGATTTTTCGACGGAAAAGTTTCCGAATTTTGAGAAGGAAAAATGTTCGTTAATGGGAATTGGATTCCCAGATTTGGTATTCGAACTTTTTGGAATATTTGAGAATTATGGAATTTTATTTCCGAAATTGGTCACGTGGGGCCCACGGGAGAATTCTGATTTTGTGGGGCCACTTTATTTTCGGATTTTTGGCATTGCGGATATTTTCGGAAGATGAAATATTTTGGGCCGAGTAGGGGCGACACGTGTCACCCCGTGTGGCCATGTTGGTCGGGTGGAGAAGGCGAGTGGGGCGTTTTTAGGTGGACAAGTGGCCCGTTTTGTGGTGGCCCACTTGTCCCGTTTTGTGGTAGCCAAATGGTTGGCCAACTACCTACACACATGTACCCCATCCTCACCACACACTTGTCAGATCTTGGCCATTGATTTTCCTATAAATACCCATTGTTTCAAGACTTATTTCATCCAGCTTTGAGATTCTAAGTCACAAAATACTCCCACTTTGTTGAGGTTCTCGTCCTACTCTCCCCCTGGTGTAGGAAAAATTCTTCAAGTGTTGATATAGTCCCAAATACCTTAGCCTAGTATCCTAGTTGTATTCCAAGTTATTTCAATACTAGGAGCAGGAAATTCTACTTTATTCCTTTAGTCGCAAAAGCGAAGCCACTGAAAAATCTTCATAGCTTAGATGAAGTGTTAAGAGAAGTTATTTGGAAACTTCTAAGGGTTGCTTGGAGCGGGTTGGGCGTCGGGGTGGAGCTAAGCGTTGCTCGGGATCGACTTATAATCTTGGATAATTTTGGGCTTATCGAGGTAATGATCTATGTCCCTATTGTAATTGGAAATTACATGTTGTAATAGTTAATCATTGAGTATAAGATATATTGGAAGTATAATTATAAGGATTTGAACTATATTTACATTGGGTGTATTTGCGATGAACTTGTAGTATTATTGTGGAGTAGAATTGTACGTCAGGTTAGGCGTGTAACCCCTGGAATTGTTGGTTTGGTAGCAGGCCTCGTTTGAGGAGGAGTTTTATGTGGTTGCGGGGAGGTCTGCTGAATTTTCCGTAGAATAAGGAATCTTGTATCTAGAATTATTCTCTGAAGAGAGCTAGAGGTTGATAGGCGTTTTGTGGCCTTTATAGGTTGAAGTACTACAGTGGCGTATTCTACTTGAAGGGTGGAAAAGGCGAGCAAGGTTAGAGTACTTTGGAACGTTTTGCTAATTGTCGATAATCGTCGCGGTATGTGAACCTCTTCCTATCCTTTCTAGCATGATATTTGTGAAATATATTTAGTGCGGTAGGCCGCGTGTGTTTAAAGGAAGTTGATTTTCCTTTTGTGTCCTTGACTTGATTCCAAAGTTAAGTGACTTGTTATGAAACATTAAGGACTTGAATTATGTTAAAAAGTTGTCAAATCTCACTCATGATTAATGGGTGTGTGGTCTTTAAAGAATAAAGTTATCTTGATTTGAAAATAAGAATGGTTTTATCATTGGATTTAAAATGATAACTTGACTTATAAACAACTTGATTTTGGGAAAGGAGAAGTAATTTGATTTAAAGGTATAGATTACTTGTTTTTAAAGAGTAAGACACTTGGTTTAAAAAGTATATTGCTACTTGACTTTTAAAGGAGAAGTGCCTTTGTTTTAAAAGAAGGTATGTAAATTGTTTTGGTTTTACTTTGATGTCTTTTGACTTGAGTTTAAATAATAAGAATCTGGAAGTATTTCAAAGAGTTATTAACCATTTTGAAAGAAAAGAAATACTTGGTTTTAAAAGCTTAAGTGTTATACTAGCTTTATGGGAAGTTAGGTATAACGACTTAAGGAAGATAGAAGGAGCAGTTTACTTATTTTTTTATGAAAGTCTTGTATTGATTACGGAAAGTGTAGTAAGATGGTTTGATAAGTAGACATGTTAGGATGCTACGTGTGTTAGTGTCTTGTGATGTTTGTATAAAGGGGTTTCACTTGTTGTGCTTATGTTGTTTAACGATAAGCTGTTATGTTAGTATTATATCACTCACCTCTTGACATGATTAGGGGTTAAGGCCCTCCGTCTGCGGGGTAGACTTCGGTAGTGCAGTGTGACCTATGATTCGAGAATACCTCATGCGGGTTTGTGTGACCTATGCGGAGCTACGAGAGTTCGAGTTAGTGTGCGACCTTTATGGTCATGCGGTCTATGTGGCCATGCGGATGCGAGTCGGGGCGTTGCGGGAGTAGCTACCCTCGTCGCGGGAATACCTCATGCGGGCCATCGGAGTGGCTTATGCGGAGGCTGCGGGAAGTTCGAGACTAGGCGCGCACATTAGATCTGCGAGCGAGTGGCGGCCGATCATGTGGCGGTCAGACAGATCTCGTAATCTGATTTATGACCTTGTTGAGTGCGTGGGTTTTAGTAGTCGGCTATGCCTTCGTACTTACCGTGCGGTTTTATTATGACAGGTAGGACACTGGTGTTCATGTGTATTCCTTGGTGCTTTTATATCATAGGCTGGCGTGATGAGGAAGATATTCCACGGGCGTGATTGATGTTGTGGGCGTGAGACCCGTAGTTGTATTTGAGTGATGACTTTGAGGCGTGAGTCACGACTTGACATATTTGCTTATTTATTGTGAGCGTAGTTTGGTTATCATACATGTCTCTGCTTTATATAGACTACTATGATTTCATTTCTGATATTTTTAGTTTCACATACTTGGTACTGTTATCTTGACCTCGCTTGAAGTGCGTTCATCTGCGGTAGAGGTACACCATGTTGATCCTCGCTCTTAGGGTCACGATTCAGCGTTTGGGAAGCTCGTTTCTCGGAGGCTTATCGGTGGTATAGTCCTGTCGTTGTAAGTGCTTACATTCGGGGTATGGCGAGAACATCCCGCCATTGTTGTCATATCATTCTTAAGTGCATGTAAATGCTTGTTGTGGGAAATTGTAAAAAGGGATGTAAGCGTTCTAGTTGTTATATATTTATGCGAAAGGCAACTTTTCTCGAATAAGCTGTTTACACTTCACTTTATTCATGTCTTGTTTTATATTCGTGATTACTCGATGTATGGCTACTTGGGTGCGGGTAAGGCACGATCATGGGCCGAGTTGGTCGTGACAAAAGTGGTATCGAGCGATTAATCCTCGGAAAGTGTCTCTGACACCGTATCTAGTAAGTCTTGATTATCGGTGTGTTGTGCACCACACCTATAATCGAGGCTGAGATATTTAGGATTGGTTTCCATTCTTCTCACTCGAGATCGTGCCTTAGAGTCGTGTTATAAGTTGGACTCCTCAGCGTATTCTTTTTCACCGTTATGCCTCTACGCAAGGCGAGCCCGAAGGAAGCGGAGAGGAGGCTGCGAGTGAAACACGAAGGTTACGAGGCACGGGCCCATTCATTATCCGAGAGCGCTTCATTCGGGGAGTTACTGCGGCGCTAGCCCGAGAGAGTTTAGGCGTGCGGTAGCTACGAGACCACGATACGAGCCTCTAGTCCCGCGGCGAGAACAAAGGATATGAGTTACAAGGAGATGGCGATTACTAGCTAGTCGGTGGTGGGAATGAGAACGGGCGGGCCGGTGGTTCCGATGCGATGGTTCACCCAGATCCGATAGTTTGAGGCATCGGGGCTTCTTGAGTTGCGATCCACGAGTTCTATGGATTGAGGGCGAGGAAGATCATCGAGTTTATTCGGCGATTCTGGCGGATCATGAAAGTGATCGAGACCTCGAAGGCATTTCTTACACACTTTTGCCTCGATGAGAGAGCTCGCGAGATAGATTTATGAGGTTGAGCGAGCAGGCGAGCGGTTGAATCTGATATAGAGTTTGACTTATTGGCTCGTTATGTCCCGCTTTAGTGGCGGACATGGAGGATAGAGTGCACCGATATGTCACGGACATGGCGATTATCTAGCGAGAGAGTTGTACAAGAGTAGCTCTTGATCGAGACATGGACATTGCGCGTACATGCTTACCAGTGACCGAGAGCGTAGAGATCGGCGGACTAACGAGATCAGCGAGAAGAGGGCGAATAGCGAGGTCCTTTGGTAACTTTCGAGGCGGACCTTCTCAGCAATGGTGGTTATGCGCCTCGCCCGATCTGAGTGGTCCTCCATAGACTTGGGGCGTTCGGTGTATTTAGGAGTTGGTGAGAACTCCGGGGTTTAGTTCCTGATTTATATAGGTTCGGCCCGGCCAGATTCGATTTTCCCTCTATGTTCACTATGTGGTAGACGTCATCCGAAGCGTCGTCTTTTTACTAATGCTTGTTTTACCGGTGGCGTCGGGGCCGTGTGAGAGAAGAATGTCCTAGTAGGAGGATACGGGTGGGATGACTTAGCCTACCAGTCGATTGCGGATTGATGGTTGAGAGGAAGGGGTGTTAGCAGAGGAGGCCACCCCGCTCGATGTGGCCATTGTGGTAAGTGACATTGTGGAAGTGTCGTACTTCTTGGCGGCTTGTTTTGCTCTCGGCAGCGGGGACATCTTGCGAGAAATTGTCGACCAGATGTGGCGCGGATGTAGAGACTCGACGCCGAGGATTAGTGGCTAATTCATCATCTTCCCTAGCTATCGCCCAGGCGAGGATTGATTAAACGACAAAGGGAAGTGAAGCGATGAATGCGGTATATCCTTAACCCTCTAGAGATTTGTATGTGTGATAAGATGAGTATACCTTAAGTGTTATGTTCTGATAGCATTGTGTTAATTGTGATTAGAAAACATGGGTAGTTGTAAAGGGTAAGTCTGGGGACGAGAAAATGGGGAGCCTTAGAATTTATAACAGTTGGGACCTTGGATGCAAGGCCGTCCTGAGTGGATGATTTTACGGTTGGTCTTTGTCGAAGTACTCGGTATACGTGGTGTATTTATGGTATAATTCCATGGGTAGCTGTGAGGATTGTTGCCTCCTGTTGAGGGAGTGTTTTATAGCTACCATTTCAGTATTCGGATATCGCTTTATGACGCCTTGTAGGGGCGGAAGTGTAAGTTGCCGGTCGATTGGTTCGATGTTGGCAAAGTTCAGATAGTTGGTTCATACTTGTTTCGGCAGGATGTGGATAAGGTGAAGCTTATCCAGAAGAGATTTTAGCGGCTCGAGTCAGCGAAGTCGTGCGGATAGTCGGCGACGACACTTAGAGTTCAGGTTGACGGTGGGCCTTCTTGAAGGTACCACCCCGAAAAGGGTATGACGAGATTTGGAAACTGGAGCAGTAGCAGAAATGTGGTAAGTTGTGAGAAAGAGTTCGAGTGTACGAGAAGGGTACTACGAGTAAGGGAAGAAGCGAGCATGTGTTAAGAACATAGTTGTGATCATTTTGTTTGTAAAGTGAAGGTGCGAAGGGAGTATCTTTTAGCCCTTGGGTGTGAGTTTTTGTGATGTTAGAGGTGATTCCTCGTGGACTTTGATGTAAGTATTTGCGCGGGTGTTTTCTGTGGCCATGTGTGGCATTTGCAAACTGGTTAAGCTTTGAGGAACTTGATCGTTATTTGTCTTGAGAAGGAACATTCGGGACGAATGTTTCTAAGGAGGGGAGAATGTTACACCCCGTAGTTCCAGTGTATGTATATGAGGACGAACGTACGTAAATACGACATTAAAATTTGAAAGGAAGAAAGTTGTGATTTTTCGACGGAAAAGTTTCCGAATTTTGAGAAGGAAAAATGTTCGTTAATGGGAATTGGATTCCCAGATTTGGTATTCGAACTTTTTGGAATATTTGAGAATTATGGAATTTTATTTCCGAAATTGGTCACGTGGGGCCCACGGGAGAATTTACGGTTTTGTGGGGCCCACTTTATTTTCGGATTTTTGGCATTGCGGATATTTTCGGAAGATGAAATATTTTGGATGAGTAGGGCGACACGTGTCACCCCGTGTGGCCATGTTGGTCGGGTGGAGAAGGCGAGTGGGGCGTTTTTAGGTGGACAAGTGGCCCGTTTTGTGGTGGCCACTTGTCCCATTTTTGTGGTAGCCAAATGGTTGGCCAACTACCTACACACATGTACCCATCCTCACCACACACTTGTCTAGATCTTGGCCATTGATTTTCCTATAAATACCCCATTGTTTCAAGACTTATTTCATCCACACTTTGAGATTCTAAGTCACAAATACTCCCCTTTGTTGAGGTTCTCGTCCTACTCTCCCCCTTGGTGTAGGAAAAATTCTTCAAGTGTTGATATAGTCCCAAATACCTTAGCCTAGTATCCTAGTTGTATTCCAAGTTATTTCAATACTAGGAGCAGGAAATTCTACTTTATTCCTTTAGTAAAAGCGAAGCCACTAGAAAAATCTTCATAGCTTAGATGAAGTGTTAAGAGAAGTTATTTGGAAACTTCTAAGGGTTGCTTGGAGGCGGGTTGGGCGTCGGGAGTGGAGCTAAGCGTTGCTCGGGATCGACTTATAATCTTGGATAATTTTGGGCTTATCGAGGTAATGATCTATGTCCTATTGTAATTGGAAATTACATGTTGTAATAGTTAATCATTGAGTATAAGATATATTGGAAGTATAATTATAAGGATTTGAACTATATTTACATTGAATTTGTATTTGCGATGAGACTTGTAGTATTATTGTGGAGTAGAATTGTACACGTCCAGGTTAGGCGTGTAACCCCACTGGAATTGTTGTTTTGGTAGCCGGCCTCGTTTGAGGAGGAGTTTTATGTGGTTGCGGGGGGGAGGTGCTGCCGAATTTTCCGTAGAATAAGGAATCTTGTATCTAGAATTATTCTCTGAAGAGAGCTAGAGGTTGATAGGCGTTTTGTGGCCTTTATAGGTTGAAGTACTACGAGTGGCGTATTCTACTTGAAGGGTGGAAAAAGCGAGCAAGGTTAAAGTACTTTGGAGCGTTTTGCTAATTGTCGATAATCGTCGCGAGGTATGTGAACCTCTTCCTATCCTTTCTAGCATGATATTTGTGAAATATATTTAGTGCGGTAGGCCGCGTGTGTTTAAAGGAAGTTGATTTTCCTTTTGTGTCCTTGACTTGATTCCAAAGTTAAGTGACTTGTTATGAAACATTAAGGACTTGAATTATGTTAAAAAGTTGTAAAATCTCACTCATGATTAATGGGTGTGTGGTCTTTAAAGAATAAAGTTATCTTGATTTGAAAATAAGAATGGTTTTATCATTGGATTTAAAATGATAACTTGACTTATAAACAACTTGATTTTGGGAAAGGAGAAGTAATTTGATTTAAAGGTATAGATTACTTGTTTTTAAAAGAGTAAGACACTTGGTTTAAAAAGTATATTGCTCTTGACTTTTAAAGGAGAAGTGCCTTTGTTTTAAAAGAAGGTATGTAAATTGTTTTGGTTTTACTTTGATGTCTTTTGACTTGAGTTTAAATAATAAGAATCTGGAAGTATTTCAAAGAGTTATTAACCATTTTTGAAAGAAAAGAAATACTTGGTTTTAAAAGCTTAAGTGTTATACTAGCTTTATGGGAAGTTAGGTATAACGACTTAAGGAAGATAGAAGGCAGTTTACTTATTTTTTTATGAAAGTCTTGTATTGATTAGAAAGTGTAGTAAGATGGTTTGATAAGTAGACATGTTAGGATGCTACGTGTGTTAGTGTCTTGTGATGTTTGTATAAAGGGGTTTCCACTTGTTGTGCTTATGTTGTTTAACGATAATTTGTTATGTTAGTATTATATCACTCGCCTCTTGACATGATTAGGGGTTAAGCTGCCCTCCGTGCGGGGTAGACTTCGGCGGGTGCAATGTGACCTATGATTCGAGAATACCTCATGCGGGTTTGTGTGACCTATGCGAGCTACGAGAGTTCGAGTTGGTGTCGACCTTTATGGTCATGCGGTCTATGTGGCCATGCGGGGCTGCGAGTCGGGGCGTTGCGGGAGTAGCTACCCTCGATGCGGGAATACCTCATGCGGGCCATGGAGTGGCTTATGCGGAGGCTGGAAGTTCGAGACTAAACGCGCACATTAGATCTTTGCGAGCGAGTGGCGGCTTCGATCATGTGGCGATCTAGACAGATCTCGTAATCTGATTTATGACCTTGTTGATGCGTGGGTTTTAGTAGTCGGCTATGCCTTCGTACTTACCGTGCGGTTTTATTATGACACGGTAGGACACGGTGTTCATGTATTCCTTGGTGCTTTTATATCATAGGCGCGGCGGTGAGGAAGATATTCCACGGGCATGATTGATGTTGTGGGCGTGAGACCCATAGTTGTATTTAGTGATGACTTTGAGGCGTGAGTCACGACTTGACATATGGCTTATTTATTGTGAGCGTAGTTTGGTTATCATACATGTCTCCTGCTTTATATAGACTACTATGATTTCATTTCTGATATTTTTAGTTTCACATACTTGGTACTGTTATGCGACCTCGCTTGAGCTGCGTTCATCTGCGGTAAGTACACGATGTTGATCCTCGCTCTTAGGAGTCGCGATTCAGCGTTTGGGAAGCTCCGTTTCTCGGAGGCTTATCGGTGGTATAGTCCTGTCGTTGTAAGTGCTTACATTCGGGGTATGGCGGGGCCACTGTCCCGCCATTGTTGTCATATCATTCTTAAGTGCAGCAATCTTGTTGTGGGCGAAATTGTAAAGGGATGTATTTATTTCTGAATTGTTATATATTTATGCGAAAAGGCAACTTTTCTCGAATAAGCTGTTTACACTTCACTTTATTCATGTCTTGTTTTATATTCCGCTGATTACTCTGATGTATGGCTACTTGGGTGCCCGGGGTAAGGCACCAGTCATGGGCCCGGGTTCGGGTCGTGACAGATTTCTGTTAAGTGTAGTAAGATTTGTGTGATAAGTAGACATATTATGATGCTACCTAGGTTAGTGTCTTGAAATGCATGTAAAGGGTCATTCTTTGCTGTGCTTACGTTGCTAACGGTAAGTCCGTTGTCTTGTTATTGTATCACCTACCCCGTTGGTTATCTGAGGGCTTGCCCGCGATCTTGGTCTATCATTGCGGTCTGTGAGACTATGCGGGCAGCGGTATGCTCGAGATTGATCATTAGGGTGTTTAGCACGATGCGGGGATTCCTATGCGGTCTGTTGAGACTATGCGGTCTTTTGAGGCTATGCGGTGCGGGAGCCTAGGCGGATCTGGGGTTAGCTGCCCCGTCACGAGAATACCTCATGCGGTGCGTGTGTGACTATGCGAGTGCGGAAGTCGAGGACTAGGCACGCGAGAATGATACTATGGGCGATTGGCCTTGCCCGATCATTCGCGGCCTAGAATAGACTGCTTCTGATTTTCCTATTCTTGTTGTTGTTTGTGATGTGGCACTATGTGCAATTGAAGCGATTATATTTGTGAAAAGGTTTTAAATACTTTGATTTCATTTGATTCTTTATAGTTTCACATGGTACTGTTGTCTTGACCTCGCCCGAAGTGCGTTATCTGCGCGGTAAGGGCAGCAGTGCTAGATCCGCATCCTTAGGATCTCTTTGCATTGGTGTCGGAGCTCCATCTTCTAGGAGGCTCTACTTTTGGTATGATCTCCACTGTATTGTAGATAGTTTGTATGCATCGGTATGGCGGGCCTGTCCGCCATAGTTGTATATTTCCTTAGAAGTGCAGTCATGTTATGCGATGTCGGATGTAGCTGCTAAACCTTGTTTATATATATATAGAAAGGTAGCGTTTGTTCACATAAAGCGTGTCTTATTTTATAAAGCTGTTTCTGTCTTGTTTTATATTCATTGGTTACTACGATGTATGACTACTTGGGTGCCGGTAAGCACGATCCACGTGTCAGCGCGCTTTTTCAGCGGCATTTATTTTCTAAACTAACTCCTGCTTAAAAACAAAGGTTAGAAAATAAAAAAAAAAAAAAAAACTAAAATGTTTAAGAGAATGCTAAAATTGCAAAAGGAGGCTAAAAGCGCTAAAAGGTGCTAAAGGTGCAAAATGCTAAGAAGTGCTAAAAAGCTAAGGGTTCGCGGAGTCGCCACCTAATTAGTTTGGGTGAATTAGGACACCTAAATGTTTAACTAGTTTAAAGTAAAACATTAACTCCATTTTAATGATGCTAAACTTAATGAGATTAGGGTAAGGGTTCTTTATTAATCTAGAGGAAGGGGTTAGGCACCTCTAAGATCAGCTAACTGCGGTTGTCTGCCAAACCTAGGGTAGTTATCATATTTAAAAATGCAAAGTAAAAGATCTATAAAAAGTGCAATGTTAGAAAATAAAGTGCTAGATGTTAAAATAACGTTAAGTAGTTAAAAGGTTTTAAAATGTTGGAAGATGTTTTAAAGGTGCTAAGAGGTTAATTTTAAAGCTAAAGGGTGCTAAGGTGCTAAGAAGTATAAAAGGACAAAAGTGTTATGAATAAATAATAGAGCCATATGAGCCTGCTTAATAAAATGCAATATGTTAGAAAATAAATAATAAAAATGCTAAAAGGTTTAAAAGTGCTTAAAGGTTTTAAAAATGCTAAAGGATGCTAAAATTGCAAAGGATGCTAAAGTCTAAAGGGTGCTAAAATGCTAAAGGGTTGCTAGAGTGCTAAATGATAGAAGGGTGCTAAAGGAAATAAAATCTTTGAAAGGTTTAAAAGGCTTAAGGTGCTTAATAGTGCTAAAGATTAATTTTGAAAGTAAAAGGTGCTAAAAGTGCAAAAGGATGCTAAATGTTAAAGAGTGCTTAAAAGGTGCTAGAAATGCTAAAGAATGCTAGGAGGGTGTTTTATGGACTAATTATGTGTATTTTGCTAACTAAATTAATCTTGCCTAACTGCGTACAATATTATATAAGAGATGTTTTAAGATGCTATTTTGAGAGTTTAAGAGAAAATCATTTATGAACTTTAACAAATTGTTGGTTTTATGATGTAAGTTAGATTACTTGCTTTTGCAGATTTTAAACATGCTTAATAGTCTAAAAGCGAAATAAAGAAGAATGCGTTTCTAAAATGTAATTACTTTTCGTCTCGTATATTTAAAGACCTAATTGCTAGAAGTTCTCCTATTAATTACAAAATTAAATAATAGAAAAACGAATAAAGGGCATAAAAACGAGACAAGAAAATTAAGAGAGTGAAGGGGTTGAAGCGGATGACCACGTCCTATTTGTTTTCTAGGAATTTCTGAAGTGAGGATGCACATAGACGCGGGTTGCCATTTGAAGTAGCTCGTGATGAGTCTCGCCGTGAGACTCTTTATTTTTCTCGGTGCGTGCCATGTAAAAATAAGAAGATAAGGATTAGTATACACTCGAACTTGTCGATTAATAAATATGCATTTAGCAAACTTCAACACAATTTATATCAAAAACCCATATATTCGTGAATAAACAATGAATTCGATGTATCGATGAAGCAGTGAGAAACAAGTAGAGGGGACTTAACCCAAATATACACATGGGCTAGCTAATAATGCAAAGGTAAGAATGAATACTCATGGGCCTAGGAAGACCTATTACAACCTGTTAGGACAGTTTAAGGGTCACGGTATGGGTTGAATCCGGTATGCCTATGTCGGTAGCCAAATATGAATGTTACAATGATATACCTAAAGTTGTTGAATAAGGTAGCGATTGCATTTAGTGTATATTGAGCAAGCAGAATCGGGGTGAAGTTGATGTCCAGAATAAGTACACAAAGGATGTATACATGGAGGTTCAGTAGGAGTAGTATGCTAGCATGGGCACCATCTGGGCAAACTCAATAGGCATAGGCATGATAATGACTTAGGAGATGTAGCTATCTAGCATAGGTATATTCCAACACTTAGAGGGGGTAAAGGCATGTATGTATATATATAATTTCTCGAGCAAATTAAGATCCAGTAGAGTTTTACTAAGTGGTTTTCAGGAAAAACAGAGCATTTGAACATATGTTGGTTCATACTTACGAAAATCAACCAGTGGACCAAATATGAATAGGCAAGTGGTCCAGCGGAAGGGATATACTAGTGTATACATTAAAACAAACAATGGAAAAACGAACAGCCTCGTCTCATCATTCAAGGCACTATTAGGTTTTAGTAATACAACTAGATTGACATATAGGATTAGGCAAAGGAAAGATTAAGTTCTTATGCCTCAAGACATAATAAGCATACAAACAAATCAAACAACGCTAGTCGACTACTAATACCACAGGGAGAAAGAGAATTGGGGACACACGATATGACTCGATGGAACAAACATCTTGGAGCAATCACAAATGGACTGATTATTAAAGCATAATATAAGACTCGACAACCATTCTGCGATTGTCATTTTCCTTATTTTTACGAATTTGCGGATAACAAGTTTATCACCTCGCCAGCAGAGGAAACTCGGATGCACGATGGCTATGGCACATAAGCGGAGACCTGACATTATATAAGTCATAGAGGATTCGATGCGTATGCGCAACAACGAACAACAAATAAGTGACGACACTTGCAAAGAATGGATATTATATTTGTGCATCACTGAAGCTTATACTAATCTCAGATTATGCAAACAAACTACTACACGTTTAATACAGATAATGCACAGAAATGCCAAATGAACTGGAAAGGATTGGGATTTACCTTCCCGACAATGGCAGGCGGCGTATCAAGTCGTCGGTCCAATCGACGGGTTTTGGGTTTTTGCGATGTGAATGAAAGGGCGCGGTTCTCTGCTCTGTGTTCCACTGCTGCTAAAGGTTTCGATGCTATCGGTTCCTTAAATTGCTATGTAATTCCTCCTAACTATTGCTATTGGACTCCTCTGAGTCGGTTGAATGCTCTCAATTTCTGAGCCCCATTGCTAATGTCTTGCCCTGGTGGTTTTCGACCGCTGTTAAGGGTCGATGCTATCCCCCCTCAAAAAAAGACGATTGCTACTGACCTCTTTGCTCGGCCGATGCCCCATCGATGCACGCATTTTGCCTTCGATGCTCTTTGCATGTTCTTATATAGCCCCTCTTCGGGTTCCCTATCAGGTAAGGTTTAAGACCATTTAATGCTGAGTTAATTGGACGAAATCTTGGTATTAATCTCAGTAGTTGAGGGACGATTTTGAGTACTGATTTAGGACGCGATTTGGTGTTATTATGGTAAGAAATCGTTGGAAGATGGTGCATGGGTAAGGAAAGGCCGGGAGTGCGTGGGTGAAGGAAGTCCGGATTCTCGGCGAAATCCGGCGGCGATTGAAGAAACTCTAGGAGTTACATTTAGGGAGGCGTTTTGATGGAGACGAGGTATCCTCTGCGTGGAAACGATAGGGAGAAATAAAGATAGGGCGCTGGGCCTGCGGGTGTTGGGCCGGGCGACGGGTAAATTTAAGTGGGGAGTGGGTATGGACCTGGGTAGTTAGGGGAGTGGGCTGCGAATTAAATAGGGTTTAATTAGTTTTAGGCTAGTTTAATTAGGTATTTAATTAGGTAGTGTTTAATTAATTAGTGCTAAATAAACTAATAAATTGTGATTAAATTATTTAGGCGCTTTAAAATTATCTAGGTGCTACATTAGTCTAATTATTTAGGTGCTAAATTAGTCTAATTATTTAGGTGCTAAATTAGTCTAATTTCGAGTTATAAAACTATTACGATAATAAATGCGGGCGTGTTGTTTAATTAATGCTTAATGCTTTAGAATGCGACGCTATTATTTAAAAATCTTATTATTATGCATTATTGCAAAATTAAATTAAAATTAAAATGAGCTTAGATTGAATTATTTAAATGCTAAATGCAAATAGGATATTTAAGAATTTGTTTAAAGCTTTATAAATGCGGTGCATATATCAGATTAAAATTGATTTCAAATTACAAATGATTACTAATTAATGCGGCTATGCTACCTGACACGACGTTATCGCTAAATTATTTATTTTATGCATTTATTAATTATTTAAGAATTACGACAAAGCTTAAAGTTAATAAGTGCGGGCGCGGGACTCTAAATGCTTGAAACTCTACGTGAGACGCGATGCCATTATTAAATTAATGCCTGTATTTATGTTTTATTGTTGTATTTTATTATAAAAAATCCTAAAAGGTATTTTACAAAATTAGTGTAATTTTATGGTTAATGGCTGGACGGGAGGGTCAAAATTGGGTGTCAACAGATGTCCCTCTTTGTATGGAGATGATGGAAGAATCTTGGACAAAGCGTTGACTGTATGCTTGATTTTGTCTCGATCTTGAAATTGCAAAAATCTTTGGCGGTGAAAAGTGTATGAAAAATCAAAAAGCGTCGATGTCGAGTTATGGCGACAACGGGATACATCGTGAATCCTAGCGAGTGGCTAGAGCTGCGTTTAAAGCGTCCGCGTCGATGTTTATAGCTTTAGGGCTACCGTAGTCAAAACACGAGCGGGCTAATGCGGGCTTAAAGATGTCGATGTCGAGTTATGATGACCTTTGGGCTATGTCTCAAAAAGTAAAGAAAATAAGCGCTTTGAACACAGGGTGTCTTGCTGCTATGGCTTGTGGTCTTTGGGTTCTATGGTGATCGGGCGAAGTGGGCCCGGCAGGCGAAACACGCGTCGTTGGGAAGGTTGGCCCGGATTGCCGGTTATTTGTAAGAAAATCCACGTTGTGCTCCTGCTCACTGCATCTTAAGACTTGAACAAGCGGTTAGTGCATAAGCTAAAGCGAAATAATTTTAAAAATAATGTAGCGTGAATAGAAAAGATTATCATAAATGGCGATGCTGTTGTGTTGATGCGATCTTGCAAATCTTTGTGATTTCGCTCTTGCCGCGGGCGTGTTGCGATTGTGAATGCGGATCGTTGTCGCTGCGCAATTGTCCTGTATACTAAAGCTCGAAAGAGTTAGTGCATAACTGCTAAGGCAAAATAATAAAGCATGCGTAAGAAATGCAATTTCGGGAGTATAGAAATCGTCCCTGCGTGATATGCTAATGATGGCGTCGTTTTCGGACTTGTTGTCTTGATGTCATAACTTGGGCGATATTCTTTCTTGGCGTCGTTCGTAGACTTGTTGTCTTGATCGCGTCGTTGCACTGGCGTGTTCTTGGCGTCGTTGCGTGGTCTTGCCGTCTTGTCGCGTCATTACTGGGCGTATTCTTTCTTGCGTCGTTGCGTGGACTTCGTTATGCGGGCGTGTTCTTGTGGCGTCGTTCGTGGTATGCGTCGTTATTTGGGCGTATTCTTTGCTGGCGTCGTTGCGTGGACTGCGATCTTGTCGTGTCGTTTTGGGCGTATTCTTTGGCGTCGTTGCGTGGACTTCGCGTCGTCGTTATGCGGGCGTGTTCTTCTTTGGCGTCGTTGCGTGGACTTCGTCGTTGTTTGGGCGTGTTCTTGGCGTCGTTATGCGGGCGTGTTCTTGGCGTCGTTGCGTGGACTTCTTGATTACGTCGTTATGCGGGCGTGTTCTTTGCTTGGCGTCGTTGCATGGACTTGCGATTCGTCGTTGTTTGGGCGTGTTCTTTTGGCGTCGTTGCATGGACTTCTTGATTACGTCGTTGTTTGGGCGATGTTCTTTTGGCGTCGTTGCGTGAACTAGACTTTTGTGTTGATAACGTCGTTGCTGGGCGTGTTCTTTGCTCTGTAGAATGAATGCTCCGCAGCTAAGCGAAAAAGGCGTTAGTGTGTACTGTTTAAATGAAATGATAACTACGTATGAGAAGTGCAATTTTATGGGTAGAGATGTCGTCCTGAGATGTTGTCTTTGCGGACATCTTTGAGCGTTGCGGTGGAATTGCCATGATGCCTTTCTTTGTGTGCGATCGTGGGTTGCCAATTTGACTTGATGCGAGTTGATGCACTAGGTTTTGTTGCGGAACTCACGAACTTTGGTATTGATTGTTGATGCCCGCTGCTTGCTGCTTTGCTTTGCTGCGGACTTTGGATTGTTGTCATCCTGCTTTTGCTGCTTTTTTATACGCTATCTGAAGAAACTTTTGCCGTATTTTACGCTTGGTACATTGCACTTTACTACATTAATATGAAAAGACTGCGCTCGAAGAAAAATTTGTGAGTTTTGGGGGGTCGATTCATATTTGACTTCTTCTTGCCTTGTTCCTTGATATCTGCGTGCACAGCATTTGGACTTGCAACCTCGCTTATGATTTTGAAAAGGGGTTTGGCCTAAATGGGTCTCAATGTAGTTGCTTATAGGCTATGTGTATTCTTTGTCATTTTCAAAGCAAAGGAAAGTTTCCTAATGGTGTGGCCGAATGGAAGCTTTAGGCGCCTCGTATCCCGTGGGAATCGGGTCGAGCGTAGTTCATTACAAGCGAATATTGGGAAAATTAAAATTTCTAGATGTGGGGCCAGGATGGCCAGGCGGCCGCTGCGTATCATTTAAGGAATCGGGTCAAGCGTAGTTCATTACAAGCAAAGCGAAAGAAAACATTATTAAAGCTTAAATATGAGTTTATAAATTATTACGCTAAAATAAATCGTTTTTCCTATCCGGCTCTAAGCGGACACGAGGAGTGCAAATCCAATCAATATGTCTTGTGCTCTGCCGTGGATGGTGGGTCTTGCTCTGCTATCTCCCTCTTACAGCCTCTGCGTGGTGCATGCTCGGATAAATGGCCCGGTCGGCGGAATGGGCATAAGCGAGTGTATTCCTCATCTAAGGTTATCAGTGCACATTGGCGTGGCGTGGTTTGGCAAGGGGTTATCATGCACATTTAGGCGGATCCTTTATTGAGATACCCGCTTCTGCGATCGTGCCTCGATCACGCCTGAGGTGGCAACGCCTTTGTCATGTCTGGGCTATTGGGTGATAGCGCGGTAACATTGTTCTCATCATACCATCTTGGGATAGGGTCGGGGATCCTTTCACGAATTCGGATGGATTAGGCTTCATGACCTTTCATATATTTGAGGTATGGTTCGGTAGTGGGTGCGCACTTTGGGTGGTTTCAGTGAATTCTTATTTGCTGCAGGTGCGTTGGGTGCTCTGATACATTGGCGGGTTTGATGGGTGGATCTATGCGGGCGGGATAAGCAGTGCTTGTGAAGTGTTATATATAAATTTGTGTGTGGTAGTTGTGGTAGTATGATGGGTTTTGGTATGTTATGAATGCTTGGGTTTGCGTTCTTGTACAAACATGGAAGAAGCGTCTCTTTCTTCCTCTGTGAAGTACTCCAGAGTGTCCTGTCACTGTTGAATCGCCTTATTAGTTGCTGTAATCTTTGCCCGGTTGTAATCCTACGGTTTAATACCTTAACCTGAAGTCGCCCATTCTAATAACTTCTCAAAATTCCGCCCGAATGGCTTATCATCTCATCCGTAGGTTGCATCCTTCCTTAGCGAAAATCCCATGATGGCGGCTTATCGTGTAGTAGGTAGGTTGCATCCGTAAAGATTATGCGAATAATGTGGTCATCTCGCCTCTGGGTGGTTGCACTTTCGCCTCTGACGCCACCTCATGGCGTATTCTGCGAATGTTTACGTAGTCTTCTTCTCAACTTCATTAAGTAGAACACATCACAGCGGTTTTACGTTGAACTGAACCGCTCGCAAAATCTTGGGCGATGCATTCCGGTATGCCATTTCCGCGGATCTTGGTGGTATACCAATCTAGTGCCTCGCGGTCAGCTCGAATGAACAACTTCATAATGGCGGCTGGGTTCTTCCTACCCCGATTAGCTTGTGAATATGACCTCGGTGTGCGGGGTTCCTTTTCCATCAAATAGTTCAAACCGGCACTTGTACCATGGCGGTTCCACGTGCGGATGCGTACAAAGGTCCTCGTAGTCTAGTCCCGTGACCTTTGTCCGATCGCGTGCCCCGGCCTGCTTCTTTCGGACTATAATTTCTTTGTACGTCTGCGTCCATTTTGGCTCGGACTTCCTCTCCGTCTCCATGTGATCCTTAGTGCCAGCGAGGCGGGCGGTAAAAGGTGGTTTACATTGCATAAGTCGGTATGCAGGTTGCTTCTTGGGTGGTAATGGGTGTGGTGCGTGGGTATTGGTTGCTTTGGCGATTAGGGCTGATTATGGTGAAATGCGGTGAGTGAGGTATATGGGTAGTAGGAGGATCATTTTGAAGGTGGGGTTGAGGTTGGTGGCGAGGCGGTTTGTTCGGTGTTGGTGGCCTTTGTGGAGAGTTTGGGAGATATGTGGTGGTGGAGGCCGATGCAGGATGCGGGATGGTTTGTGAAGTAGTGGCCCTTTGATGCGGCATAGGGGTATTCAAGCTAATGGATAGGTTGGTCGGATTCGTAGCCTCTCCATCTCGACTGCGCATCGACAATTTGTTGCGGCGGTATGCAATACATTCCTCCCGTGGTGATATTCCTCCATTCGAAGGTTCTGTTTTTGTGAGAATAATTCCCAAACCATTTGGCTCGAGCCCAGAGCGATCATATCATCATTTCTTGCCTTGGACTGGTGAAGTGTGGATGCTCAGACATTGTTGAGTCAAATCTGACGAACCGACTTTGGGGAGGATGATAAATTTTCTAAAAATGCAACAAGCGATGTTAGCATAAAGCACGTAATTTGCAGGCATGTAACAGATATATCGCACATAGCACATTCAAACGTTTCCTAACATGCAGGGGACCCCTTTAGGCCAGAGGTAAGCCTAAACGTCACTTATGCGAGATTATGACGGAGTTGTCCAAGTCGTCCAACTATAATGCCTTTGTTGGAAATGGCGACCAAATGACGGTGCACTTTTCCCAATTTCAGCATGTCATGATTGGGTTTGGATTTGTCACAATGTCACGCTACATATGATATCTTTGGTTGGTCGTTGGGTTGAGAAACCCGTCGACAAGCTTAGTGTCTTCCTAATTGTGGTGTCGATGCGAGGACAGAGCCAGCTAAGGTAAATGCAAATGCCCTAAAATAAGGTGGTATAGCTCATCTTAAGTTTGCTAAGATTTGGCTTTTCTAGGCAAAGGTTCGGCGGACTACTCGAGTGAGAAGGCTACGCGGCCACCGGTTAGACCGGGCACTCCACGTATATTACCGACTCTCCTAAATTTGGATTTTGAATAAAGAATTTTGCTGATGCACCCAGCGCACCTCGCATGCAGTGTGTGATTGTGTGAATTTTCCAGAGTGGAAGAAATATGAGCGGAATGCCAGTTTAAGGAAAGCAGTAAAGCAGGTAGCAAAAAATAACAAAATACAACACACAAAAATTAAATGCAAAAGTAATTGCCAAATAATTGTCCTAGGTTTGTTGTGGTTAAGAACCTAAAATCCCCAGCAGAGTCGCCATTTCTGTCGCGCCCTTTTTCGGCCGCGGCATTTATTTTCTAAACTCCTGCTCAAAATGCAAAGGTTAGAAAATAAAAATGAAAGCTAAAATGTTTAAGAGAATGCTAAAATTGCAAAAGGAGGCTAAAAGCGCTAAAAGGTGCTAAAGGTGCAAAATGCTAAGAAGTGCTAAAAGGCTAAGGGTTCGCGGAGTCGCCACCTAATTAGTTTGGGTGAATTAGGACACCTAAATGTTTAACTAGTTTAAAGTAAAACATTAACTCCATTTTAATGGTCTGCTAAACTTAATGAGATTCCGGGTAAGGGTTCTTTATTAATCTAGAGGGAAGGGGTTAGGCACCCTCTAAGATCCGCTAACTTGCGGTTGTCCTGCCAAACCTAGGGTAGTTATCATATTTAAAAAATGCAAAGTAAAAGATCTATAAAAAGTGCAATGTTAGAAAATAAAGTGCTAGATGTTAAAATAACGTTAAGTAGTTAAAAAGGTTTTAAAATGTTGGAAGATGTTTAAAGGTGCTAAGAGGTTAATTTTAAAGCTAAAGGGTGCTAAGGTGCTAAGAAGTATAAAAGGACAAAAGTGTTATGAATAAATAATAGAGCCATAGCGAGCCCTGCTTAATAAAATGCAATATGTTAGAAAATAAATAATAAAAATGCTAAAAGGTTTAAAAGTGCTTAAAGGTTTTAAAAATGCTAAAAGGATGCTAAAATTGCAAAGGATACTAAAGTCTAAAAGGGTGCTAAAATGCTAAAGGGTTGCTAGAGTGCTAAATGATAGAAGGGTGCTAAAGGAAATAAAATGCTGAAAGGTTTAAAAGGCTTAAGGTGCTTAATAGTGCTAAAGATTAATTTTGAAAGTAAAAGGTGCTAAAAGTGCAAAAGGATGCTAAATGTTAAAGAGTGCTTAAAAGGTGCTAGAAATGCTAAAGAATGCTAGGAGGGTGTTTTATGGACTAATTATGTGTATTTTGCTAACTAAATTAATCTTGCCTAGCCTGCGTACAATATTATATAAGAGATGTTTTAAGATGCTATTTTGAGAGTTTAAGAGAAAATCTGTTTATGAACTTTAACAAATTGTTGGTTTTATGATGTAAGTTAGATTACTTGCTTTTGCAGATTTTAAACATGCTTAATAGTCCTAAAAGGCGAAATAAAGAAGAATGCGTTTCTAAAATGTAATTACTTTCGTCTCATATATTTAAAGACCTAATTGCTAGAAGTTCTCCTATTAATTACAAAATTAAATAATAGAAAAACGAATAAATGGCATAAAAACGAGACAAGAAAATTAAGAGAGT
This sequence comes from Przewalskia tangutica, assembly GCA_029844215.1. NCBI lineage: Eukaryota > Viridiplantae > Streptophyta > Magnoliopsida > Solanales > Solanaceae > Przewalskia > Przewalskia tangutica. Next base: position 128,091 of record JAQGDG010000030.1, read on the forward strand.
GAAGGGGTTGAAGCGGATGACCACGTCCTATTTGTTTTCTAGGAATTTCTGAAGTGAGGATGCACATAGACGCGGGTTGCCATTTGAAGTAGCTCGTGATGAGTCTCGCCGTGAGACTCTTTATTTTGCTCCGGTGCGTGCCATGTAAAAATAAGAAGATAAGGATTAGTATACACTCGAACTTGTCAATTAATAAATATGCATTTAGCAAACTTCAACACACAATTTATATCAAAAACCCATATATTCGTGAATAAACAATGAGGGTCACGATGAAGAGTGAGAAACAAGTAGAGGGGACTTAACCCAAATATACACATGGGCTAGCTAATAATGCAAAGGTAAGAATGAATACTCATGGGCCTAGGAAGACCTATTACAACCTGTTAGGACAGTTTAAGGGTCACAGGTATGGGTTGAATCCAGTATGCCTATGTACGGTAGCCAAATATGAATGTTACAATGATATACCTAAAGTTGTTGAATAAGGTAGCCAGTGCATTTAGTGTATATTCAGAGCAAACAGAGAATCAGGGACTGAAGTTGATGTCCAGAATAAGTACACAAAGGATGTATACATGGAGGTTCAGTAGGAGTAGTATGCTAGCATGGGCACCATCTGGGCAAACTCAATAGGCATAGGCATGATAATGACTTAGGAGATGTAGCTATCTAGCATAGGTATATTCCAACACTTAGAGGGGTAAAGGCATGTATGTATATATATAATTTCTCGAGCAAATTAAGATCCGATGAGAGTTTTACTAAGTGGTTTTCGGGAAAAGCGAGCATTTGAACATATGTTGGTTCATACTTACGAAAATCCAACCAGCAGACCAAATATGAATAGGCAAGGGTCTGACGGAAGGGATATACTAGTGTATACATTAAAACAAACAATGGAAAAACAGCCTCATCTCATCATTCAAGGCAGCCTATTAGGTTTTAGTAATACAACTAGATTGACATATAGGATTAGGCAAAGGAAAGATTAAGTTCTTATGCCTCAAGACATAATAAGCATACAAACAAATCAAACAACGCTAGTCGACTACTAATACCACAGGGAGAAAGAGAATTCAGGGACACCTGATATGACTCGACTGGAACAAACATACTGGAGCAATCACAAATGGACTGATTATTAAAGCATAATATAAGACTCAACAACCATTCTGCGATTGTCATTTTTCCTTATTTTTCTGAATTTGCAGATAACAAGTTTATCACCTCGCCAACAGAGGAAACTCAGATGCACGACTGGCTATGGCACATAAACAGGACACAACATTATATAAGTCATAGAGGGATTCCATGCGTATATGCGCTAACAGCGAACAACAAATAAGCCGATGCACACTTGCATGGTGATATTATATTTGTGCATCACTGAAGCTTATACTAATCTCAGATTATGCAAACAAACTACTACACGTTTAATACAGATAATGCACAGAAATGCCAAATGAACTGGAAAGGATTGGGATTTACCTTCCCCGGACAGCGAGCCGGGGCAGCGTATCAAGTCGTCGGTCCAATCGACGGGTTTTGGGTTTTTGCGATGTGAATGAAAGGGCGCGGTTCTCTGCTCTGTGTTCCACTGCTGCTAAAGGTTTCGATGCTATCGGTTCCTTAAATTGCTATGTAGTTCCTCCTAACTATTGCTATTGGACTCCTCTGAGTCGGTTGAATGCTCTCAATTTCTGAGCCCCATTGCTAATGTCTTGCCCTGGTGGTTTTCGACCGCTGCTAAGGGTCGATGCTATCCCCCCTCAAAAAAAGACGATTGCTACTGACCTACTGTGCTCGACCGATGCCCCCCATCGATGCCCTGTCCGCTGCCTTCGATGCTCTTTGCATGTTCTTATATAGCCCCTCTTCGGGTTCCCTATCAGGTAAGGTTTAAGACCATTTAATGCTGAGTTAATTGGACGAAATCTTGGTATTAATCTCAGTAGTTGAGGGACGATTTTGAGTACTGATTTAGGACGCGATTTGGTGTTATTATGGTAAGAAATCGTTGGAAGATGGTGCATGGGTAAGGAAAGCTGGCCAGGGTGCGTGGGTGAAGGGAAGTCCCGGATTCTCCGGCGAGAAATCCGGGCGGCGATTGAAGAAACTCTAGGGTTCTGTTTAGGGGAGCGTTTTGATGGAGACGAGGGTATCCTCTCGTGGGCTGCTGATAGGGAGAAATAAAGATAGGGCGCTGGGCCTGCGGGTGTTGGGCCGGGCGACGGGTAAATTTAAGTGGGGAGTGGGTATGGACCTGGGTAGTTAGGGGAGTGGGCTGCGAATTAAATAGGGGTTTAATTAGTTTTAGGCTAGTTTAATTAGGTATTTAATTAGGTAGTGTTTAATTAATTAGTGCTAAATAAACTAATAAATTGTGATTAAATTATTTAGGCGCTTTAAAATTATCTAGGTGCTACATTAGTCTAATTATTTAGGTGCTAAATTAGTCTAATTATTTAGGTGCTAAATTAGTCTAATTTCGAGTTATAAAACTATTACGATAATAAATGCGGGCGTGTTGTTTAATTAATGCTTAATGCTTTAGAATGCGACGCTATTATTTAAAAATCTTATTATTACGCATTATTGCAAAGTTAAATTAAAATTAAAATGAGCTTAGATTGAATTATTTAAATGCTAAATGCAAATAGGATATTTAAGAATTTGTTTAAAGCTTTATAAATGCGGTGCATATATCAGATAAAAATTGATTTTAAATTACAAATGATTACTAATTAATGCGGCTATGCTACCTGACACGACGTTATCGCTAAATTATTTATTTTATGCATTTATTAATTATTTAAGAATTACGACAAAGCTTAAAGTTAATAAGTGCGGGCGCGGGACTCTAAATGCTTGAAACTCTACGTGAGACGCGATGCCATTATTAAATTAATGCCTGTATTTAATGTTTTATTGTTGTATTTTATTATAAAAAATCCTAAAAGGTATTTTACAAAATTAGTGTAATTTTATGGTTAATGGCTGGACGGGAGGGTCAAAATTGGGTGTCAACAACGGGCCCCGGAACGGGTCGTGACAAAAGTGGTATCAGAGCAGTTAATCCTCGAAAAGTGTCTACAGACCGTATCTAGTAGAGTCTTGATTATCGGTGTGTTGTCACACCAATGTCGTGAGGCTATAGGATATTTAGGATTGGTTTCCATTCTTCATTCTCGAGATCGTGCTTTAGAGGCATGTTATAGGTTGGACCTCTAACGTATTCCTTTCCCGTAATGATTATGCCTCGCGTAAGGCAACCGGGCCCGAAGGGCAAAGCGGCGAGGAGGCGCTAGCAGACACCCGAGTTACGAGGGCTCGGGCCCGATCTATACGAGAGGCAGCGAGTTCTATGGCGCCGCCCGGCCCAGCGAAGACCACGGTACCAGCACCTCCGTCCACGGCTGGGCGAAGGAGTTAGGGTACAAGGAGATGGCCCGGCTTTTGGCTAAAGTTGTGGCCCGTCTGAGAGAGAAATTTGGATCACGGCGGTTCGACTCGGCTCGATCGCACCGTAGTGCACGAGGCGAATAGTTTGAGACTACGGGATTTCCTTAGTTGTAGCCGCGAGTTTTATGGGTCGATCTTGGGAGGATGATCGCGAGGAGTTCATCCGTCACCGCAGAGGATTATCGCGGGTGATCGGGGCTTGAGTGAGTCTGTGACATTCGGTTCGCGTCGGTGCGTGATACCGCGATCGATTGGTTTGATTCATAGGAGCTTTCCGGGAGAGCATGCACCTCCAGTGATATGGGATGAGTTTTGAGGCTTTTCTCACACACTTCTTGCCTCATGGATGAGGAGGCCGCAGTGATAGGTCTTATTCTTTGAGAGGCAGGAGGGCCTTGCGGTGAGGAAGTACAATGTCGAGTTTGATTCTTTGGCTCGATATGTCCTCGCCCGTAGCGATATGGAGGGCCGTGCATCGCTATGTCACTGGCTCGATGATTACATGGCCGAGTCTTGTGCGGTGTGTCCGCTTGACGAGCATGGACATTACCGGATGCGAGCTCATGCACTAGGATGCGAGGCGTAGAGACCGCGGGTAAGCGATATCGGAGCGAGAAGAAGGCGAGGCGGCGGTTCTTTTGGTGGTTCGTGGCGGCGGCATCGCGAAGTCGGTGCACCACAGGCGCGAGCGCTCCTACATCTTGATACGGCCGAGCGATCGGGGCGGTCGGGGCCCGAGACTTCATTTCGAGTAGCGAGGTGCTAACCGTTGAGTGCCCGATGTGCCCGTTGTGGTAGATACCGTGGAGGCGTACTCGGAGCTTGCTACGTGTGGCGGAGGTCATTCGCGAGTTTGTCGAAGCGGCGCGGCGGTAGTAGGGCCCGATCTGCAGTGCATTGCCGCTTCTTCATCCCCGCGATTTACTCGCCCGGAGGCAAGGTACTCATGGACCAGCGGGTCGCGGCGAAGGTCGTGGCGCGGTCGATTCTAGCGGTCCTCGAGCCGTATTTATGCTTTGTCGGTAAGCAGATCGGAGGCCTCACCGATGTCGCGGGTACCTTATCGGTTCGGGTTTGATGTATACGCTTTGATAGATCCGGTTCTACTCATCTATATATCTCCCCTTGTTGCTAGTAGGATAGGGATAGAGCACGAGTCCATGAACCGCTTCGAGGTAGCTACGCGATGGGTGATTCGGTGGTAGCTCGGCGGGTATATAGAGCTTGTCCTGTGACCATTTACAGTCGTCGGACCTGCCGACTTGATAGAGGTGGAGATGATTGACTTGGCGTGATTATGGGGATGGATTGGCTAGCTTCTTACGCCAATGTAGCTGAAGAGAGAGTAATGCAGTTCGGTTTCTGAGGCCGGTTGTCGAGTGGGAGGAGCGCAGTATCGCGAGAGGTAGGTTTATTTCCTACCTCGAGGCTAGGAAGATAGTGCGAGAAGGGTATATCTACCATCTCGTTGGGTGTTTGATCTGAAGTGCGGTGCAGATTTTGATCGATTCGATGGTCGTGAGTTCCCAGACGTGTTTCGGATGACCTCCGGGTATCCTCACGAGAGGAGATCGAGTTTTGTATAGATGTATTGCGGACACTCGGCTATTTCCATTCGCCATACGTAATGGCACTGCCGAGTTGAGAGAGTTGAAGGATCGGCAGGGATTTCTTTGGAGAAGGGCTTCATCGAGCCTAGTGTTTCTCCACGAAGCGCGGTATTGTTCGTGAAGAAGAAGGGCGGGGCAGCTGCGCATGTGTTGACTACTGACGGTGAACAAGGTGACCATTAAGAGCGAATACCCTTCCGTGATTGATGATTTGTTCGACCCGATTGCGAGCGCGAGATGTTTCTCAAGATTGATCTGCGTTAGGGCTATCATCGAGTTCGTGTCGATGAGGTGGATGTCCCTAGATCGCATTCGGACGTCTGGGCATTATGAGTTGTGGTCATGTCTTTTGGGTTGACAATGCTCGTGGTATTCATGGATTTGATGACCGAGTGTTCAAACCATTTTGGACACGTTTGTGATAGTGTTCATTGATGATATCTTGGTTTGTTCTCGCTCGAGCGAGGAGCATGCGAGCATTTGAGGCTGTCTTGTGATTCTCGGGACCCGGTTATCGCCAAGTTTTCCAAATGTGAGTTTTGGTTGACTTGATGGCGTTTCTTGGGCATATTATGGGTGATGGCATTCGAGTGAATCGGCAAGATCGAGGCGATCGGGACTTGGCCTGAACCTACTACTCCGGCGAGGTTCGCGATTTTACGGGCCTTGCGAGTTATTATCGGTTCGTGGAGAAGTTTGCTTATCTACGCACCATTGACTAGGGTGACTCGAGAAGCGGCCAAGTTTGATGGTGATGCTTATGGCGTGGTTTTGATTCTTGAAGGAGAAGTGCGACCGCCCGTTCTTACTCTTCGCAGGTCGGATGGTTATGTCGTGTATTGTGATCGTCGGGCATCGGGTTGGGATGTGTGTTGATGCAGCATGGCAGAGTTATAGCATATGCATCCCGAACGGTGAAGAAACACGAGAGGAACTACCCCCATGATTTAGAGTTGGCGGTATGATTCACGCTTTGAAGATCTGGAGGCACTATTTGTATGGGGTTCACGTGGATATTTATACGGACCACAAGAGCCTCGGTATATCTTCACGGAGGAGCTGAACTTACAGCGAGAGGCGGTGGTTAGAGTTGCTTAAGGATTACGATGTTGATATCTGTACCACGAGAAGGCCAATGTTGTGGCGTATGCTCTTGTCGTAGGTCGATGGGAGCCTATCGGATGTGCGGCTAGAGAGGAGGACATGGTTCGTGATTTGCATCGATTAGCGAGCCTTGGTGTCCGTTTGATTGATTACGATAGCGGTGGGGTTAGAGTTCGTGAGGTTGCGAGTCTTCCATCGTCGAGAGGTGAAGAGGCGATTCGAGGATCCGGCTTTGATTCGATATCGTGATACTGACTCTTCGTGAGGGCAAGGGTCCTTTGAGGTAGCACTGATGGGGTGCTAAGGTTTGAGGCGGTGTGTGTTCGGATGTTTGAGGACTTGGCGGAGTTCTTGGGGAAGCACACGGTAGCGTTACTCTATCCATCCGGGTCGACCAAGATGTACCACGACCTTAGATCTGTGTATTGGTGGGATGGCGAAGAGGGCGTTGCGAGTTCGTAGCTCGGTGCCCGTGTTGTCGGCGGTGAAGGTAGAGCACGGAGGCTGGTGGTTTGTTGCGGCGATAGAGATCCCGACACGGAAGTGGGAGGTAATCAACATGGACTTCATCACGGGATTACCTCGCACTCGGAGGAGACATGATTCTATTTGGGTTATCGTCGACGGTGTGAAGTCAGCCCACTTTCTTCCGTCGGACGACTTTTTGGTGAGGATTATGCGAACTTTACATCAGAGATCGTCGGTGCACGGAGTCCCTACTTCGATCATATCGAGACAGAGCCCGGTTTACGGCTAACTTCCGGAGTCCTTCGAGAGGGTTTAGGGGGCGGTGAGCTTTACGTCGCATTTCATCCGCAGGCAGACGGACAGGCGAGCGCAATATCCGAACTCTTGAGGATATCTTTGCGAGCTTTGTGTTATTGATTCGATGGTAGTTGGGAGGATCATTTGCCTCTAGTTGAGTTTGCGTATAATAATAGCTACCACTCCAAGATTCGGATGGCGCCTTATGAGGCCTTGTATGGGAGGAAGTGCAGATCGCCTATAGGTTGGTTCGATGTGGGCGAGTGCGACTAGTGGGACCAGATTTGGTGCAGCAGCGATGGATAAGGTGAAGCTTATCAAGGCGGCTTTGAGGCTCGAGTCGGCAAGTCGTATGCAGATCATCGTCGTCGGCATCTTGAGTTCGAGTTCATGATTGGGTTTTCATAAAGGTGTCACCCATGAAGGTGTGATGAGATTCGGGAAGAAGGAAACTCGGCCCAAGGTACATCGGGCGTTTGATTGTCGCAGGTAGGCAAGGTTACTACGAGTTGGATCTGCCGTCCGTCTGGAAGCGATGCATCCGGTTTTTCACGTATCTATCTTTGAGGAGATGTATCGAGGATCCATCTAGGTACACCGATTGACGATGTCCAGTGTGGCCGGGGTTATCGTATGAGGAGATTCCCATAGCGATAGTCGATCGTCGGAGTTAGGCGTCTGCGGACGAAGGGCGTGGCCGTCAAAGTCTTGTGGCGAACGAGCTCGGGAGGAGATGGCGTGGGAAGCCGAGGAGGACATGAGGCGAGTATCCTCACCTTTTCCCCACACCTCCGGTAATTCACTTTCCTACTTGTAAATTTCCATTATCATTTATGCCTAAGTGTTATTTTGTGGCCATGTGTGGCACACAAACTGTTTAAGCTTCGAGAACTGTCGTGAGAAGGAACATTCGGGACGAATGTTTCTCAGGAGGGAAAAATGTTATACCCCGTATTTCCAGAGTATGTACGTAAAGGACTACGTACCAAAAGTTTGGCCTTAAAGTTCGCCTTGGACGTTTTTTTGTACACAACTCACTAAAAGAATCGTTTTTCGACGAAGCGTTTCCACGACTTTCGTAGGGAAAATTCCGCTATGCCATTACTAATTTTGCGGATTTTTAGAGGCGAAACATTTTGGACCAACGGGAGGCGACACTTGGCACCTCCCATTGATGGACTTGAATCGTCCATTGGGCCGAAATTGGAGAAGGAAGTGCGTTTTTGTGCCTTGTGCACAAGTCGAGGAGTTGGTAGGATATTTGTGTATAGTTAATCCTCACCCTACACTTGCCTTGCAATTGTCTTCATCTTGTCCATTGGTTGGCCAAGGCTTGAGCTATAAATACCTTCTTAGAGATGAAGAGTTCTTCATCCACAAAGTTATCTTCCAAGTCTTGAAAAAATCCTCTCTCCTTAGCCTTTCGTCCAAACACCTCTTCCCCCAGGTGAGTTTGGCGAGGCCTACCCCACTAGCCTAGCCGAAATCTACCCCTCCCTTGGTAGAAAAGTTGTCTTTTAGTATCGTTATAATGCCCAAAATACCTAGCCCAAATCCCTTTGTACTTAGTAGAAGTTGTGAAGAACTTCTAAGGTTTCTTGGAGCTACCGGAGCGTACAACTTAGGAGCTAAACCTTGCTCAGGCGCGACTTTATCTAGGATATTTTTGGGCTTACCGAGGTAAATAATCCTAACCCTCTTTTGTATTAGAGAATGCATACTGTAGAAGTATAAGAATAAGTATTGAATACTTAGAAGAATATTACAGAATAATTGAACTGTCATCACAGTAGAAGGGTTTAAAAGAAGAATAATTGAAGTACTCACATAGACTGTTTTCTGATGAACTCATATAGCTCACCGGTAGGGTTGTCTTTGCCCAGACTTTCCGTAGGATTGTGAACCCTCTGTTTAGAATGACCTTGAGTAGTCTAGACTTTGATAGATGTTTGTGACTATTATAGGTGACTCTGCGTGCGACATATTGACTTGGCGGTGGTTTTATTTGAGAAGGTATGTGATTCTTCCTAAAGCATGATATTTTACAATATATGATGCGGTGACGTACGTGTGTTAATCGAATAATAACTACGGCAATGTCTTTGACTTAAGCCTGAATAATACTTATGGCAATGCCTCACGGCTTAAGCCTGAATAATACTTACGGCAATGCCTCACGGCTTAAGCCTGAATAACAAAGAACTGGAAGCATTTCAAAAGAATCTTGAATCATTTTTAACGAAGATAAATATTTGGTTTTAAAACAAAGCTTAAGAGTTATACTAGCTTTATGGGAAGTTAGGTATAACAACTTAAGAAAGATAAAAAGGCCATTTACTTGTTTGTTTATAAAAGCCTTGTATTGATTTCTGTTAAGTGTAGTAAGATTTGTGTGATAAGTAGACATATTATGATGCTACCTGGGTTAGTGTCTTGAAATGCTGTGTAAAGGGGTCATTCTTGCTGTGCTTACGTTGCTAACCGGTAAGTCCGTTGTACTGTTATTGTATCACCTAACCCATTGACTGTTATACCGATGGCTTGCCCAGATCTTGGTCTATACGGCTATGCGGTCGTGAGACTATGCGAGCAGCGGTATGCTCGAGTTGATCATTCGGGTGTTTAGCCTGATGCGGGGATTCCTATCGCGTCCGCTGAGACTATCACGGTCTTTTGAGGCTATGCGGCTGCGGGAGCCTAGGCGGATCTGGGGTTAGCTGCCCCGTCGAGAATACCTCATGCGGGTGCAGTGTGTGACCTATGCGGTGCGGAAGTCGGGACTAGGCACGCAGAATGATACTATGGGCGATTGGCCTTGCCCGATCATTCGCGGCCTAGAATAGACTCTGCTGATTTTCCTATTCTTGTTGTTGTTTGTGATGTGCACTATGTGCAATTGAAGCGATTATATTTGTGAAAAGGTTTTAAATACTTTGATTTCATTTGATTCTTTATAGTTTCACATACTTGGTACTGTTGTCTTGACCTCCTTGAGGCTGCGTTAAATGCGCGGTAAGGCGGCAGTGCTAGATCCGCATCCTTAGGATCTCTTTGCATTGGTGTCAGGAGCTCCATCTTCTCCGGAGGCTCTACTTTTGGTATGATCTCACTGTATTGTAGATAGTTTATGCGATCGGTATGGCGGGCCACTGTCGCCATAGTTGTATATTTCCTTAAGTGCAATAGTCATGTTATGCGATTGTCGGATGTAGCGCTAAACCTTGTTTATATATATATGCCGAAAGGCGACGTTTGTTCACATAAACTGTGTCTTATTTTATAAAATGTTTCCTGTCTTGTTTTATATTCCGCTGGTTACTCTGATGTATGACTACTTGGGTGCCCCGGTAAGGCACCAGTCACGGGCCCCAGAACGGGTCGTGACACGGACTGTTCGGGAATACAATGTAGAGTTTGACTCGTTGGCCCGGTATGTCCCTGCTTTGGTGGCAAACATGGAGGATAGAGTGCACCGTTATGTCACCGAGCTCGATGATTATTTAGCGGAGGGTGCAGGGTAGCTCTTGACCGGGCATGGACATTGCCGAATCGAGCTATGCGCGTGATCGAGAAACGTGAGGTCGGCGGAATAACGATATCAGCGAAGAGGGCCGGGACAGCGAGGTCCTCTGGTGACCTCGAGGTAAGCGGCCTCGTGGCCAGACTAGTTATGCGCCTCCGCCCGATGCAGTGCTCCACCAAAGTCTTGGGGCGTTCGGGAGATTCGGGAAGCGGTCGGGGCTCGAGTTTGAGTTTTGGGGAAACAGGGATGTTAGTCAGATGGGACCACCCCTACCTCGTTGTGGTCGTTGTGGTAGGCTCCATGATGGGGAGTGTCGTGCTAGTATGGGAGTTTGTTTTACGTGCGGCCAGCAGGGCCATTTTGCGAGAAATTGTCCAACCAGAGGTAGCGCGGATGTAGAGACTCAGCCTTCGGGATCAGAGACCGGTTCATCTCCTTCTTTTGTGCGCCGTGCAGGGAAGGAACATGATTAGAACGACAAAGGGAAAGTGAAGCAATGGTTACATGTATATTCTTAACCCTCTAGAGACTAGTATGCATTGATGTTATGGTGATGTACTAAGTGTTATGTTCGGATAGCTTGGTGTTAAAAATGTGATTTAGAAGCCTGATTAGTGAAAAAGGTAAGTCTGGGGATGAGAAAATTTTGAACCTTAGGATTTATAACAATCGAGATCTTAGATGTAAGGCCGTCTTGAGTAAAAGATTTTACGGTTATCTTTGTCGGAGTACATAGTATACGTGGAGTATATTCGGGTGATAAGTCCATAAGTGGTGGGAGCTTTTGTGATATTAGAGATGATCCCTCGTTGGCTGGGATTTAAAGTTTCGCGTGATTAGTATATTATGGCCATGAGTGGCATAATTGATTTTTTGTAGTTGTATTAGTGAAGACTATCTGCGCGTGTTTTGGAGGCTTAGAAGGAACATTCGGGACGAATGTTTCTAAGGGGGGGAGAATGTTACACCCCGTAAATTCAAGAAGATAAGATTTGAAAGTTTGAAAGATAAGTTGACAAATATATGTTGGACGGTGAAATAAAAACATATGTTACACCCCGTGACTGGTGCCTTACCCCGGGCACCCTAGTGATACAACATCAGAGAAAAACCAGCGGAAATAAAAACTCATGAAAGAAAACAGTGAAATAAGAAAACAGGCTAACCCAAACGGTTACCTTTTTGTACATAAATGAAAACTTGAACAGTTACATCCCTTACAAACCTGCCCACAACAGTGCTACAGACCTCTAAGAATTTTGAAACCATAATGACGGGACAGGGCCCCGCCATGCCCCTGATTATACAAAAGTCTACCACTTCAGGGAACCGTACCACAGGACAAGCTTCCGGAGATATGGAGCTTTCCGAGAACCGAACAGCTATCCTAAGAGTGTGGATCGCCAAGCTATGTACCTCAACTGCGGCATGAGAACGCGGCCGAAGGAGCTCGGTACAGTACCAAGTATGTGAAATGAAAAATCACGTAAATGAAATCATAATAGTCTATATAAAGCGAGACATGTATGATAACCAAACTACGATACGACATATAAGCGATCATGTCAAGTTAGGGACTCATGCAGTGAAATCATCACTCAAATACAACCCGGGAATTTAACCCGCATAATGGCCGCATGCCCTGGCATCTCACCTCGGTATAAGCATGGCCCTGGAACCGTCCTAGTGGGCCCATACCCGTGGACCATCCAACGTGTCGGTATGCCCAAAGGAGATAACAAGATAACAATCCCTGTGGAAGCATACCCGTGGGCCACCCAACGTGTCAGTATGTCCAAACAAATACAAGATAATACTCACTGTGGACGCATACTCGTGGGCCACCCAACGTGTCAGTATGTCCAAACAAATAACAAGATAACACTCCTAATGAAAGCATACCCGTGGGCTACCCAACGTGTCAGTATGTCCAAGAGGATCGATATAGTGGAAGCATACCCGTGGGCTACCCAACGTGTCAGTATGTCCAGGCAAATAACAAGATAACACTACTAATGGAAGCATACCCGTGGGCTACCCAACGTGTCAGTATGTCCAAGAGGATCGATATAGTGGAAGCATACCCGTGGGCTACCCAACGTGTCAGTATGTCCATCAATCAACCAGATAGTCGGCCCTCCATCGAGAGGCTCGGTAACACACAATCAAACACTTGCACATCAAGGCTATCACAACAAGCATAGGCAAGTTACACACAACTCAAGGTACTTTAAACACTTCTTAACACAACGTCAAGTATACCAAGAAACCCAGTATCTAACCCCTTTAAGATCAAGGTACTCCTACCTTTTATAACCAAGCCACTTATGTTTTTCCATCACAAAGAGTTCAATATTTGAAAACAAGTTACTTCTCTATTTTCAAAAAATCAAGTTACCATTCTAAATCCAATAATGAATCCATTTCTTTATTTTCCATGAAGTCGTTATAACTAACTTCTCATAAAGCTATTATAACACTTTATGTTTTAAAACAATACAAGACAAAACCATGCCTTTCTTTTAAAACAAAACACTTCCAATTCTTAAGTCTCTTTTCTTTTAGAAATCGAGTTCCTTACCTTGGGATTTTTAAGAAGATCAAAACTTGATTACAATAATTCTTATTAGAGCAGCCATGATCTAGGAAATGTAATACAATTTTGTCTTATCTTAGCTTCTATGCAGATGGAGGTTTCTACTGGTTTTAATATGATTAATTGTCATTACTTCTTTCCTTTATCGACACGCATTAGCTTGTTCGATCCTTATTCCCATTTCCGAAATTTGTAACATTATTCTTTTAAAAACCAAGTACTCATTTCTCACGAATGAGGTTTCACACTTTTCAACACCACTTAGGTCAATTATACGTCGAGCCTCTTATCTTTTGAAATCAACAAACCATCCTTTTACCTACATAAAGTGGTTATAACAAACTTCCCATAAAGCCGTTATAACACTTTATGTTTTTAAACCAACCAATTACAACTATAAGCCCTTATGAGACCAAGAGGGCTTATTCTTTAACCATCGAGTACTTATTACTAACGAATAAGATTTTCCTACTCTCTCAACAATCAAGACCTTTACACTTCATATCAAGTCAAGGCACATCAAGGGAAATCAAATTTCTTTAACACACGTGCATCTACTGCACTATATATTTCACAAATAATCATGCTGAAGAGGATAGGAAGAATCACATACCTCGCGACGATTGTCGACAATAAGCAAAATGCTCCACAGTACTATCTCCCTTAAGTAGGATATGCTACTCGTAGTACTTCAATCCTAAAAGGGTCATAAAACGTCTATCAATCTCTAGCTTCGAACGTAGAATAACTAAGTGCAAGGTCCCTACATTCTACGGAAAATTTGGACAAAACTTCCTTTGTTTCTACTTACTATGCCACCTTTTTCAAGGCCGAAATTCAATAACCAACGCCACATTTAAGGCTCAATTAATTCAGCAAATACAAGGGGATTACACGCCTACTAATACGTGTAAAATTCCGCCCCACAACAACACAAAATAAACCAATAATCTCCATGCCATTCTTGGCCAATAATATAACCAATACTAACCCCTTTCAACTCTTTTCCAATTCAAGTTCTCAGGTCTAACATGATATTTAGCCTTAGACATCTTCAACAATTACAATCCCCCTTTACAACATGTGACGACCAAATTAGAAATCGATTGAAGTTCTGATCTTAAGGCTAACATGCCCATTTCGGTTTCAACAAGACAACAAGATCCAAATCTATTCTAATATAACAGCCTCAGGCTCAATTCTAAACTACTAAAATATAACAGCCTCAGGCTCATTTCTAAACTACTAAAATATAACAGCCTCAGGCTCATTTCTAAACTACTATAACAAGTATAACTCATATCCAAGAGAAGGGGAAACTTTTACCTTTGGAGAAACCCACAAAAGCCCCTTTCTTCCACTTCTTTCCACAAACTCGTCCACAGCTTCCCACAAGATTACCCACACTTTTGCGCGCTCCAACAGTTTCCTCTTAAGCTAGGTTTTCTTCAAAAACTAGAGAGAAGGGAGAGGGTTTTTCTTGGGAGGGTTTTGAAATGAAATGGCCAAGTCTTCCAAGACTTGGCCCTAAAATAGGACCACTTTCTGGTAAAAAGGATGGGAGGGACACTTGTCACCCTCCCATAGGTTTTAAACAAAATATCCCCTGTTTTTCGCCCCTTTCTGCGCAAAATCCACTTCCGAAAAAGTTCCAGCATTCCGGCGCCGCGGCCCTGCATTCCGGCGCCGCGGCGCTGCAACCCCTGCGAACTCCTAGTACAACCGGCGCGCCCTCGCATTCGGCGCACTTCGAACCTGAGCAATCGCTGCTTTGCACGATTGCGCACCAAACTTGAAACTTCCATAACTTTTGACTCCGATGTCCTATCTATGAACGGTTTGTTGCGTTGGGAACTAGATGTAACGGACTACACACTAGGCTTTTTAAACACCTCGAAATTCTTAACAACTGGGGTACAACACTCCAAGGTAGACTCAAAATCTGTCCAACACATGTTTGTCAACTTATCTATCAACTTTCAAATATTATATTCCTTGGTATGTTCTTATCTTAACTCCTTGAATTTACGGGGTGTAACAGTTACAAGTTCGGTGCGCAAATGATGCAAAGCGTTGGCCAGTACGAGGCGTGGTCGCACGGCCGGACTGGGGTTCATTGAGGTCAGCAGTGCATGGCGCCGAATGCGTGGCGCGCCGAACGCAGTAATTATTCTCAAGTGGGCGCCATGGCGCTAAGGCGGATTTTTGCGGTAAAGGCGAAAAACAGGATATTTTGATAAAGCCTATGGGAGGGTGACAATGTCCTCCCATCCTTTGACCATAAAGGGTCCTATTTTAGGCCAAGTCTGGAAGACTTGGCCATTTCATTTGAAAACCCTCCTAAGAACTCCTCTCCTTTCTCTCTAGTTTGTGAAGAAAACCTAGCCTAAGGAAAATTGTTGGGCGCGGCAAGAAGGCAAAGTGTTGGTAAACTTTTGTGGGAAGCGTGGACGAGTTTGACGGAAAGAAGTTGAAGAAAGAGGGCTTTTTGGGCTATTCCAAAAGGTAAAAGTTTCCCCCTTCTCTTGGATATGAGTTATAATACTAGTTATAGTAGTTTAGAAATGAGCCTGAGGCTGTTATATTTAAGTTTGAATAGATTTGGATCTTGTTGTCTTGTTGAAAACCGAAAATGGGCATGTTAGCCTTAAGATTGTAACTTCAATTTGGTTACTAATTTGGTCGTCACATGTTGTAAAGGGGGAAATTGTAGTTGTTGAAGATGTCTAGGGCTAGATATCATGTTAGACCTAAGAACTTGGATTGGAAAACAATTGGGAAGGATTTAGGATTGGTTATATTGTTGGCCAAGTATGGCATGGAATGTATTGGTTTATTTTGTATTATTGTGGGTCGGAATTTTACACGTATGGTTAGGCGTGTAATCCCCTTGTATTTGTTGAATTAATTGAGCCTTAAATGTGGCGTTGGTTATTGAATTCGGCCTTGAAAAAGGTGGCAAAATATGTTAAAACAAAGGAAGTGCTGTCCGATTTTCCGTAGAATTTAGGGACTTTGCACTTAGTTTATTCTACGTTCGAAGCTAGAGATTGATAGACGTTTTATGACCATATTAGGATTGAAGTACTACGAGTAGCGTATCCTACTTGAAGGGTATAGTGTTGTGGAGCATTTTGCTAATTGTCGACAATCGTCGCGAGGTATGTGATTCTTTCTATCCTCTTGAGCATGATTATTTGTGAAATGTATAGTGCGGTAGACGCACGTGTATTAAAGGAGTTTGATTTCCCTTTTGTGCCTTGACTTGATATGAAGTGTAAAGGACTTGATTGTGTTGAAAAGTAGTAAAATCTTATTCGTTAGTAATGGGTACTCGGTTGTTAAAGAATAAGTCCTCTTGGTCTCATAAATGCTTATAGTTGTGATTGGTTGGTTTAAAACATAAAGTGTTATAATGACTTTATGGGAAGTTAGTTATAACGACTTTATGTAGGTAAAATAATGGCTTGTTGTTTTCAAAAGATAAAAGACTTGATATTCTAAAGTAAGGAGACTTAAAGGCTTTTTGAAAGGTCATGTAACTTGATTTTGGGAAAAGAGAAGTAACCTGAGTTTAAAAGTATAAGTAACTTGTTTTCAAATATTGAACTCTTCTTGATGGAAAAATATAAGTGGCTTGGTTTTAAAAGGTAGGAGTACCTTGGTCTTAAAGGGGTTAGTTACTTGGGTTTTAATGGTATACTTGACGTTGTGTTTAAGTGTTTAAAGTATTTGATTAAAACATGAACGTGTTTGGTACTACGGATATTAGTATCGAGTTGTTTTTACGTAAGAAAAGAAGGAGATCTTCTTTTTGAAAGAATTAAAGTATGTAATACTTTGGGGGTTAAAAAACCGGACTTTGACATAAAATGAAAGTACCTTGAGTTGTGTGTAACTTGCCTATGCTTGTTGAGATAGCCTTTGTTGTGCAAGTGTTTGATTTTGTGCTACCGAGTCTCTCGATGGAGGGCCGATTATCTTGTTATTGTTTGGACATACTGACACGTTGGGTGGCCCACGGGTATGCGTCCACAGTGAGTATTATCTTGTTATTGTTTGGACATACTGACACATTGGGTGGCCCACGGGTATGCGTCCACAGTGAGTATTATCTTGTTATTGTTTGGACATACTGACACGTTGGGTGGCCCACCGTATCGCCCACGGTGAGTATTATCTTGTTATTGTTTGGACATCTCGACACGTTGGGTGGCCCACGTATGCTTCCGCAGTGATTATTATCTTGTTATCTCCTTTGGGCATACCGACACGTTGGATGGTCCACGGTATGGGCCCACTAGACGGTTCGAGGCCATACTTATACCGAGGTGAGATCTTGGCACGCATGCCATTGTGCGGGTTAAATTCCCGGGTTGTAATTGAGTGATGATTTTACGGGCATGAGTCCCTGACTTGACATGACTGCTATATATAATGTGAATTGTAGTTTGGTTATCATACATGTCTCATGTTTTATATAGACTATTATGATTTCATTTACAGTAATTTTTTCAGTTTCACATACTTGGTACCTGTTATCTTGACCTCCTTCGGGGCTGCGTTCATGCCGCAGTTGAGGTACATAACTGGCGATCCGCACTCTTAGGATCATTGTTCGATTCTCGAAAGCTCCATATCTCGGAAGCTTGTCACGTGGTGCAGTTCCAAGTAGTAGACTTTTGTACATTCTGGGGCATGGCGGGCCCCGTCCCGTCGTTATGGTTTTAAAATTCTTAAGTCCAGTAATGCTGCTTGTGGCTAAGGCGGATGTAACTGTTCAAGTTTTCATTTATGTACAAAAAGGTAACCGTTTGGGTTAGCCTGTTTTCTTATTTCACTGTTTTTCTTTCATGAGTTTTTATTTCCGCTGGTTTTTCTCTGATGTTGTATCACTAGGGTGCCCGGGGTAAGGCACCAGTCACGGGCCCGAGGTCGGGTCGTGACACCTAGCCTAACACCCAACGTGCTATCATAATAACCTAACCCTCTAGTCTTTCAGGAGGAGTTAGAACTGTAGTCGAGTCAACTTATCTTCCAATAACTGGAAGCCTTTCTCATTCCTGCGAAATATTCGGGTATACTTAATCTCACTTATGGTTCCTGTTTCCCTTTCTCTGTTGCAACCGAACTTGGTCACTAAACTTAGATTTGATTCCTTTGTTTGCCCCATGGCTAAGACTTCCTGTCAATCACAATTTAGGGGGGGAATTTCCTTGATCTCGTAAAGTAGTAACCCGATTTTCCTTTCCCAGTTTGCAGAGCCTATAGCTAGGTGTTACCACATTTCCTCGAAATGTTCTTACTTCCCATTATTTACTAATGGTCTTTACTCTAGTCTGGGGTAGTCAAATCTTGTGCAACTTACATAACCATAGTCGTATTCTCCTTTATCATTCCGACCATATCCTTACCTTAGGCTTATTATTAGCAAAAGTATTTCTATCTTGATTCATAATCGTACAGTTTCATACATGCGTACAACCTGCATTTATATCTTTACGATACTTCCTCGACCAACTCGTACGTCGTTCTTAATTACCCCAACACAAAACTTTTCCCACGGTTATCTACAACTGTAACCTATGGCATGACGATACCGAAGACCTTACCAGTCTCATATTCTGCGTCTAACAACATGGGTACACGCAACCCCATAATACGTAAAACTGTCCTTTTACGTGGGGAGAGAACTTATCTCCCTTTTCTTAAACTTTCCTTGGAGTCACAACCCTAATCACAGGGTCCTCTTGCGGTCCAGTAAATATCTAATCATCACGCACCGCCTTAAAGTCATGTAGATTTTCAAAACCTACCAAAGATGCCCTCAGCATTCCGCCGGCAGCACTCAGTACTTATTTTATTCTTGCCTTGTACATTTTCCTGAAATTATCCGGAAGGTCGTGGCCCTGACCGCCACACCAAACCAACTCCAAGTACCTCCAAGGGCACTTAACATAAATTCCTTCAAATACAATTATTACTTACTTTCTGCGTCAATTTACCTCAAGTGAACAAGTCACACTGACTTAAAAAGAAAAACAACGATGCCAAAGAAGGAAGGATAATTCAGTTACTACCACTTCTCTTCTTTTACCTTTGGATAATCGACTTACGAAAGCGGAATCGAGCCAATCTCTCTGCGATCAGCGTTGGCATAACTAGAGGCCAACTATCCGTACTCATAATGAACTCAATGTATGCATAACAGCTGCTAGTCTGCTGGGGTCCAACGATCGTATCGTTATCGGTAATTGTCTACCCGCTCAGCTACCACCCAACACTCACGGGTGTAGTCACCTCGAAAGGTCCTCATGGATTCAGGCTTTATTTCTTTACACTTGGTTGCTCTCTTTTTCACTGGTCGTACTCTTTCCGTACTTCAAAACTTATACTAGCATACGTACATAAATTCCATACTAATTCTGGCCTCCACTCTTTGGAGTTACTAACTTAACCAATATAAGGCCCATTCCGGCTCTCACACCCTGGTTCCGGTGGAACACGTCCACGAACCCGTAAAATGATTAACTAGACTTAGGCCTTGCACCCTCGTGACCCTGTCACGTAGCGGGACTACTTCCAACTAATCCCATTTCATTTCAAGCTATAGGGCGACCCTTAATAGGTCCCTGACCAGGCTTCAGTCGTGTTAACTCTTTTTCTTGGTATGTCTTAACTTTTTACTACAGAAGGCCTTATATACCTAAGGTCTCGGTGGTTATCACATTCTTAGGCTCGCAATTTCCATGCTCCATGCCTACCTTATCAGTCCCCCCGTAAACGAGTACAAAACTTATTGTAATACCATAATCGTGTTGTCTTGACCACAACAACCATACTTACTCCATACGGATCTCACCCGTACCATCCTATTAATCATACCACGTAGCTTAAGTTACTAACATAGTCTTCCATTAAGTCCCTTAATTATAACCTCTTAAGGGTCCATTACATTCTCACACAACTCATCATCACCTAATAATCTCAAATTAGCACGTAAAACCTTGATGAGAGTTCTTACTTAACCTTCATACCTTCCCGGTATTTATTTAGTCCTTACCAAATCCTGGTAACCTAAAACCATTCTAGGCAACACGCGTCCGACCCTCATACATAAATCCGTATAGTTGTATGTCACAATACCAACTATACTACCAACATTACCAACACGGATACGCGATCCATAATCTTTCTGGTCATCACTTTGCCTTTCGTGGCTGCAAACAATCATAACTTGTTGGGAGACGACCCTAATCATCACGACCGTTCGGGGCGTGGTGTGCCTTACCCCGGGCACCCTAGTGACACAACATCGAGTAATCACGGAACATAAAACACATACATGAACAAGTGAAGTACAAAGCGATGTCGAGAAAACTTGCCTTTGGCGTATATAAATAACCACTTTTACAAATGAGCAGTTTAATCCTTTTTACAAACTCTGCCCACAAGATTACTCTGGACTTAAGAAATGATACGACAACAACGGGGACAGGGCCGTCATACCACTGAATGTAGCACCTACAACAACGGGACTATGCGAATAAGCCTCGGAGAAAGCGGAGCTTCCCAAAAGCTGTGACCACAGGCGAGGATCAACGGCGGTGTACCTTTACTGCGGCATGAGCGGCCCGAAGGAGGTCGATCTGCAGTGCAGAGTATGTGAAACTAAAAATAAATCAGTAAATGAAATCATAGTAGTCTATACAAAGCGGGAGACATGTATGATAACAAACTACGATTCGCGTAAATAGCGATCGTGTCAAGTCGGGACTCACGCCTCGATCGTCACTCGATTTAACAATGGGTCTCACGCCCACCACATCAATCGTGCGTGGAATACCTTCCTCACTGGCGGTTATGATATACAAGCACCAATGAATACACATGAACACGAGTCCCACTGTGTCTAATAAAGCGATGCGGTGTAAATGCGAAGGCATAGCGACTACTAACACCAGTACCAACAAGGTCATAAGGCGTGTCATGATATCTGTCTGAAGCCGTCACATGATAAAAGGCGGTCACTCGCCGCGATATCAAATGTGCGCGTCTAGCCACGAACTCTCCGCGACTCGCGTAGGCGATCGAGATAGGCGCGTGAGGTATAACCCGCGTCGAGGTAAGCTACTCCCGGCGTCGTCACGGACTCGCGATCCGCGTAGCCCTGAGACCGCGTGACCACAAGGGCGCACACTAACTGGAGCTCCGTAGCTCGCGCGTGGATCCACGGACCCGCGTAGGTATTCTCGAATCATGGTCCCGCATCGCTGAGTCTACCCGCGTGGAGGCTTAACCCGGAACACAAGTCAAGGTGAGTGGTACAATACCAACATAACGGTGATAGTCAAACAACTTTAAAGCGCGATCGAGGAAAACCCCTTTACACTAACATCACAAGACACTAACACACGTAGCATCCCAGCATGTTTACTTCTCAAATCAACAAGAAAGTATTTACAAGGCTATCACGAACCAATACAATAGAGTATTCACACAAGGTACTTTCTACTAACAAGTTCGAATTATCTAACCCCAAAGTACTTCACATTAAATCTTTAAAAGATCTGTTTCTTTCCATAAGTCACCTGATACAAGTAGTATAAAATAGAGTGACTATCCTTTTAAGAAAACCAAAACTCTTACCTTTGTAAAATCAAGTAACAACATTATTTTCCAAGCGTCAAGTTTGCCTAATATCAAATGTTCACGTTTCTTATTTTAGAAAGGTTTAAGTAGTTCATAGTTTTATTCATTTAAGAATATAATTCTCTTTTAAACAATCGGAGAAACATAAGCCTTATATGTGAGTAGGATATTCTTGTTTATAACAATCTTATTACAGCAGCCATGATCTAGGAAATATCATTTTGTCTCATCTTAGCTTATGCGGATGGAAGTTTCTCTGGTTTTAATAATACTTACTTATTCAAAACATTTCCTTTTAATGTAGCGATGGTTTGTCGATACACATTCTGATTTCCGAAATCAGTAAAGCATTCTTAAGCCGTTATACCTAACTTCCCATAAAGCTAGTATAACTCTTAAGTTTTCAAACACCGAGTATTACTTCTCCTTTCAAAATGATTCAAAAATCTTTTGAAATACTTCAAGTTCTTTCTTATCATATAACAAGCGATTAAAGTTCAAATCGATTACCTTTTAAAAACCACGTGTATTTTCTTACTAACATAAAAATTTGTTATAACCAACTTCCCATAAAGCCGTTATAACACTTTATGTTTTAAACCACTCAAACACATTTAGCACGTATGCGTCTCAGTACTACATAGTTCACATATCATGCTAGAAGAGATAGGAAGAGGTTCACATACCTCGCGGCAGTATCGACTAATAGCAAAGCGCTCAGTACTCCCAACCGTCGCTACTCCTAAAGCCAAGTAGAGCGCCACACGTAGTACTTGACTATAAGGCCACAGTGACATTAACATTAAGATCTTATCGTAGAACATTCTACAGAAAATTCGCGACACCTCCCACATAGCAGCGTAAATCTCCTCTCTGGGTAGGCTGCCAAGCCAGCGGGGGATTATACATCTAACCTACAGTACAATTCTACTCCACGGTACTCTACAAGTCTCTTGTCTGACCTAAGTAATTCTGATTCGGTACTCTTCTTTAAATTGGGCTTAAGTCGCGAGACATTGCGAAAGTATTATTCGGGCTTAAGTCAAAAGACATTGCCGATAACTACGTTCGATCTTATATATAGTATACTTCAACTATATAATCTAACAACATGTAATTTCTAATTACAACGGGGCAAGATAATTACCTCGATAAGCCCGTAATTATCCGAGTTTAATGTCGATCCTTAGCAAAGTTTAGCTCGACTCCGGCGCTCAACCCGCTCTAAACCACCCTTAGAAGTTCTAACCAACTTCACAATACTCAGCGGACTATGGAGATTTTCCTAGGGTTTCGGTTTGTGGTGACGGGAAGTATAATAGTATTGACGGGCTTTTCGTATAGGTTTAAACTTAGAATACTACAAGGTATTTGGCTAATGTAATTTGGGCATTATAACAATACTTTTGAGAGTATTTATCCACCACAAAAAGGGGGGGTATTATACGAAAACAACTAGGCTAGGGGGTACCCACGGTAGCAACTACAGGAGGGCACTACTCGGCTAGCACCACAGAGGGGTGCTCTCGTCCACAGGGAGGCCTTGGCGAACTCAACACAAGGAGGAGAGGATTTTACACTTAGAAACATTTAGGAATGGATGAAGAATTCATCAAAGGGAGAGGTATTTATAGCCTGAGCAAGGCCAACCAATGGCCAAGATTGAGCCAAGTGCTACACAAGTGTAGGGCGAGATATGCCCAGTGCCCACAGTCCTACTCGCCAAAACCCTCACAAATATCTACCAAAATATCTACCACTGCGTCCCCATTTCGTCCAATCACCGCCCTTGCCCGCAATGAGAGGGTGCCAAGTGCCGCCTCTCGTTGGTCCAAAATGTTCCGTCTCTCGGAAAAATCCATAAAAATAAGAAAAGACATAGCCGGAATTTTCCGCCCGCAAGTTATGTAAAGCGTTTAGTCGAAAACGACTCTAACAGGGTGTTGTGCACAAATGCCAATCGGCGAGCCACTGGCGGGGTGACACGTGTCACCCTATTAGCCAAAATAAATCATCTTAGAAAATATCCTGATGGCCAAAATCTCAAAACAAAGTGGGCCACAAAAGCAGTAAATTTCTCCGTGGGCCCAGCGTGACCATTTCAAAATAAAATTCCATAATTCTCTAATATTCCGGGAAGTCAGAATACCAAATCACGGGAATCAATTCCCGTTAACGAACCTTTTCCTTCACAAAAACCGGAAACTTTTAGTGGAAAAATCGCCTCTGTCTTCCTTTCCAATCTTTCTGTCGTATTCTCGTACGTACGTCCTCGCTTACATACCCTGGAAATACGGGGTATAACATTCAACCCCCCTTAGAAACACTCGTCCCGAATGTTCCTTCTAAGGCTCAAAGCGAGCGGCGTGCGATGTAGTCTTCACTTATACTTACGAAACAATCCTGCACGGTGCCACGAAATACCAGCAAAATACCTACATCCAAGTCCACGAGGAAACACCTCTAACATCACCACAAATAATACTACTTTTGTCACTTTGTCGCGAGCCTTGCTCCAACGACCCAACAAATGGTGCCGCTGCGTCGATCCATCAAGGCGCCGTACACTCGAATTCTTACCATATTTCTGATACTGCTTTAGTATCCAAAACTCGGGGTTACTATCTCTAACGAGGTCATCATTAACTGGGAACATTCTGGATGGATCTTCGATACTTTCCCGAACATAACAATATGAAAGACCGGACGTCCTTCCTCCTAAGTCGGACGGCAAATGCTAACATATAGGCAACCTGGCCTATTCTTCACATGAACTCACAAAGGCCCAAAGTAACTCGGGCTAAGTTCCTTCTGTTTCCAAAACTCGTCACACCACAATAATTGGTACTTTCGAAGACCGACCGTCGGCTGAACTCTGGCGTCGTCGCCGATTATCGCCCGATTCCTGCAGCTGCGAACTTCTTCTAGACAAGCTTCACCTATCCGATCTGTGGAACAAGCTGAACCAACTATCTGAACCACGCAACATCGAACCAATCGGCCGACTTACACTTCGCCCTGCGAAGTCTGTAAGCGACATCCGAACACGAAATGGTAGCTCAGCGCTCCTCCCACGAGGAGACAACAATCCTCACAACTACCGCGAAATCCACGGCGGCGAGGCGAATGCGGTCCCGAGACTCACTGAGTTCTTAACCACTGCTGGTAGGACTTTGAAACAAAACAGCGTAACACAGGCTCCATGCGTCATAAGGTGAAGGTAGGCACCGTGCAGCCTTACAACCTTTACGATAAATCAACATCGCCAGTGAGCGGTCGACAGAAGAACACGATGGGCTGCCCCGTCGGCCCGACCACCGGTCGAGCGCGTCCACGAACTCGTCGTTGGTTAACTAAACTTGGGCCTAACACCCTCGCGACCTACCACAGGCGGGACCACCCCAAACTGACCCGCTACCAAACTGCCGCGGGTTGACCGCGCGTAGCCTCGGCCGACCACGCGAGGCGCGAAATACCATCTCCCGAAGGAACGATCTTACTAAACACGTTACGAAAACCTAGCGGTCTTAGCTCAACCACCTCTTCATTTCACACTACTTAGGGACTATCCCCAAACCACGGCTCACGTGCACTATGCACTCCTATAAGGTCAAACATAAACATACGTCTCTGCGAGATGGCCTTACCTCTAAGGTCTTTGCGTATAAAGCTCTAAGGCTCACTTTCTCTATCCTCCAAAATCTTACTCGGTTAACCCACCATGATTTCTAATCACAACTAACACCTTGCTATCGAACATAGCACTTAAGGTATACTCGCCTTGAAAGTTACCGAAGGACCTTGCTCTGGCCTCTTACGCTGTCCTTGGTTAACGCGTCGATCTCTACGTTCTCGGCTGCTGCGCATAAGCCGTACGTGCCATGCTCGAAGCCCAATGAAGAATTACTCTTTGCCTGACCCTTTCTTAGGTAGTCATCAAGACTCGTGGTACATCGGTATAATCTCGGTAGCCAAATCCATGGCTAATGCGAGGTTGCCTCTTTGCAATCTATATTCTCGGTTCGATGCGTGGGCGAAGGTTCACATATCATGGCGCGATGGAGCTGGTCGCCGTGCTTAAACTCTCTTTGGGGCTAGTGGCGTCGCGAAATCCCGAATGAAGCACTACCCTAGGTAATGATTTGGGCACGTGCCTCGTGACCCTCTGTATTCTACTCGCGGCTCCTCATTTGCCTTGCCTCTGGGCGGGTTGCCTGCGCGGAGGCATAGCGGTGAGGAAAGAAATACGTTTAGAGGCCAACTTAAAACTGACTCTAAGGCACGACCTCGAGTGAGAAGAATGAAACCAATCCTAAATATCCTATAGCCTCACGATTATTGGCGTGGTGCACAACACCGATAATCAAGACTCTCTTGGATCTGATGCGTAGACACTTTCCAGGATTAAGCGCTCACGATACCACTTTTGTCACGACCCGTTCGGGGCGTGGTAGTGCCTTACCGGGCACCTAGTGACACAACATCAGTGTCGGCGGAACATAAAACACATACATGAACAAGTGAAGTACAAAGCGATGTCGAGGAAAACTTGCCTTCGGCATATATAAATAACCACTTTTACAAATGAGCAGTTTAATCCTTTTACAAACCACGCCTTGGCATTACTACAGACCTCTAAGAAATGATACGACAACAGCGGGGACGGGGCCGTCATACCACAGATGTAGCACCTCTGACAACAGGGGACTATACGAATAAGCCTCGGAGAAGCGGAGCTTCCCAGTGACTGTGACCCTAAGGCGAGGATCGGCGGGTGTACCTTTACTGCGGCATGAGCGGCCCCAGGAGAGTCGATCACAGTGCAGTATGTGAAACTAAAAATAAATCAGTAAATGAAATCATAGTAGTCTATACAAAGCGGGAGACATGTATGATAGCAAACTACGATTCACCATAAATAGCGATCATGTCAAGTCGGGGACTCACGCCTCGATCGTCGCTCAATTTAACAATGGGTCTCACGCCCGCCCACATCAATCGTGCGTGGAATACCTTCGCTCACTTGCGGTTTATGATATACAAGCACCGATGAATACACATGAACACGAGTCCCACGTGTCCTAATAAAGCAGTGCGAGGGTAAATGCGAAGGCATAGCCGACTACTAACACCACGGTACCAACAAGGTCATAAGGCGTGTCATGATATCTGTCTGGGCCGTCACATGATAAAAGGCGGTCACTCGCGCGATATCAAATGTGCGCGTCTAGCCACAGAACTCTCCGACTCGCGCATAGGCGATCGAGATAGGCCGCGTGAGGTATAACCCGCGTCGAGGGTAGCTACTCCCGGCGTAAATCTGGACTCGCGATCCGCGTAGCCCTGAGACGCGTGACCACAAGGCGCGCTAACACTGGAGCTCCGTAGCTCGCATGGATCCACGGACCCGCGTAGGTATTCTCGAATCATGGTCCCGGACCGCTGAGTCTACCCGCGTCGGAGGCGGCTTAACCCGGAACACAAGTCAAGGTGGGTGGTACAATACCAACATAACGGTGATAGTCAAACAACTTTAAGCGCAGTCGAGGGAAAAACCCCTTTACACTAACATCACAAGACACTAACACACGTAGCATCCCAACATGTTTACTTCTCAAATCAACAAGAAAGTATTTACAAGGCTATCACGAACCAATACAATAGAGTATTCACACAAGGTACTTTCTACTAACAAGTTCGGGTATCTAACCCCAAAGTACTTCACACATTAAATCTTAAAAAGATCTGTTTCTTTCACATAAGTCACCTGATACGTAGTATAAAATAGAGTGACTATCCTTTTAAGAAAACCAAAACTCTTACCTTTGTAAAATCAAGTAACAACATTATTTTCCAAGCGTCAAGTTTGCCTAATATCAAATGTTCACGTTTCTTATTTTAGAAAGGTTTAAATGTTCATAGTTTTATTCATTTAAGAATATAATTCTCTTTTAAACAATCGGAGAAACATAAGCCTTATATGTGAGTAGGATATTCTTGTTTATAACAATCTTATTACAGCAGCCATGATCTAGGAAATATCATTTTGTCTCATCTTAGCTTCATGCGGATGGAAGTTTCTCTTGGTTTTAATAATACTTACTTATTCAAAACATTTCCTTTTAATGTATGCGATGGTTTGTCGATACACATTCGATTTCAAATCGAGAAAGCATTCTTAAGCCGTTATACCTAACTTCCCATAAAGCTAGTATAACTCTTAAGTTTTCAAACACAGTATTACTTCTCCTTTCAAAATGATTCAAAAATCTTTTGAAATACTTCAAGTTCTTTCTTATCATATAACAAGCGATTAAAGTTCAAATCGATTACCTTTTAAAAACCACATGTATTTTCTTACTAACATAAAGTCGTTATAACAACTTCCCATAAAGCGTTATAACACTTTATGTTTTAAACCACTCAAACACATTTAGCGTATGCGTCTGCGTACTACATAGTTCACACATATCATGCTAGAAGAGATAGGAAGAGGTTCACATACCTCGCGGAGTATCGACTAATAGCAAAGCGCTCAAGTACTCCCAGTATCGGCTACTCCTAAAGCCAAGTAGAGCGCGCCACGTAGTACTTCAACCTATAAGGCCACAAGTGACTTATTAACATTAAGATCTTATCGTAGAACATTCTGAAAATTAAGCGGCACCTCCCACATGACAGCGTAAATCTCCTCTCTGCGGTAGGCTACGAGCGGCCAACCTAAGTTATACATCTAACCCTAACGTACAATTCTACTCACGGTACTACTACAAGTCTCTTGTAATACAGCCCTAAGTAATTACGATTCGGTACTCTTCTTTAAATTCGGGCTTAAGTCGCGAGACATTGCGAAAGTATTATTCGGGCTTAAGTCAAAAGACATTGCGATAACTACGTTCGATCTATATATAGTATACTTCAACTATATAATCTAACAACATGTAATTTCTAATTACAATGACGGGCAAGATAATTACCTCGATAAGCCCATAATTATCAGGAGTTTAATGTCGATCCTTAGCAAAGTTTAGCTCGACTCAGGCGCTCCAACCATTTAAACCACCCTTAAGTTCTAACCAACTTCTACACAATACTCAACGGACTATGGAGATTTTCCTAGGGTTTCGGTTTTGTGGTATGGGAAGTATAATAGTATTTCCGTGCTTTTCGTATAGGTATAACCTTAGAATACTACAAGGTATTTGGCTAAGGTAATTTGGGCATTATAACAATACTTTTGAGAGTATTTCTACACCACAAAAAGGGTATTATCTGAAAACAACTAGGCTAGGGGTACCCATGCTAGCAACTCTAGGAGGGGGCACTTTCGGCTAGCACCCCTAGAGGGGTGCTCTCGGCCACAAGGGAGGCCATGGCGAACTCAACACAAGGAGGAGAGGATTTTACACTTAGAAACATTTAGGAATGGATGAAGAATTCATCAAAGGGAGAGGGTATTTATAGCCAAGCCAAGGCCAACCAATGGCCAAGATTGAGCCAAGTGCTACACAAGTGTAGGGCGAGATATGCCCAGTGCCCCTAGTCCCTACTCCTTAAAACCTCACAAATATCTACCAAAATATCTACCACTGACATCCCCATTTCGCCCAATGCAGCCCGCTTGCCCGCTGATGAGAGGGTGCGAGTGCGCCTCTCGTTGGTCCAAAATGTTAGTCTCTCGGAAAAATCCGCCAAAAATAAGAAAAGACATAGCGGAATTTTCCCTTCGCAAGTTATGTAAAGCGTTTAGTCGAAAACGACTCTAGCAGGGTGTTGTGCACAAATGCCAATCGGCGAGCCACTAGGCGGGGTGACACGTGTCACCTTCTATTGGCCCAAAATAAAACATCTTAGAAAATATCCACAATGGCCAAAATCTCAAAACAAAGTGGGCCCACAAAAGCGTAAATTTCTCCGTGGGCCCACGTGACCATTCAGAAAATAAAATTCCATAATTCTCTAATATTCCAGAAGTCCGAATACCAAATCGGGAATCCAATTCCCATTAACGAACCTTTTCCTTCACAAAACCGGAAACTTTTCCGTGGAAAAATCGCCTCTTTCTTCCTTTCCAATCTTTAGCCGTGTTCTCAAATGCGTCGTCCTCGCATACATACCCTGGAACTACGGGGTATAACACTAACCATACAGCTCTATCGCACGATCTTAGAGTGAGAAGAATGGAAACCAATCCTAAATGCCCTGCAGCCTCCTGATTATAGATGTGCTGCACAACACACCGATAATAAAGACTCTACTAGACACGGTCTGTAGACACTTTCCGAGGATTAAGCGCTCGATACCACTTTTGTCACGACCCGACCCGGGGCGCGCGGGTGCCCTACAGGCACCGCACCCCTACATCGAGAGAATAGCGGTGAACATACACATGATAAAATGCTTAAACATAAAATAACAACAGCTAGCAATAAGGCCACCTTCCGTAAGCTATACAAATAAAACAGTACATTTTTTCTTTACAACCCAAACCACAATGTGACTACAGACCTCTAAGAATAACAACTCTGGCGGGACAGGGCCCCGCCATACCCTGAATGTACAACAACCGACAATACCAGTGATAAGCCTCCGGAATAAAGGAGCTTCTCGGCGGTGAGCAGTGATCCTAGGCGAGGATCGGAACCTATACTCTCTACTGCGGCATGAATGCGGCCCCGAAGGAGGTCGATTACAACATGTACCAAATATGTGGCCCGAAATGCGTAATGAAATCATAAGTCTATAATAAAGCGGAGACAAGTATGATAACTCAATTAACGATTACCGCGGTGCCTCACTAACAATGAGAGTAATCAAAGTATACTTACAACATAAAAATAGGAAGCTCGCGATCAAAGCGGGACCACCGCGCGCGATATCATTGAGCAATCCTACTCACGGGACTATTTCACCCGCATAGGTCGTGTGGACCCACATGAGGTATTCCTCGCATAGGCTGTACCCGCCCGCATGGGACTATCTCACCCGCATAAGCCCATAAGGACTCGCATGAGGTATTCCTCGCATCATGGGTAGCAAATCCACGGAAACAGGTGGTATAACGATCTTGGGGATTTACCCCTCATTTATACTCTTACCCTGACACAGGTGGTATAACGATCTTGGGGATTTACCCCTCATTTATACTCTTACCCTGAAGAAGGTGGTATAACGTCTTGGGGGTTTACCCCTCATTTATACTCTTACCCTATCTCAACCGGCCATCATACATAACATAAACACTACCGGCTTATCATACAATAAATAAGCAAGTTAAGAAATCCCCCTAACTTCTTATTAGCCTTATTCATATACACTCTCATTTTAGTTTACTTAAGGCACTAACATGTTATTATAAATCCGGGAGTTTAACCCAAAGTACTACGTACTTCTATTCTTTTAAAATGACTCATTTCATTATAAAACTTCCAAGATACTAATAACCGTAGTATCAAGTCATAACTACATTTTAAGACAAGTCACAATACCTTTTTAGAAAATACATTTTCGGGCTTCTAAATCAAGTGACTTCTTTCTTTTAAAACCCTAAGCAATTGATGCCTTTAAATCAATTTGCCTTTCGTTATTTTCAAGTCATTTAACATACTTAAATTACTTAGAGTAAACCACTCTTTTTAACTTTCCATAAAGCTATTATAACCAACTTCCCATAAAGCCGTTATACTAGCTTTATACATTAGCAACTTACATACTTCTTTATAACCAAGAGACTTAAACTTTCCAATAAAACAAGTATCAATAATACTTTCAACATACTTAAAGTCTCTTAACTTTTGAAAACCAAGATATCCTTAATATTTAAATAAGTGAGTTAATTCCCTAACTCAATCAACTTGGACATTCTTAAAATAATCCAAGGATATCAAATGGAACTAGATTGTCAAAATCTTGTACGTTTACCGTACTATACATTTACAACTTATTCATGCTCAAGAGATAAGAAAGTTCCACATACCTCTTCGGTTTAATCCACTTGCTAAGTCCAATTCGTCGTACGTAGTATGTCAACCTATAATAACCATAGTACGTCTATTAACTTCTTACTTTAAACGTAGAATATTCCAAGTGCAAAGTCACTAATTTCTACGGAAAATCGGACAGCACTTCCTTTGTTTATACATACTTTTCCACCTTTTTCAAGGCCGAATTCAATAACCAAACACGCCACATTTAAGGCTCAACAAAGTAGTTAACAATAGGGGATTACACGCTTAATCAAGACGTGTAAAATTCCGCCCCACAATTGACATTAAACTAGTCCAAAAATACAATGTCCATTCGGAAATTAGGGACAACAATACCAATTCTTTTCCCATTTCCTATTCAATCCAAGTTGTTTAGTATAACATGTTATCAAGCCGCAATTGAGTATAACTACTACAATCTTCAAGTAGGTAATATGCGACGATTCTAATTATCGACCAAATTGTATTTCAATTTCAAATGGCTTAACATGTCATTTTCGGATTTGAGCTTTCAAATTTCCATAACACTTATCAATCTTCATAACACATATCACATGATCATTTCTAACTTATAATAACATGGAATCTTCAATTACAAAGTAAGACGAAGATTATACCTCATTTAGCTCAAAATATGATCCAAGATTACAAGTCGATCCTTAGCAACTTTAGCTCCTCCTTTCGACGTTCCAATCCACTCCAAGTAACCCTTAGAAGCTTATGAAGAACTTATCTTCAAGTTCCAACTTCAAAGTTGAAGAACTCCTTAACTTTCCGCCTTGCGACTAATACGAAAACGCCATTTTCCGGGATCTTTCTATTGAGATACACTTACAATACCCTTATGAACCTTGGTTTAAAGTGTGGAGTTTATTGGGCAACAAACGAAAAATTTTCCTCTCTTGAACCCTCTAAACCCGAGAGCTCATTTCTTCTCCACACAAGTTTTGCAATTTTTTCTCTAAGTGTGGAGTTCATCCTTGCTACTAGTATACTATATAACATAACTAAGGGCCAAGATCTATACACTTGAATGGCTAGGATGAAGGATTTTTAAATATCAAGTCAAGTGGGCTTGTTGACTTGGTCAACAATGTCAAGCATAGGTCTTTGCAAGACTTGACCATCCTAACATTGGTCAAATGACCACTTTAACCATGTATTTTCGTCCAAGACCAATTAAGGAGGGTGACACGTGTCGCCCTCCCGTTCGTCGCAATATTTCGTTTTCCGATAAATTCCAAAATTCCGATAAATTTTTACTCGTCTCAAATCTTAACATTTTTGGGTTCTTACCTTCGTTCTTATAAACATATCCTGAAATTCCGGGGTGTAACAATTTTTCTAAGTGTAGAAGTTAGTCTTGCTACTAGTACTACTATATAGTAACATGGAGGGTCAAGATGTGCACAAATGTGTGGCTTGGATGAAGTTCTATTAAATATCAAGACATGTGGTCCCATTGACTAAGTCAATATTATCAAGCTCTTCAAGTTGCAAGACTTTGTCATCCTAACAATGGTCAAATGACCCTTATACCCATGGTATTTTTCGTCCAAGCTCACTAAAGGGGGTGACACGTGTCGCCCTCCCATTCATCACAATATTACGTTTTCCGACAATTCCATAATTCCGATAAATTTTTACAAGTCTCTAATCTTAACATTTCTGAGTTCTTACGTACGTTCTTAATACATGTCCTGTAATTACGGGGTGTAACAAAGGCCTTCTCGGGTAGTAAGATTTATCTCAGACCAAGAATGAGAATTAAGTGCGACAATAGGTCGGGTTGTGGGCTGATTACGGGTCAACCCGTAGCCCAAAATGGAGTGGGGTCAGTTGGAGGTGGTCCCACTATGTGATAGGGTCACGAGGTGCAAGGCCCAAGTCTAGTAGATCGTTGTACGAGTTCGTGGACGCGTTCCACCAAAACCGGGTCGTGAGGGCCGAGAAGGGCCTTAACGGAAATTGAATCTAAGTATAATGACCAAGTTTGGATATAGTAACTCCAAGGTTAGGAAAACAGAAGCAATATTTGAAATTATGTACGTATACTAGAATAAGTTTGGAAGTACGAGAAGAGTACGAAAAGTAAGAAAAGGAGCGAACAAGTGTTAAAAGAATTGAAGTGTTTATAGTTATGACTAATGAAAGTACGAAAGGAGAATCCTTTTAGGACATGAATGGGAGTTAATAGTGGTGATACACACTTTAGATTTGATTCCTCATTTGGCTTGTGATTGATGTATAAGCATGTGTGTTATATTGTGGCCATGTGTGGCATATTCGATTGTGTTATAGTTAAAGAGGGACTATACCGATGTCTGTTTAGACTGAACCTAGTATGAACATTCGGGACGAATGTTTCTAAGGGGAAAAGAATGTTACACCCCGTATTTCCAAGAGAATGAGATGAGAACGTACGTAAGGTAATAAGATTGGAATGTTGGAAAGAAAGTGTAGTTACATTTTCGATTTAGAGCAAATTTGGTCACAACGAATGGGACGCCATAATTTCTTCACGAGAGTCGGTTTCGTTCCAAATTTGAGATCTGACGTAGAATACTATTGTGAAGGCGGAACTAATAATATGAGGTCCGTCCCTCCACTTGGTCTTGCAAGATGACAAGTCTCTAAGATATTTTGAGGCCCAGTGGCATGTGGGGCCACTCACTGCCATTATAGGTTGATATATATCCAAGTCTTGAAGACTTGGATTCATTATACATTTAGACCAAATAATAGCTCTCATCTTCTCCTTTAGCTTCATAATTTGAGAGCCCCTTGGCTAAGAACACCCATCGTTGATCAATTTATTTCTCCAAGATTAAGCCCTTAAACCAAGTTCTAAGACTAGATTAATATTCTACACGTTTTTACTTGTCTTGGCCGAAAGTTGATGCCAAAACCCTAGGGGTTCCGTCGACTTTTTGGAAGTGAGATTCAAAGAGAAGTTTCTCCTAAGGTTGTAGGGGGTACATATATGTGATTGGAACTTGAAGAAGTGGAGCGAAACGAAAACTGTGGACCAATAAAGACCGGACTGTTTTGGGGCGTTTTTGGGCAAAACAATGAGGTAAAATTCCTTCTTATTTTAAAGTAATTGGATATTACTTATTGTTATTATGTATGGATGAACTTGTGTTAAAAATAATGAAGAATAAAAAGCGTTTGAGCCATTTTTGGGGCTAAAACCGATTTGGGACAGATTTGGTGCAAATGGAATTCGTTGGTTATTGTCATTGTTATCTTCACCTATTGCATGTTATAATGGATTAATATTGTTGTTAATAAGTTGTTATAACTTATGTAGAAGTTTTGGAACTCGAATTGGAATAAAATGGATTAAGGAACGAGTTATCGGGTTGTAGTTGTTGTGGCCGAGAAACTGCCCAAAACTGTTAGACGTTGTTGTGTCGTTTAGTGGACTGTTTTGAGGTATTTAATGCTGGAAATTTAGTTGTTGTTATGCATGTTTAAGTGTAGTAGTTGCTAATGAAAGTCCTAAGGGAATAAGAGTGTGGAAAGACGTTAAAAGGCCTCACATTTTACCCTCGTTATGGTTGGATTGTGGACTGTTTTTATGGGCTGAATTATGGACTGTTTTATATAAGTTAAGGGGCCGAATTTTGCACGTAAGGTAGGTGTGTGATACCCTTTGATTGCTGATTTGATTGTGCCTTAAATGTGACTTGTTGGTTGATGAATACGGGCCTTGGAAAAGGTGGAAAAGTACGTAGAAACAAAGGAAGTGTTGCCCAATTTTCCATAGAATTAGAGGGTCATTATTTGGTATAAGTCCTACACTTGATAGCTTGTAGTTGATAGAAGTGCTATTGTCATTTTAGGTTGAAGTACTACGTGTAGCACATTCTACTTGGCTTGTGGAATAGCCAATAAGGTTGAAGTACATTGTAGCGTATTGCTACTTGTCGTTTGGGTTAGTCGCCAACGAGGTATGTGAACTTCTTCCTTCTTTTGACATGATTATTTGGAAAGTCTATGTGACTTGATTTTGGTGAGTCTATGTGACTTGATTTATTGAAGTAAGTAAATTGATTTTGAAAGTATACGAGTCTTGATTATTTTGAAAGTTATGAGACTTTATTTTCAAGTTATGGGACTTGATTTTGAAAGTTAAGAGACTTGATTATTTTGAAAGCTATGAGACTTGATTTTGAAAGTTAAGAGTCTTGATTATTTTGAAAGTTATGAGACTTTATTTTCAAGTTATGGGACTTGATTTTGAAAGTTAAGAGACTTGATTATTTTGAAAGCTATGAAACTTGATTTTGAAAGTTAAGAGACTTGATTATTTTGAAAGTTATGAGACTTTATTTTCAAGTTATGGGACTTGATTTTGAAAGTTAAGAGACTTGATTATTTTGAAAGCTATGAGACTTGATTTTGAAAGTTAAGAGACTTGATTTTTTTGAAAGTTATGAGACTTTATTTTCAAGTTATGGGACTTGATTTTGAAAGTTAATAGACTTGATTAATTTTTTTTTTTTCGGGTAAATGCAAATATTATTACTAAAAAGAAAAGCTCAGGAAGCTACAATTAGTCGTTGAGGGTTCTCAATCCTCAACGTAAACAAGAACAAGAAAATAAACTTCAACATGAAAATTAAATGCTATCTATCCGGGAAATTCCAAGATAGTATCTTCATTTAAGTAATCGGGGGGTAGTGAAATACTCTTCCAATATTCGTACTTGGACTTTTATTCGTTGGATTAGGCTCCTTAATTTGTTGTGACTCCCTAGTATCATTTGCACGCTCAGTAGGTGCAATAGTTGGATTCATGGGGGAAATCAAGACTAGTGCATCATTGGGAATGGTTGCCATAAATGGCTCATGTCCCTCGGCATTAAGTGGTTTGTTGACCGAAACAAGGTCAGACTCCTTAGGCTTCTTGGAAAAGAATGATCCTTCAAATTCCACATTAATTGCTCTTCCAAGACTTATTTGAAATGTAGCCCCTTCGGTTCCCGTAGCCATCAAGTTACCATACCTCTTTGGACGAGTTGCCCCTATGGTTTCCATGACTTTGACTTCATTAGAAGAGTAGACCCATCGGTACCCACCCTTATCAAGTTTCGAAGCCCTATTGAATGAGATGTTTCCTTGGTACTCACAGCAATTAAATTCCCCAAGTTACCAAGTCTTGTTTGAAGAGTAAGGTTCAAATTCCATGCGTTTTGTACAACCAAGAGCCATGGGAATTGAACCAACGGACCAACAATCTTGAACCGATGACCCTTGGGTTCCGGCCTTGACACGTGACCACCATAAAGACCAATCAGCGGCCATGACCACCGCCCGACCTCGCTTCGACCGGAACCACCCTCGAGAACCGTCGTCGACCCGTGCCCACCCATGCTTGCCGTCGACCCCTCGAGAATGGGTGACGCCGAAACCGCAACACTTGAATTCCCACCAACCTCAACTCCGAAAGTTGCACCTAATGAATGAGGCGTGCCATTGATAACCGAAGCAATTGAATGAGGCGTGCCATTGACATCCGCACCCATTGAATGCATCAAATTCCTAGACCTCTTTTGGATAGGAAACCCCTCGGCTTCCAAAACCTTTGCATTTCCAACGCCAATTGGAAAAGAAACAATGTCGAACTCAACAACCAAAGGTGGTGACCCATGGACCTCCCAAAGACCCGGCCACCCTCCCGACCCGCAATCAACCCGTGACCAACCTCGAGACCCGTTGTCACCTTGGCGTCAAAGTGGCGCGGAAAAGTCTCTATGAACTTCGAAGCCAAGGATCGGAGACCCGAGGTTCAAACCACAAACCACGAACATCAACACCGCCCTCCGCGGCCGGAACCACCCTCCATACCACTTTCGACCGGGATCCCTATCAAGATCCGCAATCTCTCGAGTCGAGTGCCTGCGGAATCGTGGCTGCCATTCCAAGCGTCGAGGTGCTGGGAAGGTTGGGAAAATCAAAGGGCTGTATCCTCGACCCAAGACCACCATCGCGACCCTCTTGCACACAGAACACCCTCACGACTTGCTAGCAACCTGCTTCAACCCGCTTGTCCCGAAGAGAAGCAAAGCGCCATCACTGCGGTGCCCCGAATGCAAACCTCAAATTCAAATCTTGAATCTTGTAATCTTGAACAATCAAAATAATCTCTTTCATTCTTTTGGCTGAAATCTTTGTATTCTTTCTCATGGCTAGAAGGAAGATAATGCAAATCTTGAGTAATCTTTAATCAAGTTGAAGTATCTTCGTAACAATCTTTGGACAAGTTGATAAACTCGAACAATCTTTCCACAATTTTCGAAAAATCTTCGAACAAGATGTAAAATTTCCGTAATTAACTCAAACAACTTCGTATCAAATTCAAGTAAGATGAACAGACGAACAATCTCATGAAATCAAAGATGAAATCAGATTTACGGAGTATGAAATCGAAGATGAAATCATAAGAATGAGGCGGATTGCGAAGAGCGACTAGGGAGAAATGTTGAGAGCATTTTCGCCTAGTGAGAGAAACTTCTCTCTAACTCTCTATTATAGACTTGATTATTTTGAAAGCTATGAGACTTGATTTTGAAAGTTAAGAGACTTGATTATTTTGAAAGTTATGAGACTTTATTTTCAAGTTATGGGACTTGATTTTGAAAGTTAAGAGACTTGATTATTTTGAAAGTATATGAGACTTTGCTTGAAGGTATATGAGACCTTACTTGAAAGTATATGAGATTTGATTAGATGAAGTATAAGAGACTTGATTTATATGAAGTATAAATGACTTGATTTTGGGAAAGGAGAAGTAACTTGATTTAAAAGTATAGGTTACTTGATTTGAAAAGAATAAGTTACTTGAGTTTAAAAGTGTAAGTAACTTGTTTTTAATAGTTGAAGTGTCTTGATGCTACAAGTGCTAGTATCATGGGGTTTTATAAAGGAAAGAATAGATGTACATAGTACTTTTGGGTTCAACTCCCTTATATGGCATGATATGATTCTTTTTATAAGATTAGATGTACATAGTACTTTGGGTTCATTTCCCTAATGTTACATCACATGACAATGCCTTGGTTTTATTAAAAGGAAAGAGGTGATGTGCCTTGGTTTGTTTAAAGAGAAAGATGTGGTAGTGCTTTAGTTTCTAAAATGAAAGTTGTTATAATGGCTTTATGAGAAGTTTGTTATAACGGTTTTATGGAAAGTCAATATATGGTTTAAAATAACATATGGTTGCATTGATACACCGAGTCCCATGGTGTGTCAGGACACGTTGCATGTACACACATGAGGATTATATGGATAGTCATGATTACACCGAGTCCCCTAATGGGCCGGGACACGTTATAGGTACATATGTGATGAGGATGGCCACACTGAGTCCCATAATGGGTCGGAACATGTTATACGACTTATATGACTTTACAGAGACCGAAAGAAGTAGGGACATGTTGTACCTTATATGACTTTACAAGAGACCGAAAGAGGTGAGACATGTTATATCTTATATGACTTTACAAGAGACCGAAAGGGCGGGACATTATATCTTATATGACTTTACAAGAGACCAGAAAGGGCGGGACATGTTATACCTTATATGACTTTACAGAGACCCATAAAGGGGGACATGTTATACCTTATATGACTTTGCAAGAGACCCGAGAAAGGGTCGGGACATATTATACCTTATATGACTTCACCGAGTCCCAGAATGGGGCGGGATATGTTATACCTTATACGACCTTACAGGAGTCCCAATATGGGTGGGACATGTTAGATACAGTATGAGGACCGAGTCCCAATATGGCGGGCGAGGTTATAGGTGCAGTATGATCGTTATCTATACGTGTATGAGCAGGATGATTCTATGAGTATGAATCCATGGCGAGTACAATAGTCGATGAGTGCGAAGTGCAGTGATACAAGGTACAGTTGGCTCTTATTTTATATGACACGGTTGGATCTGGTATTTGATTATTTTACTTGTCCCTGTCATTTTTTTGGCCAGCCATGATTTTAATACTATACTTTATTTTCGTTCCATAGTTAGTACTTGTTGTACTTGTCACGACCCGAACGGGGCGTGGAGTGCCTTACCGGGCACCCAGTAGACATACATCAGTGTCAATGAATATAAAACAAGACATGACATAAATGAAGTGAAAGCAGTTTTTAGAAAAGTTGCCTTTCGGCATATAGATATATATAACTTAAATCCGACGATTACATCCTTTTACAAACTCGCCCACAGATTACTACGGACCTCTAAGAATGATATAACAACAATGGCGGGACGGGGCCCGCCATACCCTGAATGTAAGTACTCTGCGACGGGGACTATACATGATAAGCCTCGGAGAAGCGGAGCTTCCCAAAACTGACTGTGATCCTAAGGCGAGGATCGGCGGGGTGTACCTCTACTGCGGCATGAATGCAGCCCGAAGGAGTCGATCTGACAGTACCAAGTATGTGGCGAAAATCGTAAATGAAATCATAATAGTCTATATAAAACAAAAGACATATATGATAAACAATTTACGATACCATATATAGCGATGTCAAGTCGAGGACTCGCGCCCTTAAAGTCATCACTCAAATATAACCATGGGTCTCGTGCCCACAATATCAATCATGCGTGGAATTCCTTCCTCATGCCGGCGATCCATGATATAACAAGCACAAGGAATACACATGAACACGGGTCCCACGCGTGTCATAATAAAGCCGTCTGCGGGGTAATGCGAAGGCATGGCCGACTACTAAGACCAGCGGTACCAACAATGCCATAAAGCGTATCACGAGGTCTTTCTAGACCACACCACATGATCGAAGGCGGCTACTCGCCTCGGTATCAATGCGCGTCTAATCCTGGAGCATACCGCGCTCGCGTAGCCGCGCATAGGCCCGCATGAGGTATTCCTCGCATCGGGGTAGCTAGCCCGCGGTACCCCTTCTGACTCCCCGCGTCCGCATAGTCACATAGACCGCATAGTCACACAGACCGCATAAGGCACTCCTCGCATCGGGATAATACACGGAATGATCAATCACGGAGCATACGCTGCTCGCATAGTCACACGGACCGCGCATAGGCGTATAGACGCGCATCGAGGGTGGCAAGCCCTCGGTATAACAAGTCGGGTATGTGATATAATAACGATCAACGGGCTTAACGTTTAACAACGTAAGCACAACAAGAATAACCCCTTACACAACATCACAAGATACAAACACACGTAGCGTCCTAACATGTTTACTTACCAAATCAACAAGAAAGTATTACAAGGCTATCACAAACCAACACAATCAAGTTATTCACACAAGGTACTTTCTACTTTATGTTAACAAGTTCGGGTTTTTATCCCCAAAGTACTTCATACATTAACTCTTTAAAAGATCCGTTTCTTTCACAAAAGTCACACAATACCGTAGTATAAAAATAGAGTGACTATCTTTTTAAGTAAACCAAAACACTTCCCTAAGTAACAACATTATTTTCCAAACGTTCAAGTTTGCCTAATTTCAAATGCTCAAGCTTCTCATTTTCGAAAGGTTTCGTAGTTCATAGTTTTAATCACTTAATAAATATAATTCTCCTTTTAAAACAATTTGAGAAACATATGCCTTATGTGTGAGTAGGTTATTCTTGTTTATAACAATCTTGTTAAAGCAGCCATGATCTAGGAAATGTAATATCATTTTGTCTCATCTTAGCTTCTATGCAGATGGAGGTTTCTACTGGTTTTAATAATACTTAATTAGTCGATACATTTCCCCTTATTAGCGCTGCAGTGGTTTGTTCGATACTTATTCTCATTTTCGAAATCAATACAAGGCGTTTATAAACAATTAAGTAAACCGTTCCTTTTATCTCTCTTAAGTCGTTATACCTAACTTCCCATAAGGCTAGTATAACTCTTAAGCTTTTAAAACCAAGTATTACTCTTCTTTCAAAAACGGTTCTTAATTCTTTTGAAATACTTCAAGATTCTTTATTATTAGACTCAAGTCAGAAGACATCGCAGTAAAACCACGTTCAGTTAACACACGCGTCGTCTACCGTACTATATATATTCTTTTAAAATATCATGCTCAAGAGGATAGGAAGAATCACATACCTCGCGACGATTATCGACTATTAGCAAAATGCTCCACCGCTATAACCCGGCTAGCCTTGTCCACCTTTCAAGTAGAACACACTACTCGCAGTACTTCAACCTATAACGGTTATACAAGTCTATCAATGTCTAGACTTCTCTGTAGAACATTCTAAGCAGTAGGTTCTCTATTCTACGAAAAATCGGGCGTGACTTCCACCCGTTAAGCTACACAAGTCTCTGTAAATACAGTCCTATGTAAGTCTGATTTAATCTTCTTCTTTAATATTCTTACGATGTGATTTCGGTTCAAGTCTTTTACGTAATATCCTCCTATTACGGTTCAATTCTCTTATATTTATCTTATATTCATTCCTATACTACTACAGTATGTAATTTCCAATTACAATATAAGGACAATAGTATTTACCTCGATAAGCCCAAAATTATCCAAGTTCTAATGTCGATCCTGAGCAACGTTTAGCTCTACTCTGCAGGTGCTCAACCCGCTCCAAACAACCCTTAGTAGTTCTACGAACTTCTTCTTAATACTTCAGCCATTATGAAGATTTTCCTTAGGGTTTTGTTTTGTGGTGAAGGAAGTATAATAGTATTTACGGGCTTTTAGTATAGGGTAACCTTGGAATACTACAAGGTATTTGGGCGAAGGTATTTTGGAATAAGTAACAACACTTGGAGAATACTTTCTACCAAGGGGGTATTTATACGAGACAACACTCGAGAGGGTACTCTCGGCCAAGGCCTCAAAGTGGGGAGGAGGCTTGGACGAGAACCTCTCCAAAGGGGGGAAGGGTTTTCAAGAATTAGAAATTTTTGTGGATGAAGAAGTCTTCAACAAATGGGGGGTATTTATAGGCCAATCAATGGCCAAGATCAAGACAAGTGGTGGGCAAGTGTAGGGTGGAGATTTGGGCAAGTGTACCTTATCCATCTACCACACAAAATATCACAAATATCCTACCTACTCCAAGACATTGAAATCGTCAAGAAAGCGCCCGTGAATCCGCCAATTTGAGGGTGACAAGTGTCGCCCTCTCGTTGGTCCAAAATATTTCATCTCTCGGAAAAATCCGCAAAAAATATAAATGACATAGCCGTAATTTTCCCTTCCCAAGTTTTGTAAAACGTTTCGTCGAAAAACGATTCTTTTCGGGGGTTGTGCACAAATTTCGCCCTATGCCTAACTTAAGGCTTAAACTTTCGTACGTACGTCCTTACGTACATACTCTGGAAATACGGGGTATAACATTCTCCCCTCCTTAGAAACATTCGTCCCGAATGTTCCTTCTCGATACAGATAACGATAAAGTTCCTCTTAACTTAAACAAGTTGCCAATGCCACACCTGGCCACAAATTTACACACGCGTAATACTTTAACCCAAGTCCACGAGGAATCACCTCTAGTATAACAAAAGCTCCCTCCCAAGGTCTAAAAGACACTCCCTTCACACCTTCTCTTTACAAACAAAATGATCACATCTATGTTCTTAACACATGCTCGCTTCTTCCCTTACTCGTCGTACCCTTCTCGTACACTCGAACTCTGTCTCATAACTTACCACATTTCTGTTACTGCTTCAGTCTCCAAATCTCGGGGTTACTATCTCCAACTTGGTCATCATTAACTGGGAATACTCTGGATGGATCTCCGATACTTTTCCGCACATAACAACATGAAAGACCGGACGTACCGCCTCCTACGTCGGACGGCAAAGCTAACTTATAGGCAACCTGGCCTATTCTTCACATGATCTGAAAACGCTCCAAGTACCTCAGGCTAAGTTTCCTCTGTTTTCCAAAACTCGTCACACCCTTTCCGGGGTGGTACCTTCAAGAATACCGACCGTCAACCTGAACTTCAAGTGTCGACGTCGATTATGCGCATGACACATTGACTGGACGCCGATAACCTCTCTGGATAAGCTTCACCCTATCCACATCCTGCTGAAACAAGTATGAACCAACTATCGAACGCTTGCCAACATCGAACCAATCGGCCGTGACTTACACTCCCGCCCCTGAAGGCTTCGTAAGGCAATATCAGAACACGAAATGGTAGTTAAAAACACTCCTCAACGGAGGCAACAATCCTGACTACCCACGAAATCAAACAACGGCGAGGATGAATGCGTCGGAGACTCACTGAGTTCCTAACCTTGCACAGTAAAACTTCCGAAAAGCAGTAGTAACACAGGCTCCTTGCACTGTCATAAGGTGAAAGTAGGCACCTCGTGCAGCCTTAAAACCTTTTGATATAACATCGCGCGTAACCTCTGCCGAGTAAAGTATCTGAAAGACAAGAGGGGTGACCTCATCGGCCCGACTCGGTCGAGCGCATCCACGAACTCGTACCTTTGGTTAACTAAACTTGCCTAACACCTCGTGACCCTATCACAAAGCGGGACCACCCCAAACTGACCCGCCACCTTACGGGCGCGGGTTGACCGCAATCGGTCCATAACCCGACCATTATCGCGCCAAACACTTGCTCCCGATCCGAACAATCCACAATCAAGTCACGAAAACCTAGTAGTCTTCTTAGCTCAACTACCTCTTTCATTACCACCAGGACTTATCACCTGGACATATCTCATGTGTACTATGCACTTTCAGATAAAGGTTAACATAACAAAAATATTTTACTCAAGATGGCCTCGCCTCTAAGGTCTCACGTATAAAACTCTAAGGCTCACACTTTCCTTATCCCCAATCTTACGGTTAACTAACCATGATTTTTAATCACAATTAACACAATGCTATGTGAGCATAACATTTAAGGTATACTCATCTTATCATACGTACTAATCTCTGAGGTTAAGGATCTACACTGTATCTACGACTTCACTCCTTTGTCGTTCTAATCAATCACCTGTTGGCGTATAGCTAGGAAGGTGGCCGAACTAGCCGATCTGAAGGTGAGTCTTCCACTTGCATCCCTCCTACTAGGACACCGCTTCGACCACATGGCCCGGCGGTCGCGGGTAA
This sequence comes from Przewalskia tangutica, assembly GCA_029844215.1. Classification (NCBI taxonomy): domain Eukaryota; kingdom Viridiplantae; phylum Streptophyta; class Magnoliopsida; order Solanales; family Solanaceae; genus Przewalskia; species Przewalskia tangutica. The sequence continues at coordinate 172,889 of JAQGDG010000030.1, forward strand.
AACAAGTACCGACAAAAGATGACATTCCGGGATGGCGCATCCTGCTGTGAACAACGGGAAAAAGCGAATCATTGCGTTTGGAACCTCGTGTATCGTGAACCGAAGCCTGGATTTGACCAACTCGGCATACCGAGCGTCACGAAGTGCGCGGAGGACCACTGCTGCTTGGCGGAGGCGCATAACGATCTGCTGGCGAGAAGGTCCGCCTCGAAAGTTACCAAAGGACCCTGCGATCGGCCTCTTACGTTGATCTTGGTTAACGCGTCGATCTCTCGTTTCTCGGCTTTGTTGCGCATAAGCCGTCTGCGGGCAATATCCATCATGGTGAAGGGCTACTCTTGTACAACCCTTTACTAGATAATTGTCTAGACCAGTGATATATCGGTGCACTCTATATTCTCTGGTTGCTAAAATCCTAGCTAATGTGAGTCCGTTCCTTTGTAATCCATATTCTCTCTGTTCGGTCGTGGGCCGGGCTGGCTCATATATCATGGCGCGATGGAAGCTGTGCGTGTGCTAAACTTCTGCTGGGTTGGCGATATCGCGAACTCCCGAATGAAGCACCACCCCAGGTGATGATTGGGCTTGTGCCCTCGTAACCCTCGTATCTACTCGCGGCTCCCCATGCCTTGCCCTCTGGGCGGGTTGCCTTGCGCGGAGGCATAGCGGTAAGAAATAAATCGTTAGAGGTCCAACTTATAACGCACTCTAAACGATCTCGAGTGAGAAGAATGGAAATCAATCCTAATTATCCTATAGCCTCCACGATTATTGGTGTGGTGCACAACACGCGATAATCAAGACTCTACTAAATGCGGTGCAGTAGACACTTTCCGAGGATTAAGCGCTCGATACCACTTTTGTCACGACCGAACCGGGCGTGGTGGTGCCTTACCGGGCACCCAGTAGACATCGTCAGTGTCGTGGAATATAAAACAAGACATGACATAAATGAAGTGAAAGCAGTTTTTAGAAAAGTTGCCTTTCGGCATATAGATATATATAACTTAAATCTGAGCGATTACATCCCTTTTACAAACTACGCCTGCAGCGATTACTACGGACCTCTAAGAATGATATAACAACAATGGCGGAGCAGGCCGCCATACCCACGAATGTAAGTACTACAACGACGGGGACTATACGTGATAAGCCTCGGAGAAAGCGGGCTTCCCAAAATCTTGGCTGTGATCCTAAGGCGAGGATCGGCGGTGTGTACCTACTGCGGCATGAGCGCGGCCCGAAGGAGGTCGATCTGGCAGTGCAGTATGTGGCCTGAAAATCGTAAATAAAATCATAATAGTCTATATAAAACAAAAGACATATATGATAAACAATTTCACGATACACAATATGTAGCGATCATGTCAAGTCGGACTCGCCCTTAAAGTCATCACTCAAATATAACCATGGGTCTCGTACCCAATATCAATCATGCGTGGAATTCCTTCCGCCACTGTGATCCATGATATAACAAGCACCAGAATACGTGAACACGGGTCCACTGTGTCATAATAAAACCGTCACGGGGTAAATGCGAAGGCATGGCCGACTACTAAGACCCACGGTACCAACAATGCCATAAAGCGTATCACGAGGTCTTTCTAGGCGCGCACATGATAAGTTGGCCACTCGCCTCGATATCAATGCGCGTCTAATCACCGGAGCATACGGCGCTCGCGCAGGCCACGCATAGGCCGCGTGAGGTATTCCTCGCGTCGGGGGTAGCTAGCCTGCGGTACCTCCTGGACTCCGCGATCGCATAGTCACATAGACCGCATAGTCACGCGGGCGCGTAAGGCACTCGCCGCGTCGGGATAATACACCGGAATGATCAATCTGGAGCATACCGCTGCTCGCATAGTCACCAGGACCGCGTAGGCGTATAGACCCACATCAAGGGTGTGGCAAGCCTCGGTATAACAAGTCGAGGGTATGTGATATAATAACGATCTAGCGGGCTTAACGTTTAACAGCGTAAGCACAACAAGAATAACCTCTTACACAACATCACAAGATACTAACACGTAGCATCCTAACATGTTTACTTACCAAATCAACAAGAAAGTATTACAAGGCTATCACAAACCAACACCATCAAGTTATTCACACAAGGTACTTTCTACTTTATGTTAACCAGTTCGGGTTTGTATCCCCAAGTACTTCATACATTAACTCTTTAAAAGATCTGTTTCTTTTACAAAAGTCACACAATACGTAGTATAAAAATAGAGTGACTATCTTTTAAGTAAACCAAAACACTTCCTAAGTAACAACATTATTTTCCAAGCGTTCAAGTTTGCCTAATTTCAAATGCTCAAGCTTCTCATTTTGAAAGGTTTAGTAGTTCATAGTTTTAATCACTTAATAAATATAATTCTCCTTTTAAAACAATTTGAGAAACATATGCCTTATGTGTGAGTAGGTTATTCTTGTTTATAACAATCTTGTTAAGCGACCATGATCTAGGAAATGTAATAACATTTTGTCTCATCTTAGCTTCTATGCAGATGGAGGTTTCTCACGGTTTTAATAATACTTAATTAGTCGATACATTTCCCTTATTAGCGTTGCGATGGTTTGTTCGATACTTATTCTCATTTTGAAATCAATACATGGCGTTTATAAACAATTAAGTAAACGTTCCTTTTATCTCTCTTAAGTCGTTATACCTAACTTCCCATAAGGCTAGTATAACTCTTAAGCTTTTAAAACCAAGTATTACTCTTCTTTCAAAAGCGGTTCCTAATTCTTTTGAAATCTTGAGATTCATTATTATTAGACTCAAGTCGGAAGACATCGCAATAAAACCACGTTCGGTTAACACGTCGTCTACGTACTATATATATTCTTTTAAAATATCATGCTCAAGAGGATAGGAAGAATCACATACCTCGCGACGATTATCGACTATTAGCAAAAGCGCTCATGCATTATAACCGCTAGCCTTGTCCACCTTTCAAGTAGAACACGCTACTCGCGATCTTGACCTATACGGTTATACAAGTCTATCAATGTCTAGACTTCTCTGTAGAACATTCTAAGCGATGGGTTCTCTATTCTACGGAAAATCGGGCGTAACTTCCCTACCAGTTAAGCTACACAAGTCTCTGTAAATACGATCCTATGTAAGAAATCTGATTTAATCTTCTTCTTTAATATTCTTACGATGTGATTTGATTCAAGTCTTTTACGTAATATCCTCTATTACAGTTCAATTCTCTTCTATGAATCTTATATTCATTCTATACTCTTTATGATATGTAATTTCCAATTACAATATAAGAACAAGTATTTACCTCGATAAGCCCAAAATTATCAAGTTCTAATGTCGATCATAAGCAACGTTTAGCTCTACTCTGGGTGCTCAACCGCTCCAAACAACCCTTAGTAGTTCTACGCAACTTCTTCTTAATACTTCAACCGCTATGAAGATTTTCCTTAGGGTTTCGTTTTGTGGTGAATGGAAGTATAATAGTATTTACGGGCTTTTAGTATAGGGGTAACCTTGGAATACTACAAGGTATTTGGGCCAGTATTTTGGAATAGTAACAACACTTGGAGAATACTTTCTACCAAGGGGGTATTTATACGAGACAACACTCGAGAGAGGGTACTCTCGGCCAAGGCCTCAAGGGGAGGCTTGGGCGAGAACCTCTCCAAAGGGGGGAAGGGTTTTCAAGAATTAGAAATTTTTGTGGATGAAGAAGTCTTCAACAAAGGGGGGGTATTTATAGGCCAATCAATGGCCAAGATCAAGACAAGTGGTGGGCAAGTGTAGGGTGGAGATTTGGGCAAGTGTACCTTATCCATCTACCACACAGAATTTCACAAATATCCTACCTACTCCAAGACATTGAAATCGTCAAGCGCCCGTGAATCCGCCAATTTGAGGTGACAAGTGTCGCCCTCTCGTTGGTCCAAAATATTTCATCTCTCGGAAAAATCATAAAAATATAAATGACATAGCCGTAATTTTCCCGCGAAGTTTTGTAAAGCGTTTAGTCAACGATTCTTTTAGGGGTTGTGCACAAATTTCGCCCTATGCCTAACTTAAGGCTTAAACTTTCGTCGTCGTCCTTACGTACATACTGCAAATACGGTATAACGATCGGCCGCCAAGCTGCATTCATGTCCATGAATCTAGGTACGGTTGTGGATCGCGAGCTTAGGATCTGATTGACATTTTGAGATGGCTCGATGTTCGGAGCTTGTCATTATGGCTAGTTATATTGAAGTGCGGCGGGGCCTTGTCCCGTCATAGTAATTGTCCAAACTCTTAGAGGTCTGTATTCATATGTGGGATGGACTGACTAGAGTTGTATTTACATTGTTGAACAGTGTAGACCCTTTCAGGTGATTTATATTAAGGCAGCCTTATCGACTTTGCCTTTGTTTTAAGAAAAAAAAATGTGTTATTTATCTTCCGTGGTTTATTGTGTTATATGTATAGAAGGGTGCTCAGGTAGGGAACCAGTCGCGGGCCCGGGGTTCGGGGCGTGACAGGTATACTGCCCGGCCCATTCTGGGATGCGGTAAAGTCACATAAGTGTTATACCCCGTATTTCCAGAGTATGTACGTGAGCGCGTACGTATTATAATTTGAGCCTTAAAGTTAGCTAGTTTCGAAATTTGTACACAAGTGCCGAAAAGAGTCGTTTTTTAAAAAGCGTTTCCACGACTTTTCGTAGGGAAAATTCCTGCTATGTCATTAATTATTTTTCACGAATTTTTAGAGAGGCGAAACATTTTGGACCAGCGAGAGAGGCGACACTTGTCACCCTCTAATTGGAAGGAGTGGACGGCAATGTTGGACGAAAAAGTGGCCAATGGGTTAGGTAGGATATTTGTGCAAGTTGGTGTGGTAGATGGATAAGGTGCACTTGGCTTGATCCTAGCCCTACACTTGCCTTGCACTTGGCATCATCTTGGCCCTTGGTTGGCCATGGCTTGACCTATAAATACCCACCCTTTGTTGATGAAATTCTTCATCCAAATATTTTCTAAGTGTTAAAATCCCTCCTCTCCCTTGTGAAGTTTTCGTCCACCACAACCCCAGCCAGGTGAGCTTGGCGAGAGCCTCACTCCCGCTGTGGTGCCACTGGCCAGAGGTACCCCACTAGCCTAGTTGTTTTTGTATAATACCCTTGTTGTGGTATAGAAATACTCTCTAGTATTGTTATTATGCCCAAATACCTTGGCCCAAATACCTTGTAGTATTCCCGAGGTTACACATACAAAAGCCCAAATACTATTATACTTCCTTTAGCCACTAAACTAAAACCTAAGGAAAACCTTCATAGTCGGTTGAAGTGTTAAGTAGAAGTTGCGTAGAACTTCTAAGGGTTGTTTGGAGCGGGTTGGAGCACTCGGAGTAGGAGCTAAGCGTTGCTCAGGAGCGACATTAAACTCGGATAATTTTGGGCTTATCGAGGTAATTACTACTGACCTTCTGTTGTAATTGGAATTACATGTTGTAGGAGTATATAGTTAAAGTATACTATATATAGAACTGAATAATACTTACGGCAATGTCGTGCGACTTAAGCCTGAATTTAAAGAAGAAGCTGACGTAATTACGTAGAATTTGTATTTCTGATGGTGATAACCTTCTTGGTTGAATGTTTTGCAAGTAGCATGTGCTACTTAGAAGGTGAACAAGGTTAGTCGGGTTATAAGCGGTGGGCGTTTTGCTTATAGTCGATAAATCGTCGCGGTATGTGATTCTTCCTATACTCTTAAGCATGATATTTTAAAGGAAGATATGTATAATGCGGCAATGTCTTTTGACTTAAGCTGAATAATATATAGTATGGTAGGCGTCGTGTGCTAATTGAGCGTAGTTGTGCAATGATGTCTTTGACTTAAGCCTGACTAATAAGAACCTTGAATGTATTTCAAATTCTAAGAAACCATTTTTAAAAGAAGAGTAACACTTGGTTTTAAAGGTTTTAAAAAGAGTTACTAGCTTTATGGGGAGTTAGGTATAACGTCTTAAGGGAGGTAAAGAAAATGGTTTACTGTTTTTAAGAAGTTAAGAGACTTGAACTTATAAGATAAGAGACTTAACTTAATTGTCTTAATATGGATGTTTGTGTGGAACCTCATTCGTGAGTAATGAGTACTTGGTTTTAAAAGGAATTACGTTTCTTGATTTGAAATCGGAATGTGTATCGACAGACCATGGCGCTAATAAAGGAAAATGTATTGAATAATGATGTAGTATATTAAAACCAGTAGAAACCTCCATCTGCATAGAAACTAAGATGAGACAAAATGATATTACATTTTCTAGATCATGGCTGCTGTAATAAGATTGTTATAAACAAGAATAACCTACTCACATATAAGGCATATGTTTCTCAGGTTGTTTAAAAGAAGTATATTCTTAAGTGAATAAGACTATGAGTTATGAAACCTTTCTAAAATAAGTGACTTGAGCATTTGAAATTAGGCAACTAGGACGTTTGGAAAATAATGTTGTTACTTGATTTTACAAAAGGGGAAGTGGTTTGTTTACTTAAAGATAGTCACTATTTCTATACTACGGGTATTGTGTGACTTATGTGAAAAAGCAGATCTTTTAAAGGATTTAACGTCGTAGTACTTTAGGGTTAAACCCGGACTTTGGCATAAAATGAAGGTACTTTGAGTGATGTATAACTTGCCTATGCTTGTTGTGGTGAAACTTGCCTATGCTTGTTGTTGTGAAACCTGCCTATGCTTGTGATGATAGCCTTTGTTGTGCAAGTGTTGTATTTCTGTGTTACCGCGTCTCTCGATAGAGGCGGTTGACTTATTGAGAACTTACTTGGGCGTCTTTGGCGATGTGGAGAATTCCACGGGTATGTTTCCATTTTGATTGCTGTCTTGTTGTTGATGTTACATGGACATGTCTACACCGTCTGAGTCGGGCGTGTGGCGTGCGGCGGGGTTGATTACGATATATTGTTATTGTGGCTACGTGGACATGTCTACACGATCACGAAGTCGGGGCATGTGACCGTGCGGTAGGGTTGATCACCCGATATATTGTTGTTGATGTTACATGGACATGCCTACCTCTGCCGTCACGGTCGGGGCGTGTGGCCGTGCGGCATTATTATTGTTGCATCATGGGCATGTCTGCCGTCTGGAATTCGGGGCATGTGGCCGTGATGCGAACAAGATTGATGTTGTGGGCGTGAGACCCGTAGTTGTATTTGAGTGATGACTTTGAGGCGTGAGTCCACGACTTGACTTTACGTTGTGTCGTAGTTTGGTTATCATGCGTGTCTCACTGCTTTTATAGCGCTATGATTTCATTTATAGTACTTTCTGATTTCAATACTTAGTACTGTTATGCGACCTCCTTGAAGTGCGTTCATCTGCGAGTAGAAATCATCATGTCGATCCGCGTTTAGGATCTCATTCGTCTTGGGAAGCTCCGTTCCGTCGGAGGCTTATCTTTGGTATGTTACCACAGTCTATAGGTTCTTGTACATTCGGGGTATGGCGGGGCCACTGTCCGTCATAGTTGTTGTAAAATCTTAAGTGCAGCCTTTGTTGTGGGCGGGGTTGTAAGGATTATGGCTGTTCAAATGTATATATATATATGTTGAAAGGCAACCGTTTTGGTTGGCCTATTTCTATTCGTCTTGATCCATGTCTATTTACATGTTTAAGTTTGTATTTCCATTGGTTTTCTCGATGTTGTATCACTAGGGTGCGGGGTAAGGCACGATCCACGGGCGGGTTGGTCTTGACAAAGTGGTATCGAGCGATTAATCCTCGGAAAGTGTCTGAACCGTGTCTAGTAAGTCTTGATTATCGGTGTGTTGTGCACCACGTCTATGTCGAGGCTATAGGACATTTAGGATTGGTTTCCATTTCTTCTCGTTACGAGATCGTGCCTTAGGCGTGTGATAAGTTGGACCCCTACAGCGTATTCCTTTCCTTTACGATTATGCCTCGCTTAAAACCCGAGCGGGCAGGCAAGCGGCGAGGAGGCTGCTAGTGGGATCTGAGAGTATGAGGCGCGAGCGATCGATGCACGAGCGATGCTTAAGCGGCGGGTTTCGCGGCGCCGCCCGGCAGCGAGTTTAGAGCGCGGCGATGGGCTGCTGAGACTCTGATACTGAGCCTCGATCCACGATGCAGGGCGAAGAGATAGGTTACAAGGAGATGGCGATTCGGCGAGTCGTGGCGAATATGAGATAGAGTGGGCCAGCCGATTCGATGGCGCCGATGGTTCACCAGATCGGATAGTTTGAAGCTACGAGGACTTTACGAGATGTAGCCCGCGAGTTCTGGTGAGACACGAGGATGATCGCGAGGAGTTCATCAAGCGATTCTGACGGATCGTAGAGTGATCGAGGCTTGGAGACCGAGTCGGTGGTCACAAGTTCGCGTCGGTGCGTGATACGCGATCGGGTTTGATCGTGGGGCTGTCGGGAGAGAATGCACTTCCGGCCGTTTGGGGCGAGTTTTGAGGCCTTCTGGCACATTTCTTGCCTCCGCGGATGAGAGGGCTCGGGTAAACAGTTTTTGATGTTGAGGCGAGCGGCGTCTGATTCGGGAGTACAATGTGAGTTCGACTCATTGGCGGTATGTCCCGCGTTAGTAGCTGGTATGGAGGATCGAGTGCACCGATATATTCTGAGGCTCGATGATTACCTAGCGAGAGTTGTTGGTGTAGTTCTTGGTGGGCATGGACATTGCCCGCATGCGAGCTTATGCACTGAGGTGAGGCGGAGAAATCGGCGGAATGACCAAGATCGTGAAGAGAGGCGAGCAGCGGGGTCCTTTGGTGACTTTCGAGGCGGACCGCCTCGCCAGCGAACTAGTTTTGTACCTCCGCCCGGTCACAGTGGTCCTCCACAACCTTGAGGAAGCGGTCGAGCTCCGTAGGTTTAGGTTTCGAGGAGTAGGGTGTTGGCGGTGCGGTCACCTACCTCGGTGTGGTCGATGTGGTAGACGCATTTCGGGGAATGTCGTGGTGCGAGGAGCTTGTTATTTTTGCGGCCAGCGGGGCCATTTTGCGGCTGTCCGACCAAGGGTAGCACGGATGTTACGACTCGGCCGGGATCGATGGTGGTTCATCGCCTTCACTAGCTATGCGCCCTGCAGGGCAGGACTGTGATTAGGAAAGCGGTAGAGACAGGTATATCCTTAACCCTCTAGAGTTTTGTATTGTTATTAATGATGTGTTTAGTGTTATGTCGTATAGCTTTGTGCTAAAATGTGATTTAGAAACCTGGTTAGTGAAAAAGGGTAAGCCTGGGGGTGAGAAAATGATGAACCTTAGAATATTACAGTTGAGACCTTAGATGTAAGGCCGTCTTGAGTACAAGATTTTGCGAGTGATCCTTGTCGGAGTACATTTTATGCCTAGAATGTATTATGTGATAATTCCTTGGGTAGTGTAAAATGGAAGTGGTAGCTTTCCTAACCTGTATTGGTAAGATTGTTCCGGATCGGGGAACAAGAGCTTGATGCGTTAGTGGGTCGAGTTGGGGCCATGTTGCGGGCCAACCCGTGGCCTGTTTAGAGGTAGGGTCAGCTCTGGGTGGTCCCGCCAGGTGGTAGGGTCACGAGGGTGCCAGGCCCAAGTTTAGATGACCGTCGTATGAGTTCGTGGTTATGTTCGACCAGAAGCGGATCGTGAAGGCCGGGAATGGTCTTAAGGGAAATTGCGGTTAGTAAGATGACCAAGTTAGAGGTAGTGACTCCAAAGTTTTGGAACTAAAGCGATGACTGAAGTGTGGTACGTATATGAGAAGAGTTCAAGTGTTCGGGAAGGGCACGACGAGTAAGGAAGGGAGAGAACGTGTGTTACTTTGTTGCCATGTGTGGCATTGGAAATTTGTTTAAAGTTAAGAGGAACTTTATCGTTATCCGTCTTGAGAAGGAACATTCGGGACGAATGTTTCTAAGGAGGGGAGAATGTTATACCCCGTATTTCCGGGTATATGCGTGGTAGCGTCGTATTATAATTTGAGCCTTAAAGTTAGCTAGTTTCGAAATTTGTACACAAGTGCCGAAAAGAGTCGTTTTCCGACGAAACGTTTCCACAGCTTTCGTAGGGAAAATTCCGGCTATGTCATTAATTATTTTTCCGAGAGACGAAACATTTTGGACCAACGAGAGGGCGACACTTGTCACCCTCTAATTGGAAGGAGTGGACGGCAATGTTGGACGAAAAAGTGGCCAATGGGTTAGGTAGGATATTTGTGCAAGTTGGTGTGGTAGATGGATAAGGTGCACTTGGCGATCCTAGCCTACACTTGCCTTGCACTTGGCATCATCTTGGCCCTTGGTTGGCCATGGCTTGACCTATAAATACCCACCCTTTGTTGATGAAATTCTTCATCCAAATATTTTCTAAGTGTTACAAATCCCTCCCTCTCCCTTGTGAAGTTTTCGTCCACCACAACCCCCCAGGTGAGCTTGGCGAGCCTCCTCCCCGCTGTGGTGCCACAGCCAGTACCCCACTAGCCTAGTTGTTTTTGTATAATACCCCTTGTTGTGGTATAGAAATACTCTCCTAGTATTGTTATTATGCCCAAATACCTTGGCCCAAATACCTTGTAGTATTCCCAAGGTTACACTTATACAAAAGCCCAAATACTATTATACTTCCTTTAGCCACTAAACGAAACCCTAAGGAAAACCTTCATAGTCGGTTGAAGTGTTAAGTAGAAGTTGCGTAGAACTTCTAAGGGTTGTTTGGAGCGGGTTGGAGCACTCGGAGTAGGAGCTGCCGTTGCTCAGGAGCGACATTAAACTCGGATAATTTTGGGCTTATCGAGGTAAATACTACTGACCTTCTGTTGTAATTGGAATTACATGTTGTAGGAGTATATAGTTAAAGTATACTATATATAGAACTGAATAATACTTACGGCAATGTCGTGCGACTTAAGCCTGAATTCAAAGAAGAGAACTGAACTGTAATTACGTAGGACTGTATTTACAGTAGACTGATAACCTTTACTGGTTGAATGTTTTGCAAGTAGCATGTGCTACTTAGAAGGTGGACAAGGCTAGTCGGGTTATAGCCGTGGAGCGTTTTGCTTATAGTCGATAAATCGTCGCGAGGTATGTGATTCTTCCTATACTCTTAAGCATGATATTTTAAAGGAAGATATGTATAGTACGGCAATGTCTTTTGACTTAAGCCTGAATAATATATAGTATGGTAGACGTACGTGTGCTAATTGAACGTAGTTGTACGGCAATGTCTTTGACTTAAGCCTGAATAATAAGAACCTTGAATGTATTTCAAATGCTAAGAAACCATTTTTAAAAGAAGAGTAACACTTGGTTTTAAAGGTTTTAAAAAGAGTTACTAGCTTTATGGGGAGTTAGGTATAACGTCTTAAGGGAGGTAAAGAAAATGGTTTACTGTTTTTAAGAAGTTAAGAGACTTGATCTTATAAGATAAGAGACTTAACTTAATTGTCTTAATATGGATGTTTGTGTGGAACCTCATTCGTGAGTAATGAGTACTTGGTTTTAAAAGGAATTACGTTTCTTGATTTGGAAATCGAATGTGTATCGACAGGACCACCATGGCGCTAATAAAGGAAAATGTATTGAATAATGATGTAGTATATTAAAACCCGGTAGAAACCTCATCTGCATAGAAACTAAGATGAGACAAAATGATATTACATTTTCTAGATCATGGCTGCTGTAATAAGATTGTTATAAACAAGAATAACCTACTCACATATAAGGCATATGTTTCTCAGGTTGTTTAAAAGAGAAGTATATTCTTAAGTGAATAAGACTATGAGTTATGAAACCTTTCTAAAATAAGTGACTTGAGCATTTGAAATTAAGCAAACTTGGGGCGTTTGGAAAATAATGTTGTTACTTGATTTTACAAAAGGGGAAGTGGTTTGTTTACTTAAAGATAGTCACTATTTCTATACTACGGGTATTGTGTGACTTATGTGAAAGAAACAGATCTTTTAAAGGATTTAACGTACGTAGTACTTTAGGGTTAAAACCCGGACTTTGGCATAAAATGAAGGTACTTTGAGTGATGTATAACTTGCCTATGCTTGTTGTGGTGAAACTTGCCTATGCTTGTTGTTGTGAAACCTGCCTATGCTTGTGATGATAGCCTTTGTTGTGCAAGTGTTGTATTTACGTATTCTGCGCGTCTCGATAAGTAGGTTGACTTGTCGAGAACTTACTTGGAGCGTCTTTGGCGTGTGGAGAATTCCACGGGTATGTTTCCATTTTGATTGCTTTGTCTTGTTGTTGATGTTACATGGACATGTCTACCGATCACGGTCAGGGGCGTGTGGCCGTGCGGCGGGGTTGATTACCCGATATATTGTTATTGTGGCTACATGGACATGTCTACCGTCAGAATTCGGGGCATGTGACCGTGCGGTAGGTTGATCACCCGATATATTGTTGTTGATGTTACATGGACATGCCTACACCGTCACGAGTCGGGGCGTATGGCCATGCGGCATTATTATTATTGTTGCATCATGGGCATGTCTACCGTCACGAATTCGGGGCATGTGGCCGTGATGCGAACAAGATTGATGTTGTGGCGTGAGACCCGTAGTTGTATTTGAGTGATGACTTTGAGGCGTGAGTCCACGACTTGGCTGCTTTTTCGTTGTGTCTTGTAGTTTGGTTATCATGCGTGTCTCGCCTTTTTATAGTGCTATGATTTCATTTATAGTACTTCTGATTTCACATACTTGGTACATTGTCTTGACCTCGCCGGGGCCTGCGTTCATCTGCGCGGTAGAAGTACATCATTTGTCGATCCGCGTTTAGGATCTCATTCAGCGTCTTGGGAAGCTCCGTTCCGTCGGAGGCTTATCTTTGGTATGTTACCACAGTCTATAGGTTCTTGTACATTCGGGGTATGGCGGGGCCACATCCGTCATAGTTGTTGTAAAATCTTAGAAGTGCAGTAGCCTTTGTTGTGGGCGGGGTTGTAAGGATTATGCTGTTCAAATGTATATATATATATATGTTGAAAGGCAACCGTTTTGGTTGGCCTATTTCTATTTCATCTTGATCCATGTCTATTTACATGTTTAAGTTTGTATTTCCGCTGGTTTTCTCTGATGTTGTATCACTAGGGTGCCCGGGGTAAGGCACCAGTCACGGGCCCGGGTTCGGGTCTTGACAATAAGTCTGCCCATAAAGGTATACTGCCCGGCCCATTCTGGGACGCGGTGAATCACATAACATTTTAAACCATCTTTTTTTACTTCTTCTTAAGTCGTTATAACAACTTCCCATAAAGTTATTGTAACAACCTTTCATTTTGGAGAACTTAAGGCACTTTCATTTCTTACAACATTAGGGAAAAGTAAACCCAAAAGTACTACGTACATGCATACTTATAAAAGAATCATGCTACACCTTCTCTTTTAAATCAATAAACTTCTTCTTTGGAAAACTCAAGTTACATTCTCTTTTGAAATCAAGCTTCTTAACTTTTGAAATAAATCATGGAAATCATACTTTTTAAATCAAGTCATTCCTTTCTTTAAGAATCAAGTTCCATAACTTGAAAAATAAAGTCTCATAACCTTTTAAGAAATCAAGGTTCACAGTCTTAAAACTTCATAACATAAACTCTTTTAAATTAAGTAACATATACTTTTATGAGCTGTGAATAGGTTATACTCGTTTATGTAATACAATTTTGTCTTATCTTAGTTTCTATGCAGATGGAGAATTCTACTTATTTAAATATAATTGATTGTCGATACATTTTTATTAACACTGCAATGGCTTGTTCGATACATATTCTCATTAGTGCAGTAAATTAGCAAAGTCACCTCGACTCCACATACTTCCTAATCATCACGACCGAACCGGGCGATCGTGCCTTACCGGCACCTTAGTGAAACAACATCGGAGAAAATCAGCGGAAATAAAACATAAACATGAAACAAGAGATATGATAAATAAGCAGGCCAACTAAAGCGATTTGCCTTACGTATATATACATAAAAACCCGAGCAGTTATCCTTTTTACAACTCGCCTACGATATTACAGACCTCTAAGAGTTTTACAACAACAACTATGACGGGGACGAGGCCCGCCATACCACGAATGCAGAACCCTGACTCTGGTAACATGCAAAAGATAAGCCTCGAGAAGCGGCTTCCCAACACTGTTGACGTGATCCTATGGCGAGGATCCTGACCGATGTACCTCTACTGCGGCATGAACGCGGCCCGAGAGGTCGATAACAAGTACCAAGTATGTGGCGAAAAATCGTAAATGAAATCATAACGATCATATAAAGCAGAGACATGTATGATAACCAAACTACGATTCATAACATAAAAGCGATCCGCGTAAAGTCGAGGACTCACGCCTCCGGTCATCCTCATGCGTGGAACTCCTTCCGCCAGCTGGCGATGCGGATATAAACCGTATTATCGTCTAACATGTCTCGGCTCATCCCCGGGGATAGAGGTGGAATCGTGTGGTGTACATGTCGCCCATCCCGTGGGACTCGGTGAAGTATGGAATATATATCTCGGCCCATCCCGTGGGACTCGGTGAGAATCGGATGAAATCGTGTCGGCCCATCTCGTGGGACTCGGTAAAGAATCGGATGAAATCGTGTCGGCCCGTCTCATGGGACTCGGTGAAGAATTAGATGAAATCGTGTCGGCCCCATCTCATGGGACTCGGTGAAGAATCGAGATAAAATCGTGTCGGCCCGTCTCATGGGACTCGGTGAAGAATCGGATGAAATCGTGTCCGCCCATCTCATGGGATTCGGTGAAGAATCAGATGAAATACGTGTCCCGGCCCATCTCATGGGACTCGGTGAAGAATTAGATGAAATACGTGTCCCGGCCCATCTCATGGGACTCGGTAAAGAATCGTTCATAACAAATCAGCCGACCTCCGTGAGACGCGGTGGTATAGAAATACGATGCTTGCACAACAAGGCTATCAAGCGCCAAACATAGGCAAGTCACACACAACTCAAGGTTATTTTATGCCAAAGTCGAGTTCGACCCCAAAGTATTACGTACGTTAAATTCTTTTTAAAAGATCCATTTCTTTTATAAAGGTCACCCGATACCGGTAGTATTAAAATAGAGTGACTCACATTTTAGGTAAACCAAAACACTTTCCTTTTCAACATAAAGTAACAACATTCTTTTCCATAAGTTCAAGTTTGCCTAATTTCAAGTACTTAAGTCTCTTATTTTAGAAAGGTTTCGTAGTTCATAGTCTTAATCACTTAAGAATATAATTCTCTTTTAAACAATTTGAGAAACATATGCCTTATATGTGAGTAGGTTATTCTTGTTCATAATCAATCTTATTAAAGCAGCCATGATCTAGGAAATGTAATATCATTTTGTCTCATCTTAGCTTCTATGCAGATGGAGGTTTCTACTGGTTTTAATAATACTTTATTAGTCAATACAGATTCCACTTTATTAACGCTGCGATGGTTCGTTCGATACTTATTCGATTTCGAAATCGAAGAAACATTATTCCTTTTAAAAACCAAGTACTCATTACTCACGAATGAGGTTTCACACTTTTTAACAAAATTCATGTTAATTCAAAATAAGTCAAGTCTCTTATCTTTTAAGATCAAATCTCTTAACTTCTAAAATCAATAAACCATTCTTTTTATCTCTCTTAAGTCGTTATACCTAACTTCCCATAAAGCTAGTATAACTCTTAAGCTTTTAAAACTTTTAAAACCAAGTGTTACTCTTCTTTCAAAAAGGTTTCTTAACTCTTTTGAAATACTTCAAGATTTTTATTATTCAGGCTTAAGTCAAAAGACATTGTCGTAAAACTACGTTCGATTAACACCACGTCGTCACCGTACTATATATATATTCTTTTAAAATATCATGCTCGAGAGGATAGGAAGAATCACATACCTCGCGACGATTATCGACAATTAGCAAATAGCTCCCAATCTTGAAATCCTGCTAGTCTTTTCCACCGCCCGAGTAGAATACGCTACTCGCGATGCCTTCAACCTATAACGGTCATAAAGTCTATCAGCGTCTAGACTACTCTGTAGAATAATTCTACGGAAAATTGGGCGACTTCCCTACCCGCCAAACTACACAAGTCTACTGTAAATACAGTCCTATGTAAGTACAGTTCAGTCTTATTCTTAATATTCTTCTGGTGTGATTTCAATACAATTCTCTTCTGTAATATCCTTCTATTACAGTTCAATTTTCTTCTGAAATATCCTTCTATGCATCTTATATTTATTTCTATACTATAACAGTATGTAATCTCCAATTACACTAGAAGGATAGGATTATTTACCTCGATAAGCCCAAAATTATCCAAGATTAAATGTCGATCCTGAGCAAGGTTTAGCTCATACTCCGTGCGCTCCAACCCGCTCCAAACAACCCTTAGAAGTTCTACACAACTTCTTCTTAATACTTCAACCGGCTATGAAGATTTTCCTTAGGGTTTCGTTTTTGTGTGAAGGAAGTATAGTAGTATTTTAGACTCTACGTATAGAGGTAACTTTGGAAAGTACTACAAGGTACTTGGGCTAAAGTATTTGGGATTTATACAACAATACTTGGAAGTATTTTCTACCAAGGGAGGGTATTTCATGAAAACAACTAGGCAATGGGAGGGGTTACATTCGGCGAGGCTCACAGGGGAGGAAGTGTTTTGGGCGAGAACACTTAGAAGGGAGGAGGGATTTCAAGACTTAGAAAGTCATTTGAGGATGAAGAAAACCTTGCAGTTAGGGGTATTTATAGGACCCTCAATGGTCAAGATCGAAGCCAAGTGGGGGCAAGTGGAGGTGAAGATTTGGACAAGTGTTTGTGGTTCCCACTTGCTCATCTACTACACAAAAATATCTACAAAATATCCTACCTAATCCTTGACCAAAACAAGGCCAAAACGTTGCCAATTCGTCCAAGCAATCCGCCACTGAGGGTGACACTTGTCGCCTCTCGTTGGTCAAAATATTTCATCTCTCGGAAAAATCCATAAAAATTATTAATGACATAGCCGTATTTTTCCCTTCGCAAAGTTCGGAAAACGTTTCATCGGAAAACGATTCTTTTCGCTAGTTGTGCACAAAATTTCGTCCCTTAGTCTACTTTAAGGCTTAAACTTTTGTACGTACGCCCTCACGTACATACTCTGGAAATACGGGGTATAACATTCTCCCCTCCTTAGAAACATTCGTCCCGAATGTTCCTTCTCAAGACGGATAACGACAAAGTTCCTCTTAACGAGTCGCCAATGCCACACCTGGCCACAAAATAACACACGCGCAAATACTTAACCCATGTCAACGAGGAATCACTCCTACATCACAAAAAGCTCCCACCCATGGTCTAAAAGATATTCCCTTCGCACCTTTACTTCACAAGGTAATGATCGTTTCTATTTTCTCAGCACATGTTCACTTCTTTCCTTACTCGTCGTACTCTTCTCGAACACTTGAACTCTTCTAGTATACGTATCATACTTGATCATTACTACATTCCCAAAATTTACGAGTCACTTCCTCCAAACTTGGTCATCTTACTAGCCTCGATCTTCTTTAAGGCCATTCCCGGCCTTCACGATCCGCGAACTCATACGATGGTTAACTAAACTTGGGCCTAACACCCTCATGACCCTACCACCTGGCGGGACCACCTCGAACTGACCCCACCATATTACAGGCCGCGGGTTGACCCGCGAATGGTCCTCAACCCGACCGTGTCGCGCCAAACTCTTGTTCCCGATCCGAACAATCTTACTAATCAAGTTATGAAAACCTAGTAGTGTCTTCTTAGCTCAACTACCCTCTTTCATTTCACACGCTCGGGGACTTATCACACAAGTATACCCCATTATACTATGCACTCCGACAAAGGTCAATTGTAAACAAAATCTTTTACTCAGGACGGCCTTGCATCTAAGGTCTCCACGTATAATATTCTAAGGCCCACAATTTCTAGGTAACCAACCTTACCCTTTACTAACCAGGCCTTTAAATCACAATTTAACATAATGCTATCTGAACATAATACTTAGCACATCATCATATCATCAACGCATACTAGTCTCTAGAGGGGTAAGAATATACCTGTATCAACTGCTTCATTTCCCTTCGTCGCTCTAACCATAATCACGCCTGCGACTGCGCATAGCTATAGAAGGCGATGAACCTGCCACTAACCCGGGAGGCTGAGTCATTCTGCCTGCATCCTTCCTATTAGGACAGTTTCTCGTCACATGGCCCTGACGGCCGCAGGAAAAACAAGCACAAGTAAAAAGACGACATTTCGGGATGCGTCGCGCATCGTGCCTGAGGAAACATGAATCCGGTGGCTAGAACCTACGTATACCGTGAACGAAGCCACGGAGCCACGACCGGCTCGAATACCGAGCGTCACGAAGGCGCGGAGGACCACTGCGCATCGGGCGGAGGTACATAACTAGTCTGCTGCTGGCGGCCGCCTCGAAAGTTACCAAAGGACCACTGTTACGGCCTCTTACTGCGATCCGGTCATTCCGTCGACCTCTCGTGCCTCACATCTGGTGCATGAGCACTGCGTGCGGGCAATGTCCATGCCGGTGAAGAGCTACACCGAACAAGCCTCGCCAAGTAATCATCTAGCCGGTGGCGTGGCGGTGTACTCTGTCCTCCATATCGGCTACTACTGAGGACATACCGAGCTAATGAGTCGAACTCCACATTGTACTCTCTAACCGTCGCGATCTGCCTCAGCGTCAAAAATCATCGGCCCGAGCCCTCCTCATGCGTGGGGGCAAGAAATGTCAAGAAATGCCCGAGAACTTCGTCCATACGGTGAAAGTGCATGCTCTCCGGGATAGCTCCCGTGAATCAAACGATCATTGCGGTATCACGCGGTGATGCGAACCCAATACCACCGACTACGCCTCGAGGCTCGATCACTCTCATGATCATTGTAGCTGTCGGATAAACTCACGAGGTCATCCTCGGCTCTCGATCCATAGAACATTTGGCGGGCTCTGACTCGAGAAAGTCCGTAGTCTCAAATGCGCTCGGGGTGAACTACGGGTGCTCTTGGGGCCCAGGCTGCTGCATCCAGCCTATCCTCATATCTGGCCACGACCACGGCGATGGCGGGCCATCTCATGCCCATCCATCTGCTCCAGTGTGGGGTGGAGGCTCAGTCTTGTAGTCTCGGCAGACCAGCTGCGCGGCTCTAGCTTCTGCTTTGGTCTTTGGCGGCGTCGCAAAACTCGCCGTCTGAAGCACTATCTCAGGTAACGACTGGGCCTCTGCCCTGGTAACCCTCCGTGCTCTACTCGCAGCACCCTCGGCTGCCTTGCCCTTCTGGGCCCGGGTTGCCTTACGCGGAGGCATAACTGGTAAAGGAAAGGAATACGTCAGAGGGGTCCAACTTATCACACAACTCTAAGGCACGATCTCAGAATGAGAAGAATGGAAACCAATCCTAAATATCTTATAGCCTCCTGATTATTGGTGTGGTGCACAACACACCGATAATCAAGACTCTACTAGATACGATGCGTAGACACTTTCAGGATTAACTGCTCTGATACCACTTTTGTCACGACCCGAACCCGGGCCAGTGACTGGTGCCTTACCCCGGGCACCTTAGTGAAACAACATCAGAGAAAATCAGCGGAAATAAAACATAAACATGAAACAAGAGATATGATAAATAAACAGGCCAACCAAAACAGTTGCCTTCTGTATATATACACATAAAAACCCGAACAGTTATCCTTTTTACAACTCTGCCCACAACAGTACTACAGACCTCTAAGAGTTTTACAACAACAACTATGACGGGACAGGGCCCCGCCATACCCCTGAATGCATAAGAACCTACAGACTCAGGGTAACATACCAAAAGATAAGCCTCCGGAGAAACGGGGCTTCCCAACACGCTGAACTGTGATCCTATGAGCGAGGATCCACAACCGATGTACCTCTACCTGCGGCATGAACGCAGCCCCCCGAAGGAGGTCGATCTGACAGTACCAAGTATGTGGCCGAAAAATCAGTAAATGAAATCATAACGATCTATATAAAGCGAGACATGTATGATAACGAAACTACAGTTCATAACATTAAAGCAGTCACGTCAAGTCAGGGACTCACGCCCTCAAGTCATCCCTCATGTCTGTGGAACTCCTTCCTCACTGCCGGCAGTCTGGAAATAAACCGTATTATCGTCTGGACATGTCTCGGCTCGTCCGCGGGATAGAGGTGGAATCGTGTGGTGTCGTGTCGACCCGTCCGTGGGACTCGGTGAAGTATGGAATACATATCGGCCCATCCCGTGGGACTCGGTAAAGAATCGGATGAAATCGTGTCGGCCCATCTCGTGGGACTCGGTAAAAATCGGATGAAATCGTGTCGGCCCATCTCGTGGGACTCGGTGAAGAATCGGATGAAATCGTGTCGGTCCATCTCATGGGACTCGGTGAAGAATCGGATGAAATCGTGTCGGCCCGTCATGGGACTTGGTGAAGAATCGGATGAAATCGTGTCGGCCCATCTCGTGGGACTCGGTGAAGAATCGGATGAAATACGTGTCGACCCGTCATCGGACTCGGTGAAGAATTAGATGAAATACGTGTCCCGGCCCATCTCATGGGACTCGGTAAAGAATCGTTCATAACAAATCAGCCGGCCCTCCATCGAGAGACGCGGTGGTATAGAAATACAGTACTTGCACAACAAGGCTATCAAACGCAAACATAGGCAAGTTACACAACTCAAGGTTATTTTATGCCAAAGTCGGGTTTTGACCCCAAAGTATTACGTCACGTTAAATTCCTTTAAAAGATCCATTTCTTTTATAAAGGTCACCGATACCGTAGTATTAAAATAGAGTGACTCACATTTTTAGGTAAACCAAAACACTTTCCTTTTCAACATCAAGTAACAACATTCTTTTCCATAAGTTCAAGTTTGCCTAATTTCAAGTACTTAAGTCTCTTATTTTAGAAAGGTTTCGTAGTTCATAGTCTTAATCACTTAAGAATATAATTCTCTTTTAAACAATTTGAGAAACATATGCCTTATATGTGAGTAGGTTATTCTTGTTCATAATCAATCTTATTAAAGCGACCGTGATCTAGGAAATGTAATATCATTTTGTCTCATCTTAGCTTATGCGGATGGAGGTTTCTCTTGGTTTTAATAATACTTTATTAGTCAATACTGATTCCCTTTATTAACGCCGCGGTGGTTCGTTCGATACTTATTACGATTTCCAAATCGGAAACATTATTCCTTTTAAAAACCAAGTACTCATTACTCACGAATGAGGTTTCACACTTTTTAACAAAATTCATGTTAATTCAAAATAAGTCAAGTCTCTTATCTTTTAAGATCAAGTCTCTTAACTTCTAAAATCAATAAATCATTCTTTTTATCTCTCTTAAGTCGTTATACCTAACTTCCCATAAAGCTAGTATAACTCTTAAGCTTTTAAAACTTTTAAAACCAAGTGTTACACTTCTTTCAAAAAGGTTTCTTAACTCTTTTGAAATACTTCAAGATTCTTATTATTCAGGCTTAAGTCAAAAGACATTGCCGTAAAACTACGTTCAGTTAACACACGTATGTCTACCGTACTATATATATATTCTTTTAAAATATCATGCTCAAGAGGATAGGAAGAATCACATACCTCGCGACGATTATCGACAATTAGCAAATAGCTCCCAATCTTGAAATCACGCTAGTCTTTTCCACCGCCCGAGTAGAATACGCTACTCGCGATCTTTCAACCTATAACGGTCATAAAAGTCTATCAACGTCTAGACTACTCTGTAGAATAATTCTACGGAAAATTGGGCAGACTTCCTACCGCCAAACTACACAAGTCTCAGTAAATACAATCCTATGTAAAATCTGATTCGGTCTTATTCTTAATATTCTTCTGGTGTGATTTCAATACAATTCTCTTCTGTAATATCCTTCTATTACAGTTCAATTTTCTTCTGAAATATCCTTCTATGCATCTTATATTTATTTCTATACTATAACAGTATGTAATCTCCAATTACACTAGAAGGATAGGATTATTTACCTCGATAAGCCCAAAATTATCCAAGATTAAATGTCGATCCTTAGCAAGGTTTAGCTCCTACTCCGTGCGCTCCAACCCGCTCCAAACAACCCTTAGAAGTTCTACGCAACTTCTTCTTAATACTTCAACCGGCTATGAAGATTTTCCTTAGGGTTTCGTTTTTGTGACTGAAGGGAAGTATAGTAGTATTTTCGGGCTCTACGTATAGAGGTAACTTTGGAAAGTACTACAAGGTACTTGGGCTAAAGTATTTGGGATTTATACAATAATACTTGGAGAAGTATTTTTCTACCAAGGGAGGGGGTATTTCATGAAAACAACTAGGCAAGGGGAGGGGTTACATTCGGCCAAGGCTCACAAAGGGGGAGGGGGAAGTGTTTTGGACGAGAACACTTAGAAGGGAGGGAGGGATTTCAAGACTTAGAAAGTCATTTGAGGGATGAAGAAAACCTTCAAGTTAGGGGGGTATTTATAGGACCCTCAATGGTCAAGATCAAGCCAAGTGGGGGGGCAAGTGGAGGGTCAAGATTTGGACAAGTGTTTGTGGGTCCCACTTGCTCATCTACTACACAAAAATATCTACAAAATATCCTACCTAATCCTTGACCAAAAACAAGGCCAAAAACGTTGCCAATTCGTCCAAGCAATCCGCCACTTGAGGGTGACACTTGTCGCCCTCTCGTTGGTCCAAAATATTTCATCTCTCAGAAAAATACGCAAAAATTATTAATGACATAGCCGTATTTTTCCCTTCGCAAAGTTCGGAAAACGTTTCGTCGGAAAACGATTCTTTTCGCTAGTTGTGCACAAAATTTCGTCCCTTAGTCTACTTTAAGGCTTAAACTTTTGTATGTACGCCCTCACGTACATACTCTGGAAATACGGGGTATAACACTAACGACTCTTACCAACATCCCCCATAAGACTTGTTAAGAACTTAGGATAAATTAGACATACCTTTTACATAGAGTAAATCAACATACGTACCTCTTAACTTCTAAGAGTAGAAGGAATCATGAAATAACACCACATGTATATTTCATACGTAGAACATGCCAAAAGAAGGAAGAGGTTCACATACCTCGCGACGACTAACGATACGTAGCACTATGCTCCAAAGTACTTCAACCTTGTTAGCTTTTCCACCCTTCAAGTAGAATACGCTACGCGTAGTACTTCAACCTATAATAACCATAAGATGTCTATCAACTCCTAGCTTTTTAACGTGGAATAATACTAAGTGCTAGGTCTCTTATTCTACAGAAATTTGGGC
The DNA here is from genome assembly GCA_029844215.1 of Przewalskia tangutica. Classification (NCBI taxonomy): domain Eukaryota; kingdom Viridiplantae; phylum Streptophyta; class Magnoliopsida; order Solanales; family Solanaceae; genus Przewalskia; species Przewalskia tangutica. The sequence goes on from JAQGDG010000030.1 coordinate 196,224, forward strand.
AACACTTTCTTTGTTTCAACGTACTTTTCCACCTTTTTCAAGGCCCGAAATCAATAACCAATATGCCACATTTAAGGCTCAACAATTCAGCTAACCAAAGGGGATTACACGCCTAATAGGACGTGTAAAATTTTGCCCCACAATTAATAATAAAACTGTCCAATAACTTGAGCCATTTTCGGCAATCACAAGGATAACAGCACATCTATTCTTTTACAATTCCTTTTTAATCCAAGTTGTTATTCTAACATGTTATATAGTCGCAATAAATTATAACAGCTATAATCCATTTCTTATATGACATGCGACGATTATAACTATCGACCAAATTGATTTCCAATTTTAATGGCTAACATGCCAATCTCGGGTTTAAGCTTCCAAATTCCATAACATTTATCAATCTTCATTCTAAATATCACATGCTCATCTATCAACTACTAGAACATGAAATCTTGAATTACAATAGCAAGACGGAGATTATTACCTCTTTAAGCTCAAATACAATCCAAAATCTAAAGTCGATCCTTAACAATTTTAGCTCCTCTTCTTGACGTTTCAATCCACTCCAAGCAACCTTTGGAAGCTTATGAAGAACTCATATTCAAGTTCCAACTCCAACAATGAAAAACCCCTTAGGTTTTCATGTTGCGACTAATGTAAAAACGTAGTTTTTCCGGGATTTTTGTATTGGGATATCCTTATAATACCTCTAGGGATCTTAGGTTTGAATATTGGGATTTATGAAGCAAGATTGCAATTTTTTTTTTGTGTGGTTAAGTGCAATTGCCGAGAGCCTCCCTAAAGTTTTGCACAATTGTTCTTGATTTTTCTAAGTATGAAATTCTAGTCTTTCACTAGTAGTAGTTGTAATATATAATACAATCAATGGCTTAGATTAAAACAAATGTGTGGCTAGGATAGGTTCAATTATATCAAGCTAACTTGACCCTTTGACTTGGTCCATTTTTCTTCATCCAATAAGCCGTTGTGGAGGGTGACACGTGTCGCCCTCCTATTGGTCTAAAATATTTCATTTTCTCGAAATTTCCATAATTCTTCAAAATATCGAAAACCTCGTTGGCCCCACAAAACGTAAAACTTTCCGGGTGGGCCCTACGTGACCAAATCCGTAAATAAATTTCCACAATGCTAATAAATTCCATACGTCTCAAATAACGCATTGTGAGAATCTAATTCTCATCAACGAACATTTTTCCTTTCCGAAGTTCGTAAGATTTTCCTTCGGAAAAATAATTCTTCCTTTCGTACAAATTTTTAAAGTCCTGATTCCTTACGTACATTCTCTTAAACATATCCTGGAATTACGGGGTGTAACATTCTCCCCCCCCCCCCCCCCTTAGAAACATTTGTCCCCGAATGTTCTTTCGGAGCTCAATCTAAACATTTTTTGGTATAGTCTCATAAAACTACACTTAATGAACCTAATTATGTCACATATGGCCCTAATACATCGCACATGCATATCCATCCGTCATAAGCCAAACGAGGAAACAAATCCAAAGTGTGCACCATCACTATTTACTCCCATTCATGGCCTAAAAGGATTATCTTTTCGTACTTCCAAACCTATTCTAGCATACGTACATAATCTCAATATTATCCGTTCTTAACACTTAAACATACAAAAACCTTATCATGCATACAAGTCTCTAAAGGGTCAAAGATATACCTGAAATCATATAGGCGGTTCAAAGGACCGCTAAAACTGGGAACTTCCACCACGACCTGCGCGGCTGCGGTGCATGAACATCCTGCCTAGCTATTGAAGGCGAAGAAATCGCAACTGATCCAGTAGACTGTGCTATCCCACCAGTGCCACCTCTACGAGGACACTCTCTCATCCTATGGCCAAAACGACCACAAGAAAAACAAGCACCCGTACCGGAGCGACACATCCCAGAATGGAACCTACCACACTGGGTGCATTGAGACAAAGGTGGCCTCGACCGACCGAACCCCATCTCCTCGAGACCACGAAGCTCTGCTCGACCGCCCTGCATTCCGGGGTTGTAAAACCCCCGAAAAAGCGTGGAGGAGCACTCGATGCCGGTGGAATGTAGACCTAGCCTGCAGATGAGGTTGTCCGCCTAAAAATTACCACGAAACCACATCCCCGCCTCTTATCTGGCTTCGGGCCGGTCCTCTCTCTCTCTGTCTGCAATCCCCTGTGTGTATGCCTGCATCCTGGCAATATTCATACCTGGCTGAAGGGCCACTCCCGTGCATCGAGAACCATGTAGCGGTCTAGCCCCATCACATAGCGATGAACTCTATCAGCCATGTCAGCCACAATAGTGAGAGCATACCTAGCCAATGAGTCAAACTCCAGGTTATACTCTCTGATGGACCTTCCATTCTGTCTCAACGTCAAGAACCTATCCACACGGGCTCTCCTCATCTCAGGAGGCAAAAAGTGATCAAGGAAGGCCTCTGTGAACTCATCCCAAACAACCGGAGGAGCACCCACACCCTAGCGGTTCCACGACTCAAACCAGTTCATCTGCAATATCGCAGTAACCTGGGTAAGCTAGCACAATCGACTCGTCTCGAGGCCCTAAGTACCTGCATAGTCCGCTGCATCTGCCGAATGAACTCCTGAGGATCATCCTCAGATCTCGAACCATAGAACTCGGGTGGATTACAACCCAGAAAATCTCGAATTCTCAAACTGTCGGCTCTAGGGTTAGCTACCTGCTCCTGTCGGCGTTGCCCTGCCACTATGCTTGTCAATAACCTGATCTGCTCTCCATAATCTCTATACTCTACCTATGGCTGTGGAACTGGAGGCTCAGGTATCGGAACTCCTGGAGTTGCGGCTCTGCTCCTCTCTAATACCGCCGGTAATCGAACTTCGCGCGTGGGCCACACCCTCAGGCGTAGTCTGGGCCTGAGTCCTAGTAACCCTCTGTGTCCACTAGCGCCTCCCGCCGCTTTGCCACTCGAAATGATGTCGCCTTTCGTGGAGGCATAACTGATACATAAGAGTATGTTAGAGAGGACTCAACCTAATAACACAGCTCTACTGCACGATCTCAGAGTGAGAAGAATGGAAACCAATCCTAAATGTCCTGCAGCCTCCTGGTTATAGATGTGGTGCACAACACACCTATAACGAGACTACTGCACAGTGCGTAGATACTCTCAGAGGACTAAGCGCTCGATACCACTTTTGTCACGACCGACCTCGGGCGATCGTGCCCTACCAGGCACCACTGCAGTATACATCAGAGAAAATCAGTGGAACATACATGAAACTCATAACGTACATTAACAGGAAATAAACAACAGGCTAGCCGATAAGGCTACCTCCCTGGATATATATATATATATATACATAGTCAAAAGCAGTTACATCCTTCTTTTTTACAACCCGACCCACAAGATATGACTACAGACCTCTAAGAATTTTGACATAATCACTGTGACGGGACAGGGCCCCGCCATACCCCTGAATATACATAATTCTACATCAACAGGGATTTGTACCAAAAGATAAGCCTCCGGAGTAAATGGAGCTTTTTTCCAAAAACTGAACAGAGATCCTAAGAGCAAGGATCACCAACCTGTGTACCTAACACCTGCGGGCATGAACGCAGCCCCCCAAAGGGGGTCAGTACAACAGGTATCGAGTATGCAACGGAAATAAGGTACAGTAACCAAATCATAACTGTATAAAAGAATGACAGGGGCAAGTAAAAAAAAATTAACTACCAGATCCTACTGTGCCATGACAACTCATGAACTTAATCGTACATTATTATCTTTTCCCATTTTTAAGAGTTATAATTAAATTCTTACATACATACTTAGGAAAAACCATCAAGTTCATAAACACATAACTTACGTGCCTTACATAATATAATCCGACCCTTTATGGAGGGACGTCTCATTTTGGAGTTCACTCTGATTATCCATACGTGATAACGTAACCCGACCCATTTAAGGGACACGGTGAAGTCATAAAAAGTCTTCCCACGAAGGTATACTGCCCGACCCATTCTGGGACGCGGTAAAGCCATTTAAATCTGCCCGCGAGGTATCTTGCGACCCGTTACGGGACGCGGTAAAGTCACATAAGTCTGTCCATAAAGGTATACTGCCCGGCCCATTCTGGAATGCGATAAAGTCACATAAGTCTGCCCATAAAGGTATACTGCCCGGCCCATTCTGGGACGTGGTAAAGTCACATAAGTCTGCCCATAAAGGTATACTGCCCGACCCATTCTGGGACGCGGTAAAGTCATATAAGTCGCCCGTAAGGTATCTTGCGGCCCGTTCGGGGCGGTAAATCACATAAGTCTGCCCATAAAGGTATCGCAAGGCCCGTTCTCGGGGCCGGTAAAGTCACATAAGTCTGCCCATAAAGGTATACTGCCCGACCCATTCTGCGACGCGGTAAAGTCACATAAGTCTGCCCATAAAGGTATGCTGCCCGGCCCATTCTGGGACGCGGTGAATCACATAACATTTTAAACCATCTTTTCTTACTTCTTCTTAAGTCGTTATAACAACTTCCCATAAAGTTATTGTAACAACCTTTCATTTTGGAGAACTTAAGGAACTTTCATTTCTTTCAACATTAGGGAAAACTAAACCCAAAAGTACTACGTACATGCATACTTATAAAAGAATCATGCCACACCTTCTCTAATCAATAAACTTCTTCTTTGGAAAACTCAAGTTACATTCTCTTTTGAAATCAAGCCTCTTAACTTTTGAAATAAATCATGGAAACCGTACTTTTTAAATCAAGTCATTCCTTTCTTTAAGAATCAAGTCCCATAACTTGAAAAATAAAGTCTCATAACCTTTTAAGAAATCAAGGTTCACAGTCTTAAAACTTCATAACATAAACTCTTTTAAATTAAGTAACATATACTTTTATGAGCTGTGAATAGGTTATACTCGTTTATAATGATCTTATTAAAGCAACCATGATCTAGAAAATGTAATACAATTTTGTCTTATCTTAGTTTCTATGCAGATGGAGAATTCTACTTAATTCAATATAATTGATTGTCGATACATTTTTATTAACGCTGCAATGACTTGTTCGATACCTATTCTCATTAGTGCAGTAAATTAGCAAAGTCACCTCGACTCCACATACTTCCTAACGACTCTTACCAACATCCTCCATAAGACTTGGTAAGAACTTAGGATAAATTAGACATACCTTTTACATAGAGTAAATCAACATACGTACCTCTTAACTTCTAAGAGTAGAAGGAATCATGAAATAACACCACATGTATATTTCATACGTAGAACATGCCAAAAGAAGGAAGAGGTTCACATACCTCGCGACGACTAACGATACGTAGCACTATGCTCCAAAGTACTTCAACCTTGTTAGATTTTCCACCATTCAAGTAGAATACGCTACACGTAGTACTTCAACCTATAATAACCATAACATGTCTATCAACTCCTAGATTTTTAACGTGGAATAATACTAAGTGCTAGGTCTCTTATTCTACAGAAATTTGGGCAGCACTTCATTTGTTTCTACGTACTTTTCCACCTTTTTCAAGGCCCGAAATCAATAATCAATATGCCACATTTAAGGATCAACAATTTAGCTAACCAAAGGGGATTACACGCCTAATAGGACGTGTAAAATTTTTCCCCACAATTAATAATAAAACTGTCCAATAACTTGAGCCATTTTCGGCAATCACAAGGATAACACCACATCTATTCTTTTCCAATTCCTTTTTAATTCAAGTTGTTATTCTAACATGTTATATAGTCGCAATCAATTATAACAGCTATAATCCCTTTCTTATATGACATGCGACGATTATAACTATCGACCAAATTGATTTCCAATTTTAATGGCTAACATGCCAATCTCGGATTTAAGCTTCCAAATTCCATAACATTTATCAATCTTCATTCTAAATATCACATGCTCATCTATCAACTACTACAACATAAAATCTTGAATTACAATAGCAAGACGGAGATTATTACCTCTTTAAGCCCAAATACAATCCAAAATCTAAAGTCGATCCTTAGCAATTTTAGCTCCTCTTCTTGACGTTTCAATCCACTCCAAGCAACCTTTGGAAGCTTATGAAGAACTCATATTCAAGTTCCAACTCCAACAATGAAAAAACCCTTAGGTTTTCATGTTGCGACTAATGTAAAAACGTAGTTTTTCCGGGATTTTTGTATTGGGATATCCTTATAATACCTCTAGGGATCTTAGGTTTGAATATTGGGATTTATGAAGCAAGATTGCAATTTTTTTTTTGTGTGGTTAAGTGCATTGCAGAGCCTCCTAAAGTTTTGCACAATTGTTCTTGATTTTTCTAAGTATGAAATTCTAGTCTTTCACTAGTAGTAGTTGTAATATATAATACAATCAATGGCTTAGATTAAAACAAATGTGTGGCTAGGATAGGTTCAATTATATCAAGCTAACTTGACCCTTTGACTTGGTCCATTTTTCTTCATCCAACAAGCCGTTGTGGAGGGTGACACGTGTCGCCCTCCCATTGGTCTAAAATATTTCATTTTCTCGAAATTTCCATAATTCGTCAAAATATCGAAAACCTCGTGGTCCCCACAAAACGTAAAACTTTCTGGGTGGGCCCTACGTGACCAAATCCGTAAATAAATTTCCACAATGCTAATAAATTCCATACGTCTCAAATAACGCATTTTGAGAATCTAATTCTCATCAACGAACATTTTTCCTTTCCGAAGTTCGGAAGATTTTCCTTCGGAAAAAAATATTCTTCCTTTCGTACAAATTTTTAAAGTCCTGATTCCTTACGTACATTCTCTTAAACATATCCTGGAATTACGGGGTGTAACAGATACACGCCTTGTTTATAGAGTAATGTACTTTGAACCTGTCCTAAGCTCATATGCCTTATAGGTTGAGACACGACTTGTATTGGGTATGTTGCGATGTAGATTAAAGGTGGTAGTTGAGCCAAGATTAGGATTCCTTACTCGAATGTATCTCGAGAGAACACTCAGATTCTCATATGGTATTAGGTTGACTAAGTCATTGGCCAATGCAGTAGACATATCTTTGATATGGTCTTGTTGTCAACTAATATAGATGAGATATAATGATCAAGCCATTTGGATAGACACTTGACATATCCTAAGCTTGATCGAGTGTGTCGTGAATGAAAAGATTTTATCTACCACATAGAGGTTCAGTTCACAGGTTTCGTGTAACTATACTTCACATATTGAGTTCGTCTTCCGACGCCGTCTAGGAGTTCCGTGTAGACTCTAATGTTATTAGTGTCGATATGTGAAGGTCTGTAGGGTAACACTAAGTCAATTATTCTGTCGATTCAAGGATGTAATCAGAGAGAATATAAATGTTCAGTTTATGATCGAGACATTAGAATAAATAATGATTATTTAATTAAATCGAGATGATATTTCAGATTTAATTAAAATAGAAACGAGGCATAATTGGACTAGGGTCGCGGCTCAAGGGACTAAGGGCTGCGACACCTTAGCGCCGCGGTGCCACCCATTGAGAGCCGCGACGCCACATGTCCAGTGGGTCCGAGTGACCCACTCTGTCTCGGTTTCTGGGCCTGACCTACTTGGGAAACCCTAGCTGATTTTACAACTATAAATAGAAGGTTCCATCATTATTTTAACACACCTAATTCATAAGAATTATTCTCTGTTGAAACTCTGTTGGATTTCCTAACTTTCCAAAGGAGTAATTACATCGGAGTTTTTGACTTGCAAATCGAGGAATGGTTGCGTGCTCACCCTCGGCGTACACTTGAAGAAGAAGATTTCATATTTGCTAAACTGTAAGTGTTATATCGACACATTACAGTTTCTGTGTGTTTTAGATTATATAATCATCCATCAGTTTGACCGCCCGTCGGGTTTGAAACATAAATTTTCAAATTCTGCTGCGTGTATGAATCCGACAAAACCCTACAACTTTAACTCTGCTGAGCTAGTTTTGACTAGGCTTGTAACACCACGCATTATTTTCTAAGTCATCCACGTGTCGAATTCGTGTTTTGATCAATCCATAGCATATAGTCGATGAGTTCAATTAATTCTAATATTTTGGATGCAATATTAATACATATGTGAAACATTACTAAAATTGCAAAAACAAAACTTTTGAACTTATAATTTTAGAAGTGTATTGAATTAAATAATAAGAACCTAGAAATCGACCCCCTAAAATATTAATTCTGAATACCTCTTAGTGTGTTCATCTTATTGAAATCCTACCTACTCCACTGAATATGAAATGCTAATATGGTTTGATGATGCATCACTCAATGTTTAATTAAATAGATAAGACTTACAATATACTCCTACTTTTGTCTTTCTTTTCAACAAGTTACCTAAATATGTTTGTATTTGAACTCGACAATAAGAATAACAGAGCTTTATTAATTATTTATCAGTTAATGAAAATAAAAGAGAAAGATACGATCCGTTAACTTAAGAAATCAAACAAAGGCATCATTAATGCCGTTTTATTGCTTTGTTGATGAGAACTTCCCAACCACATAAAAGGAAGAAGAATAAAAAAAGATTGCTGTAACTAACAGTACTGGAATTTGATGAAACTTCCAAAGGACACTAACGTGTGTTATGCATTAATTATATTTAATAATAAAAAAACAAAAGCCAATTGTTGTGTAGTTACCGGAAACCTGCAGGGCCTAAAATTACCGGCTTAATTTTATTTCTCCATAGCTCTTTATATAAAGCATCATCTCCATCTATTCTTTCAACTTCCACAACTGCCAAACAATCTGTTAAACTGTAAATATCCATATTCATGGTAAATATACCATTTCGCAATTTGATCTCCATTCCCCATTCTTTCATCCTCTTTACTTTAAAATTCTCCTTCTTTGCCAACTCCCCTACTTTTTCAATTATTTTCTCCGGTGACCCTTCAACCACCACGACCTTTTCTGAATTTTCCATTGGGTTAAAAGACTCGTTGAATAATGCTGAAAGGTTCAACCCTGAAGAGAATGAAATTAAATCGAATGCATTCATGTATGTTTTCTTTATATGATCATCTTCTAGGCGCTCCTCAGTGCTAGAGTAGTCATTATTGTCTTCAAAGAATAATTTAACACGTTTGAGACCTTTCTTGAACCAAGGGTCTTTGATAATTTCATCCATGGTAATTCTTGTCATGGGATTAGTGTCTAAAAGGCGAGACAAAAACCGCTTGAGATCGGATGACATCCATTTGGGACATCGAAACTCGCCTTTGTAAATCTTTTTATACATGACCATTACATTTGGATCGTGGAATGGCAAGTAACCAGCATTTAACACAAAAGAATGATCCCACATGACCAAATATCCACTTTTTCTCCATCATATCCTTTCTTTGTTAGAATCTCTGGTGCTACGTATGCTGGCGTTCCACAAAGCGTGTGCAATAGTCCATCTTGTTGTACTTGGTCCGTTAAGGCACTAAGTCCAAAATCAGATACTTTAACATCACCATTTTCATCAATAAGGATATTTTCTGGCTTTAGATCACGATGGTACACCCCACGAGAATGACAATATCGTACGACTGAGATGAGTTGTTGGAAATACTTACGGCTGAGATCTTCGCTGAACCGACCCTTTGAAATTTTGCTGAACAATTCTCCTCCTTTGACAAACTCCATGATGAAATAGATCTTCGTTTTTGTGGCCAGGACTTCAAAAAGCTTCACAATATTGGGGTGGCGTAGTCGACGCATAATGGAGATTTCACGTTTGATGTTTGTCATCAATGTCGGGTTGGCAATTCTCTTCTTGTTGATAACTTTGACTGCAACACTTTGGCCATTTCTAATGTCTCTAGCACGGTAAACTTTTGCAAATGCACCACAACCAAGTAATTTTCCCAGTCATATTTACCAAATAAGTTGTTGCTCTCACAAGGGGTCATGGCCTCGGGAAATTGTTCGATCTCAGGCATCGGTCTAGATCGATCGATGCCTTTGAATCGAACAAAGATAGTTTGTGAATTGTCAAGAATAAGCAAAAGGAGCGGAAGCTCGAAAAAGGGAACTGGGAATGGGTTGCCTATTTATTTGTTGATGTTTTGAATTGCTTGAATCAGAAAGGTGTACTCTTACGACTTTAGCGGCTTCGTTTTTTTATATATAGGGGCGTTTCGTTTTTACCCTTTTCCTTTCTAAATAAGTAACTGATTAATTATAGAATTTGTTACCTCCACACAACTCGCACTTCTCTCTTTTTTTCTCCTTTGCTTCTAGTGGATGAGATTTTTGTTAGGTTTTTTCCCTATTCTTTTGTAAGTCAAACAACTGGAAAGTTAAAAAAAAACAGGTCGGTACAATAAGCTTCTGCTATGTGCGGGGTCCGGGGAAAGGGTGGACCATTGTTGAAACTTGTACAAGGAAGAAGAATAAAATAAGTGATCAAAAATATTTTCAGAAAATATTGGTCAAGCGCCGCCCAGCTCGTCCGGAACAAATGTAAATTCACCGTGATTTAGCCAGCTACGGAAAGCACAAACTTCGTGAGCTCAGAATGATTAGCGCCACAACGCTAAGAGGCAGAGCCGCGACGCCAAGGTCGAAGAGCCGCGACGCTGGGCATAACAGACAAAAAATTTAAATCAAAAGATGTGACTGTTCAAAACAGTCACAACCTTTGGTCTGAATGGATGTAGTTGTTCATATGTTACTACTATATAAAGAATGTTGATCACTTGATTAAACACACAATGAATTACAATCATTACATAATAAAAAATCTCATAAAAGATATCACTTGATTCATCTTCTTCTTCTCAAATATATTTCTGAAAACAACATAAAGTAAATTCGCCAGACACAAGAACTTGCACCAGATAGTTGTATCATCTAGATAGACGTCCAAGAACTACAGCACAAGTGGGGACAAATTTCTATCTTAGGACACTGCGACAGCAGGAAAATATATCGTATCAAGTTAGTGTTTGTTTTCAATTTATAGTATTCTTTGTATTTTATTTCAAATTCAATTGAGTTATTCTTCTATTATTGTGCTTATTTCATTGAAGATACTAGATTGGTACTAACAATTTAAGACAGAACATTCATTTTTCTGATTTTGTAAAAAATTTCAGAGAATTCATTTCCTGATTTTGCAATGATGGATCAATCTGGATCTTCGTTGGTGAAAAACCATGTTGAGAAACCTGAGAAATTCAAGGGTTCTGATTTCAAACGCTGACAACAAAAGATGTTTGTCACGACCCGAACATCGGGCGCGGTGCCTGCTACGGGCACCGCCTTCCATCCATACATCACATGTAACCCGCGGAAGCTAAAGAAAACTCATCATCATTTTTTTTTTCTTTAACAAGGGCAATGAAATAGGCAAAGCCGACAAGGCCACCATTATATATATAAAACAACCCGAAGGAACTACAACTGTACAACTTACGCAAGTCCAGCCCACATATGAATACAGACCTCTAAGAGTTTGATAACAACATGTGACGGGACAAGGCCCCGCCGTACCCTGAATATACACAAGTCTAAAATCAAGACTGTACCAAAATGACAACTCCAGAACAATGGAGTTATCCCAAAAGTGGAGCAATGATCCTAAGCACGCGGATCACCAAGCTGAGTACCTACACCTGCGGGCATTTAACGCAACCCGAAGAAGTCAATCTGACAAGGTACCAAGTATGTAAACATAAAGTACAATAAACAAGATCATAACTGTACGAAAGAATGACAGGGACAAGTATGAAAATCAAATACTAGATCCTACCGTGCCATGTACAATAAAAGCCAATTGCACCTTGTATCACTGTACCACTGTACCACTGTACTACTGTAACACTGAGAGTCAACTGTTCCTTTTTAAAAAAATATAACACCAACTGTATCTTTTCAAAATGAGATTCACATCAAAGACAGGGACACCTGCCCACGAATCAATATGTATATCTTTTTCATGGGAATCGAAGCCGCATAGGTAATTATACCCGCATGAGTATCTCTACTCGCATCACAGATCTTGTCTGTGGATATTATTCATGGAAATCAAACCCGCATAGGAATCGAACCTGCATAGGTATTTATACCCGCATGAGTATCTCTACTCGCATCATGGAAGCACATCCATGAAGCAAATATACATAAATACTGTCATGGAATAAAACCAAGGTACCAACACATCATATACAAAATATTAAAATAAACAAAGTGAGACCAACTGTGTTCTTTCAAATTATGAAATCAATACCATTTCAAGATATGAAAGCCATGTCAAAATCAGGGAAATGAACCCAAAGTACTATGTACGTCCGTCACACATCCTCTCATTTATAAACCTCAAGACACTAACACCCGTAGTATCAAGGCACGTCCACTTCTAGAATCAAGTTACTACACTTTTAAAAACTCAAGTCAGTTATGTTTTTAACACCAAGTAAATTATACCTTTCAATCAAGTAACTCCTTTTATTTACTACAACGAATCCGATTTCATTTAAAACAAGTACGTCCACCGTACACACATTCTATAAGGTTCATGCACAAGGAAATATAGGAAGTGTTACACCCCGTAGTTCCAGGACATGTGTTTAAGAAAATGTACGTGAGAAAGTACGACTTTAAAAATTGAAACGAAAGAAGGATTGCTTTTTCCTACGAAAAATGATTTCGAGCCTCGGGAAGGAAAATTGTTCGTTAATGAGAATTGGGTTCTCAGAATTTTTATTTGAGACTGTTGGAATTTATCGGAATTATGGAATTCTATTTTCAGAGTTGGATACGTGGGGCCCACCCGAAGAATTTTACGTTTTGTGGGGCCCACGAGATTTACGGTATTTTGACCAATTATGGAAATTTCGGAAAACAAAATATTTTAGACCAATGGGAGGGCGACACGTGTCACCCTCCACATGGGCTTGTTGGATGAATAAAAAATGGACCAAGTCAACTAAAAAGTGTAGCTTGAGATAATTGACCAATCATAGCCATTCATTTGGTTTAATCCAAACCCTTGATTGTAGTATATATCTACACTAGTGCAAGACCATTTCCATACTTAGAAAAAATTCAAGAACATTTTCTTGTCTTAAGAGCTCTCGGCCAAAGGGTCTTATTAAGAGGAAAATTTTGCAATTGTGGATCATAATTCACAAGACTTTAACCCAAGGTTCCTAGGGATATTGTAAGGATATCTCAATAGAAAGATCCCGGGAAAACGACGTTTTTACGTTAGTCGCAAGGAGAAACCCTAAGGTGTTCTTCAACTTTGAAGATGGAACTTGAAGAGGAGTTCTTCATGAGCTTCTAAGGAGTGCTTGGAGCGGATTGGAACATAAGAAGAGGAGTTAAGGTTGCTAAGGATCGACTTTGAATCTTCGATTGGATTTGGGCTTATTGAGGTATAAATTTTCGTCTTACTATCGTAATTGAAGATTACATGTTATAGTAGTTAAGAAATGAGCATGTGGTATATATATTGAAGTTTGAAAAGATTTGGATCATGTCGACGTGTTAAAACCGAAAATGGACAAGTTAGCCATTTATGTTGAAATCAATTTAATTGTTAGTTACGATCATCGCATATTATAGAAAGAAGGGATTATAGTTGTTATAATCGATTGAGGTTATATAACATGTTAGAATAACAATTTTGATTGAAAAGGAATTGGAATGAACTTTATGTGTTACACATTTTTAGCCGAGAATTGCCTTAATCTTTGGGCGATTTCGTATTAATTGTGGGGCAGAATTTTACACGTCATGTTAAGGCGTGTAATCCCCTTTGGTTAGCTGAATTGATTGAGCCTTAAATGTGGCATTTGGTTATTGAATTCGGGCCTTGAAAAGGTGGAAAAGTATGTAGAAACAAAGGAAGTGCTGTCCGATTTTCCGTAGAATTTGGTGACTTTACACTTAGAATATTCTACGTTTGAAGCTAGAGGTTAATAGACATATTATGACCCTTATAGGTTGAAGTACTACGAGTAGAGTATTCTACTTGAAGGGTGGAAAAGCTAGCAAGGTTATAGTACTTTGGAGCATTTTGCTAATTGTCGATAATCGTCGCGAGATATGAGAACCTCTTCCTTCTTTTGACATGATTCTATGTATGAAATATACAAGTGGTACTATTTCATGATTTCCTTCTACTCTTAGAAGTTAATAGGTATGTATGTTGATTTACTCTATGTAAAAGTTACATCTAAGTTATCCTAAGTTCTTACCAAGTCTTATGGGAGATATTGGTAAGAGTCGTTAGAAAGTATTTGAAGTCAAGTTGACTTTGCTAAGTAACTGCACGAATGAGAATAAGTATCGAACAAGCCATTGCAGCGTTAATAAAAGAAAATGTATCAACAATCAATTATATTAAAATGAGTAGAATTCTCCATCTGCATAGAAACTAAGATAAGACAAAATTGTATTACATTTTCTAGATCATGGCTGCTTTAATAAGATCGTTATAAACAAGTATAACCTATTCACACGCATAAAAGTATATGTTACTTAATTTGAAGAGTTTACGTATGAAGTTTTAAGACTATGAACCTTGAATTCTAAAAAGGTTAAGAGACTTTATTTTTCAAGTTATGGGACTTGATTCTTAAAGGGAGGAATGACTTGATTTAAAAGTATAGAGTACTTGATTTGGAAAAATATGGATTTCTTGACATTCGAAAGATAAGAGACTTGAAATTCTAAGTTAAGAAACTTGATTTCTTAAAAGTTAAGAGACTTGAAGTATTTTGAAAGTTAAGAAAATTGATTTGAAAATATACGATACTTGGTTTTAAAAGTATAAGTCTTTTGGTTATAAAAGGAAGGAATTTGTCTAAGACATAAAGAGTTATAACGACTTTATGGGAAGTTGGTTATAACAACTTTATGGAAGTTTAAAAGAATGGTTTTCTCTAGTAATGTAAACAAAGAAATGACTTGAAATGAAGAAAGGCAAATTGATTTGAGGGCATCAATTGCTCAAGGTTTTGAAGAAAGAAGTCAATTGATTTAGAAGCCGATAAATGTATTCTAAAAAGTATTGTGACTTGTCTTGAAAAATAGATATGACTTGATACTACGGTTATTAGTATCTTGGAGGTTTTATATGGAAAAGAGTCATTTTAAAAGAATAAAGGTACGTTGTACTTTGGGTTAATTCCCGGATTTTATAATGACATGTTAGTGCCTTAAGCAAACTAAAAAGAGAGCGTATGTAAATAAGGTTAATAAGAAGTTAGGGGATTTCTTAACTTGCTTATGTTATGTATGATAAGCCGGTAGTGCTTATGTTATGTATGATAAGCCGGTAGTGCTTATGTTATGTATAATAAGCCGGTAGTGCTTATGTTAGGTATGATAGCCGGTTGAGCTAGGTTATGTTATTCTTGCGGGGTAAACCCCCGGATTACTACTTATTCCATGGATTTGCTACCCATGATGCGAGTGCGGCGTTTGTACTCATTGCGGGCCCACCGGGCCCATGCGGGTGAAATAGTCCTATGTGGGTGAAATAGTCCCATGCGAGGCGGATGACCTCATTGCGGGTCCACAGGACCTATGCGGGTGAAATAGTCCCAGGAGTAGGATTGCCAAATGATACTATGGGCAGGTGGCCCTAAGTTGGTCATAAGCTTCCTATTTTTATGTTGTATACCTTTATGGGCAGACTTATATGACTTTATCGCGTCCCAGATTGGGCCGAGCGGTATACCTTTATGGGCAGATTTATGTGACTTTATCGCGTCCCAGATTGGGCCGGGCAATATACCTTTATGGGCAGACTTATGTGACTTTATCGCGTCCCAGAATGGGCCGGGCAGTATAGGCGTCCCTCCAGAAAGGGTCGGATTATGTTATGAAAGATAAGTAAGTTATATGGTTATGAACTTAATGATTTCTCCTAAGTATGTACGTAAGAATTTGACTATAACTCTTATTGAAAAATGGGAAAGGATAGTGATGTACGATTAAGTTCATGAGTTGTAATGGCATGGTAGGATCTGGTATTTACTTTTTATACTTGCCCCTGTCATTCTTTTGTACAGTTATGATTTGTTTACTGTACCTTATTTCCGTTCCATATTCGGTACATGTATCGACCCCGCCAGTGCGTTCATGTCCGCAGGTTTAGGTACACAGTTGTGGATCCGCGAGCTTAGGATCTGGTTCAAAGTTTTGAGATGGCTCAATATTAGGAGCTTGTCATTATGGCTAGGTATATTCGAAGTGCAGCGGGGCCTTGTCCATACGGTTGTTATGTTAAAACTCTTAGAGGTGCGTAGTCACATCTTGTCGCTTTGTAAAGGAAAGGCAATCGCTTGATTATGTATTTATATATCTAGGAAGGTAGCCTTATCGGCTAACCTGTTGATTTTATTTCTGTTGATTTATTTTATAAGTTTTATGTATGTTCCGCTGATTATCTCTGATGTATACCTGTAAGGCACGTAGGGCACCATGTCACGACCCATCCTCGGGCCCGCGACTGGTGCCCTACCTGGGCACCCTTACAGGTATACATCAGAGAATAGCAGCGGAACATACACAACATATATAAACACATAGACAATAACCATCAACAGGCTAGCCGATAAGGCCATCTTCCGTAACATATACATAGACCAAAAATAAGGCAGTACATCTCTGTTTTTAAAACCCAATCCACAAATGTGACTACAGACCTCTAGGAATAACAACTGTGGTGGGACAGGGCCCCGCCATACCCCTGAATGTACATAAATCTACAATATCAGGGAAAACCGTACCAAAAGACAAGCCGCCGGAGGAATAGAGCTTCTGACACCTGATCAGTGATCCTAAGAATGAGGATCCACCACCTGCTTACCCCTACATGCGGCATGAACGCAACCCCCGGGGAAAGGGGGTCAGTACAACAGATGTACCAAGCATATAAAACTGGAAAATACTGTAATTACATCATAAGTCTAAAATAAAGCTGAAGACATGTATGATAATCAAATTACAGTACACTGTGCCTTACTAACAATGAGAGTAACAAGTATAAACTTTACTGCATAAAAATAGGAGGCTCATGATCAAAGTAGGGTCATCCGCCCGTAGTATCATTAAGCAATCCTACTCCTGGGACTATTTCACCCGCATAGGCCGTATGGACCCGCATGAGGTAACTTCCTCGCATAGACTGTATCCGCCCGCATAGGTCGTGTGGACCCGCATGAGGTATTCCTCGCATAGGACTGGTCCGCCCCGCATAGGACTATTTCACCCGCATGAGCCCTACGGACTCGCATGAGGTATTCCTCGCATCATGGGTAGCAAATCCACGGAATATGCAAATGCCACAAACCCGGGGAATGACCCCGTAATGAATAATATATCACTAGCACAAACCGGCTATCATACATAACATAAGCACTATCGGCTTATCATACATAACCTAAGCACTACCGGCTTATCATACATAACCTAAGCACTACCGGTTTATCATACATAACATAAGCAAGTTAAGAAATCCCCTAACTTCTTATAAGTCTTGTTCATATACACTCTCATTTTAGTTTACTTAAGGCACTAACATGTCATTATAAAATCCGGGAATTTAACCCAAAGTACTACGTACTCCTACTCTTTTAAAAATGACTATTTTTCATATAAAACTTCCAAGATACTAATAACCGTAGTATCAAGTCATAACTACTTTTCAAGACAAGTCACCATATCTTTTAGAAATATATTTATAGGCTTCCAAATCAAGTGACTTCTTTTCTTTTAAAACCTTAAACAATTGATGCCTTCAAATCAATTTGCCTTTCATTAATTCAAGTCATTTATCCTTACTTACATTACTTAGATTAAACCTCTCTTTTTAACTTTCCATAAAGTTATTATAACCAACTTCCCATAAAGTCAAAATGCTTACCTTTGTAAACCAAAGTAGAGTGATTATCTTTTTAAGTAAACCAAAATGCTTACCTTTGTAAAATCAAGTAACAACATTATTTTCCAAACGTCCAAGTTTGCCTAATTTCAAATGTTCACGTTTCTTATTTTGGAAAGGTTTCGTAGTTCATAGCCTTATTCATTTAAGAATATAATTCTCTTTTAAACCATCTAAGAAACATAAGCCTTATATGTGAGTAGGATATTCTTGTTTATAGCAATCTTATTACAGCAGCCATGATCTAGGAAATATCATTTTGTCTCATCTTAGCTTCTATGCAGATGGAAGTTTCTACTGGTTTTATTAATGCTTCATTAATCAAAACATTTCCCTTTATTAACGCCGCAGTGGTTTGTCGATACACATTCCGATTTCTAATCAAGAAACATTATCCCTTTTAAAAATCAAGTACTCATTACTCACGAATGAGGTTTCACACAAAATTCATATAATTTATTTAAGTTAAGTCTCTTATCTTACAAGATCAAGTCTCTTAACTTCTAAAATAAATAAATCATTCGTTTATCTCTCTTAAGCCGTTATACCGACTTCCCATAAAGCTAGTATAACTCTTAGCTTTTAAAACCAAGTATTACTCTTCTTTTAAAATAGTTCTTAATTCTCTTGAACTACTTCAAGATTATATCATTCGCTTAAGTCAAAAGACATTGCCGCACAACCACGTTCAATTAACACACGACGTCTACCGCACTACATAGTTATACACATATCATGCTAGAAGAGATAGGAAGAGGTTCACATACCTCGCGACGATTATCGACTATTAGCAAAACGCCCACGGCTATAACCCGCTAGCTGGCCCACCTTCTCAAGAGCACACGTTACTCGCGAACATTCAACCTATACAGTTACACAAGTCTATCAACGTCTAGACTACTCGGTAGAATAAATCTAGATGCAAGATCCTACGGAAATCGCACCCTTCCCTACCCACAAATTACACAAGTCTCATCTGATACACCCTACGTAATTACAGCTTCTCATCTTTAAATTCAGGCTTAAGTCCAAAGACATTGCCACAAGCTATGTTCAGTTCTATATATAGTATACTTCAACTATATATTTCTACAACATGTAATATCCAATTACAATAGGGGGACAAGATAATTACCTCGATAAGCCCATAATTATCCAAGTATAAATGTCGATCCTTAGCAACGCTTAGCTCCTACTCCGGGTGCTCCAACCCGCTCCAAACAACCCTTAGAAGTTCTACGCGACCTCTATTTAATACTCCAACCAACTATGGAGATTTTCCTTGTGGTTTCGGTTTGAGACAAAAGGACATACTGTAGTATTTCCTGCTCTACGTGATAGAGGTTTCTTTGGAATACTACAAGGTATACTGGCTAAGGTAATTTGGGTATAGTAACAATACTTTTGAGTATTTCTACCAAGAGGGTATTTATACGAGACAACACCACAAGGGGTGTATACCCTCTACTACCCCACTGGGAAACTCTCCAAGGGGGGTGCTCTCGCCAAAGGCCTCATAAAGGGGAGGGACTCTCGCCAAGACACTACACTGGGAGGAAGAAGCTTTCAAGACTTAGAGATTTTGGGACGAAGAAGTCTTCACAAGTGGAGGTATTTATAGGTCAAGCAAAGGCCAACCAATGGCCAAGATCTAGCCAAGTTCTAGGCAAGTGTAGGCCAAGATATGCCCAAGTGCCCCCTAGTCCCTACTCCTTAAAACCCTCACAAATATCTACCAAAAATATCTACCCACTGACACTTAAATCGTCCAAGTCCGCCCCACTTTGCTTTCCATGTGAGGTGACACACGCTACCCTCCCGTTGGTCCAAAATGTTCCGCCTCTAAAAATCCGCAAAAATAAGAAAAGACATAGCCGAATTTTCCTCGCAGTTATGTAAAACGCTTCTTCAAAAACGACTCTAACCAAGTGTCAGGCACAAATGTCATTCTACTAAGCCACCTGCGGGGGTGACACGTGTCACCCTCCTATTGGCCCAAAATAAAACATCTTCCAAAATATCCACAATGGCCAAAATCTCAAAACAAAGTGGGCCTACAAAACCAGAATTTCTCCCGGGCCCCACGTGACCATTTCCAAAATAAAATTCCATAATTCTCTAATATTCCAGAAGTCCGAATACCAAACTGGGAATCCACCCCATTAACGAACCTTTTTCCTTCATAAAACCTAAACTTTTCCGTGGAAAATCACCTCTTTCTTCCTTTCCAATCTTTCTCAGATTCTCGCACGCACGCCCTCGCATACATACCACGGAACTACGGGTATAACATTCTTCCTTAGAAACATTCGTCCGAATGTTCCTTCTAAGTCCCCAAACATACAAGCGCTGATATAGTCTCTACTACTATACTTACGAGAACAATCTCGCCACACCGCCATGGAAACACCAAGCAAAAACTTACATCCAAGTCCACGAGGAAACACTCTACATCACCACAAATACCTCTTCCCTGGTCAAAAATATACTTCCTTAGTCATCGATACCACTTTGTCACTTTGTCGCGAGCCTTGCTCCGACGACCCAACAAATGGTACCGGCCTGCGATCCTCGAGGCACGCCTACGGCCCTTCTCGACGTGCCATACGGAGAGCCACTTCGGTTCGTTTCGTGGTAGAGGCTCGCCTCTTTATACGCTCACCAACATAACAATACGAAGACCGGACGTCGCCTCCTAAGTCGGACGACAAATGCTAACATATAGGCAACCTGGCCTATCCTTCACATGAACTCACAAAGGCCCAAAGTAACTCGGGCTAAGTTTCCTCTGTTTTCCAAAACTCGTCACACCCTATCCGGGGTGGTACTTTCAAGAAGATCGACCGTCAACCTGAACTCTAAGCGTCGTCGCTGATTATCCGCACGATATTCTCTCGAAAGCCGTAACCTCTTCTGACAAGCTTCACCCCATCCACAAATCACTGGAACAAGCCTGAACCAACTATCTGAACCTTGCCAACATCGAACCAATCGACCGGCAACTTACCCTTCCGCCCCTACAAGGCTTCAAAAGGCGACATCCGAACATTGAAATGGTAGCTTTAAACGCTCCCTCCACAGGAGACAACAATCCCCACGACTACCCCTGAAATCCACACACTGGCCCGAGGGCGAATGCGATTCTGAGACTCACCTGAGTCCTTAACCCTGCTTGGTAAAACTTCCAGAAAAAAGAAACAGCCGTACCCTGGGCTCCACTGTCTGTCATAAGGTGAAGGTAGGCACCCCGTGCAGCCTTACAACCTTTCTGATAAATCAACACTGCCGAGTGAACGGTCCCGACCGAAGAACACGATGGGCTGCCCATCGCCCGACCACCGGTCGAACGCATCCACGAACTCAGACGTCGTTAACTAAACTTGGGCCTAACACCTCGTTACCTACCACAAGGCGGACCACCACAACCGCATTCACCACCAAACATGCCGCGGGTTGACCCGCAACGTGGCCTCAACCCGACCCGGCAAGGCGCAAAATACTATCTCCCCGAAGGAACAATCTTACTAAACACGTTACGAAAACCTAGCGGTCTTCTTAGCTCAACTACCCTCTTTCATTTCATACTACTTAGGGACCTCTCCCAAACATAGCTCACGTGCACTATGCACTCCGATAAGGATCAAACATAACACTACACCTTTACTCGAGATGGCCTTACCTCTAAGGTCTCTACGTATAACACTCTAAGGCTCACACCTTCTCTATCCCCCAAAATCTTACTCGGTTAACCCACCATGATTTCTAATCACAACTAACACACTGCTATCAGAACATAGCACTTAAGGTATACTCACCTTATCACATAAACAAAACTCTAGGGGGGGTTAAAGATATGCCTGCATCTACTGCTTCACTCCCCTAGTCGTTCTAATCAACCTGCCCCGTAGGGCGCATAGCTAAGGAAGGTGACAAACTACCCACCGATCCTGAAGGCTAAGTCCTCCTACTAGGACACTCTTTCGATAACAGACCCTGACGGTCGTAGGTACAACAAGTACCAATCTAAAAGACGTCATTCCCCGGGATGACATCTACCACACTGCAAACCGGAAGCCCTGGAGTTCTGACCAACTCCTGCCTACCCCGAACGTCCTGAACCCCGTAGAGGACCTCTCTGCACTGGTGGATGTGCATAATCTAATCCGCTGGTGAGGCAACTCGCCTCGAAAGTTACCGGGCGACCTTGCCGCTCGCCTCTTCTCGCCGCCGTTAACCCGCCGATCTCTACGTTTCGGCTGTGCATAAGCCCGCACAATGTGCCATGCCAAGCCCAATCAAGAATTACTCTTGCACAACCCTCTCTTAGGTAGTCATCAAGACTCGCGGTACAACGGTATACTCTCTGGTAGCCAAATCCATAGCTAGTAACAGGGTCGCCTTCTTGCAATCTAAGTTCTCTGTTCGGCCGTGGGCGAAGGTTCATATATCATGGGCCGCAGCAGAACCGCGCCGTGCTAAACTCTCTGAAGCTAGTGACGCCGCAGAAATCCCGAATGAAGCACTACCCTAGGTAATGATTGGGCTCGTGCCTCGCAACCCTCGTATTCTACTTGCAGCCTCCTCGCCGCTTTGCCCTCTGGCCCGGGTTGCACGCGAGGCATAACGATAAGGGAAAGAAATACGTTAGAGGTCCAACTTAAAACACTGACTAAGGCACGCACTCAGTGAGAAGAATAGAAACCAATCCTAAATATCCTATAGCCTCTCGATTATCGTGGTGCACAACACACCGATAATCAAGACTTCCATCGATACTGCTCAGACACTTTCCGAGGATTAATCGCTCGATACCACTTTTGTCACGACCCAACTTGGGCGTGGATCGTGCCTTACCCCGCACCCTAGTGATACAACATCGAGTAATCAACATAAAACACAATATGAAATAATGCAAAGAAACACATGTTTACGAAGAAAAGTTGCCTTTCTAAGATATATATAAATAACAACTCTTTCAAAATGAGCAGTTTAATCCTTTTACAACCCCGCCACAACAAGATTACATGCACTTCTAAGAAATGATACGACAACAATGGCGGACAGGCCGTCATACCTCAATGTAAACACCTACAACAACAGGGACTATACCACTGATAAGCCTCCGGAGACACGGAGCTTTCCCAAACGCTGAACTGTGATCCGAGGATCAACGACTGGTGTACCTTTACCTGCGGCATGAACGCAGCCCGGGCGAGGTCGCATAACAGTACCAAGTATGTGAAATCGAAAATAAATCAGAATGAAATCATAGTAGTCTATACAAAGCGGGAGACATGTATGATAACCAAATTACAATCACAATAAATAAGCGATCATGTCAGTCGTGACTCACGCCTCAAGTCATCACTCAAATTTAACAACGGGTCTCACGCCCACAACATCAATCGTGCTCGTGGAACACATTCCTCACCGCCGCACTATGATATGAAAGCACCAAGGAACACACATGAACACCGTGTCCCACCTGTGTTATAATAAAATCAGACGGTAAGTACGAAGGCATAGCCGACTACTAAAACCCACGCACCAACAAGGTCATAAATCGCAACGTGAGATCTGTCTGCATCATTACATGATCAAAGCCGCCACTTGCCCGCAGATCTAATACGCGCGTCTAGCCCGGAACTTCCCGCAGCCTCGCGCATAGGCCAAACTCATAGCTGCATGAGGTATAACCCCGCGTCGGTAGCTACTCCCGATCCGCCTCGACTTCGCACCGCGTGGCCACATAGACCGCATGCCCATAAAGGACGCACTAACTCGAACTCGTAGCTCCGCATAGGCCCCAGGACCCGCACGAGGTATTCTCGAATCATAGGTCCATCGACCCGCCTGAGTCTACCCCGCATCGGAGGGCAGCTTAACCCCCGGAATCATCTCAAGAGATGAGTGATGTATAATACTAACATAACAGCTTATCGTTAAACAACATAAGCACAACAAAGGAAAAACCCCTTTACACAAACATCACAAGATACTAACACACGTAGCATCCTAGCATGTTTACTTAACAAATCAACAAGAAAGTATTACAAGGCTATCACAACCCAACACAAGTTATACACACAAGACACTTTCTACTATATGATTAACAAGATCGGGTTTTTATCCCCAAAGTACTTCATACATTAACTCTTTTAAAAGATACGTTACTTTCACAAAAGTCACACAATACCCGTAGTATATGAAAATAGAGTGATTATCTTTTTAAGTAAACCAAAATGCTTACCTTTGTAAAATCAAGTAACAACATTATTTTCCAAACGTCCAAGTTTGCCTAATTTCAAATGTTCACGTTTCTTATTTTGGAAAGGTTTCGTAGTTCATAGCCTTATTCATTTAAGAATATAATTCTCTTTTAAACCATCTAAGAAACATAAGCCTTATATGAGTAGGATATTCTTGTTTATAACAATCTTATTACAAATGACCGTGATCTAGGAAATATCATTTTGTCTCATCTTAGCTTCTACGCGGATGGAGGTTTCATCGTTTTATTAATGCTTCATTAATCAAAACATTTCCTTTATTAACGCCGCAGTTGGTTTGTCGATACACATTCCGATTTCCGAATCAAAACATTATCCCTTTTAAAATCAAGTACTCATTACTCACGAATGAGGTTTCACACAAAATTCATATAATTTATTTAAGTTAAGTCTTTTATCTTACAAGATCAAGTCTCTTAACTTCTAAAATAAATAAATCATTCGCTTTATCTCTCTAAGCCGTTATACCGACTTCCCATAAAGCTAGTATAACTCTAAGCTTTTAAAACCAAGTATTACTCTTCTTTTAAAAACAGCTTTAATTCTCTTGAACTACTTCAAGATTATATCATTCGGCTTAAGTCAAAAGACATTGCCGCACAACTACGCTCAATTAACACACGACGCTCACCGTACTACATAGTTATACACATATCATGCTAGAAGAGATAGGAAGAGGTTCACATACCGCGACGATTATCGACTATTAGCAAAACGCCCATCGCTTATAACCCGCTAGCTCGCCCACCTTCTCAAGAGCACACGCTACTCGCAGAACATTCAACCTATACAGTTACACAAGTCTATCAACGCCTGCACTACTCGGTAGAATAAATCTAGATGCAAGATCCTACGGAAATCGCACCCTTCCCTACCCACAATTACACAAGTCTCATCAGAATACAGCCCACGTAATTACGCTCGCTTCTCATCTTTAAATTCAAAGCTTAAGTCCAAAGACATTGCCACAAGCTACGTTCTTCTATATATAGTATACTTCAACTATATATTTCTACAACATGTAATATCCAATTACAATAGGGGGACAAGATAATTACCTCGATAAGCCCATAATTATCTAAGTATAAATGTCGATCCTTAGCAATCGTTTAGCTCCAACTCCGGTGCTCCAACCCGCTCCAAACAACCCTAGAAGTTCTACGCGACTCTATTTAATACTCCAACCAACTATGGAGATTTTCCTGTGGTTTCGGTTTGAGACAAAGGACATACTGTAGTATTTCCTGCTCTAATGTATAGAGGTTTCTTTGGAATACTACAAGGTATACGGCTAAGGTAATTGGGTATAGTAACAATACTTTTGAGAGTATTTCTACCAAGAGGGTATTTATACGAGACAACACCACAAGCAGTGTATACCCTCGGCCTACCCCACTGGGGAGGGGAAACTCTCGCCAAGGGGGTGCTCTCGCCAAAGGCCTCACAAAGGTGGGAGGACTCTCGCCAAGACACTACACTAAGTGAGGAAGAAGCTTTCAAGACTTAGAGATTTTGGGACGAAGAAGTCTTCACAAGAGTGGTATTTATAGGTCAAGCAAAGGCCAACCAATGGCCAAGATCTAGCCAAGTGTTAGTGCAAGTGTAGGCCAAGATATGCCTAAGTGCCCCCTAGTCCCTACTCCTTAAAACCCTCACAAATATCTACCAAAAATATCTACCCACTGACACCCCAAATCGCCCAAGTGCCGCCTCACTTTGTTTAATGTGAGGGTGACACATGCCACCCTCCCGCTGGTCCAAATGTTCCGCCTCTAGGAAAAATCCGCAAAATAAGAAAAGACATAGCCGAATTTTCCCTCGCAAGTTATGTAAAACGTTTCGTCGAAAACGACTTAACCAAAGCCAGGTACCACAAATGTCATTCTACTAAGCCACCTAGGCGGGGTGACACGTGTCACCCTCCTATTGGCCCAAAATAAAACATCTTCCAAAATATCCACAATGGCCAAAATCTCAAAACAAAGTGGGCCACAAAACTGAATTTCTCCCGTGGGCCCCACGTGACCATTTCCGAAAATAAAATTCCATAATTCTCTAATATTCCAGGAAGTCCGAATACCAAATCTGGGAATCCAATTCCCATTAACGAACCTTTTTCCTTCATAAAAATCGGAAACTTTTCCGTGGAAAAATCACCTCTTTCTTCCTTTCCAATCTTTCTGTCGTATTCTCGTACGTACGTCCTCGCATACATACCCTGGAACTACGGGGTATAACAGGAGGCTCTTGTGGTCTGTACAACTATCCATATGAAGTCTTTATATACGTCATGCCCCCAAATCTTCAAGGCATGATTTAGCTTCCGCCAGCTCTAAATCGTGAGTGGCGTAATTTCCTTTCCTGCTTCCCTAACTACCGGGAAAACATAGGCTCTATCCTTATCGGGTTGCGTCAGCACACAACCTAGCCCAACACCCAATGTGTTATCATAATAACCTAACCCTCTAGTCTTTCAGGAGGAGTTAGAACTGTAGTTGAGTCAACTTATCTCCCAATAACTGGAAACCTTTCTCATTCTTGCGAAATATTCGGGTGTCCTTAATCTCAATTATGGTTCCTGTTTCCTTTTCTCTGTTGCAACCAAACTTGGTCATTAACTTAGAATTGATTCTTTTGCTTGCCTCCTGGCTAAGACTTCCTCTCAATCATAATTTAGGGGGGGTGGTTTCCTTGATCTCGTCAAGTAGTAACCCAATGCTACCACCTTTCCTCGAGGTGTTCTTACTGCCCATTATTTACTAATGGTCTTACACTAGTCTGGGGTAATCATATCTCGTGCAACTTACATAACCATAGTCGTATTCTCTTTTATCATTCTGGTCATAACCTTACCTTATGCTTATTATTAGCAAAAGTATTTCTATCTTGATTCATTATAGTACATTTTCATACAAGCGTACAACCTGCATTTATATCTTTACGATACTTCCTCGACCAATTTGTACGCCGTTCTTAATTACCCCAACACAACACTTTTCCCACTGTTATCCACAACTGTAACCTATGTCATGACGATACCAAAGACCTTACCAGTCTCCTATCCTTCGTCTAACAACATGGGTACACATAACCCTATAATACGTAAAACTGTCCTTACGTGGGGGAGAGAACTTATCTCCCTTTTTAAACCTTCCTTGGAGTCACAACCCTAATCACAGGGTCCTCTCGCGGTCCAGTAAATATCTAATCATCACGCACCGCCCTAAAGTCATGTAGATTTTCAAAACCTACCAAAGTTGCCCTCAGCTTTCCGCCAAAGACTGTGATTATTTTATTCTTGCCTTGCACATTTTCCCCGAAATTATCCGGGTCGTGGCCCCGACCGCCACCCCAACCAACTCAGTACCTCCAAGGGCACTTAACATAAATTCCTTCAAATTCAATTATTACTTACTTTACGTCAATTTACCTCGCATGAACAAGTCACACAAACTTATTAAAATCATCAATGTCAAAGAAGGAAGGATAATTCATCGTTACCACCACTTCTCTCCTATCCGCCGATAACCGACTTACCGGAAATCGGTACCGAATCAATCTCTCTTACAGACTCCACGTTGGCATAACAAGAGGCCAACTAGCCCGCACTCCATAATATCCTCAAAGTCTCATAATACCGCTAGGTCTCGCTAGTGGTCCAACGATCAGACGTTAACGAAATTATCTACCCGGCTACCACCCAACACTCACGTGTAGTCACCTCGAAAGGTCCTCATGGATTCGTGCTCCATTTCTTTACACTTGGTTGCTCTCTTTCATCGGTCGCATTCTTCCCGCATTTCCAAACTTATTCCAACAGACGCATATCCTTCATACCGATTCAGCCTCCTATCTTCGAGTTACTATTCTAAACAACATAAGGCCATTTCCGCCTTCTCAACTGAACCGTGGAACGCGCCCACGAACTCAGAAATGATTAACTAAACTTGGGCCTTGCACTCGTGACTCGCCACGTGGCGGACTACTACCAACTGATCCCATTTCATTTCAAGCTATGAGGCGACCCTTAATAGGTCCTCAACCCGACTCGGCGTCGTATTTAACTCTTACCCTTGGTCTGACTTAACCTTTTTTACTACCCGAGAAGGCCTTATATATCTAAGGTCTTGGTGGTTATCAACATTCCTAGGCTCACAATTTCCATGCTTCACGCCTACCTTATCAGTCCCCTCGTAAACGGGTACAAAAACTTCTCGTAATACCATAATCGTGTTGTCTTGACCACAACAACCATACTTACTCCATACGGATCTCACCCGTACCATCCTCTTAATCATACCACGTAGCTTAAGTTACTAACATAGTCTTCCATTAAGTCCCTTAGTTATAACCTCTTAAGGGTCCATTACATTCTCACACAACTCATCATCACTTAATTATCTCAAATTAGCACGTAAAACCTTGATGAGAGTTCCTTAACTGTTCATACCTTCCCGGTATTTATTTAGTCCTTACCAAATCCTGGTAACCTAAAACCATTCTAGGCAACACGCGTCCGAACCTCATACATAAATCCGTATAGTTGTATTTCATAATACCAACTATACTACCAACATTACCAACCTGGATACGCAATCCACATAATCATTTCGGTCATCACGCTTTCTCGTGCTCAGAACAACATAATTTGTTGTGAGAGACGACCTAACTACAATTTCTATCGCACGATCTCGGTGAGAAGAATGGAAACTAATCCTAAATGTCCCGCAGCCTCCCGATTATAGATGTGGTGCACAACACGCCAATAATCAAGACTACTGACACGATGCTGTAGACACTTTCCGAGGACTAACCGCTCGATACCACTTTTGTCACGACTCCGACCGGGACTGGCGGTGCCCTACCCGGGCACCCACAGTATATATCAGAGAATAGCAGCGGAACATACACAACACACATAAAAACTTAGACAGTAAACAGCAACAGGCTAGCCGATAAGGCCACCTTCCGAAAACTATACATAATAAAACAATACACATTTTCTTTTTCTTTACAACCCAATCCACAAATGTGACTACGCACTCTAAGAATAACAATCGTGACGACAGGGCCCCGCCATACCTGAATGTACAACAACCGACCATACCAGGATAAGCCTTCTGAGTAATGGAGCTTCAACAACAATCGGTGATCCTACAAGTGAGGATCAAGAATCAGATACTCTATCTGCGGCATGAACGCACTAAGGAGGTCGATAACATGTACCAAATATGTGAAATCAAAGTACTATAATAAAATCATAAGTTTATAATAAAATCGAGACAGTATGATAACTCAATTAACGATAATCGTGCCTTACTAACAATGAGAGTAATCAAGAGTATACTTACAACATAAAAATAGGGAGCTCACTATCAAAGCATGACCACCCGCCCGCAGTATCATTAAGAAATCCTACTTCTGGGACTATTTCACCCGCATAGGTCGTGTGGACCCGCATGAGGTATTCCTTGCATAGGCTGTATCCGCCCGCATGAGACTATTTCACCCGCATAAGCCCTTACGGACTCGCATGAGGTATTCCTCACATAGGCTGTATCCGCCCGCATGGGACTATTTCACCCGCATAAGCCCTTACGGACTCGCATGAGGTATTCCTCGCATAGGCTGTATCCGCCCGCATGGGACTATTTCACCTGCATAAGTCCTTACGGACTCGCATGAGGTATTCCTCGCATCGTGGGTAGCAATCCACGGAATATGCAAATGCCACAAACCCGGGGAATGACCCCGTAATGAATAATATACCACTAGCACAAACCGGCTATCATACATAACATAAGCACTACCGGCTTATCATACAATATATAAGCAAGTTAAAAAATCCCCTAACTTCTTATTATTCTTGTTCATATACACTCTCATTTTAGTTTACTTAAGGCACTAACATGTCTTTTATAAAAATCCGGGAATTTAACCCAAGGTACTACATACTTCCACTCTTTTAAAATGACTCTTTTTCATATAAAACTTCCAAGATACTAATAACCATAGTATCAAGTCATAACTACTTTTCAAGACAAGTCACAATACCTTTTAGAAAATACATTTTCAGGCTTCTAAATCAAGTGACTTCTTTCTTTTAAAACCTTAAGCAATTGATGCCTTCCAATCAATTTGCCTTTCATTATCAAGTCATTTATCATACTTATATTACTTAGAGTAAACCACTCTTTTTAACTTTTCATAAAGCTATTATAACCAACTTCCCATAAAGCCGTTATACTAGCTTTATACTTTAGAAACTTACATTCTTCTTTATAACCAAGAGACTTAAAATTTCCAACAAAACAAGTATCAAAAATACTTTCAACATACTTAAAGTCTCTTAACTTTTGAAAACCAAGATATCCTTAATATTTAAACAAGTGAGTTAATTCCCTAACTCAACCAACTTGGACATTCTTAAAATAAGCCAAGGATATCAAATGGACTAGATTGTCAAAATCTTGTACGTCTACCGTACTATACATTTACAACTTATTCATGCTCAAGAGATAAGAAAGTTCCACATACCTCTTCGGTTTAATCCACTTGCTAAGTCCAATACGCCGTACGTAGTATGTCAACCTATAATGACCATAGTACGTCTATTAACTTCTTACTTCAAACGTAGAATATTCCAAGTGCAAAGTCACTAAATTCTACGGAAAATCTGACAAAGACTTCCTTTGTTTCTACATACTTTGCCACCTTTTTCAAGGCCGAATTCAATAACCAAACACGCCACATTTAAGGCTCAACAAAGTAGTTAACAATAGTGGATTACACGCTTAATCAAGACGTGTAAAATTCCGCCCCACAATAAATATCAAACTAGTCCAACATATAATGTCCATTCGGCAAAATAGGGACAACAATACAAATTCGTTTCCAATCCCTTTTCAATCCAAGTGGTTTAATATAACATGTTATCTAGCCACAATTGATTATAACTACTACAATCCTCAAGTAGGTAAACATGTGACGATTCTAATTATCGACCAAATTGTATTTCAATTTCAAATGGCTTAACATGTCATTTTCGGATTTGAGCTTCCAAATTTCCATAACACTTATCAATCTTCATAACACATATCACATGATCATTTCTAACTTATAATAACATGGAATCTTCAATTACAAAAGTAAGACGAAGATTATACCTCATTTAGCCCAAATATGATCCAAGATTACAAGTCGATCCTTAGCAACTTTAGCTCCTCCTTTCGATGTTCCAATCCACTCCAAGCAACCCTTAGAAGCTTATGAAGAACTCCTCTTCAAGTTCCAACTTCAAAGTTGAATAACTCCTTAGGTTTTCGCCTTGCGACTAATACGAAAACACCATTTTCCGGGATCTTTCTATTGAGATACACTTACAATACCCTTAGGTACCTTGTTTTAAAGTATGAGGATTATTGGACAAAAATTGAAAAATCTTCTCTTGGAGTGACCATTGCCGTGAGCCTCTCTAAGAGGGCAAGAACAAGATTTCAATTTTTTTTCTAAGATGACAAAGTCTTGCTACTAGTATACTTAAATAATACTAGGAATGGTCAAGATTAAAACAAATGGGTGGCTTGGATGAGTTTCACAAGGATCAAGCCAAGTGGCCCTTTGACAAGTCAACAATGTCAAGCTCTTTGTCTTTGCAAGACTTGGTCATTTAAATTATGGTCAAATGACCATTTTAACCATGTCAATTTCGTCCAAGACCACTAAGGGGGGGGGGGTGACACGTGTCGCCCTCCCGTTCGTCGCAATATTTCGTTTTCCGACAATTCCGATAAATTTTTACTCGTCTCAAATCTTAACATTTTTGAGTTCTTACGTACGTTCTTATAAACATATCCTGGAATTTCCGGGGTGTAACATTCTTCCCCCCTTAGAAACATTCATCCCCGAATGTTCTTTTGGGAGTCAAACTTAAAGGTAGCCACATAGTCTCCTTACAACCCCTACATACCAATAATGCTACACGTGGCCACATAACAATGCTCATACAAAAATGTCAATCTGAACCCCCATGTGTCAATGTCGGTTATCTGCATCAAGCTTCTGCTGACTCTGAGCTTACTAATAATCTTTCCTGGATAAGCTTCGCCTTATCCACAGCCCGCTGAATCAAATCTGGACCAAATAATCAACTCGCTACGTCGAACCAACCAGGCGATCTACACTTTCTTACATACAAGGCCTCATACAGGCCATCCGAATATCGAAAGGTATCTGTATCGTGAACTCAACAAGAGGCAATTAACCCTCCCGGCTATTTCTGAAATCAAGAACACAGGCCCGCAACCTATCCTCAAGTGCCTGGATAGTACGCTCTGCCTGTCTGTCGGTCTGAGGGTGTAATGTAACACTGAGACTCACCTGTGTCCCTAAAACCCTTCTGAGAAAAACCTCCAGAAGTTATTTGTAATCGAGCTCATCTGTCTGACATCATAACCGTAGGAACCCCGTGCAGTCTCACTATCTCCCTGCTATAAAAGCTAGCATGAACCTCAGCCGAGCAAGTGGTCCTAACCGGAAGAACACGGCTGGTTTCGTCAGCCTATTTACCATGACTCCCGGTCGTGACTTCTCCGAGTACGATGCCACCCTGTAACAAGATCCATTTTAATTACCTCTCATATCTAAGTCGGGGTCTAAATCGCCTGCAATAGCCCACTGGGCTTCTGGTGTTCAACCATGACCTGCTACTAATTCGGATATTAAGCAATAACTCTGCTATGTCCCTCTTCATGCTACCTTACCAATACATACATCTGAGGTCACTACACAATATAGTCGACCCCGAACAATTAGAGCAATAAGCACTGCGTGCCTCCCAAGACTGGCGACTAGTCCTCAGCATCACACGCAATCTATCCTCATCTCACAACACCCCATTCGGTGCTACTCAAACAGGCTCTTCTCTTCTCGGAGAGCCGTATCTCGATACCGTATCATAACTAGATCCTCATATTGTCGCCTCTTTACCTCCTCAACGACGGAAGACTCGGCAACCTCTCGGATCTAAACTTCATTAACCTTGGAAACAAATAATCGAACCTCTCGGATCGTTAGCTAATGAATCTCACGGACCACGTCCTGTCTATCTGGATGCCCATCTGACAGACTACCCATATATCCATGACTAAGAGTATCTGTAACTGTCTTGGCCTTCCCCGGATGGTATAAGATATTAATATCACAATCCTTGAGTAACTCTAGCCACCGTCTCGGTCGCAAATTCAACTGCCTCTGTCTGAATATATGCCGCAAGGCAAGTTTTTCTCAGATAACTGTTTTTCACTTCACTTTATTCATGTCTTGTTTTATATTCCGCTGATTACTCTGATGTATGGCTACTTGGGTGCCCGGGGTAAGGCACCAGTCACGGGCCCGGGTTCGGGTCGTGACAAAAACCCTAATCACACGGTCCTCTCGCGGTCCAGTAAATATCTAATCATCACGCACCGCCCTAAAGTCATGTAGATTTTCAAAACCTACCAAAGTTGCCCTCAGCTTTCCGCCGGCAGCACTCGTACTTATTTTATTCTTGCCTTGCACATTTTCCTGAAATTATCCGGAAGGTCGTGGCCCTGACCGCCACCCCGAACCAACTCCAAGTACCTCGAGGGCACTTAACATAAATTCCTTCAAATTCAATTATTACTTACTTTCTGCGTCAATTTACCTCACATGAACAAGTCACACAAACTTATTAAAATCATCAATGTCAAAGAAGGAAGGATAATTCACTGGTTACCACCACTTCTCTCCCTATCCGCTCGATAACCGACTTACCGGGAAACTGGTACCGAATCAATCTCTCTTCTGTAGTCCACGTTGGCATAACAAGAGGCCAACTAGCGCACCATAATATCCTCAAAGTCTGCATATGACTCTGCTAGGTCTGCTAGGGTCCAACGACTGTATCGTTACCGGCAATTATCTACCCGCTCAGCTACCACCCAACACTCACGGGTGTAGTCACCTCGAAAGGTCCTCATGGATTCAGGCTCCATTTCTTTACACTTGGTTGCTCTCTTTCTTACTGGTCGTACTCTTCCCGTACTTCCAAACTTATTCCAGCGTACGTACATAGCCTTCATACTGATTCGGGCCTCCTATCTTTGGAGTTACTATTCTAAACAACATAAGGCCATTTCCGGCTCTCTCAACCTGGTTCCGGTGGAACGCGTCCACGAACCCGTAAAATGATTAACTAAACTTGGGCCTTGCACCCTCGTGACCCTGTCACGTAGCGGGACTACTACCAACTGATCCCATTTCATTTCAAGCTATGGGGCGACCCTTAATAGGTCCTCAACCCGACTCGGCGTCGTATTTAACTCTTACCCTCGTCCGACTTAACCTTTTTACTGCAGAAGGCCTTATATATCTAAGGTCTCGGTGGTTATCAACATTCCTAGGCTCACAATTTCCATGCTCCACGCCTACCTTATCAGTCCCCTCGTAAACGGGTACAAAAACTTCTCGTAATACCATAATCGTGTTGTCTTGACCACAACAACCATACTTACTCCATACGGATCTCACCCGTACCATCCTCTTAATCATACCACGTAGCTTAAGTTACTAACATAGTCTTCCATTAAGTCCCTTAATTATAACCTCTTAAGGGTCCATTACATTCTCACACAACTCATCATCACTTAATTATCTCAAATTAGCACGTAAAACCTTGATGAGAGTTCCTTAACTGTTCATACCTTCCCGGTATTTATTTACTCCTTACCAAATCCTGGTAACCAAGAACCATTCTAGGCAACACGCGTCCGACCCTCATACATAAATTCGTATAGTTGTATTCATAATACCAACTATACTACCAACATTACCAACCTGGATACGCAATCCACATAATCTTTCTCGGTCATCGCTTTCTCGTAGTGCAACAACATAATTTGTTAGGGAGAGACGACCCTAACTACACAGCTCTATCGCACGATCTCAGAGTGAGAAGAATGGAAACCAATCCTAAATGTCTTGCAGCCTCCTGATTATAGATGTGGTGCAACACACCGATAATCAAGACTTACTAGACACGGTGTAGACACTTTCCGAGGACTAATCGCTTCGATACCACTTTTGTCACGACCCGACCGGGCGTGGATCGTGCCTACCCGGGCACCCCGCCGTATATATCGAGAATAGCGTGAACATACACAACACACATAAAAACTTAGACAAGAAATGAATAAAGCTAGCCGATAAGGCCACCTTCCGAAAACTATACATAATAAAACAGTACACATTTTCTTTTTCTTTACAACCCAATCCACAAATGTGACTACAAACCTCTAAGAATAACAACTGTGATGGGACAGGGCCCCGCCATACCCCTGAATTTACAACAACCGACCATAACAGGGATAAGCCTCCGGAGTAATGGAGCTTCTCAACAGCTGAATCAGTGATCCTACAAGTGAGGATCAGCAACCTGTATACTCTACCTGCGGCATGAACGCAGCCCCCCGAAGGAGGTCAGTACAACATGTACCAAATATGTGAAACTGAAAGTACTGTAATAAAATCATAAGTTTATAATAAAACTGGAGACAAGTATGATAACTCAATTAACAGTACACTGTGCCTTACTAACAATGAGAGTAATCAAGAGTATACTTACAACATAAAAATAGGGAGCTTATGATCAAAGCAGGACCACCCGCCCGTAGTATCATTAAGAAATCCTACTCCTGGGACTATTTCACCCGCATAGGTCGTGTGGACCCGCATGAGGTATTCCTCGCATAGGCTATATCCGCCCGCATGGGACTATTTCACCCGCATAAGCCCATGCACTGCATTTCGCGTATTCCTCGCATAGGTCGATCCGCCGCACGGACTATTTCACCCGCATAAGCCCTTACTGCACTCGCATGAGGTATTCTAGGGTGGCCAAGATGTCTTGGCCGACCCGACCCGGTCCCGGCCCCGACCGACCCGGCCGACCCGACACGACCCGCTTATAAAAAAAAAAAAATGGGGACCTGGCTCGAATCGGCGGGGACAGGTCTGTCCCACCCGACCCGACCA
This sequence comes from Przewalskia tangutica, assembly GCA_029844215.1. Lineage (NCBI taxonomy): Eukaryota > Viridiplantae > Streptophyta > Magnoliopsida > Solanales > Solanaceae > Przewalskia > Przewalskia tangutica. The sequence goes on from JAQGDG010000030.1 coordinate 232,508, forward strand.
CCGCCAGCCTCGATCCCGCCCCGACCCATCCCGACCCCCGCCCGCCCCGCCTCCCTCCTTTCAGAAAATAGCGGTTGTCCAACGGCCATTTTACATTTTGGCCGTTGGACAACGGTCATTTTAGCCTCCCAAACCCCCGTACCCCCTTTATATTTATTTTTAACCCCTAAGTTATTATATTTACACTTTAACCCAATTTTCAACTATAAATACCTCATTCTTCTTCTTATTATTTTCACAAATCTTTCTACTCTCTAATCTCTCAATCAATTATCAATCAATCTCTATACAACATTGTCTACATATTCAATCTATTTATTAATTTGAGAATTGAGAGTGAAGTTGGCAACTAGCTTGAGGATTATCTATCGAGCTATGTTTCAATTTTCAACCTCTCGATTACACGTCGACTCTACGTCGGCGTTTGGTACATTCGTTCTCTCATTAAATTATTATTTTGTCTTTATTTCATTTAGCACATCTAATTTCATTATCTTTAACTATTTATTAGCATAATTAAAATGAAAGGACTAAGAGGCATGTTGGGTAAGGGTAAGGGTCAGGCTTCTTCTAGTAGGGGTGGTAACAAGGGCAAGAGTACTTCTTCTAGTATTCCTGTTCCAGCTATTCCTAGACAAGATGATTTTATAGATCCTGAAATACCATATGATCTTGACACAAATGATTATCCTCAAATTGAAGAAGATTTTAATTTAGATGACACCCTAGATGATGATACACCTACTAATGAAGATGATACACCCACTAGTGAAATGCCTCCTATCCCCCCTACTATGAGACGAGGTCCGGCAAAACGACCATTAAAATCAGTTGTATGGAAATATTTTGACAGGGACGTAGCTAATCAAGTAGCTGTATGTAAAACTTGTAAAAATGTTTATTCTTTTAAAACTGGACAAGGTCATGGTGGGACGGGGGGTTTAGGAAGACACCTATTGCAAAAACACAAAGCCTTGCATGCCCAATACATGATTGAAAAAAATGGTGAGAAAGCGTCCTCTCAATCGGAACAAGGTTCACATACTGTTTCGGAAAAAGTACAGGGTCAAATTAACCCTATGACGGGGGGAGTTGTAGGCCCTAAATACGATAAACATAAAGATAGGGAATCACTAGCAAAATTAGTTCTTTGTGGAGGGTTTGCCTTTTCATTTCTGAATCTCTGGTTTTATTCATTATATTAGAGATATGTATAATCCTCGCTTATAAAGGTTTTCCTAGATCAATCTGTTAAAGAGATGTATTTAAATTTGCACATGAATATCAATGATTTACGTTATGCATTATATCATTTAAATTGCAAAGTCGCTTTAACTCGATATAGTCGTAGTACTAACGCCATGATTATTTAACGGAACTTTGTCATTGGATAGATTATAAATGGTCTATGCAAAAACGTATTTTAGCATATAGATATATAGATAGTAGGCACACTGTGAGTTTATTTCAGAAAATATTTATTCAGTCTGTGATTATTACGGAATAACCGATAAAGTTATGAGTATTACATTAGATAATGCATCTTCTAACAATTCTGCTATTAGTATTTTAAGAGATGTTTTAACTCCGTCTTTTCCAAAACATTTTCATATCAAATGTGCGTGCCATATTTATAACTTAGTTGTAAAGGATGGTCTTACACTTTTTCAAGATATTCTTGAAAAAATACAATTTGCTATACACTTTATTTTTAAAAATAATAGAATTCAACAGAGAAAAGAATATAAAAAACTTGCCACGATTGTGGACTATCTTCGAAAAATTGTTATACCTCGTATTTTCCAGTATGTGCGTAGGCGTCGTCTGACAATGCTTTAGCCTTAAGATAGGCACTTTGGGCGAAATTTGTGCACAACCCACGAAACGAATGGTTTTCCGACGAAAAGTTTTTCAAAACTTGCGTAGGGTAAATTACGGCTATGTCATTTATAATTTTTGCGGATTTTTCCGAGAGACGAAATATTTTGGACCAACGGGAGGGTGACACTTGTCACCCTCATATGGACGGCAACTTGGGCAAGGGTTGGACGATTTTGTGGCTTAGTTTTTGGTCAAGGAGTTGGTAGGATATTTGTGTAGTAGATGGATAAGGACACTTGCCTAAATCTCCACCTTACACTTGCCTACCACTTGGCTTCATCTTGGCCATTGGTTGGCCTATAAATACCCCCCTAACTTGAAGGTTTTCTTCATCCACAAATCAATTCTCCAAGTCTTGAAAAATCCCTCCCCTCTCTTATAGCTTTTCGTCAAGCTCTTCTCCCCTTCCTCGAGTCCTAGCCAAACCTACCTCCCTTGGTAGAAAGTTGTCTTCCAAGTATAGTTACTATTCCTAAATACCTAGCCCCAAATCCCTTATAGTATTTAAGTAGAAGTTGTTAGAAACTTCTAAGGGTTTCTTGAGCTATCGGAGCGTACAAATTAGGAGCTAAACCTTGCTCAGATCGACATTTAACTTGGATAATTTTGGGCTTATCGAGGTAAATACTCTTGTCCTTCTATTGTAATTGGATATTACATATAAGAATAGTTAAGATTTGAGTATAAGATATGAAGGATATTAAAGAATAGAATTGAACCAAATCACATCGGAAGAATAATAAAGAAGTATTGAATCAGACTTACATAGATGTATTCTGATGAGACTTGTGTAGCTTGACGGGTAGGGAAGTGTTGCCCAATTTTCCGTAGAATAAAGAACCTCTGCTTAGAATAGTCTACAGAGTAGTCTAGACATTGATAGACGTATCTGACTATTATAGGTTGATTCTCTGTAGCGACATATTCGACTTGGCGGTGGTTTTCGCCGGAAGGTATGTGATTCTTCCTATACTCTTGAGCATGATATTTTAAAATATATATAGTAATGCGGTACGTGCGTGTGTTAACCGGACGTCTTATTACAATGTCTTTTGACTTAAGCCTGAATAATAAGAATCTTGAAGTATTTCAAAAGAATATTGAATCATTTTTAACAGAAGAGTAATATTTGGTTTTAAACAAAAAGCTTAAGAGTTATACTAGCTTTATGGGAAGTTAGGTATAACAACTTAAGAAAGATAAAAGGAACTGTTTACTTATTTGTTTATAAAAGCCTTGTATTGATTTCTGTAAAGTGTAGTAAGATTGTTTGATAAGTAGACATATTATGATGCTACGTGTGTTAGTGTCTTGTAATGTTGTGAAAGGGGTCATTCTTGTTGCTTACGTTGTTAACGCGTTAAGACCGTTATCTTTGTTATTATATCACATACCCCCTTGACTTGTTATACCGAGGGCTTGCCACCCTTGATGCGGGTCTATACGGCCTATGCGGTCTGTGTGACTATGCGGAGCTGCGGGAGTTCCAGGATTGATCATTCCGGGTGTTTTATCCCTATGCGGGGGATGCCTTATGCGGTCTGTGTGACTATGCGGTCTATGAGACTATGCGGACTACGGGAGTCCAGGAGTGTACCGGGGTTAGCTACCCCGTCACGAGAATACCTCATGCGGTCCGTGTGACCTATGAGGCTGGAAGTCCAGATTAGGCACGCATAATGATACTATGGGCGATTGGCCTTGCTTCGATCATTCGCGGCCTAGAAAAGACCAGTTACATTATATCTATTTTGCTCTTGTTTATGTTGTGGCACTATGTGCAGTTGAACTGATTGTATTTGCAAATGGTTTTAAATACTTTGATTTTACTTCAGTACTTTACAGTTTCGCATACTTGGTACCTGTTATGCGACCTCCTTGGGTGCGTTCATGCCGCAGGTAAGGGCAAGCAGGTGCTAGATCCACATCCTTAGGATCTCTACTTTGGTGTCAGGAGCTCCATCTTCTCCGAAGGCTTGACTTTTGGTATGGTTCTCCCTGATGTTGTAGATATATGTACATTCAGGGTATGGCGGGGCCCTGTCCCGCCATAGTTGTTTACATTCCTAGAGGTCTGTAGTCATGTTGTAAAGTTGGGATGTAATCGTTCACTCTTTATATATATATATGCGAAAGGCGACTTTCATCCGATAAAGCGTGTCTCAATTTACATTTGTTTCATGTCTTGTTTTTATATTCCTGATTACTGGATGTATGTCTACTTGGGTGCCAGAGCACCATCACTGCCGAACAGTCGTGACAAAAATTCGAAGAAGTACCAACTAGGTGGAATTCTTTATATGACCAACTAGTTGTTGCTTATGACTATAGAAAACCTATTACTTTATTTTTAACGCCATAATCAAAATCCAAATGATATGATTGTGGATAATGATTGGGAGAAAATTAGAGAACTTATTGTATTTTTAGAAAATTTTCAACGAGCAACAAAATAATTTTCTACTTTATATATCCTACTATTTCAACTATGTTGTTTTATATAGCTATAATATTTTTACTTCTTAAAGAATATATGGAAAAACACCTTATACTGCAGCCTATTAAAAATGTTTATGAAATTAAAGAAATATTTTATTCCTATTCCTATTTATATTATTGGTCTTTGTATTAAACCCGACTATTAAAGTAGAGGGTTGTAAAAGTCTTATTGAAAATATTTATAACTGTATGGACGTACTACCACCTCCAACTCCCAAAAATTTAAATGTTGAGCCACCTAGTGAACAACGCTAGAAGAAGTGTTGAATAGCGTAGAAGATGAATGCAAAAAAGTATATCGGCATTACCAGCAAGAAAGTGCTAGTAACCAACCGACTTTTGTACCATCTTCTTCTTCAACACAAAAAAAAGGCATCTTTGTTTACGGGCTACTACTATTAGTTCTATTGAAAGCCTCAGAAATAGAATGTGCGGTGGTACCAGTACTAACCAAATTAGTGAGTTCGATGTTTTTGTTTTGCAGGGTAATTTACCTTACAGCGCTTATCAATGAAGAAGGAAAGGAAGACTTGCTGAAATATTGGAGCCAGAATGAGAAGACATTTCCGACACTTTCAATGATGGCCCGAGATATTTTGAACATTCAAGCGTCATCAATCGCTTCTGAAAGCGCTTTTTCAGCAGACATATTTCAAATAGGAGAGCACATACACTTATTAGCCGGAGACAGCTTGGAGATGGCGGTACTATTCAGAGATTGGATACGAGCGGAGCGAAGGAGGTGCGGTCAACCAGAGATTAACGAAGAAGAAGACGACAACTACAACGATATTTTATCTGAAGGCATGAGTAGCGACGTGGAACAATTTGACCAAGATATACTAATTCCAACCGAAGAACCACAAGGAATTATAAAGAAACTAGAAAAAATATTTTCAAATTGGTAATTTATTTCATTGCAATTTTTTAATTTTTCTATGTCTTTTGCAATTTTTTTCAACAACAGTACACTACAATGTTGTAATTTTGAATCTTGTATATTTCAATGAAATAATTAATAATATAAGAGGCACAAAAACAACCTTGGGATGTTTTTTTTACACTCTTCTTGTCTTTATTTAATTATTTAGTTTATACTTTATCTTTCGTTATAGTTTATACTTTATAGTTTATAAATATATTATATATATGAGTATAATTATTATACTATAAGTCTATAATATTATACTATTATAGTATATGTATATGACTATATGACAAGTATATGACTATATGTTAATCAGTTAATGTTACTTTGTTAGTAATTTAGTATTTTTAATTTAGTGAAAAAATTTAAAAAAAAATCAAAACCCGCCAGACCCGTCCCGTCCCGACCCGACCCGTCCCGACTTCTACCAGTGGATCGGGACCGGACGACACAGTATGGTCCCCGACCCGACCCGCCAGCCCGCCTACCGACCGCCTTTTCTCCGCCCCGACCGCCCGACCCGCTTAACCCGAGCGGTGGGCCGGCCCGGCCACCGCCAGTCCTAAGGTATTCTCGCATAGGTTGTATCCGCCGCATGGGACTATTTCACCGCATAAGTCCCACGGACTCGCATGAGGTATTCCTCGCATCGTGGGTAGCAATCCACGGAATATGCAAATGCCACAAACCCGGGGAATGCCCCGTAATGAATAATATACCACTAGCACAAACCGGCTATCATACATAACATAAGCACTACCGGCTTATCATACAATATATAAGCAAGTTAAGAAATCCCCTAACTTCTTATTATTCTTATTCATATACACTCTCATTTTAGTTTACTTAAGGCACTAACATGTCTTTTATAAAAAATCCGGGAATTTAACCCAAGGTACTACATACTTCCACTCTTTTAAAATGACTCTTTTTCATATAAAACTTCCAAGATACTAATAACCATAGTATCAAGTCATAACTACTTTTCAAGACAAGTCACAATACCTTTTAGAAAATACATTTTCAGGCTTCTAAATTAAGTGACTTCTTTCTTTTAAAACCTTAAGCAATTGATGCCTTTAAATCAATTTGCCTTTCATTATCAAGTCATTTATCATACTTATATTACTTAGAGTAAACCACTCTTTTTAACTTTTCATAAAGCTATTATAACCAACTTCCCATAAAGCCGTTATACTAGCTTTATACTTTAGAAACTTACATTCTTCTTTATAACCAAGAGACTTAAAATTTCCAACAAAACAAGTATCAAAAATACTTTCAACATACTTAAAGTCTCTTAACTTTTGAAAACCAAGATATCCTTAATATTTAAACAAGTGAGTTAATTCCTAACTCAACCAACTTGGACATTCTTAAAATAAGCCAAGGATATCAAATGGACTAGATTGTCAAAATCTCAGACGCCTACCGCATTATACATTTACAACTTATTCATGCTCAAGAGATAAGAAAGTTCCACATACCTCTTCTGGCTTAATCCACTTGCTAAGTCCAATACTCCGCACGTGGTATGTCAACCTATAATGACCATAGTACGCCTATTAACTTCTTACTTCAAACGTAGAATATTCCAAGTGCAAAGTCACTAAATTCTACGGAAAATCGGGGACAAAGACTTCCTTTGTTTCTACATACTTTGCCACCTTTTTCAAGGCCGAATTCAATAACCAAACACGCCACATTTAAGGCTCAACAAGGTAGTTAACAATAGGGGATTACATGCTTAATCAAGGCGTGTAAAATTCCGCCCACAATAAATATCAAACTAGTCCAACATATAATGTCCATTCGCAAAATAGGAACAACAATACAAATTCGTTTCCAATCCCTTTTCAATCCAAGTGGTTTAATATAACATGTTATCTAGCCACAATTGATTATAACTACTACAATCCTCAAGTAGGTAAACATGCGGCGATTCTAATTATCGACCAAATTGTATTTCAATTTCAAATGGCTTAACATGTCATTTTCGGATTTGAGCTTCCAAATTTCCATAACACTTATCAATCTTCATAACACATATCACATGATCATTTCTAACTTATAATAACATGGAATCTTCAATTACAAAAGTAAGACGAAGATTATACCTCATTTAGCCCAAATATGATCCAAGATTACAAGTCGATCCTTAGCAACTTTAGCTCCTCCTTTCGACGTTCCAATCCACTCCAAGCAACCCTTAGAAGCTTATGAAGAACTCCTCTTCAAGTTCCAACTTCAAAGTTGTTACACCCTTAAATTCAAGTTAAGATAAGAACATACCAAGGAATTTAAGATTTGAAAGTGGAAAGATAAGTGGACAAACATGTGTTGGATGGATTTGGAGTCTACCTTGGAGTGTTGTACCCCAGTTGTTAAGAATTTCGAGGTGTTTAAAAATCCTAGTGTGTAGTCCGTTAAATCTAGTTCCCAACGCAACAAACCGTTCGTCGATAGGACATCAGAGTCAAAAGTTATGGCAGTTTCAAGGTGGGTGCGCAATGCAAAGCGGCGCTGATTCAGGTACAGTGCTGCCGCGGCCGAATCGCACGCGCGCCGGTTATCTGGGGTTGAAGAGGTTGCGACATCGCGGCGCCAGACGCAGGGCGCGCCGAATGCGGGAAATTATTCTCACGAAGTGGTGCCGCGGCGCCGAGGCGGGATTTTTCTGCGGTAAAGGATGAAAATCAGGGGATATTTTGGTAAAAGCCTATGGGAGGGTGACAAGTGTCCCTCCCATCCTTTTGACCAGGAAAGGGGCCTATTTTAGGGCCAAGTCTTTGAAGACTTGGCCATTTCATTTTGAAAACCCTCCCAAGAACTCCTCTCCCTTCTCTCTAGATTTTGAAGAAGAAACCTTGCCTTAGGAGAAATTGTTGGAGTGGCGGCAAGAAGGAAAAGTGTGGGTAAACTTTTGGGAAGCGCTGGTGGAATAGTTTGACGGAAAAGAAGTGGAAGAAAGGGGCTTTTGTGGGCTTCTCCAAAGGTAAAAGTTTCCCCTTCTCTTGGATATGAGTTAATACTAGTTATAGTAGTTTAGAAATGAGCCTGAGGCTGTTTTATTTAAGTTGAATAGATTTAGATCTTGTTGTCTTGTTGAAAACTGAAATGGGCATGTTAGCCTTAAGATGATAACTTCAATTTGGTTACTAATTTGGTCGTCGCATGTTGTAAAGGGGGATTGTAGTTGTTGAAGATGTCTAGGGCTAGATATCATGTTAGACCTAAGAACTTGGATTGGAAAAGAGTTGAAAGGGGTTAGTATTGGTTATATTGTTGGCCAAGAATAGCATGGAAATTATTGGTTTATTTTGTATCATTGTGGGGCAGAATTTTACGCGTCCTGTAAAGGCGTGTAATCCCCTTTGTGGTTAGCTGAATTGTGTGCCTTAAATGTGGCGTTGGTTATTGAAATTCGACCTTGAAAAAGGTGGCAAAGTTAGTAGAAACAAAGGAAGTTCTGTCCAAATTGCCGTAGAATTTAGGGACTTTGCACTTAGTTTATTCTACGTTCGAAGCTAGAGTTTGATAGGCGCTTATGACCTTATTAGGATCAAGTACTACGAGTAGCGTATCCTACTTGGAGGTATAGCATCTTGTGGAGCCTTTTGCTAATTGTCGCAATCGTCGCGGTATGTGATTCTTCCTATCCTCTTCAAAGATGATTATTTGTGAAATATATAGTGCAGTAGATGCACGTGTATTAAAGGAATTTGGTTTCCCTTGTTTTGCCTTGACTTGATATGAAGTGTAAAGGTCTTGATTGTTTGAAAAAGTAGGAAAATCTTATTTGTTAGTAATGGGTACTCGGTGGTTAAAGAATAAGCCCTCTTGGTCTCATAAAGGGCTTATAGTTGTAATTGGTTGGTTTAAAACATAAAGTGTTATAACGGCTTTATGGGAAGTTTGTTATAACCACTTTATGCAACTAAAAGAATGGTTTGTTGATTTCAAAAGATAAGAGACTTGACTTGTAATTGACCTAAATGGTGTTGAAAAGTGTGAAACCTCATTCGTGAGAAATGAGTACGTGGTGTTTAAAAGAATAATGTTACATAAATTTCGGAAATGGGAATAAGGATCGAACAAGCCAATGCAGCGTAATAAAGTGACTTAATAAGAATTATTGTAATCCAGTTTCGATCTTCTTGAAAATTCCAAGGTAAGGAACTCGATTTCTAAAAGAAAAGAGACTTAAGAATTTGAAGTGTTTTGTTTTAAAAAGAAAGGCATGGTTTCGCCTTGACTTGTTTAAAAAAAACATAAAGTGTTATAACAGCTTTATGGGAAGTTAGTTATAATGACTTTATAGGAGTAAAGGAATGGATTCATTATTGGATTTTTTAAATGGTACACTTGACGTTGTGCTAAAAAGTGTTTAAAGTGCTTGAATTAAACTCGAATGTGTTCGATACTACGTGTTAGTATCGTGTGGCTTTTACGTAGAAAGAGGTCTTTGTTTTGAAGGAATGAAAGTATGTAGTATTTTGGGGTTGAACCCCGGAATTGTTGACATGAAATGAAAGTACGTTGAACTGGCCTATGCTTGTTGTGATAGCTTTTGTTGTGCAAGTGTTGTATTTACGTACCGCGTCTCGTTGGAGGCGGCTATCCGGTTGATTGATGGACATCGACACGTTGGGTAGCCCACGTATGCTTCCACTATATCGATTCTTGATGGACATACCGACACGTTGGGAGGCCCACGTATGCTTGCATTGTGGTGTTATTATTGTTAGTTGATTGGACATACCGACACGTTGGGTAGCCCACGTATGCTTCCACATGAGTAGTATCTTGTTATTTGATTGGACATACCGACACGTTGGTAGCCCACGTATGCTTCCACAAATGAGTATTGTTTTGTTAGTTGTTTGGACATACCGACACGCCAGGCCCACGTATCTTTGCCACAGGATTGTTATCTTGTTACTTCCTTTGGGCATACCGACACGTTGGATGGTCCACGGTATGGGCCCACTAGGGCGGTTCGGCCATGCTTATACTGAGGTGAGATGCCGAGGCATGCGACTATGTGCGGGTTAAATTCGGGTTGTATTTGAGTGATGATTTTACGGGCATGAGTCCACGACTGGCATGACTACTTTTATGTAATCGTAGTTTGGTTATCATACATGTCTCCCGCTTTATATGGACTATTATGATTTCATTTACTGATTTTTCGCCACATACTTGGTACTGTTATCGACCTCCTTGGGCCGTTCATGCCGCAGGTTGAGGTACATAGCTTGCTGATCCGCATTCTTAGGATCGCTGTTCGGTTCTCGGAAAGCTCCATATCTCCGGAAGCTTGTCCTGTGGTACAGTTCCCTGAAGTTGTAGACTTTTGTATATTCAGGGGCATGGCGGGGCCCTGTGTTATACCCCGTATTTCCGGAGTATGTACGTGAGGACGTACGTACAAAAGTTTAGCCTTAAAGATAGGCCAAGTTCGAAATTTGTACACAACTCGCTAAAAGAATCGTTTTCCGACGAAACGTTTCCACAGCTTTCGTAGAGAAAATTCCGGCTATGTCATTAAGTATTTTTGCGGATTTTTCCGAGAGACGAAACATTTTGGACCAACGGGAGGGCAACACTTGGCACCCTCCCATTGATGGACTTGAATCGTCCATTGGACGAAAATGGAGAACATTGGCACGTTTTTTGTGCCATGGCACAAGTCAAGGAGTTGGTAGGATATTTGTGTTTAGTTAATCCTCACCCTACACTTGCCTTGCACTTGTCTTCATCTTGGCCATTGGTTGGCCAAGGCTTGAGCTATAAATACCCCCTTAGATGAAGAGTTCTTCATCCACAAAGTTATCTTCCAAGTCTCAAAATCCTCCTCTCCCTTTGTAGCCATTTCGTCCAAACACTCCTCCTCATGAAGTTGGCGAGGCCTAACCCCTCGCCTAGCCGAAATCTACCCCCCTCCCTTGGTAGAAAGTTGTCTTCTAAGTGTTGTTATAATGCCCAAAATACCCTAGCCCAAATACCTTAGTACTTAGTAGAAGTTGTGAAGAACTTCTAAGGTTCTTGGAGCATACAACTTAGGAGCAAAACCTTGCTCAGGCGCGACTTTTTCTAGGATATTATTGGGCTTACCGAGGTAACTAATCCTAACCCTCTTTTGAATTAGAATATATATACTGTTGTTGTATAAGGATAAGTATTAAATACTTAGAAGAATATTACGTAATAAATTGAACTATCATCACAATAGAAGGGTCTAAAAGAAGAAAAATTGAACTGTACTCACATAGACCGTTTTTACAGATGAACTTATATAGCTCACCGGAGGTTGTCTTGCCCGACTTTTCCGTAAATTGTGAACCCTCTGTTTAGAATGACCTTGAGTAGTCTAGACTTTGATAGATGTCCGTGACTATGATAGGCTGATTCTCTCACGCGCGACATACTCGACTTGGGGGAGGATTTTCGCGAGAAGGTATGTGATTCTTCCTAAGCATGATATTTTACAATATATAGTACGGTGACGTCATGTGCTATCTGAATAATACTTACGGCAATGCCTCACGGCTTAAGCTGAATAATACGTCTGTAATGCCTCACGGCTTAAGCCTGAATAATAAAGAACTGAAAACATTTCAAAAGAATACTGAATCATTTTTAACAGAAGATAAATATTTGGTTTTTAAAAACAAAAGCTTAAGAGTTATACTAGCTTTATGGGAAGTTAGGTATAACAACTTAAGAAAGATAAAAAGGAACTGTTTACTTGGTTGTTTATAAAAGCCTTGTATTGATTTCTAAGTAGTAAGATTTGTTTGATAAGTAGACATATTAGGATGCTACCGTGTTAGTGTCTTCAAATCTTTGTGTAAGGGGTCATTCTTCTTTGTGCTTACGTTGTTAACCTGTAAGTCCGTTGTCGTTATTGTATCACCTACCCGGACTTATGTATACCGAGGGCTTGCCTCACGCGGTCTATACGGACTATGCGGTCTCGAGACTATCGCGAGCGGTATGCTCGAGATTGATCATTCGGGCGTTTAGCTGATCGCGGATTCCTATGCGGTCCGCTGAGACTATGCGGTCTTTTGAGGCTATGCGGGCGCGAGCCTAGGCGGATCGGGGTTGGTTGCCCGATCACGAGGTATACCTCGTGCAGTACGTGTGTGACCTATGCGGACTGCGGAAGTCCAGGACTAGGCACGCAGAATGATACTATGGGCGATTGGCCTTGCTTCGATCATTCGCGGCCTAGACTAGACCTGTTACAGTTTTCCTAGTACTGTTATTGTTTGTGATATGGCACTATGTGCAATTGAACTGATTGTATTTGTGAAAAGGTTTTAAATACTTTGATTTCATTTTAAAGTACTTCATAATTTCACATACTTAGTACCTGTTGTACTGACCTCCTTCGGGGGGCTGCGTTCATGCCGCAGGTAAGGGCAAGCAGGTGCTAGATCCGCATCCTTAGGATCTCTACGTTGGTGTCGGGAGCTCCATCTCTTCCGGAGGCTCTACTTTTGGTATGATCTCCCTGTTGTAGATAGTTTTGTACAATCAGGTATGGCGGGCCTGTCGCCATAGTTGTATATTTCCTTAGAGGTCTGTAGTCATGATGTACGATTGCCGGATGTATCGCTAAACCATGATTATATATATATATGCCGAGCGATGTTTTTCACATAAAGCGTGGTCTTATTTTATAAACTGTTTCATGTCTTGCTTTATATTTTCCGCTGATTACTCTGATGTATGACTACTTGGGTGCCCTTGAGCACGATCCACGGGCCGAACAGGTCGTGACACCGTCCCGTCATTATGGTCTTATAATTCTTAGAGTGCATGCTATGTTGTGGGCAGAGTTTGTAAGGGATGTAACTGTTCAAGTTTTCATTTATGTTCAAAAGGTAACCGTTTGGGTTAGCCTATTTCATACTTTATGTTTTGTCTCATGTTTTCTTATTTCACTGCTTTCTTTCATGAGTTTTTATTTCCGCTGGTTTTTCTCTGATGTTGTATCACTAGGGTGCCCGGGGTAAGGCACCAGTCACGGGCCCCGGAACGGGTCGTGACAAAAGTGGTATCAGAGCAGTTAATCCTCGGAAAGTGTCTACATACCGTATCTAGTAGAGTCTTGATTATCGGTGTGTTGTGCACCACATCTATAATCAGGAGTCTACAGGATATTTAGGATTGGTTTCCATTCTTCTCATTCTAAGATCGTGCCTTAGAGCTGTGTTATAAGTTGGACTCCCTCTGACGTACTCTTTGTATACCAGTGATGCCTCCATGCAAGGAAACCAGAGCCCAGAAGGGCAAGCGGCGAGAGGAGTGCGAGTAGAGAGCCGGCGGTCTCTACTGAGACCACGACACCTGAGCCTCCAGTCCCACAGCCTGGAACAGAGGAGATGGGTTACAAGGAGATGGCCCAGTTGCTAGCCAGGATTGTGGCCAGACATGAGGATAGGATGGATGCAGCAGTTCCAGTTCCAGTAGTACCCATGGTTCACCCGAGGTCAGATAGTTTGAGACTACGGGATTTTTTCGAGTTGCGCCACCGAGTTCTGGTCGAGGCACGAGGATGATCCGCGAGTTCATCCAAGCGATTCTGGCGGATCATGAGAGTGATCAAGGCTTCGGAGACCGAGTCAGTGGTCTTAGGTTCGCATCGGCTGCGTGATACTGCAGTCGACTGGTTTGATTCGTGGGAGCTGTCCCGGGGAGCATGCACCTCCGGTTAGAGGCGAAGTTCTCGAGGCTTTCCTTGGCCATTTCTTGCCTCCAGATGAGGAGGACACGGCCGATAGATTTTTGATCTTTGAGACAAAGAGGCGCCTGATTCGGGAGTACAATGTGAGTTTGACTCATTGGCTCGGTATGTCCCGCTCGTGGCGGTATGGAGGATAGAGTGCCGTTATGTCACAGGACTCGATGACTACTTAGCGAGTTGCAGGAGTAGCTCTTCACTGCATGGATATTGCCCGCATGCAGCTTATGCACTTGGTGTGAGGCGTAGAGGTTGACGGATTAACGAAGACCAGCAGAAGAGGCAGGCGGTAGGGTCCTCTGGTGACCTTCGAGGCGGCCTCGGCAGACTAGTTATGCGCCTCCGCGACGGAGTGCTCCGCCACGCCTTCGGGGCGTTGGGAGACTCGGGCGGTCGAGCTCCAAGGTTTCAGGTTTTTAGGGGAGCAGGAACGTTAGTCAGATAGGACCACCCCTACCTCGTTGTGGCCGTTGTGGTAGGCTCCATGATGGGGAGTGTCGTGCTGGAATGGGAGTTTGTTTTGCATACGGTCAGCAGGGCCATTTTGCGAGGAATTGTCCAACCAGAGGTAGTGCGGATGTAGAGACTCAATTTCGGGATCGCTGGTCGATTCATCTCCCTTTGTGCGCAGCGAGAAGAACATGAGTAGAACGACAAAAAGGGAAAGTGAAGCAATAGTTACAGGTATATTCTTAACCCTCTAGAGACTAGTAGGCTTTGATGTCATGGTGATGTGTTAAGTGTTATGTTCGGATAGCTTTGTGTTAAAAATGTGATTTAGAAGCTTGACTAGTGAAAAAGGGAAAGTCTGGGGGTGAGAAATTTTGAACCTTAGAATTTATAACAATCGAGACCTTAGAGGTAAGTAGGCCAGAGTAAAAGATGTTGCGATGATCCTTTTGAGTACATAGTGCGGGAGTATATTCGGGTGATAAGTCCATGAGTGGCATAACTGATTCTTTTGTAAGTGCAGTGGTAAAGACTATACCGGCGTCTGCGTTTTGGAGACTTAGAAGGAACATTCGGGACGAATGTTTCTAAGGGGGGGAGAATGTTACACCCCGTAAATTCAAGAAGTTAAGATAAGAACATACCAAGGAATATAAGATTTGAAAGTGGAAAGATAAGTGGACAAACACGTGTCGATGGATTTGGAGTCTACCTTGGAGTGTTGTACCCCAGTTGTTAAGAATTTCGAGGTGTTTAAAAGCCTAGTGTGTAGTCCGTTAAATCTAGTTCCCAACGCAACAAACCCGTCGATAGGACATCGAGTCAAAAGTTATGGAAGTTTCAAGTTTGGTGTGCGATCGAGCCAGCGATTTTGGTTGAAGTGCCATGCGCGGAATGCGAGGCCGCGCGGTTATCTTGGGGTTCGCGAGGTTGCAGCGCGCGACGCGAGAATGCAGGCGACACGAATGCGGGAAATTATTCTTCGAAGTGGGCCGCGCCGAGGCGGGATTTTTCTGCGGTAAAGGACGAAAATCAGGGGATATTTTGGTAAAAGCCTATGAGAGGGTGACAAGTGTCCCTCCCATCCTTTTGACCAGTAAAGGGGCCTATTTTAGGGCCAAGTCTTGGAAGACTTGGCCATTTCATTTTGAAAACCCTCCCAAGAACTCCTCTCCCTTCTCTCTAGATTTTGAAGAAGAAACCTTGCCTTAGGAGAAATTGTTGGAGTGGCGGCAAGAAGGAAAAGTGTGGGTAAACTTGTGGGAAGCGCTGATGGACGAGTTTGACGGAAAAGAAGTGGAAGAAAGGGGCTTTTGTGGGCTTCTCCAAAGGTAAAAGTTTCCCCTTCTCTTGGATATGAGTTAATACTAGTTATAGTAGTTTAGAAATGAGCCTGAGGCTGTTTTATTTAATTTGAATAGATTTAGATCTTGTTGTCTTGTTGAAAACTGAAATGGGCATGTTAGCCTTAAGATGATAACTTCAATTTGGTTACTAATTTGGTCGTCGCATGTTGTAAAGGGGGATTGTAGTTGTTGAAGATGTCTAGGGCTAGATATCATGTTAGACCTAAGAACTTGGATTGGAAAAGAGTTGAAAGGGGTTAGTATTGGTTATATTGTTGGCCAAGAATGGCATGGAAATTATTGGTTTATTTTTGTATCATTGTGGCGGAATTTTACGCGTCTTGTAAGCGTGTAATCCCCTTTGTGGTTAGTCGAATTGTGTGCCTTAAATGTGGCATTGGTTATTGAAATTCGACCTTGAAAAGGTGGCAAAATTAGTAGAAACAAAGGAAGTTCATCCAAATTGTCGTGAATTTAGGGACTTTGCACTTAGTTTATTCTACGCTCAAGCTAGAGTTTGATAGACGTTTTATTACCTTATTAGGATTGAAGTACTACGAGTGGCGTATCCTACTTGGAGGTATAGTCTTGTGGAGCCTTTTGCTAATTGTCGGCAATCGTCGCGAGGTATGTGATTCTTCCTATCCTCTTCAGCATGATTATTTGTGAAATATATAGTGCAGTAGATGCACGTGTGTTAAAGGAATTTGGTTTCCCTTGTTTTGCCTTGACTTGATATGAAGTGTAAAGGTCTTGATTGTTTGAAAAAGTAGGAAAATCTTATTCGTTAGTAATGGGTACTCGGTGGTTAAAGAATAAGCCCTCTTGGTCTCATAAAGGGCTTATAGTTGTAATTGGTTGGTTTAAAACATAAAGTGTTATAACGGCTTTATGGGAAGTTTGTTATAACCACTTTATGTAGCTAAAAGAATGGTTTGTTGATTTCAAAAGATAAGAGACTTGACTTGTAATTGACCTAAATGGTGTTGAAAAGTGTGAAACCTCATTCGTGAGAAATGAGTACGTGGTTTTTAAAAGAATAATGTTGCATAAATTTCGGAAATGGGAATAAGGATCGAACAAGCCAATGCAGCGTAATAAAGGAAATAGTAATGACAATTAATTATATTAAAACCAGTAGAAACCTCCATCTGCATAGAAGCTAAGATAAGACAAAATTGTATTACATTTCCTAGAATCATGGCTGCTCTAATAAGAATTATTGTAATCCAGTTTCGATCTTCTTGAAAATTCCAAGGTAAGGAACTCGATTTCTAAAAGAAAATAGACTTAAGAATTTGAAGTGTTTTGTTTTAAAAAGAAAGGCATGGTTTCGCCTTGACTTGTTTAAAAAAAACATAAAGTGTTATAACAGCTTTATGGGAAGTTAGTTATAATGACTTTATAGGAGTAAAGGAATGGATTCATTATTGGATTTTTTAAATGGTACACTTGACGTTGTGCTAAAAAGTGTTTAAAGTGCTTGAATTAAACCTGAATGTGTTCGATACTACGGGTGTTAGTATCGTGTGGCTTTTACGTAGAAAGAGGTCTTTGTTTTGAAGGAATGAAAGTATGTAGTATTTTGGGGTTGAAACCCGAAATTGTTGACATGAAATGAAAGTACGTTGAACTGGCCTATGCTTGTTGTGATAGCTTTTGTTGTGCAAGTGTTGTATTTCTGTGCTACCGCGTCTCTCGTTGGAGGGCCGGCTATCTGGTTGATTGATGGACATACTGACACGTTGGGTAGCCCACCGGTATGCTTCCACTATATCGATTCTTGATGGACATACTGACACGTTGGGAGGCCCACGGGTATGCTTCCATTAGGGGTGTTATTATTGTTAGTTGATTGGACATACTGACACGTTGGGTAGCCACGTATGCTTCCACAGATGAGTAGTATCTTGTTATTTGATTGGGCATACCGACACGTTGGGTAGCCACGTATGCTTCCACGATGAGTATTGTTTTGTTAGTTGTTTGGACATACCGACACGTTGGGTGGCCCACGTATCGCCACGAGGATTGTTATCTTGTTACTTCCTTTGGGCATACCGACACATTGGATGGTCCACCGTATGGGCCCACTAGGACGGTTCCAGGGCCATGCTTATACCGAGGTGAGATGTCGGGGCATGCGACCATTGTGCGGGTTAAATTCCCGGGTTGTATTTGAGTGATGATTTTACGGCATGAGTCCCTGACTTGGCATGACTATTTTTATGTGGTACAGTAGTTTGGTTATCATACATGTCTCCTGCTTTATATAGACTATTATGATTTCATTTACGATTTTTCGCCACATACTGGTACTGTTGTATCGACCTCCTTCGGGCCGTTCATGTCGCAGTTGAGGTACATAGCCATCGATCCGCATTCTTAGGATCGCTGTCGGCTTCTGAAGCTCCATATCTCCTAAGCTTGTCCGTGGTACGGTTCTCAAGTTGTAGACTTTGTATATTCAGCATGGCGGGCCCTGTCCCGTCATTATTGTCTTAAAATTCTTGAGGTCTGTAGCACCGTAGGCGAGTTTGTAAGGGATGTAATCGCTCAAGTTTTCATTTATGTTCAAAAGGTAACCGTTTGGGTTAGCCTGTTTCATACTTTATGTTTTGTCTCATGTTTTCTTATTTCACTGCTTTCTTTCGTGTGTTTTTATTTCCGCTGGTTTTTCTCTGATGTTGTATCACTAGGGTGCCCGGGGTAAGGCACCAGTCACGGGCCCCGGAACGGGTCGTGACAAAAGTTGAATAACTCCTTAGGTTTTCGCCTTGCGACTAATACGAAAACACCATTTTTCCGAGATCTTTCTATTGAGATACACTTACAATACCCTTAGGTACCTTGTTTTAAAGTATGAGGATTATTGGACAAAAATTGAAAAATCTTCTCTTGGAAAGTGACCATTGCCGTGAGCCTCTCTAAGAGGGCAAGAACAAGATTTCAATTTTTTTTCTAAGTGTAGAATGACAAAGTCTTGCTACTAGTATACTTAAATAATACTAGGAAGGGTCAAGATTAAAACAAATGGGTGGCTTGGATGAGTTTCACAAGGATCAAGCCAAGTGGCCCTTTGACAAGTCAACAATGTCAAGCTCTTTGTCTTTGCAAGACTTGGTCATTTAAATTATGGTCAAATGACCATTTTAACCATGTCAATTTCGTCCAAGACCACTAAGGGGGGGTGACACGTGTCGCCCTCCCGTTCGTCGCAATATTTCGTTTTCCGACAATTCCATAATTCCGATAAATTTTTACTCGTCTCAAATCTTAACATTTTTGAGTTCTTACGTACGTTCTTATAAACATATCCTGTAATTTCCGGGGTGTAACATGATGATAACCAGACCGCAGGTCTATCTTGGAGAAACACCTCGCACCCTGCAACTGGTCAAACAAATCATCAATCCTGGGGAGGGGGTATCTGTTCTTGATGGTTACCTTATTCACCGTTGTAATCAACACACATACGCAGCCCCATCCTTCTTCTTGAAACAAAACCGGCGCTCCCCAGGGAGAAACACTAGGCCGGATAAAACATTTTCCAGCAAATCTTTCAGCTGGTCCTTCAACTCCCTCAACTCAGCAGGTGCCATCCTGTACGGCGGAATAGATATAGGCCGAGTGTATGGCAACATATCAATACAAAACTCAATATCCCTCTCAGGAGGGATACCCGGGAGATCGTCTGGGAATACATCTGGAAACTCCCTAACCACTGGCACTGACTGAAGAGCTGGCACCTCAGCGTCTGTATCGAATACTCGAACCAGATGATAGATGTACCCTTTCTGCACCATCTTCCTGGCCTTGAGGTAAGAAATAAACCTACCCCTCGGCGACGTTGTATTGCCCTTCCACACGATAACTGGCTCACCAGAAATCGAATCGGACCAACTCGTTTCTACGATCACGCGTTGGCATAACAGGAAGCCAACCAGTCCATACCCATAATGACGTCAAAATCTGTCATCTCCAACTCTATCAAGTCTGATAGGGTCTGACGACTGTTAATAAACACCGGGCAACCCTTGTACACCCGCTCAGCTAACACCGAATCACCCACTGGCGTAGGTACCTCAAAAGGCTCTATCGACACCGGCTTTATCCCGATTCTACCAGCAATAAGAGGGGACACATAGGACAAGGTAGAACCTGGATCTATCAAATCATAAATGTCACAGCATGAAATCAATAATGTACATGTGACGATGTCCGGGGAAGCCTCCTGATCCTGGCGGCTGGCTAAGGAATATATGCGGTTCTGTGGACCGCTAGAACTGGAACCTCCACCACGACCCCTGCCGCGGCCTGCCGTTCCGTGAGCACCATGCCCTCCGGGGCGCATAACCACAGAAGAAGAAGAAGATCCGGTAACTGACCTTGTCGGCTGAACTATACCACTCCCGCCGCCTCTGGTCGGACAATCCCTCTTCATAAGGCCCTGCTGGCCACAAGAGAAACAAGCTCCCGAAGCAATACGACACTCGCCCGGGTGAGATCTACCGCATCGAACACACCGCGATGCGGGTGGTCTCGATCGGTGACGGACTCTGCCTCCCTGAAACCCCGAAGTCCGGAGCCACGACCGCTCGAATGACACGGTGATCAACCCTCCCGCCGAAATCGGAAGGGCACTCGCGGCTGAAATGTGGACTGGTCTGCCGAGGCCGTCCGCCTAAAATTGCCACGAGACCGTTGTCTCGCCTCTTGGGCAGGCCTGAGTCTAGCTGATCCTTCCTCTCTCTGTCATCTATCCCCTGCGCATACGCCTGCATCCTAGTAATATCCATACCTGGCTGAAGGGCCACCCCCAAGCATGCAGTAATCATATGACGGTATAGCCCCATCACATAGCGATGAACTCTGTCCGCCATGTCAGCCACAATGGTGAGCGCATACCTGGCCAATGAGTCAAACTTCAGGCTGTACTCTCTGATAGTCCTCCCATTCTGTCTCAATGTCAATAATCTATCCACGCGGGCTCTTCTCATCTCAGGAGGCAAAAAGTGGTCCAGGAAGGCCTTTGTGAACTCCTTCCAAACAGCTGGAAGAGCACCCTCACCTTTAGACAGCTCCCATGACTCAAACCAGTTCAACGCAATATCACGTAACCGGTAAGAGGCTAGCACAACTGACTCTGTCTCCGAGGCCCTAAGCACCTGCATAGTCCGCTGTAACTGCCGAATAAACTCCTGAGGATCCTCCTCAGATCTCGAACCATAGAACTCGGGTGGATGACAACCCAGAAAATCCCGAATCCGTAAACTATCGGCTCTAGGGTTAGCTACCTGCTCCTGTCGGCGCTGCCCTACCACTATGCTGGTCAATAACCGGATCTGCTCTCCATAATCTCTATACTCGGCACTGCGCGAATCGAGGATCAGTATCGGAACCTCTAGAGCTACGCCGCTCGCCTCTAATCACGGCGCGTGGTGAACTCGCCGATCGCCCACAACCTCGTGCATAGTCCGGGCTCGAGTCCGAGTAACCTCTCTGCACTCACTAGCGCCTCTGCCGCTTTGCCCTTCTGGGCCCTGGTCGCCTTCCGTGGAGGCATAACTGATACATAAGAATAGGTCAGAGAGGATTCAACCTAATAAGACAGCTCTATTGCACGATCTCAGAGAGAGAAGAATGGAAACCAATCCTAAATGTCATGCAGCCACCTGATTATAGATGTGGTGCACAACACACCGATAATCAAGACTCTACTAGACACGGTCTGTAGACAGTTTCTGTTACACCCCGGAATTTCAGGATATGTTTATAAGAACGTACGTAAGAACTCAAAAATATTAAGATTTGAAACGAGTAAAAATTTATCGGAATTGTCGGAAAATGGAATTGTCGGAAAACGAAATATTGCGACGAATGGGAGGGCGACACGTGGCACCCCCCCTTTTTGGACTTGGACGAAATTGTCATGGTTAGAATGGTCATTTGACCATAATTTAAATGACCAAGTCTTGCAAAGACAAAGAGCTTGACATTGTTGACTTGTCAAATGCCACTTGGCTTGATCCTTGTGAAAAGCATCCTAACCACCCATTTGTTCTAATCTTGACCCTCCATCTTGTTATATATGTATACTAGTGCAAGACAAGCTTCAACACTTAGACAAATTTTACAAAAATCTTGAAGAACACAAATAGGGCTCTCGATTTTGCACTAGGGTTTCAAGAGAAATTTTTTGTTTGTTGTCCAATAATCTCCCACTTTAAACCAAGGTTCCTAAGGATATTGTAAGGGTATCTCAATAGAAAGATCCCGGAAAAATGGTGTTTTCGTATTAGTCGCAAGGCCGAAGCTAAAGGAGTTCTTCAACTTTGAAGTTGGAACTTGAAGATGAGTTCTTCATAAGCTTCTAAGGGTTGCTTGGAGTGGATTGGAACGTCGAAAGGAGGAGCTAAAGTTGCTAAGGATCGACTTGTAGTCTTCGATCATATTTGGGCTAAATGAGGTATAATCTTCGTCTTACTTTTGTAATTGAAGATTCCATGTTATTATAAGTTAGAAATGATCATGTGATATGTGTTATGAAGATTGATAAGTGTTATGGAAATTTGGAAGCTCAAATCCGAAAATGACATGTTGAGTCATTTGAAATTGAATTACAATTTGGTCGTTAACGAGAATCGTCGCATGTTTACCTACTTGAGGATTGTAGTAGTTATAATCAATTGTGGCTAGATAACATGTTATATTAAACCACTTGGATTGAAAAGAAATTGGAAGAAGAATTGGTATTGTTGCCCTAATTGCGAATTGACATCAGAGTTTAGACTAGTTTGTTTTATATTGTGGGGCGGAATTTTACATGTCTTGATTAAGCGTGTAATCCCCTATTGTTAACTACTTTGTTGGGACTTAAATGTGGCGTGTTTGGTTATTGAATTCGGCCTTGAAAAAGGTGGCAAAGTATGTAGAATCAAAGGAAGTGCTGTCCGATTTTCCGTAGAATTTAGTGACTTTGCACTTGGAATATTCTACGTTTGAAGTAAGAAGTTAATAGACGTACTATGGTCATTATAGGTTGACATACTACGTACGGCGAATTGGACTTAGCAAGTGGATTAAACCGAAGAGGTATGTGGAACTTTCTTATCTCTTGAGCATGAATAAGTTGTAAATGTATAGTACGGTAGACGTACAAGATTTTGACAATCTAGTCTATTTGATATCCTTGGCTTATTTTAAGAATGTCCAAGTTGGTTGAGTTAGGGAGTTAACTCACTTGTTTAAATATTAAGGATATCTTGCTTTTCAAAAGTTAAGAGACTTTAAGTATGTTGAAAGTATTATTGATACTTGTTTTGTTGGAAAGTTTAGGTCTCTTGGTTATAAAGAAGTATGTAAGTTGCTAATGTATAAAGCTAGTATAACGGCTTTATGGGAAGTTAGTTATAATAGCTTTATGGAAAGATAAAGAGTGGTTTACTCTAAGTAATTTAAGTATGTTAAATGACTTGAAATAACGAAAGACAAATTGATTTAAAGGCATCAATTGCTTAAGGTTTTTTTTAAAAGAAAG
Source organism: Przewalskia tangutica (assembly GCA_029844215.1). NCBI lineage: Eukaryota > Viridiplantae > Streptophyta > Magnoliopsida > Solanales > Solanaceae > Przewalskia > Przewalskia tangutica. The sequence goes on from JAQGDG010000030.1 coordinate 255,907, forward strand.
AAGTCACTTGATTTAGAAGCCCGAAAATATATTTTCTAAAAAGGTATTGTGACTTGTCTTAAAATGTAGTTATGACTTGATACTACGGTTATTAGTATCTTGGAAGTTTTATATGAAAATGAGTCATTTTTAAAGAATAGAAGTACGTAGTACTTTGGGTTAAACTCCCGGATTTATAATGACATGTTAGTGCCTTAAGTAAACTAAAATGAGAGTGTATATGAATAAGACTAATAAGAAGTTAGGGGGATTTCTTAACTTGCTTACTTATTGTATGATAAGCCGGTAGTTCTTATGTTATGTATGATGGCCGATTGAGATAGGGTAAGAGTATATCTGAGGGGTAAATTCCCAAGATCGTTATACCACCTTCTTCAGGGTAAGAGTATGTCACGACCCGACCCCGGGCCCGTGACTGGTGCCCTACCTGGGCACCCCTTTCGGTACACATCAGAGAATAGCAGCGGAACATACACAACTTATAAAAATGCTTAAACATAAAACAATAACAGGCTAGCCGATAAGGCCACCTTCCGTACAATATACGCAATAAAACAGTACATTTTTTTTCTTTCCAACCCAAACCACAATGTGACTACAGACCTCTAAGAATAACAACTCTGGCAGGACAGGGCCCCGCCATACCCCTGAATGTACAACAACCGACAATACCAGGGATAAGCCTCCGAAATAAAGGAGCTTCTCAACAGCTGAACAGTGATCCTAAGAGCGAGGATCAAGAATCAGACTCTACTGCGGCGTGAACGCGGCCCGAAGGAGGTCGATAACATGTACCAAATATGTGGCCCGAAATCAGCATCAGAATGAAATCATAAGTCTAAAATAAAATTGAGACAGTATGATAACTCAATTAATAAAGACACGGCCTTACTAACAATGAGAGTAAATAGTAGTATACTTACAATATAAAATAGAAAGCTTACGATCAAAGCGGACCACCGCTTGCGAGATCGTTAAGCGATCCTACACTGGACTATTTCACCCGCATAGGTCGCGTGGACCCGCATGAGGTATTCCTCGCATGGGACTATTTCACCCGCATAAGCCCTTAAGGACTCGCATGAGGTATTCCTCGCATAGGCTGTATCCGCCCGCATGGGACTATTTCACCCGCATAAGCCCTTGCGGACTCGCATGAGGTATTCCTCGCATCGTGGGTAGCAAATCCACGGAATATGCAAATTCCACTAACCCGGGGAATGACCCCGAAATGAATAATATACCACTAGCACAAAACCGACTATCATACATAACATAAGCACTACCGGCTTATCACACAATATATACGCAAGTTAAGAATCCCTTAACTTCTTATTATTCTTGTTCACATACACTCTCATTTTATAGTTTACTTAAGGCACTAACATGTCTTTTATAAAGATCCGGGAATTTAACCGAAGTACTACATACTTCAACTCTTTAAAACAAATGACTCTTTTTAGTATAACACTTCCAAGATACTATTAACCGTAGTATCAAGTCGCAATTACGTTTCAAGACAAGTCACATTACCTTTAGAAATAAAGTTAGGTTTCTAAATCAAGTGACTCCTTTTCTTATAAAACCTTAGGCAATTGATGCCTTAAAATCAAATTGCCTTTCATTAAAACAAGTCATTTATCATACTTAAATTACTTAGAGTAAACCACTCTTTTTAACTTTCCATAAAGCTATTATAACCAACTTCCCATAAAGCCGTTATACTAGCTTTATACATTAGCAACTTACATACTTCTTTATAACCAAGAGACTTAAACTTTCCAACAAAACAAGTATCAATAATACTTTCAACATACTTAAAGTCTCTTAACTTTTGAAAGCCAAGATATCCTTAATATTTAACAAGTTAGTTAATTCCCTAACTCAATCAACTTGGACATTCTTAAAATAAACCCAGGATATCAAATGGACCTATATTGTCAAAATCTTGTACGTCTACCGTACTATACATTTACAACCTATTCATGCTCAAGAGATAAGAAAGTTCCACATACCTCTTCGGTTTAATCCACCTGCTAAGTCCAATTCGCCGTACGTAGTATGTCAACCTATAATGACCATAGTACGTCTATTAACATCTTACTTCAAACGTAGAATATTATAAGTGTAAAGTCTCTAAATTCTACGGAAAATCGGACAGCACCTCCTTTGTTTCTACTCACTTGCCACCTTTTTCAAGGCCGAATACAATAACCAAACACGCCACATTTAAGGCCCAATCAATGCAATTAATAAATAGGGGATTACATGCCTACTAGACGTGTAAAATTCCGCCCCACAAAAGATATCAAACTAATACAAACTACTAGTCCAATTCGGCCATATTGAGTACAATAACACCAATGCTTATCCAATTTCCATTTCAATCCAAGTTGTTAGCATAACACGTTATAAGGCCGCAATTGATTATACCAACTAAAATCTTCAAGTAGCTAACATGCGACAATTCTAGTTAACGACCAAATTGTAATTCAATTTCAAATGACTCAACATGTCATTTTCGGATTTGAGCTTCCAAATTTTCATAACACTTATCAAACTTCATAACACATATCATATGATCATTTCTAACTTATAATAACATGGAATCTTCAATTACAAAAGTAAGACGAAGATTATACCTCATTTAGCCCAATTTTGATCCAAGATTACAAGTCGATCCTTAGCAACTTTAGCGCCTCTTTTTGACATTCCAATCCACTCCAAGCTACCCTTAGAAGCTTATGATGAACTTATCTTCAAGTTCCAACTTCAAAGTTGAAGAACTCCTTTAGTTTCCGCCTTGCGACTAACACGAAAACACCATTTTTCCGGGATCTTTCTATTGAGATACACTTATAATACCCTTAGGTAACTTGGTTTAAATTGGGGAGATTATTGGACAACAAACAAAATTTTTCTCTTGAAACCCTATAGCAAACCCGAGAGCCCTATTGTGTTCTTCAAGATTTTTGTAAAATTTGTCTAAGTGTTGAAGCTTGTCTTGTACTAGTATACATATATAACAATATGGAGGGTCAAGATTAGAACAAATGGGTGGTTAGGATGCTTTTCACAAGGATCATGCCAAGTGGCATTTGACTTAGTCAACAATGTCAAGCTCTTGCCTTTGCAAGACTTGGTCTTTTAAATTATGGTCAAATGACCATTTCCCCCATGTCAATTTCGTCTAAGACCATTAAGGGGGGGGGGTGACACGTGTCGCCCTACCGTTCGTCGCAATATTTCGTTTTCCGACAATTCCATAATTCCGATAAATTTTTACTCGTCTCAAACCTTAACATTTTTTAGTTCTTACGTACGTTCTTAGAAACATATCCTGAAATTCCGGGGTGTAACATTCTCCCCCCCTTAGAAACATTCGTCCCCTAATGTTCCTTTGGGAGTCAAACTTAAAGATAGCGACATAGTCTTCTTTTACAACCCCTACATACCAATAATGCCACACGTGGCCACATAACAATGCTCATACAAATATGTCAAGCTGAACCCCATGTGTCAACGTCGGTTATCTGCATAAAGCTTCTGCTGACTCTAAGCTTACTAAAATCTTTCCCGGATAAGCTCCACCTTATCCATAGCCCGCTGAATCAAATCTGGACCAAATAACTGAACCTCGCCTATGTCGAACCATCCAACCGGTGATCTACACTTTCTTACATACAAGGCCTCATACAGGGCCATCTGAAAACTGGAAGGGTATCTGTTATCGTACGTAACACGACAAGAGGCAATTAACCTTCCCGGCTATTTCTGAAATCAAAAACACAGGCCCGCAACCTATCCTCAAGTGCCTGGATAGTACGCTCTGCCTGTCCGTCGGTCTGAGGGTGTAATGCAACACTGAGACTCACCTGTCCCTAAAACCCTTCTGAAAAAACCCTCCAAAAGTTATCTGTAATCGAGCTCATCTGTCTGACCTCATAAGCGTAGGAACCCCGTGCAGTCTCACAATCCCCCTGCTATAAAAGCTAGCATGAACCTCAGCCGAGCAAGTGGTCCAAACCGGAAGAACACGGCTGATTTCGTCAGCCTATTTACCATGACCCCCAGGGAGTCGCACTTCCTCTGAGTACGATGCCACCCTGTAACAAGATCCATTTTAATTACCCCCTATGTCTAAGTCGGGGTCTAAATCACCTGTAATAGCCCACTGAACTTCTGGTGTTCAACCATGACCTGCTACTAATTCGGATATTAAGCAACAACTCTACTACGTCCCTTTTTCCGGTTATCTCACCCATACATACATCTGAGGTCACGACACCACTTAGTCGACCCCGAACAATTTGAGCAATAAGCACTGTACGCCTTCCCTAAAACTCGACTAGTCTGCAACACCGGTACACACACCCATCCTCATATCCCAAAGACTACATCCTGCTACTCAAACGGGCTCTTCTCCTCTCGGAGAGCCGTATCTCGATACCGCATCATAACTGGATCCTCATACTGTCGCCTCTTTACCTCCTCAACGACGGAAGACTCGGCAACCTCTCGGATCTAAAATTCATTAACCTTGGAAACAATTAATCGAACCCCTAGGCTCGGTAACTGAAGAATCTCACGGACCACGTCCAGTCTATCTGGCTGCCTAACTGGCATACTACTCTTAGATCCGCGACTAAGAGTATCTTTAATCGCCTTGGCTTTCCTCGGGTGGTATAGGATATCGATATCACAATCCTTGAATAACTCTAACCACCGTCATTGCCGCAAATTCTATCGCCTCGGATGCGATATACCGAGGCTTTGTGGTCTGCACCAATATCCACATGAAGTCTAAATATACGTCATGCCTCAAAATCTTCAAGGCATGATTTAACTGCCGCCAGCTCTAAATCGGAAGTGGCGTAATTTCCTTTCCTGCTTCCCTAACTACCGGGAAAACATAGGCTCTATCCTTATCGGGTTGCGTCAGCACACAACCTAGCCCAACACTCGACGTGCTATCCTAATAACTTAACCCTCTAGTCTTTCAAGAGGAGTTAGAACTGTAGTCGAGTCAACTTATCTTCCAATAACTGGAAGCCTTTCTCATTCCTGTGAAATATTCGGGTATCTTTAATCTCACCTATGGTTCCTATTTCCCTTTCTCTGTTGCAACCAAACTTGGTCACTAAACTTAGATTTGATTCCTTTTCTTGCCTTCTGGCTAAGACTTCCTGTCAATCACAATTTAGTGGGGGGAGGTTTTCCTTGATCTCGTCAAGTAGTAACCCGATGCTACCACCTTTCCTCAAGGTGTTCTTACTGCCCATTATTTACTAATGGTCTTACACTAGTCTGGGGTCATCATATCTCGTGCAACATACATAACAATAGTCGTATTCTCTTTTATCAATCTGGTCAGAACCTTACCTTAGGCTTACTATTAGCAAAAATATTTCTATCTTGATTCATAATCGTACAGTTTCATACATGCGTACAACCTGCATTTATATATTTATGATACTTCCTCGACAAATTCGTACGTCGTTCTTAATTACCCCAACACAACACTTTTCCCACGGTTATCCACAACTGTAACCTATGGCATGACGATACTAAAGACTTTACCCATCTCATATCCTTCGTCTAATAACATGGGTACACGCAACCCCATAATACATAAAACTGTCCTTTTACGTGGGGAAGAGAACTTATCTCCCTTACTTAAACTTTCCTTGGAGCCACAACCCAAATCACAGGGTCCTCTCATGTCCAAAGAAATATCTAATCATCACGCACCGCCTTTAAGTTCGTGTAGATTTTCCAACCTACCAAAGATGCCCTCAGCTTTCCGCCGGCAGCACTCGTATTTCCTTGCACATTTTCCTGAAATTATCCGGAAGGTCGTGGCCCTGACCGCCACACCAAACCAACTCCAAGTACCTCCAAGGGCACTCAACATAAATTCCTTCAAATTCAATTATTACATACTTTCTGCGTCAATTTACCTCAAGTGAACAAGTCACACAGACACAAAAAGAAAAACAATGATGCCAAAGAAGGAAGGATAATTCACTGGTTACTACCACTTCACTTCCTTTACACTTGGTTGCTCTCTTTCTTTCACTGGTCGTACTCTTTCCGTACTTCCAAACTTATACTAGCATACGTACATAAATTCCATACTAATTCTGGCCTCCTCTCTTTGGAGTTACTAAATTAAACAATATAAGGCCCATTCCGGCTCTCACAACCTGGTTCCGGTGGAACACGTCCACGAACCCGTAAAATGATTAACTAAACTTGGGCCTTGCACCCTCGTGACCCTGTCACGTAGCGGGACTACTACCAACTGATCCTGTTTCATTTCAAGCTATGGGGCGACCCTTAATAGGTCCCCAACCCGACTCGGCGTCGTATTTAACTCTTTTCCTTGGTCTGTCTTAACTTTTTACTACCCGAGAAGGCCTTATATACCTAAGGTCTCGGTGGTTATCACATTCTTAGGCTCGCAATTTCCATGCTCCATGCCTACCTTATCAGTCCCCCCGTAAACGGGTACAAAACTTATCGTAATACCATAATCGTGTTGTCTTGACCACAACAACCATACTTACTCCATACGGATCTCACCTGCACTTCTCGAAATTCTACTACATAGCTCAATCTATTAACATAGTCTTCCATTAATTCCTTAATAATAACTTCTTAAGGGTCCATTTCTTCTCGCATGTACTCATCATTTCCTAATTATCTCAAATTAGTACGTAAAACCTTGATGAGAATTCATTAAACTGCTTCATACCTCCCAGATTTATTTAGTACTTACCAAATCCGGTAATCTAAAAATCATTCTAGCAACACGCGTCGACCTCATACATAAATCCGCATAGTTGTATGTCACAATACCAACTACAAACATTACCAACCGGATACGCAATCCACATAATCTTTCCGGTCATCACGCTTTCTCGTAGTCGCAAACAATCAATACTTGTTGGGAGAGACAACCCTAACCATACACTCTATCACACGATCTTAGAGTGAGAAGAATGGAAACTAATCCTAAATGTCCTGCGGCCTCCGATTATAGATGTGGTGCACAACATACCGATAATCAAGACTCTACTAGACACGATCCAGAGACACTTTCCGAGGACTAATCGCTCGATACCACTTTTGTCACGACCCACCCTGCTCGATCGTGCCCTACAGGCACCCTTTCTACACATCAGAGAATAGCAGCGGAACATACACAACTTATAAAAATGCTTAAACATAAAACAATAACAGGCTAGCCGATAAGGCCACCTTCCGTACAATATACGCAATAAAATAGTACATTTTTTTTTCTTTACAACCCAAACTACAATGTGACTACAGACCTCTAAGAATAACAACTCAAGTGACAGTGGCCCCGCCATACCCCGAATGTACAACAACCGACAATACCAGGATAAGCCTCCGAAATAAAGGAGCTTCAACAAATGAACAGTGATCCTAAGAGCGAGGATCAGCAACTCAGACTCCACTGCGGCATTAACGCAGCTCCGAATGAGGTCAAGACAACATGTACCAAATATGTGAAATCAGAAATCAGTAATGAAATCATAAGTCTAAAATAAACTGAGACAGTATGATAACTCAATTAATCGACACGTGCCTTACTAACAATGAGAGTAAATAGTAGTATACTTACAATATAAAATAGGAAGCTCACGATCAAAGCAGGACCACCCGCCCGCAGTATCATTAAGCAATCCTACACCTGGGACTATTTCACCCGCATAGGTCGCGTGGACCCGCATGAGGTATTCCTCGCATGGGACTATTTCACCCGCATAAGCCCTTACTCGCGTGAGGTATTCCTCGATAGGCGTCAGATCCGCCGCATGGGACTATTTCACCCGCATAAGCCCTTGCGGACTCGCATGAGGTATTCCTCGCATCGTGGGTAGCAAATCCACGAAATATGCAAATGCCACTAACCCGGGGAATGACCCCGAAATGAATAATATACCACTAGCACAAAACCGACTATCATACATAACATAAGCACTACCGGCTTATCACACAATATATAAGCAAGTTAAGAATCCCCTAACTTCTTATTATTCTTGTTCACATACACTCTCATTTTAGTTTACTTAAGGCACTAACATGTCTTTTATAAAGATCCGGGAATTTAACCCAAGTACTACATACTTCTACTTTAAAACAAATGACTCTTTTTTAGTATAACACTTCCAAGATACTATTAACCATAGTATCAAGTCGCAATTACGTTTCAAGACAAGTCACATTACCTTTAGAAATAAAGTTAGGTTTCTAAATCAAGTGACTCCTTTTCTTATAAAACCTTAGGCAATTGATGCCTTAAAATCAAATTGCCTTTCATTAAAACAAGTCATTTATCATACTTAAATTACTTAGAGTAAACCACTCTTTTTAACTTTCCATAAAGCTATTATAACCAACTTCCCATAAAGCCGTTATACTAGCTTTATACATTAGCAACTTACATACTTCTTTATAACCAAGAGACTTAAACTTTCCAACAAAACAAGTATCAATAATACTTTCAACATACTTAAAGTCTCTTAACTTTTGAAAGCCAATATATCCTTAATATTTAACAAGTGAGTTAATTCCCTAACTCAATCAACTTGGACATTCTTAAAATAAGCCGGGATATCAAATGGACCTAGATTGTCAAAATCTTGACGCCCACCGACTATACATTTACAACCTATTCATGCTCAAGAGATAAAAAAGTTCCACATACCTCTTCGGTTTAATCCACCTGCTAAGTCCAATTCGCCGTACGTAGTATGTCAACCTATAATGACCATAGTACGTCTATTAACATCTTACTTCAAACGTAGAATATTATAAGTGTAAAGTCTCTAAATTCTACGGAAAATCGGACAACACCTCCTTTGTTTCTACTCACTTGCCACTTTTTTCAAGGCCAAATACAATAACCAAACACGCCACATTTAAGGCCCAATCAATACAATTAATCAATATGGGATTACATGCCTACTAGACGTGTAAAATCCCCCCCACAAAAGATATCAAACTAATACAAACTACTAGTCCAATTCGGCCATATTGAGTACAATAACACCAATGCTCATCCAATTTCCATTTCAATCCAATTTGTTAGCATAACACGTTATAAGGCCGCAATTGATTATACCAACTAAAATCTTCAAGTAGCTAACATGCGACAATTCTAGTTAACGACCAAATTGTAATTCAATTTCAAATGAATCAACATGTCATTTTCGGATTTGAGCTTCCAAATTTCATAACACTTATCAAACTTCATAACACATATCACATGATCATTTCTAACTTATAATAACATGGAATCTTCAATTACAAAAGTAAGACGAAGATTATACCTCATTTAGCCCAATTTTGATCCAAGATTACAAGTCGATCCTTAGCAACTTTAGCGCCTCTTTTTGACATTCCAATCCACTCCAAGCTACCCTTAGAAGCTTATGATGAACTTATCTTCAAGTTCCAACTTCAAAGTTGAAGAACTCCTTTAGTTTCCGCCATGACTAACACTAAAAACACCATTTTTCCGGGATCTTTCTATTGAGATACACTTATAATACCCTTAGGTACCTTGGTTTAAATTGGGGAGATTATTGGACAACAAACAAAATTTTTCTCTTGAAACCCTATAGCAAACCCGAGAGCCCTATTGTGTTCTTCAAGATTTTTGTAAAATTTGTCTAAGTGTTGAAGCTTGTCTTGCACTAGTATACATATATAACAATATGGAGGGTCAAGATTAGAACAAATGGGTGGTTAGGATGCTTTTCACAAGGATCATGCCAAGTGGCATTTGACTTAGTCAACAATGTCAAGCTCTTGCCTTTGCAAGACTTGGTCTTTTAAATTATGGTCAAATGACCATTTCCCCCATGTCAATTTCGTCCAAGACCATTAAGGGGGGGTGACACGTGTCGCCCTCCCGTTCGTCGCAATATTTTGTTTTCCGACAATTCCATAATTCCGATAAATTTTTACTCGTCTCAAACCTTAACATTTTTGAGTTCTTACGTACGTTCTTAGAAACATATCCTGAAATTCCGGGGTGTAACAGAGTATATCTGAGGGGTAGCTCCCCAAGATCGTTTTATCACCTGCTTTACCACCTTCTTCAGGGTAAGAGTATATCTGAGGGGTATATCCCCAAGATCGTTATACCACCTGCTTCAGGGTAAGAGTATAAATGAGGGGTAAATCCCCAAGATCGTTATACCACCTATTTCCGTGGATTTGCTACCTATACTTTTGATTACTCTCATTGTTAGTAAGGCCTTTGTAATCGTTAATTGAGTTATCATACCGTCTCCGCTTTATTATAGACTTATGATTTCATTACGATCATTTCACATATTTGGTACATGTTATCGACTCCTCGGCTGCGTTACATGCCGCAGTAGAGTACTGTTCTTGATCCTCGCCTTAGGATCACTGCTCATTGCTGAGAAGCTCCTTTATTCCGGAGGCTTATCCTCGTATTGTCGGTCATTGTACATTTAGGGTATGGCGGGGCCTGTCGCAGTTGTTATTCTTAGAGGTCGTAGTCACATTTGTGGATTGGGTTGTAAAGAAAAAATGTACTGCTTTATTGCGTCTATTATGCGGAAGGTGGCCTTATCGGCCAGCTGTTGTTATTTTATGTTTAAGCATTTTATAAGTTGTGTATGTTCCGCTATTCTCTGATGTATATCAAAGGGTGCCTGTGTAGGGCACCGATCGCCCGGGGTCGGTCGTGACAAAGTGGTATCGAGCGATTAGTCCTCGGAAAGTGTCTACATCGCGTGTCTAGTAGAGTCTTGATTATCGGTGTGTTGTGCACCACATCTATAATCGGGAGGCTGCAGGACATTTAGGATTGGTTTCATTCTTCTCACTCTAAGATCGTGCGATAGAGTCTGTATGGTTAGGTCGTCTCTCCTAACAAGTTATGATTGTTTGCGCACGAGAAATGCAAAGATGACCAGAAAGATTATGTGGATTGCGTATCCAGGTTGGTGTAGTTAGTATTGTGACATACAACTATACGGATTTATGTATGAGGGTCAAACGCGTGTTGCCTAGAATGATTTTAGATTACCAGGTTTTGGTAAGGACTAAATAAATACCAGGAAGGTATGAAACAGTTTAATGAATTCTCATCAAGGTTTTACGTACTAATTTGAGATAATTAGGAAATAATGAGCTGTCTGAGAAGGTAAATTGACCCTTAAGAAGTTATTACTAAGGGAATTAATGGAAGACTATGTTAATAGATTGAGCTACGTAGTAGGATTTCGAGAATGGTACGGGTGAGATCCGTATGGAGTAAGTATGGTCGTTGTGGTCAAGACAACACGATTATGGTATTACGATAAGTTTTGTACCCGTTTACGGGGGGACTGATAAGGTAGGCATGGAGCATGGGAAATTGCGAGCCTAAGAATGTGATAACCACCGAGACCTTAGGTATATAAGGCCTCCTCGGGTAGTAAAAAGTTAAGACAGACCAAGGAAAAGAGTTAAATACGACGCCGAGTCGGGTTGAGGACCTATTAAAGGTCGCCCCATGGCTTGAAATGGTATGGGATCAATTGGTAGTAATCCCGCTATGTGACAGGGTCACGAGGGTGCAAGGCCCAAGTTTAGCTAATCATTTTACGGGTTCGTGGACGTGTTCCACCGGTTTCCAGTTGTGAGCCGAATGGGCCTTATATTGTTTAATTTAGTAACTCCAAAGAGTGGAGGCCAGAGTTAGTATGGAATTTATGTACGTATGCTAGTATAAGTTTGGAAGTACGAAAAGAGTACGACCAGTGAAAAAGAGAGCAACCAAGTGTAAAGAAAAAAAGCCTGAATCTATGAAAACCTTTCGAGGTGACTACACCGTGAGTGTTGGGTGGTAGCCGGCGTAGATAATAGTTGCGATAACGATACGATCGTTGGACCCTAGCACCTAGCGAGCTGTTATGACAGACGTTGAGGTCATTATGAGTCTGAACTAGTTGGCCTCTTGTTATGCCAACGTGGACTCTGAAGAGAGATTGATTCGATTCAGTTCGATAAGCCGGTTATCGAGTGGAAAGGAAGAGAAGTGGTGGTAACCAGTGAATTATCCTTCATTCTTTGACATTGTTTATTTTATTAAGTCTGTGTGACTTGTTCATTTGAGGTAAATTGACGCAGAAAATAAGTAATAATTGAATTTGAAGGAATTTATGTTAAGTGCCCTTGGAGGTACTTGGAGTTGGTTTGGTGTGGCGGTCAGGGCCACGACCTTCCGGATAATTTCAGGAAAATGTACAAGGCAAGAATAAAATAAGTAGTCTTTGCCGCGGAAAGTCGAGGGCATCTTTGGTGGGTTGGAAAATCTACACGAACTTAAAGGCGGTGCGTGATGATTAGATAATTACTGGACCGCAAGAGGACCCTGTGATTAGGGTTGTGACTCCAAGGAAAGTTTTTAAAAGGGAGATAAGTTCTCTCCCCCACGTAAAAGGATAGTTTTACGTATTATGGGGTTGCGTGTACCCATGTTGTTAGACGAAGGATATGAGACTGGTAAGGTCTTCGGTATCGTCATGGCATAGATTACAGTTGTAGATAACCGTGGAAAGAGTGTTGTGTTGGGGTAATTAAGAACGACGTACGAATTGGTCGAGGAAGTATCGTAAAGATATAAATGCAGGTTGTACGCATGTATGAAACTGTACGATTATGAACCAAAATAGAAATACTTTTGCTAATAATAAGCCTAAGGTAAGGTTATGACCAGAATGATAAAAGAGAATACGACTATGGTTATGCAGGTTGCACGAGATATGTTGTTATACCCCGTATTTCTAGAGTATGTACGTAAGGGCGTACGTACAAAAGTTTAGCCTTAAGAAAGGCACTATGGGTGAAATTTGGGCACAACTCACGAAACGAATGGTTTTCCGACGAAACGTTTTCCAAAAGTTGCGTAGGGAAAATTACGGCTATGTCATTTATATTTTTTGCGGATTTTTCCGAGAGATGAAACATTTTGGACCAACGAGAGGGTGACACTTGTCACCCCAGTGGACGCAAAAGGGCAAATGCCTTGGACGATTGGCATGGTTTTGGGGCCTAAAACTTGGGTCAATGTTTGTTGAGTGATTTGAGGAGTAGGGCTAGGGTGCACTTGTGCAAATCTCCACCTTACACTTGCCTACCACTTGGCTTCATCTTGGCCCTTGAAAGCCCTATAAATACCCCCTTGAGTTGATGAATTCTTCATCCACAAATCAACTTTCCAAGTCTTAAAAACTCCCTCCCCCTTAGTTGCTATCTCGTCCAAAGCCTTCTCCCCCCCTCTTGGAAGCCCTAGCCGAAACACCCCTCTCCCCCCTCTAGCCTAGTGGCTTCGGCCGAGTAACCCCCCCCACCCCTTGGTAGAAAGTTGTCTTCCAAGTATAGTTACTATTCCAAAATACCCTAGCCCCAAATCCCTTTTAGTATTTAAGTAGAAGTTGTTAGAAACTTCTAAGGGTTTCTTGGAGCTATTTGAGCGTTCATATTAGGAGCTAAACCTTGCTCAGGATCGACATTTAACTTGGATAATTTTGGGCTTATCGAGGTAAATACTCTTGTCCTTCTATTGTAATTGGATATTACATATAAGAATAGTTAAGACTTGAGTATAAGATATAGAAGGATAGTAAAGAATAGAATTCAACTGTAATCACATCAGAAGAATAATAAAGAAGATTGAACTGTACTTACATAGGACTGTATTTACAGTAGACTGTATAGTTTACCGGGTAGGGAAGTGCTGCCCAATTTTCCGTAGAATAAAGAACCCTCTGCTTAGAATAGTCTATAGAGTAGTCTAGACATTGATAGACGTATCTGACTATTATAGGTTGATTCTCTGTGCGCGACATATTCGACTTGGCAGGTAGATTTCGCCGAGAAGGTATGTGATTCTTCCTATACTCTTGAGCATGATATTTTAAGTATATATATAGTACGGTAGACGTACATGTGTTAACTGAACATGGTTTTACTTGACGTCTTTTGACTTGAGTCTAAATAATAAGAATCTTGAAGTCTTTCAAAAGAATTATAAATCATTTTTGAAAGAAGAAGAATATTTGTTTTTAAAACAAAAGCTTAAGAGTTATACTAGCTTTATGGGAAGTTAGGTATAACAACTTAAGAAAGAGAAAAGGAACAGTTTACTTATGTGTTTATAAAAGACTTGTATTGATTTCTGGAAAGTATAATAAGATGGTTTGTTGAGTAGACATATTGTGATGCTATGTGTGTTAGTGTCTTGTAACGTTTGTATAAGAGGTTGTTCTTATTGTGCTTATGTTGTTTAACGGTAAGCCGTTATGTTAGTATTACATCACTCACCTCTTGACATGATACCGGGGTTGTGCCCTCCGTCGCGGTATACTCGAAATGCGTGACTATGATTCGAGAATACCTATGCGGTCCAGGGACCTATGCGAGCTACGAGTTCGTGTTAGTGCGGTCCTTGTGGCTACGCGGTCTATGTGGCCACGCGGACTACGAGTCGGGGCGATGTCGAGGAGTAGCTACCTCGATGCGGAATACCTCACGCGCCTACGTGAGTGGCCTATGCGGATCGGAGTCGAGGATTAGGCATGCTTAATGATACTATGGCGATTGGTGTTATACCGTATTTCAGAGTATGCGTGGGGCGTGCGTAGAAAATTTGAAACTTGTACTAAGGCTTGGCGAATTAATTTTGTTCACGACACCGTTTAGAGTCGTTTTTCGATTTAAACATTTTGGACCAACGGGAGGCGACACTTGGCACCTCCAATTGGTGGACTTGAGCGTCCATTTGGACGAATTGGACAAAGAGGAGCACGTTTTGGTGCCTTGGAAAAGTCAAGGAGTTGGTAGGATATTTGTGTTGGTAAATCCTGCCCTACACTTGCCTAACACATGGATTGATCTTGGCCTTTGGTTGGCCATCCCTTGACCTATAAATACCCCTTAACGTTGAAGACTTCTTCATCCAAAAATGCCTAAGTCTTGTGAGCTCTTCCTCCTCCCTTCACCTTGTTCTCGTCCTTTCCCTCGCCGAGAGCCCTCCCTCGAGTTGGCCTTGTGGCGAGACTTCACCCCCTCCTTGTGGTGTTGTTCTCGTATAATGTACCCCCTTTGTGGTGTAGAAATACTCAAAAGTATTGTTATAATGCCCAAATTACCTTAGCCATATACCTTGTTGTATTCTAAGGTTATACCTATCTGAAAAGCCAGTAAAATACTATTATACTTCCCACGGTCCAAAACCGAAACCCTAGGAAAATCTCCATAGTCCGCTGGAGTATTGTGTAGAAGTTGGTTAGAACTTCTAAGGGTGGTTTAGAGCGGGTTGGGCGCTCGGAGTCGAGCTAAACGATTGCCCAGATCGACTTTAAGCTAGGATAATTATGGGCTTATCGAGGTAATTATCTTGTCCCTCTATTGTAATTGGAAATTACATGATTGCTTGAATATATAGTTGAAGTATACTATATAATAGAACCGAACGTAGTTATCGGCAATGTCTTGCGACTTAAGCCTGAATTTAAAGAAGAGTACTGAACTGTAATTACATAGGGTTGTATTAAGAGACTTGTGTAGTAGTACCGTGGAGTAGAGTTGTACGTTAGGGTTAGATGTATAACCCCCCCCCTGGTTGGCTTGGTAGCCGGCCTCGATAGAGGAGGAGATTTACGCTGTTGCGGGAGGTGCCGAATTTTCGGTAGAATGTTCTACGAAGAGACCTATTGTTAATAAGCGCCGGGTGGCCTTATAGGGGAGTACTACGTGGCGCGACCGCTTGGCAGGAGTAGCCGACGGTTGGAGCGTTTTGCTATTAGTCGATACTGTCGCGAGGTATGTGAACCTCTTCCTATCTCTTCTAGCATGATATGTGAACTATGTAGTACGGTGAGACGATACGTGCTAAATGTATTTGATTGGTGTAAAACATAAAGTGTTATAACGGCTTTATGGGAAGTTGGTTATAACAGCTTTATGTTGGGTAGAAAATACATGTGGTTTTTAAAAGGTAACTGATTTGAACTATAACTGGCTTGTTATGTGTTAATAAAGAACTTGAAGTATTTCAAAAGATTTTTGAATCATTTTGAAAGAAGAAGTAATACTTGGTTTTTAAAAACTTAAGAGTTATACTAGCTTTATGGGAGGTTAGGTATAACGGCTTAAGAATGTTTTACTGATTTCGAATCGTAATGTATCGACAAACCATCTGCAGCGTTAATAAAAGGAAATGTTCGACTAATTAAGTATTAATAAAACCGGAGAAACTTCCATCTGCATAGAAACTAAGATGAGACAAAATGATATTTCCTAGATCATGGTCACGTAATAAGATTGTTATAAACAAGAATATCCTACTCACATGTAAGGCTTAGGTTTCTCAGTTGTTTAAAGGAGAATTATATTCTTAAATGAATAAGATTATGAACTACTGAAACCGTTCTAAAATGAGAAACTTGAACATTGGAAATTAGGCAAACTTAAACATTGGAAAGAATGTTGCTACTTGATTTTACAAAGAGGAGTAATTGATTTACTTTAAAAGATAATCACTCTATGTTCATATACTTTGGTATTGTGTGGTTTTTGTGAAGTAACGTATCTTGTAAAGATTTAATGTATGAAGTGCTTTGGGGATAGGTACAACTTGTTAGTAGAAAGTACCTTGTGTGAATAACTTGATTGTATTGGTTTGTGATAGCCTTGTAATACTTTCTTGTTGCTTTGATAAGTAAGCATGTTAGGATGCTACGTGTGTTAGTATCTTGTGATTATTATGTGAGGGGGTCACTCCTGTTGTGCTTACGTTGTTAAGCGTTAAGCGCGTTATCTTGTTATTGTATCACATACCCTCGACTTATTATACCGAGGGCTTGCCACCCTTGACGCGGTCTTTACGGCTTACGCGTCCTCGTGACTATGCGAGCGCGGTAGCTCCGGGATTTGATCATACCGGTTGTTTAGCCTGATGCGTGGGATTCACTATGCGGTCTGTTGAGACTATGATGTCTTTTGAGACTATGCGGTTGCGGGAGCCTGGCGAATACCGAGGTTGGCCGCTTCGATGCGGGTATACCTCAGTGATGCAGGACCATGATTCGAGGAATACCTCATGCGGTCCGTGTGACCTATGCGAGCTGCGAGAGTTCCAGAATAGGCGCGACATTGATATTGCGGGCGAGTGGCCGCCGATCATGGTGCGTTCTAGAAAGACCTCGGGATACAGTTTGTGGTATTTTTGGTACTGTGGGTCTTAGTAGTCGGCTATGCCTTCGTACTTGCCCCGTACGGTTTTATTGTGATAACTTTGAGGGCGTGAGTCCCTGACTTGACATGACTGCTTATTTGTTGTGGACTGTAGTTTGCTTATCATACATGTCTCCTGCTTTATAGACTATTATGATTTCATTTACAGTATTTTTAGTTTCACATACTCGCACCACTGCATCGACCTTCGGGGCGCGTTCATGCCGCGAGTTGAGGTACACCGCCGTTGATCCTAGCTCTCGTGGTCACGATTTGTTTGGGAAGCTCCGTTTCTCGGAGGCTTATCGATGGTATAGTCCCCTGTCGTAGTAAGTGTTTACATTCAGGGGTTTGGCGGGGCCCTGTCCCGCCATAGTTGTCGTATCATTTCTTAGTGGTCTGTAGTACTGTTGTGGGCAGGGTTTGTTACAAGGATTATGCTGTTCATTTGTATAAGAGTTTATGGTTTTATTTATGCCGAAAGGCATGTTTTCCTGAATCATTGTTTTATATTTCGGTTATCTCATGTTGTTGTTTTATGTTCCGCTGATTACGCTGATGTTGTGTCACTAGGGTGCCCGGGGTAAGGCACCATCACGCCCGATTCGTCGTGACAAAAGTGGTATCGAGCGATTAATCCTCGGAAAGTGTCTACGCATCGTATCCGAGAAGTCTTGATTATCGGTGTATCGCACCACACCAATAATCGAGAGGCTATAGGATATTTAGGATTGGTTTCTATTCTTCTCACTCGAGATCGTGCCTGTAGGCTGTTGTAAGTTGGACCCTCGACGAAATTCTTTCCCCTATCGTTATGCCTCCGCGTAGGCAACCCGCCCGGAGGGCGGCAATGGCGAGGCTGCGAGTAGAATTCAGAGGGTTAGGTGGCACAGCCCAATCATTACCTAGGTAATGCTTCATTCGGGATTTCTGCGACGCTACTAGCCCGATAAAGTTTAGCACGGCGGCGGTTCCATCGCGCCATGATATTTGAACCTTCAGTTCCACGACCGGGAACAGAGAAATTAGATTGCAAGAAGGCGACCCTGTTACTAGCTATGGATTTGGCTACCAGAGAGTATACCGATGTATCGCGAGTCTTGATGACTACCTAGAGAAGGGTGTGCAAGAGTAATCCTTCAGTTAGGCTTGAGCATGGCACGTATGCGGGCTTATCGCGCAGCCGAGAAACATAGAGATCGACGGGTTAACCAAGGCGAAGCAGGCGGCCGGCAAGCGTCCTTTGGTAACTTTCGAGGCGAGTCGCCTCACCGCAGATTAGATTATGCACCTCCACCGGCAGCAGTGGTCTTCCACGATTTCGGGGCGTTCGAGCATGCGAGAGTTGGTCGAACCTGTGGCTTCCGTTCACAGATGTGCACGTCATCCCGGAATGTCGTCTTTAGTTGGTACTTGTTGTACTGCGCGCCGAGAGCCATGTGTCGAGAGAGTGACCTAGTAGGAGGACTTTGCCTTCGCAGGTGGGTAGTTCGTCACCTTCCTTGTTATCGCCTACGGGCGAGTTTGATTAGAACGACTAAGAATGAAACAAGAGTTACAGATAGATCTTTAACCCTCAGAGTTCGGTATGTGTGATAAGATGGGTATATCATAAGTGCTATGTTTTGATAGCAGAGTGTTAATGTTGTGATTAGAAATCTTGGTTAGCTAACCAAGTAAGATTTGGGGGATAGGAAAGTGTGAACCTTAGAGTTTTATACGTAGAGACCTTAGAGGTAAGGCCATCTCGATGTAAAGGTGTAGTGTTGTGTTTGATCCTTATTGAGTGCATAGTGCACGTGAGCTACGTTGGGATAGGTCCCTGGTAGTGTGAAATGAAAGGGTAGTTGAGCTAAGAAGACCGCTAGGTTTTCGTAACGTGTTTAGTGAGATTGTTCCGGATCGGAGCTAGTATTTTGCGTGTTCTTACGGGTTGGTCAGGGCCGCGGGTCAACCCGCGTAGGTTTGGTGGTGAGGTCAGTTTGTGGTGGTCCCGCCGTGTTAAGGTTACGAGGGTGTTAGGCCCAAGTTTAGTTAACCAAACAGACGAGCACGTGGATGCGTTCGACGATGGTCGCCGATGGGGGCAGCCCATCGTGTTCTTCGGTCGGGACCGTTCACTCGGCAGTGATGATTTATCAGAAGAGGTTGTAAGGTTGCACGGGGTGCCTACCTTTACCTTATGGCGATGATGGAGCCTGTGTTACGGCTGTTTTTGTTTCTGAAGTTTTACCAAGCATGTGCTAAGAACTCAGTGAGTCTCGGACCGCATTCGCCCCGCCGCGTGTGGACTTGGGGTAGTTGTGGACTGTTGTCTCTGTAGAGGAGCGTTTAAGCTACCATTTCGTTGTTCGAGATGTCGCCTTATGAAGCCTTGTAAGGGCGGAAGTGTAAGTCACGGCCGATTGGTTCGATGTTGGCAAGGTTGAACGATTAGTGCAGCTTGTTCCAGCAGATCGTGGATAGTGAAGCTTGGCTAGAAGAGGTTCCGCACCGTAGATATCGTGCGGATAAGCGCGACGACGCTTAGAGTTCGAGTTAACGGTCGGTCTTCAAGGTACCACCCCGGATTAGGTGTGGCGAATTTTGGGAAACATAGGAACTTAGCCCGAGTTAATTTGGGACTTTGTGATTTCATGTGAATAATAGTCCAGTTTGCCTATATGTTAGCATTTGTCGTCCGACTTAGGAGGCAGGACGTCCGGTCTTTCGTTTTGTTATATTCGAAAGTATCGAAGATCCATCCAGTGTTCCCGATTAATGATGACCACGTTAGAGATAGTAACCCCGAAGTTTTGAATCAAGCGATATCGTAAATATGGTAAGAGTTCGAGTGTACGATACCTCGGGGATCATGGCAGCCGGCACCATTTGTTGGGTCGTCGAGCAAGGCTCGCGACAAAGTGACAAAGTGGTATCATTTGGTGAGGTTAGAGGTGTTTCCTCGTGGACTTGGATGTAAGGTTTTATGTGCGCGGGTGTTTCTGTGGCCAGATGTGGCAGGATTGTGCTCGTAAGTATAGTAGTGCCTGGCGCGCGTGTGTTGTGAGACTTAGAAGGAACATTCGACGAATGTTTCTAAGGAGGAGAATGTTATACCGTATTTCCGCAGTATGCGTAAGGCGTCGTAGAAAATTTGAAACTTGTACTAAGGCTTGGCCGAATTAATTTTGTTCACGACACCCGTTTAGAGTCGTTTTTCGACGAAACATTTTGGACCAACGGGAGGGCGACACTTGGCACCCTCCAATTGGTGGACTTGAACGTCCATTTGGACGAATTGGACAAAGAGGAGCACGTTTTTGGTGCCTTGGAAAAGTCAAGGAGTTGGTAGGATATTTGTGTTGGTAAATCCTAGCCCTACACTTGCCTAACACATGGATTGATCTTGGCCTTTGGTTGGCCATCCCTTGACCTATAAATACCCCTTAAGGTTGAAGACTTCTTCATCCAAAATGCCTAAGTCTTGTGAGCTCTTCCTCCTCCCTTCACCTTGTTCTCGCCCTTTCCCTCGCCGAGAGCCCTCCCCTCGAGTTGGCCTTGTGGCGAGACTTCACCCCTCCTGGTGTTGTTCTCGTGATAATGTACCCCCTGTGGTGTAGAAATACTCTCAAAAGTATTGTTATAATGCCCAAATTACCTTAGCCATATACCTTGTTGTATTCTAAGGTTATACCTATCTAAAAGCCCGTAAAATACTATTATACTTCCCGTCACCACAAAACCGAAACCCTAGGAAAATCTCCATAGTCAGTTGGAGTATTGTGTAGAAGTTGGTTAGAACTTCTAAGGGTGGTTTAGCCGGTTGAGCGCCTGAGTGGAGCTAAACGATTGCCCGGATCGACTTTAAGCTAGGATAATTATGGGCTTATCGAGGTAATTATCTTGTCCTCTATTGTAATTGGAAATTACATGATTGCTTGAATATATAGTTGAAGTATACTATATAATAGAATCGAACGTAGTTATCGGCAATGTCTTCGACTTAAGCCTGAATTTAAAGAAGAGTACCGAATCGTAATTACATAGGGTTGTATTACATGAGACTTGTGTAGTAGTACCGTGAGTAGAGTTGTGCAGTTAGGTTAGATGTATAACCCCCGGTTGGCTTGGTAGCCTACCGATAGAGAGGAGAGATTTACGTTGTCATGGGGAGGTGCGAATTTTCGGTAGAATGTTCTACGAAGAGACCTATTGTTAATAAGCGCCTTGTGGCCTTATAGGTGGGAGTACTACGGGTGGCGCGATCCGCTGGCTTAGGAGTAGCCGACGGTTGGGCGTTTTGCTATTAGTCGATACTCGTCGCGAGGTATGTGAACCTCTTCCTATCTCTTCTAGCATGATATGTGTGAACTATGTAGTACGGTGAGACGCATACGTGCTAAATGTATTTGATTGGTGTAAAACATAAAGTGTTATAACGGCTTTATGGGAAGTTGGTTATAACGACTTTATGTTGGGTAGAAAATACATGTGGTTTTTAAAAGGTAAATCGATTTGAACTATAATCGCTTGTTATGTGTTAATAAAGAACTTGAAGTATTTCAAAAGATTTTTGAATCATTTTGAAAGAAGTAATACTTGGTTTTTAAAAACTTAAGAGTTATACTAGCTTTATGGGAGGTTAGGTATAACGGCTTAAGAATGTTTTCTCGATTTGAAATCGAATGTGTATCGACAAACCATCGCAATGTTAATAAAAGGAAATGTTCGACTAATTAAGTATTAATAAAACCAGAGAAACTTCCATCTGCATAGAAACTAAGATGAGACAAAATGATATTTCCTAGATCATGGCTGCTGTAATAAGATTGTTATAAACAAGAATATCCTACTCACATGTAAGGCTTAGGTTTCTCAGATTGTTTAAAGGAGAATTATATTCTTAAATGAATAAGATTATGAACTACGAAACCGTTCTAAAATGAGAAACTTGAACATTGGAAATTAGGCAAACTTAAACATTGGAAAAGAATGTTGCTACTTGATTTTACAAAGAGGAGTAATTGATTTACTTTAAAAAGATAATCACTCTATGTTCATATACTACTGGTATTGTGTGGTTTTTGTGAAGTAACGTATCTTGTAAAGATTTAATGTATGAAGTGCTTTGGGGATAGGTACCCGAACTTGTTAGTAGAAAGTACCTTGTGTGAATAACTTGATTGTATTGGTTTGTGATAGCCTTGTAATACTTTCTTGTTGACGTGATAAGTAAGCATGTTAGGATGCTACGTGTGTTAGTATCTTGTGATTATTATGTGAGGGGGTCACTCCTGTTGTGCTTACGTTGTTAAACGTTAAGCCCGCTGTCTTATTGTATCACATACCCTTGACTTATTATACCGAGGGCTTGCCACCCTTGATGCGGGTCTTTACGGCTACGCGGTCCTCGTGACTATGCGGAGCGCAGAGCTCCGTGGATTTGATCATTCCGGTGTTTAGCCCGACGCGGGGATTCCTATGCGGTCTGTTGAGACTATGCGGTCTTTTGAGACTATGCGGGTTGCGGAGCCTAGGCAGATACCGAGGGTTGGCCGCCGATGCGGGTATACCTCGGCGATGCAGGACCATGATTCGAGGAATACCTCATGCGGTCCGTGTGTGACCTATGCGAGTCGCGAGTTCCAGGAATAGACGCGCACATTGATATTGCGGGCGAGTGGCCAGCTTCGATCATGTGGTGCGGTCTAGAAAGACCTCGGGATACAGCTTGTGGTATTTATGGTACTGTTGGTCTTAGTAGTCGGCTATGCCTTCGCTTTTGCCCCGCACGGCTTATTGTGATAACTTGGCGCGCGAGTCCCACGACTTGACATGATCGCTATTTGTGGATCGTAGTTTGCTTATCATACATGTCTCCGCTTTATAGACTATTATGATTTCATTTACGCATTTTTAGTTTCACATACTCGGCACTGTTGTCTTGACCTCGCCCGGGAGGCTGCATGCCGCAGTTGAGGTACACCCGTTGATCCTAGCTCGTGGTCACAGCCAGCGTTGGGAAGCTCGCTTTCTCGAGGCTTATCGGTGGTATAGTCCCCGTCGTAGTGAGTGTTTACATTCGGGGCTTTGGCCCTGTCCCGCCATAGTTGTCGATCATTTCTGAGGTCTCAGAAATGCTGTTGTGCGTGGTTTGTAAAGGATTAAGCCATTCATTTGTAAAAGAGTTGATGGTTATATATATGCCGAAAGGCAAGTTTTCACAGATCATTGTTTTATATTTACGTTATCTCATGTTGTTGTTTATGTTCCGATTACTCGATGTTGTGTCACTAGGGTGCGGGGTAGGCACGATCCACGCCCGCCGTCGTGACAATTGGCCTTGCTTCGATCATTCGCAGCCTAGAAAGAGATCACACGCCCGACTCGCCCGTGATCGTGCCTTACCCTGCACCCTAGTGATACAACATCGAGAAAACCAAAAAAATAAAACACGAGTCATGAAACAAGAGATATAATAAATAAACAGCAACCAAAATAAATTGCCTTCAAAGATATACATAAAAACCCGAACAGCTTATCCTTTACAAACCCCGCCACAACAAATGCACTTAAGATTTACAACAACTATGACGGACAGTGGCTCCGCCATACCCCGAATGTACAAGAACCTACAACTCAGTGAAACATACCAAAGATAAGCCTCCAAGGAACGAGCTTTCCAACACGAAATGCGATCCCAAGAGCGGATCCACGACCGATGTACTTACCATGCGGCGTGAACGCAGCCCCGGCGAGGTCGATAACAGTACCAAGTATGTGAAATCACAACATCAGAATGAAATCATAATAGCTTAAAAGGCGAGACATGTATGATAACCAAAATACAAGACGCAACATAAAAGTTAGCAGTCGTGACTCACGCCTCAAAGTCACCACTCAAATATAACTATGGGTCTCACGCCCACGACATCCATCATGTTCGCATCATGGCCGCATGCCCCGAATCGCGACGGTAGATATGTCCATGATGCAACACACAACAAGGCCGCATGGCCACACGCCCCGAATCTCAGATCGGTGTAGGCATGCCCATGTAACCTCAATAACAATATATCGGGTGGTCAACCCGCCGCACGGCCACATGCCCTCGAATATCGCGACGGTAGACACGTCCATGTTGCGGTAATAACCATATATCGGTAATCAACCCGCCGCACGGCCGCATGCCCCTAATCATCGCGACGGCAGATACGCCCACGTGACATCAACAACAAGACAAGAATCAAAATGGAAACATACCCGCGGAATTCTCCATCACCGCCAAAGACGCCCAAGTAAGTTCTCAACAAGTCAACCGCCCTCTATCGAGACGCCAGAATACGTAAATACCACACTTGCACAACAAAGGCTATCATCACAAGCATAGGCAAGTTTCACAACAACAAGCATAGGCAAGTTTCACAACAACAAGCAAGGGCAAGTTTCACAATAACAAGCAAAGGCAAGTTTCACAACAACAAGCATAGGCAAGTTTCACAACAACAAGCATAGGAAAGTTTCACAACAACTCAAAGTACTTTCATTTTATGCCAAAGTCCGGGTTTTTAACCCCAAAGTACTACATACGTTAAGTTCTTTTAAAAGAGATCCATTACTTTTATAAAAGTCACCCGATACCCGTAGTATTAGAATGACCAACCCACATTCCCTTTTCAAAATCAAGTAACAACATTCTTTTCCTAAGTTCCAGTTTGCCTAGTTTCAATTACTCAAGCTTCTCATTTTCAAACGGTTTCATAGTTTCCAAACTTAATCACTTGATTCCTTTTTAGAACAATTGAGTAATATATGTCGCACGTGAGAGTAGGTTATTCTTGTTTACAACATTCTTATTACAAAGAAATGCATGATCTAGAAAATGTATATCATTTTGTCTCATCTTAGCTTCTATGCAGATGGAGGTTTCTACTGGTTTTAATACAATTCATCATTATTCAATACATTTTCCTTTATTAACGCTGCAGTGGTCTGTCGATACACATTCTGATTTCCGAAATCAGTAAAACATTATCCCTTTAAATAAAACCAAGTACTCATTACTCACGAATGAGGTTTCACACAAACATTCACATTAAAACAAATAAGTTAAGTCTCTTATCTTATAAGATCAAGTCTCTTAACTTCTAACATCAGTAAACCATTTTCTTTACCTCTCTTAAGACATTACACCTAACTCCCCATAAAGCTAGTATAACTCTTTTTAAAACCTTTAAAACCAAGTGTTACTCTTTCTTTCAAAACGATTCACAATCTTTTGAAATACTTCAACTTCTTCAGTAACCCATAACAAGCCAGTTATAACCAAATCAGTTACCTTTTGAAAACCACAACCCATTTTCTCACCTACATAAAGCTGTTATAACCAACTTCCCATAAAGCCGTTATAACACTTTATGTTTTAAAAACAATCAAACACAGTTAACACATGTACGTCTACCGTACTACATGGTTCACACATATCATGCTAGAAGAGATAGGAAGAGGTTCACATACCTCGCGACGATTATCGACAATAAGCAAAAAGCTCCAAGTACTACAACCTTGCTAGCCCTTTCCACTCCTCGAGTAGAATACGCTACTCTTAGTACTTTCACCTATAAAGGTCACAAACGTCTATTAACCCCAAAACACAAGTTTCTATCTTTCTACGTAAAATTCGAAGACTCTCCCCGCAACAGCGTAAATCTCCTCCTTTATCGAGGTCGGCTACCAAGCCAACCAGGGGGGGTTAACACGTCTAACCGGACGCGTACAATTCTACTACACAGTAATGCTACATAAGTCTACTGTAATACAGCCCTAGGTAATTACAGTTCAGTTCTTCTCTTTATTATCCTTCTATGTGATTACTGTTCAATTCTTTATTCTTCAGGCTTAAGTCAAAAGACATTGCCACAATACTAAGTTCAGTTCTATATATAGTATACAATAACTATATATTCAACACTTATGTAATTTCCAATTACAATAGAAGGACAAAGAGTGTTTACCTCGATAAGCCCAAAATTATCCAAGTATAAAGTCGATCCCGAGCAACGCTTAGCTCCTACTCTGGCGCCCAAACAACCCTTAGAAGTTCTAACCAACTTCTACTTACAACTTCCACAACGGGTGAAGATTTCCTTACGGTTTCGTTTTTTGTGGCTAAAGGAAGTATAATCGTATTTTCTGGGCTTTTGTATAAGTGTAACCTTGGGAATACTACAAGGTATTTGGGGCCAAGGTATTTGGACATTACAACAATACTAGAGAGTATTTCTATACCACAACAAGGGTATTATACGAAACAACTAGGCTAGGGGTACCCACGGCTAGACACCACAAAGGTGGAGGGGGGAGGCTCTCGGCCAAAGGCCTTAACCAACGGGAGGGGTGTTGGACGATTTCAAGGGTGAGGGGGAGGGAGAGATGTTTAACACTTAGAACAATTTTGGTTGAAGAAGTTCATCAACATGGAGGGGTATTTATAGGTGAAGAAATGGCCAACCAATGGCCAAGATTCTTCCAAGTGTATAGCAAGTGTAAGGTCAAGATCAAGCCATGTGTTTGTGGGTCCCACTTGCTCATCAACTACACAAAAATATCCTACCTAACCCTTGACCAAAATTGGGCAACAAAACGCGCAAGAATGGCCATTTCGCCGCCCCTTTGCTTCCAATGTGAGGGTGACACATGTCAACCTCCCGTTGGTCCAAAATGTTTCGTCTCTCGGAAAAATCCGCAAAAATTATAAATGACATAGCCGGAATTTTCCCAACAAAAGCTGTGGAAACGTTTCGTCGAAAAACGACTCTAATCGGGTGTTGTGTACAAATTTCGAAACTTGCCTAACTTAAGGCTCAAATTTTCTACGTACGTCCTCACGTACATACTCTGAAAATACGGGGTATAACATTCTTCCCCCCTTAGAAACATTCATCCCGAATGTTCCTTCTCAAGTCTCAACACAAACATGCGCCAGTATAGTCTTCACTGCTATACGTACGAAAACAATCATGCCACACCTGGCCATGAAATAACAAATGCACAAAATACGAAATCCCAAGTCCACGAGGAATCACCTCTGTTATCACAAAAGTTCCCACCAAGGTCTAAAATATACTCCCTCTGCACCTTCATTTCACAAAAGAAACGATCACACTCGTTCACTTCTCCCTACCTCGCCGCACTGCTCGAACACTCGAACTCTTCCCAAGACACGCACTACACTTCGCCAACGCTTCGTTTCCAACCTCGAGTCACTACCTCCAAACTTGGTCATCTTACTAACCTCGATTTCCTCTAAGGCCATTCTCGGCCTTCACGAACTGATTCTGGTCGAACGTATCCACGAACTCATACGATGGTCATCTAAACTGGGCCTAGCACCCTCGTGACCACGCCACCCGGCGACCACCCGAGCTGACCTTCCTCGAACGGACGCGGTTGGCCCGCAACATGGCCCCAACCCGACTCCATCAGAGCGCCAACTTCCGCCTCCGACACGGAACACATCACAAGCTACCACTTCCATCTCACACTAACCAGATTTTTAATCACACTATAGCACAAAGCTATCCGAACATAACACTTAACACATCATTAACATCAATACATACAAGTATCTACAGGTTAAGGATATACTGAAACTAGGCGGTTCGAGGACCGCTAAAATCGAACTTCCACCGCGACTCTACCGTGGCCCGCAAATCGCGCTCTAGTAGTCAGGCTATCCTACCAGCGCTACCTCGCCTGACGGTCTCGTCATATGGCCCGCTGGCGCAAGAATAACAAGCTCCTCGTACTACGACACTTCAAATGCGGTCTACTACATCGACCACCGAGGTAGGTGGCTGCGTCCGCCAACACCCTACTCCCCGAACATCCAAACACGGGAGCCACGACGCTCCTCAATATCCTGCGGTCCCGGTGCGGAGGACCACTCGCAATGGCGGAGGTACATAACTAGTCCGGCCCGAGGCGGTCCGCCTCGAAAGTCGCCAAAATATTCGCGTCTTGGCCTTCCTGTCGCCGAAAGGTCCACCCGTCGATCTTCGCGCTCGCACCCCGTGCATGAGCACGAATGCGGGCAATGTCCATGCCCGGCTGAAGAGAAAAACCCGAACAACTCTCTGCTAGGTAATCATCGAGCCCTGTAACATATCGGTGCACTCGATCCTCCATACTAGCTACTAACGCGGGAACATACCGGGCCAATGAGTCGAACTCCACATTGTACTCCCGAATCAGACGCGGCTCGCCTCAACATCAAAAATCTGCCCGAGCCCTCTTCATTTGTGGAGGCAAGAAATGTGCCGAAGGCCCCAAAACTCATCCCAAACGGTGGAAGTGCATGCTCTCCCGAAAGCTCACGAGTCAAACCAATCGATCATGGTATCACGCGGCCGTCGCGAACTAAATGTCACGCATCTCTCAAGCCTTGATCACCCGCATGATCCTCTGCAGCGACGGATGAACTCTGCGGATCATCCTCCGGCCTCGACGTAAAACTCAAAGCGGCTACAACTAAGGAAATCCGTAGCCTCAAACCGCCTCGGGTGCACTACAGTCTTCTTTGAACTGGAACCGCGTCCGGCCTATCTCATATCCGCCACAACCCGCCAATAATCGGGCCATCTCCTTGTGACCCATCTCTCCGCTCCGCATCGTGGACCGAGGCTCGTATCAGAGTCTCAGCCACTCGCCGCGGCTCTAAACTCGCTGGCATCGGCGGCGTCGCAAAACTCGCCGTCAAGCACTACCTCGTCTTGGCCGGGCTGCGCCTCGCCTCTCAATCCCACTAGCGGCTCCTCGGCCGCCTTGCCCTCGGGCCCCGGTTGCCTTCGCGAGGCATAATCGTAAAAACGAAACACGTCGAGAGGTCCAACTTACAACACAACTCTAAGGCACGATCTCGTAATGAAGAATGGAAACCAATCCTAAATGTCCTATAGCCTCACGATTATAGATGTGGTGCACAACACACCGATAATCAAGACTCTACTAGACACGGTCGTAGACACTTTCCGAGGACTAATCGCTCGATACCACTTTGTCACGCCCGAATTCGGGCGTGGATCGTGCCTTACCGGGCACCCTAGTGATACAACATCGGAGAAAACCGGAAAATAAAACACGAGTCATGAAACAAGAGATATAATAAATAAACAGCAACCAAAATGGGCTTGCCTTGATATACATAAAAACCGACGAGTTATCCTTTTTACAAACCACGCCACATTACATGCACTTAAGATTTACAACAACTATGACGGACGGGGCCGCCATACCACTCAATGTACAAGAACCTACAACTCGTGGAAACATACCAAAGATAAGCCTCAAGGAACGGAGCTTTCAACACGCCAAATGCGATCCTAAGAGCGGGGATCCACGATCGATGTACCTCTACTGCGGCATGAACGCAATTCCCGGCGAGGTCGCATAACAGTACCAAGTATGTGAATCACAACATCAGTAAATGAAATCATAATAGCTTAAAAGCGGGAGACATGTATGATAACCAAAATACAAGACGCAACATAAAAGCATCAAGTCGGGGACTCACGCCTCAAAGTCACCACTAAATATAACTATGGGTCTCACGCCACGACATCCATCATGTTCGCATCACGGCGCATGCCGGAATCTTTGCATCGGTGTAGACATGTCCATGATGCAACAATAATAACAAGGCGCGTGGCCATGCCCTAATCGTGCGCCGGTGTAGACATGCCCATGTAACCTCAATAACAATATACGGGTGGTCAACCACGCGCATGGCCACATGCCCGGAATCTCGCGACGGTGTAGAACCGCCCATGTTGCAAGAATAACCATATATCGGTAATCAACGGCGTATGGTCGCGTGCCGGAATCTTTGCGTCGGTGTAGACATGTCCATGTGACATCAACAACAAGACAAGAATCAAAATGGAAACATACCTGGAATTCTCCATCACCGCCAAGACGCTCAGTAAGTTCTCAATAAGTCAACCGCCTCCATCGAGAGGCGGTAACCGAAATACCACACTTGCACAACAAAGGCTATCATCACAAGCATAGGCAAGTTTCACAACAACAAGCATAGGCAAGTTTCACAACAACAAGCAAGGGCAAGTTTCACAATAACAAGCAAAGGCAAGTTTCACAACAACAAGCATAGGCAAGTTTCACAACAACAAGCATAGGAAAGTTTCACAACAACTCAAAGTACTTTCATTTTATGCCAAAGTCCGGGTTTTTAACCCCAAAGTACTACATACGTTAAGTTCTTTTAAAGGAGATCCATTACTTTTATAAAAGTCACCCGATACCCGTAGTATTAGAATGACCAACCCACATTCCCTTTTCAAAATCAAGTAATAACATTCTTTTCCTAAGTTCCAGTTTGCCTAGTTTCAATTACTCAAGCTTCTCATTTTCAAACGGTTTCATAGTTTCCAAACTTAATCACTTGATTCCTTTTTAGAACAATTGAGTAATATATGTCGCACGTGAGAGTAGGTTATTCTTGTTTACAACATTCTTATTACAGCAGCCATGATCTAGAAAATGTATATCATTTTGTCTCATCTTAGCTTCTATGCAGATGGAGGTTTCTACTGGTTTTAATACAATTCATCATTATTCAATACATTTTCCTTTATTAACGCGGTGGTGCAGTCGATACACATTCGATTTCCAAATCAGAAACATTATCCCTTTAAATAAAACCAAGTACTCATTACTCACGAATGAGGTTTCACACAAACATTCACATTAAAACAAATAAGTTAAGTCTCTTATCTTATAAGATCAAGTCTCTTAACTTCTAACATCAGTAAACCATTTTCTTTACCTCTCTTAAGACATTACACCTAACTCCCCATAAAGCTAGTATAACTCTTTTTAAAACCTTTAAAACCAAGTGTTACTCTTTCTTTCAAAACGATTCACAATCTTTTGAAATACTTCAACTTCTTCAGTAACCCATAACAAGCCAGTTATAACCAAATCAGTTACCTTTTGAAAACCACAACCCATTTTCTCACCTACATAAAGCTGTTATAACCAACTTCCCATAAAGCGTTATAACACTTTATGTTTTAAAACAATCAAACACGCTTAACACGTATGCGTCTACCGTACTACATGGTTCACACATATCATGCTAGAAGAGATAGGAAGAGGTTCACATACCTCGCGACGATTATCGACAATAAGCAAAAAGCTCTAAGTACTACAACCTTGCTAGCCCTTTCAACTCCTCGAGTAGAATACGCTACTCTTAGTACTTTCACCTATAAAGGTCACAAACGTCTATTAACCCCAAAACACAAGTTTCTATCTTTCTACAGAAAATTCGCGACCTCGCACATGACGTAAATCTCTCCTTTATCGGTCGGCTACCAAGCCAACCGAGGGGTTAACACGCCTAACCGACGCTGCACAATTCTACTACACAAGAATGCTACATAAGTCTAACATGTCTACTAGGTAATTACAGTTCAGTTCTTCTCTTTATTATCCTTCTATGTGATTATTGTTCAATTCTTTATTCTTCAGGCTTAAGTCAAAAGACATTGCCACAATACTAAGTTCAGTTCTATATATAGTATACAACAACTATATATTCAACACTTATGTAATTTCCAATTACAATAGAAGGACAGTAGTGTTTACCTCGATAAGCCCAAAATTATCCAAGTATAAAGTCGATCACGAGCAACGCTTAGCTCCTACTCCGCGCCCAAACAACCCTTAGAAGTTCTAACTAACTTCTACTTACAACTTCAACAACGGGTGAAGATTTCCTTAGGGTTTCGTTTTTGTGGCTAAAGGAAGTATAATCGTATTTTACGGGCTTTTGTATAAGTGTAACCTTGGGAATACTACAAGGTATTTGGGCAAGGTATTTGGACATTACAACAATACTAGGAGAGTATTTCTATACCACAACAAAGGGTATTATACGAAACAACTAGGCAGTGGTACCCCAGCTAGACACCACAAAGTGAGGAGGGAGGCTCTCGCCAAAGGCCTTAACCAAGAGGAGGGTGTTGGACGATTTCAAGGTTGAGGAGGAGAGATTTTTAACACTTAGAACAATTTTGGATGAAGAAGTTCATCAACATGGAGGGGTATTTATAGGTGAAGAAATGGCCAACCAATGGCCAAGATTCTTCCAAGTGTATAGCAAGTGTAAGGTCAAGATCAAGCCATGTGTTTGTGGGTCCCACTTGCTCATCAACTACACAAAAATATCCTACCTAACCCTTGACCAAAATTGGGCAACAAAAACGTGCCAAGAATGGCCATTTCGCCGTCCCTTTGCTTCCAATGTGAGGGTGACACATGTCACCCTCCCGTTGGTCCAAAATGTTTCATCTCTCGGAAAAATCCGCAAAAATTATAAATGACATAACCGGAATTTTCCCAACAAAAGATGTGGAAACGTTTCGTCGAAAAACGACTCTAATCGGGTGTTGTGTACAAATTTCGAAACTTGCCTAACTTAAGGCTCAAATTTTCTACGTACGTCCTCACGTACATACTCTGAAAATACGGGGTATAACAGAGACCTGTTACAGTTTACCTCTTATTGCTCTTGTTTGTGATGTGGCACTATGTGCGGTTACCTTGGTTATTTCGTACATATTTGTAAAAATTGGTTTTAAGATGATATGATTTCATTTAAGCACTTTACAGTTTCACATACTTGGTACATTGCTTGACCTCCGTTCTGCGTTCATGCCGCAGTAAGGAAGCAGTGCTAGATCCGCATCCTTAGGATCTTTTGCTTTGGTGTCGAGCTCCATCTTCTCCGAGGCTCGACTTTTGGGTATGATCTCCTGTTGTTGTAGATAGTTTGTACATTCAGGTATGGCGGGCCCCGTCCGCCATAGTTGTTTACTTCCTGTAGGTGCAGAGTCCTATTATGCGGTTGGGATGTAATCGCGATTTTGGTTTATATATATATATGCCGAAATGCGACTTTTCTCAGATAAACGGTGTCTTAATTTACATTTGTTTCTTGTCTTGTTTTTATATTCCGCTGATTACTCTGATGTATGACTACTTGGGTGCCCGGGTAAGGCACCAGTCACGGGCCCTGGAACGGGTCGTGACATATGTTTACCCCAGACTAGTGTAAAGACCATTAGTAAATAATGGGAAGTAAGAACATATCGAGGAAAGACCATTGTTCGGGGTCGACTAAGTTATGTCGTGACCTCAGATGTATGTATGGGTAAGATGACCGGAAAAGGGACGTAGCAGAGTTGTTGCTGAATATCCGAATTAGTACTGTGTCTGGTTGAACACGAAGCCAGTGGGCTATTACAGCGATTTAGACCCGACTTAGACATGTGAGGTAATTAAAATGGATCTTTATTCGGTGGCATCGCACTCGTATGAAGCGCGACTCACGGGGTCATGGTAATTAGGTGAAACCAGCCGTGTTCTTCTGTTAGGACCACTTACTCGGTGAGGTTCGTGCTAGCTTTTATAGCGGGGATTGTGAGGCGCACGGGTTCCTACGTTTATGATGTCGACGGATGAGCTCGATTACGGATAACTCGAGGTTTTTCGAAGGGTTTTAGGACACGTGAGTCTCGGTGTTGCATTACACCCTCGCACCGACCAGACAGCAGAGCGTACTATCCGCACTCGAGGATAGGTTGCGGGCTGTGTTCTTGATTTAAATAGCGGGAGGTTAATTGCCTCTTGTTGTGTTACGACGATAATGTATACCCTTCGAGATTCGAGATGGCCTGTATGAGGCATTGTATGTAAGAAAGTGTAGATCGCCGGTTGGATGGTTCGACATAGGCGAGTTCGCTTATTTGGTCCGCACTTGATTCACGGTCGTGGATAAGGCGAAGCTTATCCGGGAAAGATTATTAGTAAGCTTAGAGTCAGCAGAAGCTTAATGCAGATAACCGACGTTGACACATGGGGTTCAACTTGACATTTTAGTATGAGTATTGTTGTATGGCCTCGTGTGGTATTATTGGTATGTAGGGGTTGTAAAAGAAGACTATGTCGCTATCTTTAAGTTTGACTCCTGAAAGAACATTCGGGGACGAATGTTTCTAAGGGGGGAAGAATGTTACACCCCAGAATTTTAGGATATGTTTATAAGAACGTACGTAAGAACTCAAAAATATTAAGATTTGAGACGAGTAAAAATTTATCGGAATTGTCGGAAAACGAAATATTGCGACGAATGGGAGGGCGACACGTGTCACCCCCCCCCCCCCCTTGTGGACTTGGACGAAATTGTCATGGTTAGAATGGTCATTTGACCATAATTTAAATGACCAAGTCTTGCAAAGACAAAGAGCTTGACATTGTTGACTTGTCAAATGCCACTTGGCTTGATCCTTGTGAAAAGCATCCTAACCACCCATTTGTTCTAATTTTGACCCTCCATCTTGTTATATATGTATACTAGTGCAAGACAAGCTTCAACACTTAGACAAATTTTACAAAAATCTTGAAGAACACAAATAGGGCTCTCGGTTTTGCACTAGGGTTTCAAGAGAAATTTTTTGTTTGTTGTCCAATAATCTCCCCACTTTAAACCAAGGTTCCTAAGGATATTGTAAGGGTATCTCAATAGAAAGATCCCAGAAAAATGGTGTTTTCGTATTAGTCTCAAGGCGGAAGCTAAAGGAGTTCTTCAACTTTGAAGTTGGAACTTGAATATGAGTTCTTCATAAGCTTCTAAGGGTTGCTTGGAGTGGATTGGAACGTCGAAAGGAGGAGCTAAAGTTGCTAAGGATCGACTTGTAGTCTTGGATCATATTTGGGCTAAATGAGGTATAATCTTCGTCTTACTTTTGTAATTGAAGATTCCATGTTATTATAAGTTAGAAATGATCATGTGATATGTGTTATGAAGATTGATAAGTGTTATGGAAATTTGGAAGCTCAAATCCGAAAATGACATGTTGAGTCATTTGAAATTGAATTACAATTTGGTCGTTAACTAGAATCGTCGCATGTTTACCTACTTGAGGATTGTAGTAGTTATAATCAATTGTGGCTAGATAACATGTTATATTAAACCACTTGGATTGAAAAGAAATTGGAAGAAAAATTGGTATTGTTGCCCTAATTGCCGAATTGACATTGTAGTTTAGACTAGTTTGTTTTATATTGTGGGGCGGAATTTTACATGTCTTGATTAAGCGTGTAATCCCCTATTGTTAACTACTTTGTTGGGTCTTAAATGTGGCGTGTTTGGTTATTGAATTCGGCCTTGAAAAAGGTGGCAAAGTATGTAGAATCAAAGGAAGTGTTGTCCGATTTTCCGTAGAATTTAGTGACTTTGCACTTGGAATATTCTACGTTTGAAGTAAGAAGTTAATAGACGTACTATGGTCATTATAGGTTGACATACTACGTACGGCGAATTGGACTTAGCAAGTGGATTAAACCGAAGAGGTATGTGGAACTTTCTTATCTCTTGAGCATGAATAAGTTGTAAATGTATAGTACGGTAGACGTACAAGATTTTGACAATCTAGTCTATTTGATATCCTTGGCTTATTTTAAGAATGTCCAAGTTGGTTGAGTTAGGGAGTTAACTCACTTGTTTAAATATTAAGGATATCTTGCTTTTCAAAAGTTAAGAGACTTTAAGTATGTTGAAAGTATTATTGATACTTGTTTTGTTGGAAAGTTTAGGTCTCTTGGTTATAAAGAAGTATGTAAGTTGCTAATGTATAAAGCTAGTATAACGGCTTTATGGGAAGTTAGTTATAATAACTTTATGGAAAGATAAAGAGTGGTTTACTCTAAGTAATTTAAGTATGTTAAATGACTTGAAATAACGAAAGGCAAATTGATTTAAAGGCATCAATTGCTTAAGGTTTTTTTTAAAAGAAAGAAGTCACTTGATTTAGAAGCCCGAAAATGTATTTTCTAAAAAGGTATTGTGACTTGTCTTAAAATGTAGTTATGACTTGATACTACGGTTATTAGTATCTTGGAAGTTTTATATGAAAATGAGTCATTTTTAAAGAATAGAAGTACGTAGTACTTTGAGTTAAACTCCCGAATTTATAATGACATGTTAGTGCCTTAAGTAAACTAAAATGAGAGTGTATATGAATAAGACTAATAAGAAGTTAGGGGGATTTCTTAACTTGCTTACTTATTGTATGATAAGCCGGTAGTGCTTATGTTATGTATGATGGCCGATTGAGATAGGGTAAGAGTATATCTGAGGGGTAAATCCCCAAGATCGTTATACCACCTTCTTCAGGGTAAGAGTATATCTGAGGGGTAGCTCCCCAAGATCGTTATACCACCTGCTTTACCACCTTCTTCAGGGTAAGAGTATATCTGAGGGGTAGATCCCCAAGATCGTTATACCACCTGCTTCAGGGTAAGAGTATAAATGAGGGGTAAATCCCCAAGATCGTTATACCACCTGTTTCCGTGGATTTGCTACCTATACTTTTGATTACTCTCATTGTTAGTAAGGCACTGTGTACTGTTAATTGAGTTATCATACATGTCTCCAGTTTTATTATAGACTTATGATTTCATTACAAGATTTTCGCCACATATTTGGTACATGTTGTCTCGACCTCCTTGGGCCGCGTCACGCCGCAGTAGTACATGCGTTGCCGATCCTCGCTCTTAGGATCACTGCTCACCGTTGAGAAACTCCTTTATTCCGAGGCTTATCCTCGGTATTGTCGGCCGTTGTACATTCAGGTATGGCGGCCTGTCCCGCCAGAGTTGTTATTCTTAGAGGTCCGTAGTCACATTTGTGGATTGGGTTGTAAAGAAAAAAATGTACCGCTTTATCAAGCGTCTATTGCGGAAGGTGGCCTTATCGGCCACTGTTGTTATTTTATGTTTAAGCATTTTATAAGTTGTGTATGTTCCATTGCTATTCTCTCGATGTATACCGAAAGGGTGCCTGTGTAGGGCACCGGGCCATGGCCCGGTCGGTCGTGATAGCTTCGAGACTAATCGCTCGATACCATTTTGTCACGACTGCTATCAAGCCGCGATCGTTCCTACCCGCACCCTTACATGTATACATCAGAGAATAGCAGCGGAACATACACAACATATATAAACACATAGACAACAACCATCAACAGGCTAGCCGATAAGGCCACCTTCCGTAACATATACATAGACCAAAAATAAGGCAGTACATCTCTGTTTTTAAAACCCAATCCACAAATGTGACTACAGACCTCTAGGAATAACAACTGTGGCGGGACAGGGCCCCGCCATACCCCTGAATGTACATAAATCTACAACATCAGGGAAAACCGTACCAAAAGACAAGCCTCCGGAGGAATGGAGCTTCTGACACCTGATCAGTGATCCTAAGAATGAGGATCCATCACCTGCTAGCCCCTACATGCGGCATGAACGCAGCCCCCGGGGAAAGGGGGTCAGTACAACAGATGTACCAAGTATGTAAAACTGGAAAATACTGTAATTATATCATTAGTCTAAAATAAAGCTGGAGACATGTATGATAATCAAATTACAGTACACTGTGCCTTACTAACAATGAGAGTAACAAGTATAAACTTTACTGCATAAAAATAGGAGGCTCATGATCAAAGTAGGGTCATCTGCCCGTAGTATCATTAAGCAATCCTACTCCTGGGACTATTTCACCCGCATAGGCCGTATGGACCCGCATGAGGTAACTTCCTCGCATAGACTGTATCCGCCCGCATAGGTCGTGTGGACCCGCATGAGGTATTCCTCGCATAGGACTGGTCTGCCCCGCATAGGACTATTTCACCCGCATGAGCCCTACGGACTCACATGAGGTATTCCTCGCATCATGGGTAGCAAATCCATGGAATATGCAAATGCCACAAACCCGGGGAATGACCCCGTAATGAATAATATATCACTAGACCAAACCGGCTATCATACATAACATAAGCACTACCGGCTTATCATACATAACCTAAGCACTACCGGCTTATCATACATAACCTAAGCACTACCGGCTTATCATACATAACATAAGCAAATTAAGAAATCCCCTAACTTCTTATTAGTCTTGTTCATATACACTCTCATTTTAGTTTACTTAAGGCACTAACATGTCATTATAAAATCCGGGAATTTAACCCAAAGTACTACGTACTCCTACTCTTTAAAAATGACTCTTTTTCATATAAAACTTCCAAGATACTAATAACCGTAGTATCAAGTCATAACTACTTTTCAAGACAAGTCACCATATCTTTTAGAAATATATTTATAGGCTTCTAAATCAAGTGACTTCTTTTCTTTTAAAACCTTAAGCAATTGATGCCTTCAAATCAATTTGCCTTTCATTAATTCAAGTCATTTATCCTTACTTACATTACTTAGAGTAAACCTCTCTTTTTAACTTTCCATAAAGTTATTATAACCAACTTCCCATAAAGTCGCTATATTAACCTTATGCTTTAGGCAATTACATTTTTCCATATCCAAGGGACTTATACTTTCAAACAAGACAAGTATCATATACTTTCAAAAATACCTCAAGTCTCTTAACTTTGAGAATTAAGACACCCTTAATCTTTTTCACAAGTGAGTTAATCCCCTAACTCAACCAACTTGGACATTCTTAAAACAAGTAAAGGATATCAAAATCATGTACGTCTACCGTACTATATAGGTACAATTACTCATGCTCAAGAGATAGGAAAGTTCCACATACCTCTTCGGTTCAATCCACTTGCTAAGTCCAATGTGCCGCACGTAGTATGTCAACCTATAATGACCATAACACGTCTATTAATTTCTTATTTCAAACGTAGAATATTCTAAGTGTAAAGTCACTAAATTCTACGGAAAATCGGACATCACTTCCTTTGTTTCTACATACTTTTCCACCTTTTTCAAGGCCCGAATTCAATAGCCAAACACGCCACATTTAAGGCTCAACAATGTAGTTAACAATAGGGGATTACACGCCTACAAGACGTGTAAAATTCCGCCCCACAATTGATATTAAACAAATCCAACATACTTTTCCAATT
Organism: Przewalskia tangutica; assembly: GCA_029844215.1. NCBI lineage: Eukaryota > Viridiplantae > Streptophyta > Magnoliopsida > Solanales > Solanaceae > Przewalskia > Przewalskia tangutica. Next base: position 295,197 of record JAQGDG010000030.1, read on the forward strand.
CGGCAATTTGAGAGGCAATAATACAAATTCGTTTCCAATTCCTTTTCAATCCAAGTTGTTTAGTATAACATGTTATCAAGCCGCAACCGATTATAACTACTACAATCCTCAAGTAGGTAACATGCGATGATTCTAATTAACGACCAAATTGTATTTCAAATTCAAATGGCTAGAATGTCATTTCGGATTATAGGCTTCTACTATCCATATCACTTATAAATCTTCAACACATAATACTTCATGCTAGTTAAAATGTAAGGCTACAACAATATGTAATCTTATAACACTTTAAGAGAACAAGATTGTTACCTTAACGAGCCTTAATCCACTTCAAGATCCAAAGTCGCTCCTTAGCAACTTAGAGCCTCTCCTTGACACTCCAATCCACCACTTGAGACCCTTAGAAGATCACAAACAACTTTCCTTTAATCATCCAATCAAAACCTAGGAAAGTGACTAGGTTTTCACCTTGCGACTAATACGAAAACAATACTTTTTCGGGATATTTCTATTGAGATACCCTTACAACACTCTTAGGAACCTTGGTTTAAAGTATGGATGTTATTGGAAAACAAACAAAAATTGTTCTTGTTGGAACTATAGTGAACCCGAGAGCATCCCTTAAGTGTTCTTCAATTTTATTGAAAATTTGGCTAAGTGTGAAAGCTTGTCTTGTTACTAGTATACATATATAACATAATGGAGGGTCAAGATTAGCACATATGGATGGCTTGGATACATTTCACTAGGAGCAAGCCCAAGTGGCCCTTTGACAAGTCAACTATGTCAAGCTTCAAGACTTAGCAAGACTTGGTCATCTAACTTATGGTCAAATGACCCTTACACCCATGTCCAAATCGTCCAAGACCAATAAGGGGGGGGGGGGGGTACCACGTGTCGCCCTCCCATTCGTTGCAATATTCCGATTTCCGACAATTCCATAATTCCGATAAATTTACTAGTCTCAAATCTTAATATTTTTGGACTTCATCACACGACCGACTTTCCGCGATCGTGCCCTACCCGCACCCTTCTAATCATACAACATAATAAACTACGGAAGAGAAATAACACTCATTTTTTTTTTAAACCAAGGCCAAGCCGATAAGGCTGCCATAACATAAAAAATTACCCGAAAGGGTCTACACTGTTTAACAATGTAAAAACAACTCTAGCCATCCATTACGGATGAATACATGCACTTCTAAGATTTGAACAAATACTATGACGGACAAGGCCCCGCTGCACTTCGAATATACATAGCCATGACAACTCCGAACATCGAGCCATCTCAAAATGTGAACCAGATCCTAAGCTCACGGATCCACAATCGTACCTAAACTCGCGGACATGAACGCAGCTTCGCGGGCGATAACAAAAATTCGAATATGGAACGGAAAATAAGGTACAGTAAACAAATCATAATCAGCATAAAGAATGACAGGGCAAGTATAAAAGGGTACATACCAGATCCTACCGTGTCAATACCATCTCGTGAACTTAATCGTACCTTATTATCTTTTCCCATTTTTCAATAAAAGTTATAGTCACATTCTTACGTACATGCTTAGGAAACACCGTCAAGTTCATTACCATATAACTTACTTACCTTACATAACATAATCAAGCCCTTTATGGAGGGACGCCTATACCGCCTACCAACTGGGACGATAAAGTCACATAGTCCGCCCATAAAGTATAATGCCCGCCCAATCTCGACGCGTAAGGTTACCTAGTCCGCCCATAAAGGTATCGCCCGCCCAACTCGACGCGTAAGGTCACATAGTCTGCCCATAAAGGTATCTTGCCGGCCAACTGGGACACGGTAAAGTCATATAGTCCGCTCAGAAGGTATCGCCGCCCAATCCCGACGCGGTAAAGTCATATAGTTTGCCCGTAAAGGTATATCGCCCGCCAATCTCGACGCGTAAGGTCACATAGTCCGCCATAAAAATATACCGCCGCCCAACTGCACGCGTAAAGTCACATAGTCCGCCCATAAAATATCCGCCCGCCCAACTGCACGCGGTAAAGTCATATAAAATCCGGGAATTTAACCCAACGTACTACGTGCCTCTACTCCTTTAAAATGATTCTCTTTCAAATAAAACTTCCAAGATACTAACTACCGTAGTATCAAGTCATATCTACTTTTCAAGACAAGTCACAATACCTTTTAGAAATACATTTAAGGCTTCTAAATCAAGTGACTTCTTTCTTTAAAACCTTAAGCAATTGGTACCTTTAAAACAATTTGCCCTTCTTTATTTCAAATCATTTCTTTGCTTACATTACTGAAGAAAACCATTCTTTTAATCTTCCATAAAGTTGTTATAACCAACTTCCCATAAAGCCGTTATAACTCTTTATGTCTTAGACAAATTCATTCCTTTTTATAACCAAGAGACTTATACTTTCAAATCAAATCACATAGCTTTCACAATACTTCAAGTCTCTTAACTTTTAAGAAAACCAGTTTCTTAACTTTCGAATGGCAAGAAATCAATACTTTCCCAATCAAGTATTCTTTACTTGTAAATCAATTCATTTCTTCCTTTAAGAATCAAGTCCCATAACTTGAAAAATAAAGTCCCTTAACCTTTTAAAAATTTGAGGTCCATAGTCTTAAAACTTCATACGTAAATTCTTATAAATTAAGTAACATATACTTTGGTGCGTTGTGAATAAGTTATACTTATTTATAACGATCTTAATCAAGTAGCCATGATCTAGAAAATGTAATACAATTTTGTCTTATCTTAGCTTATATGCAGATGGAGAATTCTACTCATTTTAATATTATCAATTGTCATTACATTTTCCTTTATTAACGCTGCAATGGCTTGTTCGATACTTATTCTCATTTGTGCCGTAACTTAGCCAAGTCAACTTGGCTCCAAATACCTCCTAACGACTCTTACCAACATCCCCCATAAGACTTGGTAAGAACTTAGGATAACTTAGACATAACCTTTACGTAGAGTAAATCAACATACATACCTCTTAACTTCTAAGAGTAGAAGGAATCATGAAATAGTACTGTTATACCCCGTATTTCCAGAGTATGTACGTGAGCGCGTACGTATTATAATTTGAGCCTTAAAGTTGGCTAGTTTCGAAATTTGTACACAAGTGCCGAAAAGAGTCGTTTTCCGACGAAACGTTTCCACAGCTTACGTAGGGAAAATTCCGGCTATGTCATTTATAATTTTTGCGGATTTTTCCGAGAGACGAAACATTTTGGACCAACGGGAGGGTGACAAGTGTCACCCTCACATTGGCCTTGAGTGGGCGGCTTCATGGACGATTTTTGGGCTACTTTAGTTGGTAGGATATTTGTGCAAGTTTGTGGTAGATGGATAAGGTCCACATGGTTGAAATCTAGCCCTACACTTGCACCACACTTGTCTTCATCTTGGCCATTGGTTGGCCTTCACTTGACCTATAAATACCCCTCTAGTTGAAGACTTTCTTCATCCAAAAAAACTTGAGCAATCTACCTAAGTCTCAAAATACTCCCTCTCCTCGAGCTGGCCCACCACACCCTCCCCCTTTGAGAGCCCTCGCCGAGAGCCACCCCTCCCCTTTGTGGTGTTTTGCAGTGGGTACCCCTAGCATAGTTGTCTCGTATAAATACCCCCTTTTGTGGTATAGAAATACTCTCCTAGTATTGTTATAATGCCCAAATACCTCGCCCAAATACCTTGTAGTATTCCCAAGGTTACACGTATACAAAAGCCCGTAAAATACTATTATACTTCCCTCACCACAAAACGAAACCCTAAGTAAATCTTCACCCGTAGTTGAAGTTATAAGTAGAAGTTGGTTAAAACTTCTAAGGGTTGGTTGGAGCGGGTCGGAGCGCACGGAGTAGGAGCTAAACCTTGCTCAGGATCGACATATAAACTCGGATAATTTTGGGCTTATCGAGGTAAACATTCTTGACCTTCTGTTGTAATTGGAAATTACATGTTGTAGAGTATATAGTTAAGTATACTATATATAGAATCGAACCTAGTTGTGCGGCAATGTCTTTTGACTTAAGCTCGAATAATACTTACGGCAATGTCTTGCGACTTAAGCCTGAATTTTAATAAGAGAACTGAACTGTAATTACATAGGACTGTATTACAGTAGACTTGTGTAGCATTACTGTGAGTAGAATTGTACACGTCCGGTTAGACGTGCAAACCCCCCCCTGGTTGGCTTGGTAGCGCCGATAGAGAGGAGATTAACGCTGCATGGGGAGGTGCCGAATTTTCTACGTAAAGATGGAAACTTGTGTTTTAGATTTAATAGACGTTTGTGGCCTTTATAGGTGAAAGTACTAAGAGTAGCGTATTCTACTCGAGGAGTGGAAAGGGCTAGCAAGGTTGTAGTACTTGGAGCTTTTTGCTTATTGTCGATAATCGTCGCGAGGTATGTGAACCTCTTCCTATCTCTTCTAGCATGATATGTGTGAACTATGTAGTACGGTAGACGTACATGTGTTAATTGTATTTGATTGTTGTAAAACATAAAGTGTTATAACGACTTTATGGGAAGTTGGTTATAACAGCTTTATGTAGGTAAGAAAATGGGTTGTGGTTTTTAAAAGATAACTGATTTGATTTATAACTGGCTTGGGGCGTTATAATAAAACTTGAAGTATTTCAAAAGATTTATGAATCGTTTTGAAAGAAGTGTAGTATTGTGTTTTGAAAACTTAAGAGTTATACTAGCTTTATGGGAAGTTAGGTATAACGGCTTAAGAATGTTATACTGATTTCGTAAAACAGAATGTTTATCTACAAACCACAGCAGCGATATAAAAGGAAAATGTACTGACTAATGAATTGTATTATTAAAACCAGTAGAAACCTCCATCTGCATAGAAACTAAGATAAGACAAAATGATATTACATTCTCTAGATCATGGCTGCTGTAATAAGAATGTTGTAAACAAGAATAACCTACTCTCACGTGAGACATATATTACTCAATTGTTCTAAAAAGGAATCAAGTGATTAAGTTTATGGACTATGAAACCATTTGAAAATGAGAAGCTTGAGTAATTGAAATTAGGCAAACTGGAACTTAGGAAAAGAATGTTGTTACTTGATTTTGAAAAGGAATGTGGGTTGGTCATTCTAATACTACGTATCGTGACTTTGATAAAAGTAATGGATCTCTTTTAAAAGAATTTAACGTACGTAGTACTTTAGGGTTAAAACCCGGACTTTGGCATAAAATGAAAGTACTTTGAGTTGTGTATAAACTTGCCTATGCGTGTTGTTGTGAAGCTTGCCTATGCGTGTTGTTGTGAAGCTTGCCTATGCTTGTTGTTGTGAAACTTGCCTATGCTTGTTGTGATAGCCTTTGTTGTATTTCTGTACCCCGCGTCTCTCGATGGAGGGCCGGTTGAATTGTTATGAACGATTATACACCGAGTCCCACGAGATGGGCAGGGTCACGTATTTCATTTGATTATACACCGAGTCCCACGACGGGCGGTGGTCACGTATTCCATCTGATTATACACCGAGTCCCACGAGATGGGCAGGGTCACGTATTTCATCTGATATTACACCGAGTCCCACGAGATGGGCAGGGTCACGTATTTCATCTGATTTTACACCGAGTCCCACGAGATGGGCAGGGTCACGTATCTCATCTGATTTTACACCGAGTCCCACGAGATGGGCAGGGTCACGTATTTCATCTGGTTATCATACATGTCTCCTGCTTTATATAGACTATTATGATTTCATTTACAGTTTCACATACTTGGTACCTGTTGTACTGACCTCCTTCGGGGGGCTGCGTTCATGCCGCAGGTGGAAGTACATCGGTTGTGGATCCTCGCTCATAGGATCACAGTTCAGCGTGTCGGGAAGCCCCATTTCTTCGGAGGCTTATCTTTTGGTATGTTACCCTGTGTCTGTAGATTCTTATACATTCAGGGGTATGGCGGGGCCCTGTCCCGTCATAGCTGTTGTAAAAATCTTAGAGGTCTCAGAGTAATCGCTAAGTGTGGTTTGTAAAAGGATAACTGTTCGGGTATTTATGTATATATATGATGAAGGCAACTGTTTTGGTTGGCCTGTTTATTTATCTTGTCTCTTAATTCATGTTCATGTTTTTATTTCCGCTGATTTTCTCTGATGTTGTATCACTAGGGTGCCCGGGGTAAGGCACGACCACGGCCCGGTTCGGTCTTGACAAAGTGGTATCGTGAGCGCTTAGTCCTCGAAAGTGTCTACATGCACCGTGTCTAGTAGTCTTGATTATCGGTGTGTTGTGCACCACATCTATAATCGAGGAGGCTATATGACATTTAGGATTGGTTTCATTCTTCTCATTCTCGAGATCGTGCCCTGAGCCGCGTGTGATAAGTTGGACCCTCCGACGTATTCCTTTCCTTTACCGCTATGCCTCCGCGTAGCAACCTGCAGCCCAGACGCAAGGCAACGGAGGAGCCGCTAGTGACGCAGAGAGTACGAGGGCGCAGCCCGGTCGATGCTGAGACAAGCTTCCGACGGCGAATTTCGCTACGCCGCCAAAGACCAGAGAGTTTAGAGCCGCAGCGGGTCGCTGAGACTACAATACTGAGCCTCCTGGTCCTACACTGGAGCGTATGAGATGGGTACAAGGAGATGGCGCCATCGCCGTGGTCGTGGCCGATATGAGGATAGGCCGATGCAGCCGCCACCCAAGAGCACCCGTAGTTCACCCCGAGCGCATGGGCTGAGGCTACGTGACTTTCTCGAGTCAGAGCCCGCCAAATGTTCTATGGATCGAGCCGAGGATGACCTCGAGAGTTTATCCGACAGCTACAATGGATCATGAGAGTGATCGAGTCTCGCAGGCGAAGTCGGTGGTATTGGGTTCGCATCACCGCGTGATACCGCAGATTGGTGTTTGATTCGTGGGAGTTGTCGGGAAGAGCATGCACTTCCACCGTTTGGGACGAGTTCTCGGGCTTTTCTTGCACATTTCTTGCCCCCACGGATGAGAGGGCTCGGGCGTGATTTTTGACGCTGAGGCGGGGGCGGTTAGAGTACAATGTGGAGTTCGACTCATTAGCTCGGTATGTTCCCAGTAGTAGCCGATATGGAGGGCGAGTACACCGCTACGCCACCGCTAGATGATTACTTAGCGAGGCTTGTGCGGTGTAGCTCTTCACCGCATGGACATTGCCCGCATGCAAGCTCATGCACTAGGATGTGAGGCACGAAGAGGTCGACGGAATGACCGAGATCGCGAAGAAGGGCGAGCAGCAGGTCCTTTGGTAACTTCGAGGCGGACCGCCTCGGCCAGATCTAGTTATGTACCTCCACCGATGCAGTGGTCCCCGCGATCGTCGGGGCGTTCGAGTATTCGGGGCTGGTCGAGCTCGTGGCTTAGTTCACAGATATACATGGGTTCTAGCCAGTCGGGTTCAGGTTTTCCTCAGTGTGCACGATGTGGCAGACGTCATCCCGGGGAATGTCGTCTCTTTACTGGTGCTTGTTTTTCCTGCGGCCGTCAGGGCCATGTGACGAGAAACTGTCCTAGTAGGAAGGATGCAAACAGAATGACTCAGCCTACGGTCGATGGCGGAGTTCATCGCGCCTACGGTATGCGCCTGCGTGAGCCTTTGATTAGAGTGGAGCGGTAGATTCAGGTATATCCTTAACCCTTTAGAGATTTGTATGCATGATATGATGACCTTATTATTGTGTGCTACGTTCGGATAGCGTTATGTTGGTTATGAGTTAGAAAGTTTGGCTAGTTGAAAGGATATGTGTGGGGGCATGGAAAGTGTGAACCTTAGAATATTTCATGTTGAGACCTTAGATGTAAGGTCATCTTGAATAAAAGATTTTACGGTTAGTCTTTGTTGAAATACTTGGTTTGCGTATAAATGTATTGTGTGATAAGTCCCTGGGTTGGGTAAATGAAAGTGGTATCTTTCCTGATGTGATTTAGCAAGATTGTTCCGTGTCGAGCAAGAGTTTGCGCGACAATGGGTCGGGTTGGGGCCGTATTGCGGGCCAACCCGCGGCTTTGTTAGTGGGGTCGGTTAGGTGGTCCCGCCAGATGGTAGGGTCACGAGGGTGTTAGACCCAAGTTTAGTTGACCATCGTATGAGTTCGTGGGTATGTTCGACCAGAAGCAGATCGTGAAGGCCGGGAATGGCCTTAAGGAAGATCGAGGCTAGTAAGATGACCAAGTTTGGAGGTAGTGACTCCAAAGTTTTGGAAACTGAAGTGTGGTACGTATACTAGAAGAGTTCAAGTGTCCGAGAAGAGTACGACGAGTAAGGGTAGAGGCGAGCATGTATTGCGAGCATAGATATGATCATTTCTTGTGAAGGGAGAAGGTGCGAAGGATGTATATTTTAGACCTCAGGGATCGCATGCAGCCCGGTACCATTTGTTGGGTCGCCGGAGTGACACTAGAACCTCGCGGCAAAGTGACAAAAGTTTGTGATGTTAGAGGTGTTTCCTCGTGGACTTGGATGTAAGTATTTGCGCGGGTGTTTCGTGGCCAGTTGTGGCGTTGGCAACTTATTAGAAGAACTTTATCGTTATCTGTCTTGAGAAGGAACATTCGGGACGAATGTTTCTAAGGAGGGGAGAATGTTATACCCGTATTTCCGAGTATGTATGCGTGGCGCGTCGTATTATAATTTGAGCCTTAAAGTTGGCTAGTTTCGAAATTTGTACACAAGTGCGAAAGAGTCGCTTTTCACTAAACGTTTCCCACGACTTACGTAGGGAAAATTCCGGCTATGTCATTTATAATTTTTGCGGATTTTTCCGAGAGACGAAACATTTTGGACCAACGGGAGGGTGACAAGTGTCACCCTCACATTGGCCTTGAGTGGGCGGCTTCATGGACGATTTTTGGGCTACTTTAGTTGGTAGGATATTTGTGCAAGTTGTGTGGTAGATGGATAAGGTCCACATGGTTGAAATCTAGCCCTACACTTGCACCACACTTGTCTTCATCTTGGCCATTGGTTGGCCTTCACTTGACCTATAAATACCCCTCTAGTTGAAGACTTTCTTCATCCAAAAAAACTTGAGCAATCTACCTAAGTCTCAAAATACTCCCTCTCCCTTGAGCTTTCGTCCACCACACCCCCCTCCCCCTTTGAGAGCCCTTGGCCGAGAGCCACCCCCCCTCCCCTTTGTGGTGTTTTGCCGTAGGTACCCCTAGCATAGTTGTCTCGTATAAATACCCTTTTTGTGGTATAGAAATACTCTCCTAGTATTGTTATAATGCCCAAATACCTTGGCCCAAATACCTTGTAGTATTCCCAAGGTTACACGTATACAAAAGCCCAGAAAATACTATTATACTTCCCTCAGTCACAAAAACGAAAACCTAAGTAAATCTTCACCCGTAGTTGAAGTTATAAGTAGAAGTTGGTTAGAACTTCTAAGGGTTGGTTGGAGCGGTCGGAGCGCGGAGTAGGAGCTAAACCTTGCTCAGATCGACATATAAACTCGGATAATTTTAGGCTTATCGAGGTAAACATTCTTGACCTACATTGTAATTGGAAATTACATGTTGTAGAAGTATATAGTTAAGTATACTATATATAGAATCAACTAGTTGTGCGGATGTCTTTTGACTTAAGCTTTGAATAATACTTACAGCAATGTCTTGCGACTTAAGCTGAATTTTAATAAGAGAATCAGTAATTACATAGGGTATTCAGATGAACTGTAGCATTCTTGTGAGTAGAATTGTACGTCGGTTAGGCGTGCAAACCCCACGGTTGGCTTGGTAGCGACCTCGATGAGGAGAGATTAACGCTGTTGCGGGAGAGGTCTTTGCCAATTTTACGTACAAAGATGGAAACTTGTGTTTTAGATTTAATAGACGTTTGTGGCCTTTATAGGTGAAAGTACTAAGAGTAGCGTATTCTACTCGAGGAGTGGAAAGGGCTAGCGCGTTGTAGTACTTGGAGCTTTTTGCTTATTGTCGATAATCGTCGCGAGGTATGTGAACCTCTTCCTATCTCTTCTAGCATGATATGTGTGAACTATGTGCGGTGAGCGTACGTGTTAATTGTATTTGATTGTTGTAAAACATAAAGTGTTATAACGGCTTTATGAGAAGTTGGTTATAACAGCTTTATGTAGGTAAGAAAATGGGTTGTGGTTTTTAAAAGATAACTGATTTGATTTATAACTGGCTTGGGGCGTTATAATAAAACTTGAAGTATTTCAAAAGATTTATGAATCGTTTTGAAAGAAGTGTAGTATTGTGTTTTGAAAACTTAAGAGTTATACTAGCTTTATGGGAAGTTAGGTATAACGGCTTAAGAATGTTATACTGATTTCGGAAATCAGAATGTGTATCAACAAACCACTGCAGCGTTATAAAAGGAAAATGTACTGACTAATGAATTGTATTATTAAAACCAGTAGAAACCTCCATCTGCATAGAAACTAAGATAAGACAAAATGATATTACATTCTCTAGATCATGGCTGCTGTAATAAGAATGTTGTAAACAAGAATAACCTACTCTCACGTGAGACATATATTACTCAATTGTTCTAAAAAGGAATCAAGTGATTAAGTTTATGGACTATGAAACCATTTGAAAATGAGAAGCTTGAGTAATTGAAATTAGGCAAACTGGAACTTAGGAAAAGAATGTTGTTACTTGATTTTGAAAAGGAATGTGGGTTGGTCATTCTAATACTACGGGTATCGGGTGACTTTGATAAAAGTAATGGATCTCTTTTAAAAGAATTTAACGTACGTAGTACTTTAGGGTTAAAACCCGGACTTTGGCATAAAATAAAAGTACTTTGAGTTGTGTATAAACTTGCCTATGCGTGTTGTTGTGAAGCTTGCCTATGCGTGTTGTTGTGAAGCTTGCCTATGCTTGTTGTTGTGAAACTTGCCTATGCTTGTTGTGATAGCCTTTGCTGTATTTACGCACCCGCGTCTCGATGGAGGGCGGTTGAATTGTTATGAACGATTATACAGAGTCCCACGAGATGGCGGTCACGTATTTCATTTGATTATACACCGAGTCCCACGAGATGGGCAGGGTCACGTATTCCATCTGATTATACACCGAGTCCCACGAGACAGGCAGGGTCACGTATTTCATCTGATATTACACCGAGTCCCACGAGATGGGCAGGGTCACGTATTTCATCTGATGTTACACCGAGTCCCACGATATGGCGGTCACGTATCTCATCCGACTTTACACGAGTCCCACGAGATGGCGGTCACGTATTTCATCCGTTATCATACATGTCTCCGCTTTATATAGACTATTATGATTTCATTTGATTTCACATACTTGGTACTGTTGTCTTGACCTCCTTGAAGTGCGTTCATGCCGCAGTGGAAGTACATCGGTTGTGGATCTCGCCATAGGATCACGATTCGTGTCGGGAAGCCCATTTCTTCTGAGGCTTATCTTTTGGTATGTTACCACTGTCTGTAGATTCTTATACATCTAGGGGTATGGCGGGGCCTGTCGCCATAGTTGTAAAAATCTTAAGTGCAGCCTTTGTTGTGGCGGGGTTTGTAAAAAGGATAACCGTTGGGTATTTATGTATATATATGATGAAAGGCAACTGCTTGGTTGCTTTGTTTATTTATCTTGTCTCTTAATTCATGTTCATGTTTTTATTTCCGCTGATTTTCTCTGATGTTGTATCACTAGGGTGCCCGGGGTAAGGCACCAGTCACGGGCCCGGGTTCGGGTCTTGACAAGTACTACATGTATATTCCATACATAGAATCATGTCAAAGGAAGGAAGAGGTTCACATACCTCGCGACGATTATCGACAAATGGCAAAATGCTCCAAAGTACCTCAACCTTGATAGTTATTCCATCCTTCAAGTAGAATACGCTATACTTAGTACTTCAACCTATAATGACCATAATACGTCCATTAACCTTTAGCTTCGAACGTAGAATATTCTAAGTGCAAAGTCACTAAATTCTACGTAAAATCGGACATCACTTCCTTTGTTTCTACATACTTTGCCACCTTTTTCAAGGCCGAATTCAATAACCAAACACGCCACATTTAAGGCCCAACAATTCAGCTAACCAAAGGGGATTACACGTCTTAACAGGACGTGTAGAATTCCGCCCCACAAATTAATACGAAACTAGTTCCATATTTAAAGCCATTCTTGGCTAAACATATACAACAACACAAAGTCCCTTTCCAATTCTTTTTCAATCCAACTTCTTAGGCCTAACATGTTATATAGTCATAAACAACTTAACAATTATAATTCCTTCTTTATATAACATATAACGATTAAACTAATAATCCAATTGAATCACAATCTTAAGGGCTAACATACTAGTTTTCGGATTAGAGTTCCAATAGCCAAAACACTTATCAAACTTCATAATATATACCTCATGCTTGCTAATATCCACAACTACAATGATAAGAAATCTTTAATTGCTAAAACGACAAGATTTATACCTTTACAAGTCCTTAAAACTTCCAAGATTCAAAGTCGGTCCTTAGCAATTCTTAGCTCCTTTTCTTATGTTCCCATCTACTCCAAGAACTCCTTAGAAGCTCATGAAGAACTTCTCTTCAAGTTCCATCTTCAAAGTTGAAGAACACCTTAGGGTTTCGCCTTGCGACTAACGTAAAAACGTCATTTTTCCGAAATCTTTCTATTGAGATATCCTTACAATACCCTTAGGGACCTTGGGTTAAAGTCTTATGAATATTGGACAACAATTGAAAAAATTTCTTGTCTCCTTTAGCTCAAAGCCGAGAGCCTCACTTTCAACAAGACAAGTTTCTTGAAATTTTTCTCTAAGTATAGAATGATCAAGTCATGCACTACTAGTGTGCTTATATAACACATTGTAGGGTCTAGATTATAACACATGTTAGATTTGGATGGAAGAGATCAAGCCAAGTGGCCCTTGGACTTAGTCAACAATGTCAAGCTCTTAAATTAGCAAGACTTGGTCATCTTAAAATTTGGCCTAAAGACCATTTTGCCCTTGCATTAATTTCGTCCAAGACTAATGTGGGGGGTTCCACGTGTCGCCCTCCCATTCGTCCATAAAATTCCGTAACCCTCGTGGGTCCCATAAAACGTAAAATTCCTCGGGTGGGCCCCACGTGACCAATTCCGTAAAAATAAATTTCCATAATGATAATAAGTTCCATACTCTTCAATTAATGCATTTTGAGAATCTAATTCTCCTCAACAAACATTTTTCCTTTCCGACGTTCGGAAGATTTTCCGTCGGAAAAACAATTCTCCCTTTCGTACCATTTTCAAGTCTTGAGTTCCTTACGTACATTCTCTTAAACATGTCCTGGACTTACGGGGTGTAACATTCTTCCCTCCTTAGAAACATTCGTCCTCGAATGTTTTTTCGGAGTCCAATCTAATTAGATAGCGACATAGTCTCCTTTCACTACACCCTTCATACAACATATGCCACCCATGGCCACATAACAATACTTATACTAAGATGTCAACCTTGGAACTCACGGCCAACTAGTCCATACTCATAATGACCTCAAAGTGCATCGTAATCATCTCTACTAGGTCTACTAGGGTCGATGGTATGTCATCACCGACAAATCTCATATACCCTACCATTCTTCGCGACCCGACCTCGGGCATGGTGGTGCCTTACCCTGCACCCTAGTGATACAACATCGGAGAAAATCGTGAAATAAAAACTTAAACAGAAACAAGATACAAGATAAGAAAAGCAGTTAACGAAGCGGTCACCTTTGTATATACAATATAACCGAACATATACAATCCTTTACAAACCCTTACAATAACAGTACTAAAGAAATCTAAGAATTTAACAACAACTATGATGGGACGTGGCCGCCACATACCACGAATGTACAAGTACCTACGGTGACGGACTATACCAAAAGATAAGCCTCGGAGAAAGCGGAGCTTCCCAACGCGAATGCGATCCTATGAGCGAGGATCAACAATCGGTGTACCTACCGCGGCATGAGCGCACCCGAAGAGGTCGATAACGGTACCAAGTATGTGGCCCGAAAATGCGTAATGAAATCACATTTCATCATTTTATAAATTCGCAATAAGTAAGCAATTATGTCAAGTAAGGGACGATATCCCCAAAATAATCACTCACATGCTATGGGTCTCACGCCCATAATATCAATCATGCGTGGAACCCATTCCTCACTGCCGGCAGTACATGATGTGAAGCAACACCCATATGTGAACCTGAACACTAGATCCTGCCTGCGTCATTAAACCGATCGGGCCAAGTAGAGTAGCCAACTACCAGATCCGAAGGCTAGTAATAAAACTTCACGCGGGCAAATGCGGAAGCCAACTACAGATCCAAACCAGCCCGCATGGCCGAGGCAAATATCTAAAGCTAGCGTGCAATAGCCTACCGTCTCACGAGATATGACCGTGGCAAGTATCTTAAGCTATCTACCGAGCACGATACACGAGAAATGACCAGACAAGTATCTAAAGTGCACTTTGTAACCACATGTACAAATCAAGCGTGATTGTTCGTCACCGCAAGCTTCATGGATTAGCGGTCCATGGACTAATAACATAACCCGGGATTTAATCCTCACAATGACCGCATGCCCATCTTACCTCGGTATAAGCATGGCCATGAAACCATCCTACCGACGCATACGTGGGCCACCCATCGTGTCAGTATGTCCAAAGGAAATAACAAGATAATACTCAAATTGGACGCATACTCGTGGGCCACCCATCGTGTCGATATGTCCAAAAGAAATAACCAGATAATACTCAAAGTGGACGATACGTGGACCATCCAACGTCGGTATGTCCAACAATCAATCAAATAGCGGCCCTCCGAGACACGGTAGCACAAAATCAAACACTTGCACCACAACAAAGCTGTCACCACAATCATAGGCAAGTTTAAGGTACTTTTATTTTATGTCAACAATCCGGGTTTCAACCCCAAAATACTACATACTTTCATTCTTTCAAAAAGACCTCTTTTTACGTAAAAGCCATACGATACTATCACTCGTAGTATCAAACACATTTTCTATTCAAACCAAATTACTACACTTTTCAGAAAATCCTTACAAAACTTTTAAAATCAAGTACTCTATACTTTTTAAACCAAGTGCTTTATAGTTTTTAAGACAATATCAAGTATACTTTTAAAACCCCGTAAATTACTCTTTTTAAAACAAGTAACCCATACTTAAATCAAGTTACTTCTCCTTTTCCAAAATCAAGCCGTTTATAAGTAAAGTCTCTTATTTTAACTTCATAAAGTCGTTATAACTAACTTCCCATAAAGCTATTTATAACACTTTATGTTTTAAATAAACCAAATTCATTTCACACTCGTACGTCTACCGTACTATATAGTTTACAACAAATCATGCTCAAGAGTATAGGAAGAATCACATACCTCTGAAATCCTCCCGCCAAGTCGAATATGTCGCAGAGTATCAACCTATAATAGTCAAATACGTCTATCAACGTCTAGACTACTCTGTAGAATGTTCTAAGCAGAGGGCTCTCTATTCTACGGAAAATTGGGCAGCATTTCCCTACCCGCCAAACTACACAAGTCTACTGTAAATACAGTCCTATGTAAGTACAGTTCAATTCTCTTCTTTTATACCATCCTTCTATATAACTTATACTCATTTCTATACTACTACAGTATGTAATCTCTAATTACTATAGAAGGACAAAGATATTTACCTCGATAAGCCCAAAATTATCCAAGATAATAAGTCGCTCCTAAGCAAGGTTTAGCTCCAAATCTTTGTGTTCCAATCCACCACAAATCACCCTTAGAAGCTCCTAACCAACTTCTATTCAATAATCAACTCAAACAAGTGAAGAACACTAAGGCTCCACACTTGCAAGCTCTCGACCAAGGGGGTACTTTAGGGGCTAGGGTGTGAAATCTTTTCTAACTCTTGGTTACTAATCTTCCTAATACACTAAGGAAGAACACTTAGAAGTTTAAGGATTTTTGGACAACTTTTGGTCAAGGGAGAGGGCTAATTGCCGAGACACTCAAGGGAAGGGAGGGAGGATTTTTTTCAAAACTTGTAAATCTCTAAGTGTTGGATGAAGAAGTCTTGCATTAAGGGGGTATTTATAGGCCAATCAATGGCCAAGATCAAAGCAAGTGTGTGGTCTAGATTTGGCCATGTGTGTGTGGGTCCCACTTATCTATCTACTACACAAAAATATCTTCAAGACTTTGACCAAATGTTTTACTCCTTTTTCATGAAAAAAAACGTGCCAACTTTGTCCACAATTTCGTCCAACCTTGCCACCTAGGGGTGACACATGTCGCCCTCCTATTGGTCCAAAATATTTCATTTTCCGAGAATATCCGTAATGCCAAAAATCTGAAAATAAAGTGGGCCCCACAAACCGTAAATTCCTCCCGTGGGCCCCAGTGACCAATTCCGGAAATATAATTCCATAATTCTTAAATATTCCAAAAAGTCCGGATACCAAAACTGGGAATCCAATTCCCATTAACGAACCTTTTTCCTCAAAAAAAAAAACCCGGAAACTTTTCCGTCGAAAAATCACACATTTCTTTCTTTCCAATAATATTGTCGTATTCTCGTACGTATGTCCTCACATACATACCCTGGAACTACGGGGTGTAACATTCTTCCCCCCTAGAAACATTCGTCCCGAATGTTCCTTCTAAGTCTCCAAACACGCATGCGTCGGTATAGTCTCCACTACTACACTTACAAAAATGATCATGCCACCAATGGCCCGAATATAACATGCGCGCAAAACTCAAATCCAAGCCAACGCGGAATCACCTCTAACATCACAAAAAGCTCCCACCCATGGTCTAAAGGATACTCCCTTCGCATCTTCACCTCACAAGAGAAATGATCACTTCCGTCCTCTTAACACATGTTCGCTTCCTTTCTTACTCGTCGTACCCTTCTTGTACACCCGAACTCTCTATAGTATATGTTCCATACTTCAGTCATCGCTTCAGTTTCCAAAAAACTTTAGAGTCACTACCTCCAAACTTGGTCATCATTCACTGGAACACTGATGGATCTCGATACTCTTAAACATAGCAATATGGAAGACCGGACGTGTGCCTCCTAAGTCGGACGGCGGTGCTACCTTATAGGCAACCGCCTATTCTACAACAATCAAAATGCCCAAAGTACCTCGGTAAGTTTTACCGCTTTCCAAATCTCGTCACGCCGCCCGGGTGGTACTTGAAGAACTACCATCGGCGAACTCCAAGTGTCGGCCGATTATCCGCGACTTACGTTGACTCGAGTCGCTAATAACCTCTTACGGATAAGCTTCACCTTATCCACATCCTGTGAATCAAGTATGTACCAACTATCGAACCTTGCCAACATCGAACCAATCGACCGCAACCTACACTTCCGCCATACAAGGCTTCAAGGCGCCATCCGAATCTGAAATGGTAGCTATTATAATACTCGCTCAACCGAGGCAAATAATCCTCACGGCTACCACGAAATCAAAACACCGGCCCGTAACCTATCCTCAAACTCCTTCAAGGCCATTCCTGGCCTTCACAATCTGGTTCTGGTCGAACACATCCACGAACTCATATAATGGTTACCTAAACTTGGGCTTAGCACCCTCGTGACCCTATCTCAAAGCGGAACCACCACAAATTGACCTACCAAACCGGCGGGTTGACCGCGACCTTGCCTCAACCCGACCCATTTCGCCAAGCTCTTGTTCTCGATCCGGAACAATCTCCCTAATCAAGTCACGAAAATCTAGTGGTCTTCTTAGCTTAACTACCCTCTTATAATTCACACCACTCAGGGACTTATCACACAATTATACCCCACGTATACTATGCACTCCGACAAAGGTCAATTGTAAACAACATCTCTTACTCACGACGGCCTCGCATCTAAGGTCTCCACGTATAATATTCTAAAGTTCACAATTTCTCTGCCTCTAAACTTACCTTTTCAACTATCCATGTTCTCTAAATCACAATTTTACACAGTGCTATCCAAACATAACACTTAACCTAAAATCATCATATCACGAATAAAGATCTCTAGAGGGTCAAGGATATACCTGAAATCAAATAGGCGGTTCCAAGGACCGCTAGAACTGGGAACTTCCACCACGACCCCTGCCATGGCCTGCCGGTGTATGAACATCCTGCCTAGCTATCGAAGGCGAAGAACCCGCAACTGATCCCGAAGGCCGAGTCTCTACATCCGAGCTACCCCCGGTCGGACAATTTCTCGCAAAATGGCCTGCGCCACATGTAAAACAAGCCCTCTGAATACCGTGACACTCCCCGCATGGGGTTTACCACATGCCACAGAGGTCGGGTGGATCCGCCAAACTTGACTCCCAGCTGAACCACCCGGAGACTGACTGCTCCTAAATACCATGGAAGCTCAAGGCGCAGATGACCACTGCAGCGGAGGCGTATAACTAGTCTGTTGCTGAGGTGGTCCGCCCTGAAAGTCACCAAGGACCTCTGTCTGGCCTTCTTCTCGTGGTATTCGTCAATCCGGGTCTCCGTTCTCACACCAGAGTGCATACGCTGTATGCGGGCAATATCCATGCCGGATGAAGATCTCTCACGACCCATTCCGGGCGTGGTCGTGCCTTACCGGGCACCTAGTGATATAACATCAGAGTAATCAGCGGAACATAAAGACAATACATGAAACCAATGTAATAAGACAGTGAAATAAGAAACGGTAACCAAAAGCAGTTCCGTCATATATATAAATAACAATTTTGAAACGATTACATCCTTTCACCACTCTGCCCATGCGGTACTACAGACCTCTAAGAATGATATGACAACAACGGCGGGCGGGGCCCATCATACCCACGAATGCACCTACAACGATGACTATACGAAGATAAGCCTCGGAACGAGCTTCCCAAACGCTGACCCTAAGGCGAGGACCAACGGCGGTGTGTACCTGCGGCATGAGCGCCCCGAAGGAGGTCGATCTGTGGTACAGTATGTGGCGAAAATCGTAAATGAAATCATAGTAGTCTATACAAAGCAGGAGACATGTATGATAACCAAACTACAGTTCACAATAATAAGCAGTCATGTCAAGTCAGGGACTCACGCCCTCAAGTCATCACTCAAATATAACAATGGGTCTCACGCCCACAACATCAATCATGCGCGTGGAATACCTTCTTCACTGCCGGCAGTCTATGATATTATTATACCCCGTATTTCCAGAGTATGTACGTGAGCGCGTACGTATTATAATTTGAGCCTTAAAGTTAGCTAGTTTCGAAATTTGTACACAAGTGCGAAAGTCGTTTTCGACGAAACGTTTCCACGACTTTCGTAGGGAAAATTCGACTATGTCATTAATTATTTTTACGAATTTTTCAGAGCGAAACATTTTGGACCAATGAGAGGGCGACACTTGTCACCCTCTAATTGGAAGGAGTGGACGGCAATGTTGGACGAAAAAGTGGCCAATGGGTTAGGTAGGATATTTGTGCAAGTTGGTGTGGTAGATGGATAAGGTGCGAGCGGCGATCTAGCCCTACACACTTGCACTTGGCATCATCTTGGCCTTGGTTGGCCATGGCTTGACCTATAAATACCCACCCTTTGTTGATGAAATTCTTCATCCAAATATTTTCTAAGTGTTAAAAATCCCTCCCTCTCCCTTGTGAAGTTTTCGTCCACCACAACCACCCCTTGAGTGAGCTTGGCCGAGAGCCTCCCCCTCCCCCTTTGTGGTGCCCTAGCCGAGGGGTACCCCCCCCCTAGCCTAGTTGTTTTCGTATAATACCCCTTGTTGTGGTATAGAAATACTCTACTAGTATTGTTATAATGCCCAAATACCTTGGCCCAAATACCTTATAGTTTTCCCAAGGTTACACATACAAAGCCCAAATACTATTATACTTCCTTTAGCCACTAAACGAAACCCTAAGGAAAACCTTCATAGTCGGTTGAAGTGTTAAGAAGTTGCGTAGAACTTCTAAGGGTTGTTTGGGCGGGTTGGAGCACTCGGAGTAGGAGCTAGCGTTGCTCGGGATGACATTAAACTCGGATAATTTTGGGCTTATCGAGGTAAATACTCTTGTACATTTGTAATTGGAATTACATGTTGTAGGAGTATATAGTTAAAGTATACTATATATAGAACTGAATAATACTTACGGCAATGTCGTGCGACTTAAGCCTGAATTCAAAGAAGAGAACTGAACTGTAATTACGTAGGACTGTATTTACAGTAGACTGATAACCTTTACTGGTTGAATGTTTTGCAAGTAGCATGTGCTACTTAGAAGGTGGACAAGGTTAGTCGGGTTATAGCCGTGGAGCGTTTTGCTTATAGTCGATAAATCGTCGCGAGGTATGTGATTCTTCCTATACTCTTAAGCATGATATTTTAAAGGAAGATATGTATAGTACGGCAATGTCTTTTGACTTAAGCCTGAATAATATATAGTATGGTAGACGTACGTGTGCTAATTGAACGTAGTTGTACGACAATGTCTTTGACTTAAGAATGAATAATAAGAACTCAATGTATTTCAAATGCTAAGAAACCATTTTTAAAAGAAGAGTAACACTTGGTTTTAAAGGTTTTAAAAAGAGTTATACTAGCTTTATGGGGAGTTAGGTATAACGTCTTAAGGGAGGTAAAGAAAATGGTTTACTATTTTTAAGAAGTTAAGAGACTTGATCTTATAAGATAAGAGACTTAACTTAATTGTCTTAATATGGATGTTTGTGTGGAACCTCATTCGTGAGTAATGAGTACTTGGTTTTAAAAGGAATTACGTTTCTTGATTTGGAAATCGAATGTGTATCGACAGACCACCGCAAATACTAATAAAGGAAAATGTATTGAATAATGATGTAGTATATTAAAACCAGTAGAAACCTCCATCTGCATAGAAACTAAGATGAGACAAAATGATATTACATTTTCTAGATCATGGCTGCTGTAATAAGATTGTTATAAACAAGAATAACCTACTCACATATAAGGCGTATGTTTCTCAGGTTGTTTAAAAGAGAAGTATATTCTTAAGTGAATAAGACTATGAGTTATGAAACCTTTCTAAAATAAGTGACTTGAGCATTTGAAATTAGGCAACTGGGACGTTTGGAAAATAATGTTGTTACTTGATTTTACAAAAGGGGAAGTGGTTTGTTTACTTAAAGATAGTCACTATTTTTATACTACGGGTATTGTGTGACTTATGTGAAAGAAACGGATCTTTTAAAGGATTTAACGTGCGTAGTACTTTAGGGTTAAAACCCGGACTTTGGCATAAAATGAAGGTACTTTGAGTGATGTATAACTTGCCTATGCTTGTTGTGGTGAAACTTGCCTATGCTTGTTGTTGTGAAACCTGCCTATGCTTGTGATGATAGCCTTTGTTGTGCAAGTGTTGTATTTCTGTGTTACCGCGTCTCTCGATAGAGGGCCGGTTGACTTGTTGAGAACTTACTTAGGCGTCTTTGGCGATGAGAATTCCGCGGTATGTTTCCATTTTGATTCTTTGTCTTGTTGTTGATGTTACATGGACATGCCTACCGATCTGGTCGGGCGTGTGGCCGTGCGGCGGGTTGATTACCGATATATTGTTATTGTGGCTACATGGACATGTCTACCGTCTGAATTCGGGGCATGTGACGTGCGGCGGGAGTTGATCACCGATATATTGTTGTTGATGTTACATGGACATGCCTACCGTCTGCAGTGCAGGGCATGTGGCCATGCGGCATTGTTATTATTGTTGCATCATGGGCATGCACCGATGCGATTCGAGGGCATGTGGCCATGCGAACAAGATTGATGTTGTGGGCGTGAGACCCAGTTGTATTTGGTGATGACTTTGAGGCGTGAGTCCACGACTTGCTTTTACGTTGTATCTTGTAGTTTGGTTATCATCATGTCTCTGCTTTTATAGATCGCTATGATTTCATTTATAGTACTTTCTGATTTCACATACTTGGTACTGTTATGTGACCTCCTTGGGCTGCGTTCATCGCGGTAGAAATACATTTGTCGATCCCTGCGTTTAGGATCTCATTCAGCGTCTTGGGAAGCTCCGTTCCGTCGAGGCTTATCTTTGGTATGTTACCACAGTCTAGGTTCTTGTACATTGGTATGGCGGGGCCTGTCGTCATAGTTGTTGTAAAATCTTAAGTGCAGCCTGTTGTGAAGCGGGGTTGTAAGGATTATGCTCAAATGTATATATATATGTTGAAAGGCAACCGTTTTGGTTGGCCTATTTCTATTTCATCTTGATCCATGTCTATTTACATGTTTAAGTTTGTATTTCATTGGTTTTCTCGATGTTGTATCACTAGGGTGCGGTAAGGCATCGATCGGGCAGTTAGTCATGACATGATATAATCATACCAAGAAGTACATATGAACACGAGTCCCTGTGTCATCAAAACCGCGGGGTAAGTACGAAGGCATAGCCAGCTACTAACACCTACAAAGTACAAACAAGGTCATAAAGCGTATCATGAGATCTGTCTGGCGTCACATGATCAAAGGCGCCACTCGCGCGATATCTAATGTCGCGTCTAGCCACGGAACTCGTAGCTCCGCGTAGGCCACTCCAATGGCGCGCAGAGTATTCCCGCATCGGTAGCTACTCCGGCGGCGTCACGGACTCGCCGTCCGCGTACATGTACGCGCATGACCACAAAGGCGCGATACTAACACGGAACTCTGCGGTTCCGCATAGGCCGATACTCTGAGACCGCATAAGGTATTCTCGAATCATAGGTCCATCGACCACGCTGAGTCTACCACGCGTGGAAGCTTAACCGGAATCATCTCAAGAGATGAGTGATGAATAATACTAACATAACGACTTATCGTTTAAACAACACAAGCAAAACAAGGAAAAACCCCTTTACACAAACATCACAAAGATACTAACACACGTAGCATCCTAGCATGTTTACTTATCAATCAACAAGAAAGTATTACAAGGCTATCACAAACCAACACAAATCAAGTTATACACACAAGGTACTTTCTACTATATGTCGACAAGTTGGGTTTTATCCCCAAAGTACTTCATACATTAACTCTTTAAAGATACGTTGCTTTCACAAAAACCACACAATACGTAGTATATGAAAATAGAGTGATTATTTTTGAAGTAAATCAAAACACTTACCTTTGTAAAATCAAGTAACAACATTATTTTCCAAGCGTCCAAGTTTGCCTAATTTCAAATGTTCACGTTTCTTATTTTAGAAAGGTTTAGTAGTTCATAGTCTTATTCATTTAAGAATATAATTCTCTTTTAAACCATCCGAGAAACATAAGCCTTATATGTAAGTAGGATATTCTTGTTTATAACAACCTTATTACAAATGACCGTGATCTAGAAAATATCATTTTGTCTCATCTTAGCTTCTATGCAGATGGAAGTTTCTCTTAGTTTAATAATACTTAATCTGTCAAAACATTTCCTTTTATTAACGCTGCGGTGGTTTGTCGATACACATTACGATTTTCGAACTCGATAAAACATTCTTAAGCCGTTATACCTAACTTCCATAAAGCTAGTATAACTCTTAAGTTTTCAAAACCAAGTATTATTCTTCTTTCAAAATGATTCAAAATCTTTTGAAATACTTCAAGTTCTTTATTATCACATAACTTGATTTATAGTTCAATTCAGTTACCTTTTAAAAACCACAAGTATTTTCTTACATACATAAAGCTGTTATAACCAACTTCCCATAAAACCGTTATAACACTTTATGTTTTAGACCAATCAAATACATTTAACACATGTACGTCTACCGTACTATAGTTACACACATATCATGCTAGAAGAGATAGGAAGAGGTTCACATACCTCGCGACAGTATCGACTAATAGCAAAACGCTCAAGTACTTCAACCCGCCGGCTACTCCTTAAAGTAGATCGCGCCACGCATAGTACTTCCCACCTATAAGGCCACAAGGCGCTTATTAACATTTAGGTCTCTTCAGAGAACATTCTACGTAAAATTGTGAAGACCTCCCCACATGGCGTAAATCTCCTCCTCTATGGGGCGGCTACCAAGCCAACCAGGGGGGGTTATACGGCTAATCCGGACGTGCACAATTCTACCTCACAGAAAAGCTACATAAGTCTCAATGTCTGACACATGTAATTCTGATTGGTACTCTTCTTTCGAAAGGTTTCTTATTATTCAGCTTAAGTCAAAAGACATTGCGATAACTACGTTCAGTTCTATATAGTATACTTCACTATATATTATAACAACATGTAATTTCCAATTACAATAGGGTTACAAGATAATTACCTCGATAAGCCCATAATTATCCAAGTATAAAGTCGATCTGGGCAACGTTTAGCTCGACTCCGTGCGCTAACCAGCGCTCCAAACCACCTTAGAAGTTCTAACCAACTTCTACTTAATACTCCAACTAACTATGGAGATTTTCCTTAGGGTTTGGTTTTGTGACTGAAGGAAGTATAATAGTATTTCTGGCTTTTCGTATAAGTATAACCAGAATACTACAAGGTATTAGGGCCAAGGTATTTTGGGTAATAACAATACTTTTGAGAGTATTTCTACCAAGGTGGGTGTATTTATACGAGACACACCACAAGGGGTGTATCTACCAACTACCCTAGGAGGGGGTATTCTCGCCAAGGGGAAGGAACTCTCGGCGGGGGCCTCTCAAAGGGGAGGAGGCTAGACGAGACCTCAAACACAAAGGGAAGCTCTCAAGACTTAGAGATTTTGGATGTAGAAGTTCATCAAAGGAGGTATTTATAGGTCAAGCCATGGCTAACAATGGCCAAGATCGGCCAAGTGTGGTGCAAGTGTAGGGCCAAGATCATGCCAAGTGCACCTTATCCATCTACCCACAAAATATCCTACCAACTACTTGACAAAAGCCAAGACCAATCGCCACTTCACCGCAACGTCCACTCAATCGGAGGTGACAGTGTCGCCCTCCCGTTGGTCCAAAATGTTTCGTCTCTCGGAAAAATCCGCAAAAATAAGAAATGACATAGCCGGAATTTTCCCTACGAAAGCTGTGGAAACGTTTTGTCGAAAAACGACTCTAATCGGGTGTTGTGCACAAAAATAATTTCGGCCAAGCACTTTAAGGCACAAACTTTTCTACGTACGTCCTTACGTACATACTCTGGAAATACGGGGTGTAACATCTACACCCGAGCAAGACTCTGCCAATTAGTCATCAAGCCCTGTGACGTAGCTATGCACTCTGTCCTCCATATCTGCTACCAACGCGGGGACATACCGAGCCAACGAGTCGAACTCCACGTTGTACTCCCGAACCGTCGCCTGCTGCCTCAAAGACGTAAATCAGCCGGCGTGCTCTTCTCGCCGGTGGAGGCAAGAAATGGAGAAATACCTCGAGAACTCGTCCCAAATAGCCGAGGCGATGCTCACCCCGGATGGGCTCCATGAATCAAAATCATTGCGGTATAACGCCGATGCGAACTAGGACCATCGACTCGGTCTCGGCCTTGATCACTCTCATGATCCGCATAGAATCGCCGGATGAACTCCTGCGGATCATCCTCAGGCCTCGACCCGTAGAACTCTGGCGGGCTACAACTCAGAAAATCCCGTAGCCTCAAACTATCCGATCTCGGGTGAACCACGAGTGCTACTGGAACTGCTGCATCCAGCCTATCCTCATGTCTGGCCAATGTTATACCCCGTATTTCCAGAGTATGTACGTAAGGGCGTACTTACAAAAGTTTAGTCTTAAAGTTAGGTTGGACGAAAATACTTGTGCACAACTCACTAAAAGAATCGTTTTCTGACGAAACGTTTTACCAAACTTGCGAAGGGAAAATTCCGGCTATGTCATTTCTAATTTTTGCGGATTTTTCCGAGAGACGAAACATTTTGGACCAACAAGAGGGCGACACTTGTCACCCTCTAATTGGTGGACGTATTGGGCGGTAAAGGGGACGAATTGGGGGCTTGTTTTGTCAAGGAGTTGGTAGGATATTTTTGTGTAGTATATGGATAAGGACACTTGCCTAAATCCTCACCCTACACTTGCCTTGCACTTGGCTTCATCTTGGCCATTGGTTGGCCATTTCTTGACCTATAAATACCCTCCTTAAGATGAAGAGTTCTTCATCCACAAATCAAACTTTCCAAGTCTTGAAAAAATCCCTCCCTTCTCTTATAAGCTTTTCCTCCAAGGCTCTCCCCCCCCCCCTTTCTTGAGCCCTTAGCCGAAACCTACCCCCCCTCCCTTGGTAGAAAAGTTGTCTTCCAAGTGTAGTTACTATTCCTAAAATACCCTAGCCCAAATCCCTTATAGTAGTTTAGTAGAAGTTGTTGGAAACTTCTGGGTTCTGGAGCTATCTAACGCAAATTAGGAGCTAAACTTGCTCGGGCGACATTTAACTTGGATAATTTTGGGCTTATCGAGGTAAATACTCTTGTCCTTCTATTGTAATTGGATATTACATATAAGAATAGTTAAGACTTGAGTATAAGATATGAAGAATACTAAAGAATAGAATTAAACTATTATCACGGTGAAGGGTATAAAAGAAGAATAATTGAATTGTGCTTACATAGGATCGTTTTCACGATGAACTTGAGTAGCTTGTGGGTAGGGAAGTGTGCCCAAATTTCCGTGGGAATAGAGAACCCTCTTCTTAGAATCACATTTCTGAGAATAGTCTAGACGTTGACAGACGTATTTGACTGTTATAGGCTGATTCTCTGCGCGCGACATATTCGACTTGGCAGGAGGTTTTCGCCGAGAAGGTATGTGATTCTTCCTATACTCTCAAGCATGATATTTTAAGATATATATATATAGTACGGTAGACGCGTACGTGTTAAGCGAATAAAATTACGGCAATGTCTTTTGACTTAAGCCCGAATAATAATTCACGGCAATGTCTTTTGACTTAAGCTTTGAATAATAAGAATCTTGATGTATTTCAAAAGAATCTGAATCATTTTTACCAGAGAGAAATATTTGGTTTTTAAACAAAAGCTTAAGAGTTATACTAGATTTATGGGAAGTTAGGTATAACAACTTAAGAAAGATAAAAGGAACTGTTTACTTATTTGTTATAAAAACCTTGTATTGATTTCTGTAAGGTGTAGTAAGATTGTTGATAAATAGACATATTATGATGCACGTGTGTTAGTGTCTTGTGATGTTGTGAAGGTGGCCATTCTTGTTGTGCTTACGTTGCTAAGCGGTAAGTCGGTTGTAATGTTATTATATCACCTACCCCTGACTTGTTATCACAGGGCTTGCCACCGATCGCGGTCTATACGGCTATCACGGTTTGTGTGACTACGCGAGTCTGCGGAGTTCGATTGATCATTAAGTGTTTTATCCCGATGCGGGGGATGCCCTATGCGGTATGTGTGACTATGCTGTTATACCCCGTAGTTCCAGGGTATGTATGCGAGGACGTACGTACGAGATTACGACAGAAAGATTGGAAAGGAAGAAAGAGGCGATTTTTCCACGGAAAAGTTTCCGGTTTTTGTGAAGGAAAAAGGTTAGTTTATGGGGTGGATTCCCGATTTGGTATTCGGACTTCTGGAATATTAGAGAATTATGGAATTTTATTTTCAAAATGGTCACGTGGGGCCACGGGAGAAATTCTGATTTTGTGGGCCCGCTTTGATTTTGAGATTTTGGCGTTTTGGATATTTTCAAGACGAAATATTTTGACGAATCGGGGCGACACGTGTCACCCCACGTGGCACCTTTGGGCGAAATATGTTTGTGCACAACACGGTTAGAGTCGTTTTTCGACAAACGTTCTACCTAACTTGCGAAGGGTAAATTACGGCTATGTCATTTAGTATTTTTGCGGATTTTTCCGAGAGACTAACATTTTGGACCAACGAGAGGCGGCACTTGGCACCTCTCATCAGCGGGCAAAGTGGGCGACACGGACGATTTTGGGAAGGCAAGTGGGAGATATTTTTGGTAGATATTTTGTGTGCAAGTTGGCTAGGTACACGTGGGTGAATCTTGGCCCTACACTTGCCTAACACTTGGTGTAATCTTGGCCATTGGTTGGCTTTCACTTGACCTATAAATACCCTCCCTTTGAAGACTAATTCATTCACAAATTGCCTAAGTCTTGAAAGCCTTCTTCCTTCCCTTAGTGTAGTGTCTTGGCGAGAGCCCCTCTCTCCCCTCGGCGAGAGTCCCCTAGTGGGGGTAGGCCGAGGGTAGACACCCCTCCTGAGGTGCTAGCAGTGGGTACCCACTGCCTAGTTGCTTCGTTTAATACCCCTTTGTGGTATAGAAATACTCTCAGTATTGTTATAATGCCCAAATTACCTTAGCCATATACCTTGTAGTATTCTAAGGTTATACCTTTACAAAAAGCCAGCTATACTATTATACTTCCCGGTCACAAAACCGAAACCCTAGGAAAATCTCCATAGTCAGTTGGAGTATTGTGTAAGTTGGTTAGAACTTCTAAGGGTGGTTTAGAATGGTTGGGCGCTCGGAGTTCGAGCTAAACGATTGCCGGGATCGACTTTATACTTGGATAATTATGGGCTTATCGAGGTAAATATCTTGTCCTCTATTGTAATTGGAAATTAAATGTAGTTAGATTATATAGTTGAAGTATACTATATATAGAACTAAGATTAGTACTGCTGCAATGTCTTTTGACTTAAGCATGAAGAATCAACTGTAATTACATAGGGTATTCAGACATGAGACTTGTGTAGTAGCACCGTGGAGTAAATTGTACTGTTAGGGTTAGATGTATAACCCCATCGTTGGCTGGTAGTGGCCAGCCTCGATAGAGGAGGAGATTTCTGCTGTTGCGGGAGGTCTTTGCGAATTTACGTAGAAAGTTCTACGATGAGACCTAAATGTTAATAAAGCGCCTTGTGGCCTTATAGGTGGATGTACTACGTGTGGCGCGATCTACGTGGCTTAAGGGGTAGCCGACGTTTGGAAGTACTTGAGCGTTTGCTGTAGTCGATACTCGCCGCGAGGTATGTGAACCTCTTCCTATCTCTCTGGCATGATATGTGTGAACTATGTAGTACGGTGACGTCATACGTGCTAAATGTGTTTGAATGGTTTAAAACATAAAGTGTTATAACGGCTTTATGGGAAGTTGGTTATAACAACTTTATGTTAGTAAGAAAATACATGTGGTTTTAAAAGGTAATCGATTTGAACTATAAGCGGCTTGTTATATGATAAGAAAGAACTTGAAGTATTTTCAAAGATTTTGAATCATTTTGAAAGGAAGTAATACTTGGTGTTTGAAAACTTAAGAGTTATACTAGCTTTATGGGAAGTTAGGTATAACGGCTTAAGAATGCTTTCTTGATTTGGAAATCGAATGTGTATCGACAAACCACTGCGGCGTTAATAAAAGGAAATATTTTGAATAATTAAGTATTATGAAAACCGAGAAACTTCCATCCGCATAGAAGCTAAGATGAGACAAAATGATATTTCCTAGATCATGGTTGTAATAAGATTGTTATAAACAAGAATATCCTACTCACATATAAGGCTTATGTTTCTCGATTGTTTAAAAGAGAAT
This sequence comes from Przewalskia tangutica, assembly GCA_029844215.1. Lineage (NCBI taxonomy): Eukaryota > Viridiplantae > Streptophyta > Magnoliopsida > Solanales > Solanaceae > Przewalskia > Przewalskia tangutica. The sequence continues at coordinate 324,774 of JAQGDG010000030.1, forward strand.
TATATTCTTAAATGAATAAGACTATGAACTACTAAACCTTTCTAAAAATAAGAAACGTGAACATTTGAAATTAGGCAAACTTGGACGCTTGAAAATAATGTTGTTACTTGATTTTACAAAGGTAAGAGTTTTGGTTTTCTTAAAAGGATACCACTCTATTTTATACTACGTATCAGTGACTTATGAAAGAAATGATCTTTTTAAGATTTTAACGTGAAGTACTTTGGGGATATACAACTTGTTAGTAGAAAGTACCTCGTGTGAATAACTTGATTGTATTGGTTTGTGATAGCCTTGTAATACTTTCTTGTCGTGATAAGTAAACGTGTTAGGATGCTACGTGTGTTAGTATCTTGTGATGTTTGTAAAGGGTTTCCTCGATTGGCTTATTAACTATCGTTATGATAGTATGGTGGCATTCATCTCTTGAGATGATTCCGGTTAAGCGCCTCCGTCGCGGTAGACTCAGTGATGCAGGACCATGATTCGAGAATACCTCACGCGGGTCCCGGGGCCTATGCGAGCTACGAGTTCCGTGTTAGCGTCCTTTATGGGCATGCGGTCCTTGGGCCATGCGACTGAAAGTCGAGGACGACGCCGGGAGTAGCTACCGACGCGGGAATACCTGCGCGGGCCGATGAGATTGGCCTACGCGAGTCAGCGGAAGTTCCGACTAGACGCGCGACATTAGATATCGCGCAAGTGGGCCGCCTTTGATCATGTGACGGTGCAGACAGATCTTATGATACGCTTTATGACCTTGTCGGGTATCGCTGTTAGTAGTCGGCTATGCCTTCAGACTTACCCTCGCATGCTTTATTAGGACACAGCGGACTGGTGTTCATGTATTCTCTTGCTTGTATATCATAACCGGCAGTGGAGGAAGGTATTCCACGCACGATTGATGTTGTGGCGTGAGACCCATTGTTAAATTGATGACTGAGGCGCGAGTCCTCGACTTGACATGATCGCTATTTATGGTGAATCATAGTTTCGTTATCATACATGTCTCCCGCTTTGTATAGACTACTATGATTTCATTTACGTGATTTATTTTTAGTTTCACATACTCTGCACTGTCAGATCGACCTCCCGGGCTGCGTTCATGCCGCAGTTGAGGTACATCGCCGATCCTAGCTCTCGTGGTCACAGCTCACATTGGGAAGCTCGCTTCTCCGAGGCTTATCACGTATAGTCCCCGTCGTAGTAAGTGTTTACATTCGTGGTTTGGGCCCCGTCCCGCCATCAGGTCGTATCATTCTTAGGTCCAGTAATCGTGGGCGTGGTTGGTAAAAGGATTAAGCTGCTCATTTGTAAAAGAGTTGATGGTTATATATATGCCGAAAAGGCAAGTTTTCCTGATTATTGTTTTATATTTCGTTATCTCACGTTGTTGTTTTATGTTCCACGACACTGATGTTGTGTCACTAGGGTGCCCGGTAGGCACCGCCACGCCCGCCGTCGTGACAAAGTGGTATCGAGCGCTTAATCCTCTGAAAGTGTCTACGCATCAGTATCGAGAAGTCTTGATTATCGGAGTTGTGCACCACACCAATAATCGTGAGGCTATAGGATATTTAGGATTAGTTTCTATTCTTCTCACTCGAGATCGTGCCTTAGAGTCGTGTTGTAAGTTGGACCTCCGACGAAATTATTTCCCTTATCATTATGCCTCCGCGTAGGCAACCCGCCCAGTGAGGCGCGCAAATGGCAGAGTCGCGAGCAGAGTTCGAGGTGGCGAGGGCACAGCCCAATCATTACCTAGGGTAGTGCTTCATTCGGGAGTTTTGCGACGTCACTAGCCTCAGCAGAGTTTAGCACACGGCAAAGAAGCCTACAATGACCATAATATTTGAACCTTCGCCCACGGAACAGAGAATATAGATGCCAAGAGACAACCTTGTTACTAGCTGGATTTGGCTACCAGAGAGTATACCGATGTATCGCGAGTCTTGATGACTACCTAAGAGAAGGTTGTGCAAGAGTAATCCTTCAGTTAGGCTTGAGCATGGCCGTATCGGGCTTATGCGCGGCAGCCGAGAAACGTGAGATCGACGTTAACGGACAACGAAGGGCCAGCAGCAAGCGTCCTTTGGTAACTTTCAGGTGAGTATACCTTAAGTGCTATGTTCGATAGCGGTGTTAGTTGTGATTAGAATCATGGTGGGTTAACCGAGTAAGATTTTGGGGATAGAAGGTGTGAGCCTTAGAGTGTTATACGTAAAGCACCTTAGAGGTAAGGCCATCTCGAGAAAGGTGTAGTGTTATGTTTGACCCTTTATAGGAGTGCATAGTGCACGTGAGCTATGTTCGTGGGATAAGTCCCAGTAGCGTGATTTGAAAGAAGGTAGTCGAGCTAGAAGACCGCTAGGTTTTCGTAATATGATTTGTGAAATTATTCCTTCCGGAGCTAGTGTTTTGCGCAATGCCGGCGGGTTGAGGCTCGTTGCGTCAACCCGGCGGTATGGTGGTGGTCAGTTGTGGTGGTCCTCTTTGTGTTAGGGTCGCGAGGTGTTAGGCCCATGTTTAGTTAGCCGCAAGTTCGTGGATGCGTTCGACCGATGGTCGGGCCGATGAAGCACCTATCGTGTTCTTCTGGTCGGTCGTTCTCTGGCGGTGTTGATGTTATCTCGAAAAGGTTGTGAGGTTGCACTTGGTGCCTACCTTCACCTTATGACGACATGGAGCCAGTGGTACGCTGTTTCTCTTCTCGAGTTTGTACCGTGCAGGCTAGGAACTCAGTGAGTCTCTCAGACGCATTCGCCTCGGGCGATGTTTTGATTTGCGGTACCGCGAGATCGTTGTCTCCTGGTTGGGAGTGTTTAAGCTACCATTTCGGTGTTCGGATGTCGTCTTGTGGCGCCTTGTAGGCGAATGCAAGTTGCCGTCGATTGGTTCGATGTTGGCGGTTCGAGATAGTTGGTTGAGCTTGTTCCAGCAGATCGTGGATAGTGAAGCTTGTCGAAGTTAAGTTCGGCAGCTCAGGAATGTGCGGATAATCGCGCGACGCTAGAGTTCGTGACGGTCGGTCTTCTTGAAAGTACCACCCGGTTAGGGTGTGACGAGTTTTGGAAACAGAGGAACTTAGCCCGAGTTACTTGGGCCTGTGAGTTCATGAAGAATAGGCCAGTTGCCTATATGTTAGCATTTGCCGTCCGACTTAGGAAGAAGGACGTCCAGGTCTTTCGTATTGTTATGTTCGGGAAAGTATCAAGATCCATCCGAATGTTCCCGCTAATGATGACCACGTTAGAGATAGTAACCCCGAGTTTTGATACTAAGCGATTTAAATGTGGTAAGAATTCGAGTGTACGATACCTTCATGATCGCACGCAGCTCTGCACCATTTGTTGGTCGTTGGAGCAAGGCTCGCGCAAAGTGACAAAGTGGTATCTCGTGCAAAGTGGCAAAGTAGCATTATTTGTGGTGATGTAGAGGTGTTTCCTCGTGGACTTAGATGTAAGTTTTGCGCGCAGTGTTTCCACGGCCGGTATGGCGAGATTGTTCTCGTAAGTATAGTAGTGAAGACTATGTTGGCGCCGCGTTTGTTTTGAGACTTAGAAGGAACATTCGGACGAATGTTTCTGAGAGGAGAATGTTATACCCCGTAGTTCCGTGGTATGTATGCGAGGACGCACGTGCGAGATTACGACGAAAGATTGGAAAGGAAGAAAGAGGCGATTTTTCCACGGAAAAGTTTCGGTTTTGTGAAGGAAAAAGGTTCGTTTATGGGAATTGGATTCCCAGTTGGTATTCGGACTTCCTGGAATATTAGAGAATTATGGAATTTTATTTTCGAAAATGGTCACGCTGGGCCCACTGAGAAATTTACGGTTTTGTGGGGCCCGCTTGATTTTGAGATTTTGGCGTTTTGGATATTTTCAAGACGAAATATTTTGATTTAATCGGGGCGACACGTGTCACCCCACGTGGCACCTTTGGGTAAATATGTTTGTGCGTAACACGGTTAAGTCGTTTTCGACGAAACGCTCTACCTAACTTGGCGGCGGTAAATTACGGCTATGTCATTTAGTATTTTTGCGGATTTTTCCGAGAGGCGAACATTTTGGACCAACGAGAGGGCGACACTTGCACCTCTCATCAGTGGCAAAGGCGCATACGGACGATTTTGGGAAGGCAAGTGGGAGATATTTTTGGTAGATATTTTGTGTGCAAGTCACAGTACACACGGGTGAATCTTGGCCCTACACTTGCCTAACACTTAGTGTAATCTTGGCCATTGGTTGGCTTTCACTGACCTATAAATACCCTCCCTTGAAGACTAATTCATTCACAAATTGCCTAAGTCTTGAAAGCTTCTTCCTTCCCCTTAGTGTAGTGTCTTGGCGAGAGCCCTCTCTCCCCTCGTCGAGAGTCCCCCAGTGGGAGGCCGAGGGTAGACACCCCCTCCTTTGAGGTGCTAGCCGTAGGGTACCCCCTGCCTAGTTGCTTTCGTTTAATACCCCTCAGGTATAGAAATACTCTCCAAGTATTGTTATAATGCCCAAATTACCTTAGCCATATACCTTGTAGTATTCTAAGGTTATACCTTACAAAAAGCCCAGTTATACTATTATACTTCCCACCACAAAACCAAACCCTAGGAAAATCTCCATAGTCAGTTGAGTATTGTGTGGTTTGGTTAGAACTTCTAAGCGGTGGTTTAGAGCGGGTCGAGCGCCGGAGTCGAGCTAAACGATTGCCCAGATCGACTTTATACTTGGATAATTATGGGCTTATCGAGGTAAATATCTTGTCCTCTATTGTAATTGGAAATTACATGTTGTTAGATTATATAGTTGAAGTATACTATATAGAACTAAGCTTAGCATCAGCAATGTCTTTTGACTTAAGCACAAGAATCGAATCGAATCAGTATTACATAGGATCAGACATGAGACTTGTGTAGTAGTACCTGGAGTAGAATTGTACCCGTTAGGGTTAGATGTATAACCCTCCTCGTTGGCTTGGTAGCCTCGATAGAGAGAGATTTACGCCATGCGGGGAGAGTCTTTAGAAATTTACGTGAAAGTTCTACGATGAGACCTAAATGTTAATAAAGCGCCTTGTGGCCTTATAGGTGGATGTACTACGTGTGGCGCGATCTACGTGGCTTGGCGGTAGCCGACGCTTGGAAGTACTTGAGCGTTTTGCTATGAGTCGATACTCGTCGCGAGGTATGTGAACCTCTTCCTATCTCTAGCATGATATGTGTGAACTATGTAGTACGGTAGACGTACGTGCTAAATGTGTTTGAATGGTTTAAAACATAAAGTGTTATAACGCTTTATGGGAAGTTGGTTATAACACTTTACGTTAGTAAGAAAATACATGTGGTTTTTAAAAGGTAATCGATTTGAACTATAATCGCTTGTTATATGATAAGAAAGAACTTGAAGTATTTTCAAAAGATTTTTGAATCATTTTGAAAGGAGAAGTAATACTTGGTGTTTGAAAACTTAAGAGTTATACTAGCTTTATGGAAGTTAGGTATAACGGCTTAAGAATGCTTTCTTGATTTCGAAATCGAATGTGTATCGACAAACCATCTGCTGCGTTAATAAAAGGAAATATTTTGAATAATTAAGTATTATGAAAACCAGAGAAACTTCCATCCGCATGTAAGCTAAGATGAGACAAAATGATATTTCCTAGATCATGGTCATTGTAATAAGATTGTTATAAACAAGAATATCCTACTCACATATAAGGCTTATGTTTCTCAGTTGTTTAAAAGAGAATTATATTCTTAAATGAATAAGACTATGAACTAAACCTTTCTAAAAATAAGAAACGTGAACATTTGAAATTAGGCAAACTTGGACGTTTGAAAAATAATGTTGTTACTTGATTTTACAAAGGTAAGAGTTTTGGTTTTCTTAAAAGGATCTCACTCTATTTTATACTACGGTATTGTGTGACTTATGTGAAAGAAACAGATCTTTTTAAGATTTTAATGTGTGAAGTACTTTGGGGATGATACCAACTTGTTAGTAGAAAGTACCTTGTGTGAATAACTTGATTGTATTGGTTTGTGATAGCCTTGTAATACTTTCTTGTTCGTGATAAGTAAACGTGTTAGGATGCTACGTGTGTTAGTATCTTGTGATGTTTGTGTAAAGGGGTTTCCTTGATTGTTTATTAACTATCGACCGTTATGATAGTATGGTGGCATTCATCTCGAGACGATTCCGGTTAAGTTGCCCTCCGACGCTGGTAGACTCGGCGATGCAGGACCATGATTCGAGAATACCTCACGCTGGTCCTGGGGCCTATGCGAGCTACGAGAGTTCCGTGTTAGTGTCGTCCTTTATGGGCACGCGCCTTGTGGGCTACGCGACTGGAAAGTCCGTGATCTTGCCGGAGTAGCTACCCTCGATGCGGAATACCTCACGCGGGCCGATGAGATTGGCCTACGCGGAGTCGGGAAGTTCCGAGGACTAGACGCGCGACATTAGATATCGCGGGCGTGGCCGCCTTTGATCACGTGGACGCCTAGACAGATCTTATGATCTGATTTATGACCTTGTTGGCACCGCTGGTGTTAGTAGTCGGCTATGCCTTCGCACTTACCACGCAGTGGCTTTATTAGGACACAGTGGGACACGTGTTCATGTGTATTCCTTCGTGCTTGTATATCATAAAGCTGCCAGCGGGAAGGTATTCCACGCACGATTGATGTTGGGCGTGAGACCCATTGTTAAATTAAGTGATGACTGAGGCGAGTCCCGACTTGACATGATCGCTATTTATGGTGAATCGTAGTTCGTTATCATACATGTCTCCGCTTTGTATAGACTACTATGATTTCATTTACGATTTATTTTTAGTTTCACATACTCGGTACTGTTATCGACTCCTTCGGGCCGCTCATGCCGCAGTTGAGGTACATCGATCGTTGATCCTAGCTCGTGGTCACAGCTCAACATTGGAAGCTCCGCTTCTCCGAGGCTTATCAGGTATAGTCCCCGTCGTAGTAAGTGTTTACATTCGTGGTTTGGCCCCGCCCCGCCATCAGGTCGTATCATTCTTAGAGGTCCAGAGTAATCGGCAAGTGTGGTTGGTAAAAAGGATTGCCGTTCATTTGTAAAAGAGTTGATGGTTATATATATGCCGAAAGGCAAGTTTTCCTGATTATTGTTTTATATTTCGTTATCTCATGTTGTTGTTTTATGTTCCATTACTCGATGTTGTGTCACTAGGTGCCGGTAGGCACCACGCCCGCCGGTCGTGACATACGCGTCTATCGAGACTACGCGACTACGAGTTCAGAGGTACGGGTTAGCTACCCCGATGCGAGAATACCTCACGCGTGCGTGTGTGACTATCACGGATCGCGGAGTCCGTGATTAGCACGCATAATGATACTATGGGCGATTGGCCTTGCTTGATCATTCACTACCTAAAAAGACTATACGCTTACCTATTATTGTTCTTGTTTGTGATACGCACTATGTGCAATTGAACCCTGGATTTGCAAATGGTTTTAAATACTTTGATTTCATTTAAGTACTTTACGCTTTCACATACTTGGTAATTGTTATCGACTCCTTGGGCCGTTCATGCCGCAGGCGGTAAGGCAGTAGTGCTAGATCCACATCCTTAGGATCTTTTTGCTTTGGTGTCGTGAGCTCCATCTTCTCCGAGGCTCGACGTTTGGGTATGATCTCCCTGTTGTTGTATATAGTTTTGTACATTCAGGTATGGCGGGCCCTGTCCCGCCATAGTTATTATCTTCTGAGGTCTGTAGTCCTATTGTACAGTTGGGATGTAATCGCAAAACTATGTTTATATATATATGCCGAAGGCGACATTTTCTCACATAAAATCGTGTCTCATTTTACAACCGTTTCATGTCTTGTTTTATATTTTGATTACTCGATGTATGACTACTTGGGTACCGGGTAGGCACTACCACGCCCGAACGGGTCGTGACAAAAGTGGTATCAGAGCAGTTAATCCTGGAAAGTGTCTACAGACCGTATCTAGTAGTCTTGATTATCGGTGTGTTGTGCACCACACCAATAATCGGAGGCTATAGGATATTTAGGCTTGGTTTCCATTCTTCTCACTGAGATCGTGCCTTAGCCGTGTTATAAGTTGGACCTCTAACGTATTCCTTTCTCAGAATGTATGCCTCCACGTAAGCAACCCGGCCCGTATGGCAAGGCACCAGGAGCCGCTAGTAGGACACCGAGAGTCACGAGGCTCGTGCCCGGGCCTATACCCGATGGCGAGTTCCATGACGCCGCGCCCCAAAGAGACCACGAGATCCGCACCTCCCACACCGGGCAGAGAGTTAGGTACAGAGATGGCACCTATTGGCGTGATCGTGGCGAACATGAGGACAGCCGGATGAATCTCCGCCTCGGCCCGCTGGTACCGTGGTTCACCCAGGCGTAGTTTGAGGCTACGGATTTCTGAGTCAGAGCCCGCAGTTTTACGGTCGAGGCGGGATGATCCGCGGGAGTTCATCCGCCGCCAGAAGGATTATGAGGGTGATCGTGGCGCCGAGACCGAGTCCGTGATCTCGGTTCGACGGCGCGTGATACCTCGATCGATTGGTTTGATTCGGAGTTATCCGGGAGAGCAGCGTCCCATTTACTGGGATGAGTTCTCGGAGGCCTTTCTCACTCACTTCTTGCCTCCAGATGAGAGGGCACGCCGACAAATTTTTGTTAATGAGAGCAGAGACGCAATTAGGGAGTATAACGTCGAGTTCGATTCTTTGGCTCGATTTGTCCCTGCATTGGTAATGGATATGGAGGACAGGGTGCATCGCTACATCACCGGGCTAGATGATTATATGGCGAAGTCTTGTGCGTGTGGCTCTTCACCAGTACGGACATTACCCGTGACGCAGCTCACGCACTTGGACGCGAGAAGCGTAGAGACCGACGCGGCAGATATCGCAGCGAAGAAGGCGAAGACGCCGGTTCTTTTGGTAGTTCTGGGGTGGACGGCCTCGTGACGCCTAGATTTGCGCCACACCCAGCTCGAGCACTCCTACATCGCTGCACAGAGCATTCTGGCGTGTCGGGCCCCAGACTTCAGACTTCCGGTAGCGGTGCTAACCGATCGAGGTCCGCTCGTGTGTCCGTTGTGGTAGATTCCATTCGTGGAGCCGTAGTACTACTCCGAAGCTTGCTATACTTGCGGCCAGGTCATTTTGCGAGGCCTGTCTGACGGGCGCCGCTAGTGGTAGGGCACATGCGGTCCATTGCCGGCTCATCATCTCCTACAGCTACTCGCCTGAGGCGTACTCATGGGCCAGCGTGTCGCGCAGGTCGTGGCGCTGGTCCAGCTTCTAGCGGTCCTCGAACCGCATTTATGCCTTGTCCACCGGCAGATCGTGAGGCCTCACCGATGTCGCTGCACCTTATCGCTCGATTCGATGTGTATGCCTTGATAGATCCGGGTTCTACTCTGTCCTATATATCTCCCCTTATTGCTAGTAGGATAGGTGTTACACCCAGTAAGTCCAGAACATGTATAAGAGAATGTACGAAAGGAAACAAGACTTGGAAATTAGTACGAAAGGAAGAATTGTTTTTCCGACGGAAAATCTTCCGGACGTCGGAAAGGAAAAATGTTCGTTATTGAGAATTGGATTCTCAAAATGCATTATTTGAAGAGTATGGAACTTATTAATAATATGGAAATTTATTTTACGATTTGGTCACTGGGCCCACCTGAGAATTTTACATTTTGTGGGGCCCACGAGGGTTACTAATTTTATGGACGAATGAGAGGCGACACGGCACCCCAAGTGGTCTTGGTCGAATTAGAGGAGGGGTAATATGGTCATTGAACCGCTTGGAAGATAAGTCTTCAAAGCTTGACATAATTGACTAGTCAACTTGCCACTTAGGCTTGATCCATGTGATTTTAATCCTAACCTCACATTTGTTTGAGTCTAAGCCCTCCATTGTGTGTTATAAGCTTACTACTAGTGCAAGACTAGCTCATTACACTTAGAAAAAATTTAGAGAACTCTTGTCCTCTTTAAGTTGCTCTCGCTTAAGGCTTTTCCCACTAGAAAATTTTGTAGTTTTGATCCTTTGTGCACAAGATTTTAACCCAATGTCCCTTAGGGTATTGTAAGGATATCTCAATAGAAAGATTTCGGAAAAAACGCATTTTTACGTTAGTCTCAAGGCGGAAACTATGGGAGTTCTTCAACTTTGAAGTTGGAACTTGAAGATGGGTTCTTCATAGGCCTCTAAGGAGTGCTTAGAGCGGATTGGAACCTAAGGAAAGGAGCTAAGAATTTCTAAGGCGCGACTTTGGAATCTTGGAAATTTTAAGGGCTTTTAAAGGTATATTCTTGTCGTTTTAGCAATTAAAGTTTACTTATCATTGTAGCTATGGTTATTAGCAAGCATGAGTTTTATAGTATGAAGTTTTATAAGTATTTGGACTATTGGAACCCTAATCCGAAATCTAGCATGTTTAGCTTTAAGATTTCAATTCAAGTCGATTATTAGTTAAGTCGTCACATGTTGTATAAAGAAGGAAATTGTAGTTGTTGAAGTTGTTTATGACTAAATAACATGTTGACCTAAGAACTTGGAATTGGTAAAGGGTTGGAAAAAACTTAGTGTTGCTATGTAAGTTGGCCGAGAATTGGCTAGTGTGCATTAGACTACTTCGTATGAATTGTGGGCGGAATTTTACGTACGTAAGGCGTGTAATCCCCTTTGTTTGGTTGTTGTTTGGAGCCTTAAAGGTGGCTTGTTGGTTATTGTATTCGGCCTTGAAAAAGGTGGCAAAGTGAGTAGAAACAAAGGAAGTGCTGCCCGATTTTCCGTAGAATTAGAGACCAAATATTTAGTATTATTCTACGTAGAGACTAGAAGTTGATAGTCTTGTTGTGACCATTATAGGTTGACACTTCTACGTACGGCATATTCGGCTTAGCTTGTGGATATTAGCCGAAAAGGTATGTGAACTATCTCCTCTTCTAGCATGATTCCTTAGAATAAAGAAAGTAAGTTCTACTCCTTGAATGATCCATTCCTTGCTTGTATTTGGATTGCCTAAAATAGAATTTGTTCTATGTACTTCCTTGAGTGTACTTTGATGTTTAAATTGTAAGTAGTATAATCCATTTCCTTAGGGAAGTTTGGATTCTTAAAAGCGAATGTATTTTTCTTAAAGTACATAGAGACTTGAAAAGGAAGTGGTTTCCAAATCTTTTGGCTAGTGCCTTAGTTCTAAAACCTAAAGGTCATTATAATGACTTTAGGGGAGTCAAAGGAGTGATTTACTTATTTGATTTAAAAGAGGAGAAATGACATGATTTAAGAGAAGTAACTTGCGTTAAGGGTGAAGTTACTTGAGGTTTAAAAAGTAGAAAACTTGTTTTCTAACTATTAAGAGACTTGAAGTATTTTGAAAGTTAAGAACTTGATTTGTAAGTATGTGATACTTGGTTTTAATAGTATAAGTCTCTTGGTTATTGAAGGAATGGATACGTCTAAAACCATAAAGGGTTATAACGGCTTTATGGGAAGTTGGTTATAACGGCTTTATGGAAGGTTTAGAAAGTTGTCTATTTTTGATTAAATCGGCATAAGTTGCCTAGATTGTGAAAATTTGGAGTTACTTGATTTCAAGCTTTGAAATGAGTTTTCTAAAAGTGTAGTAACTTACTTTGAAAAATAGACACGCCTTGATACTACGTGTTAGTATCTTGGGCTTTACATGTAGGAGTCTTTTATAAAGGAATGTACGTACGTAGTACTTTGGTTTGTTAAAAGAGAATTATTCTAAGTGTGCCTTGATAAGTACTTTGGCTTGTTAAAGGAGAATTATTCTATGTATGCCTTGATTAGTACTTTGGCTTGTTAAAAGAGAATTATTCTAAGTGTGCCTTGATAAGTACTTTGGCTTGTTAAAAGAGAATTATTCTATGTATGCCTTGATTAGTACTTTGGCTTGATAAATTGAGGATTTGTCTAAGTGTGCCTTGATAAGTACTTTGGCTTGTTAAAAGAGAATTATTCTATGTATGCCTTGATTAGTACTTTGGCTTGATAAATTGAGAATTTGTCTAAGTATGCCGTGATAAGTACTTGGGCTTGTTAATCGAGAATTGCCTATGTGTCGGAAATAGCCGGTTGTGTGCTATTGGTATATCGATCGTTTTGGTCTTTCCCGTTTGTGGCATTTGCATAATTCCGTGGATTTGCTACCCACGATGCGAGAATACCTCACGCGAGTCCGCAGGGCTTACGCGGTGAAATAGTCCCACGCGCGGTCCAAACCTATGCGGTACCTCACGCGAGTCCGTAAGGGCTTATGCGGGTGAAATAGTCCTATGCGAATACCTCATGCGGGTCAGCGGCTTACGCGGGTGAAATAGTCCCACGCGGCGGTCCAAATGCGAGGAATACCACGCGTCCACGCGACCTACGCGTGAAATAGTCCCGTGAATAGATTGCTAAATGATACCGCGCGGATGGTCCCGCTGATCACGAGCTTCCTAGTTTATATTGTAAGGATACTACTGCTTACTCGTTGTTAGTAAGGCACAATGTTGTATTTTGAATATCATATATGTCCCCAATTTGTTTGTGTTACCCTATGGTCACGCTTTTACGGTAGGATTCCGGCACGACCACGAGGTATTTAGGACACGTGGGACTTGGTGTTCATGTATCCTTATTGGTGTTATTACATCATGGATCACGGCAGTGAGGAAGGATTCCACGCATGATTGATATTACGGGCGTGAGACCCATGGTTATATTTGAGTAATGACTTTGAGGCTGCGTCCCGACTTGATATGACCGCTATGTGTTATGTATCGTAGTTGGATATCATACATGTCTCGTTTTATTTAGACCGTTATGATTTTATTACGCATTTCATCGCTCACATACTTGGTACATTCTTCGATCGACTCTTTCGGGGCCTGCTCATGCCGCAGTTTAGGTAATGCGCATGGCGATCGGCAGTGTAGGATCCGCCGGGTTTTGGATAAGCTCCTTCTATTCGAGTTTATCTTTGGTATATGTCCTTCAAGATGTGCTTTGTATAGTTTTGGGCACGGGGCCTTGTCCCGTCATAGTTCGGGATTTAACTCTAGAGGTCCGTATTCATATGTGGGATCGACTCATGTACGTTGTAGTGTCTTTTGTTTATGAATATATGGCAGCCTTGTCGCTTTGCCCTCGCACGCACGCTTGTTTTAAAAAAATGAGGTGTTATTTCAGCCCACAAATTACTTGTATTGTTAAGGTAGAAGGGTGCCTGTGTAGGGCACCATCGCCCGGTTCGGGCGTGACAGAGTGGTATCAGAGCAATCCCCGAATGTCTACGTAACGTGTCTAGTAGAGTCTTGATTATCGTGTGTTGCGCGACACACCCATAAACAGTGAGGCTACAGGACATTTAGGAGTTGGTTTCTATTCTTCACTCTAGATCGTGCCCTGAGTCGTGTTAGTAAGATGATTCCTCTCGACGTATTGTTGTGTTACGCTATGCCTCCAAGGAGGAAAGAGCCGCCTGCAGGGCAAAGGAAAGCAGGAGCTACTAGTCGACTCAGAGTTGATAGGGCTTATGCCCGTGTTATACCGATGTTGTTCATGATGGCAGTTCTTCTTCGCAGTTTTGAGAACACAGACTGCAGCCTCCAGTTTCTGTTAGGAGAAGACTATAGGGTCATGAGGAAAGCGATTATGTTATTGACCAAGATAACGGTGCTAGCTGTAAGTGATAGTACCCTGCAGGTAGGGATACTTTGATTAGTAAGTGAAGTTAAGAATGTTGACAAGAATGATAAGTGGTGAGACTATAGTTGTGTAGAGTTCACAGTTGTAGTTACCCATAATAAGTGTAAGACCGATAGGGAAGAATGTGCAGTAGGAATACTTTGGCTTATGTGATAAACCTCTAGTGAATGGGAGGATAGGGTAAGAAGTACCTTGAGATAAGAGAGATTTATTTCAGACTAAGAACGAGAAGTTAAGCGTGACGATGAGTCGGGTTATGGACTCATTTCGGGTCAACCGATAGTATGGAATCGGGTGATGTCAGTTAGAAATAGTCCCGTTAAGTGATAGGGTCCTGGGGATGCCAGGCCCAAGTTTAGTTGATCGTTGTACGAGTTCGTGGATGCGTTCCACCGGAACTAGGTCGTAAGGACCAAGAAGAGCCTTAGCGGAAATTCAAGTGGCATAATGGCCGAGTTTGGTTAGTAACTCCAAGGATTGGGTGTCACGACCAACCCGGCCCGTGATCGTGCCTTACCCCGCACCCTAGTGATACAACATCGAGAAAACCAATGAAATAAAACTCAAGAGAGAAAACAGTGAAATAAGAAAGCAGGCTAACCCAAACGGCTACCTTTGTGTACATAAATTAAAACTTGAACAGTTACATCCTTACAAACTCTGCCCACAACAGTGCTACAGACCTCTAAGAATTTTAAAACCATAATGACGGGACCGCCATGCCCTGAATAAACAAAAGACTACTACTTGGGAACCGTACCACGTGACAAGCTTCCGAGATATGGAGCTTTCCGAGAACCGAAATGATCCTAAGAGTGCGGATCGCCAGCTATGTACCTCAACTGCGGCATGAACGCAGCCGAGCGAGGTCGATAACAGTACCAAGTATGTGAAATCAGAAATATCAGAAATGAAATAATAATAGTCTATATAAAGCAGGAGACATGTATGATAACCAAATTACAGTACACAAGATTTAAGGAGTCATGTCTAGTCAGGGACTGATGCCCGTGAAATCATCACTCAAATACAACACGGGAATTTAACCCGCACAATGGCCGCATGCCCCGGCATCTCACCTCGGTATAAGCATGGCCATGTAACCATCCTAGTGGGCCCATACCCGTGGACCATCCAACGTGTCAGTATGCCCAAAGGAAATAACAAGATGATACTCATCAGGACGATACCCGGCTACCCAACGTGTCGGTATGTCCGCACAAATAACCGATAACACTCCTAATGAAAGCATACCCGTGGGCTACCCAACGTGTCAGTATGTCCAAGAGGATCGATACAGTGGAAGCATACCCGTGGGCTACCCAACGTGTCAGTATGTCCATCAACCAACCGATAGCCTAGCCTCCATCGAGAGACTTCGGTGCACACAACCAAACACTTGCACAACAAAGGCTACCACAACAAGCAGAGGCAAGTTACACACAACTCATATATACCATTTAAAACTCAAGTATTTAACCCCTTTAAGATCAAGGTACTCCTACCTTTTATAAACAAGCCACTTATGTCTTTCCATCACAAGGAGTTCAATATTTGAAAACAAGTTACCATTTTACCTTGACAATGAAACCATCCCTTTTATTTTCCAAAAAGTCGTTATAACTAACTTCCCATAAAGCTATTATAACACTTTTAGGTTTAAAACAAGTCAAGACAGAACCATGCCATTCTTTTAAACCAAAACACTTCAATTCTTAAGTCTCTTTTCTTTTAGAAATCGAGTTCCTTACTTTGAAACTTTTAGGAAAATCAGAACTTGATTTCAATAATTCTTATTAGAAATGCATGATCTAGGAAATGTAATACAATTTTGTCTTATCTTAGCTTCTATGCAGATGGAGGTTTCTACTGGTTTTAAGATAATTAATTGTCATTACTTTTTCCTTTATTAACGCTGCATTGGCTTGTTCGATTCTTATTTCCATTTCCGAAATTTATGTAACATTACTCTTTTAAAAACCAAGTATTCATTTCTCACGAATGAGGTTTTATACTTTTCAACACCAATTAGGTCAGTTATAAGTCAAGTCTCTTATCTTTTGAAAATCACAAACCATTCTTTTACCCACATAAAGTGGTTATAACAACTTCCCATAAAGCCGTTATAACACTTTATGTTCTAAACCAACCAATTACAACTATAAGCATTTATGAGACCAATAGGGCTCATTCTTTAACCACCGAATACCCGTTACCAACGGATAAGACTTTACTACTTTTTCCACACAATGAAGCCCTTTACACTTCATATCAAGTCAAGACACAAAAGGGAAATCAAATTCCTTTAACACACGCGTCTCACCGACTATATACTTTACAAATAGTCATGTCAAGAGGATAGGAAGAATCACATACCGCGACGATTGTCGGCTAGCAATATGCTCCAAGATTATCGCCTTAAGTAATATGCCACCGTAGTACTTCAATCCTATAAGGGTCATAAAACGCCTATCAAACTCTAGCTTCGAACGTAGTAACTAAGTGCAAAGTCCCTAAATTCTACGACAATTTGGACGGACTTCCTTTGTTTCTACTAACTTGGCCACCTTTTCAAGGTCGAATTAAATAACCAAACTCCCACAATAATGCAAAATAAACCAATCCTAAATCCCTTTCAACTCTTTCCAATCCAAGTTCTTAAGTCTAACATGATATCTAGCCCTGTACATCTTCAACAATTACAATCTCCTTTACAACACGCGACGACCCAATTAGAAAATCCAATCAAGTTACAATCTTAAGGCTAATATGCCTTTTCTTCAACAAGACAACAAGATCCAAATCTATTCAAATAAGACAGCCTCGGGCTCAACTTTATACTACTACAATATAAATGTACTTTAGGCTCAATTCTAAATCACTAAAATATAACAAACCTCAGCTCACATCTATACTACTAAAATATAATGACCTTAGGCTCATAACCAAGATAAAGGGAAACTTTTACCTTAAGGAATATCCCACAAAAGCCCCTTTTTCTTCCACCTCTTTCCACAAAATCGCCCACCGCGCTTCCCACAAGTTTACCCACACTTTTCCTTCTTGCCGCCGCTCAAACAGTTTCCTCTTAGGCTAGGTTTTCTTCCAACAACTAGAGAGAAGGGATAGGGTTTTCCATGGAAGGGTTTTGAAATGAAATGGCCAAGTATTCCAAGACTTGGCCCTAAAATAGGCCCTAATCTGGTAAAAAAGGATGGGAGGGACACTTGTCCCCCTCCCATAGGTTTTTAACAAAATATCTCCGATTTCACCTTTTATCGCGAAAATCCCGCCTTGGCCCGCTGCCCACACGCGCCATGGCTCCACTTCCAGAAAAGTTCCAGATTTCGCGCCGCTCGCATTCGGCGCCACGCTGCAACCCCGGACTCTCAAGATAAACCGGCCAAGGCTGTACTTCAACTAAAATCACGCCGTCGCGCACCAAACTTGAAACTTCCATAACTTTTGACTCCGATGTCCTATCGACGAACGGTTTGTTGCGTTGGGATCTAGATTTAACGAACTACATATTAGGCTTTTAAACACCTCGAAACTCTTAACAACTGGGGTACAACACTCCAAGGTAAACTCAAAATCCGTCCAACACATGTTTGTCAACTTATCTATCGACTCTCAAAACTTATTTTCCTTGGCATGTTCTTATCTTAACTCCTTGAATTTACGGGGTGTAACATTCTCCCCCCCTTAGAAACATTCGTCCCGAATGTTCCTTCTATGTCTCCAAAATGCAGACGTCGGTATAGTCTTCACTACTACACCCACAAAAATCAATTATGCCTCCCATGGCCATAATATCACACAAAACTCCATGTATAATGCACTTCCGACAAAGATAACTAAAAAGAAACTCTTTTACTCTAGCCGGCCTTACCTCTAAGGTCTCAACTGTTATAAATTTTTAAGGTTCAAAACTTCTCATCCCTAGACTTACCCTTTTCGCTAACCAGGATTCCAAATCACATTTTTTTTAACACAAAGCTATCCGAACATAGCACTTAACACATCACCATAACATCAATACATACTAGTCTCTAGAGGGTTAAGAATATACCTGTAACTCTTTCTTCATTGTCCCCTCATGCCGTTCTACTCATGTCCCTTCCCTGCACGGCGCACAAAAGGAGGAGATGAATCAGCCACAGATCCCGGCCGAGTCTCTACATCCGCGCTATCTCCGTGGACAATTCTCGCAAATGGCCCCCGGCCGCATGTAAAACAAACCCCATCCCAAAGACGACACTCCCACCACGGAGCCTACCACAATGGCTACAACGGTAGGGTGGTCCCATCTCGACTAACGCCCCCGCTCCCAATAACTCAAACCCGAGCCCCGACCGCCCTGAATTTCCGAACGCCCCGGGATCGCGATGGAGCACTCAGATCGGCCGAGGTAAATAACTCGCCAGGCCGAGGCCGCCTCGGCGTCACCAGGACTCTACCGCCCCGCCCTCTTCTCGCGATCTTGGTTATTCCGCCGACTCACGCTCTCGTCACGCGCATAGCCGACGCGTAATGTCCATGCCCACAAGAGCTATCACGTGCACCCTTCCGCTAAATAATCATCGAGTCCGTGACATAACTGCACTCTATCCTCCATATGGCCACCACGGGGACATACCGCCAATGAGTCAAACTCTACATTGTACTCCCGAATCGCGCTTCTCTTTGTCTTAGCATCAAAAATCTGTACCCGCGCTCCTCATCCGGAGGCAAGAAATGGCCAAGAACGCCTCGAGAACTCACCCCAACCACCGGAGTGCATGTTCCCCGGGACAGCTCACGATCAAACTACGATCATTGCGGTATCACGCAACCGATGTGAACCCAAACCACCGACTCGGTCTCCAAGCCTTGATCACTTTCATGATCCGTCAGAATCGCTTGATGAACTCCCCGCGATCATCCTCGTGCCTCGACCCGTAGAACTCGGTGGCCGCGACTCGTAAAATCCCGTAGTCTCAAACTATCTCGACCTCGGGTGAATCTATGGGTACTCTGAATCAGCCGATCCGGGCCTATCCTCGTGCTCGCCACGATCTCGCCAATAATCGCCATCTCTTGTAACCCATCTCCTCTACCCTGTGCCGCGGATCGAGGCTCAGTGCCGAGTCTCGGGAGAGACCGTTGTTGCTCTACTCGCCTCCTCCGCCTTGCCCTTCGGCTCGTTGCCTTGCGAGGCATCACTGTATACAAAGAACACGTCGAGGAGTCCCACTTATAACACCGCTCTAAGGCACGATCTCAGAGAGAAGAATGGAAACCAATCCTAAATATCCTATAGCCTCCTGATTATAGATGTGGTGCACAACACACCGATAATCAAGACTCTCATCGGATACGGTCAGAGACACTCTCCGAGGATTAATCGATTCGATACCACTTTTGTCACGACCAACCTGGCCCGTGATCGTGCCTTACCCCGCACCCTAGTGATACAACATCGAGAAAAACCAATGAAATAAAACTCAAGAGAGAAAACAGTGAAATAAGAAAGCAAAGCTAACCCAAACGGCTACCTTGTGTACATAAATTAAAACTTGAATGATTACATCCTTACAAACTCGCCACAACAAAGCATGCACTTCTAAGAATTTTAAACCATAATGACGGACAGGCCCCGCCATGCCTCAATAAACAAAAGACTACTACTGTGGAACTGCATCACGTGACAAGCTTCCGAGATATGGAGCTTTCCGAGAACCGAACAGCGATCCTAAGAGCGGATCGCCAGTTACGTGACTCAACTCGCGCAGATGAACGCAGCCCGAAGGAGGTCGAGACAACAGTACCAAGTATGTGAAATCAGAAATATCAGAATGAAATCATAATAGTCTATATAAAGCGGAGACATGTATGATAACCAAACTACAAGACACAACATATAAGCAAACGTCAAGTCGTGACTCATGCCCGTGAAATCATCACTCAAATACAACCCGAATTTAACTCGCACAACGCCGCATGCCCCAAGATCTCACCTCTGTGATAAGCATGGCCATGTAACCATCCTAGTGGGCCCATACCCGTGGACCATCCAACGTGTCAAGATGCCCAAAGGAAATAACAAGATGATACTCATCGTGGACGATACCCGGCTACCCAACGTGTCAAGATGTCCGCACAAATAACCATATAACACTTAATGAAAGCATACCCGGCTACCCAACGTCGCGATGTCCAAGAGGATCGACATATGGAAGCATACCCGGGCTACCCAACGTGTCGATGTCCATCAACCAACCGGATAGCCTACTCCATCGAGAGACTCGGTGGCACACAACCAAACACTTGCACAACAAAGGCTACCACAACAAGCAGAGGCAAGTTACACACAACTCATATATACCATTTAAAACTCAAGTATTTAATCCCTTTAAGATCAAGGTACTCCTACCTTTTATAAACAAGCCACTTATGTCTTTCCATCACAAGGAGTTCAATATTTGAAAACAAGTTACCATTTTACCTTGACAATGAAACCATCCCTTTTATTTTCCAAAAAGTCGTTATAACTAACTTCCCATAAAGCCATTATAACACTTTAAGGTTTAAAACAAGTCAAGACAGAACCATGCCCTTCTTTTAAACCAAAACACTTCAATTCTTAAGTCTCTTTTCTTTTAGAAATCGAGTTCCTTACTTTGAAACTTTTAGGAAAATCAGAACTTGATTTCAATAATTCTTATTAGAGCAGCCATGATCTAGGAAATGTAATACAATTTTGTCTTATCTTAGCTTCTATGCAGATGGAGGTTTCTACTGGTTTTAATATAATTAATTGTCATTACTTTTTCCTTTATTAACGCTGCATTGGCTTGTTCGATTCTTATTTCCATTTCCGAAATTTATGTAACATTACTCTTTTAAAAACCAAGTATTCATTTCTCACGAATGAGGTTTTATACTTTTCAACACCAATTAGGTCAGTTATAAGTCAAGTCTCTTATCTTTTGAAAATCACAAACCATTCTTTTACCTACATAAAGTGGTTATAACAACTTCCCATAAAGCCGTTATAACACTTTATGTTCTAAACCAACCAATTACAACTATAAGCATTTATGAGACCAATAGGGCTCATTCATTAACCACCAAATACCCGTTACCAACGGATAAGACTTTACTACTTTTTCCACACAGTGAAGCCCTTTACACTTCATATCAAGTCAAGGCACAAAAGTGGAAATCAAATTCCTTTAACACACGTGCCTACCGTGACTATATACTTTACAAATAGTCATGCTGAAGAGGATAGGAAGAATCACATACCTCGCGACGATTGTCGACAGTTAGCAATATGCTCCACAGTACTATCGCCCTTAAGTAGAATATGCTACCGTAGTACTTCAATCCTATAAGGGTCATAAAACGTCTATCAAACTCTAGCTTCGAACGTAGAGTAACTAAGTGCAAAGTCCCTAAATTCTACGACAATTTGACTACACTTCCTTTGTTTCTACTAACTTGGCCACCTTTTTCAAGGTCGAATTAAATAACCAAACTCCCACAATAATGCAAAATAAACCAATCCTAAATCCCTTTCAACTCTTTCAAATCCAAGTTCTTAAGTCTAACATGATATCTAGCCCTAGACATCTTCAACAATTACAATCTCCCTTTACAACATGCGACGACCCAATTAGAAAATCCAATTGAAGTTACAATCTTAAGGCTAACATGCCCTTTTCTTTCAACAAGACAACAAGATCCAAATCTATTCAAATAAGACAATTTCGTGCTCAACTTTATACTACTACAATATAATGTGCTTTAGGCTCAATTCTAAATCACTAAAATATAACGTACCTCGTGCTCACATCTATACTACTAAAATATAATGACCTTTAGCTCATAACCAAGAGAAAGGGGAAACTTTTACCTTAAGGAATAGCCCACAAAGCCCCTTTTCTTCCACCTCTTCCACAAAATCGCCCACCGCTTCCCACAAGTTTACCCACACTTTTCCTTCTTGCCGCTCCAACAATTTCCTCTAGGCTAGGTTTTCTTCAAAAACTCGAGAGAAGGGAGAGGGTTTTCCATGGAAGGGTTTTGAAATGAAATGGCCAAGTCTTCCAAGACTTGGCCCTAAAATAGGCCCTAATCTGGTCAAAAAGGATGGGAGGGACACTTGTCACCCTCCCATAGGTTTTTAACAAAATATCTCCTGATTTCAGCATTTTATCGCGAAAAATCCCGCCTTAGCCGCGGCCACTTCCAGAAAAGTTCCAGCATTTCAGCCATGCGCCGCAACCCCGCGGACTCGAGACTGGCGCCGCGCATTGATTCCGCGCCGCGGCCCTCGATTCGGCCAGCCTGCACTTCGAACCGAAATTGTCACGCCGCTGCACCACAAACTTGAAACTTCCATAACTTTTGACTCCGATGTCCTATCGACGAACGGTTTGTTGCGTGGGGATCTAGATTTAACGAACTACATATTAGGCTTTTAAACACCTCGAAACTCTTAACAACGGGGGTACAACACTCCAAGGTAAACTCACAATCCGTCCAACACATATTTGTCAACTTATCTATCGACTTCAAAACTTATTTTCCTTGGCATGTTCTTATCTTAACTCCTTGAATTTACGGGTGTAACATTGGGAACAAACAAAATTTGAGATTTTGTACGTGTACTAGATGAGTTTGAAAGTACGAAAGTATGACAAGTAAGGAAAGAAAGGAACCTCTGGGGATCCCGTGTTCGGCGAGATCAGAACCTTCGAAGTTTTGTGAGAAGGGACCACGACGAAAAGCCATTGATATGTTTACGTATGTTGTGGTGGCCATGTGGCATCGTTGGTCTTGTGCGATTTGATTGTTAGGCATAGTAAAGAGATCAGGTTTAATTTGTGTAGGACAACCGACTAAGAACATTGTGACGAATGTTTCTAAGGGAAGAATGTTACACAGAAGTCCAGAACATGTATAAGAGAATGTACGAAAGGAAACAAGACTTGGAAATTAGTACGAAAGGAAGAATTGTTTCCGACGGAAAATCTTCCTGACGCCTAAAGGAAAAATGTTCGTTATTGAGAATGGATTCTCAAAATGCATTATTTGAAGAGTATGGAACTTATTAATAATATGGAAATTTATTTTTACGGATTTGGTCACGTGGGCCCACCCGAGGAATTTTACATTTTGTGGCCCACGAGGGTTACTAATTTTATGGACGAATGAGAGGCGACACGTGGCACCCCCATAAGTGGTCTTGGTCGAATTAGAGGAGGGTAATATGGTCATGAACCTCTTGGAAGATAAGTCTTCAAAGCTTGACATAATTAACTAGTCAACTTGCCACTTAGGCTCGATCCATGTGATTTTAATCATAACCTCACATTTGTTCAGTCTAAGCCTCCATCAGGTGTTATAAGCTTACTACTAGTGCAAGACTAGCTCATTACACTTAGAAAAAATTAGAGAACTCTTGTCCTCTTTAAGTTGCTTCTGGCTTAGTGCCTTTCCCACTAGAAAATTTTGTAGTTTTGATCCTTTGTGCACAAGACTTTAACCCAATGTCCCTTAGGGTATCAGTAGGATATCTCAATAGAAAGATTTAAAACGATTTTTACGTTAGTCGCAAAGCGGAAACTATGGGAGTTCTTCAACTTTGAAGTCGAACTTGAAGATGGGTTCTTCATAGGCCTCAGGAGTGCTTGGAGCGGATTGGAACCTAAGGAAAGGAGCTAAGAATTTCTAAGGCGCGACTTTGTAATCTTGGAAATTTTAAGGGCTTTAAAGGTATATTCTTGTCGCTTTAGCAATTAAAGTTTACTTATCATCAGAGCTATGGTTATTAGCAAGCATGAGTTTTATAGTATGAAGTTTTATAAGTATTTGGACTATTGGAACCCTAATCCAAATCTAGCATGTTTAGCTTTAAGATTTCAATTCAAGTCGATTATTAGTTAAGTCACATGTTGTATAAAGAAGGAAATTGTAGTTGAAGTTGTTTATGACTAAATAACATGTTGACCTAAGAACTTGGAATTGGTAAAGGGTTGGAAAAGACTTAGTGTTCTTTATGTAAGTTGGCGAGAATTGGCTAGGCATTAGACTACTTCAGATGAATTGTGGGGCGGAATTTTACACGTGACAGGCGTGTAATCCCCTTTGTTTGGTTGTTGTTTGGAGCCTTAAGGTGGCTTGTTGGTTATTGTATTCGGCCTTGAAAAAGGTGGCAAAGTGTGTAGAAACAAAGGAAGTGTCACCGATTTTCCGTAGAATTAGACCAAATATTTAGTATTATTCTACGTAGACTAGAAGTTGATAGTCTTGTTGTGACCATTATAGGTTGACACTTCTACGCACGCGATTCAGCAGCTTGTGGATATTAGCCGAAAGGTATGTGAACTATCCTCTTCTAGCATGATTCCTTAGAATAAAGAAAGTAAGTTCTACTCCTTGAATGATCCATTCCTTGCTTGTATTTGGATTGCCTAAAATAGAATTTGTTCTATGTACTTCCTCGAGTGTACTTTGATGTTTAAATTGTAAGTAGTATAATCCATTTTAGGGAAGTTTGGATTAAAAGTGAAGGTATTTTTCTTAAAGTACATAGAGACTTGAAAAGTAGTGGTTTCCAAATCTTTTGGCTAGTGCCTTAGTTAAAAACCTAAAGGTCATTATAATGACTTTAGAAGTCAAAGGAGTGATTTACTTATTTGATTTAAAAGAGGAGAAATGACATGATTTAAGAGAAGTAACTTGCGTTAAGGGTGAAGTTACTTGAGGTTTAAAAGTAGAAGAAAACTTGTTTTCTAACCACAAGAGACTCAAGTATTTTGAAAGTTAAGAACTTGATTTGTAAGTATGTGATACTTGGTTTTAATAGTATAAGTCTCTTGGTTATTGAAGGAATGGATACGTCTAAAACCATAAAGGGTTATAACGGCTTTATGGGAAGTTGGTTATAACGGCTTTATGGAAGGTTTAGAAAGTTGTCTATTTTTGATTAAATCGGCATAAGTTGCCTAGATTGTGAAAATTTGGAGTTACTTGATTTCAAGCTTTGAAATGAGTTTTCTAAAAGTGTAGTAACTTACTTTGAAAAATAGACACGCCTTGATACTACGGGTGTTAGTATCTTGGGGCTTTACATAGAAAGGAGTCTTTTATAAAGGAATGTACGTACGTAGTACTTTGGTTTGTTAAAAGAGAATTATTCTAAGTGTGCCTTGATAAGTACTTTGGCTTGTTAAAGGAGAATTATTCTATGTATGCCTTGATTAGTACTTTGGCTTGTTAAAAGAGAATTATTCTAAGTGTGCCTTGATAAGTACTTTGGCTTGTTAAAAGAGAATTATTCTATGTATGCCTTGATTAGTACTTTGGCTTGATAAATTGAGGATTTGTCTAAGTGTGCCTTGATAAGTACTTTGGCTTGTTAAAAGAGAATTATTCTATGTATGCCTTGATTAGTACTTTGGCTTGATAAATTGAGAATTTGTCTAAGTATGCCGTGATAAGTACTTGGGCTTGTTAATTGAGAATTTCCTATGTGTGCTGGAAATAGCCGGTTGTGCTATTGGTATATCTGCTTTGGTCTTTCCCGGTTTGTGGCATTTGCATAATTCTGGATTTGCTACCCACGATGCGAGGAATACTTCACGCGAGTCCGTAGGGCTTACGCGGTGAAATAGTCCCACGCGGGCGGTCCACCTATGCGAATACCTCACGCGAGTCCGTAAGCTTACGCGTGAAATAGTCCTATGCGAGAATACCTCATGCGGGTCCGAAAGGGCTTATGCGGGTGAAATAGTCCCACGGCGGTCCAAATGCGAGGAATACCACGCGCGTCCACGCGACCTACGCGTGCAATAGTCCCGTGAATAGGATTGCTAAACGATATCATGCGCGGATGGTCCCGCTGATCATGAGCTTCCTAGTTTATATTGTAAGGATACTACGCTTACTCTCGTTGTTAGTAAGGCACAATGTGTTGTATTTTGATTATCATATATGTCCCCGAATTTGTTTGTGTTACCTACGGTCATGCTTTACGAGGTAGGATTCCGGCAAGACCACGAGGTATTTAGGACACAGGGACTTGGTTTTCATGTATCCTTATTGGTGTTATTACATCATGGATCGCCATGAGGAAGGATTCCACGAGCATGATTGATATTACGGGCGCGAGACCCATGGTTATATTTGAGTAATGACTTTGAGGGCTCGCGTCGACTGATATGACCGCTTATGTGTTATGTATCGTAGGTTGGATATCATACATGTATCCGGTTTTATTTAGATTATGATTTTATTACGATTTCATCGCTCACATACTTGGTACATTCTTCGTCTCGACTCCTTCGGCCGCTCATGCCGCAGTTTAGGTACGCATGGTGATCGGCAGTGGATCCTCGCTGGTTTTGGATAAGCTCCTTCTATTCCGAGTTTATCTTTGGTATATGTCCTTCAAGATGTGCTTTGTATAGTTTTGGTACGGGAGCCTTGTCCGTCATAGTTGATTTAACTCCCAGGTCCGTATTCATATGTGGATGGACTCGTATGCGGTGTAGTGTCTTTTGTTGATGAATATATGGCGCCTTGTCGGCTTTGCTTGCACGTCGCTTGTTTTAAAAAAATAAAAAATTAGGTGTTATTTCGCCCGCACTTACTTGTATTGTTAGGTAGAAGGTGCCCTGTAGGGCACCGATCCACGGCTTGGTTCGGCGTGACAATAGGGATAGAGCCTGAGTCCATAGACCCTTTCGAGGTAGCTACGCCAGTGGGTGATTCAGTGGTAGCTCGGCGGGTATATAGGGCTTGTCCAAAGGACTATATACAATGTCCGACCTAGCCGACTTGATAGAGTTGGATATGACCGATTTCGATGTGATCATTGGTACGGATTGGCTAGCTTCTGCTACGCCAATATAGACCGCAGAGAGAGTAGTACGTTCCAGCTTCTGCGAGCCGGTTGTTGAGTGGGAGGAACATCAGACGCTGGTGGTAGGTTTATTTCCTACCTCAAGGAAGACGCGCAGGCGGGTACATCTACCATCTCGCTCGCGTGTTTGATATCGAGGCCGCAGTGCCAGATTTTCGGCCCAGAGTCGAGAGTTCCCGGGCGTGTTTCAGACGACCTCCGTATCCTCCGCAGGAGATAGAGTTTTGTATCGATGTGCATGACACACTCGGCTATTTCCATTCCGCCATACGTAATGGCACCGCCGAGTTGAGAGTCAAGGACCACCGAGATTTGCCGAGAAGCGGCTTCATCGCCTAGTATTTCTCCCCGGGAGCGCCGATTGTTCGCGAAGAAGAAGGACGACGCGCACGTGTGTTGATTACTGACGGTGAACAAGGTGACTATTAAGAACATACCCTTCCCGTGATTGATGATTTGTTCGACCACCGCAGGTGCGAGATGTTTCTCCAAGATTGATGCGATCGGGCTATCATCGTGCACGAGTCGAGGCGGATGTCCCTGGATCGCATTTCGACCGACGCATTATGAGTTCGTGGTCATGTCTTTTGGGTTGACCAATGCTCCGCAGATTCATGGATTTGATGAACCGAGTGTTCAAACCATTTTTGGACACGCTTGTGATAGTGTTCATCGATGATATCTTGGTTTATTCTCGCCAGAGCAGAGCACGCGAGCATTTGGAGATCAGGCCGATAGCTTCTCCAGACTAACAGCTATACGCCAAGTTTTCCAAATGTGAGTTTTGGTTAGCTTCGTGGCTTTTCTTGGGCATATTTGCCGGGCCGATGGTATTCGGTGGATACGCCAAGATCGAGGCGATCGAGACTTGGCCTAGACCTACTACTCCGGCAGAGGCGCAGCTGGGCCTTGCAGTTACTATCGGCGTTCGTGGAGAAGTTTGCTTCTATCTCGCACCATTGACTCGGTACCGACTCGGCGCAACAAGTTTCATGGATTGATGCTTGTGAGCGTGGTTTCCGATTCTTGGAGAGATCGACGACCGCCCGTTTACTCTTCCGCAGGTCCAGACGGCTATGTCGTATCAGGATGCGTCGGGCATCGTTGGGATGTGTGTTGATGCGGCAGGCAAGGTTATAGCGTACATCCCGACTTAAGAAACACGGAGGAACTACCCCACCCATGATTTGGAGTCGCGCGGTGATTCACGCCTTGAACATCCGAGGCACTATTTGTACGGGTTCATGTGGATATTTATACGCACTACAAGAGCCTCCAAAGATATCTTCACCAGAGGAGCCGAACTTACGGCGAGACGGTGGTTAGAGCCGCCAAGGATTATGATGTTGACATCCCGTACCACCCGGGAAGGCCAATGTCAGGCGTATGCCTTAGTCGTAGGTCGACGGAGCCTATCGATGTGCACTGAGAGAGGGGCATGGTTCGCGATTTACATCGCTTAGCGAGCCTTGGTGTCCGCTTGATTGATTCGATAGCGGTGGGTTCGAGTTCGAGAGGTTGCCGAGTCTTCCATCGCCGGCGAGGTGAAGAGGCAACACTGAGGATCCGGTTTGATTCGCATCGCGATACGGCTCTTCGTGAGGCGCGGTCCTTTGAGGTAGCACCGACGGTGCTAAGGTTTGAGGGCGTTGTGTGTTCCGATGTTTCGTGACTTCGCAGCAGGTTCTAGGGAAGCACACAAATACGTTATCTATCCATCCGTGGTCGACCAAGATGTACCACGACCTTAGATCTGTTTATTGGTGGGATGGCTTGAAGAGGGACGTTGCAGAGTTCGTAGCTCAGTGCCCGTGTTGTTAGCAGGTGAAGGTAGAGCACCAGAGGCCTGGTGGTTTGTTGCAGACGATAGAGATCCCGACCTGGAAGTGGGAGGTGATCAACATGGACTTTATCACAGGATTACCTCGCACTCAGAGGAGACATGATTCTATTTGGGTTATCGTCGACAGGCTGACGAAATCAGCCCACTTTCTTCCCGTCAGGACGACTTTTTCGGCTGGGGATTATTAATAGACTTTACATCCGAGAGATCGTCAGACTACATGGAGTCCCTATTTTGATCATATCGCATGCAGGAGCCCGCTTTACGCTAACTTCCGAGGTCCTTCCGAGATGGTTTAGGGACGCAGTGAGCTCGAGTCGCATTCCATCCACGCATGCACGACAGCCGAGCGCACTATCCGCACTCGAGGATATGCCGCGAGCCCGTGTTATCGACTCGAGGTAGCCGAGGATCATTTGCCTCTAGTTGAGTTTGCGATAATAATAGCTACCACTCCAGATTCAGATGGCGCCTTATGAGGCCTTGTATGAGGAAGTGCAGACGCGATAGGCTGGTTCGATGTGGGCGAGGTGCGATTAGTAGGACCAGATTTGGTGCAGCAGTGTGCCGGATAAGGTGAAGCTTATCCAGAGCGGTTCACGACACCGTAGTCGATGTAAGTCATACGCAGATCATCGCCGTCGCATCCGAGTTCGAGGTTGATGATTGGGTTTTCCGGCGGTGTGATGAGATTCGAAAGAAAGGGAAACTCACCAAGGTACATCAGCCCTATCAGTTGTCCGCAGGATAGGCAAGATTGCTACGAGTTGGATCTGCCGTCCGATCCGAGGCAAGGCATCCGTGTTTCATGTTTTTATGCCGGCGAGATGTATCGGGGATCCATCTAGGTACACCCGATTGACGATGTCCAGTGACCGGCGGGTTATCGTATGGCGAGATTCCCATAGCGATAATCGATCGTCAGTTAAGCGTCTGCGACCAAGGACGTGGCTTCCACAAAGTCTTGTGGCGGAACGAGCTCGGAGGAGATGACGTGGGAAGTCGGCGAGGACACGAGGCGTATCCTCACCTATTCCCCACACCTCCGTGTAACTCACTTTCCTACTTGTAAATTTTCATTGTCATATATTGCCTAAGTGTTGTTTGTGGCGTATGTGGCATTTGCAAACCGCTTAAGTTATGAAGAAGCGTTATCGTTAGTTGTCTTGGAAAGGAACATTCGTGACTAATGTTTCTATGGAGGTGAGAATGGAATACCACTTATTTCCATAGTATGTACGTAAGGGCGTACGTACAAAAGTTTCGTCTTAAAGTGAGGTTGGACGAAAATACTTGTGCAAGACTACTAAAAGAATCGCTTTTCCACGCAAACGTTTTACCAAACTTGCGAAGGGAAAATTCCGGCTATGTCATTTCTAATTTTTGCGGATTTTTCCGAGAGACGAAACATTTTGGACCAACAAGAGGGCGACACTTGTCACCCTCTAATTGGTGGACGTATTGGGCGGTAAAGGGGACGAATTGGGGGCTTGTTTTGTCAAGAAGTTGGTAGGATATTTTTGTGTAGTAGATGGATAAGGACACTTGCCTAAATCCTCACCCTACACTTGCCTTGCACTTGGCTTCATCTTGGCCATTGGTTGGCCATTTCTTGACCTATAAATACCCCCCTTAAGATGAAGAGTTCTTCATCCACAAATCAAACTTTCCAAGTCTTGAAAAAATCCCTCCCCTCTCTTATAAGCTTTTCGTCCAAGGCTCTCCCCCCCTTCCTTGAGCCCTTAGCCGAAACCTACCCCCCCCTCCCTTGGTAGAAAAGTTATCTTCCAAGTGTAGTTACTATTCCTAAAATACCCTAGCCCAAATCCCTTATAGTAGTTTAGTAGAAGTTGTTGGAAACTTCTAAGGGTTCTTGGAGCTATCGGAACGTACAAATTAGGAGCTAAACCTTGCTCAGGAGCGACATTTAACTTGGATAATTTTTGGGCTTATCGAGGTAAATACTCTTGTCCTTCTATTGTAATTGGATATTACATATAAGAATAGTTAAGACTTGAGTATAAGATATGTAAGAATACTAAAGAATAGAATTAAATCAAGTATCACAAAGAAGGGTATAAAGAAGAATAATTGAACTGCATTTACATAGGACTATTTTCACAGAGACTTGAGTAGTTTGACGGCAGGGAACGCCCAAATTTCCGTAGAATAGAGAACCCTCCGCTTAGAATCATTTACATGAATAGTCTAGACGCTGATAGGCGATTTGACTATTATAGTCGATTCTCTCAAGCGCGACATATTCGACTTGGCGGTGGTTTTCGAGAAGGTATGTGATTCTTCCTATACTCTTAAGCATGATATTTTAAGATGTATATATATAGTAAGACGCATACGTGTTAATCGAATAAAAATTACGGCAATGTCTTTTGACTTAAGCTCGAATAATAATTACTGCAATGTCTTTTGACTTAAGCCCGAATAATAAGAATCTTGATGCATTTCAAAAGAATATCAATCATTTTTAACGAAGAGAAATATTTGGTTTTTAAACAAAAGCTTAAGAGTTATACTAGCTTTATGGGAAGTTAGGTATAACAACTTAAGAAAGATAAAAGGAACTGTTTACTTATTTGTTATAAAACCTTGTATTGATTGTAAGGTGTAGTAAGATTGTTGATAAATAGACATATTATGATGCTACGTGTGTTAGTGTCTTGTGATGTTGTGAAAGGGGTCATTCTTGTTTGTGCTTACGTTGCTAAACGTAAGTCGCTTGTAATGTTATTATATCACCTACCCTCGACTTGTTATACCGAGGGCTTGCCACCCTTGATGCGGTCTATACGGCCTACGCGGTCCGTGTGACTATCGGAGTCTGCGGAGTTCCGTGATTGATCATTCCGGTGTTTTATCCCGACGCGGATGCCTATGCGGTCAATGTGACTACGCGGTCTATTGAGACTATGCGCGACCGCGAGTCCGTGAGGGTACGGGGTTAGCTACCCCCGATGCGAGGAATACCTCATGCGGTTCATATGTGACCTATGCGATCGCGGAGTCCGTGATTAGCACGCATAATGATACTATGGGCGATCGCCTTGCTTCGATCATTCGCGCCTAGAAAAGACTTACGATTTACCTATTATTGTTCTTGTTTGTGATACGCACTATGTGCAATTGAACTCGATTGTATTTGCAAATGGTTTTAAATACTTTGATTTCATTTAAGTACTTTACGCTTCACATACTTGGTACTGTTGTAATCGACCTCCTTCGGGGCCGTTCATGCCGCAGGTGGCAAGCAGTGCTAGATCCACATCCTTAGGATCTTTTGCTTTGTCGTGAGCTCCATCTTCTCCGAGGCTCGACGTTTGGGTATGATCTCCCCATTGTTGTATATAGTTTTGTACATTCAGGTATGGCGGGCCCGTCCCGCCATAGTTGTTTATCTTCAGAGGTCCGTAGTCCTATTGTACATTGGGATGTAATCGCAAAACTATGTTTATATATATATGCCGAAAGGCGACATTTTCTCACATAAAAGCGTGTCTCATTTTACAATCGTTTCATGTCTTGTTTTTATATTTCCGCCGATTACTCGATGTATGACTACTGGGTGCGGGTAGGCACGATCACGGCCCGAACGTCGTGCGACCACGATCTGGCTAGTAATCGGGCCATCTCCCAGAACCCATCTCCTCTCGCTCTGTGCGGACCGAGGCTCGTGTACCGTGGTCTCGATGACACCGCCGCGCTCTAAACTCGCTGGGCCGGCGGCCGCAAAACTCGCCGTCAAGCACTATCTCGTGTAATGACCGCTCGCGCCCTCGTACTTCTCTCGTGTCCTACTAGCGCCTCCTCGCCTTGCCCTTCTGGGCCCGGGCTGCGTGCGAGGCATAATCGTAAAAATGAAATACGCCGAGAGGTCCAACTTATAACACGCCTCTAAGGCACGATCTCGTAATGAGAAGAATGGAAAACAATCCTAAATACCTGCAGCCTCCGATTATTGGTGTGGTGCACAACACACCGATAATCAAGACTCTACTAGATACGGTCAGACACTTTCCGAGGACTAATCGCTCGATACCACTTTGTCACGACCGACTGGGCTCGCGATCGTGCCTTACCCTGCACCCTAGTGATATAACATCGAGAGAAAATCAATGAAATAAAAACTTAAACAGAAACAAGATACAAGATAAGAAAACAGTTAACCAAAACGGCCACCTTCATGTATATACAATATAACCAGCGCATAATCCTTTACAAACCCTTCCCATAACAAGATGCTGCACTCTAAGAATGTAACAACAACTATGACGGACGTGGCCCGCCATACCCCGAATGTACAAGTACCTACAAAGTGACAGGACTATACTAAAAGATAAGCCTCCGAGAAACGGAGCTTCCCAAACGCTGAATCAGCGATCCTATGAACGAGGATCAACAATCGTGTACTCTACCGCGGCATGAACGCATTTCAAAGCGAGGTCGCATAACAGTACCAAGTATGTGAAACTGAAAATATCAGAATGAAATCACATTTCATCATTTTATAAAATCATTTCGCAATAAGTAAACAAGCATGTCAAGTAAGGGACGATATCCCCAAAATAATCACTCACACATAACTATGGGTCTCACGCCCATAATATCAATCATGCCCATGGAACCCATTCTCATCACGGCAGCATACGATGTGAAACAACACCCATATGTGAACACGAACACTAGATTCTGCTGCGTCATTAAACCGACGGACAAGTAGAGTAGCCAACTACCAGATCCGGCGCTAGTCATAAAACTTCACGGCAAGGTACTAAGCCAACTACAAGATCCAAACCATCCACGAATCGCCGAGGCAAGTATCTAAAGCTAGCGTCTGATAGCCTACCGTCTCACGAGATATGGTGTGGCAAGTATCTTAAGCTATCTACCGAGCCCGATACACGAGAAATGACCAGACAAGTATCTAAAGTGCTCAGAACCACATGTACAAATCAAGCCCGTGATTGTTAGCCACCGCGCCAAGCTTCATGGATTAGCGGTCCATGGACTAATAACATAACCCGGATTTAACCTCACAACGACCGCATGCCCGGCATCTTACCTCGATATAAGCATGGCCATGAAACCATCCTCATCGACGCGTACGCGGGCCACCCATCGTGTCGGTATGTCCAAAGGAAATAACAAGATAATACTCGTGCCGACGATACTCGTGGGCTACCCATTGTGTCAGTATGTCCAAAAGAAATAACCCTATAATACTCAAAGTGGACGCATACCCGTGGACCATCCAACGCGTCAGTATGTCCAACAATCAATCAAATAGCCGGCCCTCCACCGAGAGACACGGTAGCACAAAATCAAACACTTGCACCACAACAAAGCTATCACCACAAGCATAGGCAAGTTTAAGGTACTTTTATTTTATGTCAACAATCCGGGTTTCAACCCCAAAATACTACATACTTTCATTCTTTCAAAAATACCTCTTTTTACGTAAAAGCCATACGATACTATCACTCGTAGTGTCAAACACATTTTCTATTCAAACCAAATTACTACACTTTTCAGAAAATCCTTACAAAACTTTTAAAATCAAGTACTCTATACTTTTTAAACCAAGTGCTTTATAGTTTTTAAGACAATATCAAGTATACTTTTAAAACCCCGTAAATTACTCTTTTTAAAACAAGTAACCCATACTTAAATCAAGTTACTTCTCCTTTTCCAAAATCAAGTCGTTTATAAGTAAAGTCTCTTATTTTAACTTCATAAAGTCGTTATAACTAACTTCCCATAAAGCTATTTATAACACTTTATGTTTTAAATAAACCAAATTCATTTCACACTCGTACGTCTACCGTACTATATAGTTTACAACAAATCATGCTCAAGAGTATAGGAAGAATCACATACCTCCTCGGCGAAATCCTCCTGCCAAGTCGAATATGTCGCGCGCAGAGTATCAACCTATAATAGTCAAATACGTCTATCAACGTCTAGACTACTCTGTAGAATGTTCTAAGCAGAGGGTTCTCTATTCTACGGAAAATTGGGCAGCATTTCCCTACCCGCCAAACTACACAAGTCTACTGTAAATACATGTCACGACCCGAACCGGGGCCCGTGACTGGTGTCTTACCCCGGGCACCCTAGTG
Organism: Przewalskia tangutica; assembly: GCA_029844215.1. NCBI lineage: Eukaryota > Viridiplantae > Streptophyta > Magnoliopsida > Solanales > Solanaceae > Przewalskia > Przewalskia tangutica. The sequence continues at coordinate 359,406 of JAQGDG010000030.1, forward strand.
ATACAACATCAGAGAAAATCAACGGAAATAAAAACATGAACATGAAACAAGAGATATGATAAAAAAACAGGTCAACCAAAACAGTTGTCTTCTTGCATATATACAGAATCTGAACAGTTACATCCTTTACAACCCTGCCCACAACAGCATTACATGCACTCTAAGAAAGTGACAACAACTATGACGGACAGGCCCCGCCATACCCCGAATGTACAAGAACCTCTGCACTGTGGTAACATACCACAAGATAAGCCTCGGAGAAACGGGGCTTCCTAATACGCTGAATCAGGATCCTATGAGCTAGGATCCACAACAGATGTACTTACTGCGGCGTGAACGCACTTCAAGGAGGTCGATAACAGTACAGTATGTGAAAGCGAAATCAGTAAATGAAATCATGATACTATATAAAACAAGAGATATGTATGATAGCTAAACTACGATTTACAACATAAAAGTAGTCATGTCAAGTCGTGACTCACACCTCAAGTCATCCTCATGCCGTGGAACTCCTTCCTCACCGCCGGCCTAGGTATAAATCGTATGATCGTATAACATGTCTCGCCATCCCACGGGACTCGAGGTGGAATCGTGTGGAATACATGTCTCGGCCCATCCTACGGGACTCGATAAGAATCGTGGAATACATGTCTCGGCCAATTCCATGGGACTCTATAAGAATCGTCTGGAATACATGTCTCGCCCATCCCACGGGACTCGAGCAAGAATCGTGGAATACATGTCTCGCCCATCTCACGGGACTCGATAGGAATCGTATGGAATACATGTCTCGGCCCATCTCACGGGACTCGATAGGAATCGCTCACAACCAATCACCGCCCTCCATCGAGACGCGGCAGATAGAAATACAAGACTTGCACAACAAGGCTATCACACGCAAACATAGGCAAGTTACACACAACTCAAGGTACTTTCATTTTATGTCAAAGTCCGGGTTTTAACCCCAAAGTACTACATACGTTAAATTCTTTTAAAAGATCCATTTCTTTTACAAAGGTCACCCGATACCCGTAGTATTAACATAGAGTGACTAACATTTATAAGTAAACCAAAACACTTTCCTTATTAAAATCAAGTAACAACATTCTTTTCCAAAAGTTTAAGTTTGCCTAATTTCAAATGCTCAAGTCTCTTATTTTCGAAAGATTCCATAGATCATAGTCTTAATCACTTAACGTAATCTCTTTTTAAAACAATTGAGTAACATATGCCTTATGTGTGAGTAGCTTGTTCTTGCTTATAACCATCTTATTAAAGCAGCCATGATCTAGGAAATGTAATACAATTTTGTCTTATCTTAGCTTCTATGCAGATGGAGGTTTCTACTGGTTTTAATATAATTAATTAGTCAATACATTTTCCTTTACTAACGCTGTAATGGTTTGTTCGATACTTATTCTCATTTCCGAAATCAGTAAAACATCAATCTTTAAAAACCAAGTACTCATTACTCACGAATGAGGTTTCACACTTTTTAACAAAATTCATATCAAGTCAATTAAGTCAAGTTTCTTATCTTTCAAGATCAAGTCTCTTTACTTCTAAAATCAATAAACCATTATATTACTTACATAAAGTCGTTATAACTAACTTTCCATAAAGCTATTATAACACTATATGTTTTAAACCAACCAAAACTTGTTTAGCACACATACGTCTACCGTACTACATAGTTCACAACAATCATGCTAGAAAAGTGTCACGACCCGAACAGGGCAGATCGTGCCTTACCGCACCCAGACATACATCGAGTAATCGGAATATAAAACAAGACATGAAACTCATCACGACCCAAAACACGGGCAGGATCGTGCCTTACCTCGCACCCTAGTGATACAACATCGAGTGTCAGCGGAACATAAAACACATACATGAAACAAATGAAGTACAAAACAGTAATCTGAGGAAAACTTGTCTTTCGGCATATATATAAATAACAACTCTTACAAATGAACAGTTTAATCCTTTTTACAAACCCTGCCCACAACAGTACTACAGACCTCTACGAATGATATGACAACAACGACGGGACAGGGCCCCGTCATACCCCTGAATGTGGCACCTACAATAACAGGGGACTATACGAAGATAAGCCTCCGAGAAACGAGCTTTCCCAAAGTGACTGTGACCAAGAGCGAGGATCAACGATCGGTGTACCTTTACTCACAGATGAACGCAGCCAAGGAGGTCGCATAACAAATTTAGTATGTGAAATGAAAATAAATCAGAATGAAATCATAGTAGTCTATACAAAGCGGAGACATGTATGATAACCAAACTACGATTTACAATAAATAAGCGATCATGTCAAGTTAGGGACTCACGCCTCAAAGTCATCACAATAAAACCGTCGGTAAATGCGAAGGCATAGCCGACTACTAAGACCCTCGCACCACAAATGCCATAAATCAGATCACGAGGTCTTTCTAGACCGCACCATATGATCGGCGGCCATTTGCCCGCGAGATCAATGCGCGTGTCTATCCTCGAACTCTCGCGACTCGCGTAGGTCACACATGACCCGCATAAGGTATTCTCGAATCATGGTCCTAGACCGCCTGAGGTACACCCCCGCGTCGGCGCAGCCTTAACCTTCGGTATCCGCCAGGCTCCCGCAACCCGCATAGTCTCAAAAGACCGCATAGTCTCAACCGGACCGCATAGGAATCCCCGCGTCGGGCTAAACACCGAATGATCAATCTCGAGCTACCGCGACCGCGTAGTCACAAGGATCGCATAGCCGTATAGACCGCGTCAAGGGTGGCAAGCCCTCGGTATAATAAGTCAAGGGGGTAGGTGATATAATAATAGTACAATGGACTTACCGTTTAGCAACGTAAGCACAGCAAGAATGACTCCCCTTACATAACAACCACAAGATACTAACACACTTAGCATCCTAACATGTTTACTTATCAAATCAACAAGAAAGTATTACAAGACTATCACAAACCAATACAATCAAGTTTATTCACACAAGGTACTTTCTACTAACAAGTTTGGGCATCTATCCCCAAAGTACTTCACACATTAAATCTTTAAAAGATCCGCTTCTTTCCCATAAGTCACGCAATACCCGTAATATAAAATAGAGTGACTGCCCTTTTTAAGTAAACCAAAACACTTACCTTTGTAAAATCAAGTAACAACATCATTTTCCAAACGTTCAAGTTTGCCTAATTTCAAATGTTCACGTTTCTTATTTTAGAAAGGTTTCGTCGTTCATAGTCTTATTCATTTAAGAATATAATTCTCTTTTAAACCATCTAAGAAACATAAGCCTTATGTGTGAGTAGGATATTCTTGTTTATAACAATCTTATTACAATGACCATGATCTAGAAATATCATTTTGTCTCATCTTAGCTTCTGCGGATGGAAGTTTCTACCGTTTTATTAATACTTCATTAATCAAAACATTTCCCTTTATTAACGCTGCAGTGGTTTGTCGATACACATTCTGATTTCCGAAATCAGTAAAACCTTATCCCTTTTAAAAATCAAGTACTCATTACTCACGAATGAGGTTTCACACAAAATTCATTGATTAAGTTAAGTCTCTTATCTTCTAAAATAAATCATTCGTTTTATCTCTTGCCGCTATACCTAACTTCCCATAAAGCTAGTATAACTCTTAAGTTTTTAAAACCAAGTATTACTCTTCTTTTAAAAGCAGCTTCTTAATTCTCTTGAACTATTTCAAGATTATTATTATTCGGGCTTAAGTCAAAAGACATTGCCGCATAACCACGTTCAATTAACACACGACGTCCCGCACTACATAGTTATACACACATCATGCTAGAAGAGATAGGAAGAGGTTCACATACCTCGCGGCGATTATCGACTATTAGCAAAACGCTCACTCGCTATAACCGCTTAGCTGGTCCACCTTCTCAAGTAGCACATGCTACTGCAGAACATTCAACCTATACAGGTTACACAAGTCTATCAAAGTCTAGACTACTCGGTAGAATAAATCTAGATGCAAGATCCTATGGGAAATTGGGCAGCCCTTCCCTACCCGTCAAACTACACAAGTCTACTGCAATACAGTCCTATGTAATTACAGTTCAGTTCTCTTCTTTAAATTCAGGCTTAAGTCCAAGGACATTGCCACAATACTAAGTTCAGTACTATATATAGTATACTTCAACTATATATTCTAACAACATGTAATCTCCAATTACAATAGGGGGACAAGATAATTACCTCGATAAGCCCATAATTATCCAAGTAGAGATGTCGATCCTGGGCAACGTTTAGCTCCAACTCCGAGCGCTCCAACCCGCTCTAAACCACCCTTAGAAGTTCTAACCAACTTCTACACAATACTCCAACGGACTATGGAGATTTCCCTAGGGTTTCGGTTTTTGTGACTGACGGGAAGCATAATGGTATTTCTGGGCTTTTTGTAAAGGTATGAGCTTAGAATACAACAAGGTATACGGCTAAGGTAATTTGGGGATTATAACAATACTTTGGAGAGTATTTCTACACCACAAAAGGGGGGGGGGTATTATATGAAAACAACTAGGCTAGGGGGGGGTACCCCACGGCTAGCACCACAAGGAGGGGGGGGAGGGCTCTCGGCCAGGGGAGGCTAGGGCGGAAGGCCCATGGGAGCGGAGGATTTCTAACACTTAGAACAATTTAGGAATGGATGAAGAAGTCTTCAAAGGGGGTATTTATAGTACAAGCCAAGGCCAATCAATGGCCAAGATCTAGCTAAGTCATAGCAAGTGTAGGCCAAGATTCACCCATGTGTCCCAACCAACTAACACACAAAATATCCTACCAACTCCCCTCTTCAATTCGTCAATCCGCCCCTTACGTCCCGCTAATGGAGGGTGCCAAGTGGCGCTCTCGTTGGTCCAACACGTTGCGCCTCTAAAAATCCGCAAAAATTAAAAATGACATAGCGAATTTTCCTACGAAAGTCGTGGAAAACGTTTCGTCGAAAAACGACTCTAAACGGGTGTTGTGAACAAAAATTACCCGCCAAGCCTAATACAAGTTTCAAATTTTCTACGACGCCCCACGTACATACTCCAGAAATACGGTATAACATTCTCCTCCTTAGAAACATTCGTCGAATGTTCCTTCTAAGTCTCAAAACAAGCGCGCCAAAGATAGTCTTCACTACTATACTTACGAGAATCAATCTCGCCACACCGCCACGAAACAACTTGCGCAAAATGCTTACATCCAAGTCCACGAGGAAACACTCTAACATCACCAAAATGATACCACTTTTGTCACTTTGCTCGAGGCATTTACCTTCTCAGCGACCCAACAAATGGTACGGGCCGCATGCGATCATCGAAGCCGTGACATTCGAACTCTTACTACATTTAAATCGCCAAAGATTCAAAACTCGGGTTACTATCCCTAACGTGGTCATCATTAATCGAAACACTCGATGGATCTTCGATACTTCGAACATAACAATATGAAAGCACGACGTCGCTTCCTAAGTCGGACGGCAACTGCTAACATATAGGCAACCTGGCCTACTCTTCTCATGAACTCAAAAAAGCCCCAAGTAACTCGGGCTAAGTTCCCTCTGTTTTCCAAAACTCGTCACACCCTAACCACAGTCTGCTGGAACAAGCCTGAACCAACTATCTGAACCTTGCCAACATCGAACCAATCGACCGACAACTTACACTTCCGCCCCTACAAGGCTTCAAAAGGTGACATCCGAACACTGAAATGGTAGCTTAAACACTCCTCCACAGAGACAATAATCCCCACAACTATCCTCGAAATCCAAGACCGGCCCGGCGGCGAACGCGACTCGAGACTCACCAGTTCTTAACCTCGCTCGTAAAACTTACGAAACAAAACAGCCGCACTGGCTCGACACACTGTCATAAGGTGAAGGTAGGCACCCCGCAGCCTTACAACCTTTCGGATAACTCAACACAGCAGTAAACGGTCCCGATCGAAGAACACGGATGGTTGCCCCATCGGCCCGACCACTGGTCGAACGCATCCACGAACTCGTACTCTGGTTAACTAAACTTGGGCCTAACACCCCCACAACCCTAACACAATGCGGGACCACCACAACCTGACCCCACCACCAAACCTACCGCGGGTTGACCCGCAACGTGGCCTCAACCCGACCCGGCAACGCGCACAATACTAGCTCCCCGATCCTGAACAATCTCACTAATCACGTTTCGAAAACCTAGCGGTCTTCTTAGCTCAACTACCCCCTTTTTATTCCACACTACTAGGGACCTATCCCAAACATAGCTCACGTGCACCATGCACTTCCAATAAGGATCAAACATAACACTACACCTTCTTCGAGATGGCCTTACCTCTAAGGTCTCTACGTATAAAACTCTAAGGCTCACACCTTCACTATCCCCCAAATCTTACTTGGTTAACTAACCAAGATTTCTAATCACAATAATAACACACTGCTATCAAAACATAGCACTTATGATATACCCATCTTATCACACATACTGAACTCTAGAGGGTTAAAGATCTATTCAGAACCATCGCTTCACTCCCTTAGTCGTTCTAAACAAACTCGCCTCGTAGGCGATAGCCGGGGAGATGACAAACTACCCACCGATCCTGAAGGCTAAGTCCTCCTACCAGGACACTCTTTCGACATCAGACCCTGACGGTCATAGGTACAACAAGTACCAACTAAAAGACGACATTCCCCGGGATGACGTCTGTCAAACTGTGAACCGGAAGCCCTGGAGTTCTAACCAACTCCTGCATACCCCGAACGTCCTGAACCCCGTGGAGGACCTCTCTGTACTGGTGGATGTGCATAATCTAATCCGCTGGTGAGGTGACTCGCCTCGAAAGTTACCAAAGGACCTTGCTGCTCTGGCCCTCTTCTCGCCCTCGTTAACCCGTTGATCTCTACGTTTGCTGGCCGCGCATAAGCCCGCATACGTGCCATGCCAAGCCTAATCAAGAATTACTCTTGCACAACCCTTACTTAGATAGTCATCAAGACTCGTGGTACATCTATAATCTTCGGTAGCCAAATCCATAGCTAGTAATGTGGTCGCCTTTGCAATCCATATTCACTGCTTCGGCCGTGGAACCGGCGTTCAAATATCATGGCAGCAGTAGGAATCGCCGCCGCTGCTAAACTTTCTTTGAAGCAGTGACGCCGCAGAAATCCCCGAATGAAGCACTACCCTAGGTAATGATTGGGCTGGCCTCGCAACCCTCGAACTCTACTCGCAGCCTCCTACCGCCTTGCCTCCCGAGCCCGGTTGCCTCTACGCGAGGCATAACGATAAGTGAAAAAATTTCGTCAGAGGGTCCAACTTACAACACAGCTCTAAGGCACGATCTCAGAGTGAGAAGAATAGAAACCAATCCTAAATACCCTATAGCCTCCTGATTATTGGTGTGGTGCACAACACACCGATAATCAAGACTCTACTGGATACGGCCAGAGATTACGAGGATTAATCGCTTCGATACCACTTTTGTCACGACCCAAACTCGCTCGTGGATCGTGCCTACCCTGCACCCTAGTGATACAACATCGAGTAATCAACGAACATAAAACACATACATGAAACAAATGAAGTACAAAACAAGAATGAGGAAAACTTGCCTTTTCGTATATATATACAACAACTCTTTCAATATGAACAGTTTAATCCTTTTTACAAACCCTGCCCACAACAGTACTACAGACCTCTACGAATGATATGACAACAACGACGGGACAGGGCCCCGTCATACCCCTGAATGTAAGCACTTACAACAACAGGGGACTATACCAAGATAAGCCTCCGGAGAAACGGAGCTTTCCCAAACGCTGAACTGTGACCCTAAGAGCGAGGATCAACGATCGTGTACCTTTACTGCGGCATGAACGCACTGCGAGGTCAAGATAACAAAAATTTAGTATGTGAAACTGAAAATAAATCAGAATGAAATCATAGTAGTCTATACAAAGCAGAGACATGTATGATAACCAAACTACGGTTTACAATAAATAAGCAAATATGTCGTTAGGGACTCACGCCTCAAAGTCATCACAATAAAACCGCAGGGTAATGCGAAGGCATAGCCGACTACTAAGACCCTCGCACTACAAATGCCATAAATCGTATCACGAGGTCTTTCTAGACCGCACCACATGATCGGCGGCCATTTGCCCGCATATCAATGGCGTGTCTATCCTCGAACTCTCGCAGCCCGCGTAGGTCACACACGGACCAGCATAAGGTATTCCTCCAATCATGGTCCTAGACCGCTGAGGTACACCCCGCATCGGCGCCTAACCTTCGTATCCGCCAGGCTCCCGCAACCCGCATAGTCTCAAAAGACCGCATAGTCTCAACAGACCGCATAGGAATCCCCGCGTCAAGCTAAACACCGGAATGATCAATCTCGAGCTACCGCGCTGCATAGTCACAAGGATCGCATAGCCGTATAGACCCGCATCGCGGTGGCAAGCCCTCGGTATAATAAGTCAAGGGTAGGTGATATAATAATAGTACAATGGACTTACTGCTTAGCAACGTAAAGACATCAAGAATGACTCCTTACATAACAACCACAAGATACTAACACACTTAGCATCCTAACATGTTTACTTATCAAATCAACAAGAAAGTATTACAAGACTATCACAAACCAATACAATCAAGTTTATTCACACAAGGTACTTTCTACTAACAAGTTTGGGCATCTATCCCCAAAGTACTTCACACATTAAATCTTTAAAAGATCCGCTTCTTTCCCATAAGTCACGCAATACCCGTAGTATAAAATAGAGTGACTGCCCTTTTTAAGTAAACCAAAACACTTACCTTTGTAAAATCAAGTAACAACATCATTTTTCAAACGTTCAAGTTTGCCTAATTTCAAATGTTCACGTTTCTTATTTTAGAAAGGTTTCGTCGTTCATAGTCTTATTCATTTAAGAATATAATTCTCTTTTAAACCATCTAAGAAACATAAGCCTTATGTGTGAGTAGGATATTCTTGTTTATAACAATCTTATTACAAAGAAATCCATGATCTAGGAAATATCATTTTGTCTCATCTTAGCTTCTATGCAGATGGAAGTTTCTACTGGTTTTATTAATACTTCATTAATCAAAACATTTCCCTTTATTAACGCTGCAGTGGTTTGTCGATACACATTCTCGATTTCAAATCAAGAAACCTTATCCCTTTTAAAATCAAGTACTCATTACTCACGAATGAGGTTTCACACAAAATTCATTGATTAAGTTAAGTCTCTTATCTTCTAAAATAAATCATTCGCTTTATCTCTCTTAAGCCGTTATACCTAACTTCCCATAAAGCTAGTATAACTCTTAAGTTTTTAAAACCAAGTATTACTCTTCTTTAAAAATAGCTTCTAATTCTCTTGAACTATTTCAAGATTATTATTATTCGCTTAAGTCAAAAGACATTTGCATAACTACGCTCAATTAACACACGACGTCTACCGTACTACATAGTTATACACACATCATGCTAGAAGAGATAGGAAGAGGTTCACATACCTCGCGACGATTATCGACTATTAGCAAACGCTTCCACGCTATAACCCGCTTAGGTCCACCTTCTCAAGAGCACATGCCACTAGAACATTCAACCTATACAGTTACACAAGTCTATCAAAGTCTAGACTACTGTAGAATAAATCTAGACGCAAGATCCTATGGAAATTGGGCACCCTTCCCTACCCACAAACTACACAAGTCTCATCAATACAATCGCATGTAATTACTCGCTTCTCTTCTTTAAATTCAGCTTAAGTCCAGGACATTGCCACAATACTAAGTTCAGTACTATATATAGTATACTTCAACTATATATTCTAACAACATGTAATCTCCAATTACAATAGGGGGACAAGATAATTACCTCGATAAGCCCATAATTATCCAAGTAGAGATGTCGATCCCGGGCAACGTTTAGCTCCGACTCCGAGCGCTCCAACCCGCTCTAAACCACCCTTAGAAGTTCTAACCAACTTCTACACAATACTCCAACGGACTATGGAGATTTCCCTAGGGTTTCGGTTTTTGTGACTGACGGGAAGCATAATGGTATTTCTGTGATTTTTGTAAAGTTATGAGCTTAGAATACAACAAGGTATACGGATAAGGTAATTTGGGGATTATAACAATACTTTGGAGAGTATTTCTACACCACAAAAGGGGGGGGGGTATTATATGAAAACAACTAGGCTAGTGGGTACCTACTACCTAGCACCACAAGGAGGGAGGGCTCTCGGCCAAGGGGAGGAGGCTAGACGGTAAGGCCCATAAGGGAGGGAGGATTTCTAACACTTAGAACAATTTAGGAATGGATGAAGAAGTCTTCCAAAGGGGGGTATTTATAGCACAAGCCAAGGCCAATCAATGGCCAAGATCTAGCCAAGTGCATAGCAAGTGTAGGGCCAAGATTCACCCATGTGTCCCAACCAACTAACACACAAAATATCCTACCAACTCCTCTTCAATTCGCCCAATCTGCTCTTACGTCACTAACGGGAGGTGCCAAGTGGCGCTCTCGTTGGTCCAACACGTTCGTCTCTAAAAATCCGCAAAAATTAAAAATGACATAGCCGAATTTTCCTACGAAGTCGTGAAAACGTTTATCGAAAAAGGACTCTAAACGGGTGTTGTGAACAAAAATTAATTCGGCCAAGCCTAATACAAGTTTCAAATTTTCTACGTACGTCCTTACGTACATACTCTGGAAATACGGGGTATAACAAAACCAATGTAAAAAAGACACAGTTTATCAAATAAAAGAGTGCCCTTCGGCAATATATAAATATCTCAAGAATGAACAGTTACATCCCAACTTTACAACAGGACTACACCTGCAAGAGTTTTACAACACCAACGACGGACGTGGTTCGCCATACCACGAATGTAAGTACCTACAACAACAGGGGACTATACCAAAGATAAGCCTCCGAGAAACGGAGCTTCCCAAAACGCAATCGTGATCCTAAGAGCGAGGATCGACGATCGGTGTACCTCTACCGCAGATGAACGCAGCTCAAGGAGGTCAAGACAACAGGTACCAAGTATGTGAAACTGAAAATACTGTAAATGAAATCATAATAGTCTATATAAATAGAAGACATATATGATAACCAATTTACGATACACAATATGTAAGCAGTCACGTCAAGTCAGGGACTCACGCCCTCAAAGTCATTACTCAAATACAACAATGGGTCTCACGCCCACCACATCAATCATGCCCGTGGAATACCTTCCTCACTGCCATGCTTCTATGATATAAAGCACCAAGGAATACACATGAACACCGTGTCCCACGTGTCATAATAAAACCGTATGGGTAAATACGAAGGCATAGCCGACTACTAAAACCCACGCACAACAAGGTCATAAAGCGTATTATGAGATCTGTCTGGACCGCCACATGATCGGCCGCCACTCGCCACGATTATCTAATGTGCGCGTCTAGTCCCGAACTTCCGCGACTCGCATAGGCCACTCGAATGCCCGCATGAGGTATTCTCGCATCGAGGGTAGCTACTCCCGACAACGCCCCGACTCGCGATCGCGTAGCCACATGCACCGCATGAGGTATAACCCCGCACACTAACTCGGAACTCGTAGCTCGCGTAGGTCACTGCACTGCATGAGGTATTCTCGAATCATAGGTCACACTCCGAAGTCTACCCCGCATCGGAGGCGCTTAACCCGGAATCATATCAAGGTGAGTGATATAATACTAACATAATAGCTTATCGTTAAACAACATAAGCACAACAAGGGAAACCCCTTTACACAAACATCACAAGATACTAACACACGTAGCATCCTAACATGTTTACTTATCAAATCAACAAGAAAGTATTAAAAGGCTATCACAAACCAACACAATCAAGTTATTCACACAAGGTACTCTCTACTTTATGTTAGCAAGTTCGGGTTTTTATCCCCAAAGTACTTCATACAATAACACTTTATAACAGATCCGTTTCTGTCACCAAAGTCACACAATACCCGTAGTATAAAAATAGAGTGACTATCTTTTTAAGTAAACCAAAACACTTCCTTTTGTAAAATCAAGTAACAACATTATTTTCCAAACGTTCAAGTTTGCCTAATTTCAAATGCTCAAGTTTCTCATTTTCGAAAGGTTTCGTAGTTCATAGTCTTAATCACTTAAGAATATAATTCTCTTTTAAAACAATTTGAGAAACATATGCCTTATGTGAGTAGGTTATTCCTGTTCATAACAATCTTATTAAAGCAGCCATGATCTAGGAAATGTACTATCATTTTGTCTCATCTTAGCTTCTATGGAGATGGAGGTTTCTACTGGTTTTAATAATACTTTATTAGTCAAAACATTTCCCTTTATTAACGCTGGTTCGCTCGATACTCATTCAGATTCAAATCAAGAAACATTATTCCTTTTAAAATCAAGTACTCATTACTCACGAATGAGGTTTCACACTTTTAACAAAATTCATATCAATTCAATTAAGTCAAGTCTCTTATCTTTTAAGATCAAGTCTCTTAACTTCTAAAATCAATAAACCATTCTTTTTATTTCTCTTAAGTCGTTATACCTAACTTCCCATAAAGCTAGTATAACACTTAAGCTTTTAAAACCAAGTATTTCTTTTCTTTCAAAAATAGTTTAATTCTCTTGAAATACTTCAAGATTCTTATTATTCGTGCTTAAGTCAAAAGACATTGTGTAAAACTACGTTCGCTAACACATGACGTCACCGCATTACTATATGTATTCTTTTAAAATATCATGCTCGAGGATAGGAAGAATCACATACCTCGCGACGATTATCGACTATTAGCAAAACGCTCCATGGCTATAACCCGGCTAGCCTTGTCCACCTTCCAAGTAGAACATGCTACTCGCAGAACATTCAACCTATAAAGGCCATATACGTCTATCAACGTCTAGACTACTCAGAGAATATTCTACGGAAAAATTGAGCAAAGACTTCCTACCCACAAACCACAAGTCTCATCAGAATACACCCTATGTAAGTAATTCAATTCCTTCTTATATACCTTCACGTATATAACTTATACCTAAATCTTATACTTCAATAGTATATAAACTCAATTACAATAGACAAGATATTTACCTCGATAAGCCCAAAATTATCCAAGTTTAAATGTCGATCCCGAGCAACGTTTAGCTCCTACTGGCGCCAAACCCGCCTCCAATAACCCTTAGAAGTTCTACGCAACTTCTACTTAACACTTCAACCGACTATGAAGGTTTTCCTTAGGGTTTCGTTTGGATCAAGGGAAGTATAATAGTATTTCCGGCTTTTAGTATAGGTGTAACCTTGGAATACTACAAGGTATTGGGCAAGGTATTTTGGAATAAGAATGATACTTGGAGAATACTTTTCTACCAAGGGGTACTTCACTAAAAACAACTTTAGGAAGGGGTAGTTTCGCCAAGGCTCACAAAGGAGGGTTTCGCTAGCATAACTAGGAAGGGGGGGGAGAGGTGCTCTCGGCTAGAGCTCTCAAGAGAGGGGGGAAGGGATTTTAAGACTTAGAAATGTCTAAGTGTGGATGAAGAAGTTCATCAACTAAGAGGGTATTTATAGGCCAACCAATGGCCAAGATCAAGACAAGTGGGGGCAAGTGGAGGGTGTAGATTAGGACATGTGTGTGTGGGTCCCACTTGGTCATCTACCACACAAAATATCCTACCAACTCCTTGACAAAAAAATAAAGGCAAAACGTGCCAATGGAAGACCATTTCGTCCGCCCACTTGAGGGTGACAAGTGTCGCCCTCTCGTTGGTCCAAAATATTTCATCTCTCGGAAAAATCCGCAAAAATTATTAATGACATAGCCGTATTTTTCCCTTCGCAAAGTTTGGAAAATGTTTCGTCGGAAAACGATTCTTTTCGTGTGTTGTGCACAAAATTTTCGGTCCTTGCCTAACTTAAGGCTTAAACTTTTATACGTACGCCCTCCCGTACATACTCTGGAAATACGGGGTATAACATTCTCCCCTCCTTAGAAACATTCGTCCCGAATGTTCCTCCTAAGTCTCAAAACAACCATGCGCCAGTATAGTCTTCACTGTTGTACTTACGAAAACAATCATGCCACACCTGGCCACAATACAACACGCGCAAACACTTACATCCAAGTCCACGAGGAATCACTTCCATCACTACAAAAGCTCCCACCCGAGGTCTAAAATATACTCCCTTCGCACCTTCACTTTACAAAAGAAATGATCACATCTATGCTCGTAACACATGCTCGCTTCTTCCTTACTCGCCGTACTTTCTCGTACATTCGAACTCTTTCTCATAACTTGTCACATTTCTGATTCTGCTTCTTTTTCCAAAATCTCTGGGTTACTACCTCCAATTTGATCATCATTAACTGGGAACACTCTGGATGGATCTCCGATATTTTTCCGAACATAACAACATGAAAGACCGACGTCGCTTCCTAAGTCGGACGGCAATGCTAACCTATAGGCAACGGCCTATTTTCCAAATGATCTGCAAAGGCCCAGTAACTCGGGCTAAGTTTCCTCTGCTTTTCCAAAACTCGTCACACCCTTTCCGGGTGGTACCTTCAAGAAGACCCACCGTCAACCTGAGCTCTAAGTGTCGTCGCCGATTATCTGCACGACTCCTGTTGACTCTGAGCTGCCAATAATCTCTTTTGGATAAGCTTCACCCTATCCACATCCTGCTGAAACAAGTATGAACCAACTATCTGAACCTTGCCAACATCGAACCAATCGACCGGCAACTTACACTTCCTCCCTACAAGGCGTCATAAGGCGATATCAGAATCAAATGGTAGCTATAAAACACTCCTCAGCAGAGGCAACAATCCTCTCGGCTACCCTGAAATCCGAACAACGCCCGGGGTGAATGCGAGCATCGAGACTCACCTGAGTTTCTAACCTCGCAGTAATACTTCGAACGAAATAGCCGTAACCTGGGCTCCCCTGCCCGCCATAAGGTGAAAGTAGGCACCTCGTGCAGCCTTACAACCTTCCCGATATAACATCTCGCATAACCCTCTGCCGAGTAAACGGTCCTGACTAAAAGATAAGATGGGTTGTCCTCATCGGCCCGACTACTGGTCGAACGCATCTACGTACTCGTACGATGGTTAACTAAACTTGGGCCTAACACCCTCGTGACCCCACCACCTGGCGGGACCACCTCGAACTGACCCCACCAAATTACAGGCCGCGGGTTGACCCGCAATAGGTCCGCAACCCGACCCGCTATCGCGCGAAACTCTTGTTCCCCGATCCGGAACAATCTCACAATACCACTTTTGTCACGAAAACCTAGTGGTCTTCTTAGATCAACTACCCTCTTTCATTTCACACTACTCAGGGACTTATCCCAAAAACATAGCTCACGCATACAATGCACTCCGATAAGGGTCAAACATAAAATAACTCTTTTACCCAATATGGCCTCGCCTCTAAGGTCTCTACGTCTAAAAATCTAAGGCTCACATTTTCCCTATCCCCAATCTTACCCTGATAACTAACCATGATTAACACAATGTTATCTGAATATAACACTTAAAATATACTCATCTTATCACACATACTAATCTCCAGAGGGTTTAAGGATATACCTGTATCTACCGCTTCACTCCCCTTTGTCGTTCTAATCAATCATGCCCAGCTGGGCGCATAGCTAGGGAAGGTGATGAACTAGCCACTGATCCTGAAGGCTGAGTCTCTACGTCCGCGCCACCTTTGGTCGGACAATTTCTCGAAAAATGGCCCTGCTGGCCGCAAGCATAACAAGTACCAGTAAAAAGACGACATTCCCCGGGATGATGCCTGCCACATCGTGAACACTGAGGAAAAACTGAACTCGGCTGGCTAGAACCTATGTATATCTCGGAACGAAGCCCGGAGTTCGCCAACTCCTCGCATACTCCGAGCGTCCCGAACCACGGGAGGACACTGCGTGGCGAGGCGCATATCAAATCTGCTGCTGAGGTGATTCGTCTCGAAAGTTACCAAAGGACCTGCTGTTACGCCCTCTTACGCTGATCTTGGTTAACCCGCCGATCTCACGTTTCGCCACGCGCATAAGCCCGTACGTGCCATGCTCAAGCTCGATCAAGAGCTACTTGCACAACCCTCTCTTAAATAGTCATTAAGACCCGTGATGAAACGATACCTAAAATACTCTCTGGTTGCTAACTCCCTAGCTAGTAACAGGGTCGTCTCTTTGCAATCTATACTGTCTGCTGCTGGTCGTGGAACTGAAGGTTCAAATCTCATGGCCGCAGTAGGAACTGCTGCCGCTGTGCTAGACTCTGCTGGGACTGGTGACGTCGCAGAACTCCCCGAATGAAGCACCACCCCAAGTGATGATTGGGCCTGTGCCCTAGTAACCCTCGTTTCTACTCGCTCCTCACGCTTTGCCTTGCCGCCCGGGTTGCCTTACGTGGAGGCATAACGGTAAGGGAAAGAAATACGTTAGAGGGGTCCAACTTATAACACAGCTCTAAGGCACGATCTCAGAGTGAGAAGAATGGAAACCAATCCTAAATATCCTATAGCCTCCGAAATATCCTATAATCACGACTCTACTAGATACGGTCTGTAGACACTTTCCGAGGATTAACTGCTCTGATACCACTTTTGTCACGACCAACCCGCCCGTGGATCGTGTCTTACCCGCACCCAAGTAGACATACATCGTAGTAATCACGGAATATAAAACAAGACATGAAACCAATGTAAAAGAGACACGCTTTATCAAATACAAGAGTGCCCTTCGGCAAGTATATAACTATCTCAAGAATGAACAGTTACATCCCAACTTTACAACAGGACTACAGACCTCTAAGAGTTTTACAACACCAATGACGGGACAGGGCCCCGCCATAGCCCTGAATGTAAGTACCTACAACAACAGGACTATACCAAAGATAAGCCTCCGAGAAACGGAGCTTCCCAAAACGCTGAACTGTGATCCTAGAGCGAGGATCGACGATCGTGTACCTTACCGCGATGAACGCAGCCCAGGCGAGGTCAAGCATAACAGTACCAAGTATGTGAAATCGAAAATATCAGAATGAAATCATAATAGTCTATATAAAGTAAGACATATATGATAACCAATTTACGATACACAATATGTAAGCAGTCACGTCAAGTCAGGGACTCACGCCCTCAAAGTCATTACTCAAATACAACAATGGGTCTCACGCCCACCACATCAATCATGCCCGTGGAATACCTTCCTCACTGCCGGCAGTCTATGATATAAAAGCACCAAGGAATACACATGAACACCAGGTCCCACTGTGTCATAATAAAACCGTCACGGTAAGTACGAAGGCATAGCCGACTACTAAAACCCACGCACTCAACAAGGTCATAAATCGTATCATGAGATCTGTCTAGACCGCCACATGATCGGCCGCCACTCGCGCAGCATATCTAATGTGCGCGTCTAGTCCTGGAACTTCCCGCGACTCGCATAGGCCACCCAATGGCCCGCATGAGGTATTCCTCGCATCGAGGGTAGCTACCCGACAACGCCCCGACTCGCGATCCGCATGGCCACATAGACCGCATGAGGTATAACCCCGCACACTAACACGGAACTCTCGTAGCTCGCATAGGTCACACGCACCCGCATGCAGGTATTCTCGAATCATAGGTCACACAGCACTTTGAGTCTACCCCGCATCGGAGGCGCTAACCCCTAATCATGTCAAGAGGTGAGTGATATAATACTAACATAATAGCTTATCGTTAAACAACATAAGCACAACAAGGGAAACCCCTTTACACAAACATCACAAGATACTAACACACGTAGCATCCTAACATGTTTACTTATCAAATCAATAAGAAAGTATTACAAGGCTATCACAAACCAACACAATCAAGTTATTCACACAAGGTACTCTCTACTTTATGTTAGCAAGTTCGGGTTTTTATCCCCAAAGTACTTCATACAATAACTCTTTTTAAAAGATCCGTTTCTTTCACCAAAGTCACACAATACCCGTAGTATAAAAATAGAGTGACTATCTTTTTAAGTAAACCAAAACACTTCCTTTTGTAAAATCAAGTAACAACATTATTTTCCAAACGTTCAAGTTTGCCTAATTTCAAATGCTCCAGTTTCTCATTTTCAAAGGTTTAAGAGTTCATAGTCTTAATCACTTAAGAATATAATTCTCTTTTAAAACAATTTGAGAAACATATGCCTTATGTGTGAGTAGGTTATTCTTGTTCATAGCAATCTTATTAAAGCAGCCATTAACTAGGAAATGTACTATCATTTTGTCTCATCTTAGCTTCTATGCAGATGGAGGTTTCTACTGGTTTTAATAATACTTTATTAGTCAAAACATTTCCCTTTATTAACGCTGCAGTGGTTCGTTCGATACTCATTCCGATTTCCGAAATCAGTAAAACATTATTCCTTTTAAAAATCAAGTACTCATTACTCACGAATGAGGTTTCACACTTTTTAACAAAATTCATATCAATTCAATTAAGTCAAGTCTCTTATCTTTTAAGATCAAGTCTCTTAACTTCTAAAATCAATAAACCATTCTTTTTATTTCTCTTAAGTCGTTATACCTAACTTCCCATAAAGCTAGTATAACTCTTAAGCTTTTAAAACCAAGTATTACTCTTCTTTCAAAAACGGTTCTTAATTCTCTTGAAATACTTCAAGATTCTTATTATTCAGGCTTAAGTCAAAAGACATTGCCGTAAAACTACGTTCAGTTAACACATGTACGTCTACCGTACTATATGTATTCTTTTAAAATATCATGCTCAAGAGGATAGGAAGAATCACATACCTCGCGACGATTATCGACTATTAGCAAAACGCTCCACGACTATAACCCGGCTAGCCTTGTCCACCTTCCAAGTAGAACATGCTACTCGCAGAACATTCAACCTATAAAGGCCATATACGTCTATCAACGTCTAGACTACTCTGTAGAATATTCTACGGAAAAATTGAGCAGCACTTCCCTACCCGTCAAACTTCACAAGTCTACTGTAAATACAGTCCTATGTAAGTACAGTTCAATTCCCTTCTTATATACCTTCCTGGTATATAACTTATACCTAATTCTTATACTTCAATAGTATATAAACTCAATTACAATAGGGAGACAAGATATTTACCTCGATAAGCCCAAAATTATCCAAGTTTAAATGTCGATCCTGAGCAACGTTTAGCTCCTACTCTGGGCGCTCCAACCCGCTCCAAATAACCCTTAGAAGTTCTACACAACTTCTACTTAACACTTCAACTGACTATGAAGGTTTTCCTTAGGGTTTCGTTTTGTGACTGAAGGGAAGTATAATAGTATTTCTGGGCTTTTAGTATAGGTGTAACCTTGGAAACCTACACGGAATTGGGCCACGGTATTTGGCAATAGTAACAACCCTTGGACAATCCTTTTCTACCCAGGGGGTACTTCACTAAAAACAACTTTAGGAAGGGGGTAGTTTCGCCAAGGCTCACAAAGGGGAGGGTTTCGGCTAGCATAACTAGGAAGGGGAGAGGTGCTCTCCAGAGCTCTCAAGAGAGGGGAGGATTTTAAGACTGAGAAATGTCTAAGTGTGGATTCAGACCTTCATCAACTAAGGGGGGTATTTATAGGCCAACCAATGGCCAAGATCAAGACAAGTGGGGGCAAGTGGAGGTGTAGATTAGACATGTGTGTGTGGGTCCCACTTGGTCATCTACCACACAAAATATCCTACCAACTCCTTGACAAAAAAATAAAGGCAAAACGTGCCAATGGAAGACCATTTCGTCCGCCCACTTGAGGGTGACAAGTGTCGCCCTCTCGTTGGTCCAAAATATTTCATCTCTCGGAAAAATCCGCAAAAATTATTAATGACATAGCCGTATTTTTCCCTTCGCAAAGTTTGGAAAACGTTTTGTCGAAACGATTCTTTTCGTGTGTTGTGCACAAAATTTTCGGTCCTTGCCTAACTTAAGGCTTAAACTTTTATACGTACGCCCTCCCGTACATACTCTGGAAATACGGGGTATAACAAAAAGATAGGAAGAGGTTCACATACCTCGCGACGATTATCGACAAATAGCAAAACGCTCCAAGTATTTCAACTCGGCTACTCCTGCCGTAGATCACGCCACACGTAGTACTCCACTCCTAAAATGGTCATAGTACTTCTATCAAACCTTTCTTACCATTGAAGACTTATACCAATAAAAAGCCCTCTAATTCTACGGAAAATCAAAAGACTTCCGCTTTTACTCACTTTTCCATCTTTCTCCAAGGCCCGAATAATCGTAATTATATGCCATAAATAAGGCATAATAATTAAACAACATAAAGAAGGGATTATCACACGACCAACCGGCCCGTGGATCGTGCCTTACCCTGCACCCTCGTGATACAACATCGAGAAAATCAGCGAAATAAAAACATAAACATGAAACAAGAGACATGATAAATAAACAGCCAACCAAAACAGCTTTCTCAGATAATACATAAAAACCCAAACAGCTTATCCTTTACAAACTCGCCACAACAAGATTACATGCACTTCTAAGAAGTGACAACAACTATGACGGACAGGGCCCCGCCATACCCCGAATGTACAAGAACCTACTGCACTGTGGTAACATACCAAAAGATAAGCCTCAAGAAACGGGGCTTCCTAACACGCTGAATCGTGATCCTATGAGCGAGGATCCACAACCGATGTACTCTACCGCGGCATTTAACGCAGCCCCGGGCGAGGTCGAGACAACAGTACCAGTATGTGAAATCGAATATCAGAAATGAAATCATGATCTATATAAAACAGAGACATGTATGATAACCAAACTACGCTTACAACATAAAAGTAGTCATGTCAAGTCGTGGACTCACGCCTCAAAGTCATCCCTCACGCCCGAACTCCTCCTTTCTCACCGTGATCCTAGGTATAAATCATGTGGAATACGTGTCTCGCCAATCCCATGGGACTCGATAAAGAACCGGTGGAATACGTGTCTCGCCCATCTCATGGGACTCGATAAAGAATCGGTGGAATACGTGTCTCGGCCCATCTCACGGGACTCGATAAAGAATCAGTGGAATACGTGTCTCGCCCATCTCATGGGACTCGATAAAGAATCAGTGGAATACGTGTCTCGGCCCATCCTGGGACTCGATAAAGAATCATACATAACAAATCAGCCGGCCCTCCATCGAGAGACGCGGTAGCACAGAAATACAACACTTGCACAACAAAGGCTATCACCACAAGCATAGGCAAGTTCAACATACTCATGGACTTATATTTACCACAAAACCGGGTTTAACCCCAAAGTACTACATACATTAACTCCTTTTAAAAGATCCGTTTCTTTCACAAAAGTCACACGATATCCGTAGTATGAAAAATAGAGTGACTATCTTTTTAAGTAAACCAAAACACTTCCCTTTGTAAAATCAAGTAACAACATTATTTTCCAAACGTTCAAGTTTGCCTAATTTCAAATGCTCAAGTCTCTTATTTTAGAAAGGTTTCATAACTTATAGTCTTAATCTCTTTTAAAACAATTGAGTAACATAAGTCTTATGTGTGAGCCGTTTATTCTTGTTTATAACAATCTTGTTACAGCAGCCATGATCTAGGAAATGTAATACAATCTTGTCTTATCTTAGCTTCTATGCAGATGGAGGTTTCTACTGGTTTTAATAACAATTAGTCAATACATTTCCTTTGTTAACGCTGCAATGGTTTGATCGATACTTATTCTCATTTCCAAATCAAGAAACATTATTCTTTAAAGCCAAGTACTCATTACTCACGAACGAGGTTTCACAACTTTAACAAAATTCATATCAAGTCAAATAAGTTAAGTCTCTTATCTTTCAAGATCAAGTCTCTTAACTTCTACAATCAATAACCCATTCTTTTACCTACATGGAGTCGTTATAACTAACTTCCCATAAAGCTATTATAACACCCTATGTTTTGAACCAACCAAACTCATTTAGCACACGACGTCTACCGTACTACATAGTTTACAAAGCATCATGCTAGAAGGATAGGAAGAGGTTCGCATACCTCGCGACGATTATCGACAAATAGCAAAACGCTCCAAGTACTTCAACCCGTCGGCTACTCCTTAAGCCAAGTAGATCACGCCACACGTAGTACTCCACTCCTAAAATGGTCATAGTACTTTTATCAAACCTTTCTCACCATTTAAGACTTATACCAATAAAAGCCCTCTAATTCTACGGAAAATTCTAAGACTTCCTCGCTTACTCACTTTTACATCTTTCTCCAAGGCCCGATTAACTGTAATATATATTCCATATATATATATAAGGCATAATATTTAAACAACATAATGAATGTGTTTACTCGCCCATACGGTAACGCGGTTTACTATCACGCCTTCATAACAACAATAAGTAAAAGAAGGATTACGCGCCAACCGGTAACGCGTTTACTATCACGCCTTCATAACAACAATAAGTAAAAGGATCACACGCCCAAACGAACGCGATTGAAAAATCTTCCTTAATGTAAATGTAAATACCCAATGTAAATACATACCAAAGTAAATACACCTTAAGTTGGGGTCCTTGGCCAACTTTGTCCATTTTACTTATCCAATTACTCATTAGTCATCCAACTTATATTTCCATTCTTAATATAAGTTATGGTTACTTTGTTAATTACTTCTTCACAAGTAAGATACGCTTACCATTTTAATGGCAAACTACCAATCCTTTCTTTTAACAAGTTAACAAGATCCAACTCTTCCAAACTTTACTCCATATATTACATACTCCATAATATACTTATAATATATGTATAATGACCAAATCACAAAGAGGTTAAGATTCACTACCTCAAATAGCCCAAAATCTATCCAAGAACTTAATGTCGATCCAAGCAAGTCTTAGCTCCAATCTTTGCATAAACCCACCACAAATCACCCTAAGAAGCTCCTAACCATCATCTCTTCAAGAACCAACTCAAACAAGTGAAGAACACCTAGATTTTTCCTCCAAGAGCTCTCGCCAACGTGTCTTTTAAGGCAAGGGATGTGAAATCTTTTCTAACTTTTGGTTAAGAGTCTTCCTAATAAACTAGGGAAGAACACTTAAGAGTTTAGGAATATTGGACAAGGTTTGGTTAGGGTGTGTGTTCGACTTAACAAATGTCAAGGAGGAGAGGGAAAATATTTCTCAAGTCTTGCATTCTCTAAGTGTGGAAGATTTCATCAACTAAGGGGGCATATATAGGACAACCAAGGGATAGGATGAAGGCAAGTGTGTGGTTGAGATTGGGGACAAGTGTGGGTGGGACCCACAAGCCACTTGTCTTCACAAAATATCTTGCAAAGACAAGGCCACTTGTCTCGCCACTGTCTTGCTCAAATCGGCCAAGCCACCTGGGGTGACACGTGTCGCCTCCTATTCGCCCAAAATAATTCATCTTCCGAAATATCCATAATGGCCAAAATCTCAAAACAAAGCGGCCCCACAAAACCAGAATTTCTCCTGGCCCCACGTGACCAATTCCTAAATAAAATTCCAAAATTCTAATATAATTCAAGCCCGAATACCAAATCTGGGAATCCAATTCCCATTAACGAACCTTTTTCCTTCACAAAACCGGAAACTTTTCCGTTAAAAATCACATCTTTCTTCCTTTCCATTTTTAAAGTCGTATTCTCGCACGCACGCCCTCGCATACATACCCGAACTACGGGTATAACATTCTTCCTTAGAAACATTCGTCCAATGTTCCTTCTAAGTCTCCAAACATACAAGCCCGATATAGTCTCCACCAGATTTCATTTAAACCAAATATGCCACACATGGCCATAATATCACATACGCGAAACCCAAATCCAAACCAACGAGAAGTCACCTCAAATGTGTATCACAACACTACCGCTCCACCCTTGGTCATCTTACTAGCCTCAAATTCCTTTAAGGCCATTCCCGCCTTCACGATCCGCTCGTCGAACATATCCACGAACTCATACGATGGTCATCTAAACTTGGGCCTAGCACCCTCGTGACCCTACCATCTGGCGGGACCACCCAGAACTGACCCCACCTAAAATTGGGCTACGGGTTGACCCGCAATCATGCCTCAACCCGACTGCATCGCGCAAACCCTTGTTCCCGATACTAACAATCTTACTAAATCACGCCATGAAAGCTACCACTTCCATCTCACACTTTCTATGTACCCAACTTCCCCTTTACTAACCATGTCTCTAAATCACAATTTAACATAATGCTATCTGAACATAACACTTAAAATATACTCATCTTATCACATATACAAATCTCTAGAGGTTAAGGATATACCAGATCTACCGCTTCACTCTAATCATAGGCTCACTGCAGGCGCATAGTCAGAAGGTGATGAACTCGCCATCGACCTTGAGTCGAGTCTCGCTGTCAGATCCTTCCTATTAGGACAAGCCGTCACATGGCCCCCGATGGCCGCAGTAAAACAAGCACCGCAAAGACGACATTCCCGATGACGCCGTGATCGCACACCGAGGAAACATGAACCCGATCTAGAACCCATGTATACCGCAACTAAGCCCCGAGCCCCGACTCAGCCTCGAATACCCCCAACGCCCCAAGACCGAGGAGGACCACTCAGATCGGGCGGAGGTGCATAACTCGCTACCGAGGCGCGCCCGCCAAAGTTACCAAAGCGACCTGCTGCTCGCCTCTTCGCTGATCCCGGCCATTCCGCTGACCTCTCCGTGCCTCACACCTGTGCATGAGCTCGCATGCGGCAATGTCCATGCCCGGTGAAGAGCTACACCAACAAGCCTCGCCAAGTAATCATCGAGCCCGGTGACATAGCGTGCACTCGCCCTCCATACAAGCTACTAACGCGGAACATACCGAGCCAATGAGTCGAACTCACATTGTACTCCCGCATCGCACGCCGGCCGCCTCAACGCCAAAAATCTGTCCGCGTTCTCTCATCTCGCGAGGCAAGAAATGTGCAAGAAATGCCTTGAGAACTGCCCCAAATCTGGAGCGCATGCTCCTCGACGCTTCCTATGAATCAAACCACGATCGCAGATTACGCACCGACGCGAACCAAGGTCACCGACTCGGTCTCCGATGCCTTGATCACTCATGATCCGTCAGAATCGCTGATGAACTCGCGATCATCCTCGTGCTCGACCCATAGAACTCGGGTCGCACTGTAAAGTCCCGTAGTCTCAAATCGCTCGCCGGGGTGAATTCATCGTACTACTGAATCGAATCGCCGATTCCAAATTTATCTCATATTCGCCACGACCGCCGAATCGCTATCTCTTGTACCCCATCTCTCCGCTCCCGCCGTGGACCGAGGCTCAGTATCGTGGTCTCAGCAGCCATCGCCGCGCTCTAAACTCGCTGGCCGGGCGGCGCGCAAAACTCGCCGCCGGAAGCACTGCTCGTGTATTGACGCTCGCGCTGCACTCTCTCAGATCCCACTAGCGCCTCCTCGCCGCTCTCCCGGCTGTGGCTGCTTTGCGCGAGGCATAATCGTAAAACGAAATACGCCGAGAGGGTCCAACTTATCGCACAACTCTAAGGCACGATCTCGTAATGAGAAGAATGGAAACCAATCCTAAATGTCCCGCAGCCTCCGATTATAGATGTGGTGCACATCACACCGATAATCAAGACTCTACTGTATACACGGCAGACACTTTCCGAGGACTAATCGCTTCGATACCACTTTTGTCACGACTAACCGGCCCGTGGATCGTGCCTTACCTCGCACCTCGTGATACAACATCGAGAAAATCAGCGAAATAAAAACATAAACATGAAACAAGAGACATGATAAATAAACAAAGCAACCAAAACAGTTTTCTGCATAATACATAAAAACCCAAACAGCTTATCCTTTTACAAACTCGCCTACAACAAGCATTTCATGCACTTCTAAGAAGTGACACAACTATGACGGACAGGCCCCGCCATACCTCGAATGTACAAGAACCCATGCACTCGTGGTAACATACCAAAAGATAAGCCTCCAAGAAACGGGGCTTCCTAACACGAATCGTGATCCTATGAGAGGATCCACAACCGATGTACTTTCTACCTGCATGAACGCAGCCTCAAGGAGGTCAAGATAACAGTACTAAGTATGTGAAATCAAATATCAGAATGAAATCATGACAATATATAAAACAGAGACATGTATGATAACCAAACTACGCTTACAACATAAAAGTAGTCATGTCAAGTCGTGACTCACGCTCAAAGTCATCCTCATGCCCGTGGAACTCCTTTCTCACCGCCGGCCTAGGTATAAATCATGTGGAATACGTGTCTCGCCCATCCTACGGGACTCGATAAAGAACCAGTGGAATACGTGTCTCGCCCATCTCACGACTCGATAGAATCGTGGAATACGTGTCTCGCCCATCTCGGGACTCGATAAAGAATCGTGGAATACGTGTCTCGCCCATCTCATGGGACTCGATAAAGAATCGTGGAATACGTGTCTCGCCCATCTCGTGGGACTCGATAAAGAATCAAAGTGGAATACGTGTCTCGCCATCCTACGGACTCGATAAAGAATCATACATAACAAATCAGCCTACCCATCGAGAGACGCCAGAGTACGTAAATACAACACTTGCACAACAAAGGCTATCACCACAAGCATAGTCAAGTTCAACATACTCATGGACTTATATTTACCACAAAACCGGTTTTAACCCCAAAGTACTACATACATTAACTCCTTTTAAAAGATCCGCTTTCTTTCACAAAAGTCACACAATATCCGTAGTATGAAAAATAGAGTGACTATCTTTTAAGTAAACTAAAACACTTCCCTTTGTAAAATCAAGTAACAACATTATTTTCCAAACGCTCAAGTTTGCCTAATTTCAAATGCTCAAGTCTCTTATTTTAGAAAGGTTTCATAACTTATAGTCTTAATCTCTTTTAAAACAATCGAGTAACATAAGTCTTATGTGTGAGCCGCTTATTCGTGTTTATAACAATCTTGTTACAAAGACCATGATCTAGGAAATGTAATACAATCTTGTCTTATCTTAGCTTCTATGCAGATGGAGGTTTCATCGGTTTTAATAACAATTAGTCAATACATTTCCTTTGTTAACGCTGCAATGGTTTGATCGATACTTATTCTCATTTCCAAATCAAGAAACATTATTCTTTAAAAGCCAAGTACTCATTACTCACGAATGAGGTTTCACAACTTTAACAAAATTCATATCAAGTCAAATAAGTTAAGTCTCTTATCTTTCAAGATCAAGTCTCTTAACTTCTACAATCAATAACCCATTCTTTTACCTACATGTAGTCGTTATAACTAACTTCCCATAAAGCTATTATAACACCCTATGTTTTGAACCAACCAAACTCATTTAGCACATGTACGCTCACCGCACTACATAGTTACAAAACATCATGCTAGAAAGGATAGGAAGAGGTTCGCATACCTCGCGACGATTATCGACAAATAGCAAACGCTCCAAGTACTTCAACCCGTCGCTACTCCTTGCCAAGTAGATCACGCCACACGTAGTACTCCACTCCTAAAATGGTCATAGTACTTTTATCAAACCTTTCTCACCATTTAAGACTTATACCAATAAAAGCCCTCTAATTCTACGGAAAATTCGGCAGCACTTCCCTCGCTTTTACTCACTTTTCCATCTTTCTCCAAGGCCCGAATAACCGTAATATATATACCATATATATATATAAGGCGTAATAATTAAATAACATAAAGAAGGGGATTACACGCCCAAACGGTAACGCGGTTTACTATCACGCCTTCATAACAACAATAAGTAAAAGAAGGATTACGCGCCAACCGTGAACGCGTTTACTATCACGCCTTCATAACAACAATAAGTAAAAAGGGGATCACACGCCCAAACGGAACGCGATTGAAAAATCTTCCCCTTAACAGAAATGTAAATACAGTCCAATGTAAATACAGTCCAAAGTAAATACAGTCCTTAAGTTGGGGTCCTTGGCCAACTTTGTCCATTTTACTTATCCAATTACTCATTAGTCATCCAACTTATATTTCCATTCTTAATATAAGTTATGGTTACTTTGTTAATTACTTCTTCACAAGTAAGATACGTTTTTACCATTTTAATGGCAAACGGCCAATCCTTTCTTTTAACAAGTTAACAAGATCCAACTCTTCCAAACTTTACTCCATATATTACATACTCCATAATATACTTATAATATATGTATAATGACCAAATCACAAAGAGGTTAAGATTCACTACCTCAAATAGCCCAAAATCTATCCAAGAACTTAATGTCGATCCAAGCAAGTCTTAGCTCCAATCTTTGCGTACAAACCCACCACAAATCACCCTAAGAAGCTCCTAACCATCATCTCTTCAAGAACCAACTCAAACAAGTGAAGAACACCTAGATTTTTCCTCCAAGAGCTCTACCAACGTGTCTTTTAAGGCAAGGGATGTGAAATCTTTTCTAACTTTTGGTTAAGAGTCTTCCTAATAAACTAGGGAAGAACACTTAAGAGTTTAGGAATATTGGACAAGGTTTGGTTAGGGGTGTGTCGACGAACAACAAGTGAAGTGGAGAGGGAAAATATTTCTCAAGTCTCAGATTCTCTAAGTGGAAGATTTCATCAACTAAGGGTGCATATATAGGACAACCAAGGGATAGGATGAAGGCAAGTGTGTGGTTGAGATTGGGACAAGTGTGGGTGGGACCCACAAGCCACTTGTCTTCACAAAATATCTTGCAAGACAAGGCCACTGTCGCCACTGCCTTGCTCAAATCGGCCAAGCCACCTGGGGTGACACGTGTCGCCTCCTATTCGTCCAAAATAATTCATCTTCCAAAATATCCATAATGGCCAAAATCTCAAAAACAAAGCGCCCCACAAAATCAGAATTTCTCCCGTGGCCCCACGTGACCAATTCCTAAATAAAATTCCAAAATTCTAATATAATTCAAGAAGCCCGAATACCAAATCTGGGAATCCAATTTCCATTAACGAACCTTTTTCCTTCACAAAAACCGGAAACTTTTCCGTCGAAAAATCACATCTTTCTTCCTTTCCATTTTTAAAGTCGTATTCTCGTACGTACGTCCTCGCATACATACCCTGGAACTACGGGGTATAACAATTACACGCCCAAACGGTAACGCGGTTTACTATCACGCCTTCATAACAACAATAAGTAAAAGAAGGGGATTACAAGCCCAACCGGTAACGCGGTTTACTATCACGCCTTCATAATAATACAATACAACAATTAAAAAGGGATCACACGCCCAAACTAACGCGATTGAACAATCTTCCTTAATGTAAATGTAAATACAATCCAAAGTAAATACATCCAAAGTAAATACAAATCCTTAAGTTGGGGTCCTCGCCAACTTTGTCCATATTACTTATCCAATTACGTCATTAGTCATCAAACGTATATTCCATCTTAATAGAAGTTATAGTTACTTGTTAAATACTTCTTCACACGTAAGGTACGATTGATACGTTGGATACGCGTTTTACCATTTTAATGGCTAAAAGCCAATCCTTTCTTTTAACAAGTTAACAAGATCCAACTCTTCCAAACTTTACTCCATATATTATATATTCCATAATATACTTATAATATATGTATAATAACCAATTCACAAAGAGGTTTAAGTTTCACTACCTCAAATAGCCCAAGAATATCCAAGGTCTTAAAGACGCACCAAGCAAGTCTTAGCTCCAAATATTTACGTTCCAATCCGCTACAAGCAACCCATAGAAGCTCCTAACCAACTTCCCATCAAGATTCAACTCCAAAAAGTGAAGAACACTTAGGTTTCCAACTAGCAACTTTCGGCCAAGGCAACAAATAGAGGTTAGGGGTGTGAAATCTTTTCCAACTCTTGGTACACAATCTTCCTAACACCTTAGGGAAGAACACTTAAGAGTTTAAGAATTGTTGGACAAATTTAGGTCAAGGAATCATGGCAAAGCCGAGAGCAACAATGGCGGAGAGAGGGTCTTTCAAGTCTTGAAATGGTTAAGTGTGGAAGATTTCATCAACTAGTAGTGCATATATAGGACAACCAAGGGCTAGGATGAAGGCAAGTGTGTGGTTGAGATTGGGGACAAGTGTGTGTGGGCCCCACAAGCCACTTGTCCAACTAAAATATCTTGCAAGACAAGGCCACTTGTCTTGCCACTTGTCTAGCTCATTTCGGCCAAGAGCCACCTAGGGGGGTGACACGTGTCGCCCTCCTACTCGTCCAAAATATTTCATCTTCCGAAAATATCCCTAATGGCCAAAATCTCGAAAACAAAGTGGGCCCCACAAAATCGTAAATTTCTCCCGTGGGCCCCACGTGACCAATTCCGGAAATAAAATCTCATAATTCTAATATAATTCAAGAAGCCCAAATACCAAATCTGGGAATCCAATTCCCATCAACGAACCTTTTTCCTTCACAAAACCCTAAACTTTTCCGCGAAAAATCACATCTTTCTTTCTTTCCAAAATTTCGTCAGATTCTCGTACGTACGTCCTCACATACATCACCTGGAACTACGGGGTATAACAGTCTTCCCCCCTTAGAAACATTCGTCCCGAATGTTCCTTCTAAGTCTCCAAACGTACTTGCGTCGGTATAGTCTCCACTACTATACTTACAAAACCGATCATGCCACCAATGGCCAGAATATAACATGTGCGCAAAACTCAAATCCAAGCCAACGAGGAATCACCTCGACGATATAAAAACAACACCAACTCTCGCTCCTGGTCCAAAGGATACTTCCTTCGCACCTTCACTTCACAAAAATAATCACTTCCATCTCTTAGCACACGTTCACTTCTTTCCTTACTTGTCGCACACTTCTAACACCCGAACTCTTTCCAAGATAATGCACTACACTTCACCATCGCCGCTTTCAGAAACCTTGGAGTCACTACCTCCAAACTTGGTCATCTCACTAGTCTCAATTCCCACAAAGGTCATCCCGGCCTTCACGATCCGATTCTGGTCGAACACATCCACGAACCCGTATGATGGTTACCTAAACTCCGCCTAGCGCTCGTGACCTACCACCGGGACGACCCGAACTGACCCCACCACATTCCGGCTACGGTTGACCCGCGAATGGTCCTCAACCCGACCCATAACCGCCAAACTCTTGTTTCCGATCCGAACAATCTCACTAACTAAGTCACGAAACCTAGTGGTCTTCTTAGCTCAACTACCCTCTTATAATTCACACCACTCAGGGACTTATCACACAATTATACCCCTCGTATACTATGCTTTCTGACAAAGGTCAATCGTAAACAAAATCTTTTACCCAACTTCCCCTTTACTAACCAGGCCTCCAAATCATAATTTAACAAAACGCTATCTGAATCAAGTATAACCTCGTATTTGCAGTATGTACGTAAGGGAATACGTACAAAAATTTTGGCCTTAAAGTTAGGCTTGGACGTTTTTTTGGGCACAACTCACACAACGAATAGTTTTCCGAAACGTTTCCACAGCTTTCGTAGGGAAAATTCCGGCTATGTCATTTAGTATTTTTGCGGATTTTTCCGAGAGACTAAACATTTTAATAACGGGAGGGCAACACTTGTCACCCTCCAATTGGTGGACTTAAAACGTCCATTTGGACGAATTGGACTAAGCTTGGCACGTTTTTTGTGCCTTGCACAAAGTCAAGGAGTTGGTAGGATATTTGTGTGTAGTAAATCTTCACCCTACACTTGCCTTGCACTTGTCTTCATCTTGGCCATTGGTTGGCCATGGCTTGAGCTATAAATACCCCCTTAAATATGAAGAGTTCTTCATCCACAAATTACTTCCAAGTCTTGAAAAATCCTCTCCTCTCCCTTAAGCCTTTTCGTCCAACACCTCCCCCTTGAGTGAGTTTGGCGAGGCCTACCCCCTAGCCTAGCCAAAATCTACCCCCTCCTTGGTAGAAAAGTTGCCTTCTAAGTATTGTTATAATGCCCAAAATACCCTAGCCCAAATCCTTAGTACTTAGTAGAAGTTGTGAAGAACTTCTAAGGTTTCTCGAGCTATCGGAGCATACAACTTAGGAGCTAAGCCTTGCTCCGGATCGACTTTTATCTAGGATATTATTGGGCTTACCGAGGTAAATAATCCTAACCCTCTTTTGTATTAGAGAATGCATACTGTAGAAGTATAAGAATAAGTATTAAATACTTAGAAGAATATTACAGAATAGAATTGGAATCATCACAAAGAAGGGTTTAAAGAAGAATATTGAACTGTACTACATAGAATTTGTTTTCTGATGAGACTTATATAGCTCACCTGTAGGGTTGTCTGCCCGACAATCCGTAGAATTGTGAACCCTCTGCTTAGAATGACCTTCGAGTAGTCTAGACTTTGATAGATGTATGTGACTATTATAAAGGTCGATTCTCTGCGCGACATATTCAACTTGGCAGAGGTTTTCACGAGAAGGTATGTGATTCTTCCTAAGCATGATATTTTAACATATATAGTACGGTGACGTATATGTGTTAACTGAATAATAACTACGGCAATGTCGCTTGACTTAAGCTCGAATAATAACTACGGCAATGTCTTTTGACTTAAGCTGAATAATAAGAATCTGATGCATTTCAAAAGAACTCGATCATTTTTAACAGAAGATAAATATTTGGTTTTTAAAACAAAAGCTTAAGAGTTATACTAGCTTTATGGGAAGTTAGGTATAACAACTTAAGAAAGATAAAAAGGAACTGTTTACTTGTTGTTTATAAAAGCCTTGTATTGATTTCTGTTAAGTGTAGTAGACATATTATGATGCTATCTGTGTTAGTGAAATGCTGTGTAAGGGGGTCATTCTTGTTGTGCTTACGTTGCTAACTGGTAAGTCCGTTGTACTGTTATTGTATCACCTACCCTGACTTATTTATACCGCGGCTTGCCTCGACGCGGTCTATACGCCTATGCGGTCCGTGAGACTATGCGAGCAGCGGTATGCTCGTGATTGATCATTCCGTGTTTAGCCCGATCGGGATTCCCTATGCGTCCGCTGAGACTACGCGGTCTTTTGAGGCTATGCGGTGCGGGAGCCTAGGCGGATCTGGGGTTGGCTGCCCCGATGCGAGGAATACCTCACGCGGTCTGTGTGACCCATGCGGCCGCGAAGTCTAGGACTAGGCACGAATGATACTACGGGCGATTGGCCTTGCTTCGATCATTCGCGCCTAGAATAGACACATACGCTTTTCCTATTACTGTCGTTGTTTGTGATGTGGCACTATGTGCAATTGAACTGATTGTATTTGTGAAAAGGTTTTAAATACTTTGATTTCATTTAAGTACTTTATAGTTTCACATACTTGGTACTGTATCGACCTCCTTCGGGGATGTCCTAGATCGCATTCCGACCGGGACTGCATTATGAGTTCGTGGTCATGTCTTTTGTATTGACCAATGCTCGCGGTATTCATGGATTTGATGAACCGAGTGTTCAAACCATTTTGGACACGCTTGTGATAGTGTTCATTGATGATATCTTGGTTTATTCTCGCCGAGCGAGGAAGCGTGCGAGCATTTGAGGATCATCTTCGGCGATTCTCCGACCAGCTTATACGCCAAGTTTTCCAAATGTGAGTTTTGGTTAACTTCGTGGCTTTTCTTGGGCATATTGTCGGCCGATGGCATTCGAGTGGATACGCCAAGATCGAGGCGATCATAACTTGGCCTGAACCTACTACTCCGGCGAGGTTCGCGATTTTAGGCCTTGCAGATATTATCGGTTCGTAGAGAAGTTTGCTTCTATCTCTGCACCTTTGACTAGGTGACTCGAGCGGCCAAGTTTGATGGTGATGCTTGTGGCGTGGTTTCGATTCTTTGAAAGAGGCGACGACGCCCGCTTCTTACTCTTCCGGAGGTCCGACGGTTATGTTGTGTATTGTGATCGTCGGGCATCGGGTTGGGATGTGTGTTGATGCAGCAGGAAAGGTTATAGCGTGTGCATCCCGACAGTGAAGAAACACGAGAGAACTACCCCCCATGATTTGGAGTTCGCGGTGTGATCACGCCAAGATCTGGAGGCACTATTTGTATGGGGTTCATGTGGATATTTATACGCACCACAAGAGCCTCCAAGATATCTTCACCGGAGAGTGAACTTACGGCGAGACGGTGGTTAGAGCCGCCAAGGATTATGATGTTGATATCCTGTACCACCGGGAAGGCCAATGTTGTGGCGTATGCTCTTAGTCGTAGGTCGATGGGGAGCCTATCAGATGTGCAGCTAGAGAGGAGGGACATGGTTCGTGATTTGCATCAGTTAGCGAGCCTTGGTGTCCGTTTGTTTGATTCTGATAGCAGTGGGGTTAGAGTTCGTGAGGTTGCCGAGTCTTCCATCGTCGAGGAGGTGAAGAGGCAACAGTTCGAGGATCCAGCTTTGATTCGATATCGTGATACAGCTCTTCGTGAGGGCAAGGGTCCGTTTGAGGTAGCACCTGATGGGGTGCTAAGGTTTGAGGGCAGGTTGTGTGTTCCAGATGTTTCAGGACTTCGGCAGCAGTTCTCGGGAAGCACACTGGGCGTTACTCTATCCATCCGTGGTCGACCAAAATGTACCACGACGCCTTAGATCGTGTATTGGTGGGATGGCTTGAAGAAGGGCGTTGCGAGTTCGTAGCTCGGTGCCGTGTTGTCAGCAGGTAAAGGTAGAGCACCAGAGGCCTGGTGGTTTGTTACAGACGATAGAGATCCCGACCTGGAAGTGGGAGGTGATCAACATGGACTTCATCACAGGATTGCCTCGCACTCAGAGGAGACATGATTCTATATGGGTTATCGTCGACAGGCTGACGAAATCAGCCCACTTTCTTCCCGTTAGGACGACTTTCTCGGCTGAGGATTATGCCAGACTTTACATCCAAGAGATCGCCGATCGCATGAGTCCCTATCTCGATCATATCGCATGCAGGAGCCAGTTCGGCTAACTTGGAGGTCCTTCCAGAGGGTTTAGGGGCCGGTGAGCACAGTCGCATTTCATCCACGCATGCACGGACAGGCAGAGCGCACTATCCAGACTCTTGAGGATATGCTGCGAGCCTGTGTTATTGACTTCAGTGGTAGTTGGGAGGATCATTTGCCTCTAGTTGAGTTCGCGTACAATAATAGCTACCACTCCAGTATTCAGATGGCGCCTTATGAGGCCTTGTATGGGAGGAAGTGCAGATCGCCTATAGGTTGGTTCGATGTGGGCGAGGTGCAGCTGGTAGGACCAGATTTGGTGCGAAGCGATGGATAAGGTGAAGCTTATCGAGGCGGCTATTGATACCGTAGTCGGCGAAGTCGTATGCAGATCATCGTCGTCGGCATCTGGAGTTCGCAGTTGATGATTGGGTTTTCCTGAAGGTGTCACCCATGAAGGGTGTGATGAGATTCGGGAAGAAGAAACTTCGGCCAGTACATTGGGCCGTTTGGTGTCGCGAGGTAGGCAAGGTTGCCTATGAGTTGGATCTGCCGTCCGTCGGAGGCGGTGCATCCGGTTTTTCACGTATCTATCTTTGAGAGATGTATCGGATCCATCTAGGGTACACCGATTGACGATGTCAGTGACCGAGGGTTATCGTATGAGGAGATTCCCATAGCGATAGTCGATCGTCGTTAGCGTCTGCGGACGAAGGGCGTGGCTTCCGTCAAAGTCTTGTGGCGGAACGAGCTCGGGAGGAGATGACGTGGGAAGCCGAGGAGGACATGAGGCGATATCTCACCTATTCCCCACACCTCCAGGTAATTCACTTTCCTACTTGTAAATTTTCGTTATCGTTTTTGCCTAAGTGTTGTTTTGTGGCCGTGTGTGGCTTTTGCAAACTGTTTAAGTTATGAAGAACCTTATCGTTATCTGTCTTGGGAAGGAACATTCGGGACGAATGTTTCTAAGGAGGGGAGAATGTTATACCCCGTATTTCCAGAGTATGTACGTAAGGGAATACGTACAAAAAGTTTGGCCTTAAAGTTAGGCTTGGACGTTTTTTTGGGCACAACTCACACAACGAATAGTTTTCCGACGAAACGTTTCCACAGCTTTCGTAGGGAAAATTCCGGCTATGTCATTTAGTATTTTTGCGGATTTTTCCGAGAGACGAAACATTTTGGACCAACGGGAGGGCAACACTTGTCACCCTCCAATTGGTGGACTTAAAACGTCCATTTGGACGAATTGGACTAAGCTTGGCACGTTTTTTGTGCCTTGCACAAAGTCAAGGAGTTGGTAGGATATTTGTGTGTAGTAAATCTTCACCCTACACTTGCCTTGCACTTGTCTTCATCTTGGCCATTGGTTGGCCATGGCTTGAGCTATAAATACCCCCTTAAAGATGAAGAGTTCTTCATCCACAAATTACTTCCAAGTCTTGAAAAATCCTCTCCTCTCCCTTAAGCCTTTTCGTCCAACACCTCCCCCCCCCCTTTGAGTGAGTTTGGCCGAGGGCCTACCCCCCTAGCCTAGCCAAAATCTACCCCCCCTCCCTTGGTAGAAAAGTTGCCTTCTAAGTATTGTTATAATGCCCAAAATACCCTAGCCCAAATCCCTTAGTACTTAGTAGAAGTTGTGAAGAACTTCTAAGGTTTCCTTGGAGCTATCGGAGCGTACAACTTAGGAGCTAAGCCTTGCTCCGGATCGACTTTTATCTAGGATATTATTGGGCTTACCGAGGTAAATAATCCTAACCCTCTTTTGTATTAGAGAATGCATACTGTAGAAGTATAAGAATAAGTATTAAATACTTAGAAGAATATTCTGAATAGAATTGAACGCCATCACAGTAGAAGGGTTTAAAGAAGAATATTGAACTGCACTCACATAGACTGTTTTTCTGATGAGACTTATATAGCTCACCGGTAGGGTTGTGCTGCCTACAATCCGTAGAATTGTGAACCCTCTGTTTAGAATGACCTTGAGTAGTCTAGACTTTGATAGATGTCTGTGACTATTATAGTGATTCTCTGCAATGACATATTCAACTTGGCGTGAGGTTTTCGAGAAGGTATGTGATTCTTCCTAAGCATGATATTTTAACATATATATAGTACGGTAGACGTACATGTGTTAACTGAATAATAACTACGGCAATGTCGTTTGACTTAAGCCTGAATAATAACTACGGCAATGTCTTTTGGACTTAAGCCTGAATAATAAGAATCCTGATGCATTTCAAAAGAACTACTGAATCATTTTTAACAGAAGATAAATATTTGGTTTTTAAAACAAAAGCTTAAGAGTTATACTAGCTTTATGGGAAGTTAGGTATAACAACTTAAGAAAGATAAAAAGGAACTGTTTACTTGTTGTTTATAAAAGCCTTGTATTGATTTCTGTTAAGTGTAGTAGACATATTATGATGCTATCTGTGTTAGTGAAATGCTGTGTAAGGGGGTCATTCTTGCTGTGCTTACGTTGCTAACCGGTAAGTCCGTTGTACTGTTATTGTATCACCTACCCCCTTGACTTATTTATACGCGGCTTGTCCTCGATGCGGGTCTATACGGCCTATGCGGTCTGTGAGACTATGCGGAGCAGCGGTATGCTCCAGGATTGATCATTCCGGGTGTTTAGCCTGATGCGGGGGATTCCCTATGCGGTCTGTTGAGACTATGCGGTCTGTTGAGGCTATGCGGGCTGCGGGAGCCTAGGCGGATGCCGGGTTGCTGCCCCGATCGCGAGGAATACCTCATGCGGTGCATGTGTGACCTATGCGGCTGCGGAAGTCGAGGACTAGGCACGCAGAATGATACTATGGGCGATTGGCCTTGCTCGATCATTCGCGGCCTAGAATAGACACATTCTGCTTTTCCTATTACCGCCGTTGTTTGTGATGTGGCACTATGTGCAATTGAACGATTGTATTTGTGAAAAGGTTTTAAATACTTTGATTTCATTTAAGTACTTTATAGTTTCACATACTTGGTACTGTTATCGACCTCGCCCGGGGCTGCGTTCATGCCGCAGTAAAGGCAAGCAGTGCTAGATCCGCATCCTTAGGATCCTTTGCGTTGGTGTCGAGCTCCATCTTCTCCGAGGCTCTACTTTTGGGTATGATCTCCTGTTGTAGATAGTTTTGTATGATCGAGGTATGGCGGGGCCCTGTCCGCCATAGTTGTATATTTCCTTAAGTGCAGTCATGTTTATGCAGTTTGGGATGTAAATCTGAACCATGTTTATTTATATATGCGAAGGCGGCGTTTTCTCACATAAAGCGTGTCTTATTTTATAAATCGTTTCTGTCTTGTTTTATATTCCATTGTTACTCGATGTATGACTACTTGGGTGCCGATGAGCACGATCCACGGGCGAACAGGTCGTGACAGGAACATAATACTTAGCACATCATCATATCAACAACGCATACCAATCTCTAGAGGGGTAAGAATATACCTGTATCAACCGCCATTTCCGCCCGTCGCTCTAATCATAATCACCTCACTGCCGCGCATAGCTATAGAAGGTGAGAACTCGCCATCGACTGTAGGCTGCGTCATTCTACTTGTATCTCTCTTCTAGGGCGATCTCGTCACATGGCCACGGCAGCGCAGTGAAACAAGCACCGATAAAAAGCGACACTCACGGATGACGTTTGCCGCATCGTACACTGCGAGGAAACATGAACCCGATCGCTAGAACCCATGTATACCTGTGAACGAAGCCACGGAGCTCGATCAGCTCTAAATACCGAACGCCCGAAGACCGCGGAGGACCACTCATCTTGGCGAAGGTGCATAACTAGCTTTCTTCTTTGGCGGTCCGCCTCATGAGTTACCAAAGGACCTCGCTGCTCGCCTTCTTCGCCGATCCGGTCATTCCGTGCGACCTCTCGTGCCTCACATCCTAGTGCATGAGCTGCGTGCGGGCAATGTCCATGCCCGACTGAAGAGCTACACCCGAACAAGCCTCTGCCAAGTAGTCATCGAGCTCGGTGATGTAGCGGTGCACTCTGTCCTCCATATCAGCTACTACAGCGGGGACATACCGAGCCAAAAAGTCAAACTCCACGTTGTACTCCTTAACAAATGCGCCGATGCGCGCTTTAACGTCAAAAATCGCCGGCCGAGCCCTCCTCATCTGTGGAGGCAAGAAATGTGCAAGAAATGCCGCCGAGAACTCGTCAACTGCTGAGCGCATGCTCTCTCGTGACGATTCCCATGAATCAAACCAGTCGACTGCCGTATCGCGCAGCCGATGTGAACCTAGGACCACTGACTCGGTCTCCGAAGCTCTGATCACTCTCATTATCGTCAGAATCGCCGGATGAACTCCTGCGGATCATCCTCCGGCCTCGACCCGTAAAACTCTGGCGGGCTGCAGCTCAGAAAGTCCCGCAGTCTCAAACTATCCGATCTCGGTGAACTACGGGTACTACCGGTACCGGAATTGCTGCATCCAGCCTATCCTCGTGCCTTGCCACTATCCTGGCCAATAACTGGGCCATCTCTTTGTAACCCATCTCCTGCTCCTTGCCGTAGGTCGACGTCTCGTGCATCGTGTCCTCGATGAGACCGCCGCTACTCACTCGCAGCCTCCGCCTGCTTTGCCGCCTCACGGGCCCGATTGCCTTGCGTGAGGCATAATCGCACATAAGAATACGTCGGAGAGTCCAACTTACAACACGGCTCTAAGGCACGATATCGTAATGAGAAGAATGGAAACCAATCCTAAATATCCTGTAGCCTCCACGATTATAGATGTGGTGCACAACACACCGATAATCAAGACTACTAGATACGATGCGTAGACACTTTCCGAGGATTAATCGCTCGATACCACTTTTGTCACGACCGACCGGGGCGTGGTCGTGCCTTACCGGGCACCCTAGTGATACAACATCGAGAAAATCAGCGGAAATAAAAACATGAACATGAAACAAGAGATATGATAAAAAGCAAGCAACCAAAAGCGATTTGCCTTCTTGCGTATATATGAGAATCTGAACAGTTACATCCTTTACAACCCGCCAACAAGATTACTGCACCTTAAGAAAGTGACAACAACTATGACGGACAGGGCCCGCCATACCCGAATGTACAAGAACCTGCTGCACTGTGGTAACATACCACAAGATAAGCCTCCGGAGAAACGGGGCTTCCCAATACGATGAACTGTGATCCTATGAGCGAGGATCCACAACCGATGTACCTCTACCTGCGGCATGAACGCAGCCCCCCGAAGGAGGTCAGTACAACAGGTACCAAGTATGTAAAACTGAAATACTGTAAATGAAATCATGACAGTCTATATAAAACAGGAGACATGTATGATAACCAAACTACAGTTTACAACATAAAAGTAGTCATGTCAAGTCAGGGACTCACACCCTTGAAGTCATCCCTCATGCCTGTGGAACTCCTTCCTCACTGCCGGCAGTCTAGGTATAAATCGTATGATACGTATAACATGTCTCGGCCCATCCCATGGGACTCGAGGTGGAATCGTGTGGAATACATGTCTCGGCCCATCCCATGGGACTCGATAAGAATCGTGTGGAATACATGTCTCGGCCCATCCCATGGGACTCGATAAGAATCGTGTGGAATACATGTCTCGGCCCATCCCATGGGACTCGATAAGAATCGTGTGGAATACATGTCTCGGCCCATCTCATGGGACTCGATAGGAATCGTATTGTCACGACCCGACCCCGGGCTCACGGTGCCCTACAGGCACCCCTGTTG
The DNA here is from genome assembly GCA_029844215.1 of Przewalskia tangutica. Lineage (NCBI taxonomy): Eukaryota > Viridiplantae > Streptophyta > Magnoliopsida > Solanales > Solanaceae > Przewalskia > Przewalskia tangutica. Next base: position 400,174 of record JAQGDG010000030.1, read on the forward strand.
TATACATCGAGAATAGCGCGGAATATACATGAAACTTATAAAATAAAAATAACGACAGATTAAACCACGAGTTAGCCGATAAGGCTACCTTCCGACACATATACATATACATAACAATGATTACATCCCTTTCTTTTTACAAACCGACCACAACATGTGACTACGCACCTAAGAATTACAAGCTGCGGTGGGACAGGCCCGCCATACCTTGAATGTACATAAGTCTACCACATCGTGGAAACCGTATCAAAAGACAAGCCTCGGAGTGAAAGGGCTTCTTTCCAAAAATCAACAGAGATCCTAAGAGCAAGGATCACCAACGCTGTACCTATCACTGCGGGCATGAACGCAGCCCGAAGAAGTCGATCTGAAGGTACGAATATGGAGCAAATAAAATGCAATAACCAAATCATATCTGTATAAAAGAATGTCCTTTTAACTCCTGAAACCAATCATATATTAACCGTTCCTTTCCTTCTTTCGATAAGATTTAACAACATATTCTTACATACTTACTTAAGAGTTTAATCCAACCTTTTTCACATAACTTACATATCTTACATAACATAATCCGGCCCGCCTGTGGGGCTCGGTGTACTGTGGAATCATATAACATAATTCGGCCCGCCTGTGGGGCTCGGTGTACTGTGGAATCATATAACATAATCCGGCCCGCCTGTGGGGCTCGGTGTACTGTGGAATCATATAACATAATCCGGCCCGCCTGTGGGGCTCGGTGTACTGTGGAATCATATAACATAATCCGGCCCGCCTGTGGGGCTCGGTGTACTGTGGAATCATATAACATAATCCGGCCCGCCTGTGGGGCTCGGTGTAAGATGACGTAACCCGGCCTATGTGAAGGCTCGGGGTAATATGGCGTAATCCGGCCTATGTGTAGGCTCGGTGTATCTCATAACGTAATCCGGCCTATTTGTAGGCTCGGTGTATTTCATAACGTAATCCGGCCTATTTGTAGGCTCGGTGTGATTTTCCTTACATAACATTTTCAAACCATCTTTTCACTTCTTCTTAAGTCGTCATAACAACTTCTCATAAAGCTATTATAACAACCTTTCATTTTAGAGAACTTAAGACACTTTTATTCTTACAACATTAGGAAAACTAGATCCAAAAATACTACGTACATACATACTTAAAAAGAACCATAGAACTCCTTTCTTTTTAAAGCTCAAGTCACATACTCTTTTGGAAGCGATCTTCTTATCTTTTGAAATAAATTAAGAAGCCATACTTTGTAAAATTAAGTCATTTCCACTTATAAAATCAAGGCTTATAGCCTTAACACCTCGTAGCATACACTCTTTCAAATCATGTCGCTTATACTTTAGAAATCAAGTCCCATAACTTGAAAAAAATAAAGTTTCATAATCCTTTAAAGAAAATCAAAGTTCATAGTCTTAAAACTTCATAACATACATTCCTTAAAGTCCATTTACTTATACTTGTAAAATCATGTCATCTACACTTTTAAAACCAATCCCCTCTTCACATATAAATTCAAGTCATTTTCAAACATAAAAATCAACTTACATACTTACTTTAAATAAATCAAGATACATAGCCCTTAAATCAAATCTCATAATTTCCTAACCATCCTTACCAACGTCTCCCATAAGACCTAGTAAGGACTTAGGACAATTTAAACATACTCTTAACTTAGATTCAACAATGTAAATACTTCTTAACTTCTAAGAGTAGAAGGAATCTTAAAATGTTATCACATGGATATTTCATACGTAGGATCATGCCAAAGAAAGAAGAGGTTCACATACCTCGCGACGATTGTCGACAAGTAGCAAAATGCTCCAAAGTACTTCAACCTTGAGCTATTCCATTCTTCAAGTAGGATACGCTATACTTAGTACATCAACCTATAATGGTCACCATACGTCCATTAACCTCTTATTTCAAACGTAGAATATTCTAGGTGCTAAGTCGCTAAATTCTACGGAAAATCGGACAGCACCTCCTTTGTTTTTACTTACTTTGCCACCTTTTTCAAGGCCGAAATACAATAACCAAACAGCCCCAATTGGCTCACCACAATCTATAAGGTAGTCCAATACAAATAATTAACTATACAGCCCCAATTGGCTCACCACAATATAGAAGGTAGTCCAATACATAAGAATAGCAAACTATTACAAACCACAAGTACAAATTCGGCCACCTTGAGTTCAACAATACCAATTCTTATTCAATTTCCATTTCAATCCAAATTGGTAGCATAACATGATATCAAGTCGCATTTGATTATAACAACCATAATCCTTAAGTAAGTGACATGCGACGATTTCTAATAAACGATCAATTTGTATTCCAACTTAACATGACTTACTTTTCATTTCGAACTTAAGCTACAAGTAATCCATAATACTTATAAACTTCAACTTAACAACTTCATGCTAGCAACATGCAAAGCTAACAACAACAATATAAATAATCTTGTAACACTTTCAAAGAACAAGATTATACCTCAACGAATTGTAATCCAATCTTCAAAACCGAAGTTGCTCCTTAGCAACCTAGAGCCTCATCAAGACACCTCAATCCGCTCCTTGAGACCATTAGAGCCACACCAACAACTTTCCTTCAAACCTCCAATCCAAAACCTAGAAAGCCACTAGGTTTTCACTTTGCGACTAATACGAAAACTCTCTTTTTCCGGGGTTTTTCTATTGAGATACACTTACAATACCCTCATGAACCTTGGTTTAAAGTGTGGGGCTTAATGGACAAGAAACGAAAAATTTTCCTTTTGAAAGTGGAGGGAAGCCGAGAGCTCTTCCTTGAGTTCTTAAATTTTGTGGAAATTTTTCTAAGTGTAATGACACACTCTTGCTACTAGTAGTGTAATAAAGGGGCATGGAGGGTTAATATGTAACCAAATGGGTGGTTTAGATGAAGTCTTACTAAAAATCAAGACTAATTGACCTTTGACTTAGTCAACTTTCTCATGCCACAACTTGCAAGACATTAGTCATCCAAGACTTATGGTAAATGACCATATTAGCCATGCCTAAATTCGACCAAGGAATCATAAGGGGGGTGACACATGTCGCCCTCCCATTCGTCAAAATAATACGTTTTCCGACAATTTCATAATTCCGATAAAATTTTACAAGTCTCAAATCTTGACACCTATGAGTTCTTACGTACGTTCTTAAAACATGTCCTGTAAATACGGGGTGTAACACGTATGGAATACATGTCTCGGCCCATCTCATGGGACTCGATAGGAATCGTTCACAACCAATCAGCCGGCCCTCCATCGAGAGACGCGGCGGTATAGAAATACAGTACTTGCACAACAAGGCTATCACACGCAAACATAGGCAAGTTACACACAACTCAAGGTACTTTCATTTTATGCCAAAGTCCGGGTTTTAACCCCAAAGTACTACATACGTTAAATTCTTTTAAAAGATCCATTTCTTTTACAAAGGTCACCCGATACCCGTAGTATTAACATAGAGTGACTAACATTTATAAGTAAACCAAAACACTTTCCTTATTAAAATCAAGTAACAACATTCTTTTCCAAAAGTTCAAGTTTGCCTAATTTCAAATGCTCAAGTCTCTTATTTTCGAAAGATTCCATAGATCATAGTCTTAATCACTTAACGTAATCTCTTTTTAAAACAATTGAGTAACATATGCCTTATGTGTGAGTAGTTTGTTCTTGCTTATAACCATCTTATTAAAGCAGCCATGATCTAGGAAATGTAATACAATTTTGTCTTATCTTAGCTTTTATGCATGGAGGTTTCTCTTGGTTTTGATATAATTAATTAGTCAATACATTTTCCTTTACTAACGCTCGATGGTTTGTTCGATACTTATTCTCATTTCCAAATCAAAAATATCAATCTTTAAAACCAAGTACTCATTACTCACGAATGAGGTTTCACACTTTTAACAAAATTCATATCAAGTCAATTAAGTCAAGTCTCTTATCTTTCAAGATCAAGTCTCTTAACTTCTAAAATCAATAAACCATTCTATTACCTACATAAAGTCGTTATAACTAACTTCCCATAAAGCTATTATAACACTATATGTTTTAAACCAACCAAAACTCGTTTAGCACACGACGTCTCACCGTACTACATAGTTCACAACAATCATGCTAGAAAAGATAGGAAGAGGTTCACATACCTCGCGGCGATTATCGACAAATAGCAAAACGCTCCAAGTACTTCAACCTTGGCTACTCCTAAGCCAAGTAGATCACGCCACACGTAGTACTCACTCCTAAAATGGTCATAGTACTTATATCAAACCTTTCTTACCATTGAAGACTTATACCAATAAAAGCCCTCTAATTCTACGGAAAATTGGGCGACTTCCCGTTTTACTCACTTTTCCATCTTTCTCCAAGGCCCGAATAACGTAATTATATGCCATAAATAAGGCGTAATAATTAAACAACATAAAGAAGGGATTACACGCCCAAACGGTAACGCCGGTTTACTATCACACCTTCATAACAACAATAAGTAAAGAAGGGGATTACGCCCAACCGTAACGCGGTTTACTATCACGCCTTCATAATACAATACAACAATTAAAAGGGATCACACGCCAAACGGACGCGATTGAACAATCTTCCCTTAACGAAATGTAAATACGATCCAAAGTAAATACAATTCCAAAGTAAATACAGTCCTTAAGTTGGGGTCCTTGGCCAACTTTGTCCATTTTACTTATCCAATTACTTCATTAGTCATCCAACTTATATTCCATCTTAATATAAGTTATATTTACTTGTTAAATACTTCTTCACAAGTAAGGTACGTTTGATACGTTGGATACATTTTTACCATTTTAATGGCTAAAAGCCAATCCTTTCTTTTAACAAGTTAACAAGATCCAACTCTTCCAAACTTTACTCCATATATTATATATTCCATAATATACTTATAATATATGTATAATAACCAATTCACAAAGAGGTTTAAGTTTCACTACCTCAAATAGCCCAAGAATATCCAAGTTCTTAAAGTCGCTCCAAGCAAGTCTTAGCTCCAAATATTTACGTTCCAATCCGCTACAAGCAACCCATAGAAGCTCCTAACCAACTTCTCTTCAAGATTCAACTCCAAAAAGTGAAGAACACTTAGGGTTTCCAACTAGCAACTTTCGGCCAAGGCAACAAATAGAGGTTAGGGGTGTGAAATCTTTTCCATCTCTTGGTACACAATATTCCTAACACCTTAGGGAAGAACACTTAAGAGTTTAAGAATTGTTGGACAAATTTAGGTCAAGGAATCATGGCAAAGCCGAGAGCAACAATGAAGGGAGAGGGAGGGTCTTTCAAGTCTTGAAATGGTTAAGTGTGGAAGATTTCATCAACTAGTAGTGCATATATAGGACAACCAAGGGCTAGGATGAAGGCAAGTGTGTGGTTGAGATTGGGGACAAGTGTGTGGGCCCACAAGCCACTTGTCCAACTAAAATATCTTGCAAGACAAGGCCACTTGCTTGCCACTTGTCTAGCTCATTTCGGCCAAGAGACACCTGGGGGTGACACGTGTCGCCTCCTACTGCCCAAAATATTTCATCTTCCGAAAATATCCCTAATGGCCAAAATCTCAAAACAAAGTGGGCTCCCACAAAATCGTAAATTTCTCCGTGGGCCCACGTGACCAATTCCGAAATAAAATCTCATAATTCTAATATAATTCAAGAAGCCCAAATACCAAATCTGGGAATCCAATTCCCATCAACGAACCTTTTTCCTTCACAAACCCGAAACTTTTCCGAAAAATCACATCTTTCTTTCTTTCCAAAATTTACAGATTCTCGCACGCACGTCCTCACATACATACCTCGGAACTACGGGGTATAACATTCTTCCCCTTAGAAACATTCGTCCGAATGTTCCTTCTAAGTCTCCAAACGCATTTCGCGTCGGTATAGTCTCCACTACTATACTTACAAACCGATCATGCCACCAATGGCCGAGAATATAACATGTCGCAAAACTCAAATCCAAGCCAACGAGGAATCACCTCGACGATGTAAAAACAACACCAACTCTCGCTCCTGGTCCAAAGGATACTTCCTTCGCACCTTCACTTCACAAAAATGATCACTTCCATCTCTTAGCACACGTTCACTTCTTTCCTTACTTGTCGTACACTTCTCGAACACTCGAACTCTTTCCAGTATACGTACCACACTTCAGTCATCGCTTCAGTTTCAGAAACCTTGGAGTCACTACCTCCAAACTTGGTCATCTCACTAGTCTCAATTCCCACAAAGGCCATCCCCGGCCTTCACGATCCGATTCTGGTCGAACGCATCCACGAACCCGTACGATGGTTACCTAAACCTGGGCCTAGCGCCCTCGTGACCCTACCACCTGGCGGGACCACCCCGAACTGACCCCACCACATTCCGGGCTACGGGTTGACCCGCGAATGGTCCTCAACCCACCCATGCGCGCCAAACTCTTGTTTCCGATCCGAACAATCTCACTAACCAAGTCATGAAAACCTCGTGGTCTTTTGAGCTCAACTACCCGCTTATCATTCACACCCCACAGGGCAGTATCACACAATTAGACCCCTCGTATACTCTGCTCTCCGACCCAGGTCAATCGTAACCACAAAGTTTTACCCAACTTCCCTTTACTAACCAGCCTCTAAATCATAATTTAACAAAACGCTATCTAACATAATACTTAGCACATCATCATATCAACAACGCATACCAATCTCTGTAGGGTAAGAATATACCAGATCAACCGCCATTTCCGCCGTCGCTCTAATCATAATCACCTTACTGCGCGCATAGCTATAGAAGGCGAGGAACACCGCCACCCGTGGCTGCGTCATTCTACTTGTATCTCTCTTCCTAGATGCTCTCGTCACATGGCTCGACGCCGCAGTGAAACAAGCACCGATAAAAGACGACACTCCCCGGGATGACGCTTGTCGCATCGTGCACACTGAGGGAAACATGAACCCGACTGGCTAGAACCCATGTATACCTGTGAACGTAAGCCCGGAGCTCGATCGCCTCTAAATACCCGAACGTCACGAAGGCGCGGAGGACCACTCAGATCTTGGCGAAGGTGCATAACTAGCCTGCTGCTGAGGCGGTCCGCCTCGCAAGTGACCAAAGGACCCTGCTGTTCTGGCCTTTTTCTGATGATCCCGGTCATTCCGTCGACCTCTCATGCCTCACATCCTAGTGCATGAGCCTGCATGCGGGCAATGTCCATGCCCGGCTGAAGAGCTACACCCGAACAAGCCTCTGCCAAGTAATCATCGAGCCCGGTGACGTAGCGGTGCACTCTGTCCTCCATATCTGTCACTAAAGCGGGGACATACCGAGCCAACGAGTCAAACTCCACGTTGTACTCCCTAACCGTACGCCCGGTCTGCCTTAACGTCAAAAATATGTCAGCCCGAGCCCTCCTCATCTGTGGAGGCAAGAAATGTGCAAGAAATGCCTGAGAACTCGTCCCAACCTGGGAGCGCATGCTCTCCTCGGGGCGATTCCATGAATCAAACCGATCATTGCCGTGCTCGCGCGGCCGATGTGAACCTAGGACCACCGACTCGGTCTCGAAGCTCGATCACTCATGATCCGTCAGAATCGCCGGATGAACTCCTGCGGATCATCCTCAGTGTCACGACCCGAACCCGGGCCCGTGACTAGTGCCTTACCCGGACACCCAAGTAGCCATACATCAGAGTAATCAGCGGAACATAAAACAAGACATGAAAATATTATGAAGTAAGAAACGATGTCGAGAAAAACTTGCCTTTCGGCATATATATGAATCAATTTAAAACGAACGATACATCCTTATTACAACTCGCCACAACGATTACTACATGCACTCTAAGAATGATACAACAACAATGGCGGGGCGGGGCCGTCATACCACGAATGTAAATACCTACAACGACAGGGACTATACCATCGATAAGCCTTGAGAAAACGGAGCTTTCCCAACGCTGAGCTGTGACCCTAAGCGAGGATCGATCGTGTACCTTTACTCGGCATGAACGCAGCCCGCGAGGTCAAGATAACAGTACCGAGTATGTGAAACTGAAAATAAATACTGTAAATGAAATCATAGTAGTCTATATAAAGCAGGAGACATGTATGATAACCAAACTACAGTTCACAATAAATAAGCGATATGTCAAGTCGTGACTCACGCCAAAGTCATCACTCAAATATAACTATGGGTCTCACGCCCACAACATCAATCATGCCCGTGGAATACCTTCCTCATTGCCGGCAGTCTATGATATAAAGGTATCTAGGAATACACATGAACACCAGGTCCCGCCTGTGTCCTAATAAAACCGTACAGGGTAAGTACGAAGGCATAGCCGACTACTAAAACCCACGCATCAACAAGGTCATAAATCAGATCATGAGATTTGTCTAGGCATCACATGATCAAAGCCGCCACTACGCAGATATCTAATGTGCGCGTCTAGCCCGAACTCTCCGCACTCCGCATAGGCCACACTCATAGGCCCGCATGAGGTATAACCCGCATCGAGGGTAGCTACTCCGGCATCCGCTGGACTCGCGATCCGCGTAGCCACATAGATCGCGTGACCATAAAGGCCGCACACTAACCGGAACTCGTAGCTCGCGCATAGGCCCCGGGACCGCATGAGGTATTCTCGAATCATAGGTCACAGACCGCGAAGTCTACCCGCGTGGAGGCGCCTAACCTCCGGAAACAAGTCAAGGTGAGTGGTACAATACCAACATAACGGCTGATAGTGAAACTATTTAAGCGCAATCGAGGGGAAACCCCTTTTGTTATACCCCGTATTTCCGGAGTATGTACGTGAGGACGTACGTACAAAAGTTTAGCCTTAAAGTTAGGCCAAGTTCGAAAATTGTACACAACTCGCTAAAAGAATCGTTTTCCGACGAAAGGTTTTCACAGCTTTCGTAGGGAAAATTCCGGCTATGCCATTTCTAATTTTTGCGGTTTTTCCGAGAGACGAAACATTTTGGACCAACGGGAGGGCGACACTTGTCACCCTCCAATTGATGGACTTGAAATCGTCCATTTGGACGAATTGGGCAAAGGTGAGCACGTTTTTTGTGCCTTGTGCACAAGTCAAGGAGTTGGTAGGATATTTGTGTATAGTTAATCTTCACCCTACACTTGCCTTGCACTTGTCTTCATCTTGGCCATTGGTTGGCCAAGGCTTGAGCTATAAATACCCCCCTTTAGATGAAGAGTTCTTCATCCACAAAGTTATCTTCCAAGTCTAAAAATCCTCTCCTCTCCCTTAGCCTTTCGTCCAACACCTCCCCCCCCTTTTGAGTGAGTTTGGCGAGGCCTACCCCTAGCCTAGCCAAAATCTACCCCCCCTCCCTTGGTAGAAAAGTTGTCTTCTAGTATTGTTATAATGCCCAAAATACCCTAGCCCAAATCCCTTAGTCCTTTGTAGAAGTTGTGAAGAACTTCTAAGGTTTCTTGGAGCTACCGGAGCGTACAACTTAGGAGCTAAACCTTGCTCAGGCGCGACTTTATCTAGGATATTATTGGGCTTACCGAGGTAAATAATCCTAACCCTCTTTTGTATTAGAGAATGCATACTGTAGAAGTATAAGAATAAGTATTGAATACTTAGAAGAATATTACAGAATAGAATTGAACTGTTATCACAGTAGAAGGGTTTAAAAGAAGAATAATTGAACTGTACTCACATAGGACTGTTTTTACAGTAGACTTATATAGCTCACCGGGTAGGGTTGTGCTGCCCGACTATCCGTAGAATTGTGAACCCTCTGTTTAGAATGACCTTCAGAGTAGTCTAGACTTTGATAGATGTCTGTGACTATTATAGGCTGATTCTCTGCGCGCGACATATTCAACTTGGCAGGAGGTTTTCGCCGAGAAGGTATGTGATTCTTCCTAAAGCATGATATTTTAACATATATATATAGTACGGTAGACGTACATGTGTTAACTGAATAATAACTACGGCAATGTCGTTTGACTTAAGCCTGAATAATAACTACGGCAATGTCTTTTGACTTAAGCCTGAATAATAAGAATCCTGATGCATTTCAAAAGAACTATCGATCATTTTTAACAGAAGATAAATATTTGGTTTTAAAAAAGCTTAAGAGTTATACTAGCTTTATGGGAAGTTAGGTATAACAACTTAAGAAAGATAAAAGGAATTGTTTACTTGTTTGTTTATAAAAGCCTTGTATTGATTTGCATTAAGTGTAGTAAGATTTGTTTGATAAGTAGACATATTATGATGCTACGTGTTAGTATCTTGAAATGCTTTGTGTAAGGGTCATTCTTGCGTGCTTACGTTGCTAACCGTAAGTCCGTTGTCTTGTTGTTGTATCACCTACCCTCGATTGTTATCTGAGGGCTTGCCCCTGATCGATTCTATACGCCTACGCGGTCTATGAGACTATGCGGGCAGCGGTATGCTCCGTGATTGATCATTCCGGTGTTTAGCCCGATGCGGGATTCCTACGCGATCTGCTGAGACTATGCGGTCTTTTGAGGCTATGCGGTGCGGAGCCTAGGCGGATCTGGGGTTGCTGCCCCGATGCGAGAATACCTCATGCGGAGTGCATGTGTGACCTATGCGAGTGCGGAAGTCGAGGACTAGGCACGCAGAATGATACTATGGGCGATTGGCCTTGCCCGATCATTCGCGGCCTAGAATAGACTATTCTGCTTTTCCTATTATCGTTGTTGTTGTGATGTGGCACTATGTAATTGACCGATTGTATTTGCAAAAGGTTTTATATACTTTGATTTCATTTAAAGTACTTTATAGTTTCACATACTTGGTACTGTTGTCTTGACCTCGCCCGGGGCTGCGTTCATCGCCAGGTAAAGGCGAGTGCTAGATCCGCATCCTTAGGATCCTTTGCGTTGGTGTCGAGCTCCATCTTCTCCGAGGCTCTACTTTTGGGTATGATCTCCGTTGTAGATAGTTTTTATGATCGAGGGTATGGCGGGGCCCTGTCGCCATAGTTGTATATTTCCTTAGAGGTTTGTAGTCATGTTTTACAGTTTGTGATGTAACTGCTGAAACATGTTTATTTATATCACGAAACTCGAAGTTTTCTCACATAAAATGTGTCTTATTTTATAAATCTGTTTCTGTCTTGTTTTATATTCCATTGGTTACTCGATGTATGACTACTTGGGTGCCGGTAAGGCACGATCCACGGGCCGATGCAGTCGTGACAAAAAGTGGTATCGAGCGATTAATCCTCGGAAAGTGTCTAGGCAAGTATCTAGTAGAGTCTTGATTATCGGTGTGTTGTGCACCACACCAATAATCGTGAGGCTATAGGATATTTAGGATTGGTTTCGTTCTTCTCATTACGAGATCGTGCTTTAGAGTCGTGTTATAGGTTGGACCTCTAACGTATTCCTTTCTGTGCAGATTATGCCTCACGTAAGGCAACCCGGCCCGAGAAGGCAAGCAGCGAGGAGGCTGCTAGCAGACACCCAGTCACGAGGCTCGGGCCCGATCTATACGAGGCGGCGAGTTCTATGGCGGCCCAGCGAAGACCACAGTACCCACACCTCGCATCCCACGGCTGGGCGGAGAGTTAGGGCCTGAGAGATGCCCGACTATTGGCTAGAGTTGTGGCCGTCGAGGAGAGGCTGGATCTGGCGGTTCAACTCGGCTCGATCGCGCGTGGTGCACCGAGGCGAATAGTTTGAGGCTACGAGATTTCTTGAGTTGTAGCCGCCCGAGTTTCTGGTCGAGGCGGAGGATGATCGCGAGGAGTTCATCCGTCGGCAGGAAGGATCATCACGGGTGATCAAGGCTTCAGAGACTGAGTCTGTGACATTCGGTTCGCATCGGCTGCGTGATACCGCAGTCGATTGGTTTGATTCATGAGAGGTTTCCCGGGGAGAGCATGCACCTCCAGCAGTATGGGATGAGTTTGCAGAGGCTTTTCTCACACACTTCTTGCCTCCGCAGATGAGGAGGGCACGAGCTGATAGATTCTTGTTCTTTGAGACAGGAGGGCCATACGGTGAGGAGTACAATGTCGAGTTTGATTCTTTGGCTCGATATGTCCCCGCGACCGTAGCGAGAGATGGAGGACCGGTGCATCGCTATGTCACCGGACTAGATGATTACATGGCGAGTCTTGTGCGGGTGTGTCCCTTGACCGTGCATGGACATTACCGTATGCGAGCTCATGCACTAGGATGCGAGGCGTAGAGACGCCGAGTAAGCGATATCAGCCAGAAGAAGGCGAGCGGCGGTTCTTTTGGTGGTTCGTGGTGGCGGCATCGCGAAGTCCAGGTGCACCACAAAGGTAGAGCGCTCTACATCATCTTGATGCCAGAGCGATCGAAGCGGTCGGGGCCCGGGACTTGATTTCGAGTAGCGAAGTGCTAACCGTTCGAGGTCTGCTAAGTGTGCCCGTTGTGGTAGATACCATTCTGGGAGCTGTATTTCGGGAGCTTGCTACACGTGTGGCCAGCAGGGTCATTTCGCGAGAGTTTGTCCGAAGCGGCGGCGGTGGTAGGGCGATCTACGGTGCATTGCGTTTCTTCATCCCGAGCGATTACTCGCCCGGAGCAAGGTACTCATGGACCAGCAGGTCGCGGCGAGGTCGTGGCTCGGGTCCCGATTCTAGTCCTCGAGCGCATTTATGCTGTCCGGTAAGCGGGATCGTGAGGCCTCACTGATGTCGTCACGAGTACCTTATCGGTTCTGGTTTGATGTATATGCTTTGATAGATCCGGTTCCACTCTGTCTATATATCTCCCCTTGTTGCTAGTAGGATAGGGATAGAGCGAGTCCATGCACCGCTTCGAGGTAGCTACGCCATGGGTGATTCGGTGGTAGCTCGGCGAGTATATAGAGCTTGTCTGTGACAATTTGCGCCGTCGGACCTGCCGACTTGATAGAGTTGGAGATGATTGACCGACGTGATTATGGGGATGGATTGGCTAGCTTCGCTACGCCAATTTAGACTGAGAGAAAGTAGTACGGTTCAGTTTCTGAGGAGCCGGTTGTTGAGTGGGAGAACGCGGTATCGCCGGGGTAGGTTTATTTCCTACCTCAAGGCTAGGAAGATGGTGCGAAGGGTATATCTACCATCTCGTTCGGGTGTTTGATCTCGAGGCAGCGATGCAGATTTTGATCGATCCGTAGTCGAGAGAGTTCCCGCACGTGTTTCAGACGACCTCCGGGTATCCCTCCCGAGAGGAGATTGAGTTTTGTATAGACATATTGCGGACACTCGGCTATTTCCATTCCGCCATACAGAATGGCACCCGCCGAGTTGAGAGAGTTGAAGGACCGGTGAGAGATTTCTTTGGAGAAGCGGCTTCATCAGCCTAGTGTTTCTCCGGGAGCGCGGTATTGTTCGTGAAGAAGAAGGGCGGGGCCGCGCATGTGTGTTGATTACAGGTGAACAAGGTGACCATTAAACGAATACCCTTCCCGCATTGATGATTTGTTCGACCGATTGCGAGCGCGAGATGTTTCTCAGATTGATCTGCGATCGCTATCATCGAGTTCGTGTCGAGAGGTGGATGTCCCTAGGATCGCATTCGGACGTGACGGGCATTATGAGTTCGGTCATGTCTTTTGGGTTGACCAATGCTCGCGGTATTCATGGATTTGATGAACCGAGTGTTCAAACCATTTTGGACATGTTTGTGATAGTGTTCATTGATGATATCTTGGTTTATTCTCGCTCGAGCGAGGAGCATGCGAGCATTTGAGGCTGTCTTGTGATTCTCGGGACTATTGACGCCAAGTTTTCCAAATATGAGTTTTGGTTAACTTGGTGGCTTTTCTTGGGCACATTGTCGGGGCCGATGGTATTCGGTAGATACGGCAAGATCGAGCGATCGGAGTTGGCCTGAACTCTTACTCGGCAGAGGTTCGCGATTTTACGGGCCTTGCGAGTTATTATCGGTTCGTGGAGAAGTTTGCTTCTATCTCTGCACCATTGACTAGGGTGACTCGGAAGGCAAGTTTCAGATGGTGATGCTTGTGGCGGGGTTTCGATTCTTTGAAAGAGAGGCGACGATCGCCCGTTCTTACTCTTCCGGAGGTCGGATGGTTATGTCGTGTATTGTGATGCGTCGGGCATCGGGTTGGGATGTGTATTGATGCGAGATGGCGAGTTATAGCATATGCATCCGACGGTGAAGAAACACGAGAGGAACTACCCACCCATGATTTGGAGTTGGCGGTGTGATTCACGCTTTGAAGATCTGGAGGCACTATTTGTATGGGGTTCACGTGGATATTTTACAGACCACAGAGCCTCGGTATATCTTCACCAGAGGAGCCGAACTTACGATAGAGACGGTGGTTAGAGTTGCTTAAGGATTACGATGTTGATATCTGTACCACCCGGGAAGGCGATGTTGTGGCGTATGCTCTTAGTCGTAGGTCGATGGGGAGCCTATCGGATGTGCGGCTAGAGAAGAGGGCATGGTTCGTGATTTGCATCGATTAGCGAGCCTTGGTGTCCGTTTGATTGATTACGATAGCGATGGGGTTAGAGTTCGTGAGGTTGCGAGTCTTCCATCGTCGGCGAGGTGAAGAAGCGGCAGTTCGAGATCGATTTTGACACGTTATCGTGTCTGACTCTTCGTGAGGGCAAGGGTCCTTTTGAGTAGCACGATGGGGTGCTAAGGTTTGAGGCGTGTTGTGTGTTCGGATGTTTGAGGACTTGTGCAAAGTTCTTGGGGAAGCACACGGTAGCGCGTTACTCTATCCGTCGGTCGACCAAGATGTACCACGACCTTAGATCGTGTATTGGTGGGATGGTTTGAAGAGGTCGTTGCGAGTTCGTAGCTCGATGCCCGTGTTGTCGGCAGTGAAGGTAGAGCACCGGAGGCCCGGTGGTTTGTTCTGACGATAGAGATCCGACACGGAAGTGGGAGGTAATCAACATGGACTTCATCACGGGATTACCTCGCACTCGGAGGAGACATGATTCTATATGGGTTATCGTCGACGGTGTGAAATCAGCCCACTTTCTTCCCGTTAGGGCGACTTTCTCGGTGAGGATTATGCGGACTTACATCAGAGATCGTCGATCGCATGGAGTCCCTATTTCGATCATATCGCACGCAGGAGCCCGGTTCGGCTAACTTCCTGAGGTCCTTCCAGAGGGTTTAGGGACGGTGAGCACGAGTCGCATTTCATCCACGCAGACGGGCAGGCAGAGCGCACTATCCAGACACTTGAGGATATGCTGCGAGCCTGTGTTATTGACCGATGGTAGTTGGGAGGATCATTTGCCTCTAGTTGAGTTTGCGTATAATAGCTACCACTCCAAGATTCGGATGGCGCCTTATGAGGCCTTGTATGGGAGGAAGTGCGATCGCCTATGGGTTGGTTCGATGTGGGCGAGTGCGGCTAGTGGGACGGTTGGTGCAGCGGTGATGGATAAGGTGAAGCTTATCAGGCGGCTATTCGACTCGAGTCGGCCAATCGTATGCGGATCATCGTCGTCGGCATCTTGAGTTCGAGTTCATGATTGGGTTTTCTAAAGGTGTCACCCATGAAGGGTGTGATGAGATTCGGGAAGAAGGGACTGGCCCAGGTACATTGGGCGTTTGATTGTCGCGAGGTAGGCAAGGTTGCCTATGAGTTGAATCTGCCGTCCGATCTGGAGGCGGTGCATCCGGTTTTCACGTATCTATCTTGAGAGATGTATCGGGGATCCATCTAGGGTACACCGATTGACGATGTCGGTGACCAGGGGTTATCGTGTGAGAGATTCCCATGGCGATAGTCGATCGTCGGGTTAGGCGTCTGCGGACGGGGCGTGGCTTCCGTCAAAGTTACGTGGCGGAGCAGGCTCGGGGAGAGATGGCGTGGGAAGGCGAGGAGGACATGAGGCGAAGTATCCTCACCTATTCCCCACACCTCGGGTAATTCACTTTCCTACTTGTAAATTTCCATTATCATATATGCCTAAGTGTTGTTCTATGGCGTGTGTGGCATTTGCAGCTTTAGCTTTATCGATAATCGTCTTGGGAAGGAACATTCGGACGAATGTTTCTAAGGAGGGAGAATGTTATACCGTATTTCCGAGTATGTACGTGAGGACGTCGTCAAAGTTTAGCCTTAAAGTTAGGCCAAGTTCAAAATTGTACACAACTCGCTAAAAGAATCGCTTTTCGACGACCAAGCGTTTTCCACGACTTTCGTAGGGAAAATTCCGGCTATGCCATTTCTAATTTTTGCGGATTTTTCCGAGAGACGAAACATTTTGGACCAACGGGAGGGCGACACTTGTCACCCTCCAATTGATGGACTTGAAATCGTCCATTTGGACGAATTGGGCAAAGGTGAGCACGTTTTTTGTGCCTTGTGCACAAGTCAAGGAGTTGGTAGGATATTTGTGTATAGTTAATCTTCACCCTACACTTGCCTTGCACTTGTCTTCATCTTGGCCATTGGTTGGCCAAGGCTTGAGCTATAAATACCCCCCTTTAGATGAAGAGTTCTTCATCCACAAAGTTATCTTCCAAGTCTAAAAATCCTCTCCTCTCCCTTAGCCTTTCGTCCAACACCTTCCCCCCCCCCCCTTTTGAGTGAGTTTGGCCGAGGGCCTACCCCCCTAGCCTAGCCAAAATCTACCCACTCCTTGGTAGAAAAGTTGTCTTCTAGTATTGTTATAATGCCCAAAATACCTAGCCCAAATCCCTTAGTCCTTTGTAGAAGTTGTGAAGAACTTCTAAGGTTTCTTAGACCTGGAGCGTACAACTTAGGAGGTAAACCTTGCTCAGCGACTTTATCTAGGATATTATTGGGCTTACCGAGGTAAATAATCCTAACCTCTTTTGTATTAGAGAATGCATCCGTAGAAGTATAAGAATAAGTATTGAATACTTAGAAGAATATTACAGAATAAATTGAACTATTATCACGTGAGAAGGGTTTAAAGAAGAATAATTGAATCGTACTCACATAGATTTGTTTTTGATGAACTTATATAGCTCATGGGTAGGGTTGTGCTGCCCGACTATCCGTAGAATTGTGAACCCTCTGTTTAGAATGACCTTCAGAGTAGTCTAGACTTTGATAGATGTCTGTGACTATTATAGGCTGATTCTCTGCGCGCGACATATTCAACTTGGTTGGAGGTTTTCGTCGAGAAGGTATGTGATTCTTCCTAAAGCATGATATTTTAACATATATATAGTACGGTAGACGTACATGTGTTAACTGAATAATAACTACGGCAATGTCGTTTGACTTAAGCCTGAATAATAACTACGGCAATGTCTTTTGACTTAAGCTGAATAATAAGAATCTGATGCATTTCAAAGAACTATCAATCATTTTTAACAGAAGATAAATATTTGGTTTTAAAACAAAAGCTTAAGAGTTATACTAGCTTTATGGGAAGTTAGGTATAACAACTTAAGAAAGATAAAAAGGAATTTACTTGTTTGTTTATAAAAGCCTTGTATTGATTTACATTAAGTGTAGTAAGATTTGTTTGATAAGTAGACATATTATGATGCTAACTGTGTTAGTATCTTTAAATGATGTGTAAGGGGGTCATTCTTGCTGTGCTTACGTTGCTAACCTGTAAGTCCGTTGTAATGTTGTTGTATCACCTACCCCGACTATTATTATCGAGGGCTTGCCCAGATCTTGGTCTATACGGCTATGCGGTCTATGAGACTATGCGGAGCGGCGGTATGCTCCGTGAGTTGATCATTCGGGTGTTTAGCACGATGCGGGGATTCCTATGCGATCTGTTGAGACTATGCGGTCTTTTGAGGCTATGCGAGTGCGGGAGCCTAGGCGGATCTGGGGTTAGCTGCCCCGATGCGAGGAATACCTCATGCGGGTGCAGTGTGACCTATGCGGGCTGCGGAAGTCGAGGACTAGGCACGCAGAATGATACTATGGGCGATTGGCCTTGCCCGATCATTCGCGGCCTAGAATAGACTCATTCTGATTTCCTATTCTTTATTGTTGTTGTGATGTGGCACTATGTGTAATTGAACTGATTGTATTTGCGAAAAGGTTTCATATACTTTGATTTCATTTAAAGTACTTTATAGTTTCACATACTTGGTACCTGTTGTACTGACCTCCTTCGGGGGGCTGCGTTCATGCCGCAGGTAAAGGCAAGCAGGTGCTAGATCCGCATCCTTAGGATCCTTTGCGTTGGTGTCAGGAGCTCCATCTTCTCCGGAGGCTCTACTTTTGGGTATGATCTCCCTGTTGTAGATAGTTTTATGCGATCGAGGTATGGCGGGGCCACATCGCCATAGTTGTATATTTCCTTAAGTGCGTAGTCATGTATTTATGCAGTTTGGGATGTAACTGCTGAACCATGTTTATTTATATATGCCGAAAGGCGACGTTTTCTCACATAAACTGTGTCTTATTTTATAAACTGTTTCCTGTCTTGTTTTATATTCCGCTGGTTACTCTGATGTATGACTACTTGGGTGCCCCGGTAAGGCACCAGTCACGGGCCCCGGTACGGGTCGTGACACCTTTACACAAACATCACAAGATACTAACACACGTAGCATCCTAGCATGTTACTTATCAAATAAACAAGAAAGTATTACAAGGCTATCACAACCCAACACAATCAAGTTATACACACAAGGCACTTTCTACTATATGATTAACAAGATCGGGTTTCTATCCCCAAAGTACTTCATACATTAACTCTTTTAAAAGATACGTTACTTTCACAAAAGTCACCTGATACGTAGTATATGAAAATAGAGTGATTATCTTTTGAAGTAAATCAAAACACTTCTCTTTGTAAAATCACGTAACCACATTCTTTTCCAAACGTTTTAAGTTTGCCTAATTTCAATTACTAAAGTTTCTCATTTTGAAGGTTTTAGTAGTTCATAGTCTTATTCATTTAAGAATGTAATTCTCTTTTAAACAATCGGAGGAACATAAGCCTTATATGTGAGTAGGATATTCTTGTTTATAACAATCTTATTACAAAGACCGTGATCTAGGAAATATCATTTTGTCTCATCTTAGCTTCTATGCAGATGGAAGTTTCTACTGGTTTTAATAATACTTAATTATTCAATACATTTCCTTTATTAACGCTGCAGTGGTTTGTCGATACACATTTCTGATTTCCGAAATCAGTAAAACATTATCCCTTTTAAAAACCAAGTACTCATTACTCACGAATGAGGTTTCACACAAAATTCATATAATTTATTTAAGTTAAGTCTCTTATCTTACAAGAGCAAGTCTCTAACTTCTAAAATAAATAAATCATTCGTTTATCCTCTTAAGCCATTATACCTAACTTCCCATAAAGCTAGTATAACTCTTATGATTTTAAAACCAAGTATTACTCTTCTTTTTAAAAAGCAGTTCTTAATTCTCTTGAACTACTTCAAGATTATTATTATTCAGCTTAAGTCAAAAGACATTGCCGTACAACTACGTTCAATTAACACACGTCGTCTACCGTACTACATAGTTATACACATATCATGCTAGAAGAGATAGGAAGAGGTTCACATACCTCGCGACGATTATCGACTATTAGCAAATCGCTCACGGCTATAACCCTAGCTGGTCCACCTTCTCAAGTAGCACATGCCACTGGCGAACATTCAACCTATACAGTTATACAAGTCTATCAAAGTCTAGACTACTCGGTAGAATAAATCTAGATACAAGATCCTACGGGAAATTGGGCAGCCCTTCCCTGCACAAACTTACACAAGTCTGTATGTCTGATCCTACGTAATTACGATTCGATTCTCTTCTTTAAATTCAGCTTAAGTCCAAAGACATTGCCACAAAACTAGGTTCATTCTATATATAGTATACTTCAACTATATATTCTAGCAACATGTAATTTCCAATTACAATAGGGGACAAGATATTTACCTCGATAAGCCCATAATTATCCAAGTATAGATGTCGATCTGGGCAACGTTTAGCTCCAACTCAGGCGCTCCAACCCGCCTCCAAACCACCCTTAGAAGTTCTAACCAACTTCTACATAATACTCCAACTAACTATGGAGATTTTCCTTAGGGTTCGGTTTGTATTGACGGAAGTATAATAGTATAACGGGGCTTTTCAGATAGGTATAACCTTAGAATACTACAAGGTATACTGGCTAAGGTAATTTGGGTATAAGTAACAATACTTTTGAGAGTATTTCTACCAAGAGGGGTATTTATACGAGACAACACCACAAGGGTGTATACCCTCGCCTACCCCACTAGGGGTACTCGGCGAGGGGAGGGCTCGGCCAGGGCTTCTCAAAGGGGAGGGAGGCGAGGACGAGAACCATACTACAAGGGAGGGAGGATTTTAACACTTAGGAAATTTTAGGAATGGATGAAGAAGTCTTCCAAGGGGGGGTATTTATAGGTCTAGCAAAGGCCAACCAATGGCCAAGATCATGCCAAGTGCAAGGCAAGTGTAGGGCCAAGATCATGCCAAGTGCACCTTATCCATCTACCACAAAATATCCTACCTACTCCCACTACTCCATTCGTCCAACCTCACCGCCCAACGTGCTCCAATGAGAGGGTGACAAGTGTCGCCCTCTCGTTGGTCCAAAATGTTTCGTCTCTCGGAAAAATCCGCAAAAATTAGAAATGACATAGCCGGAATTTTCCCTTCGCAAGTTGTGTAAAACGTTTCGTCGAAAAACGACTCTAATCGGGTGTTGTGCACAAAATAAAATCGGCCAAGCCTACTTTAAAGCCCAAACTTCTCTACGTACGTCCTTACGTACATACTCTGGAAATACGGGGTATAACATTCTCCCCTCCTTAGAAACATTCGTCCCGAATGTTCCTTCTAAGTCTCAAAAAAACAGACGTGCGCCAGTATAGTCTCCACTACTATACTTACGAGAATGATCCTGCCACACCTGGCCACAAAAACAACCTCCATCCAAGTCCACGAGGAAACACCTCTAACATCACCACAAATACCTCACTCCGGGGTCTAAAATATACTTTCTTCGCACCTTCTCTTTACAAAAGAAATGATCACAGCAATGCTCGCCATACATGCTTGCTTCTTCCTTTACTCGTACCACTTCTCGTACACTCGAACTCTTACCATAATTCGACATCGCTTCCGTTTCCAAAACTCGGGTTACTATCCTAACGTGGTCATCATTATCGGGAACACTGCGGATGGATCTCGATACTTTCCGAACATAACCATACGAAAAGGCGGACGTCTGCCTCCTAAGTCGGACGGCAAATGCTAACATATAGGCAACCTGGCCTACTCTTCACATGAACTCAAAAAGGCCCAAGTAACTCGGGCTAAGTTTCCTCTGTTTTCCAAAACTCGTCACACCATATCCGGGGTGGTACCTTCAAGAAGACCGACCGTCAACCTGAACTCTAAGCGTCGTCACCGATAATCCGCACGATTTCTCTGAGCTGCCAATAACTTCTTCTAGACAAGCTTCACCCTATCCACAGTCTGCTGGAACAAGCCTGAACCAACTATCTGAACCTTGCCAACATCAAACCAATCGACCGGCAATTTACACTTCCGCCCCTACAAGGCTTCATAAGGCGACATCGAACAACGAAGCGGTAGCTTAAACACTCCTCCACGGGAGACAACAATCCTCACAAATACCGCGAACTCAAACATGCGCGAAGCGAATGCGGTCTCAGTCTCACTGAGTTCCTAACCCGCTGGTAAGACTTTTAGAAAAGCGAAAAATAGCCACAACACAGGCTTCACCGCGATCATAAGGTGAAGGTAGGCACCGTCTGACCTTACAACCTTTCTGATAAATCAACACTGCCGAGTAAATGGTCCTAACCGAAAAACACGACGGGCTGCCCCCATCGGCCCGACTACTGGTTGAACGCATCCACGAACTCGTCTGTTTGGTTAAATAAACTTGGGCCTAACACCTCGTGACCTACCACCGGCGGGACCACTACTGGCGACCCCACCATACATGCCGCGGGTTGACCCGCAACATGCCTCGGCGACGCGCAAAACATACCACTTTTGTCACTTTGCGCGAGGTTCTAGTGTCGGCGACCCGACAAATGGTACCGGCTGCATGCGATCCACAGGGCTGTCATACACACTCGGGGCGTGCCATACGGAGCCACGGTTGGTCCGTTCGTGGTAGAGCTCGGCCTCTTTATACGCTCGATCCCAGAAGGAAAACTCTCACTAATCACGTTACGAAAACCTGGCGGTCTTCTTAGCTCAACTACCTCTTTCATTCCACACTACTCGAGGACTTATCCCACAAACATAGCTCACGTGCTGCACTCCTATAAGTCAAACATAAACATACGTCTTTTACTCGAGATGGCCTTACCTCTAAGGTCTCTACGTATAAAACTCTAAGGCTCACACTTTCTCTATCCCCCAAAATCTTACTCGGTTGAACAACCATGATTCCCAATCACAATTTACACAATGCTATCAGAATATAACACTTAAGGTATTCTCACCTTATCACACATACTAATCCCTAGAGGGTTAAAGATCTACCTGTATATACTGCTTCACTCCCCTTAGTCGTTCTAATCAAACCTGCCCCGTAGGGCGCATAGCTAAGGAAGGTGACGAACTACCCATCGATTCTGAAGGCTAAGTCTTCCTACTTACAACCCTCCTACTAGGTCACCCTTTCGACACCTGGCCCTGACGGCCGCAGGTACAATAAGTACAAACTAAAAGACGACATTCCCCGGGATGACGTCTGTCACATTGTGAACCGGCAGCCCTGGAGCTCTGACCAACTCCTGCATACCCGAGCGTCACGAACCACGCGGAGGACCACTCTGCACTGGTGGATGTGCATACTCTAACCCGCTGGTGAGGTGACTCGCCTCGAAAGTTACCAAAGGACATTCTTTATTGCGGCCTCTTCTGTCCTTGGTTAACCGTTGATCTCTCTCGTTTCTCGGCTGCTGTGCATAAGCGTACGAGGCCATGCTCAAGCTGGTGAAGAACTACTCTTGCACAACCCTCTCGTTGATATTCATCAAGACTCGCGATACATCGGTATACTCTCGTAGCCAAATCCATAGCTAATGTGAGGTCGCCTCTTTGAAATCTATATTCTCTGTCCCGATCGTGGGCGAAGGTTCAAATGTCATTGCATGATGAGGCGCCGCCGTGCTAAACTCTGCTGGGGCTAGTGGCGTCAGAACTCCCGAATGAAGCACTACCTAGGTAAAGATTTGGCATGTGCCTCGTAACCCTCGAACTCTGCTCGCGGCTCAGTTTGCCTTGCCCTCCTGGGCGGGTTGCCCTACGCGGATGTTATACCGTATTTCGGTATGTATGCGTGGGGCGTGCGTAGAAAAGTTGTGCCTTAAAGTGCAAGGGCGAAAATTATTTGTTCACAACACCCGATTAGAGTCGTTTTAAATGAAGCGTTTTACAACTTGCGAAGGAAAATTCTGGCTATGTCATTTTTAATTTTTGCGGATTTTTAGAGAGGCGAAACATTTTGGACCAGCGAGAGGCGACACTTGGCACCCTCTCATTGGTGGAGTGTGAAGCGGTAAAGTGGCGAATTGGTGGCCTTGTTGGTCAAGGGTTGGTAGGATATTTTGTGGTAGATGGATAAGGTGCACTTGGCATGATCTTGGCCTACACTTGCCTTGCACTTGGCATGATCTTGGCCATTGGTTGGCCTTGGCTTGACCTATAAATAACCCCCTTTGAAGACTTCTTCATCCAAATAATTTCCTAAGTCTAAAATTCCTCCTCCCTTTGTGTTGTGTTTAGTCAACACCCCTCTCCCCCTTTGAAGGCCCCTTGGCAGAGCCACTTCCACTCCCTTGGCGAGTACCCCACAGTGGGGTTGGCGAGGGTATACACCACTTTGTGGTGTTGTCTCGTATATATACCCATCTTGGTAGAAATACTCTCAAAGTATTGTTGTTATACCCAAATTACCTTAGCAGTATACCTTGTAGTATTCCAAAGATACCTCTATCGTAGGCAGGAAATACTGGTATGTCCTTTTGTCTCAAAGCGAAACCTAAGGAAAATCTCCATAGTTGGTTGGAGTATTAAGTAAGTCGCGTAGAACTTCTAAGGGTTGTTTGGGCGGGTTGGAGCACCGGAGTAGGAGCTAAGCGTTGCTAAGGATCGACATTTTACTTGGATAATTATGGGCTTATCGAGGTAATTATCTTGTCCCTATTGTAATTGGAAATTACATGTTGTAGGAATATATAGTTGAAGTATACTATATATAGAAGTGAACATAGTTTTGCGGCAATGTCTTTGGACTTAAGCTGAATTTAAAGAAGGCGAGCTGTAATTACGTGGGTGTATTCTGATGAGCTTGTAGTTTGTGGATAGGGAAGAATTTGCCGATTTTCCGTAGGATCTTGTATCTAGATTTATTCTCTAGAGTAGTCTAGACTTTGATAGACTTGTATAACATGTATAAGTTGAATGTTCTGCGAGTAGCGTGTGCTCTTGAGAAGGTGGACGAGCTAGCGGGTTATAAGCGATGGGCGATTTGCTAATAGTCGATAATCGCGGTATGTGATTCTTCTATCCTCTTGAGCATGATATTTTAAAAGAATATATATATACGGTAGGCGTCGCGTGCTAATTGAGCGTAGTTGTCTGGCAATGTCTTTTGACTTAAGCGAATAATAAAGATCTTGAAGTATTTCAAGATAATTAAGAACTGCTTTTAAAGAAGAGTAATACTTGGTTTTAAAAGCTTAAGAGTTATACTAGCTTTATGGGAAGTTAGGTATAACGGCAAGAAGAGATAAAGCGAATGATTTATTGATTTTAGAAGTTAAGAGACTTGATCTTGTAAGATAAGAGACTTAACGTAAATGAATTATATGAATTTTGTGTGAAACCTCATTCGTGAGTAATGAGTACTTGGTTTTAAAGGGATAATGTTTTCTTGATTTGGAAATCGAATGTGTATCGACAAACCATTGCAGCGTTAATAAAGGAAAATGTATTGAATAATTAAGTATTATTAAAACCGGTAGAAACTCCATCTGCGTAGAAGCTAAGATGAGACAAAATGATATTTCTAGATCATGGTTGCTTAATAAGATTGATTATGAACAAGAATAACCTACTCACATATAAGGCATATGTTTCTCAGTTGTTTAAAGAGAATTATATTCTTAAATGAATAAGACTATGAACCACAAAACCTTTCTAAAATAAGAAAGCGTGAACATTTGAAATTAGGCAAACTTGAGCGTTTGGAAAATAATGTTGTTACTTGATTTTACAAAGGGAAGTGTTTTGGTTTACTTAAAAGATAGTCACTCTATTTTATACTACGGGTATTGTGTGACTTATGTGAAAGAAAGCGGATCTTTTAAAGAGTTAATGTATGAAGTACTTGGGGATAGATACGAACTTGTTAGCATAAAGTACCTTGTGTGAATAACTTGATCGTGTTGGTTTGTGATAGCCTTGTAATACTTTCTTGTTGATCGATAAGTAAACATGTTAGGATCTTCGTGTGTTAGTATCTTGTGATTGTTATGAAAGGGGTCATTCTTGTTGTGCTTACGTTGTTAAGCGTTAAGCGGATTATCTTATTATTGTATCACATACCGCTTGACTTATTATCACAGGGCTTGCCACCCGATGCTTGGTCTATCACGGCTATGCGGTCTCCGAGACTATGCGGGCGGCGGTATGCTCGGGATTGATCATTCGGGTGTTTAGCTTTGATGCGGGGATGCCTATCACGGTCTTTGAGGACTATGCGGTCTTTGAGGACTATGCGAGTGCGGAAGTCGGCGGATCTGGGGTTAGCGCCCCGTCACGGTATACCTCGAGGCGATGCTGTGACTATGATTCGAGGAATACCTCATGCGGGTGCATGTGTGACCTATGCGGAGCTGCGGTAAGTTCGAGGATAGACGCGCGGTGATCTGGGCGAGTGGCGGCCGATCGTAGTGCGGTCTAGAAAGACCTCGTGATACGATTTATGGCATCTTTGATGCGTGGGTCTTAGTAGTCGGCTATGCGCCTTCGTACTTACCGTGCGGTTCTATTGTGATGACTTTGAGGCGTGAGTCACGACTTGACATATTGCTTATTTATTGTGAGCGTAGTTTGGTTATCATACATGTCTCACTGCTTTATATAGACTACTATGATTTCATTTCTGATGTTATTTTCGATTTCACATACTTGGTACTGTTGTCTTGACCTCCTTGAAGTGCGTTCATCCGCGAGTAAAGTACACGATCGTTGATCCTCGCTCTTAGGGTCACGATTCAGCGTTTGGGAAAGCTCGTTTCTCGGAGGCTTATCTTGGTATAGTCCCATTGTTGTAGGTGCTACATTCGGGGTATGGCGAACCACTGTCGTCGTCGTTGTCATATCATTCGTAAGTGCAGCAATCTTGTTGTAGGCGGGGTTGTAATGGGATGTAACTGTTGAGCTAAGTTTACATATATATCGCGAAAGGCAACGTTTCTTCAGATAAACATGTGTTTCCTTTACATTATTTCATATTGTGTTTTATGTTCCGCTGATTACTCTGATGTTGTATCACTGGGTGCCCGGGGTAAGGCACCAGTCACGGGCCCGGGTTCGGGTTGTGACAGCAGAGGCATAACGTTAAGGGAAAGAAATACGTTAGAGGTCGACTTACAACCTCTGAAGCGCGATCTCGAGTGAGAAGAATAGAAACCAATCCTACATATCCTATAGACTCACGATTATTGGTGTGGTGCACAACACACCAATAATCAGACTCTTGGATCTGATGCATAGACACTTTCAGGATTAAGCGCTCACGATACCACTTTTTCACGACCGAACGGGCGTGGTAGTGCCTACCGGACACCCAGTAGCCATACATCAGTGTCGTGAAACATAAAACAAGACATGAAAATATTATGAAGTAAGCGATGTCTGAGAAAAACTTGCCTTTCGGCATATATGAATCAATTTAAAACGAGCGATTACATCCTTATTACAACTCTGCCTGGCGATTACTCTGGACCTCTAAGAATGATACAACAATGGCGGGACGGGCCCGCCATACCCTGAATGTAAATACCTACAACGAGGACTATACCACCGATAAGCCTCCGAGAAAGCGGAGCTTTCCCCAACGCTGACTGTGACCCTAGGCGAGGATCAATGGCGGTGTACCTTTACTGCGGCATGACGCGGCCCGAGGAGTCGATCTGTAGTCGAGTATGAAGCGAAAATAAATATTGTAAATGAAATCATAGTAGTCTATATAAAGCGAGGAGACATGTATGATAACCAAACTACGATTCCTGATAAATAGCGATCGTGTCAAGTCGGGGACTCACGCCTCAAAGTCATCACTCAAATATAACTATGGGTCTCACGCCACAACATCAATCATGCGTGGAATACGCCTCATGCCGTGATCTATGATATAAAAGCATCAAGGAATACATGAACACGAGTCCCGCTGTGTCCTAATAAAACCGTCTGAGGTAAATGCGAAGGCATAGCCAGCTACTAAAACCCACGGTACCAACAAGGTCATAAAGCGTATCATGAGATCTGTCTAGGCCGTCACATGATCAAAGGCGGCCACTCGCCGCGATATCTAATGTGCGCGTCTAGCCACAGAACTCTCCGCGACTCGCGTAGGCCAAACTCATAGGCGCGTGAGGTATAACCCGCATCGAGGTAGCTACTCCCGGCGTCCGCTGGACTCGCGATCCGCGTAGCCACGCATGAACCGCGTGACCATAAAGGCGCCGCTAACACGGAACTCGTAGCTCCGCATAGGCCGGGACCCGCGTGAGGTATTCTCGAATCATAGGTCACAGACCACTTTGAGTCTACCCGCGTGGAGGCGGTTTAACCTCGGAAACAAGTCAGGTGAGTGGTACAATACCCGACATAACGGTGATAGTGAAACTATTTAAAGCGCAATCGAGAAACCCCTTTACACAAACATCACAAGATACTAACACCGTAGCATCCTAGCATGTTTACTTATCAAATAAACAAGAAAGTATTACAAGGCTATCACAACCCAACACAATCAAGTTATACACACAGGCACTTCTACTATATGATTAACAAGATCGGGTTTCTATCCCCAAGTACTTCATACATTAACTCTTTTAAAAGATCGTTACTTTCACAAAAGTCACCTGATACGTAGTATATGAAAATAGAGTGATTATCTTTTGAAGTAAATCAAAACACTTCTCTTTGTAAAATCAAGTAACCACGTTCTTTTCCAAGCGTTTTAAGTTTGCCTAATTTCAATTACTCAAGTTTCTCATTTTGAAAGGTTTAGTAGTTCATAGTCTTATTCATTTAAGAATGTAATTCTCTTTTAAATAATCGGAGGAACATAAGCCTTATATGTGAGTAGGATATTCTTGTTTATAACAATCTTATTACTGACCATGATCTAGGAAATATCATTTTGTCTCATCTTAGCCACATGCGGATGGAAGTTTCTCTTGGTTTTAATAATACTTAATTATTCAATACATTTCCTTTATTACTTATTTGCGATGGTTTGTCGATACACATTTACGATTTCGAAATCAGTAAAACATTATCCCTTTTTAAAACCAAGTACTCATTACTCACGAATGAGGTTTCACACAAAATTCATATAATTTATTTAAGTTAAGTCTCTTATCTTACAAGATCAAGTCTCTTAACTTCTAAAATAAATAAATCATTCATTTATCCTCTTAAGCCATTATACCTAACTTCCCGTAAAGCTAGTATAACTTTTAAGATTTTAAAACCAAGTATTACTCTTCTTTTAAAAGCAGTTCTTAATTCTCTTGAACTCTTCAAGATTATTATTATTCGGGCTTAAGTCAAAAGACATTGCCGTACAACTACGTTCAATTAACACACGTCGTCTGGTACTACATAGTTATACACGTATCATGCTAGAAGAGATAGGAAGAGGTTCACATACCTCGCGACGATTATCGACTATTAGCAAATCGCTCACGGTATAACGGCTAGCACGGTCCATTCTCAAGTAGCACATGCTGCTCGCGAACATTCAACCTATACGGGTTATACAAGTCTATCAAAGTCTAGACTACTCGGTAGAATAAATCTAGATACAAGATCCTACGGGAAATTGGGCAGCCGCCACTGCAGTCAAACTTACACAAGTCTCTTGTCTGAGTCCTACGTAATTCTGATTCGGTTCTCTTCTTTAAATTCGGGCTTAAGTCAAAGACATTGCCACAAAACTAGGTTGATTCTATATATAGTATCTTGACTATATATTCTAGCAACATGTAATTTCCAATTCTGATAGGGGACAAGATATTTACCTCGATAAGCCCATAATTATCCAAGTATAGATGTCGATCACGGGCAGCGTTTAGCTCGACTCGTGCGCTCAACCGCTCCAAACCACCGCTAGAAGTTCTAACCAACTTCTACATAATACTCAACTAACTATGGAGATTTTCCTTAGGGTTCGGTTTTGTAGTGGGAAGTATAATAGTATAACGGGG
The DNA here is from genome assembly GCA_029844215.1 of Przewalskia tangutica. Taxonomy (NCBI): domain Eukaryota; kingdom Viridiplantae; phylum Streptophyta; class Magnoliopsida; order Solanales; family Solanaceae; genus Przewalskia; species Przewalskia tangutica. The sequence continues at coordinate 429,665 of JAQGDG010000030.1, forward strand.
CTTTTAGTATAGGTATAACCTTAGAATACTACAAGGTATCGGCTAAGGTAATTTGGGTATAATGATACTTTTGAGAGTATTTCTACCAGAGGGGTATTTATACGAGACAACACCACAAGGGTGTATACCCTCTACTGCCAGTGGGGTACTCGACCAAGGGGAGGGCTCTCGGCCAGGGCCTTCTCAAAGGGGAGGAGGCTAGGGCGAGAACCATACTACAAGGGAGGAGGATTTTAACATTTAGGAAATTTTAGGAATGGATGAAGAAGTCTTCCCGAGGGGGTATTTATAGGTCTGCAAGGCCAACGATGGCGAAGATCATGCCAAGTGCAAGGCAAGTGTAGGGCGAGATCATGCCAAGTCCACCTTATCCATCTACCACAAAATATCCTACTGCTCCCACTACTCCATTCGTCCAACCTCGCCTGACGTGCTCCATGAGAGGGTGACAAGTGTCGCCTCTCGTTGGTCCAAAATGTTTCGTCTCTGGGAAAAATCCATAAAATTAGAAATGACATAGCCGGAATTTTCCCTTCGCGAAGTTTGTGTAAAGCGTTTAGTCGAAAACGACTCTAATCGGGGGTTGTGCACAAAATAAAATTGGCGAGCCTCTTTAAAGCCCAAACTTCTCGTGCGTCCTTACGTACATACTGGAAATACGGGTATAACACTCGGTCTCGACAAGTAAAACTCTGGCGGTATGACTCGAGAAATCTGCGATCTCAACTATCCGATCTCGGGTGAACTACGGGTACTCGTCTGGAATTGCTGCGTCGGCTATCCTGCGTGCCTTGCGACTATCACGGCCAATAATTGGGCCATCTCGCGTAACCCATCTCCTTTGTTCCTTGCGGGGTGCGGCGTCTGGTGCGTGTCCTCGATGAGACCGCTACTCGCTCGCGACTCCTCGCCTGCGCGCCCTCACAGGCCCCAGGTGCCTTGCGTGGAGGCATAAGCGCGCATAAGAATACGTCGGAGAGTCGACTTACAACCGGCTCTAAGGCGATATCATAATGAGAAGAATGAAACCAATCCTAAATATCACTGTAGCCTCACGATTATAGATGTGGTGCACAATACACGATAATCAAGACTCTACTAGATACGGTCTGTAGACACTTTCAGGATTAAGCGCTCGATACCACTTTTGTCACGACGAGCGGGGCGTGGTAGTGCCTACCAGGAACCCTAGTGATACAACATCGGAGAAAATCGTGAAATAAAAACATGAACATGAAACAAGAGATATGATAAAAAAGCAGGCCCAACCAAGCGATTTGCCTTTGCGTATATCTGAGAATCTGAGCGATTACATCCTTTACAACCCGCCAGCGATTACTCTGGACCTCTGAAAGTGACAACAACTATGGCGGGACAGGGCCCGCCATACCACAGATGTACAAGAACCTCTGGACTCGTGGTAATATACCACAAGATAAGCCTCGGAGAAAGCGGGGCTTCCCAATCTGATATTTGTGATCCTATGGCGAGGATCCTGGCCGTGTACCTCTACTGCGGCGTGAGCGCGGCCCAGGAGAGTCGATCTGGTACCAAGTATGTGGCGAAATCACGTAAATGAAATCATGATCTATATAAAGCAGGAGACATGTATGATAGCGAACTACGATTTACAACATAAAAGTAGTCATGTCAAGTCGGGGACTCGCGCGCGAAGTCATCCTCGTACGTGGAACTCCTTCCGCCAGCGGCGATCTAGGTATAAATCGTATGATCGTATAACGTGTCTCGGCCCATCCCATGGGACTCGAGGTGGAATCGTGTGGAATACATGTCTCGGCCCGTCCAGCGGGACTCGATAAGAATCGTGTGGAATACGTGTCTCGACCCGTCCCGTGGGACTCGATAAGAATCGTGTGGAATACATGTCTCGGCCCGTCCATGGGACTCGATAAGAATCGTGTGGAATACATGTCTCGGCCCATCTCATGGGACTCGATAGGAATCGTATTATCACGACCCGACCCACGCGGCCCGTGCCTGCCCTACACCTGTTCGGTATACATCGAGAATAGAATGCGAACATACATGAAACTTATAAAATAAAAATAACGGCCAGATTAAACCACGGGTTAGCCGATAAGGCTACCTTCAGACACGTATACATATACATAACAACGGATTACATCCGCTTTCTTTTACAAACCGACCCACGACATGTGACTACAGACCTCTAAGAATTACAAGCTGCGGCGGGACGGGGCCCGCCATACCCATGAATGTACATAAGTCTACCACATCGAAGCCGTGCAAAAGACAAGCCTCCGGAGTGAAAGGGCTTCTTTCCAAAAGCGAGCAGAGATCCTAGAGCAAGGATCGCCACCAGTGTACCTATCACTGCGGGCATGAGCGCGGCCCGAAGAAGTCGATTACAACAGTGCGAATATGGAGCAAATAAAATGCAATAACCAAATCATATATGTATAAAGAATGTCCTTTTAACTCACGAAACCAATCATATATTAAGCATTCCTTTCCTTCTTTCGATAAGATTTAACAACATATTCTTACATACTTACTTAAGAGTTTAATCCGACCTTTTTCACATAACTTACATATCTTACATAACATAAGCCGGCCCGCCTGTGGGGCTCGGTGTACTGTGGACTCATATAACATAATCCGGCCCGCCTGTGGGGCTCGGTGTACTGTGGAATCATATAACATAATCCGGCCCGCCTGTGGGGCTCGGTGTACTGTGGAATCATATAACATAATCCGGCCCGCCTGTGGGGCTCGGTGTACTGTGGAATCATATAATATAATCCGGCACTATGGGGCTCGGTGTCTTGTGGAATCATATAACATAATCAGGCCCTCCTGTGGGGCTCGGTGTAAGATGGCGTAACTTGGCCTATGTGAAGGCTCGGGGTAATATGGCGTGTCGGCCTATGTGTAGGCTCGGTGTATCTCATGCGTAATCAGGCCTATTTGTAGGCTCGGTGTATTTCATAACGTAATCCGGCCTATTTGTAGGCTCGGTGTGATTTTCCTTACATAACATTTTCAAACCATCTTTTCACTTCTTCTTAAGTCGTCATAACAACTTCCCATAAAGCTATTATAACAACCTTTCATTTTAGAGAACTTAAGACACTTTTATTCTTACAACATTAGGAAAACTAGATCCAAAAATACTACGTACATACATACTTAAAAAGAACCATAGAACTCCTTTCTTTTTAAAGCTCAAGTCACATACTCTTTTGGAAGCCATCTTCTTATCTTTTGAAATAAATTAAGAAGCCATACTTTGTAAAATTAAGTCATTTCCACTTATAAAATCAAGGCTTATAGCCTTAACACCTCGTAGCATACACTCTTTAAAATAATGTAAACATACTTTAGAAATCAAGTCCATAACTTGAAAAAAATAAAGTTTCATAATCCTTTAAAGAAAATCAAAGTTCATAGTCTTAAAACTTCATAACATACATTCCTTAAAGTCCATTTACTTATACTTGTAAAATCATGTCATCTACACTTTTAAAACCAATCCCCTCTTCACATATAAATTCAAGTCATTTTCAAACATAAAAATCAACTTACATACTTACTTTAAATAAATCAAGATACATAGCCCTTAAATCAAATCTCATAATTTCCTAACCATCCTTACCAGCGTCTCCCATAAGACCTAGTAAGGACTTAGGACAATTTAAACATACTCTTAACTTAGATTCAACAATGTAAATACTTCTTAACTTCTAAGAGTAGAAGGAATCTTAAAATGTTATCACATGGATATTTCATCGTAGGATCATGCCAAAGAAAGAAGAGGTTCACATCGCGACGATTGTCGACAAGTAGCAAAATGCTCCAAAGTACTTCAACCTTGAGCTATTCCATTCTTCAAGTAGGATACGCTATACTTAGTACCAACCTATAATGGTCACCATACGTCCATTAACCTCTTATTTCAAGCGTAGAATATTCTAGGTGCTAAGTCGCTAAATTCTACGGAAAATCGGACAGACCTCCTTTGTTTTACTTACTTTGCCACCTTTTTCAAGGCGAAATACAATAACCAAACAGCCCCGATTGGTTACCACAATCTATAAGGTAGTCGATAAAATAATTAACTATCTGACCCAATTGGCTCACCACAATATAGAAGGTAGTCGATACATAAGAATAGCAAACTATTACAAACCACAAGTACAAATTCGCCACCGAGTTCAACAATACCAATTCTTATTCAATTTCCATTTCAATCCAAATTGGTAGCATAACATGATATCAAGTCGCATTTGATTATAACAACCATAATCCTTAAGTAAGTGACATGCGGCGATTTCTAATAAGCGATCAATTTGTATTCCAACTTAACATGACTTACTTTTCATTTGAACTTAAGCTCTGAGTAATCCATAATACTTATAAACTTCAACTTAACAACTTCATGCTAGCAACATGCAAAGCTAACAACAACAATATAAATAATCTTGTAACACTTTCAAAGAACAAGATTATACCTCAACAATTGTAATCGATCTTCAAACCGAAGTTGCTCCTTAGCAACCTAGAGCCTCATCAAGACACCTCAATCCGCTCCGAGACCATGAGCCACACCAACAACTTTCCTTCAAACCTCCAATCCAAAACCTAGAAAGCCACTAGGTTTTCACTTTGCGACTAATCTGAAAACTCTCTTTTTCCGGGGTTTTCTATTGAGATACACTTACAATACCCTCATGAGCCTTGGTTTAAAGTGTGGGGCTTAATGGACAAGAAAGCGAAAAATTTCCTTTTGAAAGTGGAGGGGAAGCGAGAGCTCTTCCTTGAGTTCTTAAATTTTGTGGAAATTTTCTAAGTGTAATGACACTCTTTGCTACTAGTAGTGTAATAAAGGGGCATGGAGGTTAAGATGTAACAAATGGGTGGTTTAGATGAAGTCTTACTAAAAATCAAGACTAATTGACCTTTGACTTAGTCAACTTTCGTACCACAACTTGCAAGACATTAGTCATCAAGACTTATGGTAAATGACCATATTAGCCATGCCTAAATTCGACCGAGGCATCATAAGGGGGTGACACGTGTGCCTCCCATTAAATCAAAATAACACGTTTTCGACAATTTCATAATTAGATAAAATTTTACAAGTCTCGAATCTTGACACCTATGAGTTCTTACGTGCGTTCTTAAAACATGTCACTGTAAATGCGGGGTGTAACATTCTTCCCCTTAGAAACATTCGTCCCGAATGTTCTTTCAGTCAAACTTATAATTAGCGACATAGTTTCCTTTCACAACCCCAACGTACCAACAATGCCACACATGACCCTAATACTCGCACGCGCATGGCGTCGTCATAAGCCCAAAAGAGATTATCTTTTCGTACTTCCAACTCATACTAGCATACATACATAACTTCCATACCATTCGGCCTCGAATCTTTGGAGTAACTCTATAAAACAATATAAGGCCATTTAAAACTTCATGACTGGTTAGGTGGAGCGTCCCACGAACAGTAAAACAATTAACTAGACTTGGGCCTTGCACCGTGACCTGTCACGTGGCGAACTACTACCAACTGATCCTACTCTATTCCGGCCATGGGAGACCCGTGCGAGTCCTCCGCCACTCGTCATGACAACTCTTATCCTTGGTGACTTAAAATCTTGTGCGAGAAAGCCTTATATACCTAAGGTCTCGCGGTAATCAATATTCTTAGGCTCGCGATTTCCATGCTCCAAGCCTACCTTACGATCCCGATAAGCGGGTACAAAACTTCTCGTAAAACCAAAACCATGTTGTCTCGATCCAACGCCCATTACTCACTCTATGCGGACCTCGTCCGTACAATTCTCTTAAGCCTACTCGCGACTTAATCTATTAACGGACATTCCGTTAGGTTCCTTAACATGGCTTCTCAGGGTTCACTACCCTATCGAAGACCTCATCCTTTCCCAATCATCTCGAAATAAAACACAAAACCTTGGCGAAAATTCATTAACTATTACATACCTTCCGATCTAGTTAGTCTTTACCAATTCACAGTAATCTAAAATCATTCTAGGCAACAGCGTCGACCTGTACATAACTCCGTATAGATGTATGTCACAATACCCACTATACTATAATCCTTACCAACTGGATCGTAATCCACATAGTCGTTCTGGAGTCTTTGTCTTTCTCGTAGCTGCAATAAACATAACTTTCGTTAGGGAGGGGCGACCTAACAATCTGACTCTATCGCGCGATCTCGAGTGAGAAGAATGAAACCAATCCTAAATGTCCTGCGGCCTCGATTATAGATGTGGTGCGCAACACACCGATAATCGAGACTACCACTAGACAGTGCGTATGGACACTTTCAGAGACTAAGCGCTCGATACCACTTTTGTCACGACCACCAGGGCGCGGTGGTGCCCTACAGGCACCCTGTTGATATACATCGTGGAGAATAGCGGAACATACATGAAACTTATAAAATAAAAATAACGACAGTTAAACCACGAGTTAGCCGATAAGGCTACCTTCGCGACAATATACATATACATAACAACAACAATTACATCCCTTTCTTTTTACAAACCGACCCACGACATGTGACTACTGGACTCTAGAATTACAAGCTGGCGGGATAGGGCCCCGCCATACCCATGAATGTACATAAGTCTACCACATCGAAGCCGTACCAAAGACAAGCCTCGGAGAAGGGGCTTCTTTCCAAAAGCGAGCAGAGATCCTAGAGCAAGGATCGCGACGTGTACCTATCACTGCGGGCATGAGCCTTGGCGCCGATTACAATAAACGGTGCGAATATGGAGCAGAAATAAAATGCAATAACCAAATCATATCTGTATAAAGAATGTCGCTTTTAACTCGCAAACCAATCATATATTAACGTTCCTTTCCTTAACTTTGATAAGATTTAACAACATATTCTTACATACTTACTTAAGAGTTTAATCCGGCCTTTTTCACATAACACATATCTTACATAACATAATCCGGCGCGTGGGGCTCGGTGTCTTGTGGAATCATATAACATAATCCGGCCGCTTTGTGGGGCTCGGTGTCTTGTGGAATCATATAACATAATCCGGCCCGCCTGTGGGGCTCGGTGTATTGTGGAATCATATAACATAATTCGGCCCGCCTGTGGGGCTCGGTGTACTGTGGAATCATATAATATAATCCGGCCTGCCTATGGGGCTCGGTGTACTGTGGAATCATATAACATAATCCAGCCCGCCTGTGGGGCTCGGTGTAAGATGACGTAACCCGGCCTATGTGAAGGCTCGGGGTAATATGGCGTGTCCGGCCTATGTGTAGGCTCGGTGTATCTCATGCGTAATCAGACCTATTTGTAGGCTCGGTGTATTTCATAACGTAATCCGGCCTATTTGTAGGCTCGGTGTGATTTTCCTTACATAACATTTTCAAACCATCTTTTCACTTCTTCTTAAGTCGTCATAACAACTTCCCATAAAGCTATTATAACAACCTTTCATTTTAGAGAACTTAAGACACTTTTATTCTTACAACATTAGGAAAACTAGATCCAAAAATACTACGTACATACATACTTAAGAAGAACCATAGAACTCGCTTTCTTTTAAATCTCAAGTCACATACTCTTTTGGAAGCCATCTTCTTATCTTTTGAAATAAATTAAGCCATACTTTGTAAAATTAAGTCATTTCCACTTATAAAATCAAGGCTTATAGCCTTAACACCTCATGCATACACTCTTTCAAATCATGTAAACATACTTTAGAAATCAAGTCCCATAACTTGAAAAAATAAAGTTTCATAATCCTTTAAAGAAAATCAAAGTTCATAGTCTTAAAACTTCATAACATACATTCTTTAAAGTCCGTTTACTTATACTTGTAAAATCATGTCATCTACACTTTTAAAACCAATCCCCTCTTCACATATAAATTCAAGTCATTTTCAAATATAAAAATCAACTTACATACTTACTTTAAATAAATCAAGATACATAGCCCTTAAATCAAATCTCATAATTTCCTAACCATCCTTACCAACGTCTCCCATAAGACCTAGTAAGGACTTAGGACAATTTAAACATACTCTTAACTTAGATTCAACAATGTAAATACTTCTTAACTTCTAAGAGTAGAAGGAATCTTAAAATGTTATCACATGGATATTTCATACGTAGGATCATGCCAAAGAAAGAAGAGGTTCACATACCTCGCGACGATTGTCGACAAGTAGCAAAATGCTCCAAAGTACTTCAACCTTGAGCTATTCCATTCTTCAAGTAGGATACACTATACTTAGTACATCAACCTATAATGGTCACCATACGTCAATTAACCTCTTATTTCAAACGTAGAATATTCTAGGTGCTAAGTCGCTAAATTCTACGGAAAATCGGACAGCACCTCCTTTGTTTTTACTTACTTTGCCACCTTTTTCAAGGCCGAAATGCAATAACCAAACAGCCCCAATTGGCTCACCACAATCTATAAGGTAGTCCAATACAAATAATTAACTATACAGCCCCAATTGGCTCGCCACAATAGAAGGTAGTCGATACATAAGAATAGCAAACTATTACAAACCCCAGTACAAATTCGCCAGAGTTCAACAATACCAATTCTTATTCAATTTCCATTTCAATCCAAATTGGTAGCATAACATGATATCAAGTCGCATTTGATTATAACAACCATAATCCTTAAGTAAGTGACATGCGGCGATTTCTAATAAGCGATCAATTTGTATTCCGACTTAACATGACTTACTTTTCATTTCGAACTTAAGCTACAAGTAATCCATAATACTTATAAACTTCAACTTAACAACTTCATGCTAGCAACATACAAAGCTAACAACAACAATATAAATAATCTTGTAACACTTTCAAAGAACAAGATTATACCTCAACAATTGTAATCGATCTTCAAAACCGAAGTTGCTCCTTAGCAACCTAGAGCCTCGTCAAGACACCTCGATCCGCTTGAGACCCTTAGAGCCACACCAACAACTTTCCTTCAAACCTCCGATCCAAAACCTAGAAAGCCACTAGGTTTTCACTTTGCGACTAATACGAAAACTCTCTTTTTCAGGGTTTTCTATTGAGATACACTTACAATACCCTCATGAACCTTGGTTTAAAGTGTGGGGCTTAATGGACAAGAAGCGAAAAATTTTCCTTTTGAAAGTGGAGGGAAGCGAGAGCTCTTCCTTGAGTTCTTAAATTTTGTGGAAATTTTTCTAAGTGTAATGACACACTCTTGCTACTAGTAGTGTAATAAAGGGGCATGGAGGTTAAGATGTAACCAAATGGGTGGTTTAGATGAAGTCTTACTAAAAATCAAGACTAATTGACATTTGACTTAGTCAACTTTCTCATGCCACAACTTGCAAGACATTAGTCATCAGACTTATGGTAAATGACCATATTAGCCATGCCTAAATTCGACCAAGGCATCATAAGGGGGTGACACGTGTGCGCCTCCCGTTCGTCAAAATAATACGTTTTCAGACAATTTTATAATTCGATAAAATTTTACAAGTCTCAAATCTTGACACCTATGAGTTCTTACGTGCGTTCTTAAAACATGTCACGTAAATGCGGTGTAACACGTATGGAATACATGTCTCGGCCCATCTCGTGGGACTCGATAGGAATCGTTCACAACTGATCAGTGACCTCCATCGAGAGGCGGCGGTATAGAAATACGATTTGCACAACAAGGCTATCACACGCAAACATAGGCAAGTTACACACAACTCAAGGTACTTTCATTTTATGTCAAAGTCGGGTTTTAACCCCAAAGTACTACATCGTTAAATTCTTTTAAAGATCCGTTTCTTTTACAAAGGTCACCCGATACGTAGTATTAACATGAGTGACTAACATTTATAAGTAAACCAAAACACTTTCCTTATTAAAATCAAGTAACAACATTCTTTTCCAAAAGTTCAAGTTTGCCTAATTTCAAATGCTCAAGTCTCTTATTTTTGAAAGATTCCATAGATCATAGTCTTAATCACTTAACGTAATCTCTTTTTAAAACAATTGAGTAACATATGCCTTATGTGTGAGTAGCTTGTTCTTGCTTATAACCATCTTATTAAAGCAGCCATGATCTAGGAAATGTAATACAATTTTGTCTTATCTTAGCTTCTATGCGGATGGAGGTTTCTCTGGTTTTAATATAATTAATTAGTCAATACATTTTCCTTTACTAACGCTGCAATGGTTTGTTCGATACTTATTCTCATTTCCGAAATCAGTAAAACATCAATCTTTAAAAACCAAGTACTCATTACTCACGAATGAGGTTTCACACTTTTTAACAAAATTCATATCAAGTCAATTAAGTCAAGTCTCTTATCTTTCAAGATCAAGTCTCTTAACTTCTAAAATCAATAAACCATTCTATTACTTACATAAAGTCGTTATAACTAACTTCCCGTAAAGCTATTATAACACTATATGTTTTAAACCAACCAGAACTCGTTTAGCACACGTACGTCTACCCTACTACATAGTTCACAACAATCATGCTAGAAAAGATAGGAAGAGGTTCACATACCTCGCGACGATTATCGACAAATAACAAAGCGCTCAAGTACTTCAACGTCGGCTACTCCTTAAGACACGTAGATCACGCCACACGTAGTACTCCACTCCTAAAATGGTCATAGTACTTCTATCAAACCTTTCTTACCATTGAAGACTTATACCAAGACAAAGCCCTCTAATTCTACGAAAAATTGGGCGTACTTCCCGTTTTACTCACTTTTCCATCTTTCTCCAAGGCAGAATAACAGTAATTATATGCCATAAATAAGGCGTAATAATTAAACAACATAAGGGATTACACGCCCAAGCGATAACGCGGTTTACTATCACGCCTTCATAACAACAATAAGTAAAAGAAGGGGATTACGCGCCAACCGTATGCGGTTTACTATCACGCCTTCATAATAATACAATACAACAATTAAAAAGGGGATCACACGCCCAAACGGAACGCGATTGAACAATCTTGCCCTTAACAGAAATGTAAATACAGTCCAAAGTAAATACAGTCCTTAAGTTGGGGGTCCTTGGCCAACTTTGTCCATTTTACTTATCCAATTACTTCATTAGTCATCCAACATATTCCCTCTTAATATAAGTTATAGTTACTTGTTAAATACTTCTTCACAAGTAAGGTACGTTTGATACGTTGGATACGTTTTTACCATTTTAATGGCTAAAAGCCAATCCTTTCTTTTAACAAGTTAACAAGATCCAACTCTTCCAAACATTACTCCATATATTATATATTCCATAATATACTTATAATATATGTATAATAACGATTCACAAAGAGGTTTAAGTTTCACTACCTCAAATAGCCCAAGAATATCAAGTTCTTAAAGTCGCTCCAAGCAAGTCTTAGCTCCAAATATTTACGTTCCAATCCGCTACAAGCAACCCATAGAAGCTCTAACCAACTTCTCTTCAAGATTGACTCCAAAAAGTGAAGAACACTTAGGGTTTCCAACTAGCAACTTTCGGCCAAGGCAACAAATAGAGGTTAGGGGTGTGAAATCTTTTCCAACTCTTGGTACACAATCTTCCTAACACCTTAGGGAAGAACACTTAAGAGTTTAAGAATTGTTGGACAAATTTAGGTCAAGGAATCATGGCAAAGCCGAGAGCAACAATGAAGGGAGAGGGAGGGTCTTTCAAGTCTTGAAATGGTTAAGTGTGGAAGATTTTATCAACTAGTAGTGCATATATAGGACAACCAAGGGCTAGGATGAAGGCAAGTGTGGTTGAGATTGGGGACAAGTGTGTGGGCCCCACAAGCCACTTGTCCAACTAAAATATCTTGCAGACAAGGCCACTTGTCTTGCCACTATCTAGCTCATTTCGGCCAAGAGCCACCTAGGGGGTGACACGTGTCGCCTCCTACTGCGTCCAAAATATTTCATCTTCCGAAAATATCCCTAATGGCCAAAATCTCGAAAACAAAGTGGGCCCCACAAAATCGTAAATTTCTCCCGTGGGCCCCACGTGACCAATTCCGGAAATAAAATCTCATAATTCTAATATAATTCAAGAAGCCCAAATACCAAATCTGGGAATCCAATTACCATCAACGAACCTTTTTCCTTCACAAAACCCGGAAACTTTTCCGTCGAAAAATCACATCTTTCTTTCTTTCCAAAATTTCTGTCGTATTCTCGTACGTACGTCCTTACATACATACCCTGGAACTACGGGGTATAACAATACAGTCCTATGTAAGTACAGTTCAATTCTCTTCTTTTATACCATCCTTCTATATAACTTATACTCATTTCTATACTACTACAGTATGTAATCTCTAATTACTATAGAAGGACAAAGATATTTACCTCGATAAGCCCAAAATTATCCAAGATAATAAGTCGCTCCTAAGAAAGGTTTAGCTCCAAATCTTTGTGTTCCAATCCACCACAAATCACCCTTAGAAGCTCCTAACCAACTTCTATTCAATAATTAACTCAAACAAGTGAAGAACACTAAGGCTCCACACTTGCAAGCTCTCGGCCAAGGGGGTACTTTAGGGGCTAGGGTGTGAAATCTTTTCTAACTCTTGGTTACTAATCTTCCTAATACACTAAGGAAGAACACTTAGAAGTTTAAGGATTTTTGGACAACTTTTGGTCAAGGGAGAGGGCTAATTGCCGAGACACTCAAGGGAAGGGAGGGAGGATTTTTTTCAAGACTTGTAAATCTCTAAGTGTTGGATGAAGAAGTCTTGCATTAAGGGGGTATTTATAGGCCAATCAATGGCCAAGATCAAAGCAAGTGTGTGGTCTAGATTTTGCCATGTGTGTGTGGGTCCCACTTATCTATCTACTACACAAAATATCTTCAAGACTTTGACCAAATGTTTTACTCCTTTTTCATGAAAAAAATGTGCCAACTTTGTCCACAATTTCGTCCAACCTTGCCACCTAGGGGTGACACATGTCTCCCTCCTATTGGTCCAAAATATTTCATTTTCCGAGAATATCCGTAATGCCAAAAATCCGAAAATAAAGTGGGCCCCACAAACCGTAAATTCCTCCCGTGGGCCCCACGTGACCAATTCCGGAAATATAATTCCACAATTCTTAAATATTCCAAAAAGTCCGGATACCAAAACTGGGAATCCAATTCTCATTAACGAACCTTTTTCCTCAAAAGAACCCGGAAACTTTTCCGTCGAAAAATCACACCTTTCTTTCTTTCCAATATTACTGTCGTATTATCGTACGTATGTCCTCACATACATACCCTGGAACTACGGGGTGTAACAACTACCACCCCAAACACTTACGGGTGTAGTTACCTCGAGAGGTCCTTACGGATTCGAGCTCTATTCCTTTACACTTGGTCGCTATCCTTCTTACTGGTCGTACTCTTTTCGTACTTCCAACTCATACTAGCATACATACATAACTTCCATACCGATTCTGGCACCCAAATCTTTTAGAGTCACTCTATTAAACAACATAAGGCCATTTCCGGCTCTCACGACCTGGTTAGGTGGGCAGCGTCCACGAACCAGTAAAACAATTAACTAGACTTGGGCGCTTGCACCTCGTGACCTGTCACGTAGCGAACTACTACCAACTGATCCTCCATTTCGGGCTATGGGGCGACCATGATAGGTCCTCACCCGTCCCCAGCGTCGCTTAACTCTTATTCTTGGTCTATAATAAATCTTTCTGCAGAAGACCTTGTACGTCTAAGGTCTCGTGATTAAATCAAAGTTCTTAGGCTCGCAATTTCCATGCTCCAAGCCTACCTTACCAGTCCCCCAGTAAATGGGTACAAAAACTTCTCATAATACCATAATAGTGTCGTCTTGATCACAACAACCATTACTTACTCTATACGGACCTCATCCGTACAATTCTCTTAAGCCTACCACGTAGCTTAATATATTAACATGGTATTCCATTAGGTTTCTGAACATGACTTCTTAAGGGTTCACTGCCCTATTAGATAGCTCATCCTTCCCCAATTATCTCAAAATAAAACATAAGACCTTGGCGAGAATTCATTAACTGTTTCATACCTTCCCGGTATCTAGTTAATCTTTACCAACTCTTGCTAATCTAAAATCATTCTAGGCAACACGTGTCTGACCCTCATATATAACTCCGTATAGATGTATGTCATAATACCAACTATACTATAATCATTACCAACCTGGATACGCAATCCACAAAGTCCTTCATGGGTCACTGCTGCCTTTCTCATAGCTGCAATCAACATAACTCGTTAGGGAGAGACGACCCTAACAACACAGCTCTATCGCACGATCTCAGAGTGAGAAGAATGGAAACCAATCCTAAATGTCCTGCGACCTCACGGTTATATATGTGGTGCACAACACAGATAACAAGACTACTACTAGACACGCGTAGACACTTTCAGAGACTAAGCGCTCACGATACCACTTTTGTCACGACCACCGGGCCGGCCCAGTGCCTACACAGGCACCCTTCTAATCATACAACATAATAAACTGCGGAAGAGAAATAACACTTTTTTTTTTTTTTAAACCAAGGCCAAGCCGATAAGGCTGCCATAACATAAAAAATTACCCGAAAGGGTCTACCCTGTTTAATAATGTAAAAACAACTCTAGCTTGATCCATTACGGATGAATACGGACCTCTAAGATTTGAACAAATACTATGGCGGACAAGGCCCCGCGTACCCTGAATATACATAGCCATGACAACTCGGAACATTGGAGCCGTCTCGAAATCTTTGAACCGGGATCCTAAGCTCGCGGATCCACAGCGTACCTAAGCGTGCGGACATGAGCGCGGCCCGAAGAAGTCGATAACAGTGCAGAATATGGAGCGGAAAATAAGTCGATAAACAAATCATAAGCGTACAAAAGAATGGCGAGGCAAGTATAAAAGTGTACATACGGATCTACCGTGTCATTACCATCTCGTGAACTTAATCGTACCTTATTATCTTTTCCCGTTTTCAATAAAAGTTATAGTCACATTCTTACGTCATTGCTTGGAAACACCGTCAAGTTCATTACCATATAACTTACTTACCTTACATAACATAATCCGCCCTTTATGGAGGCGCCTTATCTTGCCCGATCACGGGGCGCGATAAAGTCACATAGTCGCCCGTAAAGGTATCTTGCCGGCCCGATCACGGGACACGGTAAGGTTACCTATTACGCCCATAAAGGTATCTTTGCCGGCCCGATCACGGGGCGCGGTAAGGTCACATAGTCTGCCCATAAGGTATCTTTGCCGCCCGATCACGGGGCGCGGTAAGGTCACATAGTGCGCCCGTAAGGTATCTTGCCCGACCCGATCTGGGGCGGTAAAGTCATATAGTCTGCGTAAAGGTATCTTTGCCCGACCCGATCACGGGGACGCGGTAAAGTCATATAGTCTGCCTGTAAAGGTATACTGCCCGGCCCAATCCTGGGATGCGGTAAGGTCACATAGTCTGCCCATAAAGGTATACTTCCCGGCCCAATCTGGGACGCGGTAAAGTCATATAAAATCCGGGAATTTAACCCAACGTACTACGTGCCTCTACTCCTTTAAAATGATTCTCTTTCAAATAAAACTTCCATGATACTAACTACCTTAGTATCAAGTCATATCTACTTTTCAAGACAAGTCACAATACCTTTTAGAAATACATTTAAGGCTTCTAAATCAAGTGGCTTCTTTCTTTAAAACCTTAAGCAATTGGTACCTTTAAAACAATTTGCCCTTTTTTATTTCAAATCATTTCTTTGCTTACATTACTGAAGAAAACCATTCTTTTAATCTTCCATAAAGTTGTTATAACCAACTTCCCATAAAGCCGTTATAACTCTTTATGTCTTAGACAAATTCATTCTTTTTTATAACCAAGAGACTTATACTTTCAAATCAAATCACATAGCTTTCAAAATACTTCAAGTCTCTTAACTTTTAAGAAAACAAGTTTCTTAACTTTCGAATGGCAAGAAATCAATACTTTCCAAATCAAGTATTCTTTACTTGTAAATCAATTCATTTCTTCCTTTAAGAATCAAGTCCCATAACTTGAAAAATAAAGTCCCTTAACCTTTTAAAAATTTGAGGTCTATAGTCTTAAAACTTCATACGTAAATTCTTATAAATTAAGTAACATATACTTTGGTGCGTTGTGAATAAGTTATACTTATTTATAACGATCTTAATCAAGTAGCCATGATCTAGAAAATGTAATACAATTTTGTCTTATCTTAGCTTCTATGCAGATGGAGAATTCTACTCATTTTAATATTATCAATTGTCATTACATTTTCCTTTATTAGCTGTGATGGCTTGTTTGATACTTATTCTCATTTGTGCCGTAACTTAGCCAAGTCAACTTGGCTCCAAATACCTCCTAACGACTCTTACCAACATCCCCCATAAGACTTGATAAGAACTTAGGATAACTTAGACATAACTTTTACGTAGAGTAAATCAACATACATACCTCTTGATTTCTAAGAGTAGAAGGAATCATGAAATAGTACTACATGTATATTCCATACATAGAATCATGTCAAAGGAAGGAAGAGGTTCACATACCTCGCGACGATTATCGACAAATAGCAAAATGCTCCAAAGTACCTCAACCTTGATAGCTATTCCATCCTTCAAGTAGAATACGCTATACTTAGTACTTCAACCTATAATGACCATAATACATCCATTAACCTTTAGCTTCGAACGTAGAATATTCTAAGTGCAAAGTCACTAAATTCTACGGAAAATCGGACAACACTTCCTTTGTTTCTACATACTTTGCCACCTTTTTCAAGGCCGAATTCAATAACCAAACACGCCACATTTAAGGCCCAACAATTGACTAACGAAAGGGGATTACACGCCTTAACGGGGCGTGTAAAATTCCGCCCACAAATTAATCTGAAACTAGTTCCATATTTAAAGCCATTCTTGGCTAAACATATCTGACAACACAAAGTCCTTTTCCAATTCTTTTTCAATCCAACTTCTTAGGCGTAACATGTTATATAGTCATAAACAACTTAACAATTATAATTCCTTCTTTATATAACATGTAACGATTAAACTAATAATCCAATTGAATCACAATCTTAAGGGCTAACATACTAGTTTTCGGATTAGAGTTCCAATAGCCAAAACACTTATCAAACTTCATAATATATACCTCATGCTTGCTAATATCCACAACTACAATGATAAGAAATCTTTAATTGCTAAAACGACAAGATTTATACCTTTACAAGTCCTTAAAACTTCCAAGATTCAAAGTCACTCCTTAGCAATTCTTAGCTCCTTTTCTTATGTTCCCATCCGCTCCAAGCACTCCTTAGAAGCTCATGAAGAACTTCTCTTCAAGTTCCATCTTCAAAGTTGAAGAACACCTTAGGGTTTCGCCTTGCGACTAACGTAAAAACGTCATTTTTACGAAATCTTTCTATTGAGATATCCTTACAATACCCTTAGGGACCTTGGGTTAAAGTCTTATGAATATTAGACAACAATTGAAAAAATTTCTTGTCTCATTTTGCTCAAAGCCGAGAGCCTCACTTTCAACAAGACAAATTTCTTGAAATTTTTCTCTAAGTATAGAATGTTCAAGTCTTGCACTACTAGTATGCTTATATAACACATTGTAGGGTCTAGATTATAACACATGTTAGATTTGGATGGAAGAGATCAAGCCAAGTGGCCCTTGGACTTAGTCAACAATGTCAAGTTCTTAAATTAGCAAGACTTGGTCATCTTAACATTTGGCCTAAAGACCATTTTGCCCTTGCATTAATTTCGTCCAAGACCAATGTGGGGGGTGCCATGTGTCGCCCTCCCATTCGTCCATAAAATTTCGTAACCCTCGTGGGTCCCACAAAACGTAAAATTCCTCGGGTGGGCCCCACGTGACCAATTCCGTAAAAAAAATTCCATAATGATAATAAGTTCCATACTCTTCAATTAATGCATTTTGAGAATCTAATTCTCCTCAACGAATATTTTTCCTTTCCGACGTTCGGAAGATTTTCCGTCGGAAAAACAATTCTCCCTTTCGTACCCTTTTCAAGTCTTGAGTTCCTTACGTACATTCTATTAAACATGTCCTGGACTTACGGGGTGTAACATTCTTCCCCCCTTAGAAACATTCGTCCTCGAATGTTTTTTCGGAGTCCAATCTAATTAGATAGCGACATAGTCTCATTTCACCGCCCATCAACATATACCACCCGGCCACATAACACTACTTATCTCAGATGTCAACTGTTACACCCCGTAGTTCCAGGGTATGTATATGAGGACGTACGTACGAGAATTCGACATTTAAATTAAAAGGAAGAAAGATGTGATTTTTCGACGGAAAAGTATCCGGATTTTGTGAAGGAAAAATGTTCGTTTATGGGAATTGGATTCCCGGATTCGGTATTCATACTTTTTGGAATATTTGAGAATTATGGAATTTTATTTCCGGAATTGGTCACGTGGGGCCCACGGGGAAAATTTACGGTTTTGTGGGGCCCACTTTATTTTCGGATTTTTGGCATTGCGGATATTTTCGGAAGATGAAATATTTTGGACGAGTAGGGGGCGACACGTGTCACCCCCATGTGTCCAAGTGGCCGAATTGGTGAAGGACACATGTCCTTGGACGGTTTGGTAGTGGACAACTTGTCCAAATTTTGTGGTGGACATGTGGTTTGTAGAATCCACACCCACATGTCCCCAATCTACACCACACACTTGCCTAGATCTTGGCCATTGATTTATCTATAAATACCCCTTTGTGCAAGACTAATTCTTCATCCACACTTAATAGTTTCCAAGGCTAAAATAATACTCCCTCCTTTGTTTTTCTCGTCCACCCCCCCCCCCCCCCCCCCACTTTGTGTAGAAAATACTTCAAGTATTGTTGTATTATCCCAAATACCTTAGCCTAGTATTCCTAGTAGTATTCCAAAGTTATTTCAATACTAAGAGCAGGAAATACCTCTTTATTCCAATAGTCATGAAATAAAACCTAGAAAATCTTCATAGCTTGGATGAAGTGTTAGAAGTTGTCTAGAAACTTCTAAGGGTTGCTTGGAGCGGGTTGGAGTGTGAGGAATTAGAGCTAAACGTTGCTCAGGATCGACTTATAATCTTGGATAATTTTGGGCTTATCGAGGTAATGATCTATGTCTCCCTATTGTAATTGGATATTACAGAGTGTTGTAGGTTAGAATTGAGTATAAGATATATTGGAAGGACGATTATAAAGACTTAAACTGTATTTACATTGGGTGAATTCTGATGAACTTGTAGTATTTTTGTGGGGCAGTGTTGTACACGTCCGGTTAGACGTGTAACCCCCTTAGGAGTTATTGGCTTGGTAGCGGGCCTTGATAGAGGAGGAGATTTATGTGGTTACGGGGAGGGAGGTGCTGCCGAATTTTCCGTAGAATAAGGAACCTTGTACTTAGAATTGTTCTACGAAGAGATCTAGAGGTTGATAGACGTTTTGTGGCCTTTATAGGTTGAAGTACTACGAGTAGCATATTCTACTTGAAGGGTGGAAAAGGCTAGCAGGGTTATAGTACTTTAGAGCATTTTGCTAATTGTCGATAATCGTCGCGAGGTATGTGAACCTCTTCCTATCTTTTCTAGCATGATTGTTGTAAACTATGTAGTGCGATAGGCGTGCGTGTGCTAAGCAATTTGGTTGGTTTAAAACATAAAGTGTTATAACGGCTTTATGGGAAGTTTGTTATAACAACTTTATATAGGTAAAGAAATGATGCGTGGTTTTAAAAGATAAGAGACTTGACTTATAAATGACTTGATGTGAAATATTAAGGACTTGGTTTGTGTTAAAAAGTTGTGAAACCGCATTTATGAGAAATGGGTAATTGGGTTTTAAAAAGGAATAAGTTATATTGATTTCGAAAATGAGAATAAGTATCGAACAAACCACTGCAGCGTTAATAAAGGAAAATGTATTGACAAATAATTAATTATATTAAAACCAGTAGAAACCTCCATCTGCATAGAAGCTAAGATAAGACAAAATTGTATTACATTTCCTAGATCATGGTTGCTTTAATAAGATCATTAATAACAAGTATTGATTTTTCTTAAATTCAAAGTAAGGAACTTGTTTTCTAAAAGAAAAGAGACTTGAGGAAATTAAGTGTTTTGGTTTTAAAGAAAGGCATGGTTTTGTCTTAAAATGGTTAAAAAGGAAGTCATGGTTTTGTCTTAAGTTGGTTTATTCGAAAAGAAGATATGGAAATTGTTTTGGTTTACTTAAAAAGATAGTTACTCTATTTTGATACTACGGGTATCGTGTGACTTTTTGTGAAGGAAATGGATCTTTTAAAGAGTTAAAATACGTAGTACCTTGGGGTTAAAATACAGATTTGTTGTAATAAAATGAAAGTCTATGAGTATGTTGAACTTGCCTATGCTTGTGGTGATAGCCTTTGTTGTGAAAGTGTTGTATTTACGTACTCTGGCGTCTCTCGTTGGAGGGTCGGCTATCCGGTTGATTGATGGACATACTGACACGATGGGTGGCCCACGGGTATGCTTCCACTATATCGATCCTTTTGGACATACTGACACGATGGGTGGCCCACGAGTATGCTTCCATTAGGAGTGTTATCTTGTTATTTGCTTTGGACATACTGACACGATGGGTGGCCCACGAGTATGCTTCCATTATGATTGTTATCTGGTTATTTCCTTTTGGACATACAGACACGATGGGTGTTATACCCCGTAGTTGCAGGGTATGTATGTGAGGACGTACGTACGAGTGTACGGCAGAAATTTTGAAAGGAAAGAAAGATGTGAGTTTTCGACGGAAAAGTTTCCGGTTATTTGTGAAGAAAAAGGTTCGTTAATGGGAATTGGATTCCCAGTTTTGGTATTTGGACTTCATAGATTATATTAGAATTTTGAGATTTTATTTTGGAAATGGTCACGTGGGGCCCACGGGAGAAATTCTGATTTTGTAGAACCAGCTTTGTTTTGAGATTTTGGCCATTGTGGTTATTTTTTTGAAGAGCGTTTTGAGGGCCAATAGGAGGGTGACACGTGTCACCCCGCTAGGTGGCTTGGCGAAGTTACGTTTGAGCGCAGTGCGACTAAGTCGTTTTTCAGGCGAAGCGTTTCCACGACTTTCGTAGGAAAATTCCGCTATGTCGTTTTGTATTTTTGCGGATTTTTAGAGGCGAAACATGTTGGACCAACGGGAGGGTGACATGTGTCACCTCGCATTGGAAAGCAGTGGGCGTCGAGTGAGCGAATGGTTCACGTTTTGGCTTGATCTTTTTGGCTCACGTTTTGTGCCTATTGGTTCCTTGTTTTGTGCCTTGTTTTGGCCTTGTTTTGTGGCTTGTTTGGTGCGATGTTTTGTGGAGTAGGGGTTAGGGTGCACTTGGCGATCGAGGCCTTACACTTGCCTTGCACGTGGCTTGATCTTGGCCGTTGGTTGGCATTTGGGTTTGCTATAAATACCCGCTTTGTGAAGACTTCATTCATCCACAAATGTTTCCAAGTCTTGAATCCCTCCCTCCCTCTTGTTGACTCTCGTCCAAAAGCTCCTCTCCCCCAGAAAGTGGCCTTTGGCGTGAGGTCTTCCACACTTGTGAGGTCTAGCGTAGGGTACCACTAGCCTAGTTGTTTTCGTATAATACCCTTGTTGTGGTATAGAAATACTCCCTAGTATTGTTATAATGCCCAAAATACCTTAGCCTTGTACCTTGTAGTATTCCAAAGATACCTCTTTGCGTAGAGTCGGAAATACTACCTTTTGTCCTTTAGTCTCAAACCGAAACCACAAGGAAATCTTCATAGTTGGTTGAAGTATGTGAG
Source organism: Przewalskia tangutica (assembly GCA_029844215.1). Classification (NCBI taxonomy): domain Eukaryota; kingdom Viridiplantae; phylum Streptophyta; class Magnoliopsida; order Solanales; family Solanaceae; genus Przewalskia; species Przewalskia tangutica. The sequence goes on from JAQGDG010000030.1 coordinate 451,525, forward strand.
TAGAAGTTGGTTAGAACTTCTAAGGGTTGTTTGGAGTGGTTTGGGCGCTCGGAGTGGAGCTAAACCTTGCTCGGGATCGACATTATAACTCGGATATTTATGGGCTTATCGAGGTAATTATCTTGTCCTCCTATTGTAATTGGAAATTACATGTTTGTTAGGATATATAGTTGAAGTATACTATATATGGAACTATACTTAGTATTATGGCAATGTCTTTTGACTTAAGCTGAAGAATGAAGAATTGAGCGATGAATCACGTAGAAGGTTAATAAAGAGAAGAAGCGAGCTGTAATTACCTAGGGTTGTATTCTGATGAACTTATGTAGCATTCTTGTGTTGTAGAATTATGCAGCGTCAGGTTAGGCGTGTTAACCCACTGGTTGGCTTGGTAGCCGACCTCGATAGAAGGAGGAGTTTCTGTTTGTTGCGGGAGGTCTTTGCGAATTTTACGTAGAAAGATGGGAGCGTGTGTTTAAGATTTTAATAGGCGTTTGTGACCTTTATAGGTAAAAGTACTAAGAGTAGCGTATTCTACTCGAGGAGTGGAAAGGGCTAGCAAGGTTGTAATACTTGGAGCATTTTGCTTATTGTCGATAAATCGTCGCGAGGTATGTGAACCTCTTCCTATCTCTTCTAGCATGATATGTGTGAACTATGTAGTGCGGTAGGCGTGCATGTGTTAAGCGTGTTTGATTGTTCTTAAAACATAAAGTGTTATAACGGCTTTATGGGAAGTTGGTTATAACGACTTTATGTAGGTAAGAAAATACTTTGTGGTTTTAAAAGGTAGCGATGTGAATTATAAGCGGCTAGTTATAATAAAGAACTTGATGTATTTCAAAAGATTTCTAAATCGTTTTGAAGGGAGAGTAACACTTGGTTTTAAAGGTTTTAAAAGAGTTATACTAGCTTGATGGGAGTTAGGTATAATGTCTTAAGAGAGGTAAAGAAAATGGTTTACTGATGTTAGAAGTTAAGAGACTTGATCTTATAAGATAAGAGACTTAACTTATTTGTTTTAATGTGGATGTTTATGTGAAACCTCATCCGTGAGTAATGAGTACTTGGTTTTATTTAAAGGATAATGTTTTACTGATTTCGGAAATCAGAATGTGTATCGACAGACCACTGCAGCGTTAATAAAGGAAAATGTATTGAATAATGATGAATTGTATTAAAACCAGTAGAAACCTCCATCTGCATAGAAACTAAGATGAGACAAAATGATATTACATTTTCTAGATCATGTTCTTTGTAATAAGAATGTTGTAAACAAGAATAACCTACTCTCACGTGAGACTTATATTACTCAATTGTTCTAAAACGGAATCAAGTGATTAAGTTTATGAACTATGAAACCATTTGAAAATGAGAAGCTTGAGTAATTGAAACTAGGCAAAGCGGAACTTAGGAAAAGAATGTTGTTACTTGATTTTGAAAAGGAATGTGGGTTGGTCATTCTAATACTACGGGTATCGGGTGACTTTAATAAGTAATGGATCTCTTTTAAAAAGAACTTAACGTATGTAGTACTTTGGAGTTAAAAACCCGGACTTTGGCATAAAATGAAAGTACTTTGAGTTGTGTGAAACTTGCCTATGCTTGTTGTTGTGAAACTTGCCTATGCTTGTGATGATAGCCTTTGTTGTGCAAGTGTGGTATTTACGTATTCTGGCGTCTCGATGAGGGTCGACTTGATGAGAACTTACTTGGACGTCTTTGGCGGTGATGGAGAATTCCACGGGTATGCTCGCATTGATAGTGTTATTCCATGGACTAGCTCTCCGTGAGGTTTCTTCTTGTTCGGCTGGGTATCGGTGGTCGGCTCTGCGTACTTGCCGTCTCGTGGTGATTCGGCCTTGGTATCGGTAGTCGACCCTCGCTTGCCCGTTCGATATAGTGGCGAAGTTTCGTGATCTGACCTTGGTCCACGGTGGTCGACCCTCGTACTTGCCGGTCGGTGCGTGGCCGGCCAGTATCGACTCTGCTCGCACTTGTCGGCCGTGTTTTGGTTGCATTGTATTATTAGTACGGTCGGATCTGGTAGTTATACTTGTCTGTCATGCGGTTTTATAACACAGTGGGACATGGTGTTCATGTATAATCCTTGGTATTGTTATATCTAAAGCTAGCGTGATGAGGAAGAAATTCCACGAACACAGTGATAATTTGGAGGCGTGAGTCCACTGTCTTGATATGCGGTTATATGTTATATCTTGTAGTTTGGTCATCATACATGTCTCTGCTTTATAGACTATTATGATTTCATTCTGATATTCTGATTTCACATACTTAGTACTGTTATCTTGACCTCCTTGAAGTGCGTTAAATCTGCGGTAAGTACATCATTTGTCGATCCGCGTTTAGGATCTCATTTCAGCGTTTTGGGAAGCTCCGTTCCGTCGGAGGCTTATCTTTGGTATGTTACCACAGTGCAGTAAGTTCTTATGCGTTCGAGGTATGGCGGGGCCACTGTCGTCATAGTTGTTGTATAAATCTTAAGTGCATGTAATCTTGTTGTGGCGGGGTTGTAAAAGTTAAAGCTGTTCGGGTATTATGTATATCTTGAAGGCAAGCTGTTTTGGTTGGCTTTGTTTATTTATTATATCTCTTGTTTCATGATTCATGTTTTATTTTCCATTTGGTTTTCTCGATGTTGTATCACTAGGGTGCGGGGTAAGGCACGATGTGAGCCGAGTTAGGCGTTACAAAGTGGTATCGAAGCGATTAATCCTCGGAAAGTGTCTGACCGTGTCTAGTAAGTCTTGATTATCGATGTGTTGTGCACCACGTCTATAATCGAGGCTATAGGACATTTAGGATTGGTTTCCATTCTTCTCATTACGAGATCGTGCCTTAGAGGCGTGTGATAAGATTGGACCCTGCAGCATACCGTTTTTACGATTATGCCTCTGCGAAAAGCGGCCGGGCGAGAAGGGCAAAGCGTGAAGGATCTGCGGGTAAGCGTGGCGAGACCACGATACTGAGCCTCGATCCGCGATGCAGGCGAGAGAGATGAGTTACAAAGTGGGCGATTAATGGCGGGGTTGTGGCGGACTTGAGGATAAGTGGGCCAGCGGCGATTCGATGCGCGATGGTTCACTAGATCGAGATAGTTCGAGGCTACGGGATTTTACGAGTTGTAGGCCGCGAGTTTTATGGGTGAGGCACGAGGATGATCGCGAGGAGTTCATCAAGCGATTCTGACGGATCGTGAGTGATCAAGGCATCGGAGATCGAGTCGGTGGCCACTAGGTTCGCATCAATGCGTGATACCGCGATCGGCGGTTTGATTCTTGGGAGCTGTCGAGGAGAGCATGCTTCCGGTATGGAGCAGTTCTCGAGAGGCCTTTCTTGCACATTTCTTGCCTCCCGGATGAGAGGGCTCGGGTAAACAGATTTTTGGTATTCTGGCGAGCAGGCGTGCGGTTGGAGTACAATGTGGAGTTCGACTCATTGGCGATGCGTCCAGCGTTAGTAGCTAGTATGGAGGATCGAGTGCACCGATATATTCTGAGGCTCGATGATTGCCTTGCGAGAGAGTTGTTAGTGTAGCTCTTGGCCGGGCATGGACATTGCCGCGTGCGGCGTATACACTTGGATGTGAGGCGGATAAATCGGCGGAATGACCAAAGTCAGCGAAGAGGGCGAACAGCGAGTCCTTTGGTGATTTTCAGGCGGACCGCCTCGGCGTGACTAGTTATGTACCTCGTCGATGCAGTGGTCCTCCACGGCTTCGGGACGCCGGGATATTCGGGAAGCGGTCGGGGCTCCCGGGTTTCAGATTTCGGGAGAAGCGAGTGCTCGCCGGATGAGGTGCCCTTGTCTCGGTGTGGCGTTGTGGAAAGCTTCATAAGGGAGGGTGTCGTACTAACTCGGGAGATTGTTATTTTTGCGGCCAGCGGGCCATCAGCAAGGCGTCCAGGCGAGTATGCGGTAGGATAGCATGGACTACTAGAGCGATTGCGGGTTCTTCACCTTCCGTAGCTTGGGCGGGATGTTCGTACCGGAAGGCCGGTAGAAATCGCGGTGGGAGTTCCAGTTTTAGCGGTCCTTGAGCGCTTTAGCAGTATATCCTTAACCTAGAGTTTTGTTTATGTTGTTGATGTGTTTAATGTTATGTTTGGTTAGCTTTGTGCTAAAATGTGATTTAGAAACACAGTTAGTGAAAAGGGTAAGTCCAGGTAGTGTGAGATGGAAGTGGTAGCTTTCGCGATGTGAAATAGTAAGATTGTTAGGATCGGGAACAAGAGTTGTGTGGTTGGGGTTGGGTTTAGGACCATTTGCGGGTCAAACCGTAACCGGTTTGGGGTGGGGCCAGTTCTGGGTGGTCACTTGGTGGTAGAGTCACGAGGGCGCTAGGCCCAAGTTTGTATGATCATCGTATGAGTTCGTGGGCGCGTTCGACCGAAGCGGTTCGTAAAGGCGGGAATGGCCTTAAGGAAGTTTTAGGTTAGTAAGATGACCAAGTTTGGAGGTAGTGACTCGGAGATTTTGAGAGCAGGTAATGGTGAAGTATGGTACATCTTTGGGAGAGTTCAAGTGTTCGAGAAGGGCACGACGAGTAAGGAAGGAAGATAACGTGTGTTATTTCGTGGCGGCGTGGCGTTGACAACTTGTTAGAGGAACTTCATCGATATCCGTCTTGAGAAGGAACATTCGGGACGAATGTTTCTAAGGAGGAGAATGTTATACCCGTAGTTGCGGGGTATGTATGTGAGGGCGTGCGTGACGAGTGTCTGTGAGAAATTTTGAAAGGAAAGAAAGATGTGAGTTTTTAAACGGAAAAGTTTCGGTTATTTGTGAAGAAAAGGTTCGTTAATGGGAATTGGATTCCCAGTTTGGTATTTGGACTTCATAGATTATATTAGAATTTTGAGATTTTATTTTGGAAATGGTCACGTGGGGCCACGGGAGAAATTCTGATTTTGTAGAGCCAGCTTTGTTTTGAGATTTTGGCCATTGTGGTTATTTTTTTGAAGAGCGTTTTTGAGGGCCAATAGGAGGGTGACACGTGTCACCCGCCTTCGTGGCAGCAAAGTTACGTTTGAGCGCAGTCTGCATTAAGTCGTTTTCCGGCGAAGCGTTTCCCACGGCTTTCGTAGGGAAAATTCCGGCTATGTCGTTTTGTATTTTTGCGGATTTTTCCGAGAGGCGAAACATGTTGGACCAGCGGGAGGGTGACATGTGTCACCCTGCATTGGAAGCAAGTGGCGTCAGTGAGCGAATGGTTCACGTTTTTGGCTTGATCTTTTGGCTCACGTTTTGTGCCTATTGGTTCCTTGTTTTGTGCCTTGTTTTGGCCTTGTTTTGTGGCTTGTTTGGTGCAATGTTTTGTGGAGTAGGGGTTAGGGTGCACTTGGCTTGATCGAGGCCTTACACTTGCCTTGCACATGGCGTGATCTTGGCCGTTGGTTGGCCTTTGGGTTTGCTATAATTACCCCCGCTTTGTGAAGACTTGATTCATCCACAAGGGTTTCCAAGTCTTGAATCCCTCCCTCCCTCTTGTTGACTCTCGTCCAAAGCTCCTCTCCCCTCGAAAGTGGCCTTTGGCGGTGAGTCTTCCTCGCTTGTGAGGTCTGTAGTGGGTACCACTGCCTAGTTGTTTCGTATAATACCCACTTGTTGTGGTATAGAAATACTCCCTAGTATTGTTATAATGCCCAAAATACCTTAGCCTTGTACCTTGTAGTATTCCAAAGATACCTCTTTGCGTAGAGTCGGAAATACTACCTTTTGTCCTTTTAGTCTCAAGCCGAAACCCTGAGGAAATCTTCATAGTTGGTTGAAGTATGTGAGTAGAAGTTGGTTAGAACTTCTAAGGGTTGTTTGGAGTGGTTTGGAGCGCTCGGTGGAGCTAAACCTTGCTCGGGATCGACATTATAACTTGGATAATTTTGGGCTTATCGAGGTAATTATCTTGTCCTCTATTGTAATTGGAAATTACATGTTTGTTAGGATATATAGTTGAAGTATACTATATATGGAACTATACTTAGTATTATGGCAATGTCTTTTGACTTAAGCTTTGAAGAATGAAGAATTGAGCGATCACATAGAAGGTTAATAAAGAGAAGAAGCTGAGCGTAATTACCTAGGGTTGTATTCTGATGAGACTTATGTAGCATTCTTGTGTTGTAGAATTATGCAGCGTCAGGTTAGGCGTGTTAACCCCACGGTTGGCTTGGTAGCGACCTCGATAGAAGGAGGAGTTTCTGTTGTTGCGGGGAGGTCTTCTTAGAATTTTACGTAGAAAGATGGGAGCGTGTGTTTAAGATTTTAATGAGCGTTTGTGACCTTTATAGGTAAAAGTACTAAGAGTAGCGTATTCTACTCGAGAGTGGAAAGGGCTAGCAAGGTTGTAGTACTTGGAGCATTTTGCTTATTGTCGATAAATCGTCGCGAGGTATGTGAACCTCTTCATCTCTTCTAGCATGATATGTGTGAACTATGTAGTACGGTGAGCGTGCGTGTGTTAGCGTGTTTGATTGTTCTTAAAACATAAAGTGTTATAACGGTTTTATGGGAAGTTGGTTATAATGACTTTATGTAGGTAAGAAAATACTTTGTGGTTTTAAAGGTAAGCGATGTGAATTATAAGCGGCTAGTTATAATAAAGAACTTGATGTATTTCAAAGATTTCTAAATCGTTTTGAAGGAGAGTAACACTTGGTTTTAAAGGTTTTAAAAGAGTTATACTAGCTTGATGGGGAGTTAGGTATAATGTCTTAAGAGAGGTAAAGAAAATGGTTTCTTGATGTTAGAAGTTAAGAGACTTGATCTTATAAGATAAGAGACTTAACTTATTTGTTTTAATGTGGATGTTTATGTGAAACCTCATCCGTGAGTAATGAGTACTTGGTTTTATTTAAAGGATAATGTTTCTTGATTTGGAAATCGGAATGTGTATCGGCAGGACCAACTGCGGCGTTAATAAAGGAAAATGTATTGAATAATGATGAATTGTATTAAAACGGTAGAAACCTCCATCTGCATAGAAACTAAGATGAGACAAAATGATATTACATTTTCTAGATCATGCTTTGTAATAAGAATGTTGTAAACAAGAATAACCTACTCTCACGTGAGACTTATATTACTCAATTGTTCTAAAACGGAATCAAGTGATTAAGTTTATGAACTATGAAACCATTTGAAAACGAGAAGCTTGAGTAATTGAAACTAGGCAAACTGGAACTTAGGAAAAGAATGTTGTTACTTGATTTTGAAAAGGAATGTGGGTTGGTCATTCTAATACTACGGGTATCGGGTGACTTTAATAAGTAATGGATCTCTTTTAAAAAGAACTTAACGTATGTAGTACTTTGGAGTTAAAAACCCGGACTTTGGCATAAAATGAAAGTACTTTGAGTTGTGTGAAACTTGCCTATGCTTGTTGTTGTGAAACTTGCCTATGCTTGTGATGATAGCCTTTGTTGTGCAAGTGTGGTATTTATGATACCGCGTCTCGATAGAGGCGGTCGACTTGTTGAGAACTTACTTGGACATTTGGCGGTGATGGAGAATTCCGGGTATGCTCGCATTGATAGTGTTATTCCATGGACTAGCTCTCCGCGAGGTTTCTTCTTGTTCGGCTGGGTATCGGTGGTCGGCTCTGCGTCTTGCCGTCTCGTGGTGATTCGGCCTTGGTATCGGTAGTCGACCCTCGCGCTTGCCGGGTCGATTATAGTGGCGAAGTTTCGTGATCTGACCTTGGTCCTGGTGGTCGACCCTCGTACTTGCCGGTCGGTGCGTGGCCGTCGCTTGATATCCGATGATCGGCTCTTGCCGTGCTCGGCCGTGTTTTGGTTGCATTGTATTATTAGTGCGGTCGGATCTGGTAGTTATACTTGTCTGTCACGGTTTTTATAACACGGGTGGGACATGGTGTTCATGTATAATCCTTGGTATTGTTATATCCTAAAGCTAGCGATGAGGAAGAAATTCCACGCACGAGTGATAATTTGGGCGTGAGTCCACTGTCTTGATATCTTGGTTATATGTTATATCTCGTAGTTTGGTCATCATACATGTCTCTGCTTTATAGACTATTATGATTTCATTCTGATATTCTGATTTCACATACTTGGTACTGTTGTCTTGACCTCCTTGAGTGCGTTAAATGCCGCGGTAAGTGCGTCATTGTCGATCCGCGTTTAGGATCTCATTTCAGCGTTTTGGGAAGCTCAGTTCCGTCGGAGGCTTATCTTTGGTATGTTACCACAGTCCGTAAGTTCTTGTGCGTTCGGGGTATGGCGGGGCCTGTCGTCATAGTTGTTGTATAAATCTTAAGTGCAGTAATCTTGTTGTGGCGGGGTTGTAAAAGGATTAAAGCATTCGGGTATTATGTATATCTTGAAGGCATTTATTTTAGTTGCTGTTTATTTATTATATCTCTTGTTTCATGATTCATGTTTTATTTTCCATTGGTTTTCTCGATGTTGTATCACTAGGGTGCCGGGGTAAGGCACGATGCGGGCCGGGTTGGGCGTTACAATGGGTGGCCCAGGTATGCTTCCATTAAGTGTTATCTTGTTATTTGCTTTGGACATCACGACACGATGGGTGGCCAGAGTATCTTCCAGTATGATTGTTATCTTGTTATTTCCTTTGGACATCTTGACCACGATGGGTGGCCACGGGTATGCTTCCATTAGGATGGTTCCATGGCCATGCTTATACAGGTAAGATGTCGGGGCATGCGGCCGTTGTGCGGGTTAAATTCCCGGGTTATATTCGAGTGATGACTTTACGGGCGTGAGTCCCTGACTTGACATGACTGCTAATATATATTGTGTATTGTAGTTTGGTTATCATACATGTCTCCTGTTTTATATAGACTGTTATGGTTTCATTCTGATATTTTTGATTTCACATACTTGGTACTGTTATGCGACCTCGCCCGAAGTGCGTTCTGCCGCGGTAGGTACACCGATTGTTGATCCTCGCTCATGGATCGCGATTCGGCGTTTGGGAAGCTCGTTTCTCTGAGGCTTATCTTTTGGTATAGTCACATCATTGTAGGTACTTGTACATTCGGGGTATGGCGGGGCCACTGTCGTCATAGTTGTTGTTATATTCTTAGAAGTGCAGTAATCTTGTTGTAGGCAAGGTTTGTAAAAGGATATAAGCTGTTCGGGTTTTATGTATATACATGAAGGTGACCGTTTTGGTTAGCTGTTTTCTTATCTTGTTTCTGTTTAAGTTTTATTTCGCTGATTTTCTCGATGATTGTATCACTAGGGTGCCGGGTAAGGCACGATCCACGGGCAGGTCGGTCGTGACAAAAGTGGTATCGAGCGATTAATCCTCGGAAAGTGTCTGAGCGTATCTAGTAAGTCTTGATTATCGGCGTGTTGTGCACCACGCTATAATCGAGGAGGCTGCGAGATATTTAGGATTAGTTTCCATTTCTTCTCACTCGAGATCGTGCATTAGAGATGTGTTATGAGTTGGACTTCCGACGTATTCGTATACGATTATGCCTCGCGCGAGCAACGGGGCGAAGGACAAGGAAGCGAGAGGAGGCTGCGAGTAGAGCACGAGAGGGTTCGTGGGCACATGCCCGATCTTTACACGAGTGGTGCTGCGACGGCGGATTCTACGATGCCTCGGCCCAGCGAGTTTAGAGCGACAACGGTAGCTCGAGGCCACGATATCTGAGCCTCGGTCCACGGCGAGCGAGAGGATATGGGTTACAAGGAGATGACCCGATTACTAGTTAGGTTTATGGCGAGACTTGAGGGCGACGGGGCCGGTGAAATGCCGTAGTGCACCCAGGCCGATAGTTGGAGACTTCGGGACTTCTTGAGTTGTAGTCCACGAGTTCTACGGGTGAGGCACGAGGATGATCCGCGAGAGTTCATCAAGCGATTCTGACGGATCGTGAGAGTGATCAAGGCCTCGAGCGAGTCGGTGATATTGGGTTCGCGTCGTCTGCGTGATCACTGCGATCGTGGTTTGATTCATGGGAAGCGTCGGGAGGAGCATGCGCTTCCGGTGGTTGGGGCGAGTTCTCGGGGAGTTCTTGCACATTTCTTGCCTCCCGGATGAGGAGGGCTCGGCGACAAATTTTTGGCGTTGAGGCGAGCGGATGTACGGTTGAGTCTGGCGTAGAGTTTGACTCGTAGCCCAGTATGTCCCGCATTAGTGGCGAGCATGGAGGATAGTGCTGCAAATATGTCACGAGACTTGACGATTATTTAGCGGAGGGTTGCCGCAGTAGCTTTTGGTAGGCATGTACATTGCCGGTATCTGAGCTTATGCGAGGATGGAGGAGCGTAGAGGCCGGCGTAGGGACGAGATCAGCATAAGAGGGCCGAGATAGCGAGGTCCTTCAATAACTTCGGGAGACCGCCTCGAGCCAGAGCTAGTTATACACCTCCAGTTGAGTGGTCTCCGCGATCTTGGGGCGTCGGGAGTATTCGAGGCGGTCGGGGCTCGAGGTTGATTTTCGGGGTCGGGTGTTAGCGGATGAATCCACCCCTACCTCGTTGTGACCGTTGTGGTAGGCTCCATTGTGGGGAGTGCCGTGCTAGTTTGGGAGTTTGTTTTACATGCGGCCCAGGCCATTTTGCGGCTGTCAGGAGGTGGCACTAGTGGGATAGCACGGACTACGGGGATCGATTGCGGGTTCTTCACCTTCATAGCTAGGCGGGATTTTCATACCGTGAGCCACGGCGGTCGCGGTGGAAGTTCCCAATTTTAGCGGTCCTTTGAACCGCCTATTTGATTCGGTATATCCTTATCCCTCTAGAGACTAGTATGTTTTGATGTTATGATGATGTGTTTAGTATTATGTTTGGTTGGATTGGGGTAAAATATGATTTAGAAGCCTGGTTAGAAAAAAGGGTAAGTCTGGGGATGAGACAATTGTGAACCTTAGAACTTTTTACAGTTGAGACCTTAGATGTAAGGTCGTCTTGAGTAAAAGACTTTACGGTTAATCTTTGTCGGAGTGCATAGTATACGTGGAGTTTTGTGTGATAATTCCATGGGTAGTTTGAGATAGAAGTGGTAGTTTTCATGATGTGAATTAGTAAGATTGTTCCGGATCGGGGAACGAGAGAGTTTGGCGCGATAGCAGGTCGGGTTGAGGCCAGATCGCGGGTCAACCCGAAGCTCGGAATGAGGTGGGGTCAGTTCGGGGTGGTCCCGCCAGGTGGTAGGATCACGAGGGTGCAAGGCCCAAGTTTAGGTAACCGTTGTACGAGTTCGTGGATGCGTTCGACCAGAATCGGATCGTGAAGGACGGGAAGGGCCTTAAAGGAATTTGAGGCTAGTAAAATGACCATGTTTGGAGGTAGTGACTCCAAGGTTTTGGAAACTAAAGCGATGACTGGAGTATGGTACGTGTACTAGAGAGAGTTCGGGTGTACGAGAAGGGTACGATGAGTAAGGAAATGAGTGAACGTGTGTTAACAGAATAAAAGAGATCATTTTGTTGTGAAGTGAAAATGCGAAGGGAGTATCCTTTAGACCATAGGTGGAAGATGTAGTGTTGTTATACACATTAGAGGTGATTTCTCGTTGGCTTGGATTTGAGTTTTTGCGCGTATGTTATACTATGGCCATTGGTGGCATGATTGGTTTGGTAAGTATATTAGTGAAGACTATACCGGCGCAGGTATGTTTTGAGACTTAGAAGGAACATTCGGGACGAATATTTCTAAGGGGGGAAGAATGTTACACCCCGTAGTTCCAGGGTATGTATATGAGGACGTACGTACGAGAATTCGACATTTAAATTTAAAGGAAGAAAGATGTGATTTTTCGACGGAAAAGTATCCGGATTTTGTGAAGGAAAAAGGTTCGTTTATGGGAATTGGATTCCCGGATTTGGTATTCGTACTTTTTGGAATATTTGAGAATTATGGAATTTTATTTCCGAAATTGGTCACGTGGGGCCCACGGGGAAAATTTACGGTTTTGTGGAGCCCACTTTATTTTCGGATTTTTGGCATTGCGGATATTTTCGGAAGATGAAATATTTTGGACGAGTAGGGGGGCGACACGTGTCACCCCCATGTGGCCAAGTGGCCGAATTGGTGAAGGACACATGTCCTTGGACGGTTTGGTAGTGGACAAGTGGCTAGTTTTGTGGTGGACATGTGGTTGGTAGAATCCACACCCACATGTCCCCAATGTACACCACACACTTGCCTAGATCTTGGCCATTGATTTCTCTATAAATACCCCTTTGTGCAAGACTAATTCTTCATCCACACTTAAGAGTTTCCAAGGCTAAAATAATACCCCCCCCTTTGTAGTTATGGTCCACCCCGCCCCCCCCCCCCCCCCCACTTTGTGTAGAAAATACTTCAAGTATTGTTGTATTATCACAAATACCTTAGCCTAGTATTCCTAGTAGTATTCCAAAGTTATTTCAATACTAAGAGCAGTAAATACTACTTTATTCCAATAGTCATGAAAATAAAACCACTAGAAAATCTTCATAGCTTGGATGAAGTGTTAGAAGTTGTCTAGAAACTTCTAAGGGTTGCTTGGAGGTTGGGCGTGAGGAATTGGAGCTAAGCGTTGCTCGGGATCAACTTATAATCTTGGATAATTTTAGGCTTATCGAGGTAATGATCTATGTCTCACTGTGTAATTGGATATTACATATTGTTGTAGTTTAGAATTGAGTATAAGATATGTTGGAAGGGCGATTATAAAGAATTAAAGCGTATTTACATTGGGTGAATTCTGATGGGATTTGTAGTATTATTGTGGGCGGTGTTGTACACGTCAGGTTAGGCGTGTAACCACTGGAGTTATTGGCTTAGTAGCGGGCCTTGATAGAGGAGGAGATTTATGTGGTTACGGGAGAGGTCTTTGCCGAATTTTCCGTAGAATAAGGAACCTTGTACTTAGAATTGTTCTACGAAGAGATCTAGAGGTGATAGGCGTTTGTGGCCTTTATAGGTTGAAGTACTACGAGTAGCATATTACTTGAAGGGTGGAAAAGGCTAAGCGGGGTTATAGTACTTTGGGCGTTTTGCTAATTGTCGATAATCGTCGCGAGGTATGTGAACCTCTTCCTATCTTTTCTAGCATGATTGTTGTAAACTATGTAGTACGGTAGGCGTCGTGTGCTAAGCAATTTGGTTGGTTTAAAACATAAAGTGTTATAACGGCTTTATGGGAAGTTTGTTATAACAACTTTATATAGGTAAAGAAATGGTGTGGTTTTAAAAGATAAGAGACTTGACTTATAAATGACTTGATGTGAAATATTAAGGACTTGGTTAGTGTTAAAAAGTTGTGAAACGCATTTATGAGAAATGGGTAATTGGGTTTTAAAAGGAATAAGTTATATTGATTTGGAAATGAGAATAAGTATCGAACAAACCATCTGCGGCGTTAATAAAGGAAAATGTATTGACAAATAATTAATTATATTAAAACCAGTAGAAACCTCCATCTGCATAGAAGCTAAGATAAGACAAAATTGTATTACATTTCCTAGATCATGGTTGCTTTAATAAGATCATTAATAACAAGTATTGATTTTCTTAAATTCCAAAGTAAGGAACTTGTTTTCTAAAGAAAAGAGACTTGAGGAAATTAAGTGTTTTGGTTTTAAAGAAAGGCATGGTTTTGTCTTAAAATGGTTAAAAAGGAAGTCATGGTTTTGTCTTAAGTTGGTTTATTCGAAAAGAAGATATGGAAATTGTTTTGGTTTACTTAAAAAGATAGTTCCTCTATTTTGATACTACGTATCGTGTGACTTTTGTGAAGGAAATGGATCTTTTAAAGAGTTAAAATACGTAGTACCTTGGGGTTAAAATACGGATTTGTTGTAATAAAATGAAAGTCTATGAGTATGTTGAACTTGCCTATGCTTGTGGTGATAGCCTTTGTTGTGAAAGTGTTGTATTTACGTACTCTGGCGTCTCGTTGGAGGTAGGCTATGCAGTTGATTGATGGACATGCGACACGATGGGTGGCCCGGGTATGCTTCACTATATCGATCCTTTTGGACATCTTGACCGCGATGGGTGGCCACGGGTATCTTCCGTTAAGTGTTATCTTGTTATTTGTTTTGGACATACTGACACGATGAGTGGCCCACGAGTATGCTTCTATTATGATTGTTATCTGGTTATTTCCTTTTGGACATACTGACATGATGGGTGGCCCACGGGTATGCTTCCATTAGGAGTGTTATCTTGTTATTTGCTTTGGACATACTGACACGATGGGTGGCCGCGAGTATCTTCGATATGATTGTTATCTTGTTATTTCCTTTGGACATACTGACACGATGGGTGGCCCATGGGTATGCTTCCATTAGGATGGTTCCATGGCCATGCTTATACCGAGGTAAAATGCCGGGGCATGCGGCCGTTGTGCGGGTTAAATTCCCGGGTTATATTTGAGTGATGACTTTACGGGCGTGAGTCCCTGACTTGACATGAATGCTAATATATATTGTGAATTGTAGTTTGGTTATCATACATGTCTCCTATTTTATATAGACTGTTATGGTTTCATTCTGATATTTTCGATTTCACATACTTGGTACTGTTATCGACCTCCTTGAAGTGCGTTAAATCTGCGCGGTAGAGGTACGCGATTTTGATCCTCGCTCATAGGATCGCGATTCGATGTTTGGGAAGCTCAGTTTCTCGAGGCTTATCTTTTAGTATAGTCCCTGTCATTGTAGGTACTTGTACATTCGAGGGTATGGCGGCCCTGTCCGTCATAGTTGTTGTTATATTCTTAGAAGTGCATGTAATCTTGTATGGGCAAGGTTTGTAAAAGGATATAATTGTTTGGGTTTTATGTATATACATGAAGGTGACCGTTTTGGTTAGCCTGTTTTCTTATCTTGTTTCCTGTTTAAGTTTTTATTTCCGCTGATTTTCTCTGATGATTGTATCACTAGGGTGCCCGGGGTAAGGCACCAGTCACGGGCCCGAGGTCGGGTCGTGACATCAACCTTGGCACTCACGAAGCCAACTAGTCCATACTCATAATGACCTCAAAGTCTGTCGTAATCATCTCTACTAGGTCTACTAGGGTCTACTAGGGTCTGACGACTGTATCATCACCGGACAAATCTCATATACCCACTTAGCTACCACCCCAAACACTTACGGGTGTAGTTACCTCGAGAGGTCCTTACGGATTCGGGCTCTATTCCTTTACACTTGGTCGCTATCCTTCTTACTGGTCGTACTCTTTTCGTACTTCCAACTCATACTAGCATACATACATAACTTCCATACCGATTCGGCCCCAAATCTTTTGAGTCACTCTATTAAACAACATAAGGCCATTAGGCTCTCGCGACTGGATTCGGTGGAACGCGTCCACGAACGTAAAACAATTAACTAGACTTGGGCGCGCACCGCCGTGACCTGTCGCGTGGGGAACTACTACCAACTGATCCCACTCTATTTGGGCTATGGGGCGACCACATGAGTCCTCACCCCGTCCGCGTCGCGCTTAACTCTTATTCTTGGTCTATAATAAATCTTTCTACCCTAGAAGACCTTGTACATCTAAGGTCTCAGCGGTCATCAAAGTTCTTAGGCTCGCAATTTCCATGCTCCAAGCCTACCTTACCAGTACCCCAGTAAACGGTTACAAAAACTTCTCATAATACCATAATAGTGTCGTCTTGATCACAACAACCATTACTTACTCTATACGGACCTCATCCGTACAATTCTCTTAAGCCTACCACGTAGCTTAATATATTAACATGGTATTCCATTAGGTTTCTTAACATGACTTCTTAAGGGTTCACTGCCCTATTAGACAGCTCATCCTTCCCCAATTATCTCAAAATAAAACATAAGACCTTGGCGAGAATTCATTAACTGTTTCATACCTTCCCGGTATCTAGTTAATCTTTACCAACTCTTGGTAATCTAAAATCATTCTAGGCAACACGCGTCTGACCCACATACATAACTCCGTATAGTTGTATGTCATAATACCAACTATACTATAATCATTACCAACCTGGATACGCAATCTACAAAGTCCTTCATGGGTCACTGCTGCCTTTCTCATAGCTGCAATCAACATAACTCGTTAGGGAGAGCGACCTAACAACACGACTCTATCGCACTATCTCGGTGAGAAGAATGAAACCAATCCTAAATGTCCTGCAACCTCACGGTTATAGATGTGGTGCACTACACCGATAACGAGACTCTACTAGACACGGATGCGTAGACACTTTCCGAGGACTAAGCGCTCACGATACCACTTTTGTCACGACCGACCGGGGCGGCCCAGTGCCCTACAGGCACCGCTTCTAATCATACAACATAATAAACTTCGGAAGAGAAATAACACTCCTCTTTTTTTTTTAAACCAAGGCCAAGCCGATAAGGCTGCCATAACATAAAAAATTACCCGAAAAGCGGTCTACACATTTAATAATGTAAAAACAACTCTAGCTTGATCCGACGAGATGAATCTGGACCTCTAAGATTTGAACAAATACTATGACGGGACAAGGCCCGCCGTACCACGAATATACATAGCCATGACAACTCCGAACATTGGAGCCATCTCAAAATCTTGAACCGGGATCCTAAGCTCGCGGATCACAATCGTAATACCTAATCGTGCGGACATGAGCGGCCCGAAGAAGTCGATCTAACAGTGCAGAATATGGAATGGAAAATAAGGTCGTAAACAAATCATAAGCGTACAAAAGAATGCGGGCCAAGTATAAAAAGGGTACATACCAGATCCTACCGTGTCATTACCATCTCGTGAACTTAATCGTACCTTATTATCTTTTCCCATTTTTCAATAAAAGTTATAGTCACATTCTTACGTACATGCTTAGGAAACACCGTCAAGTTCATTACCATATAACTTACTTACCTTACATAACATAATCCGGCCCTTTATGGAGGGACGCCTATACTGCCCGGCCTAATCTGGGACGCGATAAAGTCACATAGTGCGCCCGTAAGGTATCTTGCCGGCCCGATCACGGGGCGGTAAGGTTACCTAATGCGCCCGTAAAGGTATCTTGCCGGCCCGATCACGGGATGCGGTAAGGTCACATAGTCGCCCATAAAGGTATCTTGCCGGCCCGATCACGGGACGCGGTAAGGTCACATAGTCGCCCGTAAAGGTATCTTGCCCGGCCCGATGGGGCGCGGTAAAGTCATATAGTCGCGCGTAAGGTATCTTGCCCGACCCGATCTGGGGCCGGTAAATTCATATAGTCTGCCCGTAAAGGTATACTGCCCGGCCCAATCCTGGGATGCGGTAAGGTTACATAGTCTGCCCATAAAGGTATACTGCCCGGCCAAATCTGGGACGCGGTAAAGTCATATAAAATCCGGGAATTTAACCCAACGTACTACGTGCCTCTACTCCTTTAAAATGATTCTCTTTCAAATAAAACTTCCAAGATACTAACTACCGTAGTATCAAGTCATATCTACTTTTCAAGACAAGTCACAATACCTTTTAGAAATACATTTAAGGCTTCTAAATCAAATGGCTTCTTTCTTTAAAACCTTAAGCAATTGGTACCTTTAAAACAATTTGCCCTTTTTTATTTCAAATCATTTCTTTGCTTACATTACTGAAGAAAACCATTCTTTTAATCTTCCATAAAGTTGTTATAACCAACTTCCCATAAAGCCGTTATAACTCTTTATGTCTTAGACAAATTCATTCCTTTTTATAACCAAGAGACTTATACTTTCAAATCAAATCACATAGCTTTCAAAATACTTCAAGTCTCTTAACTTTTAAGAAAACAAGTTTCTTAACTTTCGAATGGCAAGAAATCAATACTTTCCAAATCAAGTATTCTTTACTTGTAAATCAATTCATTTCTTCCTTTAAGAATTAAGTCCCATAACTTGAAAAATAAAGTCCCTTAACCTTTTAAAAATTTGAGGTCCATAGTCTTAAAACTTCATACGTAAATTCTTATAAATTAAGTAACATATACTTTGGTGCGTTGTGAATAAGTTATACTTATTTATAACGATCTTAATCAAGTAGCCATGATCTAGAAAATGTAATACAATTTTGTCTTATCTTAGCTTCTATGCAGATGGAGAATTCTACTCATTTTAATATTATCAATTGTCATTACATTTTCCTTTATTAACGCTGCAATGGCTTGTTTGATACTTATTCTCATTTGTGCCGTAACTTAGCCAAGTCAACTTGACTCCAAATACCTCCTAACGACTCTTACCAACATCCCCCATAAGACTTGATAAGAACTTAGGATAACTTAGACATAACCTTTACGTAGAGTAAATCAACATACATACCTCTTAACTTCTAAGAGTAGAAGGAATCATGAAATAGTACTACATGTATATTCCATACATAGAATCATGTCAAAGGAGGGAAGAGGTTCACATACCATGCGATTATCGACAAATAGCAAAATGCTCCAAAGTACCTCAACCTTGATAGCGATTCCATCCTTCAAGTAGAATACGCTATACTTAGTACTTCAACCTATAATGACCATAATACGTCCATTAACCTTTAGCTTCGAACGTAGAATATTCTAAGTGCAAAGTCACTAAATTCTACGGAAAATCGGACAGCACTTCCTTTGTTTCTACATACTTTGCCACCTTTTTCAAGGCCGAATTCAATAACCAAACACGCCACATTTTGTTATACCCCGTAGTTCCAGGGTATGTATGTGAGGACGTACGTACGAGAATACGACCGTAATATTGGAAAGAAAGAAAGATGTGATTTTTCGACGGAAAAGTTTCCGGGTTTGTGAAGGAAAAAGGTTCGTTGATGGGAATTGGATTCCCAGATTTGGTATTTGGGCTTCTTGGATTATTTTAGAATTATGATATTTTATTTTCGGAAATGGTCACGTGGGACCCACGGGAGAAATTTACGGTTTTGTGGGGCCCACTTTGTTTTTGAGATTTTCGGTATTTTGGATATTTTCGGAAGACGAAATATTTTGGACGAGTAGGGGGGAGACACATGTCACCCCCATGTGACACCTTGGCCGAATTGGAGGGACAAGTGTCTTGCCACTTGTCCCTTGGCCGAAATGGCCCTCACACTTGGCACCATTTTCGTTGGCCATGTGGTGTGGTGGGACCCACACACACATGGCCCAATCTTGACCACACACTTGCATAGATCTTGACCCTTGATTCTTCTATAAATACCCCCCTTAATGCAAGACTTCATATCATCCACACTTAAGCTTTCCAAGGCAAAAATATCCCCTCCCTTTAGCTTGTTTTCGTCCCCCACCCCACTTGTGTAGAAAATACTTCAAGTATTCTTGTATAAATCCCAAACACCTTAGCCTAGTATCTCTAGTAGTATTCCAAAGTTATTTCAATACTAGGAGCCCGGAAATACTACTTTATTCCAATAGTCGCAAAATGAAACCCTAGAAAAATCTTCATAGATTGGTTGAAGTGTTTAGAGAAGTTGTTTAGAAACTTCTAAGGGTCGCTTGGAGCGGGTTGGAGCGTAAGGAATTGGAGCTAAGCGTTGCTCGTGATCGACTTATAATCTTGGATAATTTTGGGCTTATCGAGGTAATGATCTATGCCATTCTATTGTAATTGGATATTACATATTATAGTAGTTTAGAATTGAGTATAAGATATATTGGAAGGATAATTATAAAGAATTGAACTGTATTTACATTAGACTTGTAGTATTATTGTGGGGCAGTGTTGTACACGTCGATTAGGCGACGTAACCCGGAGTTGTGGGATTGGTAGCGGGCCTCGATAGAGAGAGACTTATGTGGTTGCGAAGTCTTTGCGAAATTTCCGTAGCATAAGGAACCTTGTACTTTGAAATGTGCTACAAAGAGATCGAGGAGTTGATAGACGTTTTATGGACTTTATAGGTTGAAATACTGCGAGTAGCGTATTCTACTTGAAGGGTGGAAAAGGCTAGCAGGGTTGTAGTACTTTGGAGCGTTTTGCTAATTGTCGATAATCGTCGCGAGGTATGTGAACCTCTTCCTATCTTTTCTAGCATGATTGTTGTGAACTATGTAGTACGGTAGACGTACATGTGCTAAATGAATTTGGTTGGTTTTAAAACATAAAGTGTTATAACGGCTTTATGGGAAGTTTGTTATAACAACTTTATGTAGGTAAAGAAATGGTTTGTGGTTTTTAAAAGATAAGAGACTTGACTTATAAATGACTTGATATGAGATATTAAGGACTTGGTTTGTGTTAAAAAGTTGTGAAACCGCATTTTTTTGAGAATGGGTAATTGGGTTTTTAAAAGGATAATGTTTTATTAATTTCAGCAATGAGAATAAGTATCGAACAAACCATTTGCGGCGTTAATAAAGGAAAATGTATTGACAAAAAAATTAATTATATTAAAACCAGTAGAAACCTCCATCTGCATAGAAGCTAAGATAAGACAAAATGGTATTACATTTCCTAGATCATGGCTGCTTTAATACGATCATTAATAACAAGTATTGATTTTTCTTAAAAATTCCAAAGTAAGGAACTTGTTTTCTAAAAGAAAAGAGACTTGAAGAATTTGAAGTATTTTGGTTTAAAAGAAGGTATGAAAATTGTTTTGGTTTACTTGAAATGATAGTTACTCTATTTTTGATACTACGGGTATCGTGTGACTTTTGTAAAGAAAGGATCTTTTGAAAGAATTTAAGTATGACATACTTTGGGGTTAAAACCCGGATTTTTGGCATAAAAAAAGTACCTTGAGTGTGAGTAAACTTGCCTATGCTAGTTGTGATAGCCTTTGTTGTGCAAGTATTGTATTTCTATGACTACCGCATCTCTCGATGGAGGGTCGGTTATCTTGTTATATCCTCGGACCTACTGACACGTTGGGTGGCCCACGGGTAGGGTTCCGTTAGGATTGTTGTTCCATGGACTAGCTCTCCATGAGGTTCTTGACGCAGTTGGTTACGATAGCTAGCCCCGTACTTGCCGATGCGTTCTTGATGCAGGTTGGTTCTGGTAGTTGGCTTTCGTACTTGCCCCGGTCAGTTCTTTATAGTATCGTTCCACGGACTAGTTCCCCACGAAGTCTCGTGATGCAGGAGGTTCTGGTAGTTAGCCTCCGTACTTGCCGATCGTGACGTGGCGCGGTGGTTACGGTAGTTGGCTTCCGTACTCGCCCCGGTCATCATCGTGACGCAGGTGGAATGAGGTTGGTACGGTAGGTTCTGGTAGTTGGCTTTCGTGCTTACAGTCGACCGTGATCTGATTATTTAGTATGGTTGATACGGTGGGTTCTGGTAGTTGGCTTTACGTACTTGCCGATCGATTGATGGCCTTGAGTTGGATTACGGTGGCTATGCCTTATTACTTTCCGTCACGGTTTTATGACACAGTGGGACACGTGTTCATGTGTGATCCTCGGTGTTGTTATATCATAGGCTCGGCAAAGAAGGGAAGGAATTCCACGCATGATTGATATGGTGGGCGTGAGACCACGGTTATATTTGAGTGATGACTTTGAGGCGTGAGTCCCGACTTGACATAATCTTACATGTTGTATCTTGTAGTTTGGTTATCATATATGTCTCTGCTTTATATAGACTATTATGATTTCATTTACTGATATTTTGATTTCACATACTTGGTACTGTTATCGACCTCCTTGAGGCTGCGTTCATGCCGCAGTAGGTACACTTGATTGTTGATCCTCGCTCATGTATCGATTCAGCGTTGGGAAGCTTCGTTTCTCCGGAGGCTTATCTTTTGGTATAGTCCCCTGTCATTGTAGATACTTGTACATTCAGGGGTATGGCGGGGCCCTGTCCCGTCATAGTTGTTGTTACATTCTTAGAGGTGCATGAAATCTTGTTGTGGGCGGGGTTTGTAAAGGATTATAGCTTCGGTTATATGTATATACATGAAGGTAACCGTTTTGGTTAGTCTGTTTTCTTATGCTGTCTCTTATTTCCTGTTTAAATTTTATTTCCACTGATTTTCTCTGATGTTGTTATCACTAGGGTGCCCGGGGTAAGGCACGATCACGGGCGAGATCCGTCGTGACAAAAGTGGTATCGAGCGATTAATCCTCGAGAAAGTGTCTGACCGTATCTAGTAAGTCTTGATTATCGGCGTGTTGTGCACCACCTATAATCAGGAGGCTACAGGATATTTAGGATTGGTTTCCATTCTTCTCATTCTGAGATCGTGCCTTAGATCTGTGTTATGAGTTGGACTCCCTCTGACGTATTCTTATGTACCAGTTATGCCTCCGCGCAAGGCAACCAGGGCCCAGAAGGGCAAGGCAGCAGAGTGAGCTGCGAGAAGAGCATGAGAGGTTATGAGGCACGAGTCGATCTTTACGAGTGGTGCTACTGACGGCGAATTCTACGATGCCCGGCCCAGCGAGTTTAGAAAGCGGCGGTAGCTAATGAGGCCACGATATCGAGCCTCAGTCGCGACCGAGAACAGAGGATATGGGTTACAAGGAGATGGCGATTACTAGTTAGGTTTATGGCGAGACTTGAGGGCGAGGCGGGCCGGTGGTACGATGGTACCCGGGGCGATAGTTGGAGACTTCGGACTTCTTAAGTTGCGATACACCGGTGTTCTATGGATCAAGAGGCGAGATGAACCTCGGGAGTTTATCAAGCGATTCTGGATCGCGAGAGTGATCAAGGCTTGAGACCGAGTCGTGGTCTTAGGTTCGCATCGGTGCGTGATACTACCGATCGGTTTGATTCATGGAACTGTCTGGGAGCATGCGCTTCAGAGTTGGGATGAGTTCTCGGGGCGCTTGCACATTTCTTGCCTCCCGGATGAGAGGGCATGGGCGACATATTTACGATCTTTGAGGCGAGGAAGGCGTGCGGTTGGGAGTACAACGTGGAGTTCGACTCGTTGGCTCGATATGTCCATGCATTAGTGGCGAATATGGAGGGCGAGTGCACCGCTACGTCACGGGCTCGATGACTACTTAGCGAGCTTGCTCGGTGTAGCTCTTCACCGAGCATGAACATTGCCGTATGCGAGCTTATGCGCGGGGATGGAGGAGCGTAGAGAAAGCGTAGGGACCGAGATCAGCATAAGAGGTCCAGATAGCGAGGTCCTTCAAGAACTCGAGAGACCGCCTGGCGAGCTAGTTATATACCTCGGCTAGTACTGAGTGCTCCACGATCTTGGGGCGTTCGATATTTAGGAAGTCGGGGGCTCCCGGGTTTGAGTTTTCGGGAATAAGGATGTTAGTCGATGAGACCACCCCTCGGTGTAGCCATTATAGCGAGTTCCATGCGGAGTGTCATGTTATTCAGGGAACTTGCTTTACCTGCGGCCGACAAGGCCATTTTGCGAAGAAGTGTCCGACCAGAGGTAGCGCGGATGTTACGACTCAGCATTCGGGATCAGTGGCTGGTTCATCACCTCACATAGCTAGGCATACTGCGGCGGGATTATGATTAGCGCGCAAAGGAGCGGAGCAATATTTACAGGTATATTTTCAACCCTTTGGAGATTTGTATGCATTGATAAGTTGGTTATGTGTTAAGTGTTATATGGTGTTAAATTGTGTTTAAGGTAGCCTGGTTAGTATAAAAGGTAAGTCTGGGGACGTGAATTAGTAAGATTGTACGAGAAGGGTACGACGAGTAAGGAAAGAAGTGAACATGTGTTAAGAGTTCGGAAGTGACCATTTCTTTTGTGAAGTGAAGATGCGAAGGGAGTATCCGTTAGACCATGGGTGGGAGTTTTTTTTTGTGATATTAGAGGCGATTCCTCGTTGGCTTGGATTTGAGTTTTTGCGCACATGTTATATTCTGGCCATTGGTGGCATGATCGGTTTTGTAAGTGTAGTAGTGGAGACTACACCGGCGCATGTATGTTTAGAGACTTAGAAGGAACATTCGGGACGAATGTTTCTAAGGGGGGAAGAATGTTATACCCCGTAGTTCCAGGGTATGTATGTGAGGACGTACGTACGAGAATACGATGGTAATATTGGAAAGAAAGAAAGATGTGATTTTTCGACGGAAAAGTTTCCGGGTTTTGTGAAGGAAAAAGGTTCGTTGATGGGAATTGGATTCCCATATTTGGTATTTGGGCTTCTTGGATTATTTTAGAATTATGAGATTTTATTTTCGGAAATGGTCACGTGGGACCCACGGGAGAAATTTACGGTTTTGTGGGGCCCACTTTGTTTTTGAGATTTTTGGTATTTTGGATATTTTCGAAAGACGAAATATTTTGGGCAGTAGGGGAGACACGTGTCACCCCATGTGACACCTTGGCGGGTGGAGGGACAGTGTCTTGCACTTGTCCGTGAAATGGCCTCACACTGCACCATTTTCGTTGGCCATGTGGTGTGGTGGGACCCACACACATGGCCCAATCTTGACCACACACTTGCATAGATCTTGACCCTTGATTCTTATAAATACCCCCCTTAATGCAAGACTTCATATCATCCACACTTAAGCTTTCCAAGGCAAAAATATCCCCTCCCTTTAGCTTGTTTTCGTCCCCCACCCCACTCGTGTAGAAAATACTTCAAGTATTGTTGTATAAATCCCAAATACCTTAGCCTAGTATCCTAGTAGTATTCCAAAGTTATTTCAATACTAGGAGCAGGAAATACTACTTTATTTCTATAGTCGCAAAATGAAACCTAGAAAAATCTTCATAGCTTGGTTGAAGTGTTTAGAAGTTGTTTAGAAACTTCTAAGGGTCGCTTGGAGCGGGTTGGGCGTAAGGAATTGGAGCTAAGCGTTGCTCGGGATCAACTTATAATCTTGGATAATTTTGGGCTTATCGAGGTAATGATCTATGCCTTATTGTAATTGGATATTACATATTGTAGTAGTTTAGAATTGAATATAAGATATATTGGAAGGATAATTATAAAGAATTGAACTGTATTTACATTGGGTGTATTCTGATGACTTGTAGTATTATTATGGGCGGTGTTGTACGTCCGTTAGGCGTGTAACCCCTCGAGTTGTGGGCTTGGTAGAGGGCCTCGATAGAGAGAGATTTATGTGGTTGCGGGGAGTGCACAAATTTCTGTAGCATAAGGAACCTTGTACTTTGAAATGTGCTACAAAGAGATCGAGGAGTTGATAGACGTTTTGTGGCCTTTATAGGTTGAAATACTGCGAGTAGCGTATTCTACTTGAAGGGTGGAAAAGGCTAGCAGGGTTGTAGTACTTTGGAGCGTTTGCTAATTGTCGATAATCGTCGCGAGGTATGTGAACCTCTTCCTATCTTTTCTAGCATGATTGTTGTGAACTATGTAGTACGGTAGACGTACATGTGCTAAATGAATTTGGTTGGTTTTAAAACATAAAGTGTTATAACGGCTTTATGGGAAGTTTGTTATAACAACTTTATGTAGGTAAAGAAATGGTTTGTGGTTTTTAAAAGATAAGAGACTTGACTTATAAATGACTTGATATGAGATATTAAGGACTTGGTTTGTGTTAAAAAGTTGTGAAACCGCATTTTTTTGAGAATGGGTAATTGGGTTTTTAAAAGGATAATGTTTTATTAATTTCAGCAATGAGAATAAGTATCGAACAAACCACTGCAGCGTTAATAAAGGAAAATGTATTGACAAATAACTAATTATATTAAAACCAGTAGAAACCTCCATCTGCATAGAAGCTAAGATAAGACAAAATGGTATTACATTTCCTAGATCATGGCTGCTTTAATACGATCATTAATAACAAGTATTGATTTTTCTTAAAAATTCCAAAGTAAGGAACTTGTTTTCTAAAAGAAAAGAGACTTGAAGAATTTGAAGTATTTTGGTTTAAAAGAAGGTATGAAAATTGTTTTGGTTTACTTGAAATGATAGTTACTCTATTTTTGATACTACGGGTATCGTGTGACTTTTGTAAAAGAAAGGGATCTTTTGAAAGAATTTAAGTATGACATACTTTGGGGTTAAAACCCGGATTTTTGGCATAAAAAAAGTACCTTGAGTGTGAGTAAACTTGCCTATGCTAGTTGTGATAGCCTTTGTTGTGCAAGTATTGTATTTCTATGACTACCGCATCTCTCGATGGAGGGTCGGTTATCTTGTTATATCCTCGGACCTACTGACACGTTGGGTGGCCCACGGGTAGGGTTCCGTTAGGATTGTTGTTCCATGGACTAGCTCTCCATGAGGTTCTTGATGCGAGTTGGTTACGATAGCTAGCCCCGTACTTGCCCGATCGTTCTTGATGCGAGTTGGTTACGGTAGTTGGCTTTCGCATTTGCCGATCGATTCTTTATAGTATCGTTCCACGGACTAGTTCCCCACAAAGTCTCGTGATGCAGGAGGTTCTGGTAGTTTGCCTCGTGCTTGCCCGATCGTGACGTGGCCAGTGGTTACGTAGTTGCTTCACTCGCCCCGGTCATCTTCGTGACGCAGGTGGAATGAGGTTGGTACGGTAGGTTCTGGTAGTTGGCTTTCGAACTTGCCCCGGTCAGCTTCGTGATACAGTTATTTAGTATGGTTGGTACGGTAGGTTCTGGTAGTTGGCTTTCGTACTTACCCGTCGATTGATAGCAGTTGGATTACAGTGGCTATGCCTTCGTACTTTCCCCGTACGGTTTTTATGACACAGGTGGGAACTGGTGTTCATGTGTACTCCTCGGTGTTGTTATATCATGTGAGCTGCGATGAAAGGAATTCCACGGGCATGATTGATATGGTGGGCGAAGACCGGTTATATTTGAGTGATGACTTTGTGGCGTGAGTCCTCGACTTGACATAGCGCTTACATGTTGTGTACTGTAGTTTGGTTATCATATATGTCTCCTGTTTTATATAGACTATTATGATTTCATTTACAGTATTTTCAGTTTCACATACTTGGTACTGTTATCTTGACCTCGCCGGGTGCGTTCATGCCGCAGTAAGTACACCAGCTTGTTGAGCCTCGCTCATAGGATCGCATTCGTTGGGAAGCTCCGTTTCTCCGAGGCTTATCTTTTAGTATAGTCCCTGTCATTGTAGATACTTGTACATTCTGGGTATGGCGGGCCCCGTCCGTCATAGTTGTTGTTATATTCTTAGAAGTGCAGTAATGCTGTGTGGCGGGGTTTGTAAAGGATTATGGTATTCGGTTTATGTCTATACATGAAGGTAACCGTTTTGTTTGCTTTTTCTTATGTTGTCTCTTGTTTCCTGTTTAAATTTTATTTCCGCTGATTTTCTCTGATGTTGTTATCACTAGGGTGCCCGGGGTAAGACACCAGTCGCGGGCCCGAGATCGGGTCGTGACACATTTAAGGCCCAACAATTCAGCTAACCAAAGGGGATTACACGCCTTAACAGGACGTGTAAAATTCCGCCCCACAAATTAATACGAAACTAGTTGCATATTTAAAGCCATTCTTGGCTAAACATATACAACAACACAAAGTCCTTTTCCAATTCTTTTTCAATCCAACTTCTTAGGCCTAACATGTTATATAGTCATAAACAACTTAACAATTATAATTCCTTCTTTATATAACATGTAACGATTAAACTAATAATCCAATTGAATCACAATCTTAAGGGCTAACATACTAGTTTTCGGATTAGAGTTCCAATAGCCAAAACACTTATCAAACTTCATAATATATACCTCATGCATGCTAATATCCACAAATACAATGATAAGAAATCTTTAATTGCTAAAACGACAAGATTTATACCTTCACAAGTCCTTAAAACTTTCAAGATTCAAAGTCGCTCCTTAGCAATTCTTAGCTCCTTTTCTTATGTTCCCATCCGCTCCAAGCACTCCTTAGAAGCTCATGAAGAACTTCTCTTCAAGTTCCATCTTCAAAGTTGAAGAACACCTTAGGGTTTCGCCTTGCGACTAACGTAAAAACGTCATTTTTACGAAATCTTTCTATTGAGATATCCTTACAATACCCTTAGGGACCTTGGGTTAAAGTCTTATGAATATTAGACAACAATTGAAAAATTTTCTTGTCTCATTTTGCTCAAAGCCGAGAGCCTCACTTTCAACAAGACAAGTTTCTTGAAATTTTTCTCTAAGTATAGAATGATCAAGTCTTGCACTACTAGTATGCTTATATAACACATTGTAGGGTCTAGATTATAACACATGTTAGATTTGGATGGAAGAGATCAAGCCAAGTGGCCCTTGGACTTAGTCAACAATGTCAAACTCTTAAATTAGCAAGACTTGGTCATCTTAACATTTGGCCTAAAGACCATTTTGCCCTTGCATTAATTTCGTCCAAGACCAATGTGGGGGGTGCCATGTGTCGCCCTCCCATTCGTCCATAAAATTCCGTAACCCTCGTGGGTCCCACAAAACGTAAAATTCCTCGGGTGGGCCCCACGTGACCAATTCCGTAAAAATAAATTGCCATAATGATAATAAGTTCCATACTCTTCAATTAATGCATTTTGAGAATCTAATTCTCCTCAACAAATATTTTTCCTTTCCGACGTTCGGAAGATTTTCCGTCGGAAAAACAATTCTCCCTTTCGTACCCTTTTCAAGTCTTGAGTTCCTTACGTACATTCTCTTAAACATGTCCTGGACTTACGGGGTGTAACATTCTTCCCCCCTTAGAAACATTCGTCCTCGAATGTTTTTTCGGAGTCCAATCTAATTAGATAGCGACATAGTCTCCTTTCACTACACCCTTCATACAACATATGCCACCCATGGCCACATAACAATACTTATACTAAGATGTCAACCTTGGAACTCACGAAGCCAACTAGTCCATACTCATAATGACCTCAAAGTCTGTCGTAATCATCTCTACTAGGTCTACTAGGGTCTGACGACTGTATCATCACCGGACAAATCTCATATACCCACTCAGCTACCACCCCAAACACTTACGGGTGTAGTTACCTCGAGAGGTCCTTACGGATTCGGGCTCTATTCCTTTACACTTGGTCGCTATCCTTCTTACTGGTCGTACTCTTTTCGTACTTCCAACTCATACTAGCATACATACATAACTTCCATACCGATTCTGGCCCCCAATCTTTTGGAGTCACTCTATTAAACAACATAAGGCCATTTCCGGCTCTCACGACCTGGTTCCGGTGGAACGCGTCCACGAACCCGTAAAACAATTAACTAGACTTGGGCCTTGCACCCTCGTGACCCTGTCACGTAGCGGAACTACTACCAACTGATCCCACTCCATTTCAGGCTATGGGGCGACCCGCAATAGGTCCTCACCCCGTCCCACCGTCGCACTTAACTCTTATTCTTGGTCTATAATAAATCTTTCTACCCGAGAAGACCTTGTACATCTAAGGTGTCAGCGGTCATCAAAGTTCTTAGGCTCGCAATTTCCATGCTCCAAGCCTACCTTACCAGTCCCATGAACGGTACAAAAACTTCTCATAATACCATAATCGTGTCGTCTTGATCACAACAACCATTACTTACTCTATACGGACCTCATCCGTACAATTCTCTTAAGCCTACCATGTAGCTTAATATATTAACATGGTATTCCATTAGGTTTCTTAACATGACTTCTTAAGGGTTCACTGCCCTATCAGACAGCTCATCCTTCCCCAATTATCTCAAAATAAAACATAAGACCTTGGCGAGAATTCATTAACTGTTTCATACCTTCCCGGTATCTAGTTAGTCTTTACCAACTCTTGGTAATCTAAAATCATTCTAGGAAACACGCGTCTGACCCTCATACATAACTCCGTATAGCTGTATGTCATAATACCAACTATACTATAATCATTACCAACCTGGATACGCAATCCACAAAGTCCTTCCTGGGTCACTGCTGCCTTTCTCATAGCTGCAATCAACATAACTCGTTAGGGAGAGACGACCCTAACAACACAGCTCTATCGCACGATCTCAGAGTGAGAAGAATGGAAACCAATCCTAAATTTCCTGCAGCCTCCTGGTTATAGATGTGGTGCACAACACACCGATAACCAAGACTCTACTAGACACGGTCTGTAGACACTTTCCGAGGACTAACTGCTCTGATACCACTTTTGTCACGACCCGACCCCGGGCCGCGACTGGTGCCCTACCTTGGCACCCTTCTAATCATACAACATAATAAACTGCGAAAGAGAAATAACACTTTTTTTTTAAACCAAGGCCAAGCCGATAAGGCTGCCATAACATAAAAATTACCCAAAGTCTACACTGCTTAATAATGTAAAACAACTCTAGCTATCCATTGCCCCAGATGAATACATACCTCTAAGATTTGAACAAATACTATGACGACAAGACCCGCTGTACTTCAATATACATAGCCATGACAACTCGGAACATTGGAGCCATCTCAAAATCTTAACCAGATCCTGGCTCGCGGATCCACAATGTACCTAAACTGCGGACATGAACGGCCCGAAGAAGTCGCATAACAAAAGTGCGAATATGGAACGGAAAATAAGGTACATAAACAAATCATAAGCGTACAAAAGAATGACAGGCAAGTATAAAAAGTGGTACATACCGAATCTACCGTGTCATTACCATCTCGTGAACTTAATCATACCTTATTATCTTTTCCCATTTTTTAATAAAAGTTATAGTCACATTCTTACGTACAGGCTTAGGAAACACCGTCAAGTTCATTACCATATAACTTACTTACATTACATAACATAATCCGACCCTTTGTGGAGGGACGCCTATACTGTCCGGCCCAATCTGGGACGCGATAAAGTCACATAGTCTGCCCATAAAGGTATCTTTGCCCGCCCAATCTGGACGCGGTAAGGTAACCTAGTCTACCCATAAAGGTATCTTGCTCGCCCAACTCGACGCGTAAGGTTACATAGTCGCCCATAAAGGTATCTTGCCGCCCAATCCCGGGACGCGGTAAGGTCACATAGTCGCCCGTAAGGTATACCGCCCGACCCAACTGGGACGCGGTAAAGTCATATAGTCTGCCCGTAAGGTATACTTCCCGCCCAATCACGGGGCCGCGGTAAAGTCATATAGTCTGCGTAAAGGTATCTTGCCGCCCAATCACGGATGCAGTAAGGTCACATAGTCTGCCCATAAAGGTATACTGCCCGACCCAATCTGGGACGCGGTAAAGTCATATAAAATCCGGGAATTTAACCCAACGTACTACGTGCCTCTACTCCTTTAAAATGATTCTCTTTCAAATAAAACTTCCAAGATACTAACTACCGTAGTATCAAGTCATATCTACTTTTCAAGACAAGTCACAATACCTTTTAGAAATACATTTAAGGCTTCTAAATCAAGTGGCTTCTTTCTTTAAAACCTTAAGCAATTGGTACCTTTAAAACAATTTGCCCTTTTTTATTTCAAATAATTTCTTTGCTTACATTACTGAAGAAAACCATTCTTTTAATCTTCCATAAAGTTGTTATAACCAACTTCCCATAAAGCCGTTATAACTCTTTATATCTTAGACAAATTCATTCCTTTTTATAACCAAGAGACTTATACTTTCAAATCAAATCACATAGCTTTCAAAGTCTCTTAACTTTTAAGAAAACAAGTTTCTTAACTTTCGAATGGCAAGAAATCAATACTTTCCAAATCAAGTATTCTTTACTTGTAAATCAATTCATTTCTTCCTTTAAGAATCAAGTCCCATAACTTGAAAAATAAAGTCCCTTAACTTTTTAAAAATTTGAGGTCCATAGTCTTAAAACTTCATACGTAAATTCTTATAAATTAAGTAACATATACTTTGGTGCGTTGTGAATAAGTTATACTTATTTATAACGATCTTAATCAAGTAGCCATGATCTAGAAAATGTAATACAATTTTGTCTTATCTTAGCTTCTATGCAGATGGAGAATTCTACTCATTTTAATATTATCAATTGTCATTACATTTTCCTTTATTAACGCTGCAATGGCTTGTTTGATACTTATTCTCATTTGTGCCGTAACTTAGCCAAGTCAACTTGGCTCCAAATACCTCCTAACGACTCTTACCAACATCCCCCATAAGACTTGATAAGAACATAGGATAACTTAGACATAACCTTTACGTAGAGTAAATCAACATACATACCTCTTAACTTCTAAGAGTAGAAGGAATCATGAAATAGTACTACATGTATATTCCATACATAGAATCATGTCAAAGGAAGGAAGAGGTTCACATACCTCGCGACGATTATCGACAAATAGCAAAATGCTCCAAAGTACCTCAACCTTGATAGCTATTCCATCCTTCAAGTAGAATACGCTATACTTAGTACTTCAACCTATAATGACCATAATACGTCCATTAACCTTTAGCTTCGAACGTAGAATATTCTAAGTTCAAAGTCACTAAATTCTACGGAAAATCGGACAACACTTCCTTTGTTTCTACATACTTTGCCACCTTTTTCAAGGCCGAATTCAATAACCAAACACGCCACATTTAAGGCCCAACAATTCAGCTAACTAGGGGATTACACGCCTTAACAGGACGTGTAAAATTCCGCCCCACAAATTAATACGAAACTAGTTCCATATTTAAAGCCATTCTTGGCTAAACATATACAATAACACAAAGTCCTTTTCCAATTCTTTGTCAATCCAACTTCTTAGGCCTAACATGTTATATAGTCATAAACAACTTAACAATTATAATTCCTTCTTTATATAACATGTAACGATTAAACTAATAATCCAATTGAATCACAATCTTAAGGGCTAACATACTAGTTTTCGGATTAGAGTTCCAATAGCTAAAACACATATCAAACTTCATAATATATACCTCATGCTTGCTAATATCCACAACTACAATGATAAGAAATCTTTAATTGCTAAAACGACAAGATTTATGCCTTTACAAGTCCTTAAAACTTCCAAGATTCAAAGTCTATCCTTAGCAATTCTTAGCTCCTTTTCTTATGTTCCCATCCGCTCCAAGCACTCCTTAGAAGCTCATGAAGAACTTCTCTTCAAGTTCCATCTTCAAAGTTGAAGAACACCTTAGGGTTTCGCCTTGCGACTAACGTAAAAACGTCATTTTTCCGAAATATTTCTATTGAGATATCCTTACAATACCCTTAGGGACCTTGGGTTAAAGTCTTATGAATATTGGACAACAATTGAAATTTTTTCTTGTCTCCTTTAGCTCAAAGCCGAGAGCCTCACTTTCAAAAAGACAAGTTTCTTGAAATTTTTCTCTAAGTATAGAATGATCAAGTCTTGCACTACTAGTATGCTTATATAATACATTGTAGGGTCTAGATTATAACACATGTTAGATTTGGATGGAAGAGATCAAGCCAAGTGGCCCTTGGACTTAGTCAACAATGTCAAGCTCTTAAATTAGCAAGACTTGGTCATCTTAACATTTGGCCTAAAGACCATTTTGCCCTTGCATTAATTTCGTCCAAGACCAATGTGGGGGGTGCCATGTGTCGCCCTCCCATTCGTCCATAAAATTCCGTAACCCTCGTGGGTCCCACAAAACGTAAAATTCCTCGGGTGGGCCCCACGTGACCAATTCCGTAAAAATAAATTTCCATAATGATAATAAGTTCCATACTCTTCAATTAATGCATTTTGAGAATCTAATTCTCCTCAACGAACATTTTTCCTTTCCGACGTTCGGAAGATTTTCCGTCGGAAAAACAATTCTCCCTTTCGTACCCTTTTCAAGTCTTGAGTTCCTTACATACATTATCTTAAACATGTCCTGGACTTACGGGGTGTAACACTTACGTACGTTCTTATAAACATGTCCTGTAATTACGGGGTGTAACACACCAGTCGCGGGCCCGGGGTTGGGTCGTGACAGGAAGAGTTCCACATACAATAACTTGCATTTAGAAATTCCAAGGTACTATCACGTCGTGCATCAATAAGGATTAAGATCCAATAACTTAATGTACGTCTGCCGTACAATCTTTCCTTTATAAAAACTCAAGACACTAGAACTTGTAGCATCAAGGTACTTTCACTTTTAAAATCAAGTTACTTATTCATTCCAAATCGAATTACCTATACTCTTCAAATCCATTAATAGGAACTTCCCTTTTATAAATCCAAAGTACTATGTATATAGTACATCACTAAGTACTTGTTATACCCCGTATTTTCAGTGTATGTACGCAGGGACGTACGTAGGAAATTTCGAACTTGAGAATAGGCTTGGCCGAATTATTTTTGTGCACAACACCCGATTAGAGTCGTTTTTCGACGAAACGTTTCCACAGCTTTCGTAGGGGAATTTCCGGCTATGTCATTTTTAATTTTTACGGATTTTTCCGAGAGACGAAACGTGTTGGGCCAACGAGAGGGCGCCACTTGGCACCCTCTCATCAAGTGACGTGAGTGGGCGGTAAAGGGAGGGTTGGACGAATTGGCCTTGTTGGTCAAGGGGAGTTGGTAGGATATTTTGTGTGTTAGTTGGTCAAGGACACATGGGTGAATCTTGGCCCTACACTTGCCTTGCACTTGGCAAGATCTTGGCCATTGGTTGGCCTTCACTTGACCTATAAATACCCACCCCTTTGAAGACTAATTCATCCATAAATTTGCCTAAGTCTTGAAAGCTCTCCTTCTCCCTCTCCTTGTGTTGAGTTCGGCCGCGGGCCTCCCCCGTGTGGCCGAGCACCCCTCTAGGGGTGCTATCCGAGAGTGTACCCCCCAGAGCCTATTTTTTATTGTATTATACACGCCCTTTTGTGGTGTAGAAATACTCTCCAAAGTATTGTTATAATGCCCAAATTACCTTAGCCGTATACCTTGTTGTATTCTAAGGTTATACCTATACGAAAAGCCCAGAAATACTATTATACTTCCCGTCAGTCACAAAACCGAAACCCTAGGAAAAATCTCCATAGTCCGTTGGAGTATTGTGTAGAAGTTGGTTAGAACTTCTAAGGGTGGTTTAGAGCGGGTTGGAGCTAAACGTTGCCCAGGATCGACATCTCTACTTGGATAATTATGGGCTTATCGAGGTAATTATCTTGTCCCCCTATTGTAATTGGAGATTACATGTTGTTAGAATATATAGTTGAAGTATACTATATATAGTACTGAACTTAGTGTTGTGGCAATGTCCTTGGACTTAAGCCTGAATTTAAAGAAGAGAACTGAACTGTAATTACATAGGACTGTATTACAGTAGACTTGTGTAGTCTAGACTTTGATAGACTTGTGTAACCTGTATAGGTTGAATGTTCTGCAAGTAGCATGTGCTACTTGAGAAGGTGGACCAGGCTAGCCGGGTTATAGCCGTGGAGCGATTTGCTAATAGTCGATAATCGTCGCGAGGTATGTGAACCTCTTCCTATCTCTTCTAGCATGATGTGTGTATAACTATGTAGTACGGTAGACGTACGTGTGTTAATTGAACGTAGTTGTACGGCAATGTCTTTTGACTTAAGCCCGAATAATAATAATCTTGAAGTAGTTCAAGAGAATTAAGAACTGTTTTTAAAAGCTTAAGAGTTATACTAGCTTTATGGGAAGTTAGGTATAACGGCTTAAGAGAGATAAAACAAATGTTTTAGTTATGTTAGAAGTTAAGAGACTTAACTTAAGTGAATTATGTGAATTCTGTGTGAAACCTCATTCGTGAGAAATGAGTACTTGGTTTTTAAAAGGGATAATGTTTTACTGATTTCGGAAATCAGAAATGTGTATCGACAAACCACTGCAGCGTTAATAAAAGGAAATGTTTTGAATAATTAAGTATTATTAAAACCGGAGAAACTCCATCCGCATAGAAGCTAAGATGAGACAAAATGATATTTCCTAGATCACGGTACGTAATAAGATTGTTATAAACAAGAATGTCCTACTTATGTTTCTCGATCGTTTAAAGAGAATTATATTCTTAAAAGAATAAGGCTATGAACTACTTAAACCTTTCTAAAATAAGAAACGTGAACATTTGAAATTAGGCAAACTTGGGCGTTTGGAAAATAATGTTGTTACTTGATTTTACAAAGGTAAGTGTTTTGGTTTACTTAAAAAAAGTCACTCTATTTTATACTACGGGTATTGCGTGACTTATGTGGAAGAAACGGATCTTTTAAAGATTTAATGTGTGAAGTACTTTGGGGATAGATACCCGAACTTGTTAGTAGAAAGTACCTTGTGTGAATAACTTGATTGTATTGGTTTGTGATAGCCTTGTAATACTTTCTTGTTGATTTGATAAGTAAACATGTTAGGATGCTACGTGTGTTAGTATCTTGTGATGTTGTGTAAGAGGGTTATTATTGTTGTGCTTACGTTGTTAAACGTTAAGCCCGTTGTACTGTTATTGTATCACATACCCCCTTGACTTGTTATACCGAGGGCTTGCCACCCTTGATGCGGGTCTATAC
Source organism: Przewalskia tangutica (assembly GCA_029844215.1). Lineage (NCBI taxonomy): Eukaryota > Viridiplantae > Streptophyta > Magnoliopsida > Solanales > Solanaceae > Przewalskia > Przewalskia tangutica. The sequence goes on from JAQGDG010000030.1 coordinate 487,762, forward strand.
GGCCTATGCGGTCTATGAGACTATGCGAGGCCGTATGCTCGTGATTGATCATTCCGTGTTTAGCCGATCGCGGGGATTCCTATGCGGTCTTTGAGGACTATGTGGTCTTTGAGGGCTATGCGGGCGCGGGAGCCTAGCGGATACCGAGGTTAAGGCGCCGATCGCGGTATACCTCGGTGGTCTAGGACCGTGATTCGAGGAATACCTTATGCGCGGTCTGTGTGACCTATGCGAGTCAGCGGAGTTCGGATAGACGCGCACATTGATATTGCGGGCAAGTGGCCAGCTTCGATCATGTGGTGCGGTCTAGAAAGACCTCGTGATACAGTTTATGGCATTTGTGGTACTGGGGGTCTTAGTAGTCGGCTATGCCTTCGTACTTACCGTCCGCATTTTTATTGTGATGACTTTGAGGCGTGAGTCCACGACGGCATATCGCTATTGTGAACGTAGTTTGGTTATCATACTCTCTCGCTTTATATGGACTACTATGATTTCATTTACGATTTTGATTTCACATACTTGGTACTGTTATCTTGACCTCGCCCGAAGTGCGTTCATGCCGCAGTAAAGGTACACCGATCGTTGATCCTCGCTCTTAGGGTCACTGATTGCGTTTGGGAAAGCTCCGTTTCTCCGAGGCTTATCTTGGTATAGTCCCTGCCGTTGTAGGTATTTACATTCGCGGTATGGCGGAACCTGTCCGCCATTGTTATCGTATCATTTCTTAGAGGTCCAGTAATCGCTGTAGGAAGGGTTTGTAAAAAGGATTAAACTGCTCATTTGTAAGAGTTGTTATTTATATATATGCCGAAGGCAAGTTTTCCTCGACATCGCTTTGTACTTCATTTGTTTCATGTATGTGTTTTATGTTCATTGATTACTGATGTTGTATCACTAGGGTGCGGGGTAAGGCACTCCACGCCCGGGCAGGTCGTGACGATCTATCAAGGAATAGATAGACAACTTCCATTTTGGAAACCCCAAAGTACTATCTAGGGAATATATATTACAACTTCCATTTTGAAAACCCCAAAGTACTATCTAGGGAATATTTCATTTATACCCCAATAACAAGACAAGTATACTTCAAGAAACAAGTCATGTATACTCCAATAACAAGGCAAGTATCGTCGAAACAAGTCATGTATACTCGATAACAAGGAAAGTATACTTCAAGAAACAAGTCATACCGATAGAAGAAAGTAGTTCACATACCTTATCGTTCTTCTACCAATCCGTTAAGTGGAATACGCCTCCCGTAGCACTTTAACCTATAATGATAATAGCATGTCTATCAACTACATGCCTTTAAGGGTAGGTTATGGACTAAGTAAAGTTCCCATTTCTACGAAAAATTGGGCAGCATTTCCTTTGTTTCTACGTACTTTTCCACCTTTTCCAAGGCCCAATTTCAACAACCAACAAGCCCCGACTAAGGGCACAATCCATACAACAGCCAAAGGGGATTACACGCCTACTAGATGTGTAAAATTCTGCCCCACAATCATACATAAACGATCCATAAAAAGCGATCAATTAATCAACATTAAAGGGTACAATGTGAAGCCTTTTAACACCCTTTTATACCCTTAATATCTTAGGACTTTCATTAGAAATTTCCATACTTAAACATTCATAATGAGGCTGAATTTCAGAATTCCAACACCCTAAAAGCGATCCGAAGCGTATAATAACGTCCAACAGTTTTATAGAATATGCGGCCAACAACTACAATCCGATAACTCTTTCCTTTTCCAACACTTCTATATATGATATATCAACTTATCAACAACCATATTACTTCATTTTAACATGCGACAAAGTGTAATTAACAATAATAATAACCAATGAATCCAACGACGCCAAAATGGCCTAGTCTACTCACTTCCAAATATTTTCCAAACCTTTTTTAATCTTCATTAATTTTAGTACAAGTTCATCCATACATATCAACAATAAGTAATATCCAATTACTTTAAAAGAAGAAGAGCCATTACCTTATTTTTGGCTCCAAAATCGGTAAAAACAGTCCGGGTAAGATTGACCCGCAGTTTTCGTTTCGCTCCACTTCATTAAGTTCCAATCACATATATGTATCCCCTACAACCTTGTAACCAACTTATCTTCACGGTTTACCTCCAAAAAGTCGACGAATCAAGTTAGGGTTTCACCCTCATTTTCGGCCAACACAAGATTTGGAGGGTTTGGAGAGTTAACTTGTTTTAGCACTTGGTTTAGGAGATAATCTTGGAGAAAGAAACTTGTCAACACTTGTTGATCTTTGGCTATGGAGATTTTCGAAAATGGAGCTCAAAGGGAGAAGATGAGAGCTAAATTGATAAGTGTATAATGTCCAAGTCTTGCAAGATTTGGATATTTATCCAAGTGTAATGACAAGTGGAGTGGGACCCATGTCCACTTGTCCTCAAGTCTCAAAATATCTAATGTGAGTCAAAGTCTTGCAAGACAAGTGGGGGGGGTGACACGTGTCACCCTTCTACTGGTCTAAAATAATTCTTTCACAAAATAATTCTATACTTGGCCAAAATATCAAAAGATCTCATGGGCCCCACAACATCGTAAAATTTCCCGTGGGCCCCACATGACCAAATCCGAGACTTCAAAATCCAAAACTAATTTCGTGACTCCAATTAGGAGAATTGAACTCTGAGTAATCAAATTGTCGTATTCACATTTTCGAATTAATTCCTTAAGAAAATGTAGCTATACTATCTTAAGCGTCAAGTCTTACTTCCTTACTTACGTTCTCAAATACATGTCTTGGAACTACGGGGTGTAACAATGTTTTTCTATTTGACAACTCTTCACGTGACAAATGTATTGACTGTTGAGGCTCATATGGCACTACTAGAAGGAGAAGGGGATAATGCTCCTACTGATGCAGAGAGGGCTGAAAGGCTGAAGGCTATTGAGACTTGGGAAAGTCAAGAGTTTCTGTGCAGAAACTATATTCTCAATGCCTTGGATGACTCTCTCTATGATATCTAGTCCACGTTCAAAACGGCAAGGGAATTATGGCAGTCATTGGGGAACAAGTACAAGACTGAGGTTTCTTGTTCAAAGAAGTTAAATCATCGTGAGTTTACGAACTTTAAGATGAGCGATGTCAAGCCTGTTGTCAAGCAAGTGGAGGAACTCCAAGTCATTGTTCATGAGTTAGAGGTTGAAGGTATGAGTCGTAACCCGAATTTCCTTATTGGTGTTATTATTGAAAAATTACCTCATTTTTGGAAGGATTTTAAAGTTTATCTTAAGCATCTAACCGAGGAAATGGACTTTGAGCAATTGGTTCTTAAACTTTGAGTTGAAGAGGATAACCGGAAGAGTGAAAAGGCTGATGTTGTTTCCTTGGAGCCTAATGCAAACATGGTTGAAGGAAATCCATCTAAGGCCAAGTTTCAGAAAGGCAAGGGCAAGTTTGTTGGTGTCAAGCCATCTTTTGCAGCCGAGAGGAATGCACTCGCCCCACAAAAGACCAATGCGTTCAAGAAATTACATGTTGGTGTCTGTTGGGTGTCACGATAAACACAGGCATAGAGCAAAGAATTATCGCCTTCGCAAAAATCGGGGATGTGGTTTTAGAGTTTCGGGTAATTCCAACCAATCCAACCATACTGAAACTAAAAACCAATTCATTGGTGTTGTTGCTGCTCAAGCAAATCTAGTTACAAATTCAACCGATTGGTGGATGGATACGGGTGCTCTATCGATGTGTGTTCTGAAAAAGATATGTTCTCATCCTACCAGCCCATCAAAGATGGAGAACCTTTGTTCGTAGGGAATGTTGTTGTTGTGAATGTGGAAGGAAAAGGAAGGTGATTTTGAAACTCATCGACACACCCGAACCGGGCGTGGATGGTGCCTACAGGCACCTTACCTTAACAATACAAGTAAACTGCGGAAATTTAAATAACCCTTATTTTTTTTTCTTTTAAAACAACCGTACGTGCAAGGGCAAAGCCGACAAGGCTGCCATATATACATAAACCAAAAGACACTACACCGTACATGAGTCGATCCACATATGAATACGCACCTCTAGGAGTTAAAGCGAAATATGACGACAAGGCCCGCCGTACCCAAAGCTGCACAAAGCACATCTTGAAGGATATATACCAAAAAGATAAACTCTGGACGGAGGAGCTATCCAAAACCACAGCAGATCCTACACTGCCGATCGCCAACAGCGTACCTAAACTGCGGCGTGAACGCGGCCCGAAGGAGGTCGATCTGAAGAATGTACCAAGTATGTGAACATTAAATCGTAATAAAATCATAACGATCTAAACAAAAGCAGAGACATGTATGATAGCCAACCTACGATATAACACATAAGCGGTCATATCAAGTCGGGGGCGCAAGCCCTCAAAGTCATTACTCAAATATAACCATGGGTCTCGCCCGTAATATCATTCGTGCGTGGAATCCTTCCTCATCGCTGCGATCCGTGATGTAATAACACAATAAGGATACATGAACACCAAGTCCCACCTGTCCTAAATACCTCGTGGTCTCATGCCGGAATCCCACATCGTAAAAGCATGACCATACGGTAACACAAACAAATCGGGGACATATATGATAATCAAATTACAACACCGTGCCTTACTAACAATGAGAGTAAGCGGTAGTATCCTTACAATATAAAATAGGAAGCTCGCGATCAGCGGGACCACGCGCGATATCATTTAGCAATCCTTTTCACGGGACTATTTCACCCGCGTAGGTCACGTGGACCCGCGTGAGGTATTCCTCGCATGGGACTATTTCACCGCGTAAGCCCTTACGGACTCGCGTGAGGTATTCCTCGCGTAGGTGGACGCCCGCGTGGGACTATTTCACCGCGTAAGCCTGCGGACTCGCGTGAGGTATTCCTCGCATCGTGGGTAGCAAATCCACGGAAATATGCAATGCCACAACCGGGAATGACCGGGCAGTGATATACCAATAGCACACCGGCTATTTCCGACACATAGGCAAATCCTCGATTAACAAGCCAAAGTCCTTACGAAAGGCACACTTAGAATAATTCTCGATTAATCAAGCCAAAGTACTTATCGGGCACACTTAGACTAATTCTCAATTAATCAAGCCAAAATACTTATCGAGGCACCAATAGAAAAATTCTCATTTAACAAGCCAAAGTACTTATTAAGGCACTTAGACAAATCCTCAATTTATCAAGCCAAAGTACTAATCGGAGCGCGTAGAATTATTCTCAATTAATCAAGCCAAAGTACTAATCAAGGCACACTTAGACAAATTCTCAATTAATCAAGCCAAAGTACTTATCGAGGCACCAATAGAAAAATTCTCATTTAACAAGCCAAAGTACTTATTAAGGCACACTTAGACAAATCCTCAATTTATCAAGCCAAAGTACTAATCAGGGCACACATAGAATTATTCTCAATTAATCAAGTCAAAGTACTAATCAAGGCATCATAGAATAATTCTCTTTTAACAAGTCAAAGTACTTATCAAGGCACACTTAGACAAATTCTCAATTTATCAAGCCAAAGTACTAATCAAGGCATACATAGAATAATTCTCTTTTAACAAGTCAAAGTACTACGTACGTACATTCTTTTATAAAATACTCCTTTCTATGTAAAACCCCAAGATACTAACACGTAGTATCAGCGTGTCTATTTTTCAAAGTAAGTTACTATACTTTTAGAAAACTCATTTCAAAGCTTGAAATCAAGTAACTCCAAATTTTCACAATCTAGGCAACTTATGCCGATTAATCAAAATAGACAACTTTCTAAACCTTCCATAAAGCCGTTATAACCAACTTCCCATAAAGCCGTTATAACCCTTTGTGGTTTTAGATATCCATTCCTTGATAACCAAGAGACTTATGCTATTAAAACCAAGTATCACATACTTACAAATCAAGTTCTTAACTTTCAAAATACTTCAAGTCTCTTAATAGTTAGAAAACAAGTTTTCTTCTACTTTTTAAACCTCAAGTAACTTCACCCTTAACACAAGTTACTTCTCTTAAATCATGTCATTTCTCCTCTTTTAAATCAAATAAGTAAATCACTCCTTTGACTCCCCTAAAGTCATTATAATGACCTTTAGGTTTTAGAACTAAGGAACTAGCCAAAAGATTTGAAAACCACTTCCTTTTTTAAGACTCCATGTACTTTAAGTAAAATACCTTCACTTTTAAGAATCCAAACTTCATCAAGAAAATGGATTCTACAACTTACAATCTAAACATCAAAGTACAATCAAGGAAGTACATAGAACAAATTCTATTTTAGGCAATCCAAATACAACCAAGGAATGGATCATTTAAGGAGTAAAACTTACTTTCTTTATTCTAAGGAATCATGCTAGAAGAGGAGATAGTTCACATACCTTTTCGGCTAAATCCACAAGCTAAGCCGAATACGCCGTGCGTAGAAGTGTCAACCTATAATGGTCACAACAAGACTATCAACTTCTAGTCTCAACGTAGAATAATACTAAGTATACGACCTAATTCTACGGAAAATCGGCGACTTCCTTTGTTTCTACTCACTTTGCCACCTTTTCAAGGCGAATACAATAACCAACAAGCCACATTTAAGGCTCCAAACAACAACCAAACAAAGGGGATTACACGCCTTACAATACGTGTAAAATTCCGCCCCACAATTCATACGAAGTAGTTCAATACTACTAGTCATTCTCGGCCCACAATGACTCAACACAAGTCCTTTCCAATTCTTTTTTATAATTCCAAGTTCTAAGGTCAAACATGTTATATAGTTATAAACTACTTCAACAACTACAATTTCCTTCTTTATACAACATGTGACGCTTAGACCAATAGTCGACTTGAATTGTAATCTTAAGGCTAAACATGCTAGTTTTCGGATTAGGGTTCCAATTGCCAATAAACATATCAAACTTCATACTATATAACACATGCTTGCTAAAATCCATAGCTACAACAATATGTAAGTCTTAACTACTAAAACGACAAAATTTATACCTTTATAAGCCCTTATAATTTCCAAGATTCCAAAGTCGCGCCTTAGCAATTCTTAGCTCCTTTCCTTAGGTTCCAATCCGCTCCAAGCACTCCTTAGGGGCCTATGAAGAACCCATCTTCAAGTTCCATCTTCAAAGTTGAAGAACTCACTTAGTTTCCGCCTTGCGACTAACGTAAAAATACGTTTTTTCCGAAATCTTTCTATTGAGATATCCTTACAATACCCTATGGGACATTGGGTTTAAGTCTTGTGGCTAATGGATCAAAAACTAAATTTTTTTGTGTGGGAATTATAGTGAACCCGAGAGCTTCCTTGAAGAACACAAGGTTCTCTAATTTTTCTAAGTGTAAAAGAGCTAGTCTTGCACTAGTAGCAACCTTATAACACACAATGGAGGGTTTAGATATCAACAAATGTGAGGTTAGGATTAGTTTCACTTGGATCGAGCTGGGTGGACAAGTTGACTTGTCAACAATATCAAGCTTGCAAGACTTATCTTCCAAGATGGTCAATGACCATTATACCCTTGCATAAATTTCGACCAAGCCATGTGGGGTGCCACGTGTCGCCTCTCGTTCGTCCATAAAATTACGTAACCCTCGTGGCCCCACAAACGTAAAATTCCTCGGGTGGGCCCAGCGTGACCAAATCGTAAAAATAAATTTCCATAATATTAATAAGTTCCTTACTCTTCAAATAATACATTTTGAGAATCGATTCTCAATAACGAACATTTTCCTTTCCGACGTCCGAAAGATTTTCCGTCGGAAGAACAATTCTTCCTTTCGTACTAATGTCCAAGTCTTGTTTCCTTACGTACATTCTCTTATACATGTCCTGGACTTACGGGGTGTAACACTCACTTCCTGAAATTTGTAAAAATCTGATTTCTGATCCTGTTTTTAGTAACAAGGGCTTTAAGATTGTATTTGAATCAGACAAATTTGTACTCACCAAATGTGAGATGTATTTAGGGAAAGGTTACCTCAGTGAGGGGCTCTTCAAACTATCTGTTGTACCTACTTAAGACAATTGTCATTATTAATGAAAATGCAGGCACTAACACTGCTTCTATGTATATGGTTGATTCCCCTTCCTTATGGCATTCAAGATTAGGCCATGTTAATTATCGTTCTATATAAAGGATGGTAAGTTTAGACAAGTTGCCAAAATGATCTATGAACAAAATGACTAAGTGTGAAGTGTCACGACCCAAACGACGGGCACCCGAACTCAACCCACCGGGCACCTCTGACCAGACAACCCAAAATTAACCATATATTTATATACATCAAGGCTGATAAGGCCATGTATGACAATGACCACGTGACTCTTAGCTCTGAGCCTGCAAGAAGGACATACCACGACCCGGTGCAACTCAAGTAATTAGAGTGCTCAAAGTATATTGAACCAACAACCTACTAGCGATCATCACCCTCTTAGTAAAACCTACGGGCGTAAAACTTCAGCGTCCGTGAAAGTGACGTCGATCGATGATGTCGAGTATGTCAGACATAAGAAATAACATAATAGAGATGTATCACAATCTGAAACTGAAACAGCTGACCGACAGTATTTGCCTCTGAGTGACTTAGTACAAATGTCTAAATGTTATGCAATATCAATGTAGTATACTGATGGCCACACATGCGTCTATCTTTTCATATCAGCCTCTGTGGGAATAATATACATAAATGTCATGCATGATGCACATGCGGTATGCTACGGCCACACATGCATCTTACTCATAACTGCCTCTGTGGGCATCTGGTTATATTGGCCACACAAGCAATTCATATCATATCGTCTTAGTCATATAGGCATCCATTTAGGACACACAGACATGATATGTGGCCTCTTAGGGCTCTTTTGTGATAGTCTGTACCAGCTGCAGGTGGTGTGCGTATATATCGCCTTTCCCTTTTCCCATATCCCCTACATATATATACAATATTTATCATATAGTAATGTGCATAGCACAAGTGGTCCAGGGTAAAATGTGAATGTAATGCAAATGGAAATACATGAATGACAACACTATATTCCAATTTCAACAGGTGACATATTACTTTTGTACCTTTGACGACACTGTGAATATCATTATCATCTTTTTCACATGTCTCCTTAAGGACTTAGAAATAATTTAGACATGCTTTCAGCATAGAATCAATAACATCAACCTCCTTAACTACTAAGAGTAGAGTACATTATGGAGTAACATGACTATTACGTTTGCCCACAGAATTATGCCAAAAGAAAGGAATGAATTGCCTTCACATACCTTATCGTTGAAAATATTTTACTTTCCACGGATCCTTGTAAGCTCTATGAATGATTATCTATATGTCACGCTTGAACCCGGGCGTGGTAGTGCCTACACAGGCACCCTTCTACCTTAACAACACAAGTAAACTGCGGAATTTAAATAATACCTCTTTATTATTATTATTTTTTTCAAAACCAACATACGTCCAAGGGCAATGCCGACAAGGCTGCCATATAATATACATAATAAAAGACACTACTGCATACGTGAGTCCAATCCACGTATGAATCTGGACCTCTGAGTTTTTCTTGAAATATGACGGGACAAGGCCTCCGTACCTATAGCCGTACAAAAGCACATCTTGAAGGAACTATACCAAAAGATAAACTCACGAGCAGTGAGCTATCCAAAACTACGGCGGTCCTACACACTGCGGATCACCAAAGCTGCGTACCTAAACTGCGGCGTGAGCGGCCCGAAGGAGGTCGGTCTGAAGAATGTACCAAGTATGTGAAACAATAAATGCGTAATGAAATCATAACGATCTAAACAAAGCAGGAGACATGTATGATAGTCAACCTACGATTACCACAATACATAGCGATCATATCAAGTCGGGGGCGCGTGCCTCAAAGTCATTACTAAAATGTAACCATGGGTCTCGCGCCCATAATATCAATCATGCCCGTGGAATCGCCTTCACCGCCGATCCATGATATAATATAACACCAATAGGCATACATGAACACCAAGTCCCACTGTGTCCTAAAAGCATGCGGGCAGTAGGAAAAGCGAACCACGGATCCGGCTGCGTCATAAAGCGGCGGGGCAATACGAAAGCCAACTACCATATCGACACGTGGCCGACAAGCGGCGGGGCATGTACAGCTAACTACGGATCCGGCTGCCGTCACGAGATATGGCCGGGGCAAGTCGAAGCTATCTCGGAGCCTCGTACCAAAGCGTGTGATAGGCGGCGGGGCAAATGCGAAGCCAACTACGGATCCGGCTGCATCGTATTGACGGGGCGAAAGCTAACTACGAGATCCGGCTGCGTCACTCAATCTCGTGGAGGCGAATCCATGGAATAACAATATCCTCGTGGTCGCGTGCCGGAATACCACATCGTATAAGCATGACCGTGGGGTAATACAAACAAATCAGAATCTAACGCCTCGCGGTCACACGTGCCGGAATCCCGCATCGTATAAGCATGTCGATGAGTAATACAAATAATGGAAGCATGCCGTGGAATCCCACATCACCGTCGATGCGTCGAGTAATCTTACAACAAGACGTCTCCAACCGTAGAGTCGCGTAGCGTAATAAAACATAATACTTGCACTCAAAGGCTATCACCCGACACGTAGGCAAGTTCATAAAATTTATAGACTTTCATTTTATAAACTCAAGGCAACATAGAATAATTCTCAATTAAACAAGCCAAAGTACTTATCAAGGCACACATAGAATAATTCTCAATTAAACAAGCCAAAGTACTTATCAAGGCACACATAGAATAATTCTCAATTAAACAAGCCAAAGTACTTATCAAGGCACACATAGAATAATTCTCAATTAAACAAGCCAAAGTACTACGTGCGTGCATTCTTTTCAAAAGACTCTTTTTATGTAAAACCCAAGATACTAACACCCGTAGTATCAAGGCATGTCTATTTTTCAAAGTAAGTTACTACACTTTTAGAAAACTCATTTCAAAGCTTGAAATCAAGTAACTTCAAATTTTCACAATCTAGGCAACTTATGCCCATTAATCAAAATAGACAACTTTCTTAACCTTCCATAAAGCCGTTATAACCAACTTCCCATAAAGTCGTTATAACTCTTTATGGTTTTAGACATATTCATTCCTTTTTTAACCAAGAGACTTATACTTTTAAAACCAAGTATCACATACTTACAAATCAAGTTTCTTAACTTTCAAAATACTTCAAGTCTCTAAATCTTTATAAATCAAGTAGCTTATACTTTTAAATCCCAAGTAACTCACACCTTTTAAAACAAGTTACATCTCTTTAAATCATGTCATTTCTCCTCTTTTAAATCAATTAAGTAAATCACTCCTTTGACTCCCCTAAAGTCATTATAATGACCTTTAGGTTTTGGAACTAAGGCACTAGCCAAATGATTTGGAAACCACTTCCTTTTCAAGACTCTATGTACTTTAAGTAAAATACTTTCACTCTTAAGAATCCAAACTTCACTAAGGCAATGGATTATACAACTTACAATTTAAACATTAAAGTACAATCAAGGAAGTACATAGAACAAATTCTATTTTAGGCAATCCAAATACAACCAAGGAATGGATCATTTAAAGTCGACATACTTTCTTTATCTTAAGGAATCATGCTAGAAGAGGAGATAGTTCACATACCTTTTCGGCTAAATCCACAAGCTAAGCCGAATACGTCGTACGTAGAATTGTCAACCTATAATGGTCACAACATGACTATCAATTTCTAGTTTCTAACGTAGAATAATACTAAGTATACGGTCTCTTATTCTACGGAAAATCGGGCAGCACTTCCTTTGTTTCTACATACTTTGCCACCTTTTTCAAGGCCGAATACAATAACCAAACATGCCACATTTAAGGCTCAACATACCAACCAATCAAAGGGGATTACACGCCTTACAATACGTGTAAAATTCCGCCCCACAATTCATACGAAGTAGTTCCATATTTAAAGCCATTCTCGGCCAACTTATAACCAATCCTAAGTCCTTTCCAATTCTTTTTCAATCCAAGTTCTTAGGTCAAACATGTTATATAGTCATAGACAACTTCAACCACTACAATTTCCTTCTGTATACAACATGCGACGACTTAAACTAATAATCAACTTGAATTGTAATCTTAAGGCTAAACATGCTAGTTTTCGGATTAGGGTTCCAATAGCCAATATACTAATCAAACTTCATAATATATACCTCATGCTTGCTAATATCCATAGCTACAACAATAAGTAAATCTTAATTACTAAAACGACAAGATTTATACCTTTATAAGCCCTTAAAATTTCCAAGATTCAAAGTTGCGCCTTAGCAATTCTTAGCTCCTTTCCTTTACGCTCCAATCCGCTATTTGAAGCCTTTAGAAGTTCACAACCAACTTCTCTTCCATTTCAATCAAAACTAGGAAAACTACTTAGGTTTTCGCCTTGCGACTAACGTGAAAACGTTGTTTTTCCGCAATCTTTCTATTGAGATATCCTTACAATATACTTAGGGACCTTGGGTTAAAGTCTTGTGAATAATGGATCAAAACTACAAAAATTTTGTGTGGAAAGCTAGGTGAACCCGAGAGCATAATCTCAAGAACAAGGCCTCTCTAATTTTTCTAAGTGTTGGAAGAGCTTGTCTTGCACTAGTGTAGCATTTATAACACAATGGAGGGCTTGGATTAAAATTGTTATACCGTATTTCCGGTATGTGCGTGGGGCGTGCGTAGAAAAGTTGAAGCTTAAAGTATGTAAGGGCGAATTTCACTTTGTACAACTTTCGATTAAAGTCGTTTTTCGAAAGCGTTTTACACAACTCGTGTAGGATAAATTACGGCTATGTCATTTCTAATTTTGCGGATTTTCCGAGAGGCGAAACATTTTGGACCAACGAGAGGCGACACTTGTCACCATCTCATTGGGGGCGTTAGCGATAAAGGGTGGCGATTGGGTTGGCTTTTGTCAAGGAGTTGGTAGGATATTTTTGATGTAGTAGATAGAGTGGACACTTGCCTAAATCCTCACCTACACTTGCCTTGCACTTGGCATCATCTTGGCCATTGGTTGGCCAATGCTTGACCTATAAATACCCACTTTAGATGAAGAGTTCTTCATCCACAATTCAACTTTCAAGTCTTGAAAATCCCTCCCTTTCTTGTTGTGTTTTCGTCAACACCTCCCTCTAGCCTTAGTGGCTTGGCGAGCCCCCTCTAAAGCAAGCCCAGCGAAACACTACCCCGTCCTTGGTAGAAATGTTGTCTTCCAAGTATTGTTATAATGCCCAAAATACCTAGCCCAAAATCCTTATAGTATTTAAGTAGAAGTAGTGTAGAACTTCTAAGGGTTCTTGGGGCTATCGGGCGATGCATTTAGGAGCTAAACCTCGCTCGGGATCGCGTTTATACTTGGATAATATTGGGCTTATCGAGGTAAATAACCTTATCCTCCTTTGTAATTAGAATATGCATCTTTGTAGAAGTATAGGAATAAGTATTAAATACTTAGAAGGATATTCTGAGAATAGAAATGAACTATTATCACCGTATAAGGGTATAAAGAAGAATAATTGAGCAGTACTCACATAGGACTATATTCTGATGGTGTATAGTTCTGGGTAGGGAAGTCTTTGCCCAAATGTCCATAGAATAGAACCCTCTGCTAGAGCTTTGTGCAGTCTGATCTAGGCGTTGATAGGCGTGTTGGTATTATAGGTCGATTCTCTGCGCGCGACATATTCAACTTGGCGGTGGATTTCGAGAAGGTATGTGATTCTTCCTATACTCTTGAGCATGAATATATATAGTACGGTGAGCGTCGTGTGGCAATGTCTTTTGACTTAAGCCTGAATAATAAGAATCTTGAAGTATATAGTACGGTAGACGTACGTGTGTTAACTGAACGTAGTTATACGGCAATGTTTTTTGACTTAAGCCTGAATAAAAATAATCTTGAAGTATTTCAAAAGAATTAAGAACTGTTTTTGAAAGAAGAGTAACGCTTGGTTTTAAAAGCTTAAGAGTTATACTAGCTTTATGGGAAGTTAGGTATAATGGCTTAAGAGAGATAAAACGAATGATTTATTGATTTTAGAAGTTAGGAGGCTTGATCTTAAAAGATAAGAGACTTGACTTTAATTAATATGAATTTTGTGTGAAACCTCATCCGTGAGTAATGAGTACTTGGTTTTTAAAAGGAATAATGTTTTACTGATTTCAGAAATCGGAATGAGTATCGACAAACCACAGCAGCGTTAATAAAGGGAAATATATTGACTAATAAGATATTATTAACCAGTAGAACCTCCATCTGCATAGGAGCTAAGATAAGACAAAATGATATTTCCTAGATCATGACTGCTTTAATCAGATTGTTATAAATAAGAATAACCTACTCACATATAAGGCATATGTTGCTCAAATCTTTTTAAAGAAGAATTACATCATTAAGTGATTAAACTATGAACTACGAAACCTTTCGAAAATGAGAAACTTGAGTATTAAAAATTAGGCAAACCTGAACGTTTAGAAAAGAATGTTGTTACTTGATTTATAAAAAGAAAAGTATTCTGGTTTACTTAAATATTAGTCACTCTATTACTACGGGTATCGGGTGACCTTTATAAAAGAAATGGACCTCTTAAAGAATTAATGTACGTAGTACTTTGAAGATAGAACTTGGTTTTGTTACCATAATCATTAATGTACCTTGTGTGGTTAGCTTGTCTATGTTTCTTTGGTAATAGCCTTGTGATACTTTCTGCTGTTTTGATAAGTACTCGTGTTATGATACTACGTGTGTTAGTGTCTTGTGATGTTATTCTTGTTGTGCTTACGTTGTTAAGCGTTAAGGCATTATCTTGTTATTATATCACATACCCTCTTGACTTATTATACAGGGCTTGCACCGCCGATCTGGGTCTTTCGGCTATGCGGTCTGTATGACTATGCGAACCGGTATGCTCGAGTTGATCATTAGGTGTATTAGCCTGATGCGGGGATGCCTATCGGTCTGTATGACTATGCGGTCTTTTGAGGCTATGCGAAGTGCGGAAGTCGGTAGTGCAGGGTTGGTTGCCCCGATCTGAGAATACCTTGCGGGTCTATGTGTGACCTATGCGGATCTGCGGAAGTCGAGGCTAGGCATGCATAATGATACTATGGCGATTGGCCTTGCCCGATCATTCGCGGCCTAGGAAAGACTATTCTGATTTACATTATTGCTCTTGTTTGTGATGTGGAACTATGTGCAAATTGAACTAATTGTATTTGCAAATGGTTTTAAATACTTTGATTTCATTTAAAGTACTTTCTGATTTCACATACTTGGTACTGTTGTCTTGACCTCCTTCGGGGTTGCGTTCATGCGCGGTAGAGGTACTCTCCGTTGATCCGTTCTTAGGATCACCGTTTACGTTGGAAAAGCTCGTTTCTCGGAGGCTTAGCATTTTAGTATGTCCCCTGTCGTTGTAGATATTTGCATTCGGGGTATGGCGGGCCTGTCCGCCATTGTTATTTAAACTCTTAGAGGTGCAGAGACTGTTGTAAGGTGGGATGTATGTTCATTTTGGGATATTTATATATATGTATCTTAGAAAGGCAACTTTTTCCGTAAACGGGTCTTATTTATCTTGTTTCATATCTTGGTTGTTTATATTCCTGATTTCTCGATGTATGACTACTTGGGTGCCGGGTAAGACACCGATCACGGGCCCGGGCGTCGTGACAAAAACAACGTGGGCTGGATGAAGATCATTAATTAGATAGCCAAGTGGACAAGTTGACTTGGTCAACAATCTCAAGCTTTGAAGACTTATCTTCCTTGATGGTCAATGACCATTTTACCCTTACAAAAATCGTCCAAGACCATATGTGGGGGTGCCACATGTCACCCTCTCATTCGTCCATAAAATTCCGTAACACTCGTGGGCCCCACAAAACGTAAAATTCCTCGGGTGGGCCCCACATGACCAAATCCGTAAAAATAAATTTCCATAATGTTAAAAGTTCCATAATCCTCAAATAATACATTTTGAGAATCCAATTCTCATCAACGAACATTTTTCCTTTCCGACGTTCGGAAGATTTTCCGTCGGAAAAACAATTCTTCCTTTCGTACTAATTCCAAGTCTTGATTCCTTACATACATTCTCTTATACATGTCACGGACTTACGGTGTAACATTCTTCCCCTTAGAAACATTCGTCCCGAATGTTCTTAGTCGGTTGTCAAGCTATACAAACTCCGGCATAGTCTCTATACTATGCCTAACAATCAATACTCCACAAGACCAACGATGCCACAAAATGGCCACCACATAACATACGTAAACATATCAATGGACCTTCCGCCCGCGACCCCTTCTCACAAAACTCGAAGGGTACAGTCTTCTCAAACACGGGATCCTTAGAGGTTCATTTCTTTCCTTACTTGTCATACTTTCGTGCTTTCAAACTTATTTAGTATCGTGCAAAAATCAACCGGACTTGGGCCTTGCATCCTCGTGACCCTATCACATAGCGGGACCATATCCAACTGACATCACCCGATTCCATACTATCGGTTGACCCGAAATGAGTAAATAACCCGACCCATCGTCACACTTAACTTCTCATTCTTAGTCTGAAATAAATATTTCTCTTATCTCAAGGTACTTCTCACCCTATCCTCCCATTCACTAGAGGTTCATCACATAAGCCACAGTATTTCTCATCAGACATCCTTCCCTATCGGTCTTTACACTTATTATGGGGTAACTACAACTTGTGAACTCTACACAACTATAGTCTCAGTTCACTTTATCATTCTTGTCAACATTCTTAACTTTTCACTTTACTAATCAAAGTATTCCTACCTCTGGGGGTACTATCACTTACAACTGCTAGCAACAAAGGGAAAACATATATGCTAGGGCGAAATCTGAATCTATCAATGCACGTATGATTCAAAAGAATCGAAATATACCTGTAACCCCATGCGATGTCGCCTCCTGATCCTGTCCAGTAGTCACGTCATCTATGCGGTTCGAAGGACCGCCAGAACTATAAACTCCACCCTGACCTCTACCACGTGGTGACATCCAACACCCCGCTGGGGATGCGCACCGCGGAGGAAGGGAATCAACCATCGACCTCATAGGTGAGCCACCTTCACGGTGCTCTTTCTAACAGACATTCCCACTTCTTGTGGCGGGACGGTCACAATAATAACAAACACACGTGCCGTGGCATTTCCCCAAATGACGCTACTACAATGGAAACAACGAGGAATAGGTGACCTCGGAGAAAATCCTCTGCTCTCGAGAACCTCGACCCCTGAGCTTTGGCCGCTCCTAAATACCTCGTGGGGTCAAATCTCCCACCCGTGAGCTGCGGGGGTATGTACTGGGTAGGCTGGGATGAATATCTCACTCGCTGCTGAGGCTGCTCGTCCAAAAACTCACCGGGATAACCAACCGGTCTAGCCCTCTTACGCTGATTTCTGCGTTGGCCCTCTACCCTCTGTACACCTGTCTGTACTGGCCGAATAACCTCCTGCTGATGAAACTGTAGCACCGCTATCTTGGTCAATAACATAACTGCTTCCCTCATGACCCTATAGTCTTCTCCTAACTGAGAAACTGGAGGCTCTGGTGCTGGGGTCTCAAAACCTGGCGCAGAAGAACTCGCCGACTGCGGCACAACATCCGGTATACCCTGGGCATAAGCCCTATCAACTCTCTGAGTCTGACTAGTAGCTCCTGCTACTCCTTTGCCCTTCTGGGCGACTGTTGCCCTCCTTGGAGGCATAACTGTAACACAAAAATACGTCAGAGAGGAATTATCTTACTAACACAGCTCTATGGCACGATCTTAGAGTGAGAAGAATAGAAACCAACTCCTAAATGTCCTGTAGCCTCCTGTTTATGGGTGTGGCGCGCAACACACCGATAATCAAGACTCTACTAGACACGGTCTGTAGACATTCCGAGGACTGACTGCTCTGATACCACTCTGTCACGCCCCGAACCCCGAGCGTGGTGGTGCCCTACAGGCACCTTCTACCTTAACAACACAAGTAAATCATGCGAATTTAAATAACACCTCCTTATTATTATTAATTTTTTCAAAACCAACATACGTCTGAGGCAAAGCCGATGCTGCCGTATAATATACATAATAAAATACACTACTGCATGCATGAGTCCAATCCAGCATATGAATACGACCTAAGAGTTTTATGAAATATGACGGACAAGGCCCCGTACCCATAACCGCATACAAGCACATCAAGGAACTATACCAAAAGATAAACTCACGAGCAGAGGAGCTATCCAAAACTCGAGCGGTCCTACACTGCAGATCACCAAATGCGTACCTAAACTGCGGCATGAACGCAAAGGCGAGGTCAAGAGAAGAATGTACCAAGTATGTGAAATGATGAAATCGTAATGAAATCATAACATCTAAACAAAAGCGAGACATGTATGATAGTCAACCTACGATACAATACATAGCGATCATATCAAGTCGGTGGACGCATGCCTCAAAGTCATTACTAAAATGTAACCATGGGTCTCACGCCCGTAATTTCAGTCGTGCCGGTGGTATCCTTCCTCACTGCCGGCAGTCCATGATCTAATATAACACCGATAGGCATCGTCACGACCGACCTCGGGCGCGGTCAGTGCCTTACCGAGCACCCTAGTGATACAACATCGAGAAAATCGTGAAATAAAAACTCATAAAAGACAAGCGGTGAAATAAGAAGACAGCCAACCAAAGCGGTTACCTTTACGTATATATAAATAAAAAACTTGAGCGATTACATCCCTTTACAAACCTTGCCCACAACAAAGATTGGCACTTCAGAATATAACCATAACTATGGCGGATAGGGTTCGCCATACCACGAATGTAAGTACCTACAACGACAGGGGACTATACCAAAAGATAAGCCTCCGGAGAAACGGAGCTTCCCAAAACGTTGAGCTGTGATCCTATGAGCGAGGATCGACGACTGGTGTACCTCTACCTGCGGCGTGAGCACTGGCCGAGGTCGATCTGTACGGTGCAAGTATGTGAAAAAATCTTGAAATAAAATCATAACATTTAAAAAACCAATTATAAATGCGTACGAACAACCAATTTAATTGCACATAGTGCCAAATCATAAACAAGAGCAAAAATAGATATAATGTAACTGGTCTTTTCTAGGCCGCTAATGATCGAAGCAAGGCTAATCGCCCATAGTATCATTATGCGTGCCTAAACCTGGAACTCCCGCAGTCCGCATAGGTCACACAGACCCGCATGAGGTATTCCTCGCATCGGGGGTAGATAACCCGCGACATCCTCCTGGACTTCGAAGTCCGCGTAGTCATGTGGACCGTGATAGGCATATAGACCGCGTCAGAATACACCCGAGTGATCAATCCTGAACTCCCGACTCGCGATAGGTCACATAGACCGCGCATGAGGTACTCTCGCATCGAGGTGGCAAGTCCTCGGCATCATAACAAGTCACGGGGTATGTGATATAATAGCGATAACGGGCTTATCGTTTAACAACGTAAGCACAACAAGAATAACCCCCTTACACAAACATCACAAGACACTAACACACGTAGCATCATAACATGTTTACTTATCAAACCATCTTACTACACTTTCCAGAAATCAATACAAGACTTTCATAAACAAATAAGTAAACCGTTCCTTCTATCTTCCTTAAGTCGTTATACCTAACTTCCCATAAAGCTAGTATAACACCTAAGCTTTTAAAACCAAGTATTTCTTTGCTTTCAGAAATGATTCATAACTCTTTTGAAATACTTCAAGATTCTTATTATTTAAAACTCAAGTCAAAAGACATCAAAGTAAAGCCATAACGATTTCCATACCTTCTTTTTAAACCAATCTTAAGACAGAAGCGTGCCTTCCTTTTTTTAAACCATTTTAAGACAAAATCATACCTTCCTTTAAAACAAAGGCACTTTTTCCTTTTTAAAGTCAAGTAGCAATATACTTTTTAAACCAAGTGTCTTACTCTTTTAAAAACAAGTAACCTATACCTTTAAATCAAGTTACTTCTCCTTTCCCAAAATCAAGTTGTTTATAAGTCAAGTTATCATTTTAAATCCAATGGTAAAACCATTCTTACTTTCGAAATCAAGATAACTTCATTCTTTAAAAGACCACACACCCATTACTCATGAGTGAGGTTTTACAACTTTTTAACATAATTCAAGTCCTTAATATTTCATAACAAGTCACTTAACTTTGGAGTCAAGTCAAGGACACAAAAGGAAAATCAACTTCCTTTAAACACACGCGTCGTCTGCGCACTAAATATATTTCACAAATATCATGCTAGAAAGGATAGGAAGAGGTTCACATACCTCGCGACGATTATCGACAATTAGCAAAACGCTCCAAAGTACTCTAACCTTGCTCGCCTTTTCCACCCTTCAAGTAGAATACGCTACTCGTAGTACTTCAACCTATAATGGTCATAAAACGTCTATTAAATTCTAGATCCCTTCGTAGAATATTTCTAAGTAGAGGGTTCTCTATTCTACGGAAAAATGGGCAGCATTTCTCTACCCGCCAAACTACACAAGTTCATCAGAATACACTCCTATGTAAATCTGATTCAATTCTCTTCTTTTATACCATCCTTCTATATAACTTATACTTAATTCTAAACTACTACGATATGTAATCTCCAAATACAATAGAAGGACAGAGATATTTACCTCGATAAGCCCAAAATTATCCAAGATTATATGTCGATCCTGAGCAACGTTTAGCTCCTATTCTGCACGCTCCGATAGCCCCAAGAACCCTTAGAAGTTTCTAAACAACTTCTACCTAATACTTCAACCAACTATGAAGATTTTCCTAGGGTTTTGTTTTGTGACTAAAGGATATAAAGTAGTATTTTCGGGCTTTTAGTATAGAGGTAACTTAGGTAAATTACAAGGGATTTAGGCTAAGGTATTTTGGCATAGTAACAATACTAGAAGACAACTTTTCTACCGGGGGGGGGGGGTATTTCGACGGGAACAACAAGGAAGGGGGGAAGGGGGGGTGTTTCGGACGAAACAACTAGACAAGGGGGGAGGAGGTTTTTTTGGACGAGAACTAGCAACTAAGGGGGAAGGATTTTGTGACTTGGAAAAGATAAGTGAATGAAGAAGTCTTGCACTAGAGGGGGGTATTTATAGAACCTTCAATGGCCAAGATTAAAGCAAGTGGAGGGTGTAGATTAGATAGCTTGTGTGAGTGGAGTCTTCCACCAAGTGTCCACCACAACCTTGGGACATATGTCCACCACAACATTGGGACATATGTCCACCACAACAATGAGCCATGTGGCCATCCACTTGCTCAAGAAAACCGTCCAACAAGGCCTCCCCCACTTGCCCACAAAAACGTCCACCTACTCCCACTATCCCAAAGAAAAAAATATCTTGCAAGACTTGACTTATTGACTTGGCCAATTGCCCTCCATTTCGTCCAACCAATGCCACCTAAGGGTGACACATGTCGCCCTCCTATTGGTCCAAAATATTTCATCTCTCGGAAAAATCCGAAATCGGTTAAAATATTAAAAGCGTAAAATTTCCTTCACAAGGTTCAGAATCTTTTCCGTTGGAAGTTCACATTTTCATCCTTAACCTTATTAGGGTTTGTACAACTGTACGTACGTCCTCACATACATACTCTGGAAATACGGGGTATAACACATACATGAACACCAAGTCCCACCTGTGTCCTAAAAACTGTACAGGCCAAGTAGGAAAACGAACCACGGATCCGGCTGCGTCATAAAACTGCGGGGCAAGTACGAAGCCAACTACCATATCCAACGTGTCAACAATCGACGGGGCAAGTAAAGCTAACTATCGATCCGGTAGGCCGTCGCGAGATATGACCAGGCAAGTCGAAGCTATCTACCGAGCCTCTGCGTACCAAAGCGTGATAGAATCGACGGGGCAAGACGAAGCCAACTACGGATCGGCGTCGTCGTCAATCGACGGGGCAAGTACGAAGCTAACTACGATCCGGCTGCGTCGCTCAATCTCATGGAGGCGAATCCATGGAATAACAATATCCTCGTGGTCGCGTGCCGGAATCCACATCGTATAAGCATGACCACGGGTAATACAAACAAATCAGAATCTAACCCGCCTCGCGGTCACACGCCTAATCCCACATCGTATAAGCACGTCCAAGAGTAATACAAATAATGGAAGCATACGTGGAATCCCACATCGATGCGTCGCCCAAGTAATCTTACAACAAGACAGCCGACCCTCCAACCGAGAGTCGCGGCAACGTAATAAAACATAATACTTGCACTCAAAGGCTATCACCAGCACACATAGGCAAGTTCATAAAATCTATAGACTTTCATTTTATAAACTCAAGGCACTTATAGAATAATTCTCAATTAAACAAGCCAAAGTACTTATCAAGGCACACATAGAATAATTCTCAATTAAACAAGCCAAAGTACTTATCAAGGCACACATAGAATAATTCTCAATTAAACAAGCCAAAGTACTTATCAAGGCACACATAGAATAATTCTCAATTAAACAAGCCAAAGTACTACGTACGTACATTCTTTTCAAAAGACTCTTTTTTATGTAAAACCCCAAGATACTAACACCCGTAGTATCAAGGCATGTCTATTTTTCAAAGTAAGTTACTACACTTTTAGAAAACTCATTTCAAAGCTTGAAATCAAGTAACTTCAAATTTTCACAATCTAGGCAACTTATGCCCATTAATCAAAATAGACAACTTTCTTAACCTTCCATAAAGCCGTTATAACCAACTTCCCATAAAGCCGTTATAACCCTTTATGGTTTTAGACATATTCATTCCTTTTATAACCAAGAGACTTATACTTTTAAAACCAAGTATCACATACTTACAAATCAAGTTTCTTAACTTTCAAAATACTTCAAGTCTCTAAATCTTTATAAATCAAGTAGCTTATACTTTTAAATCCCAAGTAACTCACACCTTTTAAAACAAGTTACATCTCTTTAAATCATGTCATTTCTCCTCTTTTAAATCAATTAAGTAAATCACTCCTTTGACTCCCCTAAAGTCATTATAATGACCTTTAGGTTTTGGAACTAAGGCACTAGCCAAAAGATTTGGAAACCACTTCCTTTTCAAGACTCTATGTACTTTAAGTAAAATACTTTCATTCTTAAGAATCCAAACTTCACTAAGGCAGTGGATTATACAACTTACAATTTAAACATTAAAGTACAATCAAGGAAGTACATAGAACAAATTCTATTTTAGGCAATCTAAATACAACCAAGGAATAGATCATTTAAGGAGTAGGACATACTTTCTTTATCTTAAGGAATCATGCTAGAAGAGGAGATAGTTCACATACCTTTTCGGCTAAATCCACAAGCTAATCCGAATACGCCGTACGTAGAATTGTCAACCTATAATGGTCACAACATGACTAACAATTTCTAGTTTCTAACGTAGAATAATACTAAGTATACAGTCTCTTATTCTACGGAAAATCGGGCAACACTTCCTTTGTTTCTACATACTTTGCCACCTTTTTCAAGGCCGAATACAATAACCAAACATGCCACATTTAAGGCTCAACATACCAACCAATCAAAGGGGATTACACGCCTTACAATACGTGTAAAATTACGCCCCATAATTCATACGAAGTAGTTCCATATTTAAAGCCATTCTCGGCCAACTTATAACCAATCCTAAGTCCTTTCCAATTCTTTTTCAAATCCAAGTTCTTAGGTCAAACATGTTATATAGTCATAGACAACTTCAACCACTACAATTTCCTTCTTTATACAACATGCGACGACTTAAACTAATAATCAACTTGAATTGTAATCTTAAGGCTAAACATGCTAGTTTTCGGATTAGGGTTCCAATAGCCAATATACTAATCAAACTTCATAATATATACCTCATGCTTGCTAATATCCATAGCTACAACAATAAGTAAATCTTAATTACTAAAACGACAAGATTTATACCTTTATAAGCCCTTAAAATTTCCAAGATTCAAAGTCGCGCCTTAGCAATTCTTAGCTCCTTTCCTTTACGCTCAAATCCGCTATTTGAAGCCTTTAGAAGTTCACAACCAACTTCTCTTCCATTTCCAATCCAAAACTAGGAAAACTACTTAGGTTTTTGCCTTGCGACTAACGTGAAATCGTCGTTTTTCCGCAATCTTTCTATTGAGATATCCTTACAATATACTTAGGGACCTTGGGTTAAAGTCTTGTGAATAATGGATCAAAACTACAAAAATTTTGTGTGGAAAGCTAGGTGAACCCGAGAGCATAATCTCAAGAACAAGGCCTCTCTAATTTTTCTAAGTGTTGGAAGAGATTGTCTTGCACTAGTGTAGCATTTATAACACAATGGAGGTCTTGGATTAAAACACTTGTGGGCTAGGATGAAGATCATTAATTAGATAGCCAAGTGGACAAGTTGACTTGGTCAACAATCTCAAGCTTTGAAGACTTATCTTCCTTGATGGTCAATGACCATTTTACCCTTACCAAAATCGTCCAAGACCATATGTGGGGGTGCCACGTGTCACCCTCTCATTCGTCCATAAAATTTCGTAACCCTCGTGGGCCCCACAAAACGTAAAATTCCTCGGGTGGGCCCCACATGACAAAATCCGTAAAAATAAATTTTCATAATGTTAAAAGTTCCATAATCCTCAAAGAATACATTTTGAGAATCCAATTCTCATCAACGAACATTTTTCCTTTCCGACGTTCGGAAGATTTTCCGTCGGAAAAACAATTCTTCCTTTCGTACTAATTCCAAGTCTTGATTCCTTACATACATTCTCTTATACATGTCCTGGACTTACGGGGTGTAACACTATACCCTAAGAATGATTTAACCACAAAAATGAATTAATATACTAATAACAGATTTGTCAAGATATTCTAGCGACTTGTACGTGTAGAATCTATTTCTACCATATCGAAGCCTACAAATGTAGCAAAACATCCAATTTGGTTTAATCCCTTTCCTCACTATTGCAATCTCCAAATAGTCCAACAATTACACATGCGGTTCCCGATTTTCATCAATAGCCTCAACGATACCCAATAACCCAATATTTTGATAATCGTCTACTGAACTTATTAAGAATCATATACCGCGATTCGGGTTAACTAAAGGATAAGGAGATTACCTCGATTATAAGCAGCAACAGGAGTCATCAGAAACCTTTCGCAGGTACCGAATTCTGACGAGCAGAAACCTTACCCAAAGGAATTGATTTTTCAGCACCTCTTCACAATCCAAGGTCTCAGTTAGGTCCTATGTTTTCTTTAAGCTTGTTAGAGATCTTGATTGGTCGAGATAAGGGTCCAAATCGTCATGAATTCTTTTCCCTTTTGGTTCTGCGAAAGCGTACAAAATTCCCCCAACATGGATCGAGCTTCAGAGGGGGGCTTCTTTATTGAGAACACTCTTATGAACCTTGAGGTGTGAAATTATTTCTAGAGAAATTCTTACAGAAATTGGAAGGGAGAGAAATTGGAAAGGAGAAGAAGTTCTTAAGAATGAAGAATGCATGTTCAGGGCTCAGAATAAGGCCACCGATCGAATATACAATGCTTTGTCATTGAGACAACCCTTTTTAAGGCTAACACGTGGAATTCCACTTAGTGTTGTCCCATAATTAATTAATCCCACAATTAATTAATTATACACACAAATAATTTACGATCCCAATTCACTAAAATCCCGATGACTTATAAAACCTTCGTGTACTCAATGTCACAATTCTCATATATGATACTAGTCCGTAACCTCTTTGGGGTATAAAATCGTTATTATAAATCCCCGTCGTCGCACTTGTTATATCCAAAAATTATTCGGGATCACGTCTTTAATATACTAATGTCCTTATTAGTGTACAGAGGTACGACATAAATTTCCCCGGGGTTCGGGTCCACTTGCTCACGTTTATGTCCTCAAACCATTACCCGGAATTACGAGGTGTTACATCGTCTCCCCCTTAGAAACATTCATCCTCGAATGTTAAGGTGATATATCTAACCCTGCCATGTAAAGAAGGAAATACAAGTACAGGCAACCCAACTCTACCAGTGGACTAGACACCTAAGATAGGAAACAAAATTCTATAGATCCTATACACATTGCCAAATTCACTCAGAAGAGATCAACAAACATGTTACTTAGTATTACTGATTACACATATAATTTAAAGGCACAAGGAGGTATACAAGAAAATTAACTCTGGCCAGAAACACTACATTCTATTCAGAAGACTAGTGCACAAGTAAAGGTAGATAATCACAACTCTTTGGTTGAACTGATATGAAGATATGTCATAGCTTGTGAATTAGATTATTAAAGCTAGTGTGCTAGAACAATGGCCCAGCTTACTATTTTTAAACAGTTGGTAAATTGGCATATAAGATGTAAGCCCTTTTTTCCTTACCTAGATATGCATTTAGCTAGGCTATGTAGATCAGTAGATAAGCGATTTTTATCCTCAAGTGTAGTAGTTTCCAGCTTTCCTAAAAGCAGCAACTATATGAAAAAAAGGAGCAACAAATATATGTTATTTCATAGCCATTTACTGGCAAAAGGCACCAGACAACAAAACTGTAGCCAAATAATGGAAACTGCAGCATTCATCTATACTAAGACCAACACAAACAGGATAGAACCCTTACACAATTATACACTACACAACATATCACCATATTCTCCTAAAGTATTGTATTTATTGTATTCTTAAAGACAAAGAAGCAGTTCCTCAAAACATATCAACAGATTAGTGTCTTCTTACTGTAGCATTGGAATAAAATGCAGCAGCTAGAAAGCAGCAATAGAATAGGCAAGGTCCAGCAAGAAGTTATACTCAAAATGAAGTGTTACTGGCTAAGGTACAACAATTTAATGCATTATATATAGTTATAAGGTGCCAACTAACTCATCCTAACTGGATACCAAAGTGCAGCAGAATGTGTATTATTTTGTCCCACCAAATTGCAATATTTTAAGAACAACAAATAAAGAAAACCACAACCCACAGCAACAACTTATAAGTGTAGAGAACCTAACAACCCAGCCAACAAGATATCAGCAATTCATTTTTTTTTTTGCAAACTGCATATACAATGGGACATTTGAACCAAGACAATACATAAACCTGATATGATACCTACATTAAACATTAAGATATCATAGATACATCATTCTGCCATGTTCTTATTTGAATCTACTTTAGAGGCCTATATGCATCATAGTTATTATACTATCCACATTGGTGCAATTACTCATGTACTGAGTGAAATACTATGCAAACAATAAGATACTGGTTTAAGCTAAATGCAGAAACACAACTTCTCATAACAAAACACATGTAATGTACTGGTGTCTACATAAAAGGTAGCAGGTAATGGGAATAGTTTCAACATTTTGCCTTAAATCCACCCAATGGAGATAGTTAAGACATATATCCACTGTTGAATGACTGAAACAGGGAATAAGACTCTTGCCACATAGAAGTTTGGACAAAACAGACAAGTATATTATTTAACTTACTGATCCAATATATGTGCACAATTAGCTGGCAACAAAGTATGATAACATTTTAACCAGTAACTCAGGGTAAGGTTTGAAGTTAGGCAGTAGCCAATTTTGTCAGAAGGTGAAACATGGAAGCAGTAACGACTCCTTTATTTAGAACAACCACCCTATAGCTTTTAAAAAAACCCAGAGGATACCTGGTTATAGTCCAGACAGAGAGCATATATATCAATATCCATTTTAGGTCTAAGACAACACACATATGGTCCTTTTTGATATCCCACTACCAGATAACATGAACACATAGTAGTTCAATAGAAATATATGCCCTCTTCCCCTTTAACCTATAATGATATCTAATATCCTTAAGCCTAATTATATTGGTAGCAAATAAAACTTGCATAGAGCATAAGACTAGAAGCAGGTTATCAGAAACAAACTGAAAAGTTTTTCTTCAGACATTTGGACTAACATGGTGACTATTTTAAAATTCATAATCATCATAAAGTTGCAGGCAAAACATTGAGTCCTGGGGAGATAATTCAACTTAACATGAAGCAGACAAGCAAGATTAAGATACAAGCATTAAATATTGACTATATCAAATCCTAACTTACAAAGTGAACCAGGACATCACCGTCTCCTTATGTATCACAGAATCCTATAACCATTATTCAGAATTCAAGCCACACAGAATTCAGATTAAGAAACATAGACATAACAGATACACATATCTATATCAACAACCACTATATACTCTTCCCACAGTACATTAACCACCTAAGTATATCCAGGTATAAGAAAATACAACCAAGAAATAGATAATTTATGCATTTGCAAACATTTATCTCTCTTACAGGACTCTAACATCCATTCGTATATCAATTCTTCAAACTAACATGCTGGAACTAGCCCATATTTATCATTTTGAATCATTGGTGACATGTGACAACAAGTGTACTGGTACATGATTCCTATTCTTGCTTAAGTAAGCATTTCAAAACTAAGTGACTTGACTTCGGAGCAGGCTGTCTAAACATAGAGTAGATGAACAAGTACATGCAGACCTCTTGTTAAGCATCCAGGGCAGCAGTAGCAAGCAATAGTAAAAACAACAGCCAGACAGTAACATCAAGTGACTTCAACCAATAGCTATAACACTAGCAGGTGTGGTAACCAAATGTCCCAGAAAGTAACAAATATATGTAGCAACAAAAATAGGCATATGGCAGCAAACTGCTCAACATCCAATCACTGCCCATGTTAATCCTTAATACAATATATGTTCCTCTTTTACAATAACAGGGAGCAACTAAATTTTGATACGCAGCCATTGTTCTAGAAAATAGAAGCAGTAAAAAATTTGATTCAGAGTACAAAGGCCAAAAATGCAATAACATTGGTCTCTCAGACACCTCCATTCTTGGTCTCAATAATCATATATTAGGGTAAGGGTCTAAAGTATAATATGAAAATGATAGCACCAGATAACCACAACTTAGCAAGACCACACTAGGCTTGTCACCACACAAGGTGGAGTTCATGCTAAGTACAAAGCTATAACAGTTGGGGCAGGAACAAAATTTAAAAATAACACCCAATAGTTTCATTCATACTATCATTTCTTATGTCTTTCACATTTAACCAACTCACAACTCAACTCAAGTAGTATTCATAGCATCTAATATCCCTCTAATGACCTTACCAAACCAATCCCGCAATTTCTTTTTTGATCCACATAGGAGAGATACACCAGAACATTTAACCGAGGACTCAGGCAACATAGAGATTTTAACAAAAAACAAGCAAACATACCAATGGCACAAAGCAACTAACCTCATATATGTACACAAGGGACAGAACTAGTAATAACTAGTACTTCAATAAATAGCCAACTTTATCCTCTTATTCCATCATGGAGAAAGGTAACATTTGCCACATATGTTAAGCTAAACTGGACATACAAACCTAGCAAGTAAAATTTTCAAGTTTGGAAGGACATTCTTAAACATGTAAGGTTATTTTTAATGGTCACTACCAGTTATGGTCACATATCTAAGCAAAGTGGTACTACAACATGTAAAAACAACTATTCTTACCATGGTGCTTATACAACTATACCCAGATCACACACTTTAATCCACATGTTATCATAACTTAAGGCATATCTAGTGGCAGAACAAACAGTTAGTAAAGTTGACACATAATTAACACAATCAACTCAACTATCAGATACCAATCTCAACTAATATATACTTCACATCCCTTTTAAATCATATAAAAACAGATTTACATCTATTTAACAGTACAATAATCTTATCATTCCATATACATAGCCCATTTACCTATTGATTATTCCAATATAAAACCATGTAGCAGATACCAAATTCTATGAATTAATAGAGCAAGCTTAAGATAGTTTTAAGAAGAAACATTTAGATAATATTCACAGTTCACAATCCTCACATATACCATATATTTCAACCAAGCTCAAGCGTCAAATATCATATCCAAGAAGTCCTTATCTAAGGTCTCAACGGTTATCTAACGTTCTAAGATTGTCAAATATTCCGCTTCCCAAGCTTACATTATCTCCACCCGTATACGAGTGAGATAGCTTCTCATAACCTCGAAATCATATTACCCTACCGGCGTATCATTCGTCTTAATAGAGTCACCCATTTACTGGATACAAATATGATTTAACTAGAGTCTTTTTGGTAGTCGGCACTTATCGAAATAGTAACAAACACGAATTAACTCGAATTCTTACAACCCAGATTTACTGCATGATCTAAATAATGAAAGAGTAGAAACCATTCTTAAATGCCTTGCAGCCTCCTGTTTATAGGTGTGGCGCGCATCACACCCATAACCATGATTCTAGTAGACACGATTTGTAGACTTCCTAGGACAGATATGCTCTGATACCAAGTTTGTCATGACCCAAACCAAAGGGTCGCGACGGGAACCCATACTCAACCCATCGGGCACCCGTGACCATAAAACCCAAAATTAACCATATATTTATATACATCAAGGCTGATGGCCATGTATGACAATTGACCACAAGACTCTTAGCTACAAGCCTCTAAAAGAAGGACATACCACGACCTGACTGCAACTCTGAAGTAAGTAGAGTGCTCCAAATATAGCTGAACCAGCAACCTACTAGCACAATTTGTCACCCTCTTAGTAAAAACCTGCGGACATAAAACGTAGCGTCCCCCCGGAAAAGGGAACGTCAGTACGACAGATGTACTGAGTATGTCAGGTATAAGAAATAACATAATAGAGATGTATCACAATCTGAAACAGAAATAGCTGACTAAATGTTATGCAATATCAATGCAGTATACTGATGGCCACACAGGCGTCTATCTTTTCATATTAGCCTCTGTGGGAATAATATACATAAATGTATGTATGATGCACATGTTGTATGCTACGGCCACACAGACGTCTTACCCATAACCGCCTCTATGGGCATCTGGTTATATTGGCCACAGAGGCAATTCATATCATATCGTCTTGGCACACATGCACGATATGTGGCCTCTTAGGGCTCTTTTGTGATAGTCTGTACCAGCTGCAGGTGGTGTGATTATATAACGCCTTTCCCTTTCTCCATATCCCCTACATATATATACAATATTTACCATTTAGTAATATGCATAACATAAGTGGTCCAGGGTAAATGCGAATGCAAATGAAAATGCATGAATGACAACACCATATTCCAATTTCAACAGGTGACATATTATATTTGTACCTTTGACGACACTGTGAATATCATTATCATATTTTTGATATGCCTCCTTAAGGACTTAGAAATAATTTAGACATGCTTTCATCATAGAATCAATAACATGAACTCCCTTAACTACTAAGAGTAGAGTACATTATGGAGTAACATGACGATTACGTTTGTCCACAGAATTATGCCAAAAGAAATGAATGAATTGCCTTCACATACCTTATCGTCGAAAATATTCTACTTTCCAGAAATCCTGGACTTACGGGGTGTAACAGCAGGTACCGAATTTCGACGAGCAGAAACCTTACCCAAAGGAATTGATTTTTTAGCACCTCTTCACAATCCAAGGTCTCAGTTAGGTCCTATGTTTTCTTTAAGCTTGTTAGAGATCTTGATTGGTCGAGATAAGGGTCCAAATCGTCATGAATTATTTTCCCTTTTGGTTCTGCGAAAGCGTACAAAATTCCCCCAACATCGTTCGAGCATCAGAGGGGGTTTCTTTACTGAGAACACTCTTATGACCCTTGAGGTGTGAAATTGTTTGTAGAAAAATTCTTCAGAAATTGGAAGGGAGAGAAATTGGAAAGGAGAAGAAGTTCTTAAGAATGAAGAATGCATGTTCAGGGCTCAGAATAAGGCCACCGATCGAATATACAATGCTTTGTCATTGAGACAACCCTTTTTAAGGCTAACACGTGGAATTACACTTGGTGTTTTCCCCACAATTAATTAATCCCACAATTAATTAATTATACACACAAATAATTTACGATCCCAATTCACTAAAATCCCGATGACTTATAAAACCTTCGTGTACTCAATGTCACAATTCTCATAATATGATACTAGTCCGTAACCTCTTTGGGGTATAAAATCGTTATTATAAATCTCCGTCGTCGCACTTGTTACATCTAAAAATTATTCGGGATCACGTCTTTAATACACTAATTTCCTTATTAGTGTATGGAGGTACAACATAAATTTCCCCGGGGTTCGGGTCCACTTGCTCACGTTTATGTGCTCAAACCATTACCCGGAATTACGAGGTGTTACATGAAGTTTGCATATAATCAAAATATGCAAGTCATCCTCATAAATCTGAAGTGAAATCGAATGAAGTGTTTGGTTTAATTCATAGTGATTTGTGTGATTGGTAAGCAACCCCATCTCATGGAGGAAAGAATTGTTATATATCATTCATAGATGATTGCAGTAAATTTTGTTATTGTATACTTAATACATACCAAAGATGGAGCTTTGAACATGTTTAAAACATATGTAGCTGAAGTGAAGAACCAACTTGAGAAAAGAATTAAAATTCTAAGGTCTGATAAGGTGGTGAATATCAATGAAATGACTTTAATGAATTTTGTTTTACTCATGAGATATTTCATCAAACACTGCACCATATACTCCAAAACAAAATGGAGTTTCCGAACGTAAGAATAGAACATTGAAGAATATGATAAATTCAATGTTGGTTAGTTCGGGCGTACCTCTTTGCCTATGGGGAGAGGCATTACTTACTGCAATTATGATATTAAATAAAATTCCTCATAAGAAAAGTGACCAATCTCCTTATGATTTGTGGAAAGGTAGATTGCCCACTTTCAAAATGATGAAAGTGTGGGGTTTCCTAGCAAAAGTTCAAGTCCCTTACCAAAGAGAACTAAACTTAGACAAAAAACGGTGGATTGCATATATATTGGTCATGCCAATAATAGTGCAGCATATAGGTTTTTGGTTTATCATTCTGATGCTGAATGTATTCACAAAAACACACTTATGGAATCTGCTCAAACAGAATTCTTTGAGGACATTTTTCCTTACAAAGACAAGGAAATGTATAAGGACGATTCTAATTATAAGAAGATATCGCTGCCTCAAGATGAGTCAAACCAAAACACACAAAATGATACAAGTAATACTTCATATGTTCAAGAAGAATATTCTGAATCAAGGAGAAGTAAATGTGGGAAAATTGATAAAGATTTTGGACCGGACTTTATGACTTTTCCGTTGAAAGAGAACCTCAAACATATAAGGCTGTTATGAAATCATCTGAAGCACCTTATTGGAAGGAGGCTATCCAAAGTGAGGTAGAATCCATTGTAAAAAAACAATACATGGAAATTGGTTGATCTCCCTCCGGGACAAAAACCAATAGGCCATAAATGGATTTTCAAACGAAAATTAAGGCCTGATGGTACTATAGAAAAATACAATGCTCGTATAGTAGCCAAAGGGTTTTGACAAAAAGAAGGTGTAGATTTCTTTGATACATACTCACCAGTAACGAGAATTACTTCTATAAGGACGTTAATTGATATAGCGGCGATTCACAATTTGGAAATACACCAAATGGATATGAAAATCGCATTTTTGAATGGTGAATTAGATGAATTCTTTTATATGAAACAACCCGAAAGGTTTGTTGTTAAAGGTCAAGAAAAGAAGGTTTGTAAATTAATTAAGTCTTTATACGGACTTAAACAAGCTCCAAAATAGTGGCATGAAAAGTTTGATAATACATTATTGTCAATGGTTTTCAAATAAATGAATGTGACAAATGTGTCTACGTTAAAGAATGTAAGAATGCATGTGTCATTATATGCTTATATGTGGATGATATGCTAATTTTGGGAACAAGTAAGGATGTAATTAACCAAACTAAGAAGATGTTGCATGTCGCTTTCGATATGAAAGATGAGAATAGCGGATGTCATTCTTGGTTTTAGAATTCAGAAGAATTCTGATGGTTACATACTAACTCAATCCCATTATGTTGAGAAGGTTCTTAGAAAATTTGGACATTATGATGATCGACCGGTTGTTACACCATTTGATCATGCTAGTCACCTTAAGAAGAATCAAGGTGAAAGTGTGTCTCAACTGGAATATACACAAGTTTTTGGAAGCTTGACGTACATAATGAACTGTACTCGACCGGACTTAGAATATACAGTGAGTCGACTTAGTCGATACTCACACAATACATAAAAGGATCATTGGTTTGCACTAATTAGGGCACTCCGATATCTCAAACATAAAATGAACTATGGGTTGCATTATACAAAATATCCTGTTTTAGAAGGATATTGTGATGCTAATTGGATTTCCAACCGTTCAGAAAGTAAGTCCACAAGTGGTTATGTATTTACACTTGGTAGAGCGTCAGTATCTTGGAAATCATCAAAGCAAACAGGGAATACATGCTCGACTATGGAAGTAGAGTTTGTAGCATTGGACAAAGCTGCCGAAGAGGCAGAATGGCTCAAAAACTTCCTAGAAGGTATTCCTTTGTGGACAAAGCCTGTTACAGCCATTTGGATACATTGTGATAGTATGACTGCTCTAACGAGGGCAAAGAACCAAATATACAATGGCAAATCGAGGCACATAAGGCGACGTCATAACAATATATGAAGTTTGCTAAAGAATGGAATTATATCTATTTACTATGTAAAATCAAAGGATAATACAGCAGATCCTTTGACAAAAGGCCTTAATAGAGAGCAAGTCGTATTTACATAGAGGGGAGTGGGCTTAAAGCCAATACAATGAGTCACTACTTGGCGGAAACCTAACCTAGCAAAACTGGAGATCCCATGGTCTAGGTTCAATAGGATAACTAGTTGGGGAAGACTCAAGAAGCATAGAACACACACATATGCTCATCCCTATAGTGAATCAATGTGTGTTAATCCGTTGATGATTTAGGGATGAATATTATTCTTAATAATACTAAAATCCATTATGGTGGGATAGTATGAACTATTCTTGTTTGATATTACCTATATGAGATTGATGTGGGATCGCATCTATAAGAACCGATATGACTACGTTCTATATAAAATCTCACGAAGAAGGAACACCCTTCCACCCAAATAACATAAATAACTCGCGGAAGATAAACAACACTCATTTTTTTTAAAACAAAGGCAAAGCCAGAAAGGCTGCCACAATATATATATACATAATCTCTGATTGGAACTACACTGTACCACAATGTAAATACAACTCTCACCACCCAAATGGCATATGAATACAAACCTCTAAGAACTTGGACAGTAAATATGACGGGACAAGGCCCCGCCGTACCCCTGAATATATCTAGCCATAATGACGAACTCTGGAACATTGGAGCCATCTCAAAATGTTGAACAAGGATCCTAAGCTCGCGGATCCACAACTGAGTACCTAGACGTGCGGACATGAACGCAGCCCCCCGAAGGGGGTCAGTACAACAGGTACCAAGTATGCAACAGAAATAAAGTACAGTAACAAGATCATAACTGTACAAAAGAATGACAGGGGCAAGTATGAAAATCAAATACCAGATCCTACCGTGTCTTATAAAACAAGAGCCAATTGTACCTGGTATCACTGTACTCCTGTATCACTATAATTGTAACTGGCCAAACAAATAATAAGAGAAAAGTATAATAATCAAGTACCAGTACACTGTGCCCTTTTTAAAAGTAGAGTAATGAGAGTAAATTGTTCTGTTTCAAAATAGGAGGGTCATGATCAATTTAGGGCCACCCTCCCGTAATATCATTATACAATCCTATTCATGAGACTATTTCAACCACATGGGACCTGTGGATTTGTCACGACCAACCCGCCCGTGGTAGTGCCTTACCCCGGGCACCCTAGTGATACAACATCAGAGAAAAACCAGCGGAAATAAAAACTTAAACATACAATTAGATATGGATCAAGATAAAAGAAAATAGGCCAACTAAAACGGTTGCCTTTCTGCAAATATATATATATCGACATTTGAACAGTTACAATCCTTACAACCCTGCCCACAACAGTGCTACAGACCTCTAAGATTTACAACAACTATGACGGGACAGGGCCCCGCCATACCCCTGAATGTACAAGAACCTCTGCACTGTGGTAACATACCAAAAGATAAGCCTCAGAAGGAACTGAGCTTCCAATACGAAATGTGATCCTATAAGCGAGGATCGGCGGTAGATGTTCCTCTACTGCGGCGTGAACGCGGCCCGAAGGAGGTCGATAACAGTACCAAGTATGTGGCAAAATACGGTAAATGAAATCATAAGAGTCTATATAAAGCAGGAGACATGTATGATAACCAAACTACAGTACACACATATAAACAGTTATATCAAGTCAGGGACTCACGCCCTCCAAGTCATTACTCAAATATAACTATGGGTCTCACGCCCACAACATCAATCATGCCCGTGGAATACCTTCCTCACCGCCGGCAATCTATGATATGATAACACCAAGAAGTACACTAACATCGTGTCCCACTGTCATAAAAAGACCGAACGGAAATAATCATAACATGAAGGCGACACGCGTGGCAAGTGCGATAGCCTCCACGAGATCCTCTCCGCCACGTGGCGGCGACGGGGCAAGTAACGAGCTATGCACGGTCACAACCGTAAGTCACGGCTTCATCCAAACACCGACTCGCTGGCGACACGTGGCAAATGTAATAGCCTCCACCAGATCCTCCCAGCGCCACGCAGATGACGGGGGCAAGTAACCAGGCTATGCACCAGATCACAACCGTAAGTCACGATACTTCGCCGCGAAGCTGACACGTGGCAAGTGCGATAACCTATACCAAGTCCACGTGGTGACGGGCAAGTAAACAGCTATGCACCGATCACAACCGTAAGTCACGATACTTCACCATAAATAACCATAATGGTCACATGCCCACAGAATCCATCATCGGTGTAGACATGCCCATGTAACAATAATAATGGAAGCATACCCGTGGAATCTTCCGTCACTGCCGGTACGTCCAAGTAAGTTCTCAACAAATCAACCGGCCCTCCATCGAGAGACGCGGTAGTATAGAAACACAATTCTTGCACAACAAAGGCTATCACAACAAGCATAGGCAAGTTACACAACAACAAGCATAGGCAAGTTATACACAACTCAAGGTACTTTCATTTTATGTTAAAGTTCGGGTTTTAACCCTAAAGTACTACGTACGTTAAATTCCTTTTAAAGATCCATTTCTTTTACAAAGGTCACCCGATACCCGTAGTATAAAAATAGAGTGACTAACATTGTTAAGTAAACCAAAACACTTCCCTTTGTAAAATCAAGTAACAACATTATTTTCCAAACGTTCAAGTTTGCCTAATTTCAAATGCTCAAGTTTCTCATTTTCGAAAAGGTTTCGTAGTTCATAGTTTTAATCCTTTAAAACAATTTGAGAAACATATGCCTTATGTGTGGGTAGGTTATTCTTGTTCATAACAATCTTATTAAAGCAGCCATGATCTAGGAAATGTAATATCATTTTGTCTCATCTTAGCTTCTATGCAGATGGAGGTTTCTACTGGTTTTAATAATACTTTATTAGTCAATACATTTCCCTTTATTAGCGCTGCTGTGGTTTGTTCGATACTTATTCTGATTTTCGAAATCAGTAAAACATTATTCCTTTTAACAACCAAGTACTCATTACTCACGAATGAGGTTTCACACAAACATTCATATTAATTCATTTAAGTCAAGCCTCTTGTCTTTTAAGATTAAGTCTCTTAAGTCGTTATACCTAACTTCCCATAAAGCTAGTATAACTCTTAAGCTTTTAAAACCAAGCATTATTCTTCTTTCAAAAAGGTTTCTTAATTCTTTTTGAAATATTTCAAGATTCTTATTATTCAGGCTTAAGTCAAAAGACATTGCCGTAAAACTACGTTCCGTTAACACACGTACGTCTACCGTACTATATATATATTTTTAAAATATCATGCTCAAGAGGATAGGAAGAATCACATACCTCGCGACGATTATCGACTATTAGCAAAATGCTCCACGGCTATAACCCGGCTAGCCTTGTCCACCTTTCAAGTAGCACATGCTACTCGCAGAACATTCAACCTATAAAGGTTATACCAGTCTATCAAAGTCTAGACTACTCTGTAGAATATTCTTCTGACGTGATTTCAGTTCAATTCTTTTCTGTAATATCCTTCTATTACAGTTCAATTCTCTTCTATGAATCTTATATTCATTTCTATACAACTACAGTATGTAATTTTCAATTACAATAGAAGGATAGGATTATTTACCTCGGTAAGCCCAAAATTATCCAAGTTTAATGTCGATCCTGAGCAACGTTTAGCTCCTACTCCGGGTGCTCCAACCCGCTCCAAACAACCCTTAGAAGTTCTACGCAACTTCTACTTAACACTTCAACCGACTATGAAGGTTTTCCTTAGGGTTTCGTTTAGTGGCTAAAGGAAGTATAATAGTATTTTCCGGGCTTTTCGTAAAGAGGGTACTTGGAAACACTACAAAGGTTTTGGGCTAGAGTATTTTGGCATTATAACAATACTTGGAGAAGTATTTCTATACCACAAAGGGGGGGTGTATTTCTCAAAACCAACTAGGCAAGGGGGAGGGGTTCTCGGCCGAGGGCCTTTCTCAAAGGGGAGGGGGGTGGCTTTGGACGAGAGCTCACACTAAGAGGGGGGGGGGGAGGATTTTAACACTTAGAAAATATTTGTGGATGAAGAAAGTCTTCAACTTGGGGGAGTATTTATACGACAACCAAGGGCCAAGATCAAGCCAAGTGGTAGGCAAGTGTAGGGCTAGGATTTGGGCAAGTGTACCTTATCCATCTACCACCAAAATATCCTACCTAACCCTTGACCAAAAACAAGGCCAAGAAAAACGCCCAAATCGTCCACTTTGAGGGTGACACATGTCACCCTCCCGTTGGTCCAAAATATTTCGTCTCTCGAAAAAATCCGCAAAAATAATAAATGACATAGCCGTATTTTTCCCTTCGCAAAGTCCGGAAAACGTTTCGTCGGAAAACGACTCTTTTCGCTAGTTGTGTACAAAATTTTCGGCCCTAGCCTACTTTAAGGCTCAAACTTTTCTACGTACGTTCTTACGTACATACTCTGGAAATACGGGGTATAACAGGACTCGCATATGACTATTTGTCCCGCATAGAACTATTTCACTCGCATAGGCCCTGTGGACCCGCAATGAGCATATACTCAATACTCGCATCGTGGAGAGCAAATCCACGGAATGATATCATGAGACTTTTTCACCAGCATGAGTCCTTGGACCCGCATAAGCATCTATACCAGCTCGCATCATGTATCGCAAGTCCATGAAATAATATCATAATGTTGCCGACCCCCTAGTGAGGGACGCAGTGATGTGAAAATATAACACTTGCACGAATGTCTATATGAATAACCATATGCAAATAAATTATCTTTGACTCTCATTATCATAAAATGAAATAACCATCATTTTAGCAAACCAAGACAATACCATGCACGGGCCTTCTTTTCAACATAACCAAGACAATACCATGCCTTCCTTTTAAACAACCAAGACACTAACACCCGTAGTATCAAGACACTATTTTTTTCAATCAAGTTACTACCTCATTTTAAACTCAAGTAAGTTATACTTTTCAATTATAAAACCCAAGGTACCACCATCTCACACACCATATGAGATTTTAAACCATCCTTTGACTTTCCATAAAAGTCGTTATAACAACTTCCCATAAAGCCATTATAACAACTTTTATAAAACTAAGGTGATATCACATCTTTCCTTTTAATACACCCAAGGAATTATAATGCCATGTAACCTTAGGGAAATGAACCCAAAGTACTATGTACATCCATTCTTTACAAGAAGACTCAAATCATGTAATATTAGGGAAATAAACCCAAAAGTACTATGTACATCTATTATTTATAAAAAGAATCATTTCATGCAATATTAGGGAGTTGAAACCCAAAAGTACTATGTACATTCACCGTACATATCATGTAATATTAGGGAGTTGAACCCAAAAGTACTTTCACTATTAAAACCAAGTTACTTACACTTTAAACTTAAGTAACTTATACCTTTAAAACCAAGTACTTCTTCTTTCAAAATCAAGTAACATATACCTTTAAATCAAGTTACTTCTTCTTTCAAATCAAGTCATTTATTCTCTTTAAATCAAGTAATCCATACTTTTCAAATCGAGTTACTTATTCTCTCCAAATCAAGTAATCTATACTTTTCAAATCAAGTAATCTATACTGTTCAAATCAAGTAATCTATACTTTTCAAATCAAGTTACTTGTTCTTTTCAAACCAAGTAATGTATACTTTTCAAATCAAGTTACTTGTTCTTTTCAAACCAAGTAATCTATACTTTTAAAATCAAGTTACTTGTTCTTTTCAAACCAAGTAATCTATACATTTAAATAAAGTGACGTCTCCTTTAAAAATCAAGTCTCATGTGCTTTCAAATAAATTAGTCTCTTGACTTCCAAATAAATCAAGTCTTACAACTTTCAAATAAAACTAGTCTCATGACTTCCAAATAAATCAAGTCTCTTATACTTTCAAAAATCAAGTGTCCCATACTTTCAGAATTAATACTTATAGGAGCCGTGAATAGGTTATACTCGTTTATAACGATCTTGTTAAAACAACCATGATCTAGAAAATATAATACAATCTTGTCTTATCTTAGTTTCTATGCAGTTGGAGAATTCTCCTCATTTCAATATAATTGATTGTCGATACATTTTCATTAACTCTGCAATGGCTTGTTTGATACCTATTCTCATTAGTGTAGTAAATTACCAAGGTCAACTCGACTCCAATACTTCCTAACGACTCTTACCAACATCCCCCATAAGACTTGATAAGAACTTAGGAATATTCTAGACATGTCTTTAGCATAAAATCAATAACATAAATACTTCCTATAACAAGGAAAGTATTGTTACGCCCCGTAAGTCCCGGACATGTTAAAGAGAATTTACGTAAGGAATCATGACTTAAAAATTTGAACGAAAGAAAGAGTTGTTATTCTTAAGAAATTTTTTCCGAACCTCGGGAAAGAGAAGTGTTTGTTAATGAGAATTGGGTTCTCAGAATTGTTATTTGAGACTGATGGAATATTATTTTCGGATTTGGACATGAAGGGCCAACCCGAGAAATCTTACGTTTTTGTGGGGCCCACAAGGTTTCCGATATTTTGACCAATTATGGAAATTTCGGGAAACATAATTTTATGGACGAATGGGAGGGTGATACGTGTCACCCCCCCCCCCCCACATGGACTTGGTCGAAAATGACCAAGGGTATGATGGTCAAGTCTTGAAGCCAAAGCTTGATATAATTGACCAAGTCAAGGAAGACAAGTGGGAGCTTGATATAATTGACCCAATCCTAGCCATCCATTTGGTTTAATACAAGCCCTTGATTGTAGTATATATCTATACTAGTAGCAAGATGAATTCCATACTTAGAAAATTTTCAAGAAACTTTGTGCAAGCACTAGAGGCTCTCGGCCAAGCTCTCAAAACAAGAAAAGAAATTTTGCAATATTGCTTCATAAATTACAATATTCAAACCCAGGTCCCTAAAGGTATTCTAAGGATATCTCAACACAAAATTCGGAAAAACTACGTTTTTCGTTAGTATAACATGAAAAACCTAAGGTGTTCTTGACTTTGAAGTTGGAATTTGAAGAGAAATTGTTTATGAACTTCTAAGGATTGCTTGGAGTGGATTGGAACGTCGAGAAGAGGAGCTAAAGTTGCTAAGGATCGACTTTAGGTTTTGGATTGTATTCGGGCTTAAAGAGGTAATAATCTCCGTCTTGCTATTGAAATTCAAGATTTCATGTTGTAGTAGTTGATAGATGAGCATGTGTTATATAGAATGAAGTTTGAAAAGATTTGGATCATGTTGAGATGTTAAAACCGAAAATTGGCATGCTAGCCATTAAAGTTGTTAGTTATAATCGTCGCATGTTATTTAAGGAAAGGAATATAGTTGTTACAATTGGTTATGACTTATATAACATGTTAGAATAACGACTTGGATTGAAAAGAATTGAAAAAGGGCTTTATGTTGTATTGAATTGGTTGTGCCCGAGAATGGCCCTAGAAATTGGTTTAAAATGGACAATATAAATGGACAGTCTTATATTAAATTGTGGGGAAGAATTTTACACGTCCTGTTAGGCATGTAATCCCCTTTGAATTGCTGAATTGTTGAGCCTTAAAATGTGGCGTATTGGTTGTTGATTTCGGGCCTTGAAAAAGGTGGAAAAGTACGTAGAAACAAAGGAAGTGCTGCCCAAATTTCCGTAGAATAAGAGACCTTACACTTAGTATGATTCAACCTTAAAAGGCTAGGAGTTGATAGACGTATTATGGTTATTATAGGTTAAAGTACTACGTATAGCATATTCTACTTGAAGGGTGGAATAACTATCAAGGTTGAAGTACTTTGGAGCATTTTGCAACTTGTCGTTAGTCGTCGCGAGGTATGTGAACCTCTTCCTTCTTGTGGCATGTTCTTCTTATGATATATACATATGGTGTTATTTCATGATTCCTTCTACTCTTATAAGTTAAGAGGTACGTATGTTGATTTACTCTATGTAAAAGGTATGTCTAAGTTATCCTAAGTCCTTACCAAGTCTTATGGGAGATGTTGGTAAGAATGGTTAGGAAGTTATGAGGTTTGATTTAAAGCTATGTGCCTTGATTTATATAAAGTAAGTAAGTTGATTTTATATTTGAAAATGACTTGAATTTATAATTGAAAAGGGACTTGTTTTTATAAGTGAAAGTTATATGATTTTAAAGAGGATAAGTTACTTGGTTTTGGAAGCATATGAAACTTTATTTTTCAAGTTATGAGACTTGATTTCTAAAGTATAGATGACATGATTTTATATGTATAAGCGACATGATTTTAAAGAGTATATGATACGAGGTTTTAAGACTATAAGCCTTGATTTTATAAGTGGAAATGACTTGATTTAAAAAGTATGGCTTCTTAATTTATTTCAAAAGTTAAGAAGATTGATTTCAAAAGAGTATGTAACTTGAGTTGTAAAAAGAAAGGAGTTTTATGATTCTTTTTAAGTATGTATGTACGTAGTACTTTTGGGTTTAGTTTCCCCAATTCGATAAGAAATAAAAGTGCCTTAAGTTCTCTAAAATGAAAGGTTGTTAGCTTTATGGGAAGTTGTTATAACGACTTAAGAAGAAGTGAACAGGTGGTTTAAAATGTTATGTAAGGAAAATAACACCGAGCCTACAAATAGGCCGGGTTATTTTATGAGATACACCGAGCCTACAAATAGGCCGGGTTATGTTATGAGACACACCGAGCCTACAAATAGGCCGGGTTATGTTATGAGACACACCGAGACTACAAATAGGCCGGATTATGTAATGAGACACACCGAGCCTACACATAGGCCGGGTTATGTTATGAGATATACCGAGCCTACACATAGGCCGGGTTACGTCATCTTACACCGATCCTACACATGCCAAGGATTCGTCATCTTACAGAGCCTACGGCGGGCGGTTATGCTACATATTCCACGATGCACGAACCCCGCTGGGTGGGCGGGTTATGCTACAATTCCACGATGCACCGAGGCGGCGGGCGGGTTATCTTTACATATTCGCGATGCAAGAGCGGGTGGGCCGAGTTATGTTGCGATTCCACGATTACACCGAGCCAGGCGGGCGGGTTATGCTACAAATTCCGCGGTCAACGAGCCGCGGTGGGCGGGTTATGTCACGTGATTCATCGACACCGCGTGTCCCGCAAATGGGCGGGTTACGTTATCACGCATGGATAATCAAAACAAGCTCCAAAATGTGAAGTCCTCCATAAAGGGACGGATTATGCTATGTAAGTTATGTAAGTTATGTGGAAAAACTTGATCAAAATTCTTAAGTATCTATGTAAGAATATGATGTTAATTTATTGAAAGAAGGAAAAGAGCGAATAATGTACGATTGATTTCATGAGTTAAAAAGGCATGGTAGGATCTGGTACTAAATTTTTATACTTGCCTGTCATTCTTTTATCTGATTATGATTTGATTCTTGCACCTTATTTCCGTTCCATACTGTTTGACCACCTTGGAGCTGCGTTCATGCCCGCATGTATTAGGTACCCAGGTGGGTGATCCTCGTTCTTAGGATATCTTTCCTGCTTTTGGGAAGCTCCATTCACTTGAGGCTTATCTTTGATACGGATCCTGTTGATGTAGATGATGTATATTCGGTATGGCGGGGCCTGTCGTCACACAGTGGTTATGTAAAAAATTCTTAGAGGTCTGTAGTCATATCTTGTGGGTCGGTTTGTAAAGAATAAGGATGTAACTGCTTTTAGCTATGTATATATATATATGTCCGGGGAGGTAGCCTTATCGACTAGCCTGTTGTTTATTTCCTGTTAATGTACGTTATGAGTTTCATGTATGTTCCGCTGATTTTCTCTGATGTATACCTATAAGGGTGCCCAGGTAGGGCACCAGTCGCGGGCCCGTGGTCGGGTCGTGATAAAAGTGGTATCATAGCAGTTAGTCCTCGGAAAGTGTCTACAGACCGTGTCTAGTAGAATC
The DNA here is from genome assembly GCA_029844215.1 of Przewalskia tangutica. Taxonomy (NCBI): domain Eukaryota; kingdom Viridiplantae; phylum Streptophyta; class Magnoliopsida; order Solanales; family Solanaceae; genus Przewalskia; species Przewalskia tangutica. Next base: position 532,575 of record JAQGDG010000030.1, read on the forward strand.
TTGGTTATCGGTGTGTTGTGCACCACATCTATAACCGGAGGCTCTGAACATTTAGGATTGGTTTCCATTATTCTCACTCTGAGATCGTGCAGTAGAGCTGTGTTATTAGGTTGATCTGTCTCTGACGTATTCTCATGTATATGTATCAGCTATGCCTCCACGGAAGGCGACCAGGGCCCAGAAGGGCAAGTCAGCAGTAGGAGCTGCTAGTGGGACACAGAGAGTTACTAGGGCTCGAGCTCGAGCGGTGCACGAGGTTGTGACGGCAGTTGATTACCCGCGGTACTAGAGGCGAGCGGCCGCGCTCTAGGAGTTCCGACACAGTCTCATCCCTCACCCGAGGCGAGTATAGAGATTATAAAGCGGTCGGGTTATTGACCAGCGTAGTGGCGAGCAACATCGACAAAAGTCGGTGTGAACTCTGGGCATATAGTTTGAGGGTTATAGATTTTTGCAGGTTGTAATCCGCGAGTTCTATGGGTCTAGACACGAGGATGATCCTCGAAGTTTATTAGGCGGATGCACAGACTATGCAGTAATTAAGGCCTCGGAGGCCGAGTCGATTATACTAGCTTCTTCTGCACGCGATGTTGCGATGGCCCGGTTCGAGTCGTGGGAGCTGTCGAGGCGAGGTGCTCCTCGACTTTGTGGGACGAGTTCACGAGAGGCCTTCTTGATCACTTTTGCCTCACGAGATGAGAGAGCCCATGTGGATATATTCTTGGCGCTTAGGCGAGAATGGAAGGAACATCGAGTATAACACGAGTTTGACTCATTGGCTAAGTATCGCTCACTATTGTGGCGGGACATGCCCGATGAGTTCATCGCTATGTTATGAGGCTAGACCGCTATATGATTCTTGCATGCACAGGGTAGCCCTTCACCATGTATGAATATTGCCATGATCAGCATACGCGAGTATTGAAAGACAGAGAGAGAGGACCAGCCAGACAAGGCGGCCCGAAGAGGCGGGGCAGCGAGGTTTCGAGTAACTTTCAAGCGGGCGGCCTCGGTAGCTAGGTCTACATTTCCAGCCGCACGAGTGCTCCTTCGATTTTACGGCGGGAGGTTTGATCGGCCGGGTTATTCAGAGGTGGTGAGCTCGAGTTTGGTCGCATGTGCACGTGGGTTACAAGCGTGGACCATTCTTCCTCGGTGTTCACGGTGTGGCGGCGTCGCGTAGAATGTCGCCGTGCTCTGCAGTGCTGTTTTACTGGCCGTCGAGCCATATGATGAAGGAGCGTCTAGTAGGAAGAATACAGTGGGATGACTCATCTGCCGGATCGATTGCGATTCTTCACCTTCCGTAGCTATATTGCGAGCGTGATTACGAATAAGAGCGATAAACAGGTATATCTTTGACCCTTTAGAGACTTGTACACATTAATAAGATTGTTATGTGTTTTAAGTGCTATGTACGAATATTATTGAGTTATTGTGATTAAGACAACCTGGTTATGTGGTAATGTAAGTTAAGGGACATGGAATATTTAAGGACCTTAGAATATTGATAACCGTAGAGACCTTAGATGTACAAGGTCTTCTCGGGTAGTAAGGTTTATTTCAGGCTAAGAATGAGAGTTAAGTGCGAGGATGGGCCAGGTGTGGCATATGTGATTATGTTGGGTGTAGCTAAGGGGGACTATGCGATATCCGTTTAGATTGAACCTCGAAAAAACATTCGGGGATGAATGTTTCTAAGGGGGGGGGGGGGGAGAATGTTACGCCCCGTAAGTCCAGGGCATGTTTGTCACGACCCGAACCCGGGCCCGTGACTGGTGCCTTACCCCGGGCACCCTAGTGATACAACATCAGAGAAAAACCAGCGGAAATAAAACTTAAACATACAAATAGATATGGATCAAGATAAAAGAAAATAGGCCAACCAAAACGGTTGCCTTTCAGCATATATATATATCGACCTTTGAGCGATTACAATCCTTACAACCACCTTGACAAAGCTCTGGACTTAAGATTTTTACAACAACTATGACGGGACAGGCCCCGCCATACCGAATGTACAAGAACCTACGGACTCGGTAACATGCAAAAGATAAGCCTACGAAGGACGGAGCTTCCAATCTGTTGAAATGTGATCCTATAGCGGGGATCGACAGCGATGTACCTACTGCGGCATGAGCGCACCGAAGGAGGTCGATCTGACAGTACCAAGTATGTGGCGAAAATCGTAAATGAAATCATAATAGTCTATATAAAGAAGGAGACATGTATGATAACCGAACTACGATTACCTGACATATAAGCGATCATATCAAGTCGGGGACTCGCCTCCAAATCATCACTCGTGCGTGGAATTCCTTCACTTCGGCGTGATCTATAATATAACAACACCAAGGAGTATACATGAACACGAGTCCCACCTGTGTCATAAAAACCGTCTGAGGCAAGTATAACTACGGATCCGGCCGTACGATATCTTGTACAACCATATCATGAAGGCGACCGCGTGCAAGTGCAATAGCCTCCACCGGCTCCTCCTGCGCCACGTAGGCGGCGGGGGCAAGTAAATCGACTCGCGCAGATCCTGGCAACCGTAAGTCACGGCTCCATCCAAACACCGACTCGCGAAGGCGACCGTGGCAAGTGCACTAGCCTCGCGACTCCTCCGCCCACGTGGTAGCGGGGCAAGTAAATCGACTACGCGCAGATCACAACCGTGAAGTCACGATGCCGCGCGAAGGCGACACGTGGAAAATGCACAACCTACCGGATCCACTGCGTCACGTGGCGGCGGAGAAAGTAAGCTACGCGCCGATCACTGGCAGTAAGTCACGATGCTTCGCCATAAATAAACATAATGGTCACGTGTCCACGAATCCATCATCGATGTAGACATGCCCATGTAACAATGATAATGGAAGCATACGTGGAATCTTCCGTCGCTGCCATACGTCAAGTAAGTTCTCAAAAGTCAACCTACTCCATCGAGAGGCAGCGATAGCATAGAAACACAATTCTTGCACAACAAAGGCTATCAAAGCAAGCATAGGCAAGTTACACAAAAACAAGCATAGGCAAGTTACACACAACTCCAGGTACTTTCATTTTATGCTAATGTTCGGGTTTTAACCCTAAAGTACTACGTACGTTAAATTCCTTTTAAAGAGATCCATTCCTTTTATAAAAGTCACCCGATACCCGTAGTATAAAATTAGAGTGACTCACATTTTTAAGTAAACCAGAACACTTCCTTTTTTCTAAAATCAAGTAACAATATTCTTTTCCGAAAGTTCCAGTTTGCCTAATTTCAATTACTCAAGTCTCTTTATTTTAGAAAAGTTTCATAGTTCAATGTCTTAATCTCTTTTAAAACAATTGAGTAACATATGTCATATGTGTGAGCATTTTATTCTTGTTCATAACCACCTTATTAAAGCAGCCATGATCTAGAAAATGTAATATCATTTTGTCTTATCTTAGCTTCTATGCAGATGGAGGTTTCTACTGGTTTTTATAATAATTAACTAATCAATACATTTTCCTTTATTAACGCTGCAGTGGTTTGTTCGATACTTGTTCTCATTCCCGAAATCAGTAAAACATTATCCCTTTTATCTTTCTTAAGACGTTATACCTAACTTCCCATAAAGCTAGTATAACTCTTAAGCTTTCAAAAACCAAATATTACTCTTCTTTCAAAATGATTCTTTTGAAATACTTCAAGTTCTTTATTATCACACATCAAGTCAGTTATAAGTCAAATCAGTTATCTTTTAAAAACCACAAAGCATTTTCTTACCTTCATAAAGCTGTTATAACCAACTTCCCATAAAGCCGTTATAACACTTTATGTTTTAAACCAATCAAATACATTTAACACATGTACGTCTACCGTACTACATAGTTATACACATATCATGCTAGAAAAGATAGGAAGAGGTTCACATACCTCGCGACGATTATCGACTAATAGCAAACGCTCCAAGTACCTCAAACCGTCGGCTACACCTTAAGCCAAGTAGATCACGCCATACGTAGTACTTCAACCTATAAAGGCCACAAGGCGCCTATTAACATCTAGATCTCAACGTAGAATATTCTACAGAAAATTCGGCCAGACCTCCCCGCATGGCGCAGAAATCTCCTCCTCTATCGAGGCACGCTAACAGCCAACAACTCCCGAGGGGTTGTGCGTCTAATCGGACGTGTACAATTCTACTTCACGATAATGCTACACAAGTCTCTTGTAATACATCCATGTAATTCTGATTCGATTCTCTTCTTTAAATTCAGGCTTAAGTCAAAAGACATTGCCGCAAAACTATGTTCAGTTCTATATATAGTATACTTCAACTATATATTCCTACAACATATAATTCCAATAACAATAGGGGGACAAGAGTATTTACCTCGATAAGCCTAAAATTATCCAAGTTTAAATGTCGATCCTGAGCAAGGTTTAGCTCCTACTCCGTGCACTCCAACCCGCTCCAAACAACCCTTAGAAGTTCTACACAACTTCTTCTTAATACTTCAACTCGCTATGAAGATTTCCTTAGGGTTTCGTTTGGTGGCCAAAGGAAGTATAATAGTATTTCTGGGCTTTTCGTATAGAGGTAACCTTGGGAATACTACAAGGTATTTGGGCCAAGGTATTTGGGTATAGTAATAATACTTGGAGAGTATTCTCTACCAAGAGTGGGGGTATTTTCACGAGAACAACACCACAAGGAGGGGGGTAGGTTTCGGCTAGCACCCCTAGGAGGGGGGGTACTTTCGGCCAAGGGGGAGGGGGCTCGCCAGGGGGCCTCACAGGGGGAGGAGGCTAGGACGAGAACTTCAACACAAAGGGGAGAGGGCTTTCACGACTTAGAACAATTTTTGGATGAAGAAGTTCATCAACTAAGGGGGGTATTTATAGGCCAACCAATGGCCAACCAATGGCCAAGATGAAGCCAAGTTCCATGCAAGTGTAGGGTGAGGATTCATCCATGTACCCTTATCCATCTACTACACAAAATATCCTACCTAACCTTGACTAAAGAAAAGCCAAGAAAATCGTCCACTTTGGCCCAATGTTGTTGCCCGATGAGGTGACAAGTGTCACCTCCCGTTGGTCCAAAATATTTCATCTCTCGGAAAAATCCGCAAAAATAATAAATGACATAGCCGAATTTTCCTTCGCAGTTTATAAAGCGTTTCATTCGGAAAACGACTCTTTAGAGGTTGTGCACAAATTTTGAACCTTGCCTACCTTAAGGCTTAAACTTTCGTACGTACGTCTTCACGTACATACTCCGGAAATACGGGGTATAACAATGTTAAAGAGAATGTACGTAAGGAATCATGACTTAAAAATTTGAACGAGGATCAAAGAAAGAGTTGTTATTCTTAAGAATTTTTTTCCGAACCTCGGGAAAGAGAAGTGTTTGTTAATGAGAATTGGGTTCTCAGAATTGTTATTTGAGACTGTTGGAATATTATTTTTGGATTTGGACATGTAGGGCCCACCCGAGAAATCTTACGTTTTTGTGGGGCCCACAAGGTTTTCGATATTTTGACCAATTATGGAAATTTCGGGAAACAGAATTTTATAGACGAATGGGAGGGTGATACGTGTCACCCCCCCCCCCCCCCCACATGGACTTGGTCGAAAATGACCAAGGGTATGATGGTCAAGTCTTGAAGCCAAAGCTTGATATAATTGACCAAGTCAAGGAAGACAAGTGGGAGCTTGATATAATTGACCCAATCCTAGCCATCCATTTGGTTTAATCCAAGCCCTTGATTGTAGTATATATCTATACTAGTAGCAAGATGAATTCCATACTTAGAAAATTTTCAAGAAACTTTGTGCAAGCACTAGAGGCTCTCGGCCAAGCTCTCAAAACAAGAAAAGAAATTTTGCAATATTGCTTCATAAATTACAATATTCAAACCCAAGGTCCCTAAAGGTATTCTAAGGATATCTCAACACAAAAATTCCGGAAAAACTACGTTTTTACGTTAGTCGCAACATGAAAAACCTAAGGTGTTCTTCAACTTTGAAGTTGGAATTTGAAGAGAAATTGTTTATGAACTTCTAAGGATTGCTTGGAGTGGATTGGAACGTCGAGAAGAGGAGCTAAAGTTGCTAAGGATCGACTTTAGGTTTTGGATTGTATTCGGGCTTAAAGAGGTAATAATCTCCGTCTTGCTATTGAAATTCAAGATTTCATGTTGTAGTAGTTGATAGATGAGCATGTGTTATATAGAATGAAGTTTGAAAAGATTTGGATCATGTTGAGATGTTAAAACCGAAAATTGGCATGCTAGCCATTAAAGTTGTTAGTTATAATCGTCGCATGTTATTTAAGGAAAGGAATATAGTTGTTACAATTGGTTATGACTTATATAACATGTTAGAATAACGACTTGGATTGAAAAGAATTGAAAAAGGGCTTTATGTTGTATTGAATTGGTTGTGCCCGAGAATGGCCCTAGAAATTGGTTTAAAATGGACAATATAAATGGACAGTCTTATATTAAATTGTGGGGAAGAATTTTACACGTCCTGTTAGGCGTGTAATCCCCTTTGAATTGCTGAATTGTAGAGCCTTAAAATGTGGCGTATTGGTTGTTGATTTCGGGCCTTGAAAAAGGTGGAAAAGTACGTAGAAACAAAGGAAGTGCTGCCCAAATTGTCACGACCCGAACCCGGGCCCGTGACTGGTGCCTTACCCCGGGCACCCTAGTGATACAACATCAGAGTAATCAGCGGAATATAAACATTAACATGAAATGACAAGAAGTATAAAACAATAATCTGTGAAAACTTGCCTTTCGGCATATATTAACAATCTTTTAAAGCGAACAGTTTAATCCTTTTTACAACCCTGCCCACATCAGCACTACAGACCTCTACGAATGAAATGACAACAACGACGGACAGAGGCTATCATACCCACGAATGTAGCACCTACAACAACGGGGACTATACCAAGATAAGCCTCCGAGAAACGGAGCTTTCCCAAACGCCTTGTGACCCTAGAGCGAGGATCAACGATCGTGTACCTTTACTGCAGATGAACGCACCGGCGAGGTCGATCAACGTGCAAGTATGTGAAATCAAAATAAATCGTAAATGAAATCATAGTGGTCTATATAAAGCGGGAGACATGTATGATAACCAAACTACGATTCACTATAAATAAGCAAATATGTCAAGTCGGGGACTCACGCCTCAAAGTCATCACTCAAATATAACTATGGGTCTCACGCCCACAACATCAATCATGCCCGTGGAATACCTTCCTCACCGCCATCCTATGATATAAAAGCATCAAGGAATACACATGAACACGTGTCCCACCTGTGTCTTAATAAAACTGCACAGGTAAGTCTGAAGGCATAGCCGACTACTAAAACCCACCGTGCTAACAAGTGTCATAAATCGTATCATGAGATCTGCTCTGCATCACATGATCAAAGCCGCCACTCGCCGCAGATCTAATGTCGCGTCAGCCACCGAACTCTCCGCACTCGCATAGGCCAAACTCATAGGCCCGCATGAGGTATAACCCCGCGTCGAGTAGCTACTCCAGATCCGCTGGACTCGCACCGCGTGGCCACATAGATCGCGTACCCATAAAGGACGCCACTAACACGGAACTCTCGTGAGCTCGCGATAGGCCCACGGGACCCGCGAGGTATCCTCGAATCATAGGTCCACAGACTCTGAGTTTACCCCGTGACGGAGGCGCCAACCTCCTAAACAAGTCAAGGTGAGTGGTGTAATACCAACATATCGGCTGATAGTGAAACAATTTAAGCGCAATCGAGGGGAAACCCCTTTTCACAAACATCACAAGATACTAACACACGTAGCATCCTAGCATGTTTACTTAACAAATCAACAAGAAAGTATTACAAGGCTATCACAACCCAACACAATCAAGTTATACACACAAGGCACTTTCTACTATATGATTAACAAGGTCGGGTTTTTATCCCCAAAATACTTCATACATTAACTCTTTTTAAAAGATACGTTACTTTCACAAAAGTCACACAATACCCGTAGTATATGAAAATAGAGTGATTATCTTTTGAAGTAAATCAAAACACTTCTCTTTGTAAAAAAAATCAAGTAACAACATTATTTTCCAAACGTCCAAGTTTGCCTAATTTCAAATGTTCATGTTTCTTATTTAGAAAGGTTTCGTAGTTCACAGTCTTATTCATTTAAGAATATAATTCTCTTTTAAACCATCTAAGAAACATAAGCCTTATATGTGCGTAGGATATTCTTGTTTATAACAATCTTATTACGGCATCCATGATCTAGGAAATATCATTTTGTCTCATCTTAGCTTCTATGCAGATGGAAGTTTCTACTGGTTTTATTAATACTTCATTAATCAAAACATTTCCCTTTATTAACGCTGCAGTGGTTTGTCGATAAACATTCTGATTTCCGAAATCAGTAAAACATTATCCCTTTTAAAAATCAAGTACTCATTACTCACGAATGAGGTTTCACACAAAATTCATATAATTTATTTAAGTTAAGTCTCTTATCTTACAAGATCAAGTTTCTTAACTTCTAAAATAAATAAATCATTCGTTTTATCTCTCTTAAGCCGTTATACCTAACTTCCCATAAAGCTAGTATAACTCTTAAGCTTTTAAAACCAAGTATTACTCTTCTTTTAAAACAGTTTAATTCTCTTGAACTACTTCAAGTTTATTATTATTCGCTTAAGTCAAAGACATTGCCGCACAACTACGTTCAATTAACACACGTCGTCTACCGTACTACATAGTTATACACATATCATGCTAGAAGAGATAGGAAGAGGTTCACATACCGCGGCGATTATCGACTATTAGCAAATCGCTCCACTGGGCTATAACCCGCTAGCTGGTCCACCTTCTCAAGAGTAGCACATGCTACTCGCAGAACATTCAACCTATAAAGGTTTATACAAGTCTATCAAAATCTAGACTATCCGGTAGAGTAAATCTAGATACAAGATCCTACGGAAAATTGGGCAGCCCTTCCCTACCCGTCAAACTACACAAGTCTACTGTAATACAGTCCTATGTAATTACAATTCAGTTCTCTTCTTAAATTCAGGCTTAAGTCCAAAGACATTGCCACAAAACTATATTCAGTTCTATATATAGTATACTTCAACTATATAATCCAACAATATGTAATTTCCAATTACAATAGGGGGACAAGATAATTACCTCGATAAGCCCATAATTATCCAAGTATAGATGTCGATCCTGGGCAACGTTTAGCTCCAACTCCGTGCGCTCCAACCCGCTCCAAACCACCCTTAGAAGTTCTAACCAACTTCTACATAATACTCCAACTAACTATGGAGATTTTCCTTAGGGTTTCGGTTTTGTGACTGACGGGAAGTATAATAGTATTTCCCGGCTTTTCGTATAGGTATAACCTTAGAATACTACAAGGTATACGGCTAAGGTAATTTCGGTATAGTAACAATACTTTTGAGAGTATTTCTACCAAGAGGGGGGGTATTTATACGAGACAACACCACAAGGGGGGGGTGTATACCCCTCGGCCTACCCCACTAGGGGGGGTACTCTCGCCGAGGGGAGGGACTCTCGGCTAAAGCCCCACACGGGGGAGGGGGACGAGAACTATAGAGGGAGGGGGAGGAGATTTCAAGACTTAGCACAATTTGGATGAAGAAGTTCATCAAAGGGGAGGGGTATTTATAGGTCAAGCCATGGCTAACCAATGGCCAAGATCAAGCCAAGTGTGGTGCAAGTGTAGGGCTAGGATTCACCCAAGTGTACCTTATCCATCTACCCACAAAAATATCCTACCAACTACTTGACAAAACAACCACACTTTCGGCCACCTTTACCGCCCAACCATCCACCAATGAGAGGGTGCCAAGTGTCGCCCTCTCGTTGGTCCAAAATGTTTCGTCTCCCGGAAAAATCCGCAAAAATTAAAAATGACATAGCCGGAATTTTCCCTTCGCAAGTTATGTAAAACGTTTCGTCGAAAAACGACTCTAACCGGGTGTTGTGCACAAAATTAAATCGTCCAAGCCACTTTAAAGTTCAAATTTTTCTACGTACGTCCTTACGTACATACTCTGGAAATACGGGGTATAACATTCTCCCCTCCTTAGAAACATTCGTCCCGAATGTTCCTTCTAAGTCTCAAAACAAACGTGCGCCAGTATAGTCTTCACTACTATACTTACGAGAACAATCCTGCCACAAATGGCCACAGAAACAACTGCGTAAAAATACTTACATCCAAGTCCACGAGGAAACACCTCTAACATCACCAAAGTAATGATCACATCTATGCTCGTAATACATGCTCGCTTCTCCCTTTTACTCATCGTACCCTCCTCGTACCCGCGAACTCTTACCACATTTCTGTTACTGCTTCAGTTTCCAAAACTCGGGGTTACTATCTCTAACGTGGTCATCATTAACTGGGAACACTGATACCACTTTTGTCACTTTGCCTGAGGCATTAACCTTCTCAGGCGACCCAACAAATGGTACCAGGCTGCTTGCGATCCCTGAGGCATGCCCTAAGGCCCTTCTCAGGATGTTCCATACGGAGAGCCACGGTTCGGGTCTGTTCCCGTGGTAGAGGCTCTGGCCTCTTTATACGCTCAGCCCCCCGAACATAACAATACGAAAACCCGGACGTACTGCCTCCTAAGTCGGACGACAAAAGCTAACATATAGGCAACCTGGCCTATTCTTCACATGAACTCAAAAAGGCCCAAAGCAACTCGGGCTAAGTTTCCTCTGTTTTCCAAAACTCGTCACACCCTAACCGGGGTGGTACTTTCAAGAAGATCGACCGTCAACCTGAACTCTAAGCGTTGTCGCCGATTATCCGCACGATTCCTCTGAGCTGCCAGAACCTCTTCTAGACAAGCTTCACCCTAACCACAGTCTGCTGGAACAAGCCTGAACCAACTATCTGAACCTTGCCAACATCGAACCAATCGACCGGCAACTTACACTACCGCCCCTACAAGGCTTCAAAAGACGACATCCGAACACTGAACTGGTAGCTTAAATACTCCCTCCACAGGAGACAACAATCCCCACAACTACCCCTGAAATCCACACACTGGCCCGAAGATGAATATGATACGGAGACTCACCTGAGTTCCTAACTCTGCCTGGTAAAACTTTCAGAAAACGAAAATAGCCACAACCTGGGCTTCACTGCCTGCCATAAGGTGAAGGTAGGCACCCCGTGCAGCCTTACAACCTTTCTGTCATATCAACACGGCCGAGTAAATGGTCCTGACCGAAGAACACGATGGGCTGCCCCCATCGGCCCGACTACTGGCTGAATGCATCCACGAACTCGTACGCTGGTTAACTAAACTTGGGCCTAACACCCTCGTGACCTTACCATAAGGCGGGACCACCACAACCAGACCCCACCACCAAACATGCCGCGGGTTGACCCGCAACGTGGCCTCAACCCGACTCCAAGCGCAAAATACTATCTCCCCGGAACAATCTCACTAAACACGTTCACGAAAACCTAGCGGTCTTCTTAGCTCAACTACCCTCTTTCATTTCACACTACCAGGGACTATCCCAAACATAGCTCACGTGCACTATGCACTCCGATAAGGATCAAACATAACACTACACCTTTACTCGAGATGGCCTTACCTCTAAGGTCTCTACGTATAACACTCTAAGGCTCACACCTTCTCTATCCCCCAAAATCTTACTCGGTTAACCCACCATGATTTCTAATCACAACTAACACACGCTATCGAACATAACACTTAGGTATACTCGCCTTATCACATAAACAAAACTCTGGGGTTAAAGATATGCTGCATCGCTTTCACTCCCTAGTCGTTCTAATAAAACACGCCGTAGGCGCATAGCTGGGAAGGTGACGAACTACCCACCGATCACGAAGGCTAAGTCCTCCTACTAGGACACTCTTTCGACATCGACCACGGCGGTCATAGTACAACAAGTACCAACTAAAAGACGACATTTCCGGATGGCGTCGCACATCGAGCGAAGCCCGAGTTACGACCAACTCATCGTATCGAGCGTCACGAACCCCGTGGAGGACATCTCTGCACTGGTGGATGTGTATAATCTAAACCGCTGGTGAGGTGACTCGGCTCGAAAGTTACCAAAGGGCCTTGCTGCTCTGGCCCTCTTCTGCTGTCCTTGGTTAACCCGTCGATCTCTACGCTTTGACTGCGTATAAGCCCGCATACGTTCCATGCTCAAGCCTTCAATCAAGAACTACTCTTGCACAACCTCTCGTTGATATTCATCAAGACTCGCGATACGTGGTATACTCTCGGTAGCCAAATCCATAGCTAGTAATGTGGTCGCCTTCGCGATCTAAGTTCACCGCTTCGGCCGTGGAAGGTTCAAATATCATGGCGCGGAGGAACCGCCGCCGTGCTAAACTTTACGGGGCTAGTGGCGTCGCGAAATCCTCGAATGAAGCATTACCTAGGTAATGATTGGGCTGTGCCCACGTAACCCTCTCAACTCTACTCGCCTCCGCCGCTTGCCCTCCCGGGCGGGTTGCCTACGCGGAGGCATAGCGGTAAGGGAAAGAAATACGTTAGAGGTCCAACTTACAACACAACTCTAAGGCACGATCTCGAGTGAGAAGAATGAAACCAATCCTACATATCCTATAGCCTCACGATTATTGGTGTGGTGCACAACACACCGATAATCAAGACTCTTGGATCTGGTGCGTAGACACTTTCCGAGGATTAAGCGCTCGATACCACTTTTGTCACGACCAACCGGGCCCGGATCGTGCCTTACCGGGCACCTGGTGATACAACATCAGAGTAATCAGCGGAATATAAACATTAACATGAAATGACAAGAAGTATAAAACAATAATCTGTGAAAACTTGCCTTTCGGCATATATTAAAAATCTTTTAAAGCGAACAGTTTAATCCTTTTTACAACCCCGCCACATCAAAGACTCTGCACCTACGAATGAAATGACAACAACGACGACAGGCTCGCCATACCCCGAATGTAGCACCTACAACAACAGGGACTATACGAATAAGCCTCGAGAAGCGGAGCTTTCCCAAATCTTGAATCGTGACCCTAGGCGAGGATCAACGATCGTGTACCTACCGCGGCATGAACGCACCGAGGAGGTCGATCTGTACCGAGTATGTGAAATCAAAATAAATCAGAAATGAAATCATAGTGGTCTATATAAAGCAGAGACATGTATGATAACCAAACTACTGATTCACTATAAATAGCGAATATGTCAAGTCAGGGACTCACGCCCTCAAAGTCATCACTCAAATATAACTATGGGTCTCACGCCCACAACATCAATCATGCCCGTGGAATACCTTCCTCACTGCCGGCAGTCTATGATATAAAAGCATCAAGGAATACACATGAACACCAGGTCCCACCTGTGTCCTAATAAAACCGTACAGGGTAAGTACGAAGGCATAGCCGACTACTAAAACCCACAGTACCAACAAGGTCATAAACTGTATCATGAGATCTGTCTAGACCGTCACATGATCAAAGCTGGCCACTCGCCCGCAGTATCTAATGTGCGCGTCTAGCCCTGGAACTCTCCGCAGCTCCGCATAGGCCAAACTCATAGGCCCGCATGAGGTATAACCCCGCATCGAGGGTAGCTACTCCCCGACATCCGCCTGGACTCGCAGTCCGCATGGCCACATAGACCGCATGCCCATAAAGGGCGACACTAACACGGAACTCGTAGCTCCGCATAGGCCCACAGGACCCGCGTGAGGTATCCTCGAATCATAGGTCCCACAGACACTTTGAGTTTACCCAGACGGAGGGCGCAACCTCCGAAACAAGTCGAGGTGAGTGGTGTAATACCAACATATCGGTGATAGTGAAACAATTTAAGCGCAATCGAGAAACCCCTTTTCACAAACATCACAAGATACTAACACACGTGGCGTCCTAGCATGTTTACTTAACAAATCAACAAGAAACTATTACAAGTCTATCACAACCCAACACAATCAATTTATACAAACAAGGCACATTCTACTATATGATTAACAAGATCGGGTTTTTATCCCCAAAGTACTTCATACATTAACTCTTTTTAAAAGATACGTTACTTTCACAAAGTCACACAATACGTAGTATATGAAAATAGAGTGATTATCTTTTGAAGTAAATCAAAACACTTCTCTTTGTAAAAAAATCAAGTAACAACATTATTTTCCAAGCGTCAAGTTTGCCTAATTTCAAATGTTCATGTTTCTTATTTAGAAAGGTTTCGTAGTTCACGATCTTATTCATTTAAGAATATAATTCTCTTTAAACCATCTAAGAAACATAAGCCTTATATGTGCGTAGGATATTCTTGTTTATAACAATCTTATTACGGCATCCATGATCTAGGAAATATCATTTTGTCTCATCTTAGCTTCTATGCAGATGGAAGTTTCTACTGGTTTTATTAATACTTCATTAATCAAAACATTTCCCTTTATTAACGCTGCAGTGGTTTGTCGATAAACATTACGATTTCCAAATCGAAACATTATCCCTTTTAAAATCAAGTACTCATTACTCATGAATGAGGTTTCACAAAATTCATATAATTTATTTAAGTTAAGTCTCTTATCTTACAAGATCAAGTTTCTTAACTTCTAAAATAAATAAATCATTCGTTTTATCTCTCTTAAGCCGTTATACCTAACTTCCCATAAAGCTAGTATAACTCTTAAGCTTTTAAAACCAAGTATTACTCTTCTTTTAAAAACAGTTCTTAATTCTCTTGAACTACTTCAAGTTTATTATTATTCGGGCTTAAGTCAAAAGACATTGCCGTACAACTACGTTCAATTAACACACGTACGTCTACCGTACTACATAGTTATACACATATCATGCTAGAAGAGATAGGAAGAGGTTCACATACCTCGCGACGATTATCGACTATTAGCAAATCGCTCCACGGCTATAACCCGGCTAGCCTGGTCCACCTTCTCAAGTAGCACATGCTACTCGCAGAACATTCAACCTATAAAGGTTTATACAAGTCTATCAAAATCTAGACTATCCGGTAGAGTAAATCTAGATACAAGATCCTACGGAAAATTGGGCAGCCCACTTTACCCACAAACTACACAAGTCTACTGTAATACAGTCCTATGTAATTACAATTCAGTTCTCTTCTTAAATTCAGGCTTAAGTCCAAAGACATTGCCACAAAACTATATTCAGTTCTATATATAGTATACTTCAACTATATAATCCAACAATATGTAATTTCCAATTACAATAGGGGGACAAGATAATTACCTCGATAAGCCCATAATTATCCAAGTATAGATGTCGATCCTGGGCAACGTTTAGCTCCAACTCCGTGCGCTCAACCCGCTCCAAACCACCCTTAGAAGTTCTAACCAACTTCTACATAATACTCCAACTAACTATGGAGATTTTCCTTGGGGTTTCGGTTTTGTAGTGACGGAAGTATAATAGTATTTCAGGCTTTTAGTATAGGTATAACCTTAGAATACTACAAGGTATACGGCTAAGGTAATTTCGGTATAGTAATACTTTTGAGAGTATTTCTACCAAGAGGGGGTATTTATACGAGACAACACCACAAGGGGTGTATACCCCTCCTACCCCACTAGGGGTACTCGACCAAGGGGAGGGACTCTCGGCTAAAGCCTCACAAGGGGGAGGGGGACGAGAACTATAGAGGGAGGGGGAGGAGATTTCAAGACTTAGCACAATTTGGATGAAGAAGTTCATCAAAGGGGAGGGGTATTTATAGGTCAAGCCATGGCTAACCAATGGCCAAGATCAAGCCAAGTGTGGTGCAAGTGTAGGGCTAGGATTCACCCAAGTGTACCTTATCCATCTACCCACAAAAATATCCTACCAACTACTTGACAAAACAACCACACTTTCGGCCACCTTTACCGCCCAACCATCCACCAATGAGAGGGTGCCAAGTGTCGCCCTCTCGTTGGTCCAAAATGTTTCGTCTCCCGGAAAAATCCGCAAAAATTAAAAATGACATAGCCGGAATTTTCCCTTCGCAAGTTATGTAAAACGTTTCGTCGAAAAACGACTCTAACCGGGTGTTGTGCACAAAATTAAATCGTCCAAGCCACTTTAAAGTTCAAATTTTTCTACGTACGTCCTTACGTACATACTCTGGAAATACGGGGTATAACACAAATTTCCGTAGAATAAGAGACCTTACACTTAGTATGATTCTACCTTAAAATTCTAGGAGTTGATAGACGTATTATGGTTATTATAGGTTAAAGTACTACGTATAGCGTATTCTACTTGAAGGGTGGAATAACTATCAAAGTTGAAGTACTTTGGAGCATTTTGCAACTTGTCGTTAGTCGTCGCGAGGTATGTGAATGTTACACCCCGGAATTTCAGGATATGTTTATAAGAACGTACGTAAGAACTAAAAAATGTTAAGGTTTGAGACGAGTAAAAATTTATCGGAATTATGGAATTTTCGGAAAATGAATATTGCGACGAACGGGAGGGAGACACGTGTCACCCCCCTTGGTGGTCTTGGACGAAAATGGCATGGATGAAATGGTCATTTGACCATAATTTAAAAGACCAAGTCTTGCAAAGGCAAGAGCTTGACATTGTTGACTAAGTCAAATGCCACTTGGCTTGATCCTTGTGAAAAGCATCCTAACCACCCATTTGTTCTAATCTTGACCCTCCATATATTTATATAAGCTTACTAGTGCAAGACTAGTCTCCATACTTAGAAATTTTTTCAAGAATTGAGAAAAACACAAGGTGAAGCTCACGGCAATAGCTAGGGTTTGAAGAGAAAATTTTCAATTGTTGTCCAATAATCTCCCCACTTTAAACCAAGGTACCTAAGGGTATTGTAAGTGTATCTCAATAGAAAGATCCCGGAAAAATGGTGTTTTCGTGTTAGTATGGCGGAAACTAAAGGAGTTCTTCAACTTTGAAGTTGGAACTTGAAGATAAGTTCATCATAAGCTTCTAAGGGTAGCTTGGAGTGGATTGGAATGTCAAAAAGAGGCGCTAAAGTTGCTAAGGATCGACTTGTAATCTTGGATCAAAATTGGGCTAAATGAGGTATAATCTTCGTCTTACTTTTGTAATTGAAGATTCCATATTATTATAAGCTAGAAATGATCATGTGATATGTGTTATGAAGTTTGATAAGTGTTATGGAAAATTGGAAGCTCAAATCCGAATATGACATGTTGAGTCATTTGAAATTGAATTACAATTTGGTCGTTAACTAGAATTGTCGCATGTTAGCTACTTGAAGACTATAGTTGTTATAATCAATTGCGGCCTTATAACATGTTATGATAACAACTTGGATTGAAATGGAAATTGGATAAGAATTGGTGTTATTGTACTCAATGTGGCCGAATTGGACTAGTAGTTTGTATTAGTTGATATCTATTGTGGGGCGGAATTTTACATGTCTTGATTAAGCGTGTAATCCCCTATTGTTAACTACTTTGTTGGGCCTTAAATGTGGCGTGTTTGGTTATTGAATTCGTCCTTGAAAAAGGTGGCAAAGTATGTAGAAACAAAGGAAGTGCTGTCCGATTTTCCGTATAATTTAGTAGCTTTGCACTTGGAATATTCTACGTTTGAAACTAGAAGTTAATAGACGTACTATGGTCATTATAGGTTGACATACTACGTACGGTGAATTGGACTTATCAAGTGGATTAAACCGAAGAGGTATGTGGAACTTTCTTATCTCTTGAGCATAATAAGTTGTAAATGTATAGTACGGTGACGTACAAGTTTTTGACAATCTAGGTCCATTTGATGTCCTTGGCTTATTTTAAGAATGTCCAAGTTGATTGAGTTAGGGAGTTAATTCACTTGTTTAAATATTAAGGATATCTTGGTTTTCAAAAGTTAAGAGACTGTTACACCCCGTAGTTCCAGAGTATGTATACGAGGACGTACGTACGAGAATACGACATTAAAATTGGAAAGGAAGAAAGATGTGATTTTTCGACGGAAAAGTTTTCGGATTTTGTGAAGGAAAAAGGTTCATTAATGAGAATTGGATTCCCAGATTTGGTATTCGGACTTTTTGGAATATTTGAGAATTATGGAATTTTATTTCCGAAATTGGTTACGTGGGGCCCACGGGAGAATTTACGGTTTTGTGGGGCCCACTTTATTTTTCGGATTTTTGGCATTACGGATTTTTCCGAGAGATGAAATATTTTGGACCAATAGGAGGGCGACATGTGGCACCCTTAGGTGGCATGTTGGACGAAATAGTAGGCAAGTGGCCAAGTCAAATAGTCAAGTCTTGGAAGATATTTTCTTTGGGTTAGTGGGAGTAGGTTTGGGCGTTTTTGTGGGCAAGTGGGGGAGGCCTCTTGGACGGTTTTCTTGAGCAAGTGGATGGCCACATGGCTCATTGTTGTGGTGGACATATGTCCCAATGTTGTGGTGGACATATGTCCCCATGTTGTGGTGGACACTTGGTGGAAGACTTCACTTGAACAAGCTACCTAATCTACACCCTCCACTTGCTTGAATCTTGGCCCTTCATTGTTCTATAAATACCCCCCTCAAGTGCAAGACTTCTTCATCCATTAAACATTTTCCAAGTCTCAAACTCCTCCCCTTTGAGTAGTTCTCGTCCAAAACACCTTCCCCTTCCTAGCTCTCGTCAGATGCAAGTCCCCATGGTAGAAAAGTTGTCTTCTAGTATTGTTACTATGCCAAAATACCTTAGCCTAAATCCCTTGTAATTTTCCTAAGTTACCTCCATACTAAAAGCCCGGAAATACTACTTTATTTCCTTTAGTCACAAAACGAAGCCCTAGAAAAATCTTCATAGCTTAGATGAAGTGTTAAGAGAAGTTGTTTAGAAACTTCTAAGGGTTTCTTGGAGCGGGTTGGAGCGTAAGGATTTGGAGCTAAACGTTGCTCAGGATCGACTTATAATCTTGGATAATTTTGGGCTTATCGAGGTAATGATCTTTGTCCCCCTATTGTAATTGGATATTACATGTTGTAGTAATGTATAGTTGAGTATACTATATGTAGAATGAGTATGGATAAGAATTGAACTGTATTTACATAGGACTGTATTTACAGTAGACTTGTAGTATTATGGTGGAGTAGAATTGTACACGTCCGGTTAGACATGTAACCCCCCCTGGGATTGTTGGTTTGATAGCAGGCCTCGTTGAGTAGGAGATTTATGTGGTTGCGGGGGGGAGGGGCTGCCGAATTTTCCGTAGAATAAGGAATCATGTATCTAGAATTATTCTACGAAGAGATCTAGAGGTTGATAGACGTTTTGTGGCCTTTATAGGTTGAAGTACTACGAGTAGCGTATTCTACTTGAAGGGTGGAAAAGGCTAGCAGGGTTACAGTACTTTGGAGCTATTTGCTAATTGTCGATAATCGTCGCGAGGTATGTGAAGCTCTTCCTATCTTTTCTAGCATGATTGTTGTGAACTATGTAGTACGGTAGACGTACGTGTTCTAAGCGAGTTTTGGTTGGTTTAAAACATAAAGTGTTATAATAGCTTTATGGAAAGTTAGTTATAACGACTTTATGTTGGTAAAGGAATGGTTTATTGATTTTAGAAGTTAAGAGACTTGATCTTGAAAGATAAGAGACTTGACTTAATTGGCTTGATATGAATTTTGTTAAAAAGTTGTGAAACCTCATTCGTGAGTAATGAGTACTTGGTTTTAAAGAATAATGTTTCTTGATTTGGAAATGAGAATAAGTATCGAATAAACCACTGCGGCGTTAATAAAGGAAAATGTATTGACAAATAATTAATTATATTAAAACCAGTGAAACCTCCATCCGTAGAAGCTAAGATAAGACAAAATTGTATTACATTTCCTAGATCATGGCTGCTTTAATGAGATTGTTATAAACAAGAATAACCTACTCACACATAAGGCATATGTTACTCAAATTGTTTTAAAAGAGATTACGTTATGAAGTGATTAAGACTATGGACTATGAAATCTTTCGAAAATAAGAAACTTGAGTATTTGAAGTTATGCAACTTGAACTTTTGGAAAAGAATGTTGCTACTTGATTTTAAAAAGGAAAGTGTTTCGGTTTAAAAAAAGAGGGCATGATATTGCCTTAGTTTGATTTAAAAGGAAAACATGGTATTATCTTAATCTGTCTTAAAAGAGGGTTTAAATGTTATGGCCGATTCTACCTCGAGTCCCATGAGATGGGCCGAGACATGTATACCACCCGATTCTACACCGAGTCCATGGGATGGGCCGAATGTATTCCACACGATTTGACACCGAGTCCACGTGGATGGGCCGAGACATGTATTCCACACGATCCGACACCGAGTCCATGAGATGGACCGGGAATGTGACCATGCGATTCCACCTCGAGTCCCATGGGATGGGCCGAGACATGTTACGTATCACACGATTTATACCTAGACTGCCGGCAGTGAGGAAGGAGTTCCACGGGCATGAGGGATGACTTTGAGGGCGTGAGTCCCTGACATGGCATGACTGCTTTTATGTTGTGATTTCATTTACAGTATTTTCAGTTTCACATACTTGGTACCTGTTGTACTGACCTCCTTCGGGGGGCTGCGTTCATGCCGCAGGTAGAGGTACATCGGTTGTTGATCCTCGCTCATAGGATCGCAGTTCAGCGTTGGGAAGCTCCGTTTCTCCGGAGGCTTATCTTTTGGTATAGTCCCCTGTCATTGTAGATACTTGTACATTCAGGGGTATGGCGGGGCCCTGTCCCGTCATAGTTGTTGTTACATTCTTAGAGGTCTGTAGTACTGTTGTGGGCAGGGTTTGTAAGGGATTTAACTGTTCAATTTTTATATATATTCAGGAAGGTAACCGTTTTGGTTAGCCTATTGCTTATTTTATGTCTTGATTCATGCTTAAGTTTTTATTTCCGCTGATTTTCTCTGATGTTTGTATCACTAGGGTGCGGGTAGGCACGATCCACGCCCTAGGTCGGTCGTGACAAAAGTGGTATCGAGCGATTAATCCTCGGAAAGTGTCTCTGAACCGTATCTAGTAGAGTCTTGATTATCGGTGTGTTGTGCACCACACCTATAATCAGGAGGCTGCATGATATTTAGGATTGGTTTCCATTCTTCTCACTCTGAGATCGTGCCTTAGAGCTGCGTTATAAGTTGGACTCCTTATGGCGTATTCGTATGTGCTAGTTACGCCTGCAAAGCAACGGGGCCCGAAGGGCAAGGCGGCGAGAGGAGCTACGAGTAGAACACAGAGGGTTACGAGGGCACATGCCTGGTCATTACCTGAGATGGTATTGGGAGGTAATTAATATGGATTTTGTTATAGGGTTGCATCGTGCTCAGAGGACGTGCGACTCCTTGTGGGTCATAGTAGACAGGCCGACGAGGTCAACCCATTTTTTTCTTTCGGTCAGGACTATCTACTCGGCAGAGGATTATGCGAGATTATATATCAGGAAGAGTATGAGACTGCACGGGGTTCCTATATTTATTTACGACAGACAGATGAGACCAGTTTACGGCTAACTTCTAGAGGCTTTTCCAGAAAGGATTGGGGACACAGGTGAGTCTCAGTTTATTATATAAAGTGTTGTCAACATTCAAGACATGTCGGGGTGACTCGTGTCGCCCTCCGATTGGTCCAAAATTATTTCTTCCCCAAAATATCTATATTTGGCCAAATTATCTCAAAATATTGTGGGCCCCACAAAACCGTAAAATTTTCTCGTGGGCCCCACATGACCAAATTCAGAACTTAAAACCCAAAATTCCAATATAATCTATAAGTCCCAAATATCAAATTTGTGAACCAAATTCCAATTAATAAACCTTTTCCTCCACAATTTCCTGATATTTTTCCTTAAGAAAAAAGTAATCTTTCTTTCCAAAATTCAAATCTCAATTTCCTCACGTACGTTCTCATCTCATTGCTTTGGAATTACGGGGTGTAACAAAAATGATTCAACTGTACCCTTTTTAAAATAAGAGTCAACTGTGCCTTTAAATACTCTTTTGACCCTCAAAGGAATGAAACCAAGTTACCATCATGTCGTGTACCAATCATTAAAATGAACTCTCTTTTTATAAAAACCTGGGAACCAAAATATCACGCACCCAATAATCTAAGTAACCTCTTTTTAGAAAATCTGGGCACCAAAATATCATGCACCCAATAATCTAATCAACTATCTTTTTAGAAAATCTGTGTCACGACCCGAACCCGGGCCCGTGACTGGCGCCTTACCCCGGGCACCCTAGTGATACAACATCAGAGTAATCAGCGGACACATAACACAACAACATGAAATAACAAGAAGTGTACAACAGTTATCTTAGAAAACTTGCCTTTCGGCATATATATATAAATAAAAATTTGAACAGTTACATCCCTTTCTACAACTCTTTTAAAAGATACGTTACTTTCACAAAAGTCACACCACACCCGTAGTATATGAAAATAGAGTGACTGTCTTTTTAAGTAAACCAAAACACTTCCCTTTGTAAAATCAAGTAACAACATTATTTTCCAAACGTCCAAGTTTGCCTAATTTCAAATGTTCACGTTTCTTATTTTAGAAAGGTTTCGTAGTTCATAGTCTTATTCATTTAAGAATGTAATTCTCCTTTAAACAATCTGAGAAACATATGCCTTATATGTGAGTAGGTTATTCTTGTTCATAATCAATCTTATTAAGCAGCCATGATCTAGGAAATGTAATATCATTTTGTCTCATCTTAGTTTCTATGCAGATGGAGGTTTCTACTGGTTTTAATAATACTTCATTAATCAAAACATTTCCCTTTATTAACGCTGCAGTGGTTTGTCGATACTTATTCTGATTTCCGAAATCAGTAAAACATTATTCCTTTTTAGAAACCAAGTACTCATTACTCACGAATGAGGTTTCACACAAAATTCATATTAATTAAATTAAGTCAAGTCTCTTATCTTTTAAGATCAAGTCTCTTAACTTCTAAAATCAATAAATCATTCATTTTATCTCTCTTAAGCCGTTATACCTAACTTCCCATAAAGCTATTATAACTCTTAAGTTTTTAAAACCACAAAGCATTTTCTTACCTACATAAAGCTGTTATAACCAACTTCCCATAAAGCCCGTCATAACACTTTATGTTTTAAACCAATCAAATACATTTAACACACGTACGTCTGCGTCTTACATAGTTATACACATATCATGCTAGAAAGGATAGGAAGAGGTTCACATACCTCGCGACGATTATCGACTAATAGCAAAACGCTCCAAGTACCTCAAACCGTCGGCTACTCCTTAAGCCAAGTAGATCGCGCCACACATAGTACTTCAACCTATAAGGCCACAGCGACATTAACATCTAGCTCTTATCGTAGAACATTCTACGAAAATTCGAAGACCTCCCCGCAATGACGCGTAAATCTCCTCTCTATCGAGGCGACTATCAAGCCAACCGGGGGTTTATACATCTAACCTGGCGTGTGCAGTTCTACCCACGATAATGCTACAAGCTCATGTCTGATACGCTATGTAATTCTGATTCGATTCTCTTTCTTTAAATTCGGGCTTACGTCCAAAGCCATTGCCGCAAGACTATGTTGATTCTATATATAGTATACTTCAACTATATAATCCTACAACATGTAATTTCCAATTACAATAAGGGGACAATAATATTTACCTCGATAAGCCCAAAATTATCCAAGATAAAAGTCGATCCTGAGCAAGGTTTAGCTCCTACTCCGTGCGCTCCAACCCGCTCCAAACAACCCTTAAAAGTTCTACGCAACTTCTACTTAACACTTCAACCTACTTATGAAGGTTTTCCTTAGGGTTTCGGTTTTTGTGACTGACGGAAAGTATAATAGTATTTCTGGGCTTTTCGTATAGGTATAACCTTGGAATACTACAAGGTATTAGGGCCAAGGTAATTTGGGTATAGTAACAATACTATGGAGAGTATTTCTACCAAGAGGGGGGTATATTTATACGAGACAACACCACAAGGGGGGTGTATACCCCTCGGCCTACCCCACTAGGAGGGGGGGTACTCTCGGCCAAGGGGGGGGGGGGGGGAGGGGCTCTCGGCCAAAGGGCCTTCTCAAAGGGGAGGAGGCTGGGGCGAGAGCAACAAGAAGGGAGGGAGGATTTCTAAGACTTAGAACATTTTTAGGATGAATAAGTCTTGAGGGGTATTTATAGGTCAAGCAAAGGCCAACCAATGGCCAAGATCATGCCAAGTAGTAGGCAAGTGTAGGGCTAGGATGTACCCATGTGTACCTTATCCATCTACCCTACCAACCAACACAAAATATCCTACCAACTACATAGCCCAAATCGTCCAAAGGGACGCCCACCATTTCCGTCAATGAGAGGGTGCCAAGTGGCGCCCTCTCGTTGGTCCAACACGTTTCGTCTCTCGGAAAAATCCGCAAAAATTAAAAATGACATAGCCGGAATTTTCCCTTCGCAAGTTGTGTAAAACGTTTCGTCGAAAAACGACTCTAATCGGGTGTTGTGCACAAAAATAATTCGGCCAAGCCTACTTAAAAGCCCAAACTTTTCTACGTACGTCCTTACGTACATACTCTGGAAATACGGGGTATAACATTCTCCCCTCCTTAGAAACATTCGTCCCGAATGTTCCTTCTAAGTCTCAAAACAAACGTCGTCGAGATAGTCTTCAATGCTATACTTACGAAAACAATCTGCCACGCTGCCGCGAAATACTGCGCAAATTCTTACATCCAAGCCCACGAGGAAACACCTCTAACATCACCAAAGTAATGATCACATCTATGCTCGTAATACATGCTCGCTTCTTTCTTTACTCGTCGTACCCTTCTCGTACATTTGAACTCTTTCTCATAACTTACCACATTTATTACCCTTGGTTTCCAAATCTCGGTTACTATCTCCAACTTGGTCATCATTAACTGGGAACACTCTGGATGGATCTCCGATTTCCTTCTCGAACATAACACGAAAGACTGGGCGCACTGCCTCCTAAGTCGGACGGCAAATGCTAACATATAGGCAACCTGGTCTATCCCTCACATGAACTCAAAAGGCCCAAAGTAACTCGGACTAATTTCCCTCTGTTTTTTTTTCAAAACTCGTCACACCCTATCTGGGGTGGTACCTTCAAGAAGACCGACCGTCAACCTGAACTCTAAGCGTCGTCGCCGATAATCCGCACGATTTCTCTGAGCTGCCAAAAACCTCTTCTATATAAGCCTCACCCTATCCACAGTCTGTTGGAACAAGCCTGAACCAACTATCTGAACCTTGCCAACATCAAACCAATCGACCGACAACTTACACTTCCGCCCCTACAAGGCTTCATAAGGCGACATCCGAACACTGAAATGGTAGCTAAAAACACTCCTTCAACAGGAGACAACAATCCTCGCAACTACCCCTGAAATCCAAACACTGGCCCGAGGGCGAATGTGATTCTAAGACTCACCTGAGTTCCTAACCCTGCCTGGTAAAACTTCCAGAAAAAGAAACAGCCGTAATCTGGGCTCCACTGTCTGTCATAAGGTGAAGGTAGGCACCCCGTGCAGCCTTACAACCTTTCTGATATAACGTCTCGCAACTTACTACCGAGTACACGGTTTGGACTAAAAGATAAGACGGGCTGACCTCGTGGCCCGACTCTTTGGTCGAATCGTCCACAAACTCGTCTGGTTAACTAAACATGGGTCTAACACCCTCATGACCACTATCACAAGGCGGGACCACCACCTGACCACTACCACTAAACAGGCGCGGGTTGACCGCGGCGTGGCCTCAACCCGACCGGCGCGCGAGACACTGGCTCCGATCCGGAAAACTCTCCCTAATCACGTTACGAAAACCTCGCGGTCTTCTTAGCTCACCTACCCTCTTTCACTCCACCCTACTCAGGGACTTATCCCAAACATAGCTCACGTGCGCAATGCACTCCGATAAGGGTTAAACACAAATGTAATCTTTCTCTCAAGATTGCCTTGCCTCTAAGGTCTCCGTATAAAAGCTCTAAGGCTTACACTTCTATCCCCAATCTTTCACTGGTTACTAACCATGATTTCTAATCACAACTAACACAACGCTATCCGAACATAGCACTTATGATATACCCATCTTATCACGGATCGATCTCAGAGGGTTAAGGATATATCTATATCTCTTGCTTCACTCCTTAGTCGTTCTAATCAAACTCGCCGTAGGCGCATGCCAGGAAGGTAACGAACTACCCACCGATCCTGAAGGTGAGTCCTCCCACTTGCATCCTTCCTACTAGGACATCCTTTCGACCACATGGCCTGCCGGCGCGAGTAAAACAAGTACCAACTAAAAAGACGACATTCCCGGAATGGCGCTTTTGTGTAATGAATCTTGGGAAAAACTAAATCCGGCTGGCTGGAACCTACGTGTAGCTGTGAACCGGAAACTCTGGAGCTCTGACCAACTCCTGCATAGTCAAACGTCCGAACCTGTGGAGGACCACTCTGCGGGCGGAGGTGCATATCTAAAGCTCCGTGAGGCAATTCACCTCGAAAGTTACCAAAGGACCTTTGCTCGCCCTCTTCTGTCGCCGTTAACCCGTTGATCTCTACGTTTCTCGGCCTGCTGCGCATAAGCCCGTACACAGGCCATGCTCAAGCCTAAATGAAAAATTACTCTTGTACAACTCTCTCTTGGATAGTCATCAAGACTCGCGGTACATCGGTATATTCTCTGGTAGCCAAATCCATAGTTAGTAACAGGGTCGCCTCTTTGCAATCCATATTCTCGGTCCCGATCGTGGGCGAAGGTTCAAATATCATGGCGCAGATGAAGCTGCGCCCGTGCTAAACTCTGCTGGGCTAGTGACGTCGCGAACTCCCGAATGAAGCACTACCTAGATAATGATTGGGCTGTGCCTCGTAACCTGCTACTGATCTACTCGCGCCTCCTCGGGCCGCCTCCGGGCGGGTTTGCCTACGCGAGGCATAACGGTAAGGAAAGAAATACGTTAGAGGTCCAACTTACAACACAACTCTAAGGCACGATCTCGAGTGAGAAGAATGGAAACCAATCCTAAATATCCTATAGCCTCACGATTATTTGTGTGGTGCACACACCGATAATCAAGACTACCTGGATCGATGCTGTAGACACCTTCCGAGGATTAACTGCTCTGATACCACTTTTGTCACGACCCGAACCCGGGCCCGTGACTGGCGTCTTACCCCGGGCACCCTAGTGATACAACATCAGAGTAATCAGCGGACACATAACACAACAACATGAAATAACAAGAAGTGTACAACAGTTATCTTAGAAAACTTGCCTTTCGGTATATATATATAAATAACAATTTGAACAGTTACATCCCTTTCTACAACTCTTTTAAAAGATACGTTACTTTCACAAAAGTCACACCACACCCGTAGTATATGAAAATAGAGTGACTGTCTTTTTAAGTAAACCAAAACACTTCCCTTTGTAAAATCAAGTAACAACATTATTTTCCAAACGTCCAAGTTTGCCTAATTTCAAATGTTCACGTTTCTTATTTTAGAAAGGTTTCGTAGTTCATAGTCTTATTCATTTAAGAATGTAATTCTCTTTTAAACAGTCTGAGAAACATATGCCTTATATGTGAGTAGGTTATTCTTGTTCATAATCAATCTTATTAAGCAGCCATGATCTAGGAAATGTAATATCATTTTGTCTCATCTTAGTTTCTATGCAGATGGAGGTTTCTACTGGTTTTAATAATACTTCATTAATCAAAACATTTCCCTTTATTAACGCTGCAGTGGTTTGTCGATACTTATTCTGATTTCCGAAATCAGTAAAACATTATTCCTTTTTAGAAACCAAGTACTCATTACTCACGAATGAGGTTTCACACAAAATTCATATTAATTAAATTAAGTCAAGTCTCTTATCTTTTAAGATCAAGTCTCTTAACTTCTAAAATCAATAAATCATTCATTTTATCTCTCTTAAGCCGTTATACCTAACTTCCCATAAAGCTATTATAACTCTTAAGTTTTTAAAACCACAAAGCATTTTCTTACCTACATAAAGTCATTATAACCAACTTCCCATAAAGCCGTTATAACACTTTATGTTTTAAACCAATCAAATACATTTAACACGTCGTCTACCGTCTTACATAGTTATACACATATCATGCTAGAAAGGATAGGAAGAGGTTCACATACCTCGCGACGATTATCGACTAATAGCAAAACGCTCCAAGTACCTCAAACCGTCGGCTACTCCTTAAGCCAAGTAGATCGCGCCACACATAGTACTTCAACCTATAAGGCCACAAGGCGCTTATTAACATCTAGCTCTTATCGTAGAACATTCTACAGAAAATTCTGACCTCCCGCAACCGCGTAAATCTCCTCCACTATCGGTAGGCTATCAAGCCAACCGGGGTTTATTGTTATACCGTAGTTCTAGGGTATGTATGCGAGGACATACGCATGCGAGAATCTGACGAAATATTGGAAAGAAAGGAAGATGTGATTTTTTCGACTAAAAGTTTCGGTTTTGTGAAGAAAAGGTTCGTTAATGGATTGGATTCCCAGTTTGGTATTTGAACTTCTGATTATATTAGAATTTTGAGATTTTATTTTGGAAATGGCCACGTGGGGCCCAGGAGAAATTTACGGTTTTGTGGGGCCGCTTTGTTTTGAGGTTTCCGCTTTTTGGATATTTTCGGAAGACGAAATATTTTGGGCGAATCGGGCGACACGTGTCACCCCCTGTGGCCATGTGGGCGAAATGGTGTGACAAATGGCTAGCCAACATCGCTACTCATGGCGAAATGGCCTTACACTTGGCACCCAATTTCGTTGGCCATGTGGTGTGGTGGGACCCACACACATGGCCCAATCTTGTCCATACACTTAGATGGATCTTGACCTCCATTGTTCTATAAATAGACCGCTTGGTTGATGAATAAGTTCATCTCAGAAAGCTTCCAAGAGCAAAATACTTCCTCCCTTTGTATTGGTTTCGTCCCACCTCCCCCTTGTGTAGAATACTTGGTGTATTGTGGTATAATTCCAAATACACTAGCCTAGTATCCCTAGTAGTATTCCAAAGTTGTTTAAATACTAGGGCAGAAAATCCTACTTTATTAGAAAGTCACAAAAGAAACCCTAGAAAAACCTTCATAACTTGGTTGAAGTGTTTAGAAGTTGTTTAGAAACTTCTAAGGGTCGCTTGGAGCGGGTTGGGCGTAAGGACTTGGAGCTAAACGTTGCTCGGGATCGACATTTAATCTTGGATAATTTTGGGCTTATCGAGGTAATGATTTATGCCCCACTGTGTAATTGGATATTACATGTTGTAGTAATGTATAGTGGATTATACTATATATAGAATGAGTTTTGAACTGTATTTACATAGAATTTGTATTCTGATGTTCGTTGTATTATTGTGAAGCAGATTTGAACACGTCAGGTTAGGCGTGTAATCCACTGAGTTATTGGCACAGTAGCGGGCCTTGTTAGGAGGAGATTTATGTGATTTCGGGGAGGTCTTGCGAATTTTTACGTAGAAAATGGAACCGTGTGTTTAGAAGTTAATAGGCGTTTGTGGCCTATATAGGTGGAAGTACTCACAGTGGCGTATTCTACTTGATGAGTGGAAAAGGCTAGCAGGTTCTGATCGTGGGCGTTTTGCTTATTGTCGATAATCGTCAGAGGTATGTGAACCTCTTCCTATCCTTTCTAGCATGATGTTTTGTAAACTATGTAGTACGGTGACGTCATGTGCTAAGTGTTTTGGTTGGTTTAAACATAGGGTGTTATAATAGCTTTATGGGAAGTTAGTTATAACGACTTTATGTAGGTAAAAGAATGGTTTATTGATTTTGAAAGTTAAGAGACTTGATCTTCAAAGATAAGAGACTTGACTTATAGGCGACTTGATTTTGAAAGTTAAGAGACTTGATCTTCAAAGATAAGAGACTTGACTTATAACGACTTGTTTTGGAAAAGAGAAGTAACTTGATTTTAAGTATAGGTTACTTATTTTGAAAAAAGTACATTATTTGGGTTTTAAAAGAATACTTATTGTTGTTTTAAAAGGAAAGAGACTTGTAGAATTGAAGAGTTTTTGTTTAGAACATAAAGTGTTATATGACTTTATGGGAAGTTAGTTATAACGACTTTATGAAAACAAAGGAATGGCTTTATCATTGGTTTTAAAATGGTAATTTGACTTTAAAGGGAGAAGTGTTTTGGTCTAAAGGAAGGCATGTTATTGTCTTAATTTGGTTTAAAAAGGAAAGTGCGGGCGTTGTTTTGGTTTAATTAAAATATTAGTCACTTTATTTTCTTATACTACGTATTGTGTGACTTTTGTGAAAGTAACGTATCTTTTAAGAGTTAATGTATAAAGTACTTTGGGGATAAAAACCGATCTTGTTAATCATATAGTAGAAAGTACCTTGTGTGTATAACTTGATTTTGTTGGTTTGTGATAGCCTTGTAATACTTTCTTGTTGATTTGTTAAGTAAACATGCTAGGATGCTACGTGTGTTAGTATCTTGTGATGTTTGTGTAAAGGGGTTTCCATATCGCGCTTAAGTTGTTTAACTATCAGTAGTTATGTTGGTATTGTACCTCGCCTCGACATGTTTAGGAGGTTGCGCCC
The DNA here is from genome assembly GCA_029844215.1 of Przewalskia tangutica. Classification (NCBI taxonomy): domain Eukaryota; kingdom Viridiplantae; phylum Streptophyta; class Magnoliopsida; order Solanales; family Solanaceae; genus Przewalskia; species Przewalskia tangutica. The sequence continues at coordinate 563,253 of JAQGDG010000030.1, forward strand.
TCCGTCGCGGGGTAGACTTCGGTGATGCAGGACCATGATTGACAATACCTCATGCGGGTCCGGGGACTATGCGGAGCTACGAGAGTTCGAGTTAGTGTGCGGCCTTTATGGTCATGCGGTGCATGTGGCCATGCGGTGCGAGTCGAGCGGATCTTGGGAGTAGCTACCCTCGATGCGGGTTATACCTCATGCGGGCCTATGAGGTTGGCCTATGCGAGCTGCGAGGAGTTCGAGGCTAGCGCGCATTGGATCTTTGCGGGCGTGTGACGGCTTTGATCATGTAATGATCTAACAGATCTCGTGATCTGATTTATGACCTTATTAGTACTATGGGTGTTAGTAGTCGGCTATGCCTTCGTACTTACCATGCGGTTTTATTATGACACAGTGGGACACGGTGTTCATGTACTCCTTGAATGTTTTATATCATGGGATGCCGCGATGAGGAAGGTATTCCACGGGCATGAGTGATGTTGTGGCGTGAGACCCGTTGTTATATTTGAGTAATGACTTTGAGGCGTGAGTCCACGACTTGACATGACTATTTATGTATTGTGGGTGTAGTTTGGTTATCATGTCTCGTGCTTTATATAGACTATTATGATTTCATTTCTGATTTTTTACAAGTTTCACATACTTGGTACTGTTATCTTGACCTCGCCCGGAGCTGCGTTCATCTGCAGTAGATGTACATCGGTTGTGGATCCGCTCTTAGGATCAGTTCAGCTTTTTAGGAAAGCTCGTTTCTCGGAGGCTTGTCTTTGGTATAGTCCACTGTCGGTGTAGTTACTTGTACATTCGGGGTATGGCGGGAGCCTGTCCGTCATAGTTATGGTTACATTCTTAAGTGCATGTAATCTTGTTGTGGCGGGGTTTATAAAAGGATTTAACTATTCGTGTTGATATATATATGTATATATTTCGAAGGTGACCGTTTTGTTAGCCTAGTTCATGCTTTATGACTTGTCTCATGTTTTAGTTTTATTTCGCTGATTTTCTCGATGTTGTATCACTAGGGTGCGGGGTAAGGCACGATCCACGGGCCGGATCGGTCGTGACAAAAGTGGTATCGAGCGATTAGTCCTCGGAAAGTGTCTGAACCGTGTCTAGTAAGTCTTGATTATCGGTGTGTTGTGCACCACATCTATGTCGAGGAGTGCGAGACATTTAGGATTGGTTTCATTCTTCTCATTACGAGATCGTGCCTTAGAGGCGTGTTGTAAGTTGGACTCCTGGCGTATTCTTATGTACCGTTATGCCTCGCGCAAGGCAACGGGGCCCGGATGGGCAAAGCGGCGAGAGGAGCTACGAGTTGAACACGAGAGGGTTCACGAGGCACGAGCACAGTTCTTACCTAAGATAGTACTTGACGGCGAGTTTTTATGATGCGCTAGCCCAATGAGTTAGAGCGACAACGGTTTCTGTGAGGCCACGATACGAGCCTCGGTTCCACGGCGAGGCCGAGGATATGAGTTCAAGGTGATAGCCCGATTACTAGCTAGGTGGTGGTCGGAATGAGGACGACGGGGCCGGTGGTTCGGCGATATCGATGATTCCCACTGATCCGATGATGCGAGACTTAGGGATTTCGTGAGTTGCAGTTCGCCAGAATTCTATGGATAGAGAGCTGAGGATGATCCTCAGAGTGTCGTACTTGTTGGGAGATTGTTATACCTGTGGCCGTCAGGGCCATGTGATGGGAGGATGTCGGTAGGAGGTTACCGGAGGATGACTCGGCTGCCGGGTCGATCGCGAGTTCGATTGTTCGGGAGAAGGGGTGTTAGTCGGATGAGGTCACCCTGCCTCGTTCGGCCATAGTAGTAGACTCCATTGAGGAGTGTCGTCTTTTGCCGGCGAACTTTTGTGTTTGCGGCCAATAGGGCAATTTGGTGAGAGTTTGTCGACCCGGTAGCCTGGATGTAGAGCCTCGACGCCGGGATCGGTGGGTGGTTCGCCTTATATAGCTAGCGCCTGCAGGCGGGATTATGATTAGAACGGCAAAGGGAAAGTGAGGCAGTAGTTGCAGAGATATCTTTAGCCCTTAGGAGATTTGTTTATGATATTATGGTGGGTACATGTTAGGTGCTATGTACGGATAGCATTGTGTTAAGTGTGAATTAGAAAACCTGGTTAGTTGAAAGGATAAGTATGGGGTCATGGAAGGTGTGAACCTTAGAATAGTACACGTTGAGACCTTAGATGTAAGGCCGTCTTGAGAAAAGGATTTTACGGATTATCTTTGTCGAAACACTTGGTATGCGTGAAATGTTTTGAGGGATATTTCCTTGGGATGTGTAAGGTGAAAGTGGTAGCTTTCATGACTTGAATAGGTAAGATTGTTCGGATCGGGAACAAGAGTTTGGTGCGATTATGGGTCGGGTTGAGGACCGTTCGCGTCAACCCGCGGCGAAAGGAGATGTGGTCAATTTGTGGTGATCGCTTTGTGATAGGATTACGAGGGTGTTAGGCCCGAGTTAGTTAACCATCGTGCGAGTTCGAGGATGCGTTCGACCGGAAGTCGGTGATGAGGTCACCATCTCGTCTTCGGCGGGATTTTTCGGCGGAGGGTGGCGATATGTTATATATCGGGAAGGTTGTAAGGCTGCACGGGATTCCTACTTTTTATGACTGGCAGTGGAGCACAATTTTTCGGCTATGTCTTTTGTGTCTGAAGGTGTTACCAGGCAGGGTTGGAACTTCAGGTGAGTCTCGATTGCATTCACCCTCGGTGAGAAGAACAACGCGTTTACCCGGATAGTTAAGAATAGGTTGCGGGCCGATGTTTTGATTTCGGGTAGCCGTGAGGATTGTGTGCCTCTTGGGTAAGTGAGTTTTATGATAGCTACCTTTACGATTCGGATGTCGCCTTATGAAGCCTTGTATAGGCGGAAGTGTAGGTTGCGATCGATTGGTTCAAGGTTGGCAAGGTTGAGATAGTTGGTCCTACTTGTTTCAGCGGGATGTGGATAGGGTGAAGCTTATCCGGAGGAAATTGTTAGCGACTCGAGTCAGCGAAGCGTGAATGCGTTTATTAGGAGGAGTTCGAGTTACGAGGAGGTGCGGCGAGTAAGGAAGAAGTGAACATATGTTATGAGAGCGGAAGTGGTCATTCTGTTGTGAAGATCACGAAGGAGTATCGTTTGATCATGGGTGGGAGCTTTTGAGATGATTGAGGTGATTCCTCGTTAGCGTGAAATTGAGTTTTGCGCACATGTTATATCTCGGCCATTGGTGGCATGATCGGTTTGTAAGTATAGTAGTGGAGACTACCGACATATGTATGTTTAGAGACTTAGAAGGAACATTGGGACGAATGTTTCTAAGGAAGAATGTTATACCCGTAGTTCGTGGTATGTATGCGAGGACATACGTGCGAGAATCTGACGAAATATTGGAAAGAAAGGAATATGTGATTTTTCGACGGAAAAGTTTCGGTTTTGTGAAGAAAAGGTTCGTTAATGGGGTGGATTCCCAGATTTGGTATTTGAACTTCTCGGATTATATTAGAATTTTGAGATTTTATTTTCGGAAATGGCCACGTGGGGCCCACGGGAGAAATTTATGGTTTTGTGGGGCCCGCTTTGTTTTTGAGGTTTTCGGATTTTTGGATATTTTCGGAAGACGAAATATTTTGGACGAATCAGGGGGCGACACGTGTCACCCCCCTTGTGTGGCCATGTGGGCCGAAATGGTGTGACAAGTGGCTCACCTACTCACCTTGGCCGAAATGGCCTTACAGCACCCGATTTCGTTGGCCATGTGGTGTGGTGGGACCAGCACACACATGGCCCAATCTTGTCCATACACTTAGATGGATCTTGACCTCCATTGTTACATAAATAGACCACTTGGTTGATGAATAAGTTCATCTCACTTGAAAGCTTCCAAGAGCAAAATACTTCCCTCCCTTTGTATTGGTTTCGTCCCACCCCTCCCCCCTTGTGTAGAATACTTGGTGTATTGTGGTATAATTCCAAATACACTAGCCTAGTATCCCTAGTAGTATTCCAAAGTTGTTTAAATACTAGGGCGAAAATCCTACTTTATTAGAAAGTCGCAAAAGAAACCACTAGAAAAACCTTCATAACTTGGTTGAAGTGTTTAGAGAAGTTGTTTAGAAACTTCTAAGGGTAAACTAGGAGCGGGTTGGAGCGTAAGGACTTGGAGCTAAACGTTGCTCAGGATCGACATTTAATCTTGGATAATTTTGGGCTTATCGAGGTAATGATTTATGCCCCCCCCTATTGTAATTGGATATTACATGTTGTAGTAATGTATAGTTGAGTATACTATATATAGAATGAGTTTTGAATTGTATTTACATAGAAATTTGTATTCTGATGAAATGTTGTATTATTGTGAAGCGATTTGAACACGTCCAGGTTAGGCGTGTAATCCACTGAGAGTTATTGGCACAGTAGCGGGCCTTGTTAGGAGGAGATTTATGTGATTTCGGGGAGGTCTTTGCGAATTTTACGTAGAAAATGGAACCGTGTGTTTAGAAGTTAATAGGCGTTTGTGGCCTATATAGGTGGAAGTACTACGAGTGGCGTATTACACTTGATGAGTGGAAAAGGCTAGCGGGTTCTGATCTTGTGGAGCGTTTGCTTATTGTCGATAATCGTCGCGAGGTATGTGAACCTCTTCCTATCCTTTCTAGCATGATGTTTTGTAAACTATGTAGTACGGTGAGCGTACATGTGCTAAGTGTTTTGGTTGGTTTAAACATAGGGTGTTATAATAGCTTTATGGGAAGTTAGTTATAACGACTTTATGTAGGTAAAAGAATGGTTTATTGATTCTGAAAGTTAAGAGACTTGATCTTCAAAGATAAGAGACTTGACTTATAGACGACTTGATTTTGAAAGTTAAGAGACTTGATCTTCAAAGATAAGAGACTTGACTTATAACGACTTGTTTTTGGAAAAAGAGAAGTAACTTGATTTTAAGTATAGGTTACTTATTTTGAAAAGAGTACATTATTTGGGTTTTAAAAGAATACTTATTGTTGTTTTAAAAGGAAAGAGACTTGTAGAATTGAAGAGTTTTTTTGTTTAGAACATAAAGTGTTATAACAGCTTTATGGGAAGTTAGTTATAACGACTTTATGAAAACAAAGGAATGGCTTTATCATTGGTTTTAAAATGGTAATTTGACTTTAAAGGGAGAAGTGTTTTGGTCTAAAAAGGAAGGCATGTTATTGTCTTAATTTGGTTTAAAAAGGAAAGTCTGGACGTTGTTTTGGTTTAATTAAAATATTAGTCACTTTATTTTCTTATACTACGGGTATTGTGTGACTTTTGTGAAAGTAACGTATCTTTTAAAGAGTTAATGTATAAAGTACTTTGGGGATAAAAACCCGATCTTGTTAATCATATAGTAGAAAGTACCTTGTGTGTATAACTTGATTTTGTTGGTTTGTGATAGCCTTGTAATACTTTCTTGTTGATTTGTTAAGTAAACATGCTAGGATGCTACGTGTGTTAGTATCTTGTGATGTTTGTGTAAAGGGGTTTCCACCATTCGCGCTTAAGTTGTTTAACTATCGGTAGTTATGTTGGTATTGTACCACTCGCCTTGACATGTTTCGGAGGTTGGCGCCCTCCGTGCGGGGTAGACTCGGCGATGCAGGACCGTGATTCGAGAATACCTCATGCGGGTCGGGGACTATCGCGGGCTACGAGTTCGAGTTAGTGTGCGGCCTTTATGGTCATGCGGTCTATGTGGCCATGCGGACTGCGAGTCCAGGCGGATGCCGGGGAGTAGCTACCCTCGATGCGGGGTTATACCTCATGCGGGCCTATGAGGTTGGCCTATGCGGAGCTGCGAGGAGTTCCAGGGCTAGACGCGCACATTGGATCTGCGCGCGTGTGACGGCTTTGATCATGTGAATGGTCTAGACGGATCTCATGATACGATTTATTACCTTGTTAGTACTGTGGGTGATAGTAGAATGCTATGCCTTCGTACTTACCATGCGGTTTTATTATGACAGTGGGACCCGTGTTCATGTGTACTCCTTGAATGTTTTATATCATGGATTGCCGGTGAGAAGGTATTCCACGGGCATGAGTGATGTTGTGGGCGTGAGACCCATTGTTATATTTGAGTAATGACTTTGGCGTGAGTCACGACTTGACATGACTATTTATGTATTGTGGATCGTGTAGTTTGGTTATCATACATGTCTCGTGCTTTATATAGACTATTATGATTTCATTTCTGATATTTTTACAAGTTTCACATACTTGGTACTGTTATCTTGACCTCGCCCGGAAGTGCGTTAAATCTGCAGGTAAGTACATCGGTTGTGGATCCGCTCTTAGGATCACAGTTCGACTTTTGGGAAGCTCGTTTCTCGGAGGCTTGTCTTTGGTATAGTCCCTGTCGGTGTAGTTACTTGTACATTCGGGTATGGCGAAGCCATCCGTCATAGTTATGGTTACATTCTTAAGTGCATGTAATCTTGTTGTGGGCGGGGTTTATAAAAGGATTTAAGCGTTGAGTTGATATATATATGTATATATTTGGGGAAGGTGACCGTTTTGTTAGCCTAGTTCATGCTTTATGACTTGTCTCATGTTTTAGTTTTATTTCCGCTGATTTTCTCGATGTTGTATCACTAGGGTGCGGGGTAAGGCACGATCACGGGCAGGATCGGTCGTGACATTTATACATCTAACGGGCGTGTCTGATTCTACCCGCGATAATGCTACCAAGTCTCATGTCTGATCTATGTAATTCTGATTCGATTCTCTTTCTTTAAATTCGGGCTTAAGTCAAAAGACATTGCCGAAGACTATGTTGATTCTATATATAGTATACTTCAACTATATAATCCTCTGACATGTAATTTCCAATTACAATAAGGGACAAGAATATTTACCTCGATAAGCCCAAAATTATCCAGAGTTAAAAGTCGATCTGAGCAAGGTTTAGCTCACTCCGTGCGCTCAACCAGCTCCAAACAAACCTTAGAAGTTCTACGCAACTTCTACTTAACACTTCAACCTACTTATGAAGGTTTTCCTTAGGGTTTCGGTTTTTGTGACTGACGGAAAGTATAATAGTATTTTTGGGCTTTTCGTATAGGTATAACCTTGGAATACTACAAGGTATTAGGGCCAAGGTAATTTGGGTATAGTAACAATACTATGGAGAGTATTTCTACGAGAGGGTATATTTATACGAGACAACACCACAGGGGGTGTATACCTCGGCCTACCCACTAGGAGAGGTACTCTCGGCGAGGGAGGGCTCTCGGCGGGGCCTTACCGAAGGGGAGGGAGGCTAGGGCGAGCAACAAGAAGGAGGAGGATTTCTAAGACTTAGAACATTTTTAGGATGAATAAGTCTTCAAAAGGGGGGGGGGGGTATTTATAGGTCAAGCAAAGGCCAACCAATGGCCAAGATCATGCCAAGTAGTAGGCAAGTGTAGGGCTAGGATGTACCCATGTGTACCTTATCCATCTACCCTACCAACCAACACAAAATATCCTACCAACTACATAGCCCAAATCGTCCGAAGGGACGCCCACCATTTCCGTCAATGAGAGGGTGCCAAGTGGCGCCCTCTCGTTGGTCCAACACGTTTCGTCTCTCGGAAAAATCCGCAAAAATTAAAAATGACATAGCCGGAATTTTCCCTTCGCAAGTTGTGTAAAACGTTTCGTCGAAAAACGACTCTAATCGGGTGTTGTGCACAAAAATAATTCGGCCAAGCCTACTTAAAAGCCCAAACTTTTCTACGTACGTCCTTACGTACATACTCTGGAAATACGGGGTATAACAATCTGGGCATCAAAATATCATGCACCCAATAATCTAAGTAACCTCCTTTTAGAAAATGTGTGGCACCACATATCATGTACCAATCACATATAAAAAACTTACCTTTTAGAAATGTGTGGCACCACATATCATGAACCAATCATCTATAAAAACTTTCCTTTTAGAAACTCAAAGAACTATCAATAGGATATATATAACAATCTTTCATTTTAGAAACCCCAAGTACTATCAATAGAATATCACTAAGGATTAGGATCCGCTCAGTTATAAAGATCAAGTCAAGTATATGGTCCACTCGTCGTTTGTACTAACTCGATAATCTAATTCGTCTCGCTCCTCTGTCTAATATTATGGAAACATTTGCATGGTGATAACGGATCTGAATTGCCAAATTAATCCATTTTATGAGCCATTAGGCTATATATTAATCCTGATCTTATCTAATCAGCTGTGAACCTAGAAAGTGTAAAACGAACTGGTTATATCTTAGCTTCTATGCAGATGGTAAATTCTACTCATTTCAATATAATAGATTGTCGATTCCTTTTTTATTAATGCTGCAATGGCTTGTTCGATACCCTTTTCTCATTAGTACTGTAACTAGCAAGATCAATTCGACTCCAACATTTACTAAAAGCTCTTTGACATCTCGTAAGACTTGGTAAGGACTTAGGAATAATTTAGACATGTCTTTAGCATAGAATCATAACAAGAATACTCCTTAACTTCTAAGAGTAGAATAAATTTTGAAACAATACCACAGTTATGGTTCACACGAAGAACATGCCAAAAGAGAGAAGGAAGAGGTTCACATACCTCATTGACGACTAACCAACACGACAAGTAGAATACACCCCGAATAGGTACTTCAACCTTATCGGCTATTCCACATGCCAAGTAGAATATGCCACAAGTAGTACTTCAACCTATAACAATAATAATACTTCTATCAACTTCATACACACTAGTATAAGACTTATACCAAGTAATGGTCCTCTTATTCTATGAAAATTTGGGCAGCACTTCCCCCGTTTATACGTACTTTTCCACATTTTCCAAGGCCCAAATTCAACAACAATAAGCCCCATTTAAGGAAAAACCAACAGTTAACCAAAGGGGATTACACGCCTACTTGACGTGTAAAATTCAGCCCCTTAATCTACCATAATAGTCCATAAAAATCAGTCAATATCCAGCAACAACAAAGGGTACATAGTGAACTCTTTTAATACCTTTCCACACCCTTAATCTCTTAGGAATTCCATTAACATTTACAACATTACTCATTAAAATAGGTGGCTGATTTTCCAGAAGCCTAACACCACAAAATAGTCCATAAAAGCGCATAATAATGTCAGCGGTTTATAGATTCCACCAACAACTACAATCGATAACTCTTTCCTTAATCCTTTTTATTCCAATTCAAGTTCCAAAACTTCTATATAAGTTATATCAACTTATTAACAACAATATTACTCCATTATAACATGCGACAAGTGTAACTAACCATAACAATAACCAACGAATCCAATGTCGCCCAAAATGCCCGATTCGGCCAACACCATTAAAAATGGCCCAAATACTTTTTATCCTTCATTATTTTTAGCAAAAACTCATCTATACATATCAACAATAAGTAATATCCAATTACTTTAAAATAAGAAGAACCATTACCTTATTTTTAGCCCAAAAATTGCCCAAAAAGCGTCAGGGAAGATTGGCGCGATTTTATTTCGCTCGACTTCTTCAAGTTCCAATCACATATATGTATCCTCTACAACCTTACACTCATCTTCCATTCACGTTTCACCTCCAAAAAGTCTACGAACAAGCCTAGGGTTTCACCCTCATTCTCGGCCAAAGGAGATTATTGGTGTGTTATCTTGGCTTAACACTTGGTTAGGGTTCTTGATCTTGCATTAGTGAACCAAGCTTGGAAGATTATAAATCTTGGTCTTCAAAGACCCCTATGGCCTAGAGCAACATTGAGAGGAAGAGAGAGATATTATTTCTTGAAAATGACTAAGTGTGGGAAGTCTTGCAAGCTAATCCATATATATAAATATCTATCCAAGTGTATGGACAAGTGGAGTGGGACCCACTTGTCTCCAAAATATATAAAGTGATGAAGTCTTTCAAGACAAGTGGAGGGGTGACACGTGCCACCCTCCTATTGGTCCAAAATTATTTCTTCACAAAAACATTCTATACTTGGCCAAAATATCTAAAAATCTTGTAGGCCCTACAAAATCGTAAAATTTCCTGCGGGCCCCACATGACCAAATCCGAGACTTAAAAATCCAAAACTTCAATATACTATAATAATTCCATATACCAAATTTGAGAATCAAATTCCAAGTTATAAACTTTTTCCTTCACAAATTTTTCGGAATTTCCTTAAGAAAAAGTAATTATTCTTTCCTTCCAAAATTCAAATCATAAATCCTTAGAACGGGGTCGTCACGACCCGACCCCGGGCCGCGACTGGTGCCCTACCTGGGCACCCTTCTATTCATACAACATAACAAACTGCGGAAGATAAATAACACTTTTTTTTTCAAAACTAAGGCCAAGCCGATAAGGCTGCCATAACATAAAAGTTACCCGAAAGGGTCTACACTGTTTAACAATGTAAAAACAACTCTAGCCAGTCCAACCCACAGATGAATACAAACCTCTAAGATTTGGACAAATACTATGACGGGACAAGGCCCCGCCGTACCCCTGAATATACATAACCATGACGACAAGCTCCAGAACATTTGGAGTCATCTCAAAATGCTGCACCAGGATCCTAAACTCGTGGATCCACAATTGTGTACCTAAACCTGCGGACATGAACGCAGCCCCCCGAAGAGGGTCAGGACAACATGTACCGAATATGGAACGGAAATAAAGTACAGTAAACAGATCATAACTGTACAAAAGAATGACAGGGGCAAGTATAAATATACCAGATCCTGTCGTGTCATTACCACTCATGAACTTAATTGCACATCATTATCTTTTCCATTCCATTAAGAGTTATAGCCAAATCTTAGGTACATACTTAGGAGAAATCATTAAGTTCATTACCATATAACTTACTTATCTTTCATAACATAATCCGGCCCTTTATGGAGGGAAGCATATACTGACCGATGGGGCCGATCAAGTCACATAAATATCAAAGCGTGCCCGTGGAATCCCCCATCACTGCCGACAGTCATAAGTGTAAAATATAACCATGTGACGCGCCCGTGGCATCCCACCTCACTATCGGCGTACACATACACAATACATATATATATCTCCTGCCCGTGGAATCCCACATCTGTAAGCAGTAGTAGGTGTAACATATAACCATGTGACGCGCTGTGGCATCCTACCTCACTTGTGATACATATACACCATATATATATATATATATATATATATATATATATATATATATATATATATAACGTGGCCGCATGCCCCAGAATCCCTCATCGTATAAGCATGGCCATAATGTGCCCCCGGAATCCCTCATCGTAGGTGCAGGTCTTCATGGGGAGCTAGCCCATGGAGTAATAATATAACATGCCCCCGGAATCCCTCATCGTGGGTACATGTCTTCATGGGGAGCTAGCCCATGGAGTAATAGTCGCATATAGCATGGTCGCGTGCCGGAATCCTCATCGTATAAGCATGACAATGGGTAAAAAAACAAATCCGAGAATCTAACCCGCCATCGTCACGCCCTAATCCCACATCGTATAAGCGTGTCAGGATCAATCATAATGGAAGCATACGTGGAATCCCATCACCGCTTGCGTCCCAAGTAAACTTACAATAAGACAGCCGACCCTCCAACTGAGAGTCACGACAACGTAAACATATAATACTTACACTCAAAGCTATCACAAGGAAACATAGGCAAGTTCATTAAACCTTTAGACTTCCATTTTTATAAACTCATGGCACTTTCGTTTAACACATAAAAATCCGGGAATTTAACCCAAAGTACTATGTGCTTACATTCTTTTCAAAAGACTTCTTTTCATATAAAACCCCAAGATACTAACACCCGTAGTATCAAGGCTTGTTTACATTTTACCTAAGTCACTACACTTTTAGAAATACATTTTTCGGCTTCTAAATCATGTGACTTCTTTCCTTAAAACTTAAGCAATTGATGCTTTTAAATCCATTTGCCTTTCTTTATTTCAAAACATTTATCATTACTTAGAGTAAACCACTCTTTTAACTTTCCATAAAGCTATTATAACCCACTTCCCATAAAGTCGTTATACTAATTTTATACTTTAGGCAAATACATTCTTTTTATAACGAGACTTATACTTTCAAAACCAAGTATCGTATACTTTCAAAATACTTCAAGTCTCTTATCTTTTAGAATCAAGTTTAAGTAGTTCATAGTCTTAACACTTCATAACGTAAACTCTTCAAATTAAGCAACATATGCCTTATATGAGTGAATAGGTTATACTTGTTTATACTGATCTCATTAAAGCAGCCATGATCTAGAAAATGTAATACATTTTTGTCTTATCTTAGCTTCTATGCAGATGGAGAATTCTACTTGTTTTAATATAATTTGTCGTCATTACATTTTCCTTTATTAACGCTGCAATGGCTTGTTCGATACTTATTCTCATTCGTGCCGTAAATTAGCCAAGTCAACTTGGCTCCAAATACCTCCTAACGACTCTTACCAACATCCCCCATAAGATTTGGTAAGAACTTAGGATAACTTAGACATAACCTTTACATAGAGTAAATCACATACATACCTCTTAACTTCTAAGAGTAGAAGGGAACATGAAATAATACCACATGTATATTCCATACATAGAATCATGTCAAAAGAAGGAAGATGTTCAAATACCTCGCGATTATCGACAAATAGCAAAATGCTCCAAAGTACTTCAACCTTGATAGCTATTCCATCCTTGAGTAGAATACGCTATTCTTAGTACTTCCACCTATAATGGCCATAATACGTCATTACACCGTATTTTACAGACATGTTTTAAGAATGTCGTGAGAATCCCAAATGTTAAGATTTGAGAATTGCAAATATTTATCGAACTTTTGGTATTGTCGGAAAACGTAATTTTGTGACGAATGGGAGGGCGGCACGTGTCAACCCCCCTTATGTTGCCTTGGACGAATTTAGGCATGGACAAAAGGGTCATTTGACCATTATTAAGATGACAAGTCTTGCAAGTAGTAGAGCTTGACATTATTGACTTGGTCAATGGGACCACTTAGCTTGATATTTAAAAGAGATGCGTCCAAACCACACATTTGTTTTAATCTTGACCCTCCATGTTTCTATATTGTAACACTACTAGCAAGACAAGCTCCCACACTTAGCCAAATTTTAAAGAAACTTGTTCTTGCCTTTGTAGTGCTCTCTGGTTTGGTGATGCAAAAGGAGAAAAAAATTTGTTTGTTGTCCAATAAGCTCCACACATTAAACCAAGGTTCATGAGGGTATTGTAAGGGTATCTCAATAGAAAGATCCCGGAAAAATAGCGTTTTCGTATTAGTCGCAAGGTGAAAACCTAGTTGCTTTTCTAGGTTTTGATTGGAAGATTTAAGGGAAGTGGTTTGTGATATTCTAAGGGTCTCAAGTGGCGGATTGAAGTGTCTAGAAGAGGCTCTAAGTTTCTAGGGAGCGACTTCGGATTTGAAGTTGGACTAAGACTCGTTGAGGTAATAATCTTGTCTATTAAAGTGTTACAAGATTATATATTGTTGTTAGCCTTACATGTTTGCTAGCATGAAGTATATGTGTTCAAGTTTTATAAGTGTTATTGATTGTTGTAGCCTAAAATCCGAAATAACATATTAGCCATTTGAAGTTGGATTACAATTTGGTCGTATTTAGAATCGGCACATGTTACTTACTTGAAGATTATAGTAGTTATAATCGATTGCGGCTTGATATCATGTTATGCTAACAACTTGGATTGAAAAGGAAATTGGATAAGAATTGGTATTGTTGTATCCCAAGATTGCCGGATTTACACTTGTTGTTGTATTAGTTTGATATCAATTGTGGGGCGGAATTTTACACGTCTAGTAGGCGTGTAATCCCCTATTGTTAATTGCATTGTTGGGCCTTAAATGTGGCGTGTTTGGTTATTGAATTCGGCCTTGAAAAAGGTGGCAAAGTATGTAGAAACAAAGGAAGTGTTGTCCGATTTTCCGTAGAATTTAGTGACTTTGCACTTATAATATTCTACGTCTAAAGTAAGAAGTTAATGGACGTATTATGGCCATTATAGGTTGAAGTACTAAGTATAGAGTATTCTACTTGAAGGATGGAATAGCTATCAAGGTGGAAGTACTTTGGAGCATTTTGCTACTTGTCGATAATCGTCGCGAGGTATGTGAACATCTTCCTTCTTTTGGCATGATTCTATGTATGGAATATACATGTAGTAATATTTCATGTTCCCTTCTACTCTTAGAAGTTAAGAGGTATGTATGTGATTTACTCTATGTAAAGGTTATGTCACGACCCGTTCCGGGGCCCGTGACTGGTGCCTTACCCGGGCACCCAAGTAGTCATACATCAGAGAAATCAGCGGAATATAAAACATACAGATATGAAATAAGAGATAAGATAATAAAACAGGCCAACCAAAACGGTTGCCTTCTTGCATATATAATAAATCTTGAACAGTTACATCCCTTTTACAAACCCTGCCCACAACAGTACTATAGACCTCTAAGAATGTAACAACACCTATGACGGGACAGGGCCCCGCTATACCCCTGGATGTACAAGAACCTACAACTCAGGGAACATACCAAAAGATAAGCCTCCGGAGAAACGGAGCTTCCCAAAACGCTGAACTATGATCCTATGAGCGAGGATCAACAACCGGTGTACCTCTACCTGCGGCATGAACGCAGCCCCCCGAAGGAGGTCAGTACAACAGGTACCAAGTATGTGAAACTGAAAAATACTGAAAATGAAATCATAATAGTCTATATAAAACAGAAGACATATATGATAACAAAACTACAGTTCATAAAAGCAGTCATGTCAAGTCAGGGACTCACGCCCTCAAAGTCATCCCTCATGCCCGTGGAACTCCTTCCTCACTGCCGGCAGTCTAGGTATAAGTTAGGTGATACGTGTAACATGTCTCGGCCCATCTCATGGACTCGAGGTGGAATCGTGTGGAATACATGTCTCGGCCCATCTCATGGGACTCGATAGGAATCGTATGGAATACATGTCTCGGCCCATCTCATGGGACTCGATAGAAATCGCACATGTCTCGGCCCATCTCATGGGACTCGATAGAAATCGCACATGTCTCGGCCCATCTCATGGGACTCGATAGAAATCGCACATGTCTCGGCCCATATCATGGGACTCGATAGAAATTGCGTGTCTCGCCCATCTCATGGGACTCGATGAAATCGCACATGTCTCGGACCATCTCATGGGACTCGATAGGAATCGGATGGAATACATTCGGTTCATCCCGTGAACGCGGTGTCGCATGAAATACATTACGGTCCATCTCATGGACTCGATTTCGAATCAGTGAAATACATTCGGTTCATCCATGAACGCGGTGTCGTGTGGCCCTAACATCTAACCGCTCTTTTAAGATAGATTAAGATAATACCATGTTTTCCTTTTAAAACAACTAAGGCAATATTATGCCCTCCTTTTTAAACCAACACACTTGCCTTCTTAAAGTCAAGTAACAACATTCTTTTCCAAAAGTTCAAGTTTGCCTAATTTCAAATATTCACGTTTCTTATTTTCGAAAGGTTTCATAGTTCATAGTCTTAATCATTTAATAACATAATTCTCTTTTTAAAAACAGTTGAGTAATATATGCCTTATGTGTGAGTAGGTTATTCTTATTCATAACAATCTTATTTAAAGCAGCCATGATCTAGGAAATGTAATATCATTTTGTCTCATCTTAGCTTCTATGCAGATGGAGGTTTCTACTGATTTTAATAATACTTTATTTGTCAATACATTTCCCTTTATTAACGCTGCTGTGGTTTGTTCGATACTTATTCTCATTTCCGAAATCAGTAAAACATTATTCCTTTTACAAACCAAGTACTCATTACTCACGAATGAGGTTTCACGCTTTTTAACAAAATTCATATTAAATCAATTAAGTCAAGTCTCTTATCTTTTAAGATCAAGTTTCTTAACTTCTAAAATCAATAACCCATTCTTTTTATCTCTCTTAAGTCGTTATACCTAACTTCCCATAAAGCTAGTATAACTCTTAAGCTTTTAAAACCAAGTGTTACTCTTCTTTCAAAAAGGTTTCTTAATTCTTTTGAAATACTTCAAGATTCTTATTATTCAGGCTTAAGTCAAAAGACATTGCCGTAAAACTACGTTCAGTTAACACACGTACGTCTACCGTACTATATATATATATATATACTTTTAAAATATCATGCTCAAGAGTATAGGAAGAATCACATACCTCGCGACGATTTATCGACTATAAGCAAATAGCTCCAAAGTACTGTAATCCGGCTAGCCCTTTCCACCCTTCGAGTAGAATACGCTACTTGCAGTACTTCAACCTATAACGGTCATATAAGTCTATCAACGTCTAGACTATTCTGTAAAACATTTCTAGATACAGATTCCTTTATTCTATGGAAAATTGGGCGACTTCCCTACGCCAAACTACACAAGTCTCATCAAATACATCCTATGTAAATCTGATTCGGTCTTCTTCTTTAATATTCTTCTGATGTGATCTATTCAATTCTCTTCTTTTATACAATCCTTATATACGTCTTATACTCATTTTTATACTACTACAGTATGTAATTTCCAATTACAATAGAAGGACAATAGTATTTACCTCGATAAGCCCAAAATTATCCAAGTTAAATGTCGATCCTGAGCAACGTTTAGCTCCTACTCTGGGCGCTCCAACCCGCTCCAAACAAACCTTAGAAGTTCTACGCAACTTCTTCTTAATACTTCAACCCGCTATGAAGATTTCCTTAGGGTTTCGTTTATGTGACTTAAGGGAATATAATAGTATTTCCGGGCTCTACGTATAGAGGTAACTTTGGAAAGTACTACAAGGTATTTGGACTAAAGTATTTGGGAATAGTAACAATACTTGGAGAATACTTTTCTACCGGGGGTATTTATACGAGACAACACTCAAGAGGGGGTACTCTCGGCCAAGGCCTCACAAAGGGGAGGAAGGTAGGACGAGAGCTTAAGAGGAGGAGAGGGATTTTGCCTTGGATTTTTACAAGTGTGGATGAAGAAATGGTCTTGCATTAGAGGGGTATTTATAGGACATTCAAGGGCCAAGATCAAGACAAGTGGTGGGCAAGTGTAGGGTGAGGATTTGGGCAAGTGTACTTATCCATCTACCACCAAAATATCCTACCTAACCCTTGACCAAAAACAAGGCCAAAAACGCCCAAGTTTCGTCCACTTTGAGGGTGACACATGTCACCCTCCTGTTGGTCCAAAATATTTCATCTCTCGGAAAAATCCGCAAAAATTATAAATGACATAGCCGAAATTTTCCCTTCGCAAGTTTTGGAAAACGTTTCGTCGGAAAACGATTCTTTTCGCTAGTTGTGCACAAAATTTCGTCTCTAATGCCTACTTTAAGGCTTAAACTTTTGTACGTACGTGTCACGACCCGACCCCGGGCCCGAGACTGGTGCCTTATCCCGGGCACCCTAGTGATACAACATCAGAGAAAATCAGCGGAAATAAAACATGAACATGAAATAAGAGATATTATAAGTAAACAGGCCAACCAAAACAGTTGCCTTCTGCATATAGACATACAAACCAGAACAGTTTAATCCTTTTACAACCCACACGCCCACAAGATTACTACGGACCTCTAAGATTTACAACAACTATGACGGACGGGGCCCGCCATACCCTGAATGTACAAGAACCTACAACTCGGGGAACACATACCAAAAGATAAGCCTCAAGGAAGCGGAGCTTCAATCTGGCGAAAGGTGATCCTAAGCGGGGATCGACGACGATGTACTTACTGCGGCATGAACGCAGCCCCGAAGGAGGTCGATCTGGGTACCAAGTATGTGGCGAAAATCGTAGTTAAATCATAACGATCTATAAAGCGAGACATGAATGATGACCAAAATACGGATGCAACATAAAGCGATCAAGTCGAGGACTCGTACCTCAAAGTCATCACTAAAATATAACTATGGGTCTCACGCCCACAACACCAATCATGTTCGCATCATGGCGCATGCCCGGAGTGCATCGGTGTAAACATGTCCATGACGCAACAATAATGACAATCTGCATGGCCACATGCGTACCGGTCTGCGCCGGTGTAGACACGTCCGTAACATCAACAACAATATATCTTGGGTGATCAACCTGCTGCGTAGCCACATGTCCCGGTCTGCATCGGTGTAGACATGTCCATGTAACATCAATCAATCAAGACAACAATCAAAATGGAAACATACGTGGAATTCTTCGTCACCGCCGGCCGCGTCCAAGTAAGTTCTCAACAAGTCAACCGCCTCCATCGAGAGCGGTAATCCGCAAATACAACACTTGTACAACAAAGGCTATCATCACAAGCATAGGCAGGTTTCACCACAACAAGCATAGGCAAGTCATACACAACTCAAAGTACTTTCATTTTATGCCAAAGTCCGGGTTTTAACCCTAAAGTACTACGTACGTTAAATTCCTTTAAAGAGATTCATTCCTTTTATAAAAGTCACCCGATACCCGTAGTATTAAAAAAATAGAGTGACTCACATTTTTAGGTAAACCAAAACACTTTCCTTCTTAACAACATTCTTTTCCCTAAAGTTCCAGTTTGCCTAATTTCACTTACTCAAGTCTCTTTATTTTAGAAAAGTTTCATAGTTCATAGTCTTAATCATTTAAGAATATAATTCTCTTTTAAACAATCTGAGAAAACATATGCCTTATACGAGTGTATGTTATTCCTGTTCATAATCAATCTTATTAAGCAGCCATGATCTAGAAAATGTAATATCATTTTGTCTCATCTTAGCTTCTATGCAGATGGAGGTTTCTACTGGTTTTAATATAATACTTCATTTATTCAGTACATTTTCCTTTTTATAACGCTGCAGTGGTTTGTCGATACACATTCTGATTTCTGAAATCAGTATAACATTCTTAAGCCGTTATACCTAACTCCCCATAAAGCTAGTATAACTCTTAAGTTTTCAAAACACAATACTACACTTCTTTCAAAACGATTCATAAATCTTTTGAAATACTTCAAGTTTTATTATAACGCCCCAAGCCAGTTATAAATCAAATCAGTTATCTTTTAAAAACCACAACCCATTTTCTTACCTACATAAAGCTATTATAACCAACTTCCATAAAGCCGTTATAACACTTTATGTTTCAAACCAATCAAATACATTAACCACATGTACGTCTACCGTACTACATAGTTATACACATATCATGCTAGAACAGATAGGAAGAGGTTCACATACCTCGTGACGATTATCGACTAATAGCAAAATGCTCCAAGTACCTCAACCAGTCGGCTACTCCTTAAGCCACGTAGATTGCACCACACGTAGTACTTCAACCTATAAGGCCACAAGGCGCTTATTAACATCTAGATCTCATCGTTCCATATTCTACGAAAATTCGCGACCTCCCCGCAACAACGTAAATCTCCTCCCTTATCGAGTAGGCTACCGAAGCCAGCGGGGTTAACACGTCTAACGGGCGTGTACAATTCTACTACGGTAATGCTACAAGTCTCTTGTAAAACAGCCCTATGTAAATACGATTCGATTCGATTCTTCTCTTTATTATCCTTACATGTGATTCTTTGTTCAATTCTTATTCAGGCTTAAGTCAAAAGACATTGCCGACGAACTACGTTCAGTTCTATTCAATATTCATTCTATATATAGTATACTTCAACTATATATTCTAACAATCATGTAATTTCCAATTACAATAGGGGGACAAGATATTTACCTCGATAAGCCCAAAATTATCCGAGTTAAATGTCGCTCCTGAACAAGGTTTGGCTCTACTCGTGCGCTCCAAAACGCTCCAAGAAACCCTTAGAAGTGTCTACACAACTTCTACTTAATACTTCAACTACGGGTGAATATTTTTCCTTAGGGTTTCGTTTAGTGGCTAAAGGAGGTATAATCGTACTTTCCGGGTTTTTCGTATAAAGGGTACTTTGGAAAGTACTATAAGGTATATGGGCTAGAGTATTTTGGGCATTATAACAATACTAGGAGAGTATTTCTATACCACAAAGGGGGGTATTTATACGAGACAACTAGGCTAGGGGGGGTACCCCACGGCCAAGCCTCACTCAAGGGGGGGGGTTTCGCCTCGGCTAGGCTCTCAAAGGGGGAGGGCTTTGGACGATTTCAAGACAAGAGGGAGGGAGTATTTGAGACTTAGAAAGATTGCTCATGTTTTTGGATGAAGAAAGTCTTCAACTAGAGGGGTATTTATAGGTCAAGTGAAGGCCAACCAATGGCCAAGATGAGGACAAGTGTAAGGCAAGTGTAGGGCTAGATTTAAGCCAAGTGCACCTTATCCATCTACCACAACAACTTGCACAAAATAGCCTACCTAACCCAACTCACCATTTTCGTCCAACTTAGCCGCCCACTCCTTCCAATTAGAGGGTGACAAGTGTCGCCCTCTCGTTGGTCCAAAATGTTTCGTGTCTCGGAAAAATCCGCAAAAATAATAAATGACATAGCCGGAATTTTCCCTACGAAAGCTGTGGAAACGTTTCGTCGAAAAACGACTCTAATCGGGTGTTGTGTACAATTTTCGAAACTAGCCAATCTTTAAGGCTTAAATTATTATACGTACGCCCTCACGTACATACTCTGGAAATACGGGGTATAACATTCTTCCCCCCTTAGAAACATTCGTCCCGAATGTTCCTTCTCAGTCTCAAAACAACACGTGCCGGTATAGCCTTCACTACTATACTTACGAAACCAAACATGCCACACCTGGCCACAAAAAAATAACATGCGCGCGAAAACCCAAATCCAAGCCAACGAGGAATCACCTCTGTTTACCTCAAAAGTCCCCACCAAGGTCTAAAAATATAATCCCCTTCGCACCTTCACTTCTCAAAAGAAACGATCACACACGTTTACTTTTCCCCTAACTCGTTGTACCCTTCTCGAACACTCGAACTCTTCTAGTATACGTACCACACTTGATCCATCGCTTGATTCCCAACACTTTGGAGTCACAACCTCCAAACTTGGTCATCTTACTAGCTTCACTTTCCTCTAAGGCCATTCCCGGCCTTCACGAACCGATTCTGGTCGAACATATCCGCAAACTCATACGATGGTCACCTAAACTTGGGCCTAGCACCCTCGTGACCCTACCACCTGGCGGGACCACCCAGAGCTGACCCAGCGCCGAAGCAGGCGGCGGGTTGGCCCGCAACATAGCAACCCGACCCATTTGTCGCGCCAACTCTTGCTCGCCGACACGGAACAATCTTGCTAAATCACATCATGAAAGCTACCACTTTCATTTTACACTACTCAAGAAATTATCACACAACACATTCTAGGCATAAAATGCACTCTGACAAGGATCACTCGCAAAATCTTGTACTCAAGACGGCCTTACATCTAAGGTCTCAACTGTAATATCCTAAGGTTCATCATTTTCTCACCCCCAGGCTTACCCTTTTTCACCAACCAGGTCCCTAAATCACATTTTAGCACAAAGCTATCCGAACATAACACTTAACACATTATCATAACATTAATACATACAAGTCTCTAGAGGGTTAAGGATATACCTGAATCTACCGCTCCACTCTAATCATAGGCACACTGCGGTATAATGCTATGAAGGCGATGAACCAGCCACTGATCCTGAAGGCTGAGTCGTAACATCCGTGCTACCCTTGGTCGGACAGTTCTTCGCAAAATGGCCCTGCTGGCCGCAAAAATAACAAGCTCCTTTGGCACCACGACACTCCCCGAAATGCGGTCTACCACATCGACCACACCGAGGTAGGGGTGACTGCATCTGGCCAACACCCCTACTCCCCTGGAAACCTGAACCCATGGAGCTCTGACCTGCTCCTGAATACTCTGGATGCCCTGAAGGTTGTGGAGGACCACTCTGCACTGGCGGAGGTACAAAACTAGGCTGCTGCTGAGGCGGTCCGCCTCGAAAGTCACCAAAGGACCCTGCTGTTCTGGCCCTCTTCTGCTGATCTCGGTCATTCCGTCGATTTCTCCGCTCCTCACATCCAAGTGCATAAGCCTGCATGCGGGCAATGTCCATGCGGTGAAGGGCTACACCCGAACAACTCTGCTAGGTAATCATCAAGCCCTGTAATATATCGGTGCACTCGATCCTCTATATTAGCTACTAATGCGGGAACATACCGGGCCAATGAGTCAAACTCCACATTGTACTCCCGGTATGCGCGGATTACGCCTCAACATCAAAAATCTGCCGGCGAGCCTCCTCATCTGTGGAGGCAAGAAATGTGCCAGGAAGGCCCCCGAAAACTCGTCCCAAAAGGCTGGAAGTGCATTCTCTACCCGGGACGGCTCACGAATCAAACCCGATCATTGCGGTATCACGCGCGACGATGCGAACCTAAGACCGCGGCTCAGTCTCCGAAGCCTTTATCACTCTCCTGATCCGCTGGAACTGTCGGATGAACTCCTGCGGATCATCCTCAGGCCTCGACCCGTAGAACTCTGGCGGGCTACATCTCAGAAAGTCCTGTAGCCTCAAACTATCTGATCTAGGGTGAATCATGGTGCTCTTCGGGCTGCTGCGTCGGCCTATCCTCATATCGGCCCACGACCACGGCGATCGCCCATCTCGCGTAACCCGTCTCTTTATCCCCAGGCCGTGGGGTGGAGGCTCAGTCTTGTAGTCTCGGCCCCATCGCTGCGGCTCTAAACTCTCTTTGGTCTTTGTGGCGTCGAAACTTCGCCGTCGGAAGTCTTGTCTCAGTCTTGGCCAGGGCTGCGCCTCGTACTCCTCTGTATCTCACTAGCGGCTCCTCATTTGCCTTGCCCACTGGGCGGGTTGCCTTACGCGGAGGCATAATCGTAAAACGAAATACGTCGAGAGGGTCGACTTATCACACGGCTCTAAGGCACGATCTCGTAATGAGAAGAAATGGAAACCAATCCAAAATGTCCTGCGACCTCACGATTATAGATGTGGTGCACAACACATCGATAATCAAGACTTACTGAACACGATTGTAGACACTTTCCGAGGATTAATCGCTCGATACCACTTTTGTCACGACCCGAACCCGGGCCCGTGACTGGTGCCTTACCCCGGGCACCGTAGTGATACAAGATCAGATAAAATCAGCGGAAATAAAACATGAACATGAAATAAGAGATATTATAAGTAAACAGGCCACCAAAAGCAGTTTGCCTTCTGCGTATAGACATACAAACCCGAGCAGTTTAATCCTTTTTACAACCACACTTGCAGCGGTACTATGCACCTCTAAGATTTACAACAACTATGGCGGGACGGGGCCGCCCATACCACGAATGTACAAGAACCTACAACTCGGGAACACATACCAAAAGATAAGCCTCTCAAGGAACGGAGCTTCCCAATACGAAAGGTGATCCTAAGCGGGGATCGACAACGATGTACTTCTACTGCGGCGTGACGCGGCCCCGAAGGAGGTCGATCTGTGGTACAGTATGTGGCCCGAAAATCGTAGTTAAATCATAACGATCTATATAAAGCGAGACATGAATGATGACCAAAATACGTTATGCAACATAAAGCGATCAAGTCGTGACTCACGCCTCAAAGTCATCACTAAAATATAACTATGGGTCTCACGCCCACAACACCAATCATGTTCGCATCATGGCGCATGCCCGGAATTGCGCCGGTGTAAACATGTCCATAGCCAACAATAATGACAATGCCGCATGGCCACATGCCGAGTCTGCATCGGTGTAGACACGTCCATGTAACATCAACAACAATATCGGGTGATCAACCTGCTGCGTAGCCACGTGTCCCGGGACTGCGTCGGTGTAGACATGTCCATGTAACATCAATCAATCAAGACAACAATCAAAATGGAAACATACGTGGAATTCTTCGTCCATTGCCGGACGTCAAGTAAGTTCTCAATAAGTCAACCGGCCCTCCATCGAGAGACGCGGTAATCACAGAAATACAACACTTGCACAACAAAGGCTATCATCACAAGCATAGGCAGGTTTCACCACAACAAGCATAGGCAAGTCATACACAACTCAAAGTACTTTCATTTTATGCCAAAGTCGGGTTTTAACCTAAAGTACTACGTCGTTAAATTCCTTTTAAAGAGATTCATTCCTTTATAAAAGTCACCCGATACGTAGTATTAAAAAAATAGAGTGACTCACATTTTTAGGTAAACCAAAACACTTTCCTTCTTAACAACATTCTTTTCCTAAAGTTCGGTTGCCTAATTTCACTTACCCAAGTCTCTTTATTTTAGAAAAGTTTCATAGTTCATAGTCTTAATCATTTAAGAATATAATTCTCTTTTAAACAATCTGAGAAAACATATGCCTTATACGAGTGTATGTTATTCCTGTTCATAATCAATCTTATTAAGCAGCCATGATCTAGAAAATGTAATATCATTTTGTCTCATCTTAGCTTCTATGCAGATGGAGGTTTCTACTGGTTTTAATATAATACTTCATTTATTCAGTACATTTTCCTTTTTATAACGCTGCAGTGGTTTGTCGATACACATTCGATTTACAAATCGGTATAACATTCTTAAGCCGTTATACCTAACTCCCATAAAGCTAGTATAACTCTTAAGTTTTCAAAACACAATACTACACTTCTTTCAAAACGATTCATAAATCTTTTGAAATACTTCAAGTTTTATTATAACGCCCCGCGATTATAAATCAAATCAGTTATCTTTTAAAAACCACAACCCATTTTCTTACCTACATAAAGCTATTATAACCAACTTCCATAAAGCCGTTATAACACTTTATGTTTCAAACCAATCAAATACATTAACCACATGTACGTCTACCGTACTACATAGTTATACACATATCATGCTAGAACAGATAGGAAGAGGTTCACATACCTCGCGACGATTATCGACTAATAGCAAAATGCTCCAAGTACCTCAACCAGTCGGCTACTCCTTAAGCCACGTAGATTGCACCACACGTAGTACTTCAACCTATAAGGCCACAAGGCGACATTAACATCTAGATCTCATCGTTCCATATTCTACAGAAAATTCGCAAGACTTCCCCAACAGCGTAAATCTCTCCTCATATCGAGTGGCTACTGCCAACCGGGTGTTAACACGTCTAACCGGACGTGTACAATTCTACTACACAGTAATGCTACACAAGTCTACTGTAAAACAGCCCTATGTAAATACAGTTCAGTTCAGTTCTTCTCTTTATTATCCTTCTATGTGATTACTGTTCAATTCTTATTCAGGCTTAAGTCAAAAGACATTGCCGACGAACTACGTTCAGTTCTATTCAATATTCATTCTATATATAGTATACTTCAACTATATATTCTAACAATCATGTAATTTCCAATTACAATAGGGGGACAAGATATTTACCTCGATAAGCCCAAAATTATCCGAGTTAAATGTCGCTCCTGAACAAGGTTTAGCTCCTACTCCGTGCGCTCCAAAACGCTCCAAGAAACCCTTAGAAGTGTCTACACAACTTCTACTTAATACTTCAACTACGGGTGAATATTTTTCCTTAGGGTTTCGTTTAGTGGCTAAAGGAGGTATAATCGTACTTTCCGGGTTTTTCGTATAAAGGGTACTTTGGAAAGTACTATAAGGTATATGGGCTAGAGTATTTTGGGCATTATAACAATACTAGGAGAGTATTTCTATACCACAAAAGGGGGGTATTTATACGAGACAACTAGGCTAGGGGGGGTACCCCACGGCCAAGCCTCACTCAAGGGGGGGGGTTTCTCCTCGGCTAGGCTCTCAAAGGGAGGGCTTTGGGCGATTTCAAGATAAGAGGAGGAGTATTTGAGACTTAGAAAGATTGCTCATGTTTTTGGATGAAGAAAGTCTTCAACTAGAGGGGTATTTATAGGTCAAGTGAAGGCCAACCAATGGCCAAGATGAGGACAAGTGTAAGGCAAGTGTAGGGCTAGATTTAAGCCAAGTGCACCTTATCCATCTACCACAACAACTTGCACAAAATATCCTACCTAACCCAACTCACCATTTTCGTCCAACTTAGCCGCCCACTCCTTCCAATTAGAGGGTGACAAGTGTCGCCCTCTCGTTGGTCCAAAATGTTTCGTGTCTCGGAAAAATCCGCAAAAATAATAAATGACATAGCCGGAATTTTCCCTACGAAAGCTGTGGAAACGTTTCGTCGAAAAACGACTCTAATCGGGTGTTGTGTACAATTTTCGAAACTAGCCAATCTTTAAGGCTTAAATTATTATACGTACGCCCTCACGTACATACTCTGGAAATACGGGGTATAACAGTACGTCCTCACGTACATACTCTGGAAATACGGGGTATAACATTCTCCCCTCCTTAGAAACATTCGTCCCGAATGTTCCTTCTCAAGACGGATAACGATAAAGTTTCTCTAACAAGTTGCCTATGCCACACCTGGCCACAAAATAACCCACGCGCAAATACTTAACCCAAGTCCACGAGAAATCATTCCTACCTCACAAAAGCTTCCACCCCGGTCAAAAGGATACTCCCTTCGCATCTTCACTTCACAACAAATGATCTCTTTTATTCTGATAACCCACGTCCTCTTCTTTCCTCACTCGTCGTACTCTTCTCGAACACTTGAACTCTTTCTAGTATACGTACCATACTTCAGTCATCAAAAATTTCTGGAGTCACTACCTCCAAACTTGGTCATCTTACTAGCCTCAAATTCCTTTAAGGCCATTCCCGACCTTCACGATCCGATTCTGGTCGAACATATCCACGAACTCATACGATGGTTACCTAAATCTGGGCCTAGCACCCTCGTGACCCTACCACCTGGCGGGACCACCTCGAACTGACCCCACCACATTACAAAGCGGGTTGACGCGGTGGTCCTCAACCCGCATTATCGCGCTAAACACTTGTTCCCCCGATCCGGAACAATCTCACTAATCAAGTCACGAAAACCTAGTGGTCTTCTTAGCTCAACTACCCTCTTTCATTTCATATCACTCAGGGACTTATCACACAAATATATCCCACGTATACAATGCACCCCGACAAAGGTCAACACAAACATAAATCGTTTACTCAAGATGGCCTTGCATCTAAGGTCTCTACGTGTAATATTCTAAGGTTCACAATTTCCCTGTCCCCAAACTTACCCTTCTAACTAACCATGTTTTCTAATCACAATTTTAACATAATTCTATCTGAACATAATACTTAGCATTTCATCATATCATTACGCATACTAGTCTCTAGAGGGGTAAGATTATACTGCATATCCGCTGCCACTCTAATCATAGGCACATACTGCAGGCGCATGGTATGAAAGCGATGATCCTGCCACTGACCCGGTAGGCTGTGTCATTCTACATGTATCCCTTCTTTTAGGACAGTCCCTCATCACACGGCCACGGCGCAGTGAAACAAGCACCGATGAAAGCGACACTCCCGGGATGATGTTTGCGCATCGTGCACACCGAGGAAAGCATGAACCCGATCGGGAACCCGTATACCGTGAGCGAAGCCCGGAGCTCGACCGCCCGAATACCCGAACGTCACGAAGGCTGTGGAGGACCACTCTGTCTTGGCGGAGGTACATAACTAGCTCGCTGGCGGTCCGCCTCGAAAGTTACCAAAGGACCTGCGTCGGCCTCTTCGCGATCTCGGCCATTTCGCGACCTCTCGCTCCTCACATCAGTCGTAAGCTCGTATGCGGGCAATGTCCATGCCCGGTGAAAGCTACACGAACAAGCCTCGCCAAGTAGTCATCAAGCGGTGGCGTGGCGGTGCACTCGTCCTCCATGCCGGCTACCAATGCGGGGGCGTGCGAGCTAATGAGTCAAACTCATATTGTACTCCCGAGCCGTCGCGGTGCGCCTCAACGTCAAAAATCTGTCGGCCCGAGCCCTTCTCATCGTGGAGGCAAGAAATGTGCAAGAAATGCCCACGAGAACTCGTCCCAAACGGTGGAAGTGCATACTTCTCCCGGGACAGCTCCGCGAATCAAACCCGATCAGAGTATCACGCAATGATGCGAACCTAAGACCACCGACTCGGTCTCAAGCCTTGATCACTCTCATGATCTGATGTAATCGTCGAATGAACTCCTGCGGATCATCCTCGTGCCTCACCCATAGAACTGGCGCTACAACTCGTAAAGTCCGTAGCCTAAAACTATCCGATCTTGGGTGAACCATGGTATTATCGAACTGAGCTGCTGCATCCATATCCTCATGCCTTGCCACTATCTCCGCCAATAATCGCCATCTCTTTGTAACCCATCTCCTCTGCTCCGGGATGTGGGGTGAGGCTCAGTGCGTGGTCTCAGCGACATCCGCCGCGCTTCTAAACTCGCTGGCAAGGCGCAAAACTCGCCGTCAAGCACTATCTCGTGTAATGTCGGGCTGCGCCTCGTACTCCTCAGATCCCACTAGCGGCTCCTCATTGCCTTGCCTATCTGGGCTCAGGTTGCCTTGCGGAGGCATAATCGGTAAAAGCGAAATGCGTCGGAGGTCCAACTTATAACACAACTTCTAAGGCACGATCTCGGAGTAATGAGAAGAATGGAAACCAATCCTAAATGTCCTCAACCTCACGATTATAGATGTGGTGCACAACACGCGATAATCAAGACTCTACTAGACACGGTCTGTAGACACTTTCCGAGGATTAATCGCTGCGATACCACTTTTGTCACGACCCGTTCGGGCGTGGTCGTGCCTTACCCGCACCAAGTAGTCATACATCGAGAAATCGTGAATATAAAACATACAGATATGAAATAAGAGATAAGATAATAAAGCAAAGCAACCAAAGCGGTTGCCTTTTGCGTATATAATAAATCTTGAGCAGTTACATCCTTTTACAAACCACACGCCCAAGATTACGCACCTCTAAGAATGTAACACACCATGACGGACGGGGCCTCGCCATACCACGGATGTACAAGAACCTACAACTCGTGGAATCATACCAAAAGATAAGCCTCCGGAGAAACGGAGCTTCCCAAAACGTTGAACCGTGATCCTATGAGCGAGGATCAACAACCGGTGTACCTCTACCTGCGGCATGAACGCAGCCCCCCGAAGGAGGTCAGTACAACAGGTACCAAGTATGTGAAACTGAAAAATACAGAAAATGAAATCATAATAGTCTATATAAACAGAAGACACATATGATAACAAAACTACAGTTCATAAAAGCAGTCATGTCAAGTCAGGGACTCACGCCCTCAAAGTCATCCTCATGCCTGGAACTCCTTCCTCAGCTGCGATCTAGGTATAAGTTAGGTGATACGTGTAACATGTCTCGGCCCATCTCATGGACTCGAGGTGGAATCGTGTGGAATACATGTCTCGGCCCATCTCATGGGACTCGATAGGAATCGTATGGAATACATGTCTCGGCCCATCTCATGGGACTCGATAGAAATCGCACATGTCTCGGCCCATCTCATGGGACTCGATAGAAATCGCACATGTCTCGGCCCATCTCATGGGACTCGATAGAAATCGCACATGTCTCGGCCCATCTCATGGGACTCGATAGAAATCGCACATGTCTCGGCCCATCTCATGGGACTCGATAGAAATCGCACATGTCTCGGACCATCTCATGGGACTCGATAGGAATCGGATGGAATACATTCCCGGTTCATCCCATGAACGCGGTGTCGCATGAAGTACATTACCGGTCCATCTCATGGACTCGGTATCGAATCAGGTGAAATACATTCCCGGTTCATCCCATGAACGCGGTGTCGTGTGGCCCTAACATCTAAACGCTTTTTTAAGATAGATTAAGATAATACCATTTTTTCCTTTTAAAACAACTAAGGCAATATTATGCCCTCCTTTTTAAACCAACACACTTGCCTTCTTAAAGTCAAGTAACAACATTCTTTTCCAAAAGTTCAAGTTTGCCTAATTTCAAATATTCACGTTTCTTATTTTCGAAAGGTTTCATAGTTCATAGTCTTAATCATTTAATAACATAATTCTCTTTTTAAAAACAGTTGAGTAATATATGCCTTATGTGTGAGTAGGTTATTCTTATTCATAACAATCTTATTTAAAGCAGCCATGATCTAGGAAATGTAATATCATTTTGTCTCATCTTAGCTTCTATGCAGATGGAGGTTTCTACTGATTTTAATAATACTTTATTTGTCAATACATTTCCCTTTATTAACGCTGCTGTGGTTTGTTCGATACTTATTCTCATTTCCGAAATCAGTAAAACATTATTCCTTTTACAAACCAAGTACTCATTACTCACGAATGAGGTTTCACGCTTTTAACAAAATTCATATTAAATCAATTAAGTCAAGTCTCTTATCTTTTAAGATCAAGTCTCTTAACTTCTAAAATCAATAACCCATTCTTTTTATCTCTCTTAAGTCGTTATACCTAACTTCCCATAAAGCTAGTATAACTCTTAAGCTTTTAAAACCAAGTGTTACTCTTCTTTCAAAAAGGTTTCTTAATTCTTTTGAAATACTTCAAGATTCTTATTATTCAGGCTTAAGTCAAAAGACATTGCCGTAAAACTATGTTCAGTTAACACACGTACGTCTACCGTACTATATATATATATACTTTTAAAATATCATGCTCAAGAGTATAGGAAGAATCACATACCTCGCGACGATTTATCGACTATAAGAAAATAGCTCCAATCAGAATCCTAGCTGCCTTTCCACCGCCGAGTAGAATACTTGCGATTTCAACCTATAACGGTCATATAAGTCTATCAACGTCTAGACTATTCTGTAAAACATTTCTAGATACAAATTCCTTTATTCTATGGAAAATTGGGCAGCACTTCCCTACCCGCCAAACTACACAAGTCTCATCAGAATACAACCCATGTAAGTCTGATTCAGTCTTCTTCTTTAATATTCTTCTGATGTGATCTATTCAATTCTCTTCTTTTATACAATCCTTATATACGTCTTATACTCATTTTTATACTACTACAGTATGTAATTTCCAATTACAATAGAAGGACAATAGTATTTACCTCGATAAGCCCAAAATTATCCAAGTTAAATGTCGATCCTGAGCAACGTTTAGCTCTACTCGCGCTACAACCCGCTCCAAAAAAACGTTAGATGTTCTACTCAACTTCTTCTTAATACTTCAACCCCATTATGAAGATTTCCTTAGGGTTTCGTTTTTGTTACTTAAGGGAATATACTAGTATTTTCGCGCTCTACGTATAGAGGTAACGTTGGAAAGTACAACAAGGTATTTGGACTAAAGTATTTGGGAATAGTAACAATACTTGGAGAATACTTTTCTACCAAGGGGGTATTTATACGAGACAACACTCAAGAGGGGGTACTCTCGGCAAGGCCTCATGAGGGGAGGGAAGGTAGGACGAGAGCTTAAGAGGAGGAAAGGGATTTTGCCTTGGATTTTTACAAGTGTGGATGAAGAAATGGTCTTGCATTAGAGGGTATTTATAGGACATTGAGGCCAAGATCAAGACAAGTGGTGGGCAAGTGTAGGGTGAGGGTTTGGGCAAGTGTACCTTATCCATCTACCACCAAAATATCCTACCTAACCCTTGACCAAAAACAAGGCCAAAAACGCCCAAGTTTCGTCCACTTTGAGGGTGACACATGTCAACCTCCCGTTGGTCCAAAATATTTCATCTCTCGGAAAAATCCGCAAAAATTATAAATGACATAGCCATAATTTTCCCTTCGCAAGTTTTGGAAAACGTTTCGTCGGAAAACGATTCTTTTCGCTAGTTGTGCACAAAATTTCGTCTCTAATGCCTACTTCAAGGCTTAAACTTTTGTACGTACGTCCTCACGTACATACTCTGGAAATACGGGGTATAACAGGTTATGTCTAGGTTATCCTAAGTTCTTACCAAGTCTTATGGGGGATGTTGGTAAGAGTCGTTAGGAGGTATTTGGAGCCAAGTTGACTTGGCTAATTTTACGACACAAATGAGAATAAGTATCGAGCAAGCCATTGCAGCGTTAATAAAGGAAAATGTAATGACAATTGATTATATTAAAATGAGTAGAATTCTCCATCTGCATAGAAACTAAGATAAGACAAAATTGTATTACATTTTCTAGATCATGGCTACTTGAATAAGATCGTTATAAATAAGTATAACTTATTCACAACGCACCAAAGTATATGTTACTTAATTTAAAAGAGTTTACGTATGAAGTTTTTAAGACTATGAACCTTGAATTCTTAAAAGGTTAAGAAACTTTATTTTTCAAGTTATGGGACTTGATTTCTAAAGGAAGAAATGACTTGATTTAAATGTATAGAATACTTGATTTGGAAAGCATGTATTTCTTGATATTCTAAAGATAAGAGATTTTAAATTCTAAGTTAAGAAACTTGTTTTCTTCAAAGTTAAGAAACTTGAAGTATTTTGAAAGCTATGTGATTTGATTTGAAAGTATAAGTCTCTTGGTTATAAAAGGAATGAATTTGTCTAAGACATAAAAAGTTATAACGGCTTTATGGGAAGTTGTTTATAACAACTTTATGGAAGATTAAAAGAATGGTTTTCTTCAGTAATGTAAGCAAAGAAATGATTTGAAATAAAGAAGGGCAAATTGTTTTAAAGGTACCAATTGCTTATGGTTTTAAGAAAGAAGTCACGTGATTTAGAAGCCGGTAAATGTATTTTTAAAAGGTATTGTGACTTGTCTTGAAAAGTAGATATGACATTACCGCGTCCCAGGAATGGGCCGGGCAGTATACCTTTATGGGCAGACTATATGACATTCTGGCGTCGATGGGCGGGCGATATCTTTATGGGCGTATATGACATTACCGCGTCGTGAATGGGTGGGCGGTATACCTTTATGGGCGGACTATGTGACTTTACGCGTCGAGAATGGGCCGGCAAGATACCTTTATGGGCAGACTATGTGACTTTACGCGTCGTGAATGGGCGGGCGAGATACCTTTATGGGCAGACTATGTGACTTTCTGCGTCGAGAATGGGCCGGGCAGTATACCTTTATGGGCAGACTATGTGACTTTACCGCGTCCCAGGAATGGGTCGGGCAGTATACCTTTATGGGCAGACTATATGACATTACCGCATCCCAGGAATGGGCTGGGCAGTATACCTTTATGGGCAGACTATGTGACTTTACCGCGTCCCAGGATTGGGCCGGGCAGTATACCTTTATGGGCAGACTATGTGACTTTATCGCGTCCCAGATTGGGCCGGGCAGTATAGGCGTCCCTCCATAAAGGGTCGGATTATGTTATGTAAGGTAAGTAAGTTATATGGTAATGAACTTGATGATTTTCCTAAGTATGTACGTAAGAAAGTGACTATAACTTTTGTTGAAAAATGGGAAAAGATAATAAGGTACGATTAAGTTCACGAGATGGTAATGACATGGTAGGTTCAGGTATTTACCCTTTTTTTTTACTTACCTCTGTCATGCTTTTATACAGATATGTTTTAATTGTTGTACCTTACTTCCGTTCCATATTCTGCAATTTTTGTTGTCGACCCGCCCATGCGTTAAATGCCGCAGTATTAGGTGCACAGGTTGGTGATCCTTGCTCTTAGGATCTCGTTTCAATTTTTGGGAAAAAGCTCCATTTGCTCCGGAGGCTTATCTCTTGGTACGGTTTCCCCTGAGGTTGTAGATTCATGTATTTCAGGGGTATGGCGGGGCCCTGTCCCGCCACTGTTGTTATGTTAAAA
The DNA here is from genome assembly GCA_029844215.1 of Przewalskia tangutica. NCBI lineage: Eukaryota > Viridiplantae > Streptophyta > Magnoliopsida > Solanales > Solanaceae > Przewalskia > Przewalskia tangutica. Next base: position 597,005 of record JAQGDG010000030.1, read on the forward strand.
CTCTTAGAGGTCTGTAGTCACATATTGTGGGTCAGTTTGTAAAGGAAAGGAGGCAACTGCTTCGGTTGTATATATATATATGTCCAGGAAGGTAGCCCTATCGGCTAGCCTGTTGTTTTATTTCTTTTGTTTTATTTTATAAGTTTCATGTATGTTCCGCTGATTATCTTTGATGTATACCTGTAAGGGTGCACAGGTAGGGCACCAGTCGCGGGCCCGGGGTCGGATCGTGACAAAAGTGCTATCAGAGCAGTTAGTCATCGAAAAGTGTCTACAGACCGTGTCTAGTAGAGTCTTGATTATCGGTGTGTTGTGCACCACATCTATAATCAGGAGGCTGCAGGACATTTAGGATTGGTTTCCATTCTTCTCTCTTTGAGATCGTGCGATGAAAGTGTCATAGTAGGTTGAATCCTCTCGACCCGCTTCTTATGTGATTATGCCTCACGGAGCGACAAGGCCTAGAAGGGCAAAGCGGCGGCGAGGCGCTGCGACGCAGAGAGTTACCAGGACTTCGGGCACGGACTATGCACGAGGTAGTAGGCGGATCGGCGAGTTCAACCACGCCGGCGATATTAGAAGGCGAGGCGGCGGTAGCTCGAGAGGTTCCTGCGAGCCTCCGATTCCTGGCCAGGCGAGTTTAGAGATTATGGAGAGCGGTCGGGCTATTGACTAACATAGTGGTAGGGCGGCGCGACAGAGCAGTAGCTAACCCTAGGCCGAGCAATTTGCGGATTCGGGATTTTACGGGTTGTAGTCCACGAGTTCTATGGTTCGAGTGCGAGGAGGATCCACGGGAGTTTATTCGGCGATTCTGACGGACTATGCAAATGCTTAGAGCCTCGGAGAAAGAGTCAGTTGTGTTAGCCTCTTATCAGTTACACGATATTGCGTTGAACTGGTTTGAGTCTTGGGAGCTGTCGAGAGGTGTGGATGCTCGTCCGGCGGTTGGGATGAGTTCACGGAGGCCTTTCTTGATCACTTTTGCCTCCCGAAATGAGGAGAGCCCGTGTTGATAGGTTCTTGTCATTGAGGCAGAATGGGAGGACTATCGGAAGTCTGACACAGAGTTTGACTCCTTGGCGGTATCGCACACCATTGTAGGCGACATGGCGGGTAGAGTTCATCGTTATGTGATGGGGCTAGGCCGTCATATGATTCTTGCATGCTTGGGGTGGCCCTTCACCCGAGTATGGATATTGCCGGGATGCAGCGTATGCGCGAGGATAGAGGATAGAGAGAGGAGGATCAGTTGACTCGAGCCCGGCCAGAGGCGGGGCAATAGGTCTCGGGGTAGTTTTAGGCGGATAACCTCAAAGAATGACTAGGTCTACATTGCGGCCAGACCGAGTGCTCCTCCACGATTTTCGGCGGGGTTTTACAACCCGGGAATGCAGGGCGGTCAGATCTCTAGAGCTTGAGTCTCGAGGAGATGGGGTTCGATCCGTCGAGGCCACATTTGCCTCGTCGCCCGATGTGGTAGGTTCCATTACGGGGTATGTCGCGCCGATGCAGTGCTTGTTTTGCTGTGATGCGTCTAGGCCATATGTTAAGAAAGTGTCCTTATAGAGGTCTGGTGGGACAGCAACATCGCGACCGTTCGGGGCGTGACTAGTGCCTTACGGGCACCCAGCGATCATACATCGGAGAAAATCAGCGGAAATATAAAACAAGACATGAAACAGCTTGTAAAATGAGACACAGTTTATCGATAAAAGCTTGCCTTTACGACATATATATATATAACCCAAGTTTTGCGATTACATCCCAACTGTACAATATGACTACTGAGACCTACAGGAAGTAAACAACTATGGCGGGGCGGGCCCGCCATACCTGAATGTACAAACTATCCACAATACAGGAGATCATGCAAAAGTAGAGCCTCGGAGAAGATGGAGCTCGACACCAATGCAAAGAGATCCTAAGGATGTGGATCTAGCACACCTTGCCCTTACCTACGGCGTGAGCGGCCCCGAAGGAGGTCGATTACAACAGTACCAAGTATGTGGCGTAAGTACATAAATGAAAACATATCATTTTAAAACCGGTTTACATATATGTATGAAACAACGAAGGTAACCGCACATAGTGCCACATCATAAACAAAGAGCAACAATAGGTAAGCTGTGAGGTCTTTTCTAGGCTGCGAATGATCGGCGGGCCAATTGCCCGTAGTATCACCATGCAAGCCTAATCACGGACTCCGTAGTCCGCATAGGCCACTCACGTGAGCGCATAGGGTATATAACCCGCGTCGAGGTAGCTACTCCTCGGCGTCGCCTGGACTCGTAGTCCGCATGGCCACATGTAGGCCGCGTGAGGTATAACCCGCACACTAACACGGAACTCCGTAGCTCCGCATAGGTCCCTGGACCCGCGTGAGGTATTCTCGAATCATGGTCCCGCACGCTGAGTCTACCCGCGTCGGAGGGCGACAACCCCTGTAACATGTCAAGAGGTGGTGATATTACACTAACATAACGACATCGTTAAACAACATAAGCACAACAAGAATACTCTCTTATACAAACGTTACAAGGAACTAACACACATAGCATCATATCATGTCTACTTATCAAACCATCTTATTATTCTTTTCACAAATCAATATAAGTCTGTTATAAACACATAGGTAAACTGTTCCTTTTAACATTCTTAAGTGGTTATACCTAACTTCCCATAAAGCTAGTATAACTCTTAAGCTTCTGTTTTAAAAACCAATTAGTTCTCTTCTGTAAAAAAAATGATTGAGATTCTTTTGAAATGCTTTGGATCCTTATTATTAGGGCTTAAGTCGCAAGACATTGCGTAAGTATTATTCGAGCTTAAGTCAAAAGACATTGCCGTAGTTATTATTCGATTAACACGTCGTCACCGTACTACATATATATTTTAAAATATCATGCTTTAGGAAGAATCACATACCTTCTCAATGAAAACCACCGCCAAGTTGAATATGTCGCGCGAGAATCAACTATAATAGTCGGACACGTCATCAACGTTCGGACTACTCAAAACAGATTCTAAGCGAGAGGGTTCTCTATCCTACGGAAAATTGGGCGACACTTCCCTACCGTGAGCTACTCAAGTCTGTGAAAACAGTCTAAGTAAATGCGATTTGATTATTCTTCTTTTAAACCCTTCTACTGTGATAACAGTTCAATTCAATTCTTTAATATCCTTCTAAGTATTTATACTTATTTCTATACTTCTACAGTATGTATTCTCTAATTACAAAAGAAGGACAAGTTTATTTACCTCGGTAAGCCCAATAATATCCTAGATAAAAGTCGCGCCTGAGCAAGGTTTTGCTCTAAGTTTATGCGCTCCAGTAGCTCGAAAACCTTAGAAGTTCTTCACAACTTCTACAAAGGACGAAGGGATTTGGGCTAGGGTATTTTGGGCATTATAACAATACTAGAAGGAAACTTTTCTACCAAGGGAGGGGGGTAGATTTCGGCTAGGCTAGGGGAGGGTTGCCTCGGCCAAGCTCACTCAAAGGGGGTGTGTTGACTGAAAAAGGCTCAAGGGAGAGGAAGGATTTTCAAGACTTGGAAAGGAATTTGTGGATGAAGAACTCTTCATCTTAAGGGGGTATTTATAGGTCAAGACATGGCCAACCAATGGCCAAGATTTAGCCAAGTGCTAGGCAAGTGTAAGGCCAATATTAGGGCAAGTGTCCTTGGCCAACTTGCACACAAAATATCCTACCAACTACATGACAAAGATGGCCATCCATTCGGCCCTATTGCCGTGTACACATCCATCAATGAGAGGGTGACAAGTGTAAGCCTCTCGTTGATCCAACGTGTTACGTCTCTCGGAAAAATCCGCAAAAATTAGAAATGGCATAGCCGGAATTTATCCTACGCGAGTCTTGTAAAACGTTTCGTCGGAAAACGATTCTTTTAAGGAGTTGTGCCCAATTATTTTCGTCCAAGCCTAACTTTTAAGGCTAAACTTTTGTACGTATTCCCTTACGTACATACTCTGGAAATACGGGGTATAACATTCTCCCCTCCTTAGAAACATTCGTCCCGAATGTTCCTTCCCAAGATAGATAACGATAAGGTTCTTCATAACTTAAACAGTTTGCAAATGCCACATACGGCCACAAAACAACACTTAGGCATAAGCGATAATGACAATTTACAAGTAGGAAAGTGAATTACGAAGGTGTGGGAATAGGTGAGGATATACGCCTCATGTCCTCGCCGGCTTCCCACGCCATCTCCTCCCGAGCTCGTTCGCCACGTAACTTTGTGGAAGCCACGTCCGGTCATGACGCCTAACCCGACGATCGACTATCGCTATAGGAATCTCTCATACGATAACCCCTGGTCACTGGACATCGTCAATCGGGTGTACCACTAGATGGATCCCGATACATCTCCTCGGCGTAGATACGTGAAAAACCGGATGCCGCCTCCGGATCGGACGGCAGATCCAACTCATAGGCAACCTTGCCTACCTGCGGACAATCGAAATGGCCCGATGTACCTTGGTGAGTTTCTCCTTCTTCCGAATCTCATCACACCGCCATGGGTGACACCTTTAGGAAAACCCAATCATGAACCTCGAACTCCGGATGCGGCGACGATGATCTGCGTATGACTTCATCGACTACGGTGTCGGCAACCTCTCTGGATAAGCTTCACCTTATCCGCACTCTTGCACCAAATCTGGTCCCACTAGCCGCACCTCGCCACATCGAACCAACCTATAGGCGATCGCACTTCCTCATACAAGGCCTCATAAGGCGCCATCGAATCTTTGGAGTGGTAGCTATTATTGTATGCAAACTCAACTAGAGGCAAATGATCCTCCCGGCTACCACGAAGTCAATAACACGGGCTCGCGAGATATCCTCAAGAGTGCGGATAGTGCGCTCTGCTGTCCGTCATGCGTGGATGGAATGCGATGCTCGAGCTCACTGCGTCCTAAACCTCTCTGGAAAGACCTCAAAAGTTAGCGTGGCGGGCTCCTGCATGCGATATGATCGAAATAGGGACTCATGCGATCGGCGATCTCTCGGATGTAAAGTCGGCATAATCCTCGGTAGAAAAAGTCGTCTGACGGGAAGAAAGTGGGATGATTTCGCGACTGTCGACGATAACCCATATAGAATCATGTCTCCTCCGAGTGCGAGGTAATCCGTGATGAAGTCCATGTTGATCACCTCCACTTCCGGTCGGGATCTCTCGTCAGCGTAACAAACCACGGGCCTCGGTGCTCTGCCTTACTGGCGACAACACGGGCGAGCTACGAACTGCGCAACGTCCTCTTCAAGCCATCCCACAATACGGATCTAAGGTCGTGGTACATCTTGGTCGACCACGGATGGATAAGTAACGCTTGTAGTGTGCTTCCCCGAGAACTGCTGCCAAGTCTCAAACGTCTGGAACACACAACGCCCTCAAACCTTAGCACCCGTGGTGCTACCTCAAAGGACCGCGCCTCACGAAGAGTCGTATCACGATAACGTGTCAAAGCGGATCCTCGAGCTGTTGCCTCTTCACCTCGCCGACGATGGAAGACTCGGCAACCTCGCGAACTCGAACCCCTGCTATCGTAATCAATCAAGCGGACACCAAGGCTCGCTAAGCGGTGCAAATCACGAACCGTGTCCTCCTCTCTGCTGCACATCGATAGGCTCCCCATCGACCTACGACTAAGAGCATCCGCCACAACATTGGCTTTCCCGGGTGGTACAGATATCAACATCGTAATCCTTAAGCAACTCTAACCACCGTCTGCATCGTAAGTTCGGCTCCTCTGGTGAAGATATCTGGAGGCTCTTGTGGTCTGTATAAATATCCACGTGAACCCCATACAAATAGTGCCTCGGATCTTGGCGTGAATCACCGCCAACTCCAAATCGTGGGTGGGGTAGTTCCTCGTGTTTCTTGGTGTCGGGATGCATACGCTATAACCTTGCCATGCTGCATCAACACACATCCCAACCCGATGCCCGGCGATCGCATACCAACATAACCGTCTGGACCTGCGGAAGAGTAAGAACGGGGCGTCGTCGATCTCTTTCAAAGAATCGAAACCACCACAAGCATCGATCCATGAAACTTGGCTGCGCCAGTCGCCTAGTCAATGGTGCGAGAGATAAGCAAACTTCTCCACGAACCGCCGATAATATCTGCAAGGCCCGTAAAAGCTGCGAACCTCGTCGGAGTAGTAGGTCTAGGCCAAGTCTGATCGCCTCGATCTTGGCGTATCCACTCGAATGCCATCACCGACAATATGCCCAAGAAAAGCCACCAAGTCAACCAAAACTCACATTTGGAAAACTTGGCGTACAAGCTGCTGGTCTGGAAGAATCGGCCACGATCGCCGAATGCTCGCGTACTCGCTCTGGCGAGAATAAACCAAGATATCATCGATGAACACTATCACAACGCGTGTCAAGAATGGTTTGAACACTCGGTTCATCAAATCCATGAATACCGCGGAGCATTGGTCAACCAAAGACATGACCACGAACTCATAATGCCGTCACGGTCCTAATGTAGTCCTAGGGACATCCACTCTCGACTCGAACGATGATAGCCCGATCGCGGTCAATCTTGGAGAAACATCTCGCCACGCAACTGGTCGAACAAATCATCAATCACAGGAAGGGGTATACGTTCTTAATGGTCACCTTGTTCACCGCCTTGTAATCAACACATGCGCGGCGTCCGTCTTCTTCTTTACGAACAATCTGGCGCTCCCGTGGAGAAACACTAGGCTGATGAAGCTCTTCTCTAGCAAATCCTAAGTGATCCTTCAACTCTCTTAACTCGGCGGTGCCATTCGTATGGCGGAATGGAAATAGGCGAGTGTGCAGCAATATGTCTATACAAAACTCAATCTCCTCTCGTGAGGAATACCGGAGGTCGTGCAGGAAACACGTGCGGGAACTCTCGACTCTTCGGGCGGTGAAAATCTGCACCGCACCCTCGGTATCAAACACCGAACGAGATGGTAGATATACCCCCTTCGCACCATCTTCCTAGCCTTGAGGTAGGAAATAAACCTACCCCTCGGCGATACCGTGCTCCTCCCACTCAACAACCGGCTCGCCGGAAGCTGGAACGCACTACTCTCTCTGCGGTCTACATTGGCGTAGCAAGAAGCTAGCCAATCCATCCCCATGATCACGTCGAAGTCAATCATCTCCAACTCTATCAAGTCGGCTGAGGTCCGACGTAAATAGTCACAGACAAGATCTATATACCCGCCGAGCTACCGAATCACCCATGGCGTAGCTACCTCGAAAGGGTCTATGGACTCGTGCTCTATCCCTATCCTACTAGCAACAAGGGAGATATATAGGGCCAGTAGAACCGGATCTATCAAGGCATAAACATCAAACCCGTGAACTGATAAGGTACATGGCGACATCAGGTGAGGCCTCATGATCCTGTCGGCTGGACAAAGCATAAATGCGGTTCTGAGGACCGCTAGAACTGGGACCCGCGCCACGACCTCTGCCGCGACCTGCTGGTCCATGAGTACCTTGCCCTCCGGGGCGAGTAGCTGTCGGGGATGAAGAAGACCCGGCGAAAGAACCTGTAGGCTGACCCCTACCATCAGCACTGCCCTTGGTCGGACAGTTCCTCGCATAGTGACCCTGCTGGCCTGGCCCGAAACAAGCTCCGAAGCACCACAATTCCGGTGGGATCTGCATCGGCCACCTGCGAGGGGTGGTCCGTCGCCGATACCTCTGCTGCCCTGGATGTCACGAAGTTACGGGGCCACGACCGCTCTCGAATGTCCTGGTGTCGAGGGACGGTGCAGGAGTGCTCTGAGCTGGCTGTGGTGCAAATCTAGACTGCTGCTGAGGCCGCCCACCACGATAGCCACCAAAAGACCCTGCCGTCCTGGTCTTCTTCTGCTGCTGCCTGTCAACCCGTCGGTCTCTACGCTCCTCGCATCCAAGAGCATGAGCCTGCATGCGGGTAATGTCCATACCCGGCTGAAGAGAAACACCCGCACATGACTCGGCCATATAATCATCTAGCCCGGTGACGTAGCGGTGCACCCTATCCTCCATATCTGCTACCAACGCTGGGACATATCGAGCCAATGAATCAAACTCGACATTGTACTCCCTGACAGCGGTCGTCCTCTGCGCCTCGTGGTAAAAATCTATCGGCCCGTGCCCTCGCCGTATGTGGAGGCAAGAAGTGAGTGAGAAAGCCTCGAGAACTCATCCCAAGTAGGCGGGACGCGTGCTCTCCCGGGATAACTCCACGATCAAACCAATCGATTGCGGTATCACGCGGCCTATGTGAACAAAGATCACGGACTCGGTCTCGGCATACGATCACTCTCAAAATCCTCTGTGGCGACGGATGAACTCCTGCGGATCATCCTCGGCCTCGACAGTAAAACTACGGCGGGCTGACTCGGGAAGTCTCGTAGCCTCAAACTCTACGCCTCGGGTGGACCACGGTACGACGGGCTGGGGCTGAAGCTGCGCGTCGGCTGTCCTCGTATGCAGCCCACGATCTGGCGATGGCGGGCCATCTCCTTGTACCTATCTCTCCGCCCGGTGTGGGGCGGGAGGTGCGGTGCGGTAGTCTCTTTGGGGTGGCGGCGTCGTGGAACTCGCCGTCTCGTATAGACCCGGGCGAGCCCTCGTGACTCTAGGTGTCCCACTAGCGGCTCCTCGGCTTCCTTGCCGCCCGGGCGGGTTGCCTTACGTGGAGGCATAAGCGTACGAAAGGAATACGTTAGAAGGGTCCAACTTTAACACGGCTCTAAAGCACGATCTCGAGTGAGAAGAATGGAAACCAATCCTAAATATCTTATAGCCTCACGATTATTGGTGTGGTGCACAACACCGATAATCAAGAACTACTAGATACGGTGCGTAGACACTTTCCGAGGATTAAGCGCTCGATACCACTTTTGTCACATTGCGCATGACCCAGCGACCCACAAATGGTACCGGACTGCATGATCCCCGAGGCATGAACCTTCTCGGGACATGCCATACGGAGAGCTACGGTTGGTCCGTTCGTGGTAGAGCTCGGCCTCTTTATACGCCGATCCGAAGAGTCGATCAACAGTACCAAGTATGTGAAAGCGTAAGTACTTAAATGAAAACATATCATTTTAAAATCAGTTTACATATATGTATGAAACAACCAAGGTAACCGCACATAGTGCCACATCATAAACAAGAGCAACAATAGGTAAAGCTGGCGGGTCTTTTCTAGTGCGAATGATCGGGCGGGCCAATTGCCCTTAGTATCACCATGCAAGCCTAATCACGACTCCGTAGTCCGCATAGGCCACTCACGTAGGCCCGCATAGGGTATATAACCCGCATCGAGGGTAGCTACTCCTCGGCATCGTCTGGACTCGTAGTCCGCGCATGGCCACATAGACGCGTGAGGTATAACCCGCACACTAACACGGAACTCCGTAGCTCGCATAGGTCCCTGGACCGCATGAGGTATTCTCGAATCATGGTCCCGGACCACGAAGTCTACCCGCGTCGGAGGCGACTTAACCCCGGTAACATGTCAAGAGGTGAGTGATATTACACTAACATAACGACATGGTTAAACAACATAAGCACAAGAATACTCTCTTATACAAGCGTTACAAGGCTAACACACATAGCATCATATCATGTCTACTTATCAAACCATCTTATTATTCTTTTCACAAATCAATATAAGTCATTATAAACACATAGGTAAATCGTTCCTTTTAACATTCTTAAGTGGTTATACCTAACTTCCCATAAAGCTAGTATAACTCTTAAGCTTCGCTTTAAAAACCAATTAGTTCTCTTACGAAAAAATGATTCGATATTCTTTGAAATGCTTTCAGATCCTTATTATTCGTGCTTAAGTCGCAAGACATTGCCGTAAGTATTATTCGGGCTTAAGTCAAAAGACATTGCCGTAGTTATTATTCGATTAACACGTATGCTCACCGTACTATATAGATATGTTAAAATATCATTCTTTAGGAAGAATCACATACCTTCTCGGCGAAATCCACCTGCCAAGTTGAATATGTCGCGCGCAGAGAATCAGCCTATAATAGTCAGACACGTCTATCAACGTTCAGACTACTCTGAAAACAGTTCTAAGCAGAGGGTTCTCTATCCTACGGAAAATTGGGCAGCATTTCCCTACCCGGTGAGCTACTCAAGTCTCTTTGTAACAGTCTAAGTAAATCTGATTTGATTATTCTTCTTTTAAACCCTTCTCTGTGATAGCATTCAATTCTATTCTTTACTATCCTTCTTCGTATTTATACTTATGTCTAGCCTTCTACAGTATGTATTCTCTAATTACAAAAGAAGGACAAGTTTATTTACCTCGGTAAGCCCAATAATATCCTAGATAAAAGTCGCGCCTGAGCAAGGTTTTGCTCCTAAGTTGTACGCTCCGGTAGCTCCAAGAAAACCTTAGAAGTTCTTCACAACTTCTACAAAGGACTAAGGGATTTGGGCTAGGGTATTTTGGGCATTATAACAATACTAGAAGGCAACTTTTCTACCAAGGGAGGGGGGGTAGATTTCGGCTAGGCTAGGGGGAGGGGTTGCCTCGGCCAAGCTCACTCAAAGGGGGGGGTGTGTTGGACGAAAAAGGCTATAACGGAGAGGGAAGGATTTTCAAGACTTGGAAAGGAATTTGTGGATGAAGAACTCTTCATCTTAAGGGGGTATTTATAGGTCAAGACATGGCCAACCAATGGCCAAGATTTAGCCAAGTGCTAGGCAAGTGTAAGGCCAAGATTAGGGCAAGTGTCCTTGGCCAACTTGCACACAAAATATCCTACCAACTACATGACAAAGATGGCCATCCATTCGGCCCTATTGCCGTGTACACATCCATCAATGAGAGGGTGACAAGTGTCGCCCTCTCGTTGGTCCAACGTGTTACGTCTCTCGGAAAAATCCGCAAAAATTAGAAATGGCATAGCCGGAATTTATCCTACGCGAGTCTTGTAAAACGTTTCATCGGAAAACGATTCTTTTAAGGAGTTGTGCCCAATTATTTTCGTCCAAGCCTAACTTTTAAGGCTAAACTTTTGTACGTATTCCCTTACGTACATACTCTGGAAATACGGGATATAACAGCACAGTCTACTGGATCAGTTGCGGGTTCTTCGCCTTCAATAGCTAGGCAGGATGTTCATGCACCGACAGGCCGTGGCAGAGGTAGTGGTGGAAGTTCCCAGTTTTAGCGGTCCTTTGAACCGCCTATATGATTTCAGGTATGTCTTTGACCCTTTCAAAACTTGTATGCATGATAAAGTTGTTGTATGTTTAAGTGTCATGAACAGATTATATTGAGACTATGTATATGCTAGAAGGAGTTGGAAGTACGAAAAGATAATCCCTTTTTGGGCTTATGATGGACGGATATGCGTGTGCGAGGTATTAGGGTCATAAGTGGCATAATTAGGTTTCATTAAGTGTAGTTTTATGAGATTATGCCGAGAAGTGATAGAGTGAGCTCCGAAAGAACATTCAAGGACGAATGTTTCTAAGGGGGGAAGAATGTTACACCCCGTATTTTACAGGACATGTTTTAAGAATGTACGTGAGAATCCCAAATGTTAAGATTTGAGACTTGCAAAAATTTATCGGAATTATGGAATTGTCGGAAAACGTAATATTGTGACGAATGGGAGGGCGACACGTGTCACCCCCCTTATGTTGCCTTGGACGAATTTAGGCATGGACAAAAGGGTCATTTGACCATTATTAAGATGACAAGTCTTGCAAGTAGTAGAGCTTGACATTATTGACTTGGTCAATGGGACCACTTAGCTTGATATTTAAAAGAGATGCGTCCAAACCACACATTTGTTTTAATCTTGACCCTCCATGTTTCTATATAGTAACACTACTAGCAAGACAAGCTCCCACACTTAGCCAAATTTTCAAGAAACTTGTTCTTGCCTTTGTAGTGCTCTCGGGTTTGGTGATGCAAAAGGAGAAAAAAATTTGTTTGTTGTCCAATAAGCTCCACACTTTAAACCAAGGTTCATGAGGGTATTGTAAGGGTATCTCAATAGAAAGATCCCGGAAAAATAGCGTTTTCGTATTAGTCGCAAGGTGAAAACCTAGTTGTTTTTCTAGGTTTTGATTGGAAGATTTAAGGGAAGTGGTTTGTGATATTCTAAGGGTCTCAAGTGGCGGATTGAAGTGTCTAGAAGAGGCTCTAAGTTGCTAGGGAGCGACTTCGGATTTGAAGTCGGACTAAGACTCGTTGAGGTAATAATCTTGTCTATTAAAGTGTTACAAGATTATATATTGTTGTTAGCCTTACATGTTTGCTAGCATGAAGTATATGTGTTGAAATTTTATAAGTGTTATGGATTGTTGTAGCCTAAAATCCGAAATGACATATTAGCCATTTGAAGTTGGATTACAATTTGGTCGTATTTAGAATCGTCGCATGTTACTTACTTGAAGATTATAGTAGTTATAATCGATTGCAACTTGATATCATGTTATGCTAACAACTTGGATTGAAAAGGAAATTGGATAAGAATTGGTATTGTTGTATCCCAAGATTGTCGGATTTACACTTGTTGTTGTATTAGTTTGATATCAATTGTGGGGCGGAATTTTACACGTCTAGTAGGCGTGTAATCCCCTATTGTTAATTGCATTGTTGGGCCTTAAATGTGGCGTGTTTGGTTATTGAATTCGACCTTAAAAAAGGTGGCAAAGTATGTAGAAACAAAGGAAGTGCTGTCAGATTTTCCGTAGAATTTAGTGACTTTGCACTTATAATATTCTACGTCTAAAGTAAGAAGTTAATGGACGTATTATGGCCATTATAGGTTGAAGTACTAAGTATAGCGTATTCTACTTGAAGGATGGAATAGCTATCAAGGTGGAAGTACTTTGGAGCATTTAGCTACTTGTCGATAATCGTCGCGAGGTATGTGAACCTCTTCCTTCTTTTGGCATGATTCTATGTATGGAATATACATGTAGTAATATTTCATGTTCCCTTCTACTCTTAGAAGTTAAGAGGTATGTATGTGATTTACTTTATGTAAAGGTTATGTCTAGGTTATCCTAAGTTCTTACCAAGTCTTATGGGGGATGTTGGTAAGAGTCGTTAGGAGGTATTTGGAGCCAAGTTGACTTGGCTAATTTTACGACACAAATGAGAATAAGTATCGAGCAAGCCATTGCAGCGTTAATAAAGGAAAATGTAATGACAATTGATTATATTAAAATGAGTAGAATTCTCCATCTGCATAGAAACTAAGATAAGACAAAATTGTATTACATTTTCTAGATCATGGCTACTTGAATAAGATCGTTATAAATAAGTATAACTTATTCACAACGCACCAAAGTATATGTTACTTAATTTAAAAGAGTTTACGTATGAAGTTTTTAAGACTATGAACCTTGAATTCTTAAAAGGTTAAGAAACTTTATTTTTTTAAGTTATGGGACTTGATTTCTAAAGGAAGAAATGACTTGATTTAAATGTATAGAATACTTGATTTGGAAAGCATGGATTTCTTGATATTCTAAAGATAAGAGATTTTAAATTCTAAGTTAAGAAACTTGTTTTCTTAAAAGTTAAGAGACTTGAAGTATTTTGAAAGCTATGTGATTTGATTTGAAAGTATAAGTCTCTTGGTTATAAAAGGAATGAATTTGTCTAAGACATAAAGAGTTATAACGGCTTTATGGGAAGTTGGTTATAACAACTTTATGGAAGATTAAAAAAATGGTTTTCTTCAGTAATGTAAGCAAAGAAATGATTTGAAATAAAGAAGGGTAAATTGTTTTAAAGGTACCAATTGCTTAAGGTTTTAAGAAAGAATTCACGTGATTTAGAAGCCGGTAAATGTATTTCTAAAAGGTATCGTGACTTGTCTTGAAAAGTAGATATGACATTACCGCATCCCAGGAATGGGCCGGGCAGTATACCTTTATGGGCAGACTATATGACATTACTGCGTCCTAGTAATGGGTCGGGCAGTATACCTTTATGGGCAGACTAAATGACATTACCGCCCCGTGAATGGGCCGGCAAGAAACCTTATGGGCGACTATATGACTTTACCGCGCCCCAGAATGGGCCGGCAGATACCTTTATGGGCAGACTATGTGACATTACCGCGTCCCAGGAATGGGCCGGGCAGTATACCTTTATGGGCAGACTATGTGACTTTACCGCGTCCCAGGAATGGGCCGGGCAGTATACCTTTATGGGCAGACTATGTGACTTTACCGCGTCCCAGGAATGGGCCGGGCAGTATACCTTTATGGGCAGACTATATGACATTACCGCATCCCAGGAATGGGCCGGGCAGTATACCTTTATGGGCAGACTATGTGACTTTACCGCCCCGAATGGGCCGGCAAAGATACCTTTATGGGCGACTATGTGACTTTATCGCCCCAGACAGGCCGGCAAGATGCGTCCCTCCATAAAGGGCCGGATTATGTTATGTAAGGTAAGTAAGTTATATGGTAATGAACTTGATGATTTTCCTAAGTATGTACGTAAGAAAGTGACTATAACTTTTGTTGAAAAATGGGAAAAGATAATAAGGTACGATTAAGTTCACGAGATGGTAATGACATGGTAGGTTCAGGTATTTACCCTTTTTTTTATACTTACCTCTGTCATGCTTTTATACAGATATGTTTTAATTGTTGTACCTTACTTCCGTTCCATATTCTGCACTGTTACTCGACCCTTCGGGGGGCTGCGTTCATGCCCGCAGGTATTAGGTGCACAGGTTGGTAATCCTTGCTCTTAGGATCTCGTTTCAGTTTTTGGGAAAAAGCTCCATTTGCTCCGGAGGCTTATCTCTTGGTACGGTTTCCCCTGAAGTTGTAGATTCATGTATTTCAGGGGTATGGCGGGGCCTTGTCCCACCACTGTTGTTATGTTAAAACTCTTAGAGGTCTGTAGTCACATATTGTGGGTCAGTTTGTAAAGGAAAGGAGGCAACTGCTTCGGTTGTATATATATATGTCCAGGAAGGTAGCCCTATCGGCTAGCCTGTTGTTTTATTTCTGTTGTTTTATTTTATAAGTTTCATGTATGTTCATTGATTATCTCGATGTATACTGTAGGGTGCCTGTGTAGGGCACGATGGCCGCCTGGTCGGGTCGTGACAACGTCCATTAACCTCTAGCTTCAATCATAGAATATTCTAAGTGTAAAGTTACCAAATCCTACGGAAAACCGGGCAGCACTTCCTTTGTTTCTACGTACTTTGCCACCTTTTTCAAGGCCAAAAATCAGTAACCAAACGCCACATTTAAGGCTCAATCAATTCAGCAAATACAAAGGGGATTACAAGCCTTAACAGGACGTGTAAAATTCTGCCCCACTATTAATATAAAACTGTCAAATAATTTCAAGCCCTATTCGGCTACAATGTCACAATAGTTATCAATTTCCTTTCAATTCCTTTTTAAATCCAAGTTGTTATCCCAACATGTTATATACATAATAACAATTACAACAACTATAACTCCTTTCTATAACATGTGACGACTTAAACTAATAATCAAATCGAATTGTAATCTTAAGGGCTAAACATGCTAGTTTTCGGATTATAGTTCTAATAGCCAATACACTTATCAAACTTCATAATATGTACCTCATGCTTGCTAATATCCATAACTACAATGATAAGAAATCTTTGATTGCTAAAACGACAAGATTTATACCTTTACAAGCCCTTAAAATTTCAAAGATTCAAAGTCGCTCCTTAGCAATTCTTAGCTCCTTTTCTCATGTTCCAATCCGCTCCAAGCACTCCTTAGAAGCTCATGAAGAACTTCTCTTCAAGTTCCATCTTCAAAGTTGAAGAACACCTTAGGGTTTCGCCTTGCGACTAACGTAAAAACGTCGTTTTTCTGAAATCTTTCTATTGAGATATCCTTACAATACCCCTAGGAACCTTGGGTTAAAGTCTTGTGAATTATGATCCACATTTGCAAATTTTTTTGTGTGGAAAATGCTCAAAACCGAGAGCACACTACTATGAACAAGAATGTTGTGAAATTTTCTAAGTGTTGGAAGACTTGTCTTGCTACTAGTGTGCTTATATAACACATTGGAGGGTCTAGATTATAACACATGTTAGATTTGGATGGAAGAGATCAAGCCAGTGGCCGCGGACTTAGTCAACAATATCAAGCTCTTTAATTAGCAAGACTTGGTCTTCTATCATGGTCAATGACCATACTACCCTTGCATAATTTCGTCCAATACCATGTGGGGGAGGGGTGCCACGTGTCGCCCTCCCATTCGTCCATAAAATTTTGTAACTCTCGTGGGTCCCACAAAACGTAAAATTCCTCGGGTGGGCCCCACATGACCAACTCCATAAAAACAAATTTCCATAATGATAATACATTCCATAATCCTCAATTAATGCATTTTGAGAACCCAATTCTCCTCAACGAACATTTTTCCTTTCCGACGTTCGGAAGATTTTCCGTCGGAAAAACAATTCTTCCTTTCGTACTAATTTCAAGTCTTGTGTTCCTTACGTACATTCTCTTAAACATGTCCTGGACTTATGGGGTGTAACATTCTTCCCCCCTTAGAAACATTCGTCCCCGAATGTTCTTTCGGAGTCCAATCTAATTAGATAGCGACATAGTCTCCTTTTACAACAACCTTTATACAACATATGCCACCCATGGCCACATAACAATACTTATACTAAAATGTCAACCTTGGCACTCACGAAGCCAACTAGTCCATACTCATAATGACTTCAAAGTCTGTCGTAAACATCTCTACTAGGTCTACTAGGGTCTGACGACTGCATCATCACCGGGCAAATCTCATATACCCGCCACTACCCTGCACACCCAATGGTGTAGCTACCTCGAAAGGTCCTTACGGATTCGGGCTCTATTCCTTTACACTTGGTCGCTAACTTTCTTACTGGTCGCACTCTTTCCGTACTTCCCACTCATACTAGCATACATACATAATCCCCATACCGATTCTGGCCCCCAATCTTTTGGAGTCACTCTTTTAAACAACATAAGGCCATTTCCGGCTCTCAAGACCTGGTTTCGGTGGAACGCGTCCACGAACCCGTAAAACAATTAACTAGAATTGGGCCTTGCACCCTCGTTACCCTGTCACGTAGCGGAACTACTACCAACTGATCCCACTCTATTTCAGGCTATGAGACGACCCGTAACAGGTCCTCACCCCGACCCCCCGTCGCACTTAACTCTTACTCTTAGTCTGAATAAAATCTTATTGCCCGAGAAGGCCTTATATACCTGGGTCACTGCTGCCTTTCTCATAGCTGCAATCAACATAACTCGTTAGGGGGTGATGACCCTAACAACACAGCTCTATCGCACGATCTCAGAGTGAGAAAAATGGAAACCAATCATAAATGTCATGCAACCTCCTGATATTAGATGTGGTGCACAACACACCGATAATCAAGACTCTACTAGACACGGTCTGTAGACACTTTCCGAGGACTAACTGCTCTGATACCACTTTTGTCACGACTCGGGCCGCGACTGGTGCCCTACCTGGGCACCCTTCTATTCATACAACATAACAAACTGCGGAAGATAAATAACACTTTTTTTTTTCAAAACTAAGGCCAAGCCGATAAGGCTGCCATAACATAAAAGTTACCCGAAAGGGTCTACACTGTTTAACAATGTAAAAACAACTCTAGCCAGTCCAGCCCACAGATGAATACAGACCTCTAAGATTTGGACAAATACTATGACGGGACAAGGCCCCGCCGTACCCCTGAATATACATAACCATGACGACAAGCTCCAGAACATTTGGAGCCATCTCAAAATGCTGAACCAGGATCCTAAGCTCGCGGATCCACAACTGTGTACCTAAACCTGCGGACATGAACGCAGCCCCCCGAAGAGGGTCAGTACAACAATTGAATATGGAGCGGAAATAAAAATCGATAAGCAGATCATAATTGTACAAAAGAATGACAGGCAAGTATAAAAGTACATACCGAGATCCTAGTGTCATTACCACTCATGAACTTAATTGCACATCATTATCTTTTCCATTCCATTAAGAGTTATAGCCAAATCTTACGTACATACTTAGGAGAAATCATTAAGTTTATTACCATATAACTTACTTATCTTTCATAACATAATCCGGCCCTTTATGGAGGGACGCATATACTACCCGACCAACGGGACGCGATCAAGTCACATAAATATCAAAGCGTGCCCGTGGAATCCCCCATCACTTCCGACAGTCATAAGTGTAAAATATAACCATGTGACGCGCCCGTGGCATCCCACCTCACTATCTTGCGTACACATACACAATACATATATATATCTCCTGCCCGTGGAATCCCACATCACTGCCGACAGCCGTAGGTGTAACATATAACCATGTGACGTGCCCGTGGCATCCTACCTCACTGTCGGCGTACACATATACAACACATATATATATATATAACGTGGTTGCATGCCCCGGAATCCCTCATCGTATAAGCATGGCCATAACGTGCCCCCGGAATCCCTCATCATAGGTGCAGGTCTTCATGGGGAGCTATCCCATGGAGTAATAATATAACATGCCCCCGGAATTCCTCATCGTGGGTACATGTCTTCATGGGGAGCTAGCCCATGGAGTAATAGTCGTACATAGCATGGTCGCATGCCCCGGAATCCCTCATCGTATAAGCATGACCATGGGTAATAAAACAAATCCGGGAATCTAACCCGCCATCGGTCACATGCCGGAATCCCACATCGTATAAGCATGTCCAATGATCAATCATAATGGACGCATACCCGTGGAATCCCACATCACCGTCGGTACGTCCAAGTCAACTTACAACAAGACAGCCGGCCCTCCAACTACGAGTCACGACAGCGTAAACATAAAATACTTGCACTCAAAGCTATCATAAGCAAACATAGGCAAGTTCATTAAACCTTTAGACTTCCATTTTTATAAACTCATGGCACTTTCGTTTCACATAAAAATCAGAATTTAACCCAAAGTACTACGTGCTTACATTCTTTTCAAAAGACTCCTTTTCATATAAAACCCCAAGATACTAACACCCGTAGTATCAAGGCTTGTTTACATTTTACCTAAGTCACTACACTTTTAGAAATACATTTTTAAACTAAATCAAGTGACTTCTTTCCTTAAAACTTAAGCAATTGATGCTTTTAAATCCATTTGCCTTTCTTTATTTCAAAACATTTATCATTACTTAGAGTAAACCACTCTTTTAACTTTCCATAAAGCTATTATAACCCACTTCCCATAAAGTCGTTATACTAACTTTATACTTTAGGCAAATACATTCTTTTTATAACCAAGAGACTTATACTTTCGAAAACCAAGTATCGTATACTTTCAAAATACTTCAAGTCTCTTATCTTTTAGAATCAAGTTTCGTAGTTCATAGTTGTCACGACCCAAATCCCGGGCCCGTGACTGGTGCCCCTACCTGGGCACCCTTCTACCTATACAACATAAATAAACCGCGGAAGATAAATAACAGTCATATTTTTTTAAAACAAAGGAAAAGCCGGAAAGGCTTCCGTATAATATAAATCACCCGAAAGGGTCTACGATGTACAACAATGTAAATACAACTTACACCAATCCAAATTTCACATATGAATACAGACCTCAGAAGGTGACAACAGACAAGGCCCGTGCCGCATGAATATACCTAGCCATAATGAGAAACCCGAACTTGGAGCCATCTCAAAATCTTTGAACAAGGATCCTAAGCTCGCAGATCCACAACTGTGTACCTAGACCTGCGGACATGAACGCAGCCCCCCTAAGGGGGTCAGTACAACAAGTACTAAGTATGGAACGGAAATAAAGTACATTAAACAAGATCATAACTGTACAAAATAATGACAGGGACAAGTATAAAAATTAAAATAACAGATCCTACAGTGCCATTTTAACTAATGAAATCAATCGTACATTAATCATTCTTTTCCTTCTTTCAATAAGAATTAACATCATATTCTTACATACATACTTAAGAATTCAATCAAGTTTTCCCACATAACTTACATATCTTACATAACATAATCCGACCATTTATGGAGGGACTTCTTATTTGGGAGCTTACTTTGATTATCCATACGTGATAAAGTAATCCGACCCATTTGCGGGACACGGTGTACTGATGAATCATGTGGCATAATCCGGCCCGCCTGTGGGGCTCGGTGTACTGTGGAATCATGTAGCATAATCCGGCCCGCCTGTGGAGCTCGGTGTACTGTGGAATCATGTAGCATAATCCGGCCCGCCTGTGGAGCTCGGTGTACTGTGGAATCATGTAGCATAATCCGGCCCGCCTGTGGAGCTCGGTGTAAGATGACGTAACCCGGCCTATGTGTAGGCTCGGGGTAATATGGCATAATCCGGCCTATGTGTAGGCTCGGGGTAATATGGCGTAATCCGGCCTATTTGTAGGCTCAGTGTATCTCATAACATAATCCGGCCTATTTGTAGGCTCGGTGTGATTTTCCTTACATAACATTTTAACCACCCTTTCACTTCTTCTTAAGTCGTTATAACAACTTCCCATAAAGCTATTATAACAACCTTTCATTTTAGAGAACTTAAGGCACTTTTATTTCTTATCACATTGGGGAAACTAAACTCAAAAGTACTACGTACATACATACTTAAAAAGAATCATAAAACTCCTTCTATTTAAATCAATAAATGTATACTTTTAAAACTCAAGTCACATACTCTTTCGAAATCAAGCCTCTTAACTTTAGAAGTAAATCAAGTAACCCATATCTTGAAAAATAAAGTCTCATAACTTGTAAAGAAATCAAGTCTCATAACTTTAAATCAAATCTCTTAACTTTAGAAATCAAGTCCCATATCTTGAAAAATAAAGTCTCATAACTTGTAAAGAAATCAAGTCTCATAACTTTAAATCAAATCTCTTAACTTTAGAAATCAAGTCCATATCTTGAAAAATAAAGTCTCATAACTTGTAAAGAAATCAAGTCTCATAACTTTAAATCAAATCTCTTAACTTTAGAAATCAAGTCCCATTTCTTGAAAAATAAAGTCTCATAACTTGTAAAGAAATCAAGTCTCATAACTTTAAATCAAATCTCTTAACTTTAGAAATCAAGTCCCATTTCTTGAAAAATAAAGTCTCATAACTTGTAAAGAAATCAAGTCTCATAACTTTAAATCAAATCTCTTAACTTTAGAAATCAAGTCCCATTTCTTGAAAAATAAAGTCTCATAACTTGTAAAGAAATCAAGTCTCATAACTTTAAATCAAATCTCTTAACTTTAGAAATCAAGTCCCATATCTTGAAAAATAAAGTCTCATAACTTGTAAAGAAATCAAGTCTCATAACTTTAAATCAAATCTCTTAACTTTAGAAATCAAGTCCCATTTCTTGAAAAATAAAGTCTCATAACTTGTAAAGAAATCAAGTCTCATAACTTTAAATCAAATCTCTTAATTTTAGAAATCAAGTCCCATTTCTTGAAAAATAAAGTCTCATAACTTGTAAAGAAATCAAGTCTCATAACTTTAAATCAAATCTCTTAACTTTAGAAATCAAGTCCCATTTCTTGAAAAATAAAGTCTCATAACTTGTAAAGAAATCAAGTCTCTTAACCTTAAATCAAATCTCTTAACTTTAAAGTACTTCACGTAACTTATACAATTTTGACTAAGCCACTCATACTTTCATAATCAAGACTCATATATTTCCAAAATCGACTTACTTACTTCAAATGACTTAAGTCGCATAGACTTACCAAATCAAGTCACATAGACTCACTAAAATTTAGTCACATAGACTTACCAAATAATCATGTCAAAGGAAGGAAGAAGTTCACATACCTCATTGGCGACTAACCCAAACGACAAATAGCAATACGCTCCAATGTACTTCAACCTTATTGGATATTCCACAAGCCAAGTAGAATGTGCTACACGTAGTACTTCAACCTAAAATGACAATAGCACTTCTATCAACTACAAGCTATCAAGTGTAGGACTTATACCAAATAATGGCCCTCTAATTCTACGGAAAATTGGGCAGCACTTCCTTTGTTTCTACGTACTTTTCCACCTTTTCCAAGGCCCGTATTCATCAACCAACAAGCCACATTTAAGGCACAACCAACAGTTAGCCAAAGGGGATTACACGCCTAAATGGACGTGTAAAATTCTGCCCCACAGTTATACAAAACAGTCCACAAATCAGCCCATAAAAACAGTCCGCAATTCAACCATAACGAGGGTAAAATGTGAGGCCTTTTAACGTCTTTCCACACCCTTATTCCCTTAGGAATTTCATTAGCAACTACTACACTTAAACATGCATAACAACAACTAAATTTCCAGCATTTAATACCTCAAAACAGTCCACTAAACGACACAACAACGTCTAACAGTTTTGGGCAGTTTCTCGGCCACAACAACTACAACCCGATAACTCGTTCCTTAATCCATTTTATTCCATTTCGAGTTCCAAAACTTCTACATAAGTTATAACAACTTATTAACAACAATATTAATCCATTATAACATGCAATAGGTGAAGATACCAACGACAATAACCAATGAATTCTATTTGCACCAAATCTGTCCCAAATCGGTTTTAGCCCCAAAAATGGCTCAAACGCTTTTTATTCTTCATTCTTTTCTAACACAAGTTCATCCATACATAATAACAATAAGTAATATCCAATTACTTTAAAAGAAGAAGGACTTTTACCTCATTTATTGCCCAAAAACGCCCCAAAACAGTCCGGTCTTTATTGGTGCGCAGTTTTCGTTTCGCTCAACTTATTCAAGTTCCAATCACATATATGTACCCCCTACAACCTTAGGAACAACTTCTCTTTGAATCTCACTTCCAAAAAGTCGACGGAACCCCTAGGGTTTTGGCATCAACTTTCGGCCAAGACAAGTAAAAACGTGTAGAATATTAATCTAGGCTTAGCACTTGGTTTAAGGGCTTAATCTTGGAGAAATAAATTGATCAACAATGGTTGTTTTTAGCCAAGGGCTCTCGAAATTATGGAGCTAAAGGAGAAGATGAGAGCTTTTTTTGTCTAAGTGTAAAGTGATCCAAGTCTTGCAAGACTTGGATATGTATAAGCCAAGTGGAGTGGGACCCATGTCCACTTGTCCCCTCTCAAAATATCTATTTTGTTGTCATCTTAGCAAGACAAGTGGAGGGGCGCCACGTGTCGCCCTCCGATTGGTCCAAAATATTATAATTTTTCGAAGGTCCCTGCGAAATTGTGAAATTCTCGGCGGACCCGTATTATCAATTCCAACACCTTATAATCCAATACTAAGTCCATAAATCCAATTAGAAGTATTATACTTCAAGTTAATAATTTTTCCGTCGTCACATTTTTAGAAATTTTCCTTAAGAAAATGTAATTATTCTTTCCTTCCAAAATTCAAATCTTAAATCCTTATTCACGTTCTCAATTAGTAGCCACAGTATTACGGGTGTAACATCCTTCCCCCCTTAGAAACATTCGTCCTCGAATGTCCATCTAAGGTCTCAATAGTTAGCTAGTATTCCACGATTCTCGACTATTTCTGTCACGACCCGACCCCGGGTCACGACTGGTGCCCTACCTGGGCACCCTGTTCAGGTATACATCAGAGAAAAGCAGCGGAACATACACAACATAAACACATGTGTAACTATAAAACATCCCAGGCTAGCCGATAAGGCCGCCTTCCAATATATATAACAAAATCAAAAGTACAACTGTACAACATCAGTTCTTACAGCCCAACCACATATGTGAATACAGACCTCTAGGAATAACAACTGTGGCGGGACAGGGCCCCGCCATACCCCTGAATGTACATAAATCTACAACACCAGGGAAAAGACTGTACCAAAAGAGACAAGCCTCCGGATAAATGGAGCTTCTGTCGTCAGCTAAGTGATCCTAAGAATGTGGATCCGCCACACACTTTCTTTCTCGCATGAACGCGGCCAGAGAAGGGGGTCGACACAATATGTACTAAGTATGTAAAACTGGAAAGTACTGTAATTACAACATAAGTTTAAAACAAAGCCGGAGACATGTATGATAACAGAATTACAGTACACAGTGCCTTACTAACAATGAGAGTAAATCAAGGGAATACGTACAACATCACAATAGGAGACTCCCGATCAAATCATGGGTAGCGAACCCATAGAAACAAGTGGTATAACGTCTTAGGGTTCTTACCCCTCATTTATACTCTTACCCTGAAGCAGGTGGTATAACGTCTTGGGGGTTTGCCCCTCATTTATACTCTTATCCTGGAGAAGGTAATAAAACAGGTGGTATAACGTCTTGGGGGTTTACCCCTCATTTATACTCTTATCCTGGAGAAGGTGGTATAGCGTCTTGGGGGTTTGCCCCTCACTTATACTCTTACCCTATCTCAACCGGCCGTCATACAATAAATAAGCAAGTTAGAAATCCCCCTAACTTCTTATTAGTCTTATTCCTCTACACTCTCATTTTAGCTTACTTAAGGCACTTAATATGTTATTATAAATCCGGGAGTTTAACCCAAAGTACTACGTACTTCTAACCCTTTAAAAAAATGACTCATTTTCATATAACACTTCCAAGATACCATTAACCGTAGTATCAAGTCAAAAATTACTTTTCAAGACAAGTCACAATACCTTTAGAAATAAAGTTAGGTTTCTAAATCAAGTGACTCCTTTTTATTATAAAAACTTAGGCAATTGATGCCTTAAAATCAAATTGCCTTTTCATTAGAACAAGTCATTTATCTTTCCATAAAGCAAATATAACCAACTCCCCATAAAGTCGTTATATTCACTTTATACCTTAGCCAAATACAATTTCCTATCCAAGGGACTTATACGTTTAAAACGGAACAAGTATCACATACTTTAAAACTCTTCAAGTCCCTTAACTTTAATAAAACATTAGACATCCTTAATACTTTCAAAGAAGTGAGTTAATCTCCTAACTCACCCGACTTGGCCATTCAATAAACTAGTAAAGGATATCAAGCTCTTGTACGTCTATCGTACTATATACGTGTAACTAGTCATGCTCAAAGGATAGGAAAAGTTCTACATACCTCGCCGGGTCAAACCACTTGCCAAGTACAAAGTCCCGCCCGTAGTATGTCAACCTATAATATTCACAATACGTCTATTAAGGACTTACTTCAAACATAGAATATTATAAGTGTCAAGTCGCTAAATCCTACGGAAAATCGGACAGCACCTCCTTTGTTTTTACTAACTTTGCGACATTTTTCAAGGCCGAATACAATAACCAAACACGCCACATTTAAGGCACAATCAAAGCAATTAATCAATAGGGGATTACACGCCTACTAGACGTGTAAAATTCCGCCCCACAAACGATAACAAACTAATACAAACTATAAGTCCAAATTCGGCCACCTTGAGTTCAACAATACCAATTCTTAACCAATTTCCATTTCAATCCAAATTGGTAGCATAACATGATATCAAGTCGCATTTGATTATAATAACCATAATCTTCAAGTAAGTAACATGCGACGATTTCTAATAAACGACCAATTAGTAATCCAATTTTTCAAGTGGCTTACTACATATGGCGTGATCTACTTGGCTTAAGGAGTAGCCGACGGTTTGAGGTACTTGGAGCGTTTTGCTATTAGTCGATAATCGTCGCGAGGTATGTGAACCTCTTCCTATCTGTTCTAGCATGATATGTGTATAACTATGTAGTACGATAGACGTACATGTGTTAAATGTATTTGATTGGTTTAAAACATAAAGTGTTATAACGGCTTTATGGGAAGTTGGTTATAACAGCTTTATGTAGGTAAGAAAATGCTTTGTGGTTTTAAAAGGTAACTGATTTGACTTATAACTGACTTGAGGTGTGATAATAAAGAACTTGAAGTATTTCAAAAAGAATCATTTTGAAAGAAGAGTAATACTTGGTTTTGAAAACATAAGAGTTATACTAGCTTTATGGGAAGTTAGGTATAACGTCTTAAGAGAGATAAAGAGAATGGTTTACTGATTTTTAGAAGTTAAGAGACTTAATCTTAAAAGATAAGAGACTTGACTTAATATGGATGTTTGTGTGAAACCTCATTCGTGAGTAATGAGTACTTGGTTTTAAAAGGAATAATGTTTTACTGATTTGAAATCGTAATGAGTATCGACAAACCATCGCGTTAATGAAGGTAAATGTATTGAATAATAAGTATTATTAAAACAGTAGAAACCTCCATCTGCATAGAAGCTAAGATGAGACAAAATGATATTACATTTCCTAGATCATGGCTGCTTAATAAGATTGATTATAAACAAGAATAACCTACTCACATATAAGACATATGTTTCTCAAATCGTTTAAAGGAGAATTATGTTTTAAAGGATTAAAACTATGAACTACGAAACCTTTTCTAAAATGAGAAACTTGAGCATTTGAAATTAGGCAAACTTGAACGTTTAGAAAATAAGGTTGTTACTTGATTTTACAAAGGAAAGCATTTTGGTTTACTTAACAATGTTAGTCACTCTATTTTTATACTACGGGTATCGGGTGACCTTTGTAAAAGAAATGGATCATTAAAAGGAATTTAACGTACGTAGTACTTTAGGGTTAAAACCCGGACTTTGACATAAAATGAAAGTACCTTGAGTTGTGTATAACTTGCCTATGCTTGTTGTTGTGAAACTTGCCTATGCTTGTTGTTGTGAAACTTTCCTATGTTTGTTTTGATAGCCTTTGTTGTATTTCTATACCCCCGCGTCTCTCGAAGGAGGGCCGGCTGATTTGTTATGAACAATTCTTCACCGAGTCCCACGAGATGGGCCGGGACACGTATTCCATCTGATTATTCACCGAGTCCCACGAGATGGGCCGGGACACGTATTCCATCTGATTATCCACCGAGTCCCACGAGATGGGCCGGGACACGTATTTCATCTGATTCTCTACCGAGTCCCACGGGATGGGCGACACGATTCCATGATTCTTTACCGAGTCCCATGGTATGTGCCGACACGTATTCCACACGATGTATACCTAGGGCTGGCGGTGAGGAAGGAGTTCCACGGGCATGAGGATGACTTGAGGCGTGAGTCCACGGCAGCATGACGCTTCTATGTTGTGAACTGTAGTTTGGTTATCATACATGTCTCCTGCTTTCTATAGACTATTATGATTTCATTTACATTATTTTCTGATTTCATGCCATACTGTTATCTTGACCTCGCCGGGCGTTCATGCCGCAGTAGAAGTACATCGGTTGTGGATCTCGCCATAGGATCAAAGTTCAACAGATTAGGAAGCCCGTTTCTTGAGGCTTATCTTTTGGTATGTTACCACAGTCCGTAAGTTCTTGTACATTCAGGTATGGCGGGGCCTGTCCGCCATAGTTGTCATTTCATTCTTAGAGGTGCAGTATTGTTGTTGTTATACCCGTAGTCCCGGGGTATGTATGCGAGGGCGCATTTGCGAGAATCTGACAGAAAGATTGGAAAGGAAGAAAGAGGCGATTTTCCACGGAAAAGTTTCCGGTTTTGTGAAGGAAAAAGGTTCGTTAATGGGAATTGGATTCCCGATTTGGTATTCTGACTTCTGGAATATTAGAGAATTATGGAATTTTATTTTCGAAATGGTCACGTGGGGCCCACGGAGAAATTTACGGTTTTTGTGGGCCCACTTTGTTTTGAGATTTTGGCCATTGTGGATATTTTCTAAGATGTTTTATTTTGGGCCAATAGGAGGGTGACACGTGTCACCCCGCCTGAGTGGCTTGGGAATTGGCATTTGTGCACACCCTGTTAGAGTCGTTTTCGACTAAACGTTACCTAACTTGCGAAGGAAAATTCCGGCTATGTCTTTTCTTATTTTTGCGGATTTTTCCGAGACGGAACATTTTGGACCAACGAGAGGCGGCACTTGGCACTCTCATTGGTGGGCAAGGTGGGCGACACGTGGGGCCAATTGGGAGGTCAGTGGTAGATATTTTGGTAGATATTTGTGAGGGTTTTAAGGAGTAGGGACTAGGGGCACTTGGGCATATCTTGGCCCTACACTTGTGTAGCACTTGGCTCAATCTTGGCCATTGGTTGGCCTTGGCTTGTCTATAAATACCCTCTCCCTTTGATGAATTCTTCATCCTTTCCTAAATGTTTCTAAGTGTTAAATCTTCTCCTCCCCTTAGTGTTGAGTTCGGCCAGAGGCCTCCTCTCACAGAGGCCTTGGCAGAGGGTATACCCCTCCTAGTAGTATGGCCGTGGTACACCCCCTGTGAGTTGCTTTCAGATAATACCCCTTTGTGGTGTAGAAATACTCTCTAAAGTATTGTTATAATGCCCAAATTACCTTAGCCGTATACCTTGTAGTATTCTAAGGTTATACCTATCTGAAAAGCGGAAATACTATTATACTTCCGTCACCAAAACCGAAACCCTAGGAAAATCTCCATAGTCCGTTGGAGTATTGTATAGAAGTTGGTTAGAACTTCTAAGGGTGGTTTAGAGCGGGTTGGAGCGCTCGGAGTTGGAGCTAAACGATTGCCCAGGATCGACTTTATACTTGGATAATTATGGGCTTATCGAGGTAAATATCTTGTCCCTCTATTGTAATTGGAAATTACATGTTGTTAGAATATATAGTTAAAGTATACTATATATAGAATCAACGTGGTTAGTTGGCAATGTCTTTTGACTTAAGCTCAAGAATCTGAATCGTATTCTGATGAGACTTGTGTAGTAGTACTGTGGAGTAGAATTGTACCCGTTCGGGTTAGATGTATAACCCCCCCCTGGTTGGCTTGGTAGCCGGCCCCGTTAGAGGAGGAGATTTACGCTGTTGCGGGAAGTCTTTGAATTTTACGTAGAATGTTCTACGATAAGATCTTAATGTTAATAAGCGCCTTGTGGCCTTATAGGTTGAAGTACTACGTGTGGCGCGTTATACTTGGCTTTAGGAGTAGCCGACAGTTGGGAGTACTTGGGCGTTTTGCTATTAGTCGATACTCGTCGCGAGGTATGTGAACCTCTTCCTATCTCTTCCGATGATATGTGTGAACTATGTAGTACGGTAGACGTACATGTACTAAATGTATTTGATTGGTGTAAAACATAAAGTGTTATAACGGCTTTATGGGAAGTTGGTTATAACGGCTTTATGTTGGTAAGAAAATACATGTGGTTTTTTTAAAAGGTAACTGATTTGAACTATAACTGGCTTGTTATGTGTTAATAAAGAACTTGAAGTATTTCAAAAGAGTTTTGAATCATTTTGAGAGAAGTAATACTTGATTTGTTTTGAAAACTTAAGAGTTATACTAGCTTTATGGAAAGTTAGGTATAACGTCTTAAGAATGTTTCTTGATTTTGGAAATCGAATGTGTATCGACAAACCATCTGCGGCGTTAATAAAAGGAAATGTCTTGTGATTAAGTATTATTAAAACCGAGAAACTTCCATCTGCATGAAGCTAAGATGAGACAAAATGATATTTCTAGATCATGATTCTTTGTAATAAGATTGTTGTAAACAAGAATATCCTACTCACATATAAGACTTATGTTTCTCGGATAGTTTAAAAGAGAATTATATTCTTAAATGAATAAGACTATGAACTGAAACCTTTCTAAATAAGAAACATGAACACTTGAAATTAGGCAAACTTGGGCGTTTGGAAAATAATGTTGTTACTTGAGTTTTACAAGAGAAGTGTTTTGATTTGCTTCAAAAGATAATCACTATATTTTCATATACTACGGGTATTGTGTGACTTTGTGAAAGTAACGATCTTTTAAAGAGTTAATGTATGAAGTACTTTGGGGATAAAACCCGAACTTGTTAGCATATAGTAGAAAGTACCTTGTGTGTATAACTTCATTGTGTTGGTTTGTGATAGCCTTGTAATACTTTCTTGTTGATTTGATAAGTAAACATGCTAGGATGCTACGTGTGTTAGTATCTTGTGATGTTTGTGTAAAGGGTTTTCCTTTGTTGTGCTTATGTTGTTTAACGATAAGTCGTTATGATAGTATTATACATCACTCATCTCTTGAGATGATTCCGAGTTAAGCGCCTCCGTCGCGGGGTAGACTCAGCGGTCGATGGACCTATGATTCGAGACTACCTCATGCGGGTCGGGGGCTATGCGGAATCGCGGAAGTTCGGGTTAGGATCGCGGCCCTTGTGGTCATGCGGTCCTTGTGGCCCATGCGGACGGCGAGTCGGGGCGCTGCCGGAGTAGCTACCCTCGATGCGGGGTTATACCTCATGCGGGCCGATCGATTGGCCTATGCGGAGTCGCGGAAAGTTCGGTGGCTAGCGCGCATTAGATCTGCGGGCAAGTGGTCACTTTGATCATGTGGACGGTCTAGACAGATCTTATGATACGATTCATGACCTTGTTGCATGCGTGGGTGTTAGTAGTCGGCTATGCCTTCGTATTTACCCCATGCGTGTTATTATGGCACAGTGGGACTCGTGTTCATGTGTGTTCCTTGGTCATTATATCATAAAGCTGGCGGTGAGGAAGGTATTCCACGCATGATTGATGTTGTGGCGTGAGACCCATTGTTATATTTGAGTGATGACTTGAGGCGTGAGTCCCCGACTTGACATGTCGCTATTATTGTGGCGTAGTTTGGTTATCATACATGTCTCTGCTTTATAGACTATTATGATTTCATTTACGTATTTTTAGTTTCACATACTCGGCACTGTTATCGACCTCCTTGGGCTGCGTTCATGCCGCAGTAAAGGTACACCGATCATTGATCCTCGCTCTTAGGTCACGATTCGGCGTTTGGTAAAGCTCCGTTTCTACGGAGTCTAATCGTGGTATATTCCCCTGTTGTAGGTGTTTACATTCGGGGTATAGCGGGGCCTGTCCGCCATTGTTGTCGTATCTTTTCTTAGAAGTGCAGTAATCTGTAGGCGGGGTTTGTGAAAAGGATTAAACTGCTCATTTTGTAAAAGTTGTTATTTCTATATACGCCTAAAGGCAAGTTTTTCTCAGTTATTGTTTCATATTTCATAATATGTCTTGTATCGTTTATGTTCGTGATTACTCGATGTTGTATCACTAGGGTGCCCGGTAAGGCACGATCACGCGGGCGGAATCGGGTCGTGACAAAAGTGGTATCGAGCGATTAATCCTCGGAAAGTGTCTGAGCCGTATCCAAGAGTCTTGATTATCGGTGTGTTGTGCACGCCAATAATCGTGAGGCTATAGGATATTTAGGATTGGTTTCTATTATTCTCACTCCGAGTCGTGCCTTAGAGCGTGTTTTAAGTTGGACCTCTAAACGTATTTCTTTCCTTACCGTTATGCCTCGCGTAGGCAACCCGCCCGGGAGGGCAAGGCGGCCGAGGAGCCGCGAGTAGAATACGAGAGGGTTGCGAGGGCACAGCCCAATCATTACCTAGGGTAGTGCTTCATTCGGGATTTCTGCGGCGTCACTAGCCCCGTGAGTTTAGCACGGCGGCGGTTCTACTGCGTCCATGATATTTGAACCTCCGGTTCCGGCCGGGAAACGGTGAATATAGATTGCAAAGGCGACCACATTACTAGCTATGGATTTGGCTACGGAGATTATACCGATGTACCACGAGTCTTGATGACTACCTAAGAGGGTTGTGCAAGTAATTCTTCATTGGGCTTGAGCATGGCACGTATGCGGGCTTATGTACCGGCCGAAAACGTAGAGATCGGACGCGTTAACCAAGGGCGAGAAGAGGGCGAGCGGCGTGTCCTTCGGTAACTTTCAAGGTGAGTATACCTTAAGTGCTATGGTCTGATAGCAGTGGGTTAGTTGTGCTGAGAAATCATGGTGGGGTAACCGAGTAAGATTTTGGAGGAGAGAGAAAGTGTGAGCCTTAGAGCTTTATACGCAAAGACCTTTGAGGTAAGGCCATCTCGGGTAGAGGCGTATGTTTATGTTTGACCCATAGGAGTGCATAGTGCACGTGAGTGTGTTTGGGATAGGTCCCTAAGTAGTGTGAAGTGAAGAGGGTAGTTGAGCTAAGAAGACCGCTAGGTTTTAAACGTGATTAGTGAGATTGTTCCGATCGGGAGCTAGTATTGTGCGCGTTGCGGGTCGGGTTGAGGCCACGTTGCGGGTCAACCCGCGGCATGTATGGCGGTGGTCTGGTTGTGGTGGTCCGCCTTGTGGTAGGGTCACGAGGGTGCTAGGCAAGTTTAGTTAACCAACGTCTGAGTTCGTGGATGCGTTCGGCCGGTGGTCGGGCGATGGGGCAGCCCATCGTGTTCTTGATCGGACCGCTCACTTGGCGATGTTGATTTATCGTAAAGGTTGTAAGGCTGCAGGGTGCCTACCTTCACCTTATGAATGACAGTGGAGCCCGTGTTACTACTGTTTTGTTCTGGAAGTTTTACCAAGCATGTGTTAAGAACTCAGTGAGTCTCGAATCGCATTCGCCGCCGGGCGGTCGTGGATTTGAGGTAGTTGTGAGGATTGTTGTCTCTGTGGAGAGGCGTTTGAGCTACCATTTCGGTGTTCGGATGTCGCCTTATGAAGCCTTGCGGGGCGGAAGTGTAAGTTCTTGCCGATTGGTTCGATGTTGGCGGGGTTCGATAGTTGGTTCATCTTGTTCCGGTATCGTGGATAGTGAAGCTTGTCTAGAAGAAGTTCGCAGCTCGGAGGAATCGTATGGATAATCGGCGACGCGCAGAGTTCGAGTTGGTCGGTCTTCTTGAAAGTACCACCGGACGAGTGTGACGAGTTTTGAAAGCGAAGGAACTTAGCGAGTTACTTTGGGCCTTTGTGAGTTCATGTGAAGAATAGGCGGGTTGCCTATATGTTAGCATTTGTCGTCCGACTTAGGAGGAAGGACGTCCGGTCTTCGTATTGTTATGTTCGGAAAGTATCGAAGATCCATCCGAATATTCGATTAATGATGACCACGTTAGAGATAGTAACCGAGTTTTGGATACTAAAGCGATGTCGTAAATATGGTAAGAATTAGTGTCACGGCGAACGGTGATCGCGTGCGGCGGTACCATTTGTTGGGTCGTTGGAGCAAGGCTCGCGACAAAGTGACAAAAGTAGTATTATTTGTGGTGATGTTAGAGGTGTTTCCTCGTGGACTTGGATGTAGGTATTTTGCGTGGGTATTTACGTGGCGGTGTTGTGGCGGGATTGTTTCGTAAGTATAGTAGTGAAGACTATCTTGCACGCGTTCGCTTTGAGACTTAGAAGGAACATTCGGGACGAATGTTTCTAAGGAAGAATGTTATACCCGTAGTCCCGTGGTATGTATGCGAGGGCGTGCGTGCGAGAATCTGAAAGAAAGATTGGAAAGGAAGAAAGAGGCGATTTTTCCACGGAAAAGTTTCCGGTTTTGTGAAGGAAAAGGTTCGTTAATGGGAATTGGATTCCCAGTTTGGTATTCGGACTTCTGGAATATTAGAGAATTATGGAATTTTATTTTGGAAATGGTCACGTGGGGCCACGGAGAAATTCTGATTTTGTAGCCACTTTGTTTTGAGATTTTGGCCATTGTGGATATTTTCGAAGATGTTTTATTTTGGGCCAATAGGAGGGTGACACGTGTCACCCACTTTGAGTGGCTTGGCGAATTGGCATTTGTGCACAACACCCTGCTAGAGTCGTTTTTAAATGAAGCGTTACCTAACTTGCGAAGGGAAAATTCCGGCTATGTCTTTTCTTATTTTTGCGGATTTTTCCGAGACGGAACATTTTGGACCAACGAGAGGCGGCAGCACCTCTCATTGGTGGGCAGGTGGGCGACACGTGGGACAATCGGGAGGTCAGTGGTAGATATTTTGGTAGATATTTGTGAGGGTTTTAAGGAGTAGGGACTAGGGGCACTTGGGCATATCTTGGCCCTACACTTGTAGCACTTGGCTCAATCTTGGCCATTGGTTGGCCTTGGCTTGTGCTATAAATACCCTCTCTCCTTTGATGAATTCTTCATCCTTTCCTAAATGTTTCTAAGTGTTAAATCTTCTCCCTCCCTTAGTGTTGAGTTCGGCCAAGAGGCCTCCCTCTCTGAGGCCTTGGCAGAGGGTATACCCCTCCTAGTAGTATGGCCGTGGGTACACCCACTGCCAAGTTGCTTTTCGTATAATACCCCTTTGTGGTGTAGAAATACTCTCTAAAGTATTGTTATAATGCCCAAATTACCTTAGCCGTATACCTTGTAGTATTCTAAGGTTATACCTATCTGAAAAGCCCGGAAATACTATTATACTTCCGTCGGTCCACAAAACCGAAACCCTAGGAAAATCTCCATAGTCAGTTGGAGTATTGTATGAAGTTGGTTAGAACTTCTAAGGGTGGTTTAGAAGCGGGTTGGAGCGCTGAGTCGAGCTAAACGATTGCCCAGATCGACTTTATACTTGGATAATTATGGGCTTATCGAGGTAAATATCTTGTCCTCTATTGTAATTGGAAATTACATGTTGTTAGAATATATAGTTAAAGTATACTATATATAGAATCAACGTGGTTAGTTGGCAATGTCTTTTGACTTAAGCTCAAGAATCGAATCATTCAGACATGAGACTTGTGTAGTAGTCTTGTGGAGTAGAATTGTACGTTCGGGTTAGATGTATAACCCCCAGTTGGCTTCGTAGCGGCCCCGTTAGAGGAGGAGATTTACGCTGTTGCGGGAGAGTCTTTGCCAATTTTCGTAGAATGTTCTACGATAAGATCTTAATGTTAATAAGCGCCGTGGCCTTATAGGTTGAAGTACTACGTGTGGCGCGTTACTTGGCTTTAGGAGTAGCGACGGTTGGGAGTACTTGGGCGTTTTGCTATTAGTCGATACTGTCGCGAGGTATGTGAACCTCTTCCTATCTCTTCCAAAGATGATATGTGTGAACTATGTAGTACGGTGACGTCGTGTACTAAATGTATTTGATTGGTGTAAAACATAAAGTGTTATAACGGCTTTATGGGAAGTTGGTTATAACGGCTTTATGTTGGTAAGAAAATACATGTGGTTTTTTTAAAAGGTAATCGATTTGAACTATAATCGCTTGTTATGTGTTAATAAAGAACTTGAAGTATTTCAAAAGAGTTTTGAATCATTTTGAGAGAAGAAGTAATACTTGATTTGTTTTGAAAACTTAAGAGTTATACTAGCTTTATGGAAAGTTAGGTATAACGTCTTAAGAATGTTTTCTTGATTTTGGAAATCGAATGTGTATCGACAAACCAACTGCGGCGTTAATAAAAGGAAATGTCTTGACAGATTAAGTATTATTAAAACCAAGAGAAACTTCCATCTGCATGAAGCTAAGATGAGACAAAATGATATTTCCTAGATCATGGTCATTGTAATAAGATTGTTGTAAACAAGAATATCCTACTCACATATAAGACTTATGTTTCTCAGATAGTTTAAAAGAGAATTATATTCTTAAATGAATAAGACTATGAACTACGAAACCTTTCTAAATAAGAAACATGAACACTTGAAATTAGGCAAACTTGGACGTTTGGAAAATAATGTTGTTACTTGAGTTTTACAAAGAGAAGTGTTTTGATTTGCTTCAAAAGATAATCACTATATTTTCATATACTACGGGTATTGTGTGACTTTTGTGAAAGTAACGTATCTTTTAAAGAGTTAATGTATGAAGTACTTTGGGGATAAAACCCCGAACTTGTTAGCATATAGTAGAAAGTACCTTGTGTGTATAACTTCATTGTGTTGGTTTGTGATAGCCTTGTAATACTTTCTTGTTGATTTGATAAGTAAACATGCTAGGATGCTACGTGTGTTAGTATCTTGTGATGTTTGTGTAAAGGGGTTTTTCCTTTGTTGTGCTTATGTTGTTTAACGATAAGCTGTTATGATAGTATTATACATCACTCATCTCTTGAGATGATTAGGGTTAAGCGCCTCCGTCTGGGGTAGACTCAGCGGGTCGATGGACCTATGATTCGAGACTACCTCATGCGGGTCGAGGGCTATGCGGGCTGCGGAAGTTCGAGTTAGGATCGGCCCTTGTGGTCATGCGGTCCTTGTGGCCGTGCGGACGGCGAGTCCAGACGCCGCCGGAGTAGCTACCCTCGATGCGGGGTTATACCTCATGCGGCCGATCTGATTGGCCTATCGCGAGTCGCGGAAAGTTCGGGGCTAGACGCGCACATTAGATCTGCGGGCAAGTGGTGACTTTGATCATGTGGACGGTGCAGACAGATCTTATGATACGATTCATGAACTTGTTGATGCGTAGGTGTTAGTAGTCGGCTATGCCTTCGTACTTACCACATGCGTGTTATTATGGCACAGTGGGACACGGTGTTCATGTGTGTTCCTTGGTCGTTATATCATAAACTGCCGGCATTGAGGAAGGTATTCCACGGGCATGATTGATGTTGTGGGCGTGAGACCCATTGTTATATTTGAGTGATGACTTGAGGGCGTGAGTCCCTGACTTGACATGACTGCTTATTATTGTGAACTGTAGTTTGGTTATCATACATGTCTCCTGCTTTATAGACTATTATGATTTCATTTACAGTATTTTTAGTTTCACATACTCGGTACCTGTTGTACTGACCTCCTTCGGGGGGCTGCGTTCATGCCGCAGGTAAAGGTACACCAGTCATTGATCCTCGCTCTTAGGGTCACAGTTCAGCGTTTGGGAAAGCTCCGTTTCTCCGGAGGCTTATCAGTGGTATATTCCCCTGTTGTTGTAGGTGTTTACATTCAGGGGTATAGCGGGGCCCTGTCCCGCCATTGTTGTCGTATCATTTCTTAGAGTGCATGAATCTTTAAGCGTGGTTTGTGAAAAGGATTAAACTGCTCATTTTGTAAAAGTTGTTATTTCTATATATGCGAAAGGCAAGTTTTCTCAGTTATTGTTTCATATTTCATAATATGTCTTGTATCGTTTTATGTTCCGTGATTACTCGATGTTGTATCACTAGGGTGCGGGTAAGGCACGATCACGGGCGAATCGGTCGTGGCGATTGTAAGCGAGGTTGTAAAAAGGATTAAACTGTTCAAATGTCTATATTTATATAGGTTGAAAGGCAACCGTTTTGGTTGGCCTATTTTCTTTATCTTGATCCATGTCTATTTAAATGTTTAAGTTTTTATTTCCGCTGGTTTTTCTCTGATGTTGTATCACTAGGGTGCCCGGGGTAAGGCACCAGTCACGGGCCCGGGTTCGGGTCGTGACATTTCAACAGTCTATCACAATCTTAGTCAGTTCATTACCTCTTGACTATTCCAAATAAGTACATATATAAAGCCTAAGTGTGGATTCAATAAATTGTTTCACACCTTTCAAGTAATTATTAAGGCTTAACCAACTCATGGTAACTCATAATCATTCTAGGAAACGCACATATGACCCCAAATAAATACGCTCGTACAGATACACATCATCATTATACCAACTGTACAATAGTTTTACCAACCTGGATACGAAGCCCATATAATCCCTTCTGGGTCACTGTTGCCTTTCTCATATCTACAATCAAAATAACATGTTAGGGAGAGACTACCCTAACAACACAGCTCTATCGCACGATCTCAGAGTGAGAAGAAGGGAAACCAATCCTAAATGTACTATAGCCTCATATTTATAGATGTGGTGCACAACACATCGATAAACAAGACTCTACTATACACGGTCTGTAGACATGCCGAGGACTAACTGCTCTGATACCACTCTGTCACGACCCAAATCCCGGGCGCGTGACTGGTGCCCCTACCTGGGCACCCTTCTACCTATACAACATAAATAAACCGCGGAAGATAAATAACACTCATTTTTTTTAAAACAAAGGAAAAGCCGGAAAGGCTTCCGTATAATATAAATCACCCGAAAGGGTCTACGATGTACAACAATGTAAATACAACTTACACCATTCCAGCCCACATATGAATACAGACCTCTAAAAAGGTGACAACAACTATGACGGGACAAGGCCCTGCCGTACCGCTGAATATACCTAGCCATAATGAGAAACTCCGGAACTTGGAGCCATCTCAAAATGCTGAACAAGGATCCTAAGCTCGCGGATCCACAACTGTGTACCTAGACCTGCGGACATGACGCAGCGGCCCCACAGAAATTCGATTACAACAAGTACTAAGTATGGAACAGAAATAAAGTACATTAAACAAGATCATAACTGTACAAAATAATGCGAGGACAAGTATAAAAATTAAAATACCGAGATCTCTACGTGCCATTTTAACTCATGAAATCAATCGTACATTAATCATTCTTTCCTTCTTTCAATAAGAATTAACATCATATTCTTACATACATACTTAAGAATTCAATCAAGTTTTACCACATAACTTACATATCTAACATAACATAATACGACCATTTATGGAGGGACTTCTTATTAGGGAGCTTACTTTGATTATCAATACGTGATAACGTGTCAGACCCGTTGCGGGACACGGTGTCTTGATGAATCATGTGGCATAATCCGCCCGCTGTGGGGCTCGATTGTCGTGGAATCATGTAGCATAATCCGGCCCGCCTGCGGAGCTCGGTGTACTGTGGAATCATGTAGCATAATCCGCCCGCTGTGGAGCTCGATGTACTGTGGAATCATGTAGCATAATCCGGCCCGCCTGTGGAGCTCGGTGTAAGATGACGTAACCCGGCCTATGTGTAGGCTCGGGGTAATATGGCGTAATCCGGCCTATTTGTAGGCTCGGTGTATCTCATAACATAATCCGGCCTATTTTTAGGCTCAGTGTATCTCATAACATAATCCGGCCTATTTGTAGGCTCGGTGTGATTTTCCTTACATAACATTTTAACCACCCTTTCACTTCTTCTTAAGTCGTTATAACAACTTCCCATAAAGCTATTATAACAACCTTTCATTTTAGAGAACTTAGGGCACTTTTATTTCTTATCACATTGGGGAAACTAAACTCAAAAGTACTACGTACATACATACTTAAAAAGAATCATAAAACTCCTTCTCTTTAAATCAAAGTCTCATAACTTGTAAAGAAATCAAGTCTCATAACTTTAAATCAAATCTCTTAACTTTAGAAATCAATTCCCATATCTTGAAAAATAAAGTCTCATAACTTGTAAAGAAATCAAGTCTCATAACTTTAAATCAAATCTCTTAACTTTAGAAATCAAGTCCCATATCTTGAAAAATAAAGTCTCATAACTTGTAAAGAAATCAAGTCTCATAACTTTAAATCAAATATCTTAACTTTAGAAATCAAGTCCCATCTCTTGAAAAATAAAGTCTCATAACTTGTAAAGAAATCAAGTCTCATAACTTTAAATCAAATCTCTTAACTTTAGAAATCAAGTCCCATTTCTTGAAAAATAAAGTCTCATAACTTGTAAAGAAATCAAGTCTCATAACTTTAAATCAAATCTCTTAACTTTAGAAATCAAGTCCCATTTCTTGAAAAATAAAGTCTCATAACTTGTAAAGAAATCAAGTCTCATAACTTTAAATCAAATCTCTTAACTTTAGAAATCAAGTCCCATTTCTTGAAAAATAAAGTCTCATAACTTGTAAAGAAATCAAGTCTCTTAACCTTAAATCAAATCTCTTAACTTTAAAGTACTTCACGTAACTTATACAATTTTGACGAAGCCACTCATACTTTCATAATCAAGACTCATATATTTCCAAAATCGACTTATTTACTTCAAATGACTTAAGTAGCATAGACTTACCAAATCAAGTCACATAGACTCACTAAAATTTAGTCACATAGACTTACCAAATAATCATGTCAAAGGAAGGAAGAAGTTCACATACCTCGTTGGCGACTAACCCAAACGACAAGTAGCAATACGCTCCAATGTACTTCAACCTTATTGGATATTCCACAAGCCAAGTAGAATGTGCTACACGTAGTACTTCAACCTAAAATGGCAATAGCACTTCTATCAACTACAAGCTATCAAGTGTAGGACTTATACTAAATAATGGCCCTCTAATTCTACGGAAAATTGGGCAGCACTTCCTTTGTTTCTACGTACTTTTCCACCTTTTCCAAGGCCCGTATTCATCAACCAACAAGCCACATTTAAGGCACAACCAACAGTTAGCCAAAGGGGATTACACGCCTAAATGGACGTGTAAAATTCTGCCCCACAGTTATACAAAACAGTCCACAAATCAGCCCATAAAAACAGTCCGCAATTCAACCATAACGAGGGTAAAATGTGAGGCCTTTTAACGTCTTTCCACACCCTTATTCCCTTAGGACTTTCATTAGCAACTACTACACTTAAACATGGATAACAACAACTAAATTTCCAGCATTTAATACCTCAAAACAGTCCACTAAACGACACAACAACGTCTAACAGTTTTGGGCAGTTTCTCGGCCACAACAACTACAACCCGATAACTCGTTCCTTAATCCATTTTATTCCAATTCGAGTTCCAAAACTTCTACATAAGTTATAACAACTTATTAACAACAATATTAATCCATTATAACATGCAATAGGTGAAGATAACAACGACAATAACAAACGAATTCTATTTGCACCAAATCTGTCCCAAATCGGTTTTAGCCCCAAAAATGGCTCAAACGCTTTTTATTCTGCATTATTTTCTAACACAAGTTCATCCATACATAATAACAATAAGTAATATCCAATTACTTTAAAATAAGGACTTTTACCTCATTTATTGCCCAAAACGCCCCAAAACAGTCCGGTCTTTATTGGTGTGCAGTTTTCGTTTCGCTCAACTTCTTCAAGTTCCAATCACATATATGTACCCCCTACAACCTTAGGAACAACTTCTCTTTGAATCTCACTTCCAAAAAGTCGACGGAACCCCTAGGGTTTTGGCATCAACTTTCGGCCAA
Organism: Przewalskia tangutica; assembly: GCA_029844215.1. Classification (NCBI taxonomy): domain Eukaryota; kingdom Viridiplantae; phylum Streptophyta; class Magnoliopsida; order Solanales; family Solanaceae; genus Przewalskia; species Przewalskia tangutica. The sequence continues at coordinate 637,878 of JAQGDG010000030.1, forward strand.
GACAAGTAAAAACGTGTAGAATATTAATCTAGGCTTAGCACTTGGTTTAAGGGCTTAATCTTGGAGAAATAAATTGATCAACAATGGTTGTTTTTAGCCAAGGGGCTCTCGAAATTATGGAGCTAAAGGGGAGAAGATGAGAGCTTATTTTTTTGTCTAAGTGTAAAGTGATCCAAGTCTTGCAAGACTTGGATATGTATAGCCAAGTGGAGTGGGACCCATGTCCACTTGTCCCCTCTCAAAATATCTATTTTGTTGTCATCTTAGCAAGACAAGTGGAGGGGCGCCACGTGTCGCCCTCCGATTGGTCCAAAATATTATAATTTTTCGAAGGTCCCTGCGAAATTGTGAAATTCTCGGCGGACCCCATATTATCAATTCCAACACCTTATAATCCAATACTAAGTCCATAAATCCAATTAGAAGTATTATACTTCAAGTTAATAATTTTTAAAGTCCACATTTTTTCCGAAATTTTCCTTAAGAAAATGTAATTATTCTTTCCTTCCAAAATTCAAATCTTAAATCCTTATTCACGTTCTCAATTAGTAGCCCTGGTATTACGGGGTGTAACAATAGTCTTAACACTTCATAACGTAAACTCTTCAAATTAAGCAACATATGCCTTATATGAGTGAATAGGTTATACTTGTTTATACTGATCTCATTAAAGCAGCCATGATCTAGAAAATGTAATACATTTTTGTCTTATCTTAGCTTCTATGCAGATGGAGAATTCTACTTGTTTTAATATAATTTGTCGTCATTACATTTTCCTTTATTAACGCTGCAATGGCTTGTTCGATACTTATTCTCATTCGTGCCGTAAATTAGCCAAGTCAACTTGGCTCCAAATACCTCCTAACGACTCTTACCAACATCCCCCATAAGATTTGGTAAGAACTTAGGATAACTTAGACATAACCTTTACATAGAGTAAATCAGATACATACCTCTTAACTTCTAAGAGTAGAAGGGAACATGAAATAATACCACATGTATATTCCATACATAGAATCATGTCAAAAGAAGGAAGAGGTTCACATACCTCGCGACGATTATCGACAAATAGCAAAATGCTCCAAAGTACTTCAACCTTGATAGTTATTCCATCCTTCAAGTAGAATACGCTATTCTTAGTACTTCCACCTATAATGGCCATAATACGTCCATTAACCTCTAGCTTCAATCGTAGAATATTCTAAGTGTAAAGTCACCAAATCCTACGGAAAATCGGGCAGCACTTCCTTTGTTTCTACGTACTTTGCCACCTTTTTCAAGGCCGAAAATCAGTAACCAAACGCCACATTTAAGGCTCAATCAATTCAGCAAATACAAAGGGGATTACACGCCTTAACAGGACGTGTAAAATTCTGCCCCACTATTAATATAAAACTGTCAAATAATTTCAAGCCCTATTCGGCTACAATGTCACAATAGTTATCAATTTCCTTTCAATTCCTTTTTCAATCCAAGTTGTTATCCCAACATGTTATATACATAATAACAATTACAACAACTATAACTCTTTTCTATAACATGTGACGACTTAAACTAATAATCAAATCGAATTGTAATCTTAAGGGCTAAACATGCTAGTTTTCGGATTAGAGTTCTAATAGTCAATACACTTATCAAACTTCATAATATGTACCTCATGCTTGCTAATATCCATAACTACAATGATAATAAATCTTTGATTGCTAAAACGACAAGATTTACACCTTTACAATCCCTTAAAATTTCCAAGATTCAAAGTCGCTCCTTAGCAATTCTTAGCTCATTTTCTTATGTTCCAATCCGCTCCAAGAACTCCTTAGAAGCTCATGAAGAACTTCTCTTCAAGTTCCATCTTCAAAGTTGAAGAAAACCTTAGGGTTTCGCCTTGCGACTAACGTAAAAACGTCGATTTTCCGAAATCTTTCTATTGAGATATCCTTACAATACCCCTAGGGACCTTGGGTTAAAGTCTTGTGAATTATGATCCACATTTGCAAATTTTTTTGTGTGGAAAATGCTCAAAACCGAGAGCACACTACTATGAACAAGAATGTTGTGAAATTTTCTAAGTGTTGGAAGACTTGTCTTGCTACTAGTGTGCTTATATAACACATTGGAGGTGCAGATTATAACATGTTAGATTTGGATGGAAGAGATCAAGCCAAGTGGCCCTTGGACTTAGTCAACAATATCAAGCTCTTTAATTAGCAAGACTTGGTCTTCTATCATGGTCAATGACCATACTACCCTTGCATAATTTCGTCCAAGACCATGTGGGGGAGGGGTGCCACGTGTCGCCCTCCCATTCGTCCATAAAATTCTGTAACCCTCGTGGGTCCCACAAAACGTAAAATTCCTCGGGTGGCCCCACGTGACCAACTCCATAAAAACAAATTTCCATAATGATAATACATTCCATAATCCTCAATTAATGCATTTTGAGAACCCAATTCTCCTCAACGAACATTTTTCCTTTCCGACGTTCGGAAGATTTTCCGTCGGAAAAACAATTCTTCCTTTCGTACTAATTTCAAGTCTTGTGTTCCTTACGTACATTCTCTTAAACATTTCCTGGACTTATGGGGTGTAACATCCTTCCCCCTTTAGAAACATTCGTCCTCGAATGTTCATCAAGGGTCTCAAGCTATACAAACTTCGGCATAGTCTTTAGCACATTGTACTTCCTTTGTAATCAAAGTCACATTCCTAATGTTACACCCCGTATTTCAAGTGATTGAGATGAGAACGTGCGTAAGGAAATGAGATTTGAATTTTGGAAAGAATGAAAATTCCGGAAAAATCTCGGAACCTCGTGAAGGAAAAATGTTTATTAAATGGAATTTGATTCTCAAATATGGTATTTGGGATTCATAGAATATATTAGAGTTTTAGATTTTCAAGTTTCAGATTTGGTCATGTGGGGGCCACCCGGGAAATTTTACGATTTTGTGGGGCCCACAAGATTTTCGATATTTTGACCAATTATAGATATTTTGGGGGAAGGAAATATTTTGGACAAATCATAGGGTGACACATGGCACCCTCCACTTGTCTTGGTCTTGGAAGACTTTGACTATTTGACCTTAGATATTTTGATAGACTTGGCTAGATATTTGTGAGACAAGTGGACAAGTGGGCCATGTGGGTCCCACTCCACTTGTCTTGCTACTTGGATATGTATCTATATACATAGAGGGAGTGCAAGACTTAGCCAACACTGAGCCAAATATCACACTACCTCTCTTACATTGCTCTCGGCCAAGAGGCCATTTTGGAAGACCAAAATTGTTCAATATTTGTTGATAAATCCTCAAACTCAAGGTTAAGCTCCCTAATGAAGTCCTAAGCCTAGACAAACCCTTAAACCCCAAGAACCGTGATGGGCGAGAATAGGAGGTGAAACCCTAAGGTTCCGTCAACTTTTTGGAAGTAAAATACAAAGTGAAGAAGTGTATAAGTTCATAGGGGTCACATATATGTGATTGGAGCTTGAAGAAGTGGAGCGAAACGAAAATTGCGGACCATATACCCCCGGACTGTTTTGGACGTTTTTAGGCTCAAAATTGAGGTAATGATTCTTCTTCCTTTGCAGTAATTGGATATTACTTATTGTTATATTTAAGGGATGAATTTATGTTAAGGAAGAAATGGAAAATAAGATATGTATGTGATAGATATATTGTTGGACGATTTGAGATAATTTTATGCCATTTGGATTCGTTGTCATTATTTACACGTGTTGCATGCTATATAATGAAGGAAATATTGTTGTTGAGAGATTATATAACCTATTTAACATGTTGGAATGAGAATTGGATTAAAAGTAATTAAGGAAAAGGGCTCGGGAATGTTGTTGTTGTTAAGGGCCGAAACTGCCCAAGAATTGTTAGACGTGTTGTGTCATTTTTATGGACTGTTTTGGGGTGTTATAATACTGGAAATTCAGCCCCTAATATGCACGTTTAACGTGGTAAAATGACTAGTGAAAGTCCTAAAGAATAAAGTGTTAAAGGCTTCACATTGTACCCTTAATAATGGATTAATTGTGTAATGTTTTGCGGACTGTTTTATATAGATTGTGGGGCAGAATTTTACACGTCCAGTTAAGCGTGTAATGCCCTTTAGTTAACTATTGGTTGTGCCTTCAATGTGGCTTGTTGGTTGATAAATGCGGGCCTTGGAAAAGGTGGAAAGTGCGTAGAAACAAGGAAATCTTGCCCAATTTCCGTAGAATTAGAGGCATTATTAAGTATAAGTCTTATACTAGTAAGTTTGAGGTTGATAGGAGTGTTGTGCCATTTTAGGTTGGAGTACTCTTGTCACGCCCGAAACCGGGCATGGTGCCCTACCTGGGAACTCTTCTATTCATACAACACAAGTAAATTGCGGAAGCTAAATAACACTCTTTTTTTTTCTTTAAACAAAGGCCAAGCGATAAAGTCGCCATAATATATCTTGCCGAATGGGACTACAATGCATAACAATGTAAATACAACTCGCGCCAGTCCAGCCCACATATGAATACAGACCTCTAAGATTTTGGACAGTAACTATGACGGGACAAGGCCCCGCCGTACCCCTGAATATACCTAACCATAATGACAAGCTCCGGAACATTGGAGCTATCCCAAAATGTTGAACAAGGATCCTAAGCTCGCGGATCCACAACTGAGTACCTAGACCTGCGGGCATGAACGGCCCCGATGAAATTCGATGCAAGTACTAAGTATGGAACGGAAATAAAGTACAGTAAACAAATCATAACTCTACAAAAGAATGACATGGGCAAGTATGAAAATCAAATACCATATCCTACCGTGTCATATAAAATAAGAGCCAACTGTACCTTGTACCACTGTACCACTGTACTACTTTCAAATATGAATGTCATGTCAAAATCAGGGACACCTGCCCTCATAATATAATATCACAGAAGCATGCTCATGGAATACACCATCACTGTCAGCATATAACAAGTATAATATACAATCATCATCAGAGAAGCATGCCTGTGGAATTCCAATATCACTGTTGGCATGTACAAAGTATAATATATAACAAGTATCCAGGAAGCATTCCCGTGGATTCCAACATCACTGTCGGCGTGTCAACCTCACAGAAGCATGCCCGTGGAATTCCAACATCACTGTCAGCGTGTCTATAGAACAATATATAGCAAGTATCAAGGAAGCGTGCCGGTGGAATTTCAACATCACTGTCAGCATGTCAACCTCACAGAAGCATGCCCGTGGAATTCCAACATCACTGTCAGCATGTCTGTGGCATACTATCAAATCAGCATCACTGGAATATGCCCGTGGAATTCCAATGTCACTGTCAGCAGTCCATGATATAATATAAAACCGATCACCGAGCATGCCGGAATTCCAACATCACCGCTTATCCGATATTATATAAAATCAACCCTACAGAAGCATGCCTGTGGAATTCCAACATCATTGTCAGCACGTCCGTAGTATAACATATAATCAATATCACATGTATACATATAACAAAGGCTGGCCCCCCAAGAGAGGAACTCGGTGAGGTGAAATACAACACTTGCACGAATAACCATCATGAGAAACCATGTACAAGTAGAAATCATCTTTTCACTTTACTATAAGGTATGGCACGTCTTCTACTTTAGAAAGCCTAAGGCGTTATCATGACATGAAAGAGTAAGGGTAGAAGGAAATACACATCTTCTACTCTATAAAGCTCAACTATACAACGTACGTCCGTCGTACGTTCCCTCCCTTATAACACGAGACACTGTATCACGACCGGTTCGGGGCGTGGTGCCTTACCGGGCACCTAGTGATACAACATCGTGTAATCAGTGAACATAAAGACAATACATGAAACCAATGTAATAAGACAGTGAAATAAGAAAAAGCTAACCAAAAGCAGTTCTGTCGGTATATATAAATAACAATTTGAGCGATTACATCCCTTTCTACCACTCTGCCCATATGCGGTACATACCTCTAGAATGATATGACAACAACGACGGACGGGGCCGTCGCCCTGAATGTAAGCACCTACAATCAACATGGGACTATACGAGATAAGCCTCCGAGGAACGGAGCTTCCCAACGCTGAGCGTGACCCTAGAGTGAGGATCAACGGCGATGTACCTTTACTGCGGCGTGACGCAGCCCCGAAGGAAGTCGATCTGAGTACCAAGTATGTGAAACATGAAAATCAGAAATGAAATCATAGTAGTCTATAAGCGGGAGACATGTATGATAACCAAACTACGATTCCTGATAAATAAGCGATCATGTCTAGTCGTGACTCGCGCCTCAAAGTCATCACTCGATATAACAATGGGTCTCACGCCCACATCAATCATGCGTGGAATACCTTCCTCATCACGGCAATCAATGATAGAAAAGCACCAAGGAATACATATGAACAACGTGTCCCACTGTGTCCAAATAAAGCGATGCAGGGTGAAATGCGAAGGCATAGCCGACTACTAACACCAGCGATACTAACAAGGTCATAAAGCGTATCATGATATCCGTCATACCGGCTCACATGATCAAAGCCGCTCGCCGCAATATCAAATGTGCGCGTCTAGCCCTCGAACTCCATGACTCGCGTAGGCCAATCGTAGGCCCGCATGAGGTATAACATGTAACGCCGAACGGGCGTTCTTTGGTGCCTTACCGGCGCCCTAGTGATACAACATCGGAAAACCGTGAAATAAAACTTTAACAATATAACAATAGTTATGACAAAAGCAGGCCAACTAAAGCGGTTGCGCCGTGCATATATAAAAACATTTTTTCAATCAATAGCGGATAATCCTTTTTTACAACCACGCCACGTGCGATTGCTACGGACCTAAGAAGGAATAACAACCTATGACGGGACAGGGCCCCGCCATACCCCTGAATGTACAAGAACTTACAACTCGGAAACCTACAAGATAAGCCTCAGGAACGGAGCTTCCCAAAACGCTAAACGTGATCCATAAGCGGGGATCGATACCGATGTACTTACACTGCGGCGTGACGGCCAGAAGTCGATGGCAATTACCAGTATGTGGCTGTAAATCACGTAAATGAAATCATAATAGTCTATATAAAGCGAGGAGACATGTATGATGACAAACTACGATATATAACATATAACGATTCATCAAGACAAGGACTCACGCCCTCCAAATTATCACTCGTGCCCGTGGAATTTCTTCCTCACTGCCGGCAGTTTATGATATAACCATACCAAGGATTATACATGAACACCATGTCCCACCTGTGTTATAAAAACCGTACAGGACAAGTATAACTACCAGATCCGACCGTACCAATAATACAATGCAAAAACACGGCCGTCACGGGGCAAGTGCGAGCCGACTCACAGGATACAAGGCGGCCACGCGGTGGCGGGGCAAATCTGGTGACCACTGAGGACGAGCGTATCACGAAACCGTCAACCTTTGATTGAGCGGGGCAAGTCACGGTGACTACCGATACCAAGGCGAATCGATCCGCGAGGCGGGGCAAATCGAGGCCGACCACGGATACCGGGCGAGCGAAGAAACCTCATGGAGAGCTAGTCCATGGAATAACACTATCAACAGGAGCATACCCGTGGAATTCTCCATCACTGCCAGCATGTCCAAGTAAGTTCTCAACAAGTCGACCGGCCCTCTATCGAGAGACGCGGTAATACAGAAATACCACACTGCACAACAAAGGCTATCATCACAAGCATAGGCAAGTTTCGCAACAACAAGCATAGGCAAGTTTCACAACAACAAGCATAAGCGAGTTTCATACAACTCAAAGTACTTTCATTTATGCCAAAGTCGGGTTTTAACTCCAGTACTACATCGTTAAGTTCTTTTAAAGAGATCCATTACTTTTATAAAAGTCACCGATACGTAGTATTAGAATGACCAACCCACATTCCTTTTCAAAATCAAGTAACAACATTCTTTTCCTAAGTTCGGTTGCCTAGTTTGATTACTCAAGCTTCTCATTTTCAAATGGTTTCATAGTTCATAAACTTAATCACTTGATTCCTTTTAGAACAATTGAGTAATATATGTCTCACGTGAGAGTAGGTTATTCTTGTTTACAACATTCTTATTACAAAGACCATGATCTAGAAAATGTATATCATTTTGTCTCATCTTAGTTTCTATGCGGATGGAGGTTTCTATGGTTTTAATACAATTCATCATTATTCAATACATTTTCCTTTATTAACGCTGCGGTGGTGCTGTCGATACACATTCGATTTCGAAATCGGAAACATTATCCTTTAAATAAAACCACGTACTCATTACTCACGAATGAGGTTTCACACAAACATTCACATTAAAACAAATAAGTTAAGTCTCTTTATCTTATAAGATTAAGTCTCTTAACTTCTAACATCAAGAAACCATTTCCTTTACCTCTCTTAGACATTATACCTAACTCCCATAAAGCTAGTATAACTCTTTTTAAAACCTTTTAAAACCAAGTGTTACTCTTCCTTCAAAGCGATTTATGAATCTTTTGAAATACATCAAGTTCTTTATTATAACAAGCCGCTTATAATTCACACGATTACCTTTTAAAACCACAAAGTATTTTCTTACCTACATAAAGTCATATAACTAACCTCATAAAGCGTTATAACACTTTATGTTTTAACAACAATCAAACACAGTTAACACGTATGCGTCCGCACTACATAGTTCACACATATCATGCTAGAAGAGATAGGAAGAGGTTCACATACCTCGCGGCGAGTATCGACTAATAGCAAAACGCTCAACGATCGGCTACTCCTTAAGCCAAGTAAATCGCGCCACACGTGAGTACTTCAACCTATAAGGCCAGGCGCTTATTATCATCTAGACCACAACGTAGAATATTCTCTGAAAATTGGCGGCGTCTCCCACAGCGTAAATCTCCTTCTCTATCGAGGCTACGAAGCCAACGGAGGGTTTTACACGCCTAACGGGCGTGTACAATTCTACTACGATAAAACTACAAGTCTCATGTCTGATTCGATTCTTAATTCTTCAGCTTAAGTCAAAAGACATTGCCACGATTACTAAGTATAGTTCTATATATAGTATACTTCAACTATATATTCTACAACATGTAATTTCCAATTACAATAGAAGAACGATAGTGTTTACCTCGATAAGCCCAAAATTATCCGAGTTATAATGTCGATCTGAGCAAGGTTTAGCTCCACTCCGAGCGCCCAAACCACTCCAACAACCCTTAGAAGTTCTAACCAACTTCTACTCACATACTTCAACCAACTATGAAGATTTCCTTGGGTTTCGGTTTGAGACTAAAGGACAAAAGGTAGTATTTCTGACTCTACGCAAAGAGGTATCTTTGGAATACTACAAGGTACAAGTGCTAAGGTATTTTGGGCATTATAACAATACTAGGAGTATTTCTATACCACAACAAGGGGTATTATACGAAAACAACTAGGCAGTGGGTACCCCACTAGACCTCACAAAGGGAGGGAGACCTCACCCGCCAAAGGCCACTTTCAGGGAGAGGAGCTTGGGCGAGAGTCAACAAGAGGGAGGAGGGATTCAAGACTTGGAAACATTTGTGGATGAATGAAGTCTTCACAGGGGGTATTTATAGCAAACCCAAATGCCAACCAACGGCCAAGATCAAGCCATGCGAGGCAAGTGTAAGGCCTTGATCAAGCCAAGTGCACCCTAACCCTACTCCACAAAACATTGCACCAAACAAGCCACAAAACAAGGCCAAAACAAGGCACAAAACAAGGAACCAATAGGCACAAACGTGAGCCAAAGATCGCCAAAAACGTGAACCAATCGTTCACTGGCGCCCACTTGCTTCAATGTGAGGTGACATATGCCACCTCCCGTTGGTCCAAAATGTTTCGTCTCTCGGAAAAAATCCGCAAAAATACAAAACGACATAGCCGGAATTTTCCCTACGAAAGCTGTGGAAACGTGTCGTCGGACAACGACTCTAGTCGGCACTTGTGCCCAAATGAAACTTTGTCCAAGCCACCTAGCCGGGGGTGACACGTGTCACCCTCCTATCGCCCTCAAAACGCTCTTCGAAAAATAACCACACTGGCCAAAATCTCGAAAACAAAGTGGGCCCCACAAAACCGTAAATTTCTCCCGTGGGCCCCACGTGACCATTTCCGAAAATAAAATTCCATAATTCTCTAATATTCCAGGAAGTCCGAATACCAAATCTGGGAATCCAATTCCCATTAACGAACCTTTTTCCTTCACAAAACCGAAACTTTTCCGTGGAAAAAATCACCTCTTTCTTCCTTTCCAATCTTTACGTCAGATTCTCGCACGCACGCCCCACGCATATACTCGAAATACGGTATAACATTCTTCCTTAGAAACATTCGTCCGAATGTTCCTTCTAGGTCTCAAAACAAACAGCGCCGTGATAGTCTTCACCGCCATACGCATAAAAACAATCATGCCACACCGCCACAAAACACACGCTCACTTCTCCCTTTCTCGTAGTACTGCGTCACGAACACTCGAACTCGTTCTAGTATCCGTACCACACTTCTTTCAACGCTTCGCTTTCCAACCTCGAGTCACTACCTCAAACTTGGTCATCTCACTAACCTCGAATTCCCTAAGGCCATTCCCGCCTTCACGAACGGATTCTCGATCGAACGTATCCACGAACTCATACGATGGTCATCTAAACTGGGCCTAGCACCCTCGTGACCCTACCACTGGCGACCACCTGAACCGACCCCACCCCAAATCGTTACGGTTGACCCGCAAATGGTCCTCAACCCGACCCACAATCCGGCTAACTCTTGTTCCCGATCCGAACAATCTTACTATTTCACATCATGAAAGCTACCACTTCCATCTCACACTACCTGTGACTTACCCTTTTCACTAACTGTGTTTCTAAATCACATTTTAGCACAAAGCTATCCAAACATAACATTAAACACATCAAGAACATCAATACAAACAAAACTCAGAGGTTAAGGATATACCAAACTAGGCGTTCGAGGACCGCTAAAACGAGAACTCCCATCGCGACCTCACCGGGCCTTCCGGTACAAACATCCCGCTCGCTACGGAAGGTGAAGAACCCATAATCGCTCTAAGAGTCCATGCTATCCTACCATGCTACTCGCCTGACAATCTTCGCCGGATGGCCCGCTGGCCGCAAAATAACAATCTCCCGAGTTAGTACGACACCCTCCCTTATGAAGCTTTCCACAACGGCCACACTGAGACAAGGGCAACACATCCGGCGAGCACTCCTGCTCTCCCGAAAATCTGAAACCTGGGAGCCCGACCGCTCCCGAATATCCTGAAGGTCCTGAAGCCGGGAGGACCACTGCATCGACGAGGTACATAACTAGTTCGGCCGAGGCGGTCCGCCTCGAAAGTCACCAAAGGACCCTGCTGCTCGCCCTCTTCACGACTTTGGTCATTCCGCCGATTTATCCGCCTCACATCCAAGTGTATACGCTGCACGCGGGCAATGTCCATGCCCACCAAGAGCTACACCAACAACTCTGCAAGGCAATCATCGAGCCTCAGAACATATCGGTGCACTCGATCCTCCATACTAGCTACTAACGCGGGACGTCACGCCGATGAGTCGAACTCCACATCAGACTCCAACCGCACGCCTGCTCGCCAGAACACCAAAAATCGCTTACCGAGCCCTCTCATCCGGGAGGCAAGAAATGTGCAAGAAAAGCCTCGAGAACTCGTTCCATACCGCTGGAAGTGCATGCTCTCCTCGACAGCTCCCAAGAATCAAACCGATCATGTATCACGCATTGATGTGGAACCTGTACACCGACTCGACCTCCGATGCTTGATCACTCATGATCCAGAATCGCTTGATGAACTCCTCGCGATCATCCTCGGACCTCGACCCATAAAACTCGGCGCCTACAACTCGTAAAATCCGAAGCCTCGAACTATTCGATCTAGGGTGAGCCATCGTGCGCATCGAATCACCGGCCCAAATTTATCCTCAAGTTCGCCACAACCCCGCCGTTAATCGCCCACTCCTTGTAACTCATCTCTCTCGCCTGCATCGCGGATCGAGGCTCAGTATCGTGGTCTCGCCGCCGCTGCTACTCGCAGATCCTTCACTGCTTTGCCCTTCTCGGCGGGTTGCCTTTCGCAGGCATAATCGTAAAAACGAAACACGCCGAGGGTCCAATCTTATCACTCACTAAGGCACGATCTCGTAATGAGAAGAATGGAAACCAATCCTAAATGTCCTATAGCCTCTCGATTATAGATGTGGTGCACAATACATCGATAATCAAGACTCTACTAGACACGTCAGACACTTTCCGAGGATTAATCGCTCGATACCACTTTGTAACGCCCAACCTCGGCCTGCATCGTGCCTTACCCCGCACCCTAGTGATACAACATCGAGAAAACCAGCGGAAATAAAAACTTTAACAATATAACAATAGTTATGACAAAACAAAGCAACCAAAACGGTTGCCTTCGTGCATATATAAAAACATTTTTTTCAATCAACAGATAATCCTTTTTACAACCCCGCCCACAACAAGCATGCAGACTTCTAAGGAATAACAACCTATGACGGACAGTGGCTCGCCATACCCTGAATGTACAAGAACTTACAACTCAGTGGAAACCTACCAAAGATAAGCCTCCAAGGAACGGAGCTTCCCAAAACGTCAAACGTGATCCTATAAGCGGATCGATACCAACGTATTTCACTGCAGATTTAACGCACCCGGGCGAGGTCGACAACAGTACTAAGTATGTGAAATCAGAATATCAGTAAATGAAATCATAATAGTCTATATAAAGCAGAGACATGTATGATGACCAAACTACAAGATATAACATATAACCAAGCATATCAAGACAGGACTCACGCCTCCAAATTATCACTCGTGCTGGAATTTCTTCCTCATCACGGCCCAAGCTTATGATATAACCATACCAAGGATTATACATGAACACCATGTCCCAACCTGTGTTATAAAAACCGTGACAGACAAGTATAACTACCAGATCCGACCGTACTAATAATACAATGCAACCAAAACACGGCCGTCACGGCAAGTGCGAGCCGACCATCGGATACCAAGGCCGGCCACGCACTGACCGGGCAAGTACGGTCGACCACCAGGACCAAGGCCGTATCACGAAACTTCGCATCAGATCGAACGGCAAGCCGAGGGTCGACTACCGATACCAAGGCCGAATCACCACGAGACGGCAAGCACGGAGCCACCACCGATACCCAGCCGAACAAGAAGAAACCTCATGGAGAGCTAGTCCATGGAATAACACTATCAACGAGCATACCCGTGGAATTCTCCATCACCGCCAAGACGTCCAAGTAAGTTCTCAATAAGTCGACCGCCTCTATCGAGACGCCAGAATACGTAAATACCACACTTGCACAACAAAGGCTATCATCACAAGCATAGGCAAGTTTCACAACAACAAGCATAGGCAAGTTTCACAACAACAAGCATAGTAAGTTTCATACAACTCAAAGTACTTTCATTTTATGCCAAAGTCCGGTTTTTAACTCCAAAGTACTACATACGTTAAGTTCTTTTAAAAGAGATCCATTACTTTTATAAAAGTCACCCGATACGTAGATTAGAATGACCAACCCACATTCCTTTTCAAAATCAAGTAACAACATTCTTTTCCTAAGTTCCAGCTTTGCCTAGTTTCAATTACTCAAGCTTCTCATTTTCAAATGGTTTCATAGTTCATAAACTTAATCACTTGATTCCTTTTAGAACAATTGAGTAATATATGTCTCACGCGAGAGTAGGTTATTCTTGTTTACAACATTCTTATTACAAGCCATGATCTAGAAAATGTATATCATTTTGTCTCATCTTAGTTTCTATGCGGATGGAGGTTTCTACCGGTTTTAATACAATTCATCATTATTCAATACATTTTCCTTTATTAACGCCGCAGTGGTCCTGTCGATACACATTCTGATTTCCAAATCAAGAAACATTATCCCTTTAAATAAAACCACGTACTCATTACTCACGAATGAGGTTTCACACAAACATTCACATTAAAACAAATAAGTTAAGTCTCTTATCTTATAAGATTAAGTCACTTAACTTCTAACATCAAGAAACCATTTCCTTTACCTCTCTTAGACATTATACCTAACTCCCATAAAGCTAGTATAACTCTTTTTAAAACCTTTTAAAACCAAGTGTTACTCTTCCTTCAAAACGATTTATGAATCTTTTGAAATACATCAAGTTCTTTATTATAACAAGCCGCTTATAATTCACATCGCTACCTTTTAAAACCACAAAGTATTTTCTTACCTACATAAAGTCGTTATAACTAACCTCCCATAAAGCCGTTATAACACTTTATGTTTTAACAACAATCAAACACGCTAACACACGCACGCCTACCGCACTACATAGTTCACACATATCATGCTAGAAGAGATAGGAAGAGGTTCACATACCTCGCGACGAGTATCGACTAATAGCAAAACGCCCAAACAATCGGCTACTCCTAAGCCAAGTAAATCGCGCCACACGTAGTACTTCAACCTATAAGGCCACGCGCGCTTATTATCATCTAGACCACAACGTAGAATATTCTACGTAAAATTGGCGATCTCCCGCCACAACAGAAATCTCCTTCTCTATCGAGGCCGCCACCAAGCCAACCAGAGTGGGTTTTACACGCCTAACCTGACGTGTACAATTCTACTACACAAGAAACTACACAAGTCATCAGAATACAGCTTCTTAATTCTTCAGCTTAAGTCAAAAGACATTGCCACAAGATTAAGTATAGTTCTATATATAGTATACTTCAACTATATATTCTACAACATGTAATTTCCAATTACAATAGAAGGACAAGTGTTTACCTCGATAAGCCCAAAATTATCCGAGTTATAATGTCGATCCCGAGCAAGGTTTAGCTCCACTCCGAGCGCCCAAACCACTCCAAACAACCCTTAGAAGTTCTAACCAACTTCTACTCACATACTTCAACCAACTATGAAGATTTCCTTAGGGTTTCTGGTTTGAGACTAAAAGGACAAAAGGTAGTATTTCCGACTCTACGCAAAGAGGTATCTTGGAATACTACAAGGTACAAGGCTAAGGTATTTTGGGCATTATAACAATACTAGGGAGTATTTCTATACCACAACAAGTGGGTATTATACGAAACAACTAGCAGTGGTACCCCACTACTAGACCTCACAAGTGAGTGGAGACCTCACCGGCCAAAGGCCACTTTCTGGGGAGAGGAGCTCTTGGACGAGTCAACAAGAGGAGGAGGATTCAAGACTTGGAAACATTTGTGGATGAATGAAGTCTTCACAAAGGGGTATTTATAGCAAACCCAAATGCCAACCAACGGCCAAGATCAAGCCATGCAAGGCAGTGTAAGGCCTGATCAAGCCAAGTGCACCCTAACCCTACTCCACAAAACATTGCACCAAACAAGCCACAAAACAAGGCCAAAACAAGGCACAAAACAAGGAACCAATAGGCACAAAACGTGAGCCAAAGATCGAGCCAAAAACGTGAACCAATCGCTCACTGACGCCCACTTGCTTCAATGCGAGGTGACACATGTCACCTCCCGTTGGTCCAAAATTTTTCGTCTCTCGTAAAAAATCCGCAAAAATACAAAACGACATCGCCGGAATTTTCCCTACGAAAGTCGTGGAAACGCTTTCGCCGAAAACGACTTAGCCAAGACTGCGCCCAAATGTAACTTCGCTAAGCCACTAAAGCGGGGTGACACGTGTCACCCTCCTATTGGCCTCAAAAACGCTCTTCAAAAATAACCACAATGGCCAAAATCTCAAAACAAAGTGGGTTCTACAAAACCAGAATTTCTCCCGTGGCCCCACGTGACCATTTCCAAAATAAAATTCCATAATTCTCTAATATTCCAGAAGTCCGAATACCAAACTGGGAATCCAATTCCATTAACGAACCTTTTTCCTTCACAAAACCGAAACTTTTCCGTGGAAAAAATCACCTCTTTCTTCCTTCCAATCTTTCGTCAGATTCTCGCACGCACGCCCCACGCATATACTCCGAAATACGGTATAACATAACCCCGCATCGAGGTAGCTACTCCCCATCGCCCCGACTCGCATCGCATGGGCCACATGCACCGCATGACCATAAAGGCCGCACACTAACCCGAACTCGTAGCTCGCATGTGCCCCGGACCCGCATGAGGTATTCTCGAATCACG
Organism: Przewalskia tangutica; assembly: GCA_029844215.1. Classification (NCBI taxonomy): domain Eukaryota; kingdom Viridiplantae; phylum Streptophyta; class Magnoliopsida; order Solanales; family Solanaceae; genus Przewalskia; species Przewalskia tangutica. The sequence goes on from JAQGDG010000030.1 coordinate 654,133, forward strand.
GTCCTGCATCGCTCGAGTCTACCCCGCATCGGAGGGCGCTTAACCCCTAAAACACGGTGAGTGGTATAATACCAACATAACGGTTTATCGCTTAAACAACATAAGCACAATCGGAAAACCCTTTACACAAACATCACGTATCACTAACACACATAGCATCCTAATATGATTACTTATCAAATCAACACGAAGGCATTACAAGGCTATCACAAACCAATACAATCAAGTTATTCACACATAAGGTACTTTCTACTATATGATTAACGAGATCGGGTTTTTATCCCCAAAGTACTTTATACAATAACTCTTTAAAGATATGTTACTTTCACAAAAGTCACACAATACGTAGTATATAACAATAGAGTGATTATCTTTTGAAGTAAATCAAAACACTTCTCTTTGTAAAACCAAGTAACAACATTCTTTTTCAAACGTCCAAGTTTGCCAAATTTCAAATGTTCACGTTTCTTATTTTAGAAAGGTTTCGTAGTTCCTAGCCTTATTCATTTAAGAATATAATTCTCTTTTAAACCATCTGAGAAACATAAGCCTTATGTGTGAGTAGGATATTCTTGTTTATAACAATCTTATTACAGCAGCCATGACCTAGGAAATATCATTTTGTCTCATCTTAGCTTCTATGCAGATGGAAGTTTCTACTGGTTTTAATAATACTTAATCACAAACATTTCCTTTTATTAACGCTGCAGTGGTTTGTCGATACACATTCTGATTTCCGAAATCAGTAAAACATTCTTAAGTCGTTATACCTAACTTCCCATAAAGCTAGTATAACTCTTAAGTTTTCAAAAACCAAGTATTACTCTTCTTTCAAAATGATTCAAAAATCTTTTGAAATACTTCAAGTTCTTTATTATCACATAACCCGCCGCTATAGTTCAAATCGCTACCTTTAAAACCACAAGTATTTTCTTACCTACATAAAGTCGTTATAACTAACTTCCCATAAAGCCGTTATAACACTTTATGTTTTAGACCAATCAAATACATTTAACACCAGACGCCTACCGCACATATAGTTACACATATATCATGCTAGAAGAGATAGGAAGAGGTTCACATACCGCGACGAGTATCGACTAATAGCAAAACGCCCAAGTACTTCCAACCGGCTGCTCCTAAGCCAAGTAGATCGCGCCACACGTAGTACTTCAACCTATAAGGCCACAAGGCGCATTAACATCTAGATCTCTTCGCAGAACATTCTACGTAAAATTCGCAAAGACTCTCCCCGCAACAACAGAATCTCCTCCTCTATCGGGCCGCTACCAAGCCAACCAGTGGGTTATACGCCTAATCCGGACGTGCACAATTCTATCTCACGTAAAAGCTACACAAGTCTACTGTAATACACCCTATGTAATTACAACAAGACTCTTCTTCAAAAGGTTTCTTATTATTCAGCTTAAGTCAAAAGACATCACGATAACTACGTTCAAATTTATATATAGTATACTTCAACTATATATTCTAACAACATGTAATTTCCAATTACAATAGGGACAAGATAATTACCTCGATAAGCCCAAAATTATCCAAGTTATAATGTCGACTCGAGCAAGGTTTAGCTCCTACTCCATGCGCTCAATCCGCTCCAAACAACCCTTGAAGTTCTAACCAACTTCTACTTAAATACTTCAACCAACTATGAAGATTTCCTTGGGTTTCGGTTTGAGATTAAAAGGACAAAAGGTAGTATTTCCTGCTCTACGTGATAGAGGTATCTTTGGAATACTACAAGGTATACTGCTAAGGTAATTTGGGTATAGTAACAATACTATGGAGAGTATTTCTACCAAGAGTGGTGTATTCTACGAGAACAACAAGGCGTGGGTACCCTTGTAAACCTAAGGGGGGTGGTCTCCACACCACAAGGAGGCGCTACTCTCGGCCGGGGCCTCACGGTGCCGGGAGGGGCTTAAGACTTGAGGAGTGAGGAGTGGATGAAGAAAACTCATCAAAGGAGAGGGTATTTATAGGAAACCAAGGCCAAGATCAAGCCACGTGGGTGCTGAGGCCAAGATGTGCCCAAGTGCCCCTAGTCCCTACTCCACAAAACAAGCCACAAAACATTGCACAAAACAAGGCCAAAACAAGGCACAAAACGTGAACCAATCGGCCAAGGCCAACCACCCTATTTATCGTCAACGAGGTGACAAGTGTCACCTCCCATCGTCCAAAAATGTTTCGCCTCTCGGAAAAATCCGCAAAAATATAAATGACATAGTCGGAATTTTCCCTACGTAGTCGTGGAAACGCTTCGCCAAAAACGACTTAATCGTGTTGTGAACAAATAATTTTCTACTCTTGCATTTTAAGGCACAAACTTTTCTACGCACGCCCCACGCATATACCGGAAATACGGTATAACATTCTCCTCCTTAGAAACATTCGTCCCGAATGTTCCTTCTAAGTCCCAAACAAGCGCCAAAGATAGTCTTCACTACTATACTTACGAGAACAAACCTGCCACACCTGGCCATAGAAACACCTGCGCAAATACTTACATCCAAGTCCACGAGGAAACACCTCTAACATCACCACCAACACCTCTCTCCGGGGTCTAGAATATACTTCCTTCGCACCTTCTCTTTATAAAAAAAAATTGATCACATCTATGCTCGCCATACATGCTCGCTTCTTCCCGATACCACTTTTGTCACTTTGCCGCGAGGTTCTAGTGTCACTCCGGCGACCCAACAATGGTACCGATCGCTGCGATTCCCGAGGATGTCGTACACTTCAACACTAACTCCTTCTTATAACCTATCACACTTCTGATACTGCTTCAGTTTCCAAAACTCGGGGTTACTACCTCTAACGTGGTCATCATAAACTGGGAACACTCTGGATGGATCTCCGATACTTCCCCGATCATAACAATACGAAAGACGGACGTCGCCTCCTAAGTCGGACGGCAATTGCTAACATATGTGCAACCCGCCTATTCTTCACATGAACTCAAAAGGCCCAAAGTACTCGCTAAGTTCTCTGTTTTCCAAAACTCGCCACACCCAACCCGTGGTACTTTCAAGAAGACCGACCACAACTCGAACTCTAAGCGCCGCCGACGATTATCCGCACGATTTCTCCGAGCCGCCGTAATCTCTTCTAGACAAGCTTTACCCTATTCACATCACCGGAACAAGCTGAACCAACTATCCGAATATTGCCAACATCGAACCAATCGACGCCGACTTACACATCCGCCCTACAAGGCTTCATAAGGCGACATCCGAACACCGAAATGGTAGCTTAAACACTCCTCCACAGAGACAACAATCCCCACTACTACCCCCAAATCCACACACCGCCCGAGGGCGACGCGATTCTGAGACTCACCAGTTCTTAACCCTTCTTGGTAAAACTTCCAAACAAAAAACCGCACTGGCTCCACTGTCATAAGGTGAAGGTAGGCACCCGCAGCCTTACAACCTTTCGATTAATCAACACCGCCGAGTAAACGGCCTTTGCTAGAAGACAAGACGGCCGACCTCCTCGCCCGACCATCGGTCGAACGTCCACGAACTCGCACGGGTTAACTAAACTCGCCTAACACCTCGTGACCTACCACAAGCGGGACCACCACAAACTGACCCCACCACCAAACATGCCGCGGGTTGACCCGCAACGTGGCCTCAACCCGACCCGCAACGCCGCAAAACGCTAGCTCCCGGGCGAACACTCACTAATCACGCTACGAAACCTAGCGCCTTCTTAGCTCAACTACCCTCTTTCATTCCACACTACTTAGGGACTTATCCCACAAACATAACTCACGTGCACTATGCACTCCTATAAGGGTCAAACATAAACAATACATCTCTTACTCGAGATAGCCTTACCTCTAAGGTCTCCACGTATAACACTCTAAGGCTCACACTTTCTATCCCCAATCTTTCCTACTAACCATGATTTCTAATCACAAATAACACATCGCTATCGTAACATAGCCCTTATGATATACCCATCTTATCACACCTATCGATCTCTGTAGGTTAAGGATCTATCCGTATTTCTCGCTTTACTCCTTAGTCGTTTAATAAAACTCGCCTGTAGGCGCATAAGGAAGATGATTTAACTACCCACCGATCCTCGGTTAAGTCCTCTTACTAGGACATCCTTTCGACATACGGCCCCGACGGCCGCAGTAAAACAAGTACCAACAAAAGACGACATTCCCGACGACGCTCATTACATTACGAATACCGGGAGAAATCAATCCACTGGCCGAACCTACGCAGCCGTGGAACCTAAGCTCGAGCTCACCAACTCCTCGCATACCGAACGCCCCGAACCTCGGAGGACCTTCGCATCGTGGACGTGCATATCAAGTCACGCGAGGCGATTCACCTCGAAAGTTACCAGGACTCTGTTCTCGCCATCATCGCTGCCCGGCTAACCCGCCGATCTCACGCTTTCGCCACGCATAAGCCCGCATACGTGCCATGCTCAAGCCTAATCAAGAATTACTTTCGCACAACCTCTCTTAGATAGTCATCAAGACTCGCGCAGACATCGGTATACTCGTAGCCAAATCCATAGCTAGTAATGTGGTCGCTTTGCAATCTATATTCTCCCCCCGTGGAACCAAGGTTCATATATCATGGCCGCAGAGAATCGCGCCGCCAGTGCTAAACTCTTTGGCTAGCAGCGACGCCGCAAAACTCCCCGAATGAAGCACCACCCTGTGTGATGATTGGGTCTGCCCACGTAACCTCTCAGATTTACTCGCAGCCTCCTCGGCCGCTTGCCCTCCCGGCCCGGGTTCACGCGAGGCATAACGTAGTGGAAAGAAATACGTGAGAGGTCCATCTTACAACACGCTTCTAAGGCACGATCTCGAGTGAGAAGAATAGAAACCAATCCTAAATATCCTATAGCCTCCTCGACATTGGGTGGTGCACAACACACCGATAATCAAGACTCTCATCGATACGGTCGTAGACACTTTCCGAGGATTAATCGCTCGATACCACTTCACGCGACTGCCCGGCCCGTGGATCGTGCCTTACCCTGCACCCTAGTGATACAACATCGCAGTAATCACGGAACATAAAGACAATACATGAAACCAATGTAATAAGACGTTGAAATAAGAAGACAAAGCAACCAAAAACGGTTATCACAAGATATATAAATAATAATTTGAATAGCATCCCTTTCTACCACTCGCCATAATAGCATTACTGCACTCTAAGAATGATATGACAACAACGACGGGACAGGGCCCCGTCATACCCCTGAATGTAAGCACCTACAATCAACATGGGACTATACCAAGATAAGCCTCCGGAGGAACGGAGCTTCCCAAACGCTGAACTGTGACCCTAAGAGTGAGGATCAACGACTGATGTACCTTTACCTGCGGCATGAACGCAGCCCCCCGAAGGAGGTCAGTACAACAGGTACCAAGTATGTGAAACATGAAAATACTGTAAATGAAATCATAGTAGTCTATAGAAAGCAGGAGACATGTATGATAACCAAACTACATTTCACAATAAATAAGCAGTCATGTCTAGTCAGGGACTCACGCCCTCAAAGTCATCACTCCAATATAACAATGGGTCTCACGCCCACAACATCAATCATGCCCGTGGAATACCTTCCTCACTGCCGGCAGTCAATGATAGAAAAGCACCAAGGAATACATATGAACAGCTGGTCCCACCTGTGTCCAAATAAAGCGATAAGAGGTAAGCACGAAGGCATAGCCGACTACTAACACCTACAAGATTAACAAGGTCATAAATCAGATTATGATATCTCGTCAGACCGTTACATGATCAAAGCCGCCGCCGCCCGCAATATCAAATGCGCGCGTCAGCCTCGAACTCCCCGCACCCGCATAGGCCAATCTCATAGGCCCGCATGAGGTATAACCCCGCATCGAGGGTAGCTACTCCCCGGCATCGTCCTGGACTCGCAGTCCGCATGGCCACATAGACCGCATGACCATAAAGGCCTCACACTAACCTGGAACTCTCGTAGCTCCGCATAGGCCCCCAGGACCCGCATGAGGTATTCTCGAATCATGGTCCTGCATCACCGAGTCTACCCCAGACGGAGGGCACTAACCCCTAAACACTGTGAGTGGTATAATACCAACATAATGATTTATCGCTTAAAACAACATAAGCACAATCAAGGAAAACCCTTTACACAAACATCACGTATCACTAACACACGTAGCATCCTAATATGATTAGTTATGAAATCAACATTATGGTATTACAAGGCTATCACTTACCAATACATTCAAGTTATTCACACATAAGGTACTTTCTACTATATGATTAACGAGATCGGTTTTTATCCCCAAAGTACTTTATACAATAACTCTTTAAAGATATGTTACTTACAAAAGTCACACAATACCCGTAGTATATAACAATAGAGTGATTATCTTTGAAGTAAATCAAAACACTTCTCTTTGTAAAACCAAGTAACAACATTCTTTTCAAACGCCCAAGTTTGCCAAATTTCAAATGTTCACGCTTTATTTTAGAAAGGTTTCGTAGTTCCTAGCCTTATTCATTTAAGAATATAATTCTTTTAAACCATCTGAGAAACATAAGCCTTATGTGTGAGTAGGATATTCTTGTTTATAACAATCTTATTACAGCAGCCATGACCTAGGAAATATCATTTTGTCTCATCTTAGCTTCTATGCAGATGGAAGTTTCTACTGGTTTTAATAATACTTAATCTGTCAAAACATTTCCTTTTATTAACGCTGCAGTTGGTTTGTCGATACACATTCGATTTCCAAATCAAGAAACATTCTTAAGTCGTTATACCTAACTTCCCATAAAGCTAGTATAACTCTTAAGTTTTCAAAAACCAAGTATTACTCTTCTTTCAAAATGATTCAAAAATCTTTTGAAATACTTCAAGTTCTTTATTATCACATAACCCGCCAGTTATAGTTCAAATCGCTACCTTTAAAACCACAAGTATTTTCTTACCTACATAAAGTCGTTATAACCAACTTCCCATAAAGCCGTTATAACACTTTATGTTTTAGACCAATCAAATACATTTAACACCTGCACGCTCACCGCACTACATAGTTACACATATATCATGCTAGAAGAGATAGGAAGAGGTTCACATACCGCGACGAGTATCGACTAATAGCAAAACGCCCAAGTACTTCCAACCGCCGGCTACTCCTTAAGCCAAGTAGATCGCGCCACACGTAGTACTTCAACCTATAAGGCCACAAGGCGCTTATTAACATCTAGATCTCTTCGTAGAACATTCTACGTAAAATTCGAAGACTCTCCCGCAACAACGTAAATCTCCTCCTCTATCGGGCCGCTACCAAGCCAACCGTGGGGTTATACGCCTAATCCGGACGTACAATTCTATCTCACGTAAAGTTACACAAGTCATCAGAATACACCCTATGTAATTACAGCTCAAGACTCTTCTTTCAAAAGGTTTCTTATTATTCAGCTTAAGTCAAAAGACATTGCCGATAACTACGTTCACTCTATATATAGTATACTTCAACTATATATTCTAACAACATGTAATTTCCAATTACAATAGGGGACAAGATAATTACCTCGATAAGCCCAAAATTATCCAAGTTATAATGTCGACTCGAGCAAGGTTTAGCTCCTACTCCGGCGCTCCAATCCGCTCCAAACAACCCTTAGAAGTTCTAACCAACTTCTACTTAAATACTTCAACCAACCATGAAGATTTCCTTAGTGGTTTCGCTTGAGATTAAAAGGACAAAAGGTAGTATTTCCTGCTCTACGATAGAGGTATCTTTGGAATACTACAAGGTATACTACTAAGGTAATTGGGTATAGTAACAATACTATGGAGAGTATTTCTACCAAGAGGGTGTATTCTACGAGAACAACAAGGCATGGGTACCACCCGCTTAACCCTAAAGGAAGGGGTGGGTCTCGCCACACCACAAGGAGTGGGCGCTACTCCTGCCAAGGGGCCTCACGAAAAAGGAGGGGCTTTCAAGACTTGAGGAGTGAGGAGTGGATGAAGAAAACTCATCAAAGGGAGGGTATTTATAGGGAAACCAAGGGCCAAGATCAAGCCACGCTGGGGAAGTGGAGGGCCAAGATGTGCCCAAGTGCCCCCTAGTCCCTACTCCACAAAACAAGCCACAAAACATTGCACAAAACAAGGCCAAAACAAGGCACAAAAACGTGAACCAATCGGCCAAGGCCAACCACCCCTATTTACCGTCCAATGAGGGTGACAAGTGTCACCCTCCCATTGGTCCAAAAATGTTTCGTCTCTCAGAAAAATCCGCAAAAATATAAATGACATAGTCGGAATTTTCCCTACGTAAGTCAGGAAACGTTTCATTTAAAACGACTCTAATCGGGTGTTGTGAACAAATAATTTTCGGCCCTTGCATTTTAAGGCACAAACTTTTCTACGTACGTCCTTACGTACATACTCTGGAAATACGGGGTATAACACTAACACCCGTAGTCTCCAACACTTCCACTTTCTATCACCAAGTAACTTTCAATCTAAACCCAAGTTACTCACACTTTTAAATCAATCCACTTCACCCCTTTTGAAACCCAAAGTACTATAGGTAGAACAACTTTCCCTTTAAGAACCCAAGGTACTACCAATGAAATAGATATAATAATCTTTCGTTTAAAACCTCAAAGTACTATCGAAGGTATAGTTATAACAATCTCCATTTCATAAACTCAAGGCATTTTCATTTCATGAAATACTAAGGACTTGAACCCCAAAAGTACTACGCACATCTATTCTTTATAAAAGAATCGTTTCATGTAATAAAGCCCAAGATACTAACACTTGTAGTATCAAGGTACTTCTTCTTTCAAGATCAAGTAACTTCTTCTCTTTAAATCAATTAACTCGACTCCAATGCTTCCTAAAACTCTTACCAACATCTCTCATAAGACTTGGTAAGGACTTTAGGAAGAACATAGACATGCATTTAGTATAAAATCAACAACACGAATACCCCTAACTTCTAGTAGTAGAATCACTTCTCTTTATAAAAATAAAGTCAAGTATACTTCAAGAAACAAGTCATGTATACTTCAATAACAAGGCAAGTATACTTCAAGAAACAAATCGAGTATACACCAAATAAGCATGCCGATAGAAGGAAGAAATTCACATACCTCATTGACGACTAATCAACACGACAAGTAGCAATACACTCCAATGTACTTCAACTTTATCGGTTATTCCTCAAGCCAAGTAGAATATGCTATAAGAAGTACTTCAACCTAAAATGACAATAACACTTCTATCAACTTCAAGCTTACTAGTGTAAGACTTATACCAAATAACGGCCCTCTAATTCTACGGAAATTTGGGTAGCACTTCCTTTGTTTCTACGTACTTTTCCACCTTTCCAAGGCCCGAATTCATCAACCAACAAGCCACATTTAAGGCACAACCAACAGTTAACCAAAGGGGATTACCCGCCTAACTTGACGTGTAAAATTCTGCCACACAATCTATACAACACAGTCTGCAAAACAGTCCATAAAACAATCCATAATAAACCAACATTAAGTGTACAATGTGAAGCCTTTAACACCATTAATCCTTAGGACTTTCACTAGTCATTTTACCACATTAAACATGCATGTTAGGGGCTAATTTTCTAGCATATATGCACCCCAAAACAGTTCATAAAATGACATCCCAACGTCTAACAGTTTTGGACAGTTTTCGTCCAACAATAACTACAACAATCCAAAGTCATTTTCCTTAATTCCTTTTATTCCAATAAAGTTCCAACATGCTATACAAGTTATATAATCTATCAACTACAATATTTCCTTCATTATATAACATGTACCAAGTGTAAATAACGACAATAACCAACGAAATCAAAACCTCAAAATTAGTCTAATTTCCAAGCCTTAAAAAATTGTCCAAACATTTTTTAATCCTCAATATTTTTAGTACAAGTTCATCCATACATTATAACAATAAGTAATATCCAATTACTTTAAAAGAAGAAGGACTTTTACCTCATTTTGTGCCCAAAAATGCCCCAAAACAGTCCGGTCTTTATTGGTCCGAAGTTTTTGTTTCGCTCCACTTCCTCAAGTTCCAATAACATATATGAATCTACCACAAGCTTATAACCAACTTCACTTCACGTTTCGCTTCCAAACTTAGGGTTTTCTCCACCTCATTCTCCGCCAAAACCAACAAAACATGTGGAATAATGATCTTGGCTTAGCACTTGGTTTAGGGCTTAATCTTGTATGAAAGAAACTAACTAATCTTGTTGTTCTTGTCCTAAGTATTTTCGAAAATATGGATCTAAGGGAGAAGAGATGAGAGCTCATGTGGTCTAAGTGTATAATCAATCCAAGTCTTCCAAGACTTGGATAATATAGCCAAGTATATGGACAAGTGCCCACTTGTCCACTTGTCCTCCTTTCAAAATATCTATAAAGTGTAGTCAACTTTCAAGACATGTGGGGGTGACTCGTGTCGCCCTCCGATTGGTCCAAAATTATTTCTTCCCCAAAATATCTATATTTGGCCAAAATATCTCAAAATATTGTGGGCCCCACAAAACCGTAAAATTTTCCCGTGGGCCCCACATGACCAAATCCGAAACTTAAAACCCAAAATTCCAATATAATCTATAAGTTCCAAATACCAAATTTGAGAACCAAATTCCAATTAATAAACCTTTTCCTTCACAATTTCCCGATATTTTTCCTTAAGAAAAAAGTAATCATTCTTTCTTTCCAAAATTCAAATCTCAATTTCCTCACGTACGTTCTCATCTCATTGCCTTGGAATTACGGGGTGTAACATCCTTTCCCTCTTAGAAACATTCATCCCGAATGTTCATACTAAGTTCATGCTAAACAAATCTTGGTATAGTCTCCTTAAACTACAGTCAATGAAACCAATTATGCCACATATGACCACAATATATCACACATGCATATACATCAATCAAAGCCAAACGAGGGATCAAATCTAGAGTGTATATCACCACTATTAACTCCCATTCATGGCCTAAAAGGATTCTCTTTTCGTACTTTCATTAGTCATAACTATAAACACTTCAATTCTTGCCTTGATACTCGATCACACTGTTCCATAAAATATCCAACAAGTTAAGGCTATTCTCGGCTCCCACGACCCGGTTCTGGTGGAATGCGTCCACGAACTCGTACAACGATTAATTAGACTTGGGCCTTGCACCCTCGTGACCCTATCATATTCTCGGGCCCACAACCCGACCCATCGTCACACTTAACTCTCATTCTTGGTCTGAAATAAATCTTACTACCTGAAAAGGCCTTGTACATCTAAGGTCTCAGCGGTTATCAATATTCTAAGGTTCACAATTATTCTATGTCTCAAGCTTACATTATCAGTCCCCACATACGAGTAAGGTAGCTTCTCAAAATCTCAAAATCATGTTGTCTTAATCTCAACAACTCTATTCACTCCATACCAATATTATTCACACAATCAATTAAGCGTACAACACAGCTTAATCTAACAACATGGTATGTTCTTAAGTCAATTGAACCTGATCTTTCAAGAGTCTATCACAATCTTAGTCAGTTCATTACCTCCTGACTATTCCAAATCCGAACATAAATAAAGCCTAGGTGTGGATTCAATAAGTTGTTTCACACCTTCTAAGTAATTATTAAGGCTTAACCAACTCATGGTAACTCATAATCATTCTAGGCAACACACATATGACCCTAAATAAATACGCTCATACAGATTCATATCATCATTATACCAACTATACAATAGTTTTACCAACTTGGATACGAAGTCCATATAATCTTATATGTGCCATTGTTGTCTTTCTCATAGCTGCAACCACAATAATACGTTAGGGAGAGACTACCCTAACAACACAGCTATATCGCACGATCTCAGAGTGAGAAGAAGGGAAACCAATCCTAAATGTACTGTAGCCTCCTGTTTATGGATGTGGTGCACAACACACAGATAAACAAAACTCTACTATACACGGTCTGTAGACATTCCGAGGACTAACTGCTCTGATACCACTCTGTCACGCCCCGAACCCCTGGCCCGCGACTGGAGCCCTACCTGGGCACCCTTCTATTCATACAACACAAGTAAATTGCGGAAGATAAATAACACTCATTTTTTTTCTTTAAACAAAGGCAAAGCCGATAAGGCTACCCTAATATATAATGCCCGAATGGGACTACAACTGTACAACAATGTAAATACAACTCGCGTCAGTCCAGCCCACATATGAATACAGACCTCTAAGATTTTGGACAGTAACTATGACGGGACAAGGCCCCGCCGTACCCCTGAATATACCTAACCATAATGACAAGCTCCGGAATATTGGAGCTATCCCAAAATGCTGAACAAGGATCCTAAGCTCGCGGATCCACAACTGAGTACCTAAACCTGCGGGCATGAACGCAGCCCCCCGAAGGGGGTCAGTACAACAGGTACTAAGTATGGAACGGAAATAAAGTACAGTAAACAAATCATAACTGTACAAAAGAATGACAGGGGCAAGTATGAAAATCAAATACCAGATCCTACCGTGTTATATAAAATAGATTTTGTTTACGATTGACCTTTGTCGGAGTGCATAGTATACGTGGGGTATAATTGTGTGATAAGTCCCTGAGTGGTGTGAATTATAAGAGGATAGTTGAGCTAAGAAGCCCACTAGGTTTTCGTGACTTGATAGATAAGATTGTTCCGGATCGGGGAACAAGAGTTTGGCGCGATAAATGGGTCGGGTTGAGGCAAGGTCGCGGGTCAACCCGCAACCCGGTTTGGGGTAGGGTCAATTTGTGGTGGTCCCGCTTTGTGTTAGGGTCACGAGGGTTCTAGGTCCAAGTTTAGGTAACCATCGTATGAGTTCGTGGATGTGTTCGACCAGAATCGGATCGTGAAGGCCGGGGATGGCCTTAGAGGAATTTGAAGCTAGTGAGATGACCAAGTTTGGAGGTGGTAACTCCAGGGTTGTGGAAATTGAAGCGGTGACTGAATTGTGGTACGTGTAATAGAAAGAGTTCAGGTGTACGAGAAGGGTACGACGAGTAAGAGAAGAAGCGAACATGTGTTATGAGAACGAAAGTGATCCTTTCTTTTGTGAAGTGAAGATGCGAAAGGAGTATCCTTTAGACCTTGGGTGGGAGCTTTTGTGATGTTAGAGGTGATTCCTCATTGGCTTGGAATTGAGTTTTGCGCACATGTTATATTCTGGCCATTAGTGGCATGATCGGTTTTGTAAGTGTAGTAGTGGAGACTATACCGGCGCAAGTACGTTTGGAGACTTAGATGGAACATTCGGGACGAATGTTTCTAAGGGGGGAAGAATGTTATACCCCGTAGTTACAGGGTATGTATGTGAGGACGTACGTACGAGAATACGACAACAATTTTGGAAAGAAAGAAAGATTTGATTTTGAAAGCAAAACGACTTGATTTCGGAAAAAGAGAAGTAACTTGATTTAAGTATAGGTTACGTTTTTTGAAAGGAGTAAGTTATTTGGGTTTTAAAAGAATACTTGATGTTGTTTTAAAAGAAAAGCACTTGGTTTAAAAAGTATAGAGTACTTGATTTTAAAGGTCTTGTAAAGATTTTTACGAAGGTGAAGTAATTTGGTTTGAAAAGAAAACGTGTTTTTGATACTACGAGTATTGGTATCGTGTGCCTTTTACATAAAAAGAGGTCTTTTTGAAAGAATGAAAGTATGTAGTATTTTGGGTTGAAACCCGGATTGTTGATATAAAATGAAAGTACGTTTGAACTTGCCTATGCTTGTTGTGATAGCCTTTGATGTACAAGTGTTTTGTTTTTGTGCTGTCGTGTCTCTCGGGGAGGGCCGGCTATCTGATTGATTGTTTGGACATACTGACACGTTGGATGGTCCACGAGTATGCTTCCACTTTGAGTATTATCTGGTTATTTCTTTTGGACATACTGACACGTTGGATGGTCCACGAGTATGCGTCCACTTTGAGTATTATCTTGTTATTTCCTTTGGACATACTGACACGATGGATGGTCCACGGGTATGCGTCCAATAGGATGGTTTCATGGCCATGCTTATACCGAGGTAAAATGTCGGGGCATGCGGTCATTGAGAGGTTTATGTTATTTGTCCATGGACCGCTAATCCATGAAGCTTGCCGCGGTGACGAGCGATCACGGGCTTGATTTGTACATGTGGTTACAGGCACACTTTAGATACTTGTCCTGGTCATTTCTCGTGTATCGGCAGGCTCTGGTAGATAGCTTAAGATACTTGCCACGGTCATATCTCGTGAGACGGTAGGCTAGGGTACGTTAGCTTAAGATACTTGCTTCGGCCAGTTGCGTGGCTAGCTTTTTGACTGGTAGTTGGCTTCCGTACCTTGCCCGTGAAGGGATATGACTAGCCTTCGGACTGGTAGTTGGCTATTCTACTTGGCCCGATCGGTTTGATAGCAGTGACGGATCTAGTGTTCAGGTTCACATATGGATGTTGTTTTACATCATGTACTGCCGGCAGTGAGGAATGAGTTCCACGGGCATGATTGATATTATGGGCGTGAGACCCATAGTTATGTGTGAGTGATCATTTTGGGGATATGCGTCCCCTTACTTGACCTAACTGTTTACTTATTGCGAAATGGTTTTATAAAATGATGAAATGTGATTTCATTACAGTATTTTCAGTTTCACATACTTGGTACCTGTTGTCGACCTCGCCCGGCCGTTCATGCCGCAGGTAGAGGTACACCAGTTGTTGATCCTCGCTCATAGGATCGCAGTTCAGCGTTGGGAAGCTCCGTTTCTCCGGAGGCTTATCTTTTTGGTATAGTCCCCTGTCATTGTAGGTACTTGTACATTCAGGGGTATGGCGGGGCCCTGTCCCGTCATAGTTGTTGTTACATTCTTAAGTGCAGGTCTTGTTGTGGGCAGGGTTTGTAAAGGATTGTAACTGTTCGGTTTTATGTATATACATGAAGGTAACCGTTTTGGTTAGCCTGTTTTCTTATGTTGTCTCTTGTTTCCTGATTAAATTTTATTTCCGCTGATTCTCTATGATGTTGTTATCACTAGGGTGCCGGGGGTAAGGCACCAGTCGCGGGCCCGAGATCGGGTCGTGACAATAACGAGCCAACGAGCCAAACTCTATACTGTATTCCCGAACCGTCCGCCCGTTCTGCCTCAACATCATAAATCTATCTGCCCGAGCTCTCCTCATTTGCGAGGGCAAGAAGTGTGTAAGAAAAGCCTCTGAGAACTCATCCCATCCGGCTGGAAGTGCATGCTCTCCCCGGGACAGCTCCCACGAATCAAACCAGTCGACTGCAGTATCACGCAGCCGATGCGAACCTAAGACCACCGACTCGGTCTCTGAAGCCTTGATCACTCTCATGATCCGCTGCAGCTGTCGAATAAACTCCTGAGGATCTTCCTCAGTTCTCGATCCATAGAACTCGGGTGGGCTGCAACTCAGAAAGTCCCGAAGTCTCAAACTATCGGATCTAGGGTGAACTACTGGTACTACCGGAACCTCCGACTCTCGTCTGTCCTCATTCCTAGCCACCAGCCTAGCTAGTAACTGGGCCATCTCCTTGTAACCCATATCCTCTATCCCTGGCCGTGGGCGGAGACTCAGTATCGTGGTCTCGGCCATCTGCTTGCTCTAAAATCCACAGGACTAGCGGCGTCGCAGAACTCCCCATCTGTAGTACCACCTTAGGTAAAGACTGGGCCTGTGCCCTGGTAACCCTCTGTGCTCTACTCGCAGCTCCCTCTGCTGCCTTGCCCTTCTGGGCTCTGGTTGCCTTGCGTGGAGGCATAACTGGTACAAAAGAATACGTCAGAGGGAGTCCAACTTACAACACAGCTCTAAGGCACGATCTCAGAGTAAGAAGAATAGAAACCAATCCTAAATATCCTGCAGCCTCCTGATTATAGATGTGGTGCACAACACACCGATAATCAAGACTCTACTAGACACGGTCTGTAGACACTTTCCGAGGACTAACTGCTCTGATACCACTTTTGTCACGACCCGACCTCGGGCCCGTGACTGGTGCCTTACCCCGGGCACCCTAGTGATACAATCATCAGAGAAAATCAGCGGAAATAAAAACCTTAAGCATGAAACAATACATAAAATAAGCAACAGGCTAACCAAAACGGTTACCTTCCTGTATATATAAATATCAACACGAACAGTTAAATCCCTTACAAACCCTGCCCACAACAGTACTACAAACCTCTAAGAATGTAACCACAACTATGACGGGACAGGGCCCCGCCATACCCCTGAATGTACAAGTACCTACAATGACAGGGGACTATACCAAAGATAAGCCTCCGGAGAAACGGAGCTTCCCAAAACGCTGAACTGTGATCCTATGAGCGAGGATCAACAACCGGTGTACCTCTACCTGCGGCATGAACGCAGCCCCCCGAAGGAGGTCAGTACAACAGGTACCAAGTATGTGAAACTGAAAATATTGTAAATGAAATCATAATAGTCTATATAAAGCAGGAGACATGTATGATAACCAAACTACAGTACACAACATATAAGCAGTCAGGTCTAGTCAGGGACTCACGCCCTCAAGTCATCACTCATGCCCGTGGAATTCCTTCCTCACTGCCGGCAGTCTATGACATAAATCATACTCATGTGACGCGCCCGTGGCATCCTACCTCACTGTCGGCGTACACATATACAATACATATATATACCTCCTGCCCGTGGAATCCTCCGTCACTGCCGGCAGCCGTAGGTGTAACATATAACCATGTGACCCGCCAGTGGCATCCTACCTCACTGTCGGCGTACACATATACAACACATATATATATATATATAATACGCGGCCGCATGTCCCGGAATCCCTCATCGGTGTAACATGGCCATAACGTGCCCTCGGCATCCCTCATCGCAGGTGCAGGTCTTCATGGGGAGCTAGCCCATGGAATAATGATCGCATATACCATGCCCCGAATCCTCATCGGTGTAGTAGATGTGTCTTCATGGGAGCTAGCCCGTGGAATAATAGTAATGGTCACATGCCCCTAATCCTTCATCGGTGTAGACATGCCCATGTGACAATAATAATATACCGGGAGTTTAACCCGCTGCATGGCCGCATGCCCCCGGAATCCCTCATCGGTGTAGACATGTCCATGTGATAATAACAATGGAAGCATACCCGTGGAATCCTCCGTCACTGCCGGTACATCCAATGAAACGTACGGGCATCTAACCCGCATCCTGGTCGCATGCCCCGGCATCTCTCATCGGTATAAGCATGGCCAAGATCAAACAAAATGAAAGCATACCCGTGGAATCCTCCGTCACTGCCGGTACGTCCAACAAATTCACAACAAGTCAGCCGGCCCTCCAACCGAGACGCGTAACATAGTATTACCACCAAGTCTATCAGAACTAGCATAGGTAAATTAAAATACTCTTAGACTTCCATTTTTTGACAACAAATCCGGGTTTTAACCCCCCAAAGTACTACATACGTTAATCCTTTCAAAAAGATCTCTTTTTACGAAAACACAACTCGATACTATTATCCGTAGTACCAAACACGTTTATGTTTAAATCAAGTACTTTACACTTTTTAAAACAACGTCAAGTATACTTTTTAAACTCAAGTTACTTCTCTTTTCCCAAAATCAAGTTACCATTTTAAATCCAATAATAAAATCATTCTTTTGTTTTCATAAAGTCGTTATAACTAACTTCCCATAAAGCTATTATAACACTTTATGTTTTAAACAAATTTAATACAAAACCCTGCCTTTCTTTTAAACCAAAACACTTCAAATTCTTAAGTCTCTTTTCTTTTAGAAATCAAGTTCCTTACTTTGGAATTTTAAGAAAATCAAAACTTGATTATAATAATTCTTATTAGAGCAGCCATGATCTAGGAAATGTAATACAATTTTGTCTTATCTTAGCTTCTATGCAGATGGAGGTTTCTACTGGTTTTAATATAATTAATTGTCATTACATTTTCCTTTATTAACGCTGCAATGGCTTGTTCGATAGTTATTCCCATTTCCGAAATTAATATAACTTATTCCTTTTTCTAGACCAAGTACTCATTACTCACGAATGAGGTTTCACTACTTTAACACAATTCAAGTTCTTCACATTTCATACCAAGTCAAAATATAAGTCCAGTCTCTTATCTTTTAAAATCAACCAAAATTCGTTTAGCACACGTACGTCTACCGTACTACATAGTTCACAACATCATGCTAGAAAAGATAGGAAGAGGTTCACATACCTCACGACGATTATCGACAATTAGCAAAACGCTCAAAGTATCAGAACCACGCTAGCCTTTTCCACCCTTCAAGTAGAATACGCTACTCGTAGTACTTCAACCTATAAAGGCCACAAAACGTCTATCAACTTCTAGATCTCTTCGTAGAACATTTCAAAGTACAAGGTTCCTTATTCTACGGAAAATTCAGCAGCACTTCCCCCCCTCGTAACCACATACATCTCCTCCTCTATCAAGGCCCGCTACCAAGCCAACAACACCAAGGGGGTTACACATCTAACCGGACGTGTAAAACACTGCCCCACAATAATACTACAAGTCTCATCAGAATACATCAATGTAAATACAGATTCTTTATAATTATCCTTCCAATATATCTTATACTCAATTCTAAACTACTACAATATGTAATATCCAATTACAATAGGGGGACAAAGATCATTACCTCGATAAGCCCAAAATTATCCAAGATTAATAAGTCGATCCTGAGAAACGCTTAGCTCCAATTCCTTACGCTCCAACCCGCTCCAAGCAACCCTTAGAAGTTTCTAAACAACTTCTCTTAACACTTCAACCAACTATGAAGATTTTCTAGGGCTTCATTTTTCGACTAAAGGAATAAAGTAGAATTTCCGGGCTCCTAGTATTGAAATAACTTTGGAATACTACTAGGAATACTAGGCTAAGGTATTTAGGACTATACCAACACTTGAAGAATTTTTTTCTACACAAAGGGGGTTGGGCGAGAACACTTAAGGGAGGAGAATAATTTTGCCTTGAAACTCTCTAATGTGGATGAATAAAGTCTTGCAAACAAGGGGTATTTATAGAGAAATCAAGGCGGCCAAGATCTATGCAAGTGTGTGGTGTAGATTGCGGGCATGTGGGTGTGGATTCTACCAACCACATGTCCAACAGACTAGTTGGACAAGTGGCTCGCCACGTGTCCACCCAAACCGTCCAAGCCACATGTCCACTAGCCATTCGGCCAACATGGCCACATGGGGGTGACACGTGTCTCCCCCCTACTCGTCCAAAATATTTCATCTCCCGAAAATATCCGTAAAATCCAAAATCTCCAAAACAAAGTGGGCCCCACAAAACCGTAAATTTTCCCCGTGGGCCCCACGTGACCAAATCCGGAAATAAAATTCCATAATTATATAATAATCCAAGAAGTCCAAATACCAAATCTGGGAATCCAATTCCCATTATCGAACCTTTTTCCTTCACAAAATCCGGAAACTTTTCCGTCGAAAAATCACATCTTTCTTCCTTTCCAAAATTACCGTCGTATTCTCGTACGTACGTCCTCACATACATACCCTGGAACTACGGGGTGTAACAGTCTTGATTATCGGTGTGTTGTGCACCACATCTATAATCAGGAGGCTGCAGGACATTTAGGATTGGTTTCCATTCTTCTCTCTCTGAGATCGTGCAGTAGAGCTGTCTTACTAGGTTGAATCCTCTCTGACCTATTCTTAATAAACAATTATGCCTCCACGGAAGGCGACCAGGGCCCAGAAGGGCAAGGCAGCAACAGGAGCTGCTAGCGGTACTCAGAGGGTTACACGGACTCAGGCACAGACTATGCCTGAGGTAGTAGGCGGGTCGGCGAGTTCAGCCACGCCGGCAGTATTAGAGCCGAAGGCGGCGGTAGCTCCAGAGGTTCCGGTGCGAGCCTCGATCCCACCGGGAGCCGAGTATAGAGACTACGGGAGCGGTCCGGTTATTGACCAAGATAGTAGCGAGGCAAGACGGAAGCGGGCGCCTAACCAGAGGCGATAGTTTGCGGATTCGGGATTTTCTGGGTTGTCATCCGCCCGAGTTTTATGGTTCGAGGTCTGAGGAGGATCCGCAGGAGTTCATTCGGCGCTACGGACTATGCGAGTTCTTAGAGCTTGAGACAGTGCATTATTCTAGCCTCTTCCGTTGCGATATTGCGTTGAACTGGTTTGAGTCCTGGGAGCTGTCGAGAGGTGAGGATGCTCTTCCAGCTGTTTGGGAGGAGTGCAAAGAGGCCTTCATGGATCACTTTTTGCCTCCTGAGATGAGAAGAGCCCGTGTAGATAGATTCTTGACCTTGAGGCAAAATGGGAGGACTATCAGGGAGTATAGCCTGGAGTTTGACTCCTTGGCCAGGCATGCGCACACCATTGTAGCTGACATGGCGGATAGAGTTCATCGTTATGTGATGGGGCTAGACCGTCATATGATTACCGCCTGCTTGGGGGTGGCTCTTCAGCCCGGTATGGACATTGCCAGGATGCAGGCCTATGCGCAGGGGATAGAGGATAGAGAGAGAGAGGACCAGATTATTTCGAGCGGCCAAGAGGGCTGGGCAGCGAGATCTCGGCGATTTCGAGAGGACAACCTCGTGCAGACTAGGTCCACATTCCAGCCCGCACAGAGTGCTCCGTCGCGGTTTTCTGGCGGAGGTCTGATCAGCCAGTCATTCGAGAGCAGTCGTGGCTCCAGGACTTCGGGGTTTCAGGGAGGCAGAGATCGTCGCCGATCGAGACCACCCACATCTCGGTGTGCTCGATGCGGTAGATCTCACCCAGGCGAGTGTCGTGTTCCTGCAGGAGCTTGTTACTCTTGTGGCCAGCTGGGCCATTTGAAGAGAGATTGTCCGTCGAGAGGCAGCATGGGTGGTACGGTGCAGCCGCCAGGATCAGGAGGCTTCCCCTGACGTCGTCACAGGTACATTATTGATTTCATGTTGTGACGTTTATGCTTTGATAGATCCAGGTTCTACCTTGTCCTATGTGTCCCCTCTTATTGCGGGTAGAATCGGGATAGAGCCGGAGTCGATAGAGCCTTTTGAGGTAGCTACGCCAGTGGGTGATTTGGTGTTAGCTGAGCGGGTGTATAGAGGTTGTCCGGTATTTATTTACAGTCGTCAGACCCTTGCAGACTTGATAGAGTTGGAGATGACAGATTTTGATGTCATTATGGGTATGGACTGGTTGGCTTCTTGTTATGCCAACGTTGACTGTAGGGACAGGTTGGTTCGGTTCCAGTTCTGCGAGCCGATTATCAGTGGAAGGGCAACAAATACGCCGGCAGGGTAGGTTTATTTCTTACCTCAAGGCTAGGAAGATGGTGCGAAAGGGTACATCTATCATCCGTTCGTATTTGATACGAGGTGAGTGCCGTTCTTGATCGATGCAGTGGTTAGGAGTTTCGGATGTGTTCCCGCACGATCTTCCGTATCCTCCCGAGAGGAGATTGAGTTTTATATTGACACGTTTCCAGACACTCGACCTATTTCCATTCCGCCACACAGGATGACACTTGAGTTGAGGAAGGACCGGTGAAAGATTTCTTTGGAAAAGGCTTTATCGAGCCTAGTGTTTCTCCACTGGGAGCGCGGTTTTGTTTGTGAAGAAGAAGGATGGACGCTGCGTATGTGTGTTGATTACAGCACTTAATAAGGTAACCATCAAGAATAGGTACCCTCCCGGGATCGATGATTTGTTTGACCAGATTGCGGTGCGAGGTGTTTCTCAAGATAGACTGCGATGCAGTTATCATCAGTCTGAGTTCGAGAGGCGATATCCCAAAGATCGCATTCATGACCGGTAGGGCACTATGAGTTGAGTTATGTCTTTCGGTTTGACCAACGCTCGCGGTATTTATGGATTTGATGAACCGGTGTTCAAGACATTTTGGATACATTTGTGATAGTATTCATGGATGACATCTGGTTTATTCGCGACAGAGCGAGCATGCAGATCACTTGAGGCGGTACTTGGGGTTCTCCGAATCGGCGATTATTCGCCAAATTCTCCAAGTGTGAGTTTTGGTTGGCCTCATTGGCATTCAGGGCATATTGGGGGCTGATGGTGTTCGGTGGATAGGCAAAGATTGAGGCGATCAAGTCTTGGCCGAGACCTACTACTTCGAGGTGCGCGATTTCTTAGAAATTTGGCGAGTTATTATCGTAGGTTTGTGGAGCGGTTGCTTGATTTCAAGACCGTTGACTAGGTGACTCGAAGCGGCCAAGTTCGGTGGGCGAAGCTTGCGAAGGGTTTCCAATTCTTGAAGGAAAGGTTGACTACAGCCGGTTACTCTTTACGAGGGTTAGGCGCACGTGATCTATTGTGATGCCTCGTGTCACGACCCGTTCCGGGGCCCGTGACTGGTGCCTTACCCGGGCACCCAAGTAATCATACATCAGAGAAAATCAGCGGAACATAACACAACAACATAGAATAACAAGAAGTGTACAACAGTTATCTAAAAAAAAAATTGCCTTTCGGCAAATATATAAATAACAACTCTTTCAAAATGAACAGTTTAATCCTTTTTACAAACCCTGCCCACAACAGTACTACAGACCTCTACGAATGATATGACAACAACGACGGGACAGGGCTTCGCCATACACGAATGTAAGCACCTACAACAATGGGGACTATGCGAAGATAAGCCTCCGAGAAACGGAGCTTTCCCAACTGACCGTGACCCTAAGAGCGAGGATCAACGACTGGTGTACCTTTACCTGCGGCATGAACGGCCCCAAGGAGGTCGATAACAGTGCACAGTATGTGAAACTGAAAATAAATACTGTAAATGAAATCATAGTAGTCTATATAAAGCAGGAGACATGTATGATAACCAAACTACAGTTCACAATAAATAAGCAGTCATGTCAAGTCAGGGACTCACGCCCTCAAGTCATCACTCAAATATAACTATGGGTCTCACGCCCACAACATCAATCATGCCCGTGGAATACCTTCCTCACTGCCGGCAGTCTATGATATAAAAGCATCCAGGAATACACATGAACACCAGGTCCCACCTGTGTCCTAATAAAACCGTACAGGGTAAGTACGAAGGCATAGCCGACTACTAAAACCCACAGTACCAACAAGGTCATAAACTGTATCATGAGATCTGTCTAGACCGTCACATGATCAAAGCTGGCCACTCGCCCGCAGTATCTATGTGCGCGTCTAGCCACCGAACTCTCCGCGACTCGCATAGGCCAAACTCATATGCCAGCATGAGGTATAACCCCGCATCTTGGTTAGCTACTCGCCGGCATCCGACTGGACTCGCAGTCCTCATGGCCACATAGTCCGCATGACCATAAAGTCCGCACACTAACCTGGAACTCTCGTAGCTCGCATAGGCCCCGGG
The DNA here is from genome assembly GCA_029844215.1 of Przewalskia tangutica. NCBI lineage: Eukaryota > Viridiplantae > Streptophyta > Magnoliopsida > Solanales > Solanaceae > Przewalskia > Przewalskia tangutica. The sequence goes on from JAQGDG010000030.1 coordinate 677,611, forward strand.
ACCGCATGAGGTATTCTCGAATCATAGGTCACAGACTACGCTGAGTCTACCCGCATCGGAGGCGACAACCTCGGAAACAAGTCAAGGTGAGTTGTACAATACCAACATATCGGCTGATAGTGAAACAATTTAAGCGCAATCGAGGGGAAACCCCTTTACACAAACATCACAAGATACTAACACACGTAGCATCCTAGCATGTTTACTTAACAAATCAACAAGAAAGTAATACAAGGCTATCACAAACCAATACAATCAAGTTATTCACACAAGGTACTTTCTACTAACAAGTTCGGGTATCTATCCCCAAAGTACTTCATACATTAAATCTTTAAAAGATCCTTTTCTTTCACATAAGTCATACAATACCCGTAGTATAAAATAGAGTGACTGTCTTTTTAAGTAAACCAAAACACTTACCTTTGTAAAATCAAGTAACAACATTATTTTCCAAACGTCCAAGTTTGCCTAATTTCAAATGTTCACGTTTCTTATTTTAGAAAGGTTTCGTAGTTCATAGTCTTATTCATTTAAGAATATAATTCTCTTTTAAACAATCTGAGAAACATAAGCCTTATATGTGAGTAGGATATTCTTGTTTATAACAATCTTATTACAGCAGCCATGATCTAGGAAATATCATTTTGTCTCATCTTAGCTTCTATGCAGATGGAAGTTTCTACTTGTTTTAATAATACTTCATTATTCAATACATTTTCCTTTATTAACGCTGCAGTGGTTTGTCGATACACATTCTGATTTCCGAAATCAGTAAAACATTATTTCTTTAAAAAAAACCAAGTACTCATTACTCACGAATGAGGTTTCACACAAAATTCATATTGATTCAACTAAGTCAAGTCTCTTATCTTTTAAGATCAAGTCTCTTAACTTCTAAAATAAATAAATCATTCATTTTTATCTTTCTTAAGCCGTTATACCTAACTTCCCATAAAGCTAGTATAACTCTTAAGCTTTTAAAACAAAGTATTACTCTTCTTTCAAAAACAGTTCTTAATTCTCTTGAATTACTTCAAGATTATTAATATTCGGGCTTAAGTCAAAAGACATTGCCGTACAACTACGTTCAATTAGCACGCGTACGTCTACCGTACTATATATATATTCTTTTAAAATATCATGCTCAAGAAGATAGGAAGAATCACATACCTCGCGACGATTATCGACTATTAGCAAATCGCTCCATGGCTATAACCCGGCTAGCCTGGTCCACCTTCTCAAGAGCACATGCTACTGCAGAACATTCAACCTATACAGTTATACAAGTCTATCAAAGTCTAGACTACTCAGAGAATAAATCTAGATACAAGATCCTACGGAAAATCGGGCGAGACTTCCTATCCGTCAAACTACACAAGTCTCAGAATACATCCTGCGTAATTCTGATTCGATTCTCTTCTTTAAAATTCAGGCTTAAGTCCAAAGACATTGCCGCAAAACTATGTTCAGTTCTATATATAGTATACAACAACTATATATTCCTACAACATGTAATTTCCAATTACAATAGGGGGACAAGATATTTACCTCGATAAGCCCAAAATTATCCAAGTTTAATGTCGATCCTTAGCAACGCTTAGCTCCTACTCCGGGTGCTCCAACCCGCTCCAACCAACCCTTAGAAGTTCTACGCAACTTCTTCTTAATACTCCAACCAACTATGGAGATTTTCCTTAGGGTTTCGGTTTGAGACAAAAAGGACATACTAGAGTATTTTCTGCTCTACGATAGAGGTATCTTTGGAAGACTACAAGGTATACGGCTAAGGTAATTTTGAGTATAACAACAATACTTTTGAGAGTATTTCTACCAAGAGGGGGGTATTTATACGAGACAACACCACAAGGGGGGGGTGTATACCTCGCCAACCCCACTAGGGGTACTCTCGCCAAGGAGGGAAGGGCTCTCGGCCAAGGGGGCCTTCTCAAAGGGGGAGAGGGGGGTGTTGGACGAAACACAACACAAAGGGAGGGAGGAATTTTAGACTTAGGAAATTATTTGGATGAAGAAGTCTTCAAAGGGGGGGGGGGGTTATTTATAGGTCAAGCCAAGGCCAACCAATGGCCAAGATCATGCCAAGTGCAAGGCAAGTGTAGGGCCAAGATCATGCCAAGTGCAAGGCAAGTGTAGGGCCAAGATCATGCCAAGTGCACCTTATCCATCTACCACCAAAATATCCTACCAACTACTTGACAAAAAGCCAAGCAATTCGTCCAAGTCATTACCGCCCACTCCTACCAACTAGAGGGTGACAAGTGTCGCCCTCTTGTTGGTCCAAAATGTTTCGTCTCTCGGAAAAATCCGCAAAAATTAGAAATGACATAGCCGGAATTTTCCCTTCGCAAGTTATGTAAAACGTTTCGTCGAAAAACGACTCTAACCGGGTGTTGTGCACAAAAATTATTCGGCCAAGCCAACTTTAAAGCCCAAACTTTTCTACGTACGTCCTTACGTACATACTCTGGAAATACGGGGTATAACATTCTCCCCTCCTTAGAAACATTCGTCCTGAATGTTCCTTCTAAGTCTCAAAACCAACGCGCGCCAGTATAGTCTTCACTACCATACTTACGAGAACAAATCTGCCACACCTGGCCACAGAAACACCCGCGCAAATACCTCCATCCAAGTCCACGAGGAAACACCTCTAACATCACCACAAATACCTCTCTCCGGGGTCTAAAATATACTTCTTCGCACCTTCTCTTTACAAAGAAATGATCACATCTATGCTCGCCATACATGCTCGCTTCTTCCTTACGTGTCGCACTTTCTTGTACACTCGAACTCTTACCACATTTCATTCGCCGGTTCCAAAACTCGGGGTTACTATCTCTAACGTGGTCATCCCTGACTGGGAACACTCTGGATGGATCTCCGATACTTTCCCGAACATAACAATACGAAAGACCGGACGTACTGCTTCCTAAGTCGGACGGCAAATGCTAACATATAGGCAACCTGACCTATTCTTCACATGAACTCAAAAAGGCCCAAAGTAACTCGGGCTAAGTTCACTCTGTTTTCCAAAACTCGTCACACCCTATCCACAGTCTGCTGGAACAAGCCTGAACCAACTATCTGAACCTTGCCAACATCGAACCAATCGACCGGCAACTTACACTTCCGCCCCTACAAGGCTTCATAAGGCGACATTCGAAAACTGAAATGGTAGCTTAAACACTCCCTCCACAGGAGACAACAATCCCCACAACTACCCCTGAAATCCAAACACTGCCCGAGGGCGAATGCGATTCTGAGTCTTACCTGAGTTCCTAACCCTGCCTGGTAAAACTTTTAGAAAACGAAAATAGCCACAACCTGGGCTTCACTGTCTGTCATAAGGTGAAGGTAGGCACCCCGTGCAGCCTTACAACCTTTCTGATAAATCAACACTGCCGAGTAAACGGTCCTGACCGAAAAACACGACGGGCTGCCCCCATCGGCCCGACTACTGGTTGAACGCATCCACGAACTCGTACGCTGGTTAACTAAACTTGGGCCTAACACCCTCGTGACCCTATCACAAGGCGGGACCACCACAAACTGACCCCACCACCAAACAGACCGCGGGTTGACCCGTAACGTGGCCTCAACCCGACCCGGCAACACGCAAGACACTAGCTCTCCGATCCGGAACAATCTCTCTAATCACGTTTACGAAAACCTAGCGGTCTTCTTAGTTCAACTACCCTCTTTCATTTCACACTACTTAGGGACCTATCCCAAACATAGCTCACGTGCACTATGCACTCCGATAAGGATCAACCATAACACTACACCTTTACTCGAGATGGCCTTACCTCTAAGGTTTCTACGTATAGAACTCTAAGGCTCACACTTTCTTATCCCCCAATCTTTCCCGGTTACTAACCATGATTTCTAATCACAACTAACTCACTGCTATCAGAACATAGCACTTATGATATACCCATCTTATCACACATACTGATCTCTAGAGGGTTAAGGATATATCTATATCTACTTCTTCACTCCCCTTAGTCGTTAATCAAACACGCCCGTAGGGCATAGCTAGGAAGGTAACGAACTACCCACCGATCCCGGGCGTGAGTCCTCCTACTTGCATCCTCCTACTAGGACACTTTCGACACTGGCCACGGCGGTAGCGGTACAATAAGTACCAACAAAAGCGACATTCCCGGATGGCGTCATCATTGTGAACCTAAGCCCGAGCTCGACCAACTCCCGCCTACCCCGAAGCGTCCCGAAATCCGGAGGACCACTGCAGCCGTGGATGTGCATAATCTAATCACGTGAGGTGACTTCGCCTAAAGTTACCAGGACCTGCTGTTATGGCCTCTTCGCCGCCCTGGTTAACCCGTCGATCTCTACGTTTCGACTGCTGCATAAGCCCGCATACGTGCCATGCTCGCCTAAGCGAAGAACTACTTGCACAACCTCTCGTTGATATTCATCAAGACTCGCGGTACATCGATATACTCTCTGGTAGCCAAATCCATAGCTAGTAACAGGGTCGCCTTCTTGAAATCTAAATTCATCGTTTCCTGGCCGTGGGCGAAGGTTCAAATATCATGGCCGCAGAGGAATCGCCGCCGTGCTAAACTCTTTGGGGCTAGTGGCGTCGCGTAACTTCCCAAATAAAGCACCACCCGGTGATGATTGGGCTCAGGCCCTCGTAACCTCAGACTCAACTCGCGGCTCCGCCGCTTTGCCTCCCGGGCGGGTTTGCCTACGCGAGGCATAACGTTAAGGAAAGAAATACGTTAGAGGTCCAACTTACAACACGTTCTAAGGCACGATCTCGAGTGAGAAGAATAGAAACCAATCCTAAATATCCTATAGCCTCCACGATTATTGGTGTGGTGCACAACACACCGATAATCAAGACTGCATCGATACGGTAGACACTTTCCGAGGATTAACTGCTCTGATACCACTTTTGTCACGACCCGTTCCGGGGCCCGTGACTGGTGCCTTACCCGGGAACCCAAGTAATCATACATCAGAGAAAATCAGCAGAACATAACACAACAACATAGAATAACAAGAAGTGTACAACAGTTATCTAAAAAAAAAATTGCCTTTCGGCAAATATATAAATAACAACTCTTTCAAAATGAACAGTTTAATCCTTTTACAAACCCCGCCACAATAAGCATTACTGCACTCTACGAATGATATGACAACAACGACGGATGCCGCCATACCCCTCGAATGTAAGCACCTACAACAACAGGGGACTATACGAAGATAAGCCTCCGAGAAACGGAGCTTTCCCAACGCCAATCATGACTCCTAAGAGCGAGGATCAACGATCGTGTACCTTTACTGCGGCATGAACGCACCCGGCGAGGTCGATAACAGTGCAGAGTATGTGAAATCAAAATAGATCTCGTAAATGAAATCATAGTAGTCTATATAAAGCGGAGACATGTATGATAACCAAACTACGATTCACAATAAATAGCGATCATGTCAAGTCGTGACTCACGCCTCAAGTCATCACTCAAATATAACTATGGGTCTCACGCCCACAACATCAATCATGCCCGTGGAATACCTTCCTCACTGCCGGCAGTCTATGACATTAAAGAATCAAGTAATACGCATGAACACCAGTTCCCACCTGTGTCCTAATAAAACCGTATAGGGTAAGTACGAATGCTTAGCCGACTTCTAAAACCCACAGTACCAACAATGTCATAAACTGTATCATGAGATCTGTCTGACCGTCACATGATCAAAGCCGCCACTCGCCCAAAGATCTATGCGCGTCTAGCCCCGAACTCTCCGCAGCTCCGCATAGGCCAAACTCATAGGCCCGCATGAGGTATAACCCCGCATCGAGGGTAGCTACTCCCGTCCGCCGACTCGCGATCGCATGGCCACATGCATCGCGTGACCATAAAGGTCGCACACTAACTGGAACTCTCGTAGCTCGCATAGGCCCCGACCCGCATGAGGTATTCTCGAATCATAGGTCACATGCACTACCGCCCGAGTCTACCCCAGACGGAGGCAACCTCCTAAACAAGTCAAGTGAGTGGTACAATACCAACATATCGGTGATAGTGAAACAATTTAAAAAGCGCAATCGAGGGGAAACCCCTTTACACAAACATCACAAGATACTAACACACGTAGCATCCTAGCATGTTTACTTAACAAATCAACAAGAAAGTAATACAAGGCTATCACAAACCAATACAATCAAGTTATTCACACAAGGTACTTTCTACTAACAAGTTCGGGTATCTATCCCCAAAGTACTTCATACATTAAATCTTTAAAAGATCCTTTTCTTTCACATAAGTCATACAATACCCGTAGTATAAAATAGAGTGACTGTCTTTTTAAGTAAACCAAAACACTTACCTTTGTAAAATCAAGTAACAACATTATTTTCCAAACGTCCAAGTTTGCCTAATTTCAAATGTTCACGTTTCTTATTTTAGAAAGGTTTCGTAGTTCATAGTCTTATTCATTTAAGAATATAATTCTCTTTTAAACAATCTGAGAAACATAAGCCTTATATGTGAGTAGGATATCCTTGTTTATAACAATCTTATTACAGCAGCCATGATCTAGGAAATATCATTTTGTCTCATCTTAGCTTCTATGCAGATGGAAGTTTCTACTGGTTTTAATAATATTTCATTATTCAATACATTTTCCTTTATTAACGCTGCAGTGGTTTGTCGATACATATTCTGATTTCCGAAATCAGTAAAACATTATTTCTTTAAAAAAAAACCAAGTACTCATTACTCACGAATGAGGTTTCACACAAAATTCATATTGATTCAACTAAGTCAAGTCTCTTATCTTTTAAGATCAAGTCTCTTAACTTCTAAAATAAATAAATCATTCATTTTTATCTTTCTTAAGCCGTTATACCTAACTTCCCATAAAGCTAGTATAACTCTTAAGCTTTTAAAACCAAGTATTACTCTTCTTTCAAAAACAGTTCTTAATTCTCTTGAATTACTTCAAGATTCTTATTATTCGGGCTTAAGTCAAAAGACATTGCCGTACAACTACGTTCAATTAGCACGCGTACGTCTACCGTACTATATATATATTCTTTTAAAATATCATGCTCAAGAAGATAGGAAGAATCACATACCTCGCGACGATTATCGACTATTAGCAAATCGCTCCACGGCTATAACCCGGCTAGCCTGGTCCACCTTCTCAAGTAGCACATGCTACTCGCAGAACATTCAACCTATACAGGTTATACAAGTCTATCAAAGTCTAGACTACTCGGTAGAATAAATCTAGATACAAGATCCTACGGAAAATCGCGTGACTTCCTATCCACAAACTACACAAGTTCATCTGAATACGCCCTACGTAATTACAGTTCAGTTCTCTTCTTTAAAATTCAGGCTTAAGTCCAAAGACATTGCCGCAAAACTATGTTCAGTTCTATATATAGTATACAACAACTATATATTCCTACAACATGTAATTTCCAATTACAATAGGGGGACAAGATATTTACCTCGATAAGCCCAAAATTATCCAAGTTTAATGTCGATCCTTAGCAACGCTTAGCTCCTACTCCGGGTGCTCCAACCCGCTCCAACCAACCCTTAGAAGTTCTACGCAACTTCTTCTTAATACTCCAACCAACTATGGAGATTTTCCTTAGGGTTTCGGTTTGAGACAAAAAGGACATACGGTAGTATTTCCGGGCTCTACGTATAGAGGTATCTTTGGAATACTACAAGGTATACTGCTAAGGTAATTTTGGGTATAACAACAATACTTTTGAGAGTATTTTTACCAAGAGGTGGGTATTTATACGAGACAACACTACAGGGGGCCCGCCACAACCCCACTAGGAGGGGTACTCTCGCCAAGGAGGGGAAGGGCTCTCGGCAGGGGCCTTCTCAACGGGGGAGAGGGGGGTGTTGGACGAAACACAACACAAAGGGAGGGAGGAATTTTAGACTTAGGAAATTATTTGGATGAAGAAGTCTTCAAAGGGGGGGTTATTTATAGGTCAAGGCCAACCAATGGCCAAGATCATGCCAAGTGCAAGGCAAGTGTAGGCCAAGATCATGCCAAGTGCAAGGCAAGTGTAGGCCAAGATCATGCCAAGTGCACCTTATCCATCTACCACCAAAATATCCTACCAACTACTTGACAAAAAGCCAAGCAATTCGTCCAAGTCATTATCACACTTACCAACTGAGGGTGACAAGTGTCGCCTCTTGTTGGTCCAAAATGTTTCGTCTCTCGGAAAAATCCGCAAAACTTAGAAATGACATAGCCGGAATTTTCCCTTCGCAAGTTATGTAAAACGTTTCGTCGAAAAACGACTCTAACCGGGTGTTGTGCACAAAAATTATTCGGCCAAGCCAACTTTAAAGCCCAAACTTTTCTACGTCGCCCTACGCATATACTGAAATACGGTATAACACCCTGCATCGGGTTAGGGTGTGTTTTGATGCAGACGACAAGGTTATAGCCTATGCTTCCGGCGATTCTAAGCATGAGAGGAATTACCCTACCCACGACTTAGAGTTGGCGCGATTATTCATGCCTCAAGATTTGGAGACATTATTTGTATGGGGTTCATGTGGATATTTATACGCACCACAAGAGCCTCCAATATATCTTCAGCAGAGGAGCTGAACTGCGGCGAAGACGGTGGTTAGAGTTGCTGAAAGATTATGATGTTGATATTCTATACCATCCGGGAAAGGCCAACGTAGTTGCTGATGCCTTGAGTCGTAGATCGATGGGGAGCCTGTCAGAGGTACAGCCAGAGAGACAGGACATGGTCCGTCAGATCCACCAGCTAGTGAGCCTTGGGGTTCGGTCGATCGATACCGACGATAGCGGGGTACTGGTTCGTGAGGTTGCCGAGTCTTCCATCATTGATGAGGTGAAGAGGCGACAGTTTGAGGACCCAGTGTTGGTACAGTATCGAGATGCAGCTCTTCGGGAGGAGAAGAGCCTATTCGAGTTAGCGCCTGATGGGGTGCTAAGATTTGAGGGTCGGTTGTGTGTTCCCGATGTGTCAGGACTTCGTCAGCAGATTCTGGAGGAGGCACACAGTGCTCGTTATTCTATTCATCTGGGGTCGATCAAGATGTACCATGACCTCAGATGTTTGTATTGGTGGGATGGCCTGAGGAGGGACGTGGCAGGTTTTGTTGCACAGTGTCCTAATTGCTAGCAGGTCAAGGTCGAACACCAGAGGCCCAGTGGATTATTGCAGGCTATTGATATTCCAACTTGAAAGGGAGGTGATCAACATGGACTTTATTACAGGTTACCTCATACTCGGAGGAAGCACGACTCCATTTGGGTTATTGTTGACAGTCGAAATCAGCCCATTTCCTTCCGGTCGGGGCGACGCTACCGAGGACTACGCCAGATTGTACATCAGAGAGATTGTGAGGCTGCACGGTGTCCCGGTGTCGATTATATCTGATAGGGGAGCCCAGTTTACGGCTAACTTCTGGAGGTCTTTCCAGAAGGGCTTAGGGACACAGGTGAGTCTCAGTATAACATTTCATCCTCGATCGACGGCAGCAGAGCGTACTATCCGCACACGAGGATATCTGCGAGCCTGCGTGATTGATTTCGAGGTAGCCTGAGGATCATTTGCCTCTTGTAGAGTTTTCTTATAACAACAGCTACCATTCCAGTATACAGATGACGCCATACGAGGCTTTATATGGGCGGAAATGTAGGTCGCCGATTGGATGGTTCGACGTGGGCGAGGTGCAGTTAGTTGGCCCAGACTTGGTTCAGCAGGCTGTGGATAAGGTGAAGCTTATCCAGGAGAGACTGTTAGCAGCTCAGAGCCGGCAGAAGTCATATGCGGATAATCGGCGTCGTCATTTGGAGTTTCAGGTAGACGATTGGGTCTTCTTGAAGGTGTCACCCATGAAGGGTGTGATGAGATTCGGTAAGAAGGGGAAACTCAGCCCAATGTACATTGGGCCCTACCAGATCGTCCGTAGAGTGGGCAAGGTTGCCTATGAGTTGGATCTGCCATCAGAGTTAGAGGCGGTACATCCGGTCTTCCATGTTTCTATGTTGCGGAAGTGTATCGGAGATCCAGCGAGAGTTTTCCCTGCTAGTGAGGTCCAGGTGACAGATGGGTTATCGTATGAGGAGAGTCCCATAGCGATACTCGATCGCCAGGTCAGGCGACTGCGGACCAAGGATGTGGCTTCCGTCAAAGTCTTGTGGAGAAATGATAACCGGGAGGAGGACATGTTGAGGAAGTACCCTCACTTATTCCCTACACCTTCAGGTAATTCTTTTCCCTTACTTGTCAAGTTTTAATTGAAGCATTTGTTTTGTGTAAATGCTATTATGTGGCCATGTATGGCATTATTGGTATGTCGGGGTTGTGAAAGGAAACTATGTCGCTAATTTTAAGTTTGACTCCGAAAGAACATTCGGGGACGAATGTTTCTAAGGGGGGAAGAATGTTACACCCCGTATTTACAGGACATGTTTTAAGAACGTACGTAAGAACTCACAAGTGTTAAGATTTGAGACTTGTAAAAATTTATCGGAATTATGAAATTGTCGGAAAACGTATTATTATGACGAATGGGAGGGAGACAGGTGTCACCCCCCCTTAATGATGCCTTGGACGAAATAGGCATGGCCAAGATGGTCATTGACCATAGTCTTGGATGACTACGTCTTGCAAGTAGTAGCTTGAGATTCTTGACTAAGTCAAAGGACCCACAAGGTTTGATATTTGATAAGAGCTTATCCAAACCACCCATTTGGTTGCATCTTGACCCTCCATTACACTATATAATACTACTAGTAGCAAGACTAAGCCTAACACTTAGAAAAAATTTCAAGAAAATTTAAAGAAGAGCAAGAGTGCTCTCGGGTTCACTCTTGGAAAAAAAGAAAAAAATTTGTTTCTTGATCATTAAGCTCCCCACTTTAAACCAAGGTTCTTGAGTGTATTGTAAGCATATCTCAATAGAAAAATCTCGGAAAAAGATAGTTTTGGGTTAGTCGCAAGCTAAAACCTAGTTGTCTTTCTAGGTTTTGTTTGAGAGTTTGAAGGAAAATTGTTGGTGTTGTTCTAAGGGTATCAAGTAGCGGATTGAATCGTCTTGAAGAGACTCTAAGTTTCTAAGGAGCGACTTCGGATTTGGAATTGGATTAAGATTCGTTGAGGTATAATCTTGTCTCTTAAAAGTGTTACAAGATTATTTATATTGTTGTTAGCTTTACATGTTGCTAGCATGAAGTATATGTGTTGAAGTTTATAAGTGTTATGGATTGCTTGTAGCCTTAGAATCCGAAATGTAATGTAAGCCATGTGAAGTTGGATTACAAATTGGTCGTTTATTAGAATAGTCGCATGCTAATTACTTGGAGATTATAGTAGTTATAATCGTTTGCGACTTGATATCATGTTAGGCTAATAACTTGGATTGAAATGGAAATTGGATAAGAATTGATGTTGTAGTACTTCAAGTTAGCCGAATTGGCCTAGTAAGTTGTATTAATTTGATATCGTTTGTGGGGCGGAATTTTACACGTCTAGTAGGCGTGTAATCCCCTATTGTTGATTGCATTGATTGGACCTTAAATGTGGCGTGTTTGGTTATTGTATTCTGTTATACCCCGTAGTTCCAGGGTATATAGGTGAGGATGTACGTGCGAGATTACGACAGAAATTTTGGAAAGAAAGAAAGATGTGATTTTTCGACGGAAAAGTTTCCGGTTTTTGTGAAGAAAAAGGTTCGTTAATGGGAATTGGATTCCCAGATTTGGTATTCGGACTTCTTAGAATATTTGAGAATTATGGAATTTTATTTCCGGAAATGGTCACGTGGGCCCACGGTGAAATTTACGGTTTGTGGGGCCCGCTTAGTTTTGAGATTTTGGCCATTATGGATATTTTCGAGATGAAATATTTTGGGCCAGTGGGAGGCGACACGTGTCACCCCTAGGTGGCCCTTGGCCGAAATTAGCTAGACAAGTGGCAAGACAAGTGGCCAAGTCTTGCTAGATATTTTGTGTGGACAAGTGGCTTGTGGGTCCCACCCACACTTGTCCCCAATCTCAACCACACACTTGCCTTCATCCTATCCCTTGGTTGTCCTATATATGCACCCTAGTTGATGAAATCTTCCACACTTAGACATTTGAAGACTTGAAAACCCTCCCTTCTCCCTTGACACAGAGCTCTCGGTTTGCCCCATTTCTTGAGCAAAATTTGTCCAACAATTCTTAAACTCTCAAGTGTTCTTCCCTAAGGTGTTAGGAAGATTGTGTACCAAGAGTTGGAAAAGATTTCACACCCCTAGCCTTGAAGGGATGCCTTGGCCGAAAGTTGTCATCTTGAAACCCTAAGTGTTCTTCACTTTTTGGAGTTGAATCTTGAAGAGAAGTTGGTTAGGAGCTTCTATGGGTTGCTTGTAGCGGATTGGAACGTAAAGATTTGGAGCTAAGACTTGCTTGGAGCGACTTTAAGAACTTGGATATTTTTGGGCTATTTGAGGTAGTGGAACTTAAACCTCTTTGTGAATTGGTTGTTATACATATATTATAGGTTATATAATATATGGAGTAAGTTTGGAAGAGTTGGATCTTGTTAACTTGTTAAAAGAAAGGATTGGCCGTTTGCCATTAAAATGGTAAAAACGTATCTTACTTGCTAAGAAGCTAATAACAAAGTAACTATAACTTATATTAAGAATGGAAATATAAGTTGGATGACTAATGAGTAAATTGGATAAGTAAAATGGACAAAGTTGGCCAAGGACCCCAACTTAAGGACTGTATTTACTTTGGACTGTATTTACTTTGGACCGTATTTACTTTGGACTGTATTTACATTGGACTGTATTTACATTTCTGTTAAGGGGAAGATTTTTCAATCGCGTTCCGTTTGGGCGTGTAATCCCTTTTAATTATTGTATTGTTATGAAGGCGTGATAGTAAACCGCGTTCACGGCCGCGTAATCACCTTCTTGTAATTATTGTTGTTATGGCGGGGTGATAGTAAATCGGGTTTCCGTTTGGGCGTGTAATCCCCTTCTTTATGTTGTTTAATTATTACGCCTTATATATATATATGGTATATATATTACGTTATTCGCCTTGGTAAAAGATGGAAAAGTGAGTATAAGCGAGGGAAGTGTCAGAAATTTCCGTAGATTTTGAGGGCTTTTTATTGGTATAAGTCTTCAATGATAAGAAAGGTTTGATAGAGTACCATGACCATTTTAGGAGTGGAGTACTACGTGTGGCGTGATCTACTTGGCTTAAGGAGTAGCCGGGTTGAAGTACTGGGCGTTTTGCTTATTGTCGATAAATCGTCGCGAGGTATGTGAACCTCTTCCTATCTTTTCTAGCATGATTGTTGAACTATGTAGTGCGGTAGACGCATACGCTAAGTGATTTGGTTGGTTTAAAACATAGGTGTTATAATAGCTTTATGGGAAGTTAGTTATAACGACCTTATGTAGTGAAAATGGTTTCTTGATGTTAGAAGTTAAGAGACTTGATCTTATAAGATAAGAGACTTAACTTATTTGTTTTAATGTGGATGTTTGTGTGAAACCTCATTCGTGAGTAATGAGTATTTGGTTTTAAAGGGATAATGTTTTCTTGATTTGGGAATCGTAATGTGTATCGACAGCACCATTGCGGCGTTAATAAAGGAAAATGTATTGAATAATGATGTGTTGTATTAAAATCGTAGAAACCTCCATCTGCATAGAAGCTAAGATGAGACAAAATGATATTACATTTTCTAGATCATGGCTGCTGTAATAAGATCGTTATAAACAAAGAATAAACTACTCACATATATGACATATGTTACTCAATTGTTTTAAAAGAGATTAAGACTATGAGTTATGAAACCTTTCTAAAATAAGTGACTTGAGCATTTGAAAATGAGAAGCTTGAGTAATGGAAACTAGGCAAACTGGAACTTAGGAAAAGAATGTTGTTACTTGATTTTGAAAAGGAATGTGGGTTGGTCATTCTAATACTATGGGTATAGGGTGACTTTTATAAAAGTAATGGATCTCTGTTAAAAGAACTTAACGTATGTAGTACTTTGGGGTTAAAACCCGACTTTGGCATAAAATGAAAGTACTTTGAGTTGTGTGAAACTTGCCTATGCTTGTTGTTGTGAAACTTGCCTATGCTTGTTGTTGTGAAACTTGCCTATGCTTGTGATGATAGCCTTTGTTGTGCAAGTGTGGTATTTCTGTGTTACCGCGTCTCTCGATAGAGGGTCGGTCGACTTGTTGAGAACTTACTTGGACGTCTTTGGCGGTGATGGAGAATTCCACGTATGTTTCCATTTTGATTATTGTCTTGTTGTTGATGTCACATGGACATGTCTACACCGTCGCAGATTCCGGCATGCGGCGCTACGCGCCGTTGATTACCCGATATATTGTTATTGTGGTTACATGGACATGTCTACACCGGGGTAGAATTCGGGCATGTGGCGTGCGCGTGGTTGATCACCCAAGATATTATTGTTGATGTCACATGGGCGTGTCTACACCGAGGTAGAATTCGGCATGTGGCCATGGGGCATTGGTATTATTGTTGCATCATGGACATGTCTACACCGGCGCATTGGGGCATGCGCCGATGCGAACATGATTGATGTTGTGGGCGTAAGACCCATAGTTATATTTGAGTGATGACTTGAGGCGTGAGTCCTCGATCGACATGATTGCTTTATGTTGTGGAATCGTAGTTTGGTTATCATACATGTCTCCTGCTTTATATAGACTAGTATGATTTCATTACGATTTTTACGCTTCACATACTGTACTGTCTTGCCTCCTTCGAGGCTGCGTTTCATGCCGCAGGTAGAGGTACATCGGTCGTGGATCCTCGCTCTTAGGATCTCAGTTCAGCGTTTTGGGAAGCTCCGTTTCTCCGGAGGCTTATCTTTTGGTATGTGTTCCCTGAGTTGTAGGTTCTTGTACATTCAGGGGTATGGCGGGGCCCTGTCCCGTCATAGTTGTTGTAAATCTTAGAGGTCTGTAGTACTGTTGTGGGCAGGGTTTGTAAAAAGGGATTAAACTGTTCGTTTTGAAAGAGTTGTATTTATTATGTTATTGGAAGGTAACCGTTGGGTTGGCCTGTTTTATGTTCATATATCTGTTTCTTGTTTAAGTTTTATTTTCCGCTGGTTTTCTCTGATGATTGTATCACTAGGGTGCCCGGGATAAGGCACCAGTAACGGGCCCCGGAACGGGTCGTTACATATTCGGCCTTGAAAAAGGTGGCAAAGTAGTAGAAACAAAGGAGGTGTTGTCCGATTTTCCGTAGAAATTAGTGACCTTACACTTATAATATTCTACGTTTGAAGTAAGACGTTAATAGACGTATTGTGGATATTATAGGTTGACATACTACGGGCGGGGCATTGTACTTGGCAAGTGGTTGACCCGAAGAGGTATGTAGAACTTTTCCTATCTTTTGAGCATGACTAGTTGTACGTATATAGTACGGTAGACGTACAAGACCTTGATATCCTTTACTAGTTTTATGAATAGCCAAGTCGGGTGAGTTAAGAGATTAACTCACTTCTTTGAAAATATTAAGGATGTCTAATGTTTTATTAAAGTTTAAGGGACTTGAAGAGTTTTAAAGTATGTGATACTTGTTCCGTTTTAAACGTATAAGTCCCTTGGATAGGAAATTGTATTTGGCTAAGGTGTAAAGTGAATATAACGACTTTATGGGAAGTTGGTTATATTTGCTTTATGGAAAGATAAATGACTTGGTTTTAATGAAAAGGCAATTTGATTTTAAGGCATCAATTGCCTAAGGTTTTATAATAAAAGGAGTCACTTGATTTAGAGACCTAACTTTATTTCTAAAGGTATTGTGACTTGCCTTGAAATGTAATTTGGACTTGATGCTATGGTTAATAGTATCTTGGAAGTTTTATACTAAAAAGAGTCATTTGTTTTAAAGAGTGGAAGTATGTAGTACTTTGGGTTAAATCCCCGGATCTTTATAAAAGACATGTTAGTGCCTTAAGTAAACTAAAATGAGAGTGTATGTGAACAAGGATAATAAGAAGTTAGGGCATTCTTAACTTGCTTATATATTGTATGATAGCCGGTTTTGTGCTAGTGGTATATTATTGTTATACCCCGTAGTTCGGACCCTACGTATGAGAGTGTACGAAAGCATGTAAGACTTAAAATTTTCTAAGGATAGGTTGACGGATTGTTCCGGTCGGGTTTTAGTCAACTTTGAGACGGGTTATGACCCGGTACATTGAGAGTTCCTAAGTGTTTCAAAGGCCTAGGGCATAGTTCGTGGAGTCTAGATTCCAACGCAACCAACCGTTCGTCGATAGGACGTCGGAGTAGAAAGTTATGATAGTTACAAGTTTAGTGCGCAGTCGGACATAAATGTGTTTCGGACAAAGGCGACAGGGCCGCGGCGCCGGATGCAGGGGCGCGGCGCCGAAAGTACTAAGGGGTCGCTGAAGTTGCAGCGCCAGGCTGAGACAAGCGAGCGCGGCGCGAAAGTTCGAGAGGCGGCGGAGGTTCAGTTGTGGCGTGAGCCCGTGAGGCGGGATTTTGGGCGGAAAAACTTAGGAAAAGTCAGATTTTTCTTTTAAAAGACCTTGGGAGGGTGACAAGTGTCCCCCCCATCTGTTTTCTTGCATGCAATATATTGACCAAGTCTTGAAGACTTGGTCATCTTCCAATTTCTCTCTCTCTCTAAATCTTAAGCTCCTACTTCTCTCTAAAATTCCAAGAGATATGTTAGCCTTAGGAGAAATCTGGAAAGTAAAAGGCAAGAAGGAAACTTGTGGCTAGCTTGTGAAGGTGGTTGTGGTGGTATTCTTGGAAAGGAGGCTAGCAAAAATTGTTGGAATAAATTTGGCTAAAGCTCTAAGGTAATGGTTCCTCCTTTATAATTAGTTTTTAGTGTTGCATGTTAAGAAGAAAGAACTTGTGGTAGTAAATAATGCTCTTAGACTCATTGCATGTAAGAACTATGGTTTGAATGTGAAGGAATTGGTTAAGAAGATATTATGAGCATGTTGTAGCCTAAAAACTACCTTAAAATTGTTAAGTGAATTGTTGTACCTTATGGGGCAGAATTTTACACACCCAAGTTAGGTGTGTAATCCCCTTTGAAATGTTGGATTGTTGAACCTTAAATATGGCGTTTGGATGATAAATTCGGCCTTGAGAAAGGTGGCAAAGTGAGTAGAAACAAAGAAAATGCTGCCCAATTTTTCATAGAATTTAGTGGCTTTGAGTTTAGATTATTCTACATTGAAATTAGAGGTTAATAAACGTATCATGGTTATTTTAGGTTGACATATTACTTGCGGTAGTTTGGACTTAGCAAGTGGATTGATCAAAAAGGTATGTGAAGCTTTCCTATCTCTTGAGCATGAATAGATGAAACTATGTAGTACGGTGAGCGTCAAGATTTGGTATTCTTACTTGTTTTAAGTATATAATGACTTGTTTCGTTTTAAGAGTGTATAAGTCCCTTAGTTAGGGGAAAAGTATGATTTTACTAAAGTGTAGAGTTAATATAACAACTTTATGGGAAGTTGGTTTATTAGCTTCATAAAAGGTTAATGACAGGAGATTTACTCTAAGTAAGATAAGTATACGAAGAGGCAAATTGGTTTTAAGGCATCAATTGCCCAAGAGTTTTTTTTGTATAAAGAAGAGTCATTTTTAAAAGAGTTGAAGCATGTAGTACTTGGGTTAAATTCCCGGTGTTCTTTTATTGAAGATATGATTAAGTGCATTAAGTAAACTAAAATGAGAGGGTATATGAACAAGACTAATAAGAGGTTATAAGTTTTCTTAACTTATTTATGATTATGATATGATGTGAGTTTGAGCTAGGGTAAGAGTATATACGAGGCAAGCCCCAGATCGTTATACCACTACTCCGGGTAAGAGTATGTCCGAGGCAAGCCCCAAGATCGCCATACCACCTTCTTGGTGTAGAGTATATCGAGGCAAGCCCAGATCGTTATACCATCTACCTTGATGTAAGAGTATATCGAGGGTAAGTCCCAAGATCGTTATACCATCTTCGTGGTAAGAGTATATCGAGGTAAGTCCCCAGATCGTTATACCACTGTTCCGTGGATTTGCTACCCATGATCGAGGAATACCTCATGTGAGTCCTTATGGGCTTATGCGGGTGAAATAGTCCCACGTGCGGTAGTCTGACTATCGAGGAGAATACCTCATGCGGGTCCACAGGACCTATGCGGGTGAAATAGTCCCAGGAGTAGGGGTGCTTATTGATACTACGGGCGAGGTACCCTGTTTTGATCCTAAGGCCCCTATTTTATGCAGTATTATATATATATATTTGTCACTCTCATTGTTAATAAGGCACAGTAAAAGGTATTTTGATTTTCTTCCATGACTCCAGCTTACTTTTAGACTTATGATATCATTATTACAGTATTTTCCAGCTTTACATACTTGGTACATATTGTGTACTGACCCCCTTCCTCGGGGGCTGCGTTCATGCCGCAGGTAAGGGTAAGCAGATTGAGGATCCTCGTTCTTAAGATCACTATTCCGGTGTCAGAAGCTCCATTCCTCCGGAAGCTTGTTTATTGGTACGGATATTCCCTGATGCTATAGGTATTTTGTACATTCAGGGGTATGGCGGGGCCTGTCCATACGCTTTTTATCTGTAAGTGCGTGGTCACATATATGTTTTGGGATATAAGAACCAATTGTACTACTCTACTTTGTTTAAGTATGTTTTATGGAAAGCGACACTTATCGGTGGCGGTGATGTTACCACTTTTATAAAGTTATGTGTTATGTATGTTCATTTGCTATTCTCGACATATACTGGCGGTACCGGTAAGTACCGATCGCGGCCGAGGTTGGGTCGTGACAAAAGTGGTATCGAAGCGATTAGTCCTCGGAATGTGTCCACATCGTGTCTAGTAAGTCTTGATTATCGGTGTGTCGTGCACCACATCTATAATCGTGAGGCTGCGAGATATTTAGGATTGGTTTCCATTCTTTCACTCTAAGATCGTGCAATGAAGTGAGTTATAGGTTGAACCTCCTCGATGTTTTCCTTTATGTATCGATTATGCCTCCACGCAAGGCAACGCGGCCCGAAGGGCAAAGCGGTGAGTCTTTGCTAGTGGGGCGCGGAGACTCACGAGGCACAGGCCAGTCCTTACAGAGATGATGTTTAGGCGGCGAAGTTCCACGTCGTCGCCGGCCTCAGCAGTTCGAAAGCGGACGCGGCTCGAGACGCGATGCGAGCCTCGATCCCCGATCGAGTCCGAGTACGAAGATTACGAGAGCAGTTGATTCTTGGCAGCATAGTGGCGGCGGCAAGCAGGAGCGGCGGCCAACCCTAAGCCGGTTCTGGATTCGGATTTCTTGGGTTGTCACCCACCCGAGTTCTATGGTTCGAGATTTGAGAGGATCGCGGGAGTTTTTCCGGCGATTCTGACGGACCATGCAGTCCTTAGGGCATCGGGGTGAGTGCATTATACTAGCTTCTTACAGGTTCTGCGATATTGCGTTGAGCTGGTTTGAGTCATGGGTATTGTCGAGGTGAGGATGCTCTTCCGGTGATTGGGAGGAGTTCACGGAGGCGTTCCTAGACCATTTCTTGCCTCACGAGGTGAGGAGAGCCGCGTGATAGGTTCTTGACCTTGAGGCAGGATGGGAGGACTATCAGAGAAGTACACTGAGTTCGACTCCTTGGCGAATATCGCACACCATAGTAGGCGACATGGCGGCGAGGTTCATCGATATGTGATGAGGTTAGACCGTCATATGATTCTGCATGCTTGGGGTGGCTCTTCACCGAGATGGATATTGCCGGAGATGCAGTGCGCGAGGATTGAGGCGAGCGGGGATCGGCTAGATTTGGGCGGCCAAGAGGCGGGGCAGCAGTTCGAGGCGATTTTGGCGGCGGCCTCGGCGAACTAGGTCCACATTCCGGCCCGGCCTGAGTGCTCCTTCTCGATTTTCGGGAGGTCCGATCGCGAGGTTATTCGAAGCGGTCGGGGCTCGGGACTTCAGTTTTCGAGGCGAGAGACGGCGTCGAGACCACCTACCTCTCGGTGCGTTCGATGCGGTAGGTCTCATCGGCGAGTGCGTATGGGTTCGGAGCATGCTACTCTTGTGGCGGCGGGCCATCGAAGAAGGATTGTCCGTCGCTTAGGTGGCGGGGCGTTACGGTTCAGCCGGCGGTGCATTGCGAGATCTTCATCTTCGATGGTTAGACGCCGGAAGGCGAGGGTACTTATGGGCGAGCGCGGCGAAGGTCGTGGTGCGGGTTCGATTCTAGCGGTCCTCGAAGCGCATATATGCTATGTCGATCAGCGGGACCGGGGCGTCGCGGATAATCGTCGCAGTGTACATTGTTGGTTTCTTCTTTGTGATGTATATGCTTTGATAGATCCGAGTTCTACCTTGTCCTACATATCTCCTCATATTGCGATAGAATAGGGATAGAGCGAGTCCATAAGACCTTTTGAGGTGCTACGCCGATGGGTGATTCGATGGTAGGCGGCGGGTGTATAAGGCTTGCCTGTGACTATAGATAGCCGTCGGACTCTGGCCGACTTGATAGAGTTGGATATGGCGGACTTTGATGTGATTATGGGTATGGATTGGCTAGCATCTTGCTATGCCAACGTGGTATGAGAGAGATTAGTTCGGTTCGGTTCGGCGAGCCGGTTATTGAGTGGAAGGGGAATACTGCGTCGCCGAAGGGTAAGTTTATTTCTTACCTCAAGGCTAGGAAGATGGTGCGGAAAGGGTATATCTACCATATGGTTCGGGTATTCGATCACGAGGTGAGATCTGGACCTTGATCGATTCGGTCGTTAGGAGTTTCGGGCGTATTCCCGGATGAGCTTGGGTATCCTCACGAGAGGAGATTGAGTTTGCATTGATTTGGCGCGGATACTCGGCCGATATCTATTAGCCATACGAGGATGGCACCGTCGAGTTGAAGGAGTTGAAGGACCGGTGAAAGATTTCTTTGGAGAAAGGCTTTATTAGGCCAAGTGTTTCTCCTGAGGAGCACGGTGTTATTTGTAAAGAAGAAGGATGGGAAGGCTGCGTATGTGTATTGATTCTGAGCGGTGAACAAGGTAACTATCAAAAGCAGATATCCCCTCCCGGGATTGGCGATTTGTTTGACCGGTTCGCGGGGTGCAAAGTGTTTTCAAGATAGACTGCGGTGCAGTTATCATCAGTGCAAGTTAGAGATAGATATCCCAAAGGCGCATTCGGGACCCGGTATGGGCACTATGAGTTGAGGTGATGTCTTTCGGGTTGACAGCGCCCAAATAGATATTCATGGATTTGATGAATAGGGTGTTTAGGCCATTCTTGGATATGTTCGTTATAGTGTTTATTGATGATATCTTGGTGTATTCGCGCCTGAGCGAGCATCTGAATCATTTGAGGGCGGTATTAGGAGTCCTCAGGCCGGCGATTGTATGTCAAGTTCTCGAAGTGCGAGTTTTGGTTAGCGTCGGTGGCTTTCTTAGGATATGTTATCGGGTAAGCGGTATTGGTTGTCTGACTAATATTGAGGCGATCAAGACTTGGCGGACCAGCTACCAGCGGAGGTGCGCAACTTTGGGCCTTGCGAGATATTATCGGAGGTTTGTAGAAGTTTGCTTCTATTTCACCTTTGACTAAAGTGACTCGAGCGGCTATGTTCGATGGACGAATACTTGAGAAAAGTTTCCGGTTGCTAAAGGAGAAGTTGGCGACCGCCCGATTCTTACTCTTCACGAGGGCTTAGATGGATATGTGGTTTTATTGTGACGCGTCGGTGTTGGGCTTGGAGTGCGTCTTTGATGCGGCAGCGAGTTATAACTTATGTCTCGGCGGCAGGAAGCATGAGAAGAACTATCCCACACATGACATGGAATTGGCGTGATGATTCGTGCCTTAAAGATGCGGAGACATTATTTATATGGAGTTCATGTGGACATTTACACGGACCACGAAGTCTCGGTATATCTTGACGGAGGAGCTGAACTTGCGGCGAAGGCGGTGGTTGGAGCTGCCAGGATTACGATGTTGATATTCTATACCACCGGGGAAGGCGATGTAGTTGCAGATGCCCAGTCGCGGTCGATGGGTAGTGCATGCGATGTTCGGCGGAGAAGAGGATATGGTCAGAGTTACATCGGTAGCGAGCCTTGGGGTTCGTTTGGTTGATTCTGGTAGTGACGACGAATTGGGTTCGAGAGGTTGCCGAGTCTTCTATCGTCGAGGAGGTAAAGAGGCAACAGTATGAGGATCCGATTCTGGTACGGTACCGAAATGCAGCTCTCCAGAAGGAGAAGAGTCTATTTGAGGTAGCGCCTGATGGGGTGCTAAGATTTGAGGCGGTTGTGTGTTCCGATGTGGCGGGACCGTCGGCCAGATTGCAGGAGGCACACAGTGCTCGTTATTCTATTCATCCGAGGTCGACTAAGATGTATCATGACCTCAGATGCGTGTATTGGTGGGATGGCCTTAAGCGGGACGTTGCGGAGTTCGTGCCGCAGTGCCCGAATCGCCAGCAGGTTAAGGTTGAGCACCAGAAGCCCGGTGGGCTGTTGCAGGCTATTGATATTCCGACTTGGAAGTGGGAGGTGATAAATATGGATTTTATTACAGGGCTACCTACCACTCAGAGGAAGCATGATTCCATTTGGGTGATTGTCGGCCGATTTAAATCAGCCGTCCGATTTTGTTACACCGTAAGTCGAACATGTAAAGAGAGATATGCGAAGGAAACAAGACTTGGAAATTAGTACGAAAGGAAGAATTGTTTTTCCGACGGAAAATCTTCCGGACGTCGGAAAGGAAAAATGTTCGTTGTTGAGAATTGGATTCTCCAAATGCATTATTTGAAGAGTATGGAACTTTTAACCTTATGGAAATTTATTTTTACAGATTTGGTCACGTGGGGCCCACAGGAATTTTACATTTTGTGGGGCCCACGGGGTTCTGAATTTTGTGGACGAATGAGAGGCGACACGTGGCACCCTCATGTGGTCTTGGACGAAAATGCAAGGGTAGAATGGTCATTTGACCTATGTAGATGATAAGTCTTGCAAGCGACATATTTGACCAAGTCAACTTGTCCACATGGGCTTAATCCTTGTGATAATCATCCTAACCTCACATTTGTGGACATCTAAACCCTCCATTGTGTTATAAGTATACTACTAGTAGCAAGACAAGGTCTTGAAGACTTAGAAAAAATTCACAACACTTTGTGCTAGCCATGTGTGCTCTCGGGTTTGCAAGAAAGGAGAAAAATTTGTAGTTTTGATCCATTAGCCACAGACTTTAACCCAATGTTCCTAAGGGTGTTGTAAGATTATCTCAATAGAAAGATTTGGAAAAACGGAGTTTTCACGTTAGTCAAGGCGGAAACTATTGGAGTTCTTGACTTTGAAGTTGGAACTTGAAGATGGGTTCTTCATGAGGCCTCTGGGAGTGCTTGGGCGGATTGGAACCTAAGGAAAGGAGCTAAGAATTGCTAAGCGCGACTTTGGAATCTTGGAAATTTTAAGGGCTTTGAAAGGTATAAATTTTGTCGTTTTAGTAGTTAAGACTTACTTATTGTTGTAGCTATGGATTTTAGCAAGCATGTGTTATATAGTATGAAGTTTGATATGTTTATGGGCTATTGGAACCCTAATCCGAAATCTAGCATGTTTAGCTTTAAGATTTCAATTCAAGTCGATTGTTAGTTAAGTCAAATCGTGTTGTATAAGAAGAAATTGTAGTTGTTAAAGTTGTTTATGACTAAATAACATGTTGACCTAAGAACTTGGAATTTGAAAAAGGATTGGAAAAGACTTTGATTTGATAGTTGTAGTTGGCCGAGAATGGCTTGGAGTTTTAAACTACTTGGTATGAATTGTGGGGCGGAATTTTACACGTATTGTAAGGCGTGTAATCCCCTTTGTTTGGTTGTTGTTTGGAGCCTTAAATGTGGCTTGTTGGTTATTGTATTCGGCCTTGAAAAGGTGGCAAAGTGAGTAGAAACAAAGGAAGTCTTTGCCGATTTTCCGTAGAATTAGTGGTAGTATACTTAGTATTATTCTACGTAGAGACTAGAAGTTGATAGTCTTGTTGTGACCATTATAGGTTGACAACTTACGTCTGACGTATTCGACAGCTTGTGGATATTAGCCGAAAGGTATGTGAACTATCTCCTCTTCTAGCATGATTCCTTAGAATAAAGAAAGTAAGTTCTACTCCTTGAATGATCCATTCCTTGCTTGTATTTGGATTGCCTAAAATAGAATTTGTTCTATGTACTTCCTTGAGTGTACTTTGATGTTTAAATTGTAAGTAGTATAATCCATTTCCTTAGGGAAGTTTGGATTCTTAAAAGTGAAGGTATTTTTCTTAAAGTACATAGAGACTTGAAAAGGAAGTGGTTTCCAAATCTTTTGGCTAGTGCCTTGGTTAAAACCTAAAGGTCATTATAATGACTTTAGAAGTCAAAAGTGATTTACTTATTTGATTTAAAGAGGAGAAATGACATGATTTAAGAAGTAACTTGCGTTAAGGGTGAAGTTACTTGAGGTTTAAAAAGTAGAAGAAAACTTGTTTTCTAACTATTAAGAGACTTGAAATATTTTGAAAGTTAAGAACTTGATTTGTAAGTATGTGATACTTGGTTTAAATAGTATAAGTCTCTTGGTTATTGAAGGAATGGATACGTCTAAAACCATAAAGGGTTATAACGGCTTTATGGGAAGTTGGTTATAACGGCTTTATGGAAGGTTTAGAAAGTTGTCTATTTTGATTAAATCGGCATAAGTTGCCTAGATTGTGAAAATTTGGAGTTACTTGATTTCAAGATTTGAAATGAGTTTTCTAAAAGTGTAGTAACTTACTTTGAAAAATAGACACGCCTTGATACTACGGGTGTTAGTATCTTGGGGCTTTACATAGAAAGGAGTCTTTTATAAAGGAATGTACGTACGTAGTACTTTGGCTTGTTAAAAGAGAATTATTCTATGTATAACTTGATTAGTACTTTGGCTTGATAAATTGAGGATTTGTCTAAGTGTGCCTTGATAAGTACTTTGGCTTGTTAAAGAGAATTATTCTAAGTGTGCCTTGATAAGTACTTTGGCTTGTTAAAGAGAATTATTCTAAGTGTGCCTTGATAAGTACTTTGGCTTGTTAAAGAGAATTATTCTAAGTGTGCCTTGATAAGTACTTTGGCTTGTTAAAAGAGAATTATTCTATGTATGCCTTGATTAGTACTTTGGCTTGATAAATTGAGGATTTGTCTAAGTGTGCCTTGATAAGTACTTTGGCTTGTTAAAAGAGAATTATTCTATGTATGCCTTGATTAGTACTTTGGCTTGATAAATTGAGAATTTGTCTAAGTATGCTGTGATAAGTACTTGGGCTTGTTAATTGAGAATTGCCTATGTGTGCTGGAAATAGCCGGTTGTGTGCTATTGGTATGTCAGTCGTTTCGGGGTCATTCCCCGGGTTTGTGGCATTTGCATAATTCCGTGGATTTGCTACCCACGATGCGAGGAATACCTCATGCGAGTCCGTAGGGCTTATGCGGGTGAAATAGTCCCATGCGGGCGGGTCCAGCCTATGCGAGGAATACCTCGCGAGTCGTAAGGGCTTATGCGGGTGAAATAGTCCTATGCGAGGAATACCTCATGCGGGTCGAAAGGGCTTATGCGGGTGAAATAGTCCCGTGCGGGCGGGTCCGACCTATGCGAGAATACCTCGCGCGGGTCCACGCGACCTATCTTTGGTGAAATAGTCCCGAATAGGATTGCTAAATGATCTGCGGGCGGATGGTCTGTTTGATCATGAGCTTCCTAGTTTATATTGTAAGGATACTCTCGTTTACTCTCATTGTTAGTAAGGCACAATGTGTTGTATTTTGATTATCATATATGTCCCGAATTTGTTTGTGTTACCCTATGGTCATGCTTTTACGAGGTGGGATTCCGGGGCATGGGACCACGAGGTATTTAGGACACAGGTGGGACTTGGTGTTCATGTATCCTTATTGGTGTTATTACATCATGGACTGCCGGCAGTGAGGAAGGATTCCACGGGCATGATTGATATTATGGGCGTGAGACCCTTGGTTATATTGAGTAATGACTTTGAGGGCTGCGTCCACGACTTGATATATTTGCTTATGTGTTATGTCTTGTAGGTTGGATATCATATATGTCTCTGAGTTATTTAGGCGCTATGATTTTATTACGATTTCATCGCTCACATACTTGGTACATTCTTCTTGACCTCCTTGAGCTGCGTTAAATCCGCGAGTTTAGGTGCGTAGTTCGGTGATCGCGGTGTAGGATCTGCTCGGGGTTTTGGATAAGCTCCTTCTATTAGGAGTTTATCTTTGGTATATGTCCTTGATGAGCTTTGTATAGTTTTAGTGCGGCGGGGCCTTGTCGTCATAGTTGATTTAACTCAGAGGTGCAGATTCATATGTGGGATTGGACTCGTATGCGGTGTAGTGTCTTTTGTTTATGTATATATGGCAGCCTTGTCGGCTTTGCCCTTGCGTCGTTTGTTTTAAAAAAAAAGAGGTGTTATTTCATTCATGACTTACTTGTATTGTTAAGGTAGAAGGTGCCCGGGTAGGGCACGATCCGAGCTTGGGGTTGAGTGTGAGTGGTATCGAGCGATCGATCCTCGGAATGTTTACAGACCGTGTCTAGTAGAGTCTTGATTATCGGTGTGTTGCGCGCCACCCATAAACGCGAGGCTACAGGACATTTAGGAGTTGGTTTCTATTCTTCTCACTCTAAGATCGTGCCATAGAGGCGTGTTAGTAAGATAATTCCTCTCGACGTATTGTTGTGTTCTGATTATGCCTCGAGGAGAACGGCCGCCCGAGAAGGGCAAAGGAGTAGCAGGAGCTACTAGTCAGACTCAGAGAGTTGATAGGGCTTATGCCCAGGGTACACCGGATGTTGTTCCGCAGTCGGCGAGTTCTTCTGCGCCAGGTTTTGAGGCCCCAGCACCAGAGCCTCCAGTTTCTCGGTTAGGAGAAGACTATAGGGTCATGAGGAAAGCCGTTGTGTTATTGACCAAGATAGCGGTGCTAGCAGTTGTAAGTGATAGTACCCCAGAGGTAGGGATACTTTGATTAGTAAGTGAGAAGTAAGAATGTTGACAAGAATGATAGGTGAGCGAGACTATAGTTGTATAAAGTTCACAAGTTGTAATTGCCCATGCGGTGTAAGACCGATAGGGAAGATTGTACAGTAGAAATACTTTGGCTTATGTGACGAACCTCTAGTGAATAGGGGATAGGGTAAGAAGTACCTTGAGATAAGAGAGATTTATTCCAGACTAAGAACGAGAAGTTAAGTGTGACGATGAGTCGGGTTATAGACTCATTTCGGGTCAACCGATAGTATGGAATCGGGTGATGTCAGTTAGAAATAGTCCCGTTAAGTGATAGGGTCCTGGGGATGCCAGGCCCAAGTTTAGTTAATCGTTGTACGAGTTTGTGGATGCGTTCCACCGGAACTAGGTCGTAAGGACCGAGAAGAGCCTTAGCGGAAATTCAAGTAGCTTAATGGCGTGTTTGATTAGTAACTCGAGTGGAGAAGCGAAAACGATATTGAGATTTTGTACGTGTACTAGATAAGTTTGAAAATGCGAGAAAGTATGACTAGTAAGGAAAGAAAGGAACCTCTAAGGATCCGTGTTTTGGGAAGATCGTAACCTTCGAGTTTTGTGGGAAGTCGCGGACGGAAGGTCCATTGTTATGTTTACGTATGTTATGGTGGCCATGTGTGGCATCGTTGGTCTTGTGCGCTTGATCGATAGGCGTAGTATAGAGATTGTCTTAGTGTGTATAGCTTGGCAATCGACTAAGAACATTCGGGGCGAATGTTTCTAAGGAAGAATGTTACACCCGTAAGTCCGGGACATGTAAAATAGAATATGCGAAGGAAACAAGACTTGAAAATTAGTACGAAAGGAAGAATTGTTTTTCCGGAAAATTTTCCGGACGTCGGAAAGGAAAAATGTTCGTTGTTGAGAATTGGATTCTCCAAATGCATTATTTGAAGAGTATGGAACTTTTAACCTTATGGAAATTTATTTTTACAGATTTGGTCACGTGGGGCCCACCCGAGGAATTTTACATTTTGTGGGGCCACGAGGGTTCTGAATTTTGTGGGCGAATGAGAGGCGACACGTGGCACCCCTCATGTGGTCTTGGACGAAAATGCAAGGGGTAGAATGGTCATTTGACCTATGTAGATGATAAGTCTTGCAGCTTGACATATTTGACCAGTCAACTTGTCCACACGGGCTTAATCCTTGTGATAATCATCCTAACCTCACATTTGTGGACATCTAAACCCTCCATTGTGTTATAAGTATACTACTAGTAGCAAGACAAGGTCTTGAAGACTTAGAAAAATTCACAACACTTTGTGCTAGCCATGTGCTCTCGGGTTTGCGAAAAGAAAGGAGAAAAATTTGTAGTTTTGATCCATTAGCCACAAGACTTTAACCCAATGTTCCTAAGGGTGTTGTAAGGTTATCTAAATAGAAAGATTTGGAAAAAGCGGAGTTTTCACGTTAGTCATGGCGGAAACTATTGGAGTTCTTCAACTTTGAAGTTGGAACTTGAAGATGGGTTCTTCATAGGCCTCTAAGGAGTGCTTGGAGCGGATTGGAACCTAAGGAAAGGAGCTAAGAATTGCTAAGGCGCGACTTTGGAATCTTGGAATTTTAAGGGCTTTGAAAGGTATAAATTTTGTCGTTTTAGTAGTTAAGACTTACTTATTGTTGTAGCTATGGATTTTAGCAAGCATGTGTTATATAGTATGAAGTTTGATATGTTTATGGGCTATTGGAACCCTAATCCGAAATCTAGCATGTTTAGCTTTAAGATTTCAATTCAAGTCGATTGTTAGTTAAGTCAATCACGTTGTATAAAGAAGGAAATGATAGTTGTTGCAGTTGTTTATGACTAAATAACATGTTGACCTAAGAACTTGGAATTTGGAAAAGGATTGGAAAAGACTTTGAATTGTTAGTTGTAGTTGGCCGAGAATGGCTTGGAGTTTTTAAACTATTTGGTATGAATTGTGGGGCGGAATTTTACACGTATTGTAAGGCGTGTAATCCCCTGTTTGGTTGTTGTTTGGAGCCTTAAATGTGGTTTGTTGGTTATTGTATTCGCTTGAAAAAGGTGGCAAAGTGAGTAGAAACAAAGGAAGTCTTTGCCCGATTTTCCGTAGAATTAGTGGTAGATACTTAGTATTATTGTGCGTAGAGACTAGAAGTTGATTGTCTTGTTGTGACCATTATAGGTTGACACTTCTCGTCTGGCGTATTCGGCTTAGCTTGTGGATATTAGCGAAAGGTATGTGAACTATCTCTCTTCTAGCATGATTCCTTAGAATAAAGAAAGTAAGTTCTACTCTTGAATGATCCATTCCTTGCTTGTATTTGGATTGCCTAAAATAGAATTTGTTCTATGTACTTCCTTGAGTGTACTTTGATCTTTAAATTGTAAGTAGTATAATCCATTTCCTTAGGGAAGTTTGGATTCTTAAAAGTGAAGGTATTTTTCTTAAAGTACATAGAGACTTGAAAAGGAAGTGGTTTCCAAATCTTTTGGCTAGTGCCTTAGTTCTAAAACCTAAAGGTCATTATAATGACTTTAGGGGAGTCAAAGGAGTGATTTACTTATTTGATTTAAAAGAGGAGAAATGACATGATTTAAGAGAAGTAACTTGCGTTAAGGGTGAAGTTACTTGAGGTTTAAAAAGTAGAAGAAAACTTGTTTTCTAACTATTAAGAGACTTGAAGTATTTTGAAAGTTAAGAACTTGATTTGTAAGTATGTGATACTTGGTTTTAATAGTATAAGTCTTTTGGTTATTGAAGGAATGGATATGTCTAAAACCATAAAGGGTTATAACGGCTTTATGGGAAGTTGGTTATAACGACTTTATGGAAGGTTTAGAAAGTTGTCTATTTTGATTAAATCGGCATAAGTTGCCTAGATTGTGAAAATTTGGAGTTACTTGATTTCAAGCTTTGAAATGAGTTTTCTAAAAGTGTAGTAACTTACTTTGAAAAATAGACACGCCTTGATACTACGGGTGTTAGTATCTTGGGGCTTTACATAGAAAGGAGTCTTTTATAAAGGAATGTACGTACGTAGTACTTTGGCTTGTTAAAAGAGAATTATTCTATGTATAACTTGATTAGTACTTTGGCTTGATAAATTGAGGATTTGTCTAAGTGTGCCTTGATAAGTACTTTGGCTTGTTAAAGAGAATTATTCTAAGTGTGCCTTGATAAGTACTTTGGCTTGTTAAAGAGAATTATTCTAAGTGTGCCTTGATAAGTACTTTGGCTTGTTAAAAGAGAATTATTCTAAGTGTGCCTTGATAAGTACTTTGGCTTGTTAAAGAGAATTATTCTATGTATGCCTTGATTAGTACTTTGGCTTGATAAATTGAGGATTTGTCTAAGTGTGCCTTGATAAGTACTTTGGCTTGTTAAAAGAGAATTATTCTATGTGTGCCTTGATTAGTACTTTGGCTTGATAAATTGAGAATTTGTCTAAGTATCTTTGTGATAAGTACTTGGGCTTGTTAATTGAGAATTGCCTATGTGTGCTGGAAATAGCCGGTTGTGTGCTATTGGTATGTCAGTCGTTTCGGGGTCATTCCCCGGGTTTGTGGCATTTGCATAATTCCGTGGATTTGCTACCCACGATCACGAGGAATACCTCGTGCGAGTCCGTAGGGCTTATGCGGGTGAAATAGTCCCACGCGGGCGTCCGACTATGCGAGAATACCTCGCGCGAGTCGTAAGGGCTTATGCGGGTGAAATAGTCCTATGCGAGGAATACCTCATGCGGGTCGAAAGGGCTTATGCGGGTGAAATAGTCCCACGCGGGGTCCGACCTATGCGAGAGTACCTACGCGGGTCCACGCGACCTATGCGGGTGAAATAGTCCCAGGAATAGGATTGCTAAATGATACTGCGGGCGGATGGTCCTGTTTGATCATGAGCTTCCTAGTTTATATTGTAAGGATACTATTGTTTACTCTCATTGTCAGTAAGGCACAATGTGTTGTATTTTGATTATCAAATATGTCCCCGGATTTGTTTGTGTTACCCTATGGTCATGCTTTAACGAGGTGGGATTAGGGGCATGGGACCACGAGGTATCGAGGACACAGGTGGGACTTGGTGTTCATGTATCCTTATCGTGTTATTACATCGGATCGCCGTGATGAGGAAGGATTCCACGCACGATTGATATTATGGGCGTGAGACCCATGGTTATATTGAGTAATGACTTTGAGGGCTGCGTCCGACTTGATATATTTGCTTATGTGTTATGTATCGTAGGTTGGATATCATACATGTCTCTGTGTTATTTAGGATCACTATGATTTTATTACGGTACTTTGCATTCACATACTTGGTACATTCTTCTTGACCTCGCCCGTGGCTGCGTTCATCTGCGAGTTTAGGTACGCAGTTCGGTGATCGGCAGGTGTAGGATCCTGCTCAGGGTTTTGGATAAGCTCCTTCTATTCCGGAGTTTATCTTTGGTATATGTCCTTCAGTACAGGCTTTGTATAGTTTTGGGTACGGCGGGGCCTTGTCGCGTCATAGTTCAGTTTAACTCCTAGAGGTCTGTATTCATATGTGGGATTGGACTCATGTACAGTGTAGTGTCTTTTGTTTATGTATATATGGCAGCCTTGTCGGCTTTGCCACTTGCGACGCTTGTTTTAAAAAAATGAGGTGTTATTTGATTCGCGGCTTACTTGTATTGTTAAGGTAGAAGGTGCCAGTAGGGCACGATCACGCCCGGTTCGGACAGTGTGATTGGAGGCGGTACATCCGTTTTCCATGTGTCCATGTTGCGGAAATGTATTGGAGATCCATCTGTGAGCGCACGGTTCATGATGTCTAAGTGACGGAGGAGTTATCGTATGAGAGAGTCCCATAGCGATACTCGATCGTCAGTTAGGCGACTTCGGACGAAAGACGTGGCTTCGTCAAGGTCTATGGTGGAACGAGCAGGAGGAAATGACGTGGGAAGCAGAGGATGACATGATGAAGAAGTACCCTCACCTATTTCCTATACCTCCAGGTAACCCACTTTCCTGCTTGTTAGTTTTTATTTAGCATTTACGCTTCAGTATGTTGTGGCTCGTGAAGCTTCTTTATTTGCAAAAGAATAGTTAAGAGGGTCTATGTCGATGTTGTGATTTGAGTAAGCCTAAAAGGAACATTCGGGACGAATGTTTCTAAGGGGGGGAGAATGTTATACCCCGTAGTTCGGACCCTACGTATGAGGGTGTACGAAAGCATGTAAGACTTAAAATTTTCTAAGGATAGGTTGACGGATTGTTCCGGTCGGGTTTTAGTCAACTTTGAGACGGGTTATGACCCGGTACATTGAGAGTTCCTAAGTGTTTCAAAGGCCTAGGGCATAGTTCGTGGAGTCTAGATTCCAACGCAACCAACCGCTAAGCCGATAGGGCGTCGGAGTAGAAAGTTATGAGAGTTACAAGTTCAGGCGCAATCGGACGTAAATGTGTTTGGACAAAGCGCGAGGGCGGCCGGATGCGAGGCAGCGCGCCGAAAGTACCGAGGGGTCGCTGAAGTTGCAGCGCGGCAGCCAGATAACGGCGCGCACGAAAGTTCGAGAGGCTGCGGAGGTTTGTGTATGGCCGAGGCGGGATTTTGGGCGGAAAAACTTAGGAAAAGTCAGATTTTTCTTTTAAAAGACCTTGGGAGGGTGACAAGTGTCCCCCCCCCCATCTGTTTTCTTGCATGCAATATATTGACCAAGTCTTGAAGACTTGGTCATCTTCCAATTTATCTGTCTCTAAAGATTAAGCTCCCCCGTCTCTCTAAAATTCCAAGAGATATTTTAGCCTTAGGAGAAATCTGGAAAGTAAAAGGCAAGAAGGAAACTTGTGGCTAGCTTGTGAAGGTGGTTGTGGTGGTATTCTTGGAAAGGAGGCTAGCAAAAATTATTGGAATAAATTTGGCTAAAGCTCTAAGGTAATGGTTCCTCCTTTATAATTAGTTTTTAGTGTTGCATGTTAAGAAGAAAGAACTTGTGGTAGTAAATAATGCTCTTAGACTCATTGCATGTAAGAACTATGGTTTGAATGTGAAGGAATTGGTTAAGAAGATATTATGAGCATGTTGTAGCCTAAAAACTACCTTAAAATTGTTAAGTGAATTGTTGTACCTTATGGGGCAGAATTTTACACACCCAAGTTAGGTGTGTAATCCCCTTTGAAATGTTGGATTGTTGAGCCTTAAATGTGGCGTTTGGATGATAAATTCGGCCTTGAGAAAGGTGGCAAAGTGAGTAGAAACATAGGAAATCGCCCAATTTTCATAGAATTTAGTGGCTTTGAGTTTAGATTATTCTACATTGAAATTAGAGGTTAATAACCGTATCATGGTTATTTTAGGTTGACATATTACTTGCGGTAGTTTGGACTTAGCAAGTGGATTGATCAAAAAGGTATGTGAAGCTTTCCTAACTCTTGAGCATGAATAGATGAAACTATGTAGTACGGTAGACGTACAAGATTTGGTATTCTTACTTGTTTTAAGTATATAATGACTTGTTTCGTTTTAAGAGTGTATAAGTCCCTTAGTTAGTGGAAAAGTATGATTTTACTAAAGTGTAGAGTTAATATAACAACTTTATGGGAAGTTGGTTTATTAGCTTCATAAAAGGTTAATGACAGGAGATTTACTCTAAGTAAGATAAGTATACGAAGAGGCAAATTGGTTTTAAGGCATCAATTGCCCAAGAGTTTTTTTTGTATAAAGAAGAGTCATTTTTAAAAGAGTTGAAGCATGTAGTACTTGGGTTAAATTCCCGGTGTTCTTTTATTGAAGATATGATTAAGTGCCTTAAGTCAACTAAAATGAGAGGGTATATGAACAAGACTAATAAGAGGTTATAAGTTTTCTTAACTTATTTATGATTATGATATGATGACAGTTTGAGCTAGGGTAAGAGTATATCGGCGGCAAGCCCCAAGATCGTTATACCACCTTCTCGTGGTAAGAGTATGTCCGGGCAAGCCCCAAGATCGTCATACCACCTTCTTCAGTGTAAGAGTATATCTGAGGGGCAAGCCCCAAGATCGTTATACCATCTGCTTCAGTGTAAGAGTATATCTGAGGGGTAAGTCCCCAAGATCGTTATACCATCTGCTTCAGGGTAAGAGTATATCTGAGGGGTAAGTCCTCAAGATCGTTATACCACCTGTTCCGTGGATTTGCTACCCATGATGCGAGGAATACCTCATGCGAGTCCTTATGGGCTTATGCGGGTGAAATAGTCCCATGCGGGCGGGTACAGCCTATGCGAGGAATACCTCATGCGGGTCCACAGGATCTATGCGGTGAAATAGTCCCGCGAGTAGGGGTGCTTATTGATACTACGGCGAGGTACCCTGTTTTGATCCTAAGGCCCCTATTTTATGCAGTATTATATATATATACTTGTCACTCTCATTGTTAGTAAGGCACAGTAAAAGGTATTTTGATTTTCTTCCATGACTCCAGCTTACTTTTAGACTTATGATATCATTATTACAGTATTTTCCAGCTTTACATACTTGGTACATATTGTGTACTGACCCCCTTCCTCGGGGGCTGCGTTCATGCCGCAGGTAAGGGTAAGCAGATTGAGGATCCTCGTTCTTAGGATCACTATTCCGGTGTCAGAAGCTCCATTCCTCCGGAAGCTGGTGTGTTGGTACGGATATTCCACGATCATAGGTATTTTGTACATTCGAGGTATGGCGGGCCCCTGTCCGCACGCTTTTATCTGTAGAAGTGCGTGGTCACATATATGTTTTGGGCTATAAGAACCAGTTGTACTACTACTTTGTTTAAGTATGTTTTATGGAAGGCAGCCTTATCGGCTGGCCAGTGATGTTTACCCTTTTATAAAGTTATGTGTTATGTATGTTCCGCTGCTATTCTCTGACATATACCTGACAGGGTACCCCGGTAGGGTACCAGTCGCGGCCCCGGGGTTGGGTCGTGACAATTATTCATTATGGGGTCATTCCCCGGGTTTGTGGCATTTGCATATTCCATGGATTTGCTACCCACGATGCGAGGAATACCTCATGCGAGTCCGCAAGGGCTTATGCGGGTGAAATAGTCCCGTGCGGCGGGTCCACCTATCGAGGAATACCATGCGAGTCCGTAAGGGCTTATGCGGGTGAAATAGTCCCATGCGAGGAATACCTCACGCGTCCACGCGACCTATCACGCGTGGAATAGTCCCGAGAGTAGGGTTGCTTAATGATCTGCGCGCGGGTGGCCTGCTGATCGTGAGCTTCCTATTGTATATTGTAAGTATACTACTATTTACTCTCATTGTTAGTAAGGCACGATGTCATCGTAATTTGATTATCATACATGTCTCCGGCTTTGTTTTAAACTATGATGTAATTACAGTATTTTCCAGTTTTACATACTTGGTACATATTGTGTACTGACCCCCGTCCTCGGGGGCTGCGTTCATGACGCAGGAAAGGGTAAGCAGGTGGTGGATCCTCATTCTTAGGATCACTTATCGACGTCGAAGCTCCATTTCTCGGAGAGGTCTCTTTTGGTACAGTCTTTCCCTGATGTTGTAGATTTATGTACATTCAGGGGTATGGCGGGGCCCTGTCCCATCACAGTTGTTATTCCTAGAGGTCTGTATTCACATATGTGGTTCACCGTAGAACCGAGTTATATGATTGTACTTTTGATTATGTTTATATTATGGAAGGTGGCCTTATCGGCTAGCCGTGATGTTTATTGTTTACACATGTGTTTATGTTGTGTATGTTCCGCTGCTATTCTCTAATGTATATCTGAACGGGCTGCCCAGGTATGGCACCAGTCGCGGCCCGGGGTCGGGTCGTGACAATTTCTAAAGGTGTTGTGACTTGTCTTGAAAAGTAATTTTGACTTGATACTACGGTTAATAGTATCTTGGAAGTTTTATATGAAAGAGAGTCATTTTTAAAACAGTGGAAGTATGTAGTACTTTGGGTTAAATTCCCGGATCTTTATAAAGGACATGTTAGTGCCTTAAGTAAACTAAAATGAGAGTGTATGTGAACAAGAATAATAAGAAGTTAGGGGGATTCTTAACTTACTTATATATTGTATGATAGCCGGTTTTGTGCTAGTGGTATATTATTCATTACGGGGTCATTCCCCGGGTTTGTGGCATTTGCATATTCCGTGGATTTGCTATCCACGATGCGAGGAATACCTCATGCGAGTCCGTAAGGGCTTATGCGGGTGAAATAGTCCCATGCGGACGGATACAGCCTATGCGAGGAATACCTCATGCGAGTCCGTAAGGGCTTATGCGGGTGAAATAGTCCCATGCGAGGAATACCTCATGCGGGTCCACGCGACCTATGCGGGTGAAATAGTCCCAGGAGTAGGATTGCTTAATGATACTGCGGGTGAGTGGTCCTGCTTTGATCATGAGCTTCCTATTTTATATTGTAAGTATACTACTATTTACT
This sequence comes from Przewalskia tangutica, assembly GCA_029844215.1. Lineage (NCBI taxonomy): Eukaryota > Viridiplantae > Streptophyta > Magnoliopsida > Solanales > Solanaceae > Przewalskia > Przewalskia tangutica. Next base: position 714,211 of record JAQGDG010000030.1, read on the forward strand.
CTCATTGTTAGTAAGGCCTGCATGTCGTAATTTGATTATCATACATGTCTCGGCTTTGTTTTAAACCTATGATGTAATTACGTATTTTTCCAGTTTACATACTTAGTACATATTGTGTACGACCCCCTTCTGGGCTGCGTTAAATGCCGAGGTAAGGGTAGCAGTGGTGGATCCTCATTCTTGGATCACTTATCGACGCCCAAGCTCCATTTCTCCTGAGGCTTGTCTTTTTAGTACAGTCTTTCCCAAGTTGTAGATTTATGTACATTCAGGTATGGCGAACCCGTCCATCGTTGTTATTCCTAGGTCCATAGTCACATGTTGTGGTTTGGGGCTGTAAGAACCGAGCTGTACAATTTTTCTTGGATTATGCATATTTTATGGAAGGTGGCCTTATCGGCTAGCCTGTGTTATTATTATCTAAATGTGTATGTTCATTGCTATTCTCGATGTATACACAGGGTGCCCAGTAGGGCACGATCGCGCCCAGGGTCGTCGTGACACTAGTAGACGACTACCGCACGATCTCGAGAGAGAAGAATGGAAACAAATCCTAAATGTCTGCGCCTCACGATTATAGATGTGGTGCGCGACATCAATAATCAAGACTACTGTACACCGCCTGTAGACACTTTCCGAGGACTAAGCCTTCGATACTTTTGTCACGACCCGACCGGGCATGGTGCCCTACTCAGGCACCCTTACAGTATACATCGAGAGATAAACAAGAACATACATAAACTTAATAATGAAATAAATACTAGGTTAGCCGATAAGGCTACCTCTCTGGATATAAACAAATCCAAAAGCAGTTACCTCTAAAAAAAAAAATTATAAAGTGACCCACAAGATATGAATACAGACCTAAGAGTTTACATAACAACCGTGGACGTGGCCCCGCCATACCCCAATTTACAAAAGTCAAGAACTTCAGGAACCCTACCAAAGACAAAGCCTCGAGAAATGGAGCTTTCAGGCGAACCGTGATCCTGTGAGTGCGGATCAACAAGCTATGTACCTCAACCTGCGGCCTGAACGCATCCCCCCGAAGGAGGTCAGTACAAAAATATGTACCAAGTATGCAAAACTGAAAGTACTGTAATTTAAATCATAATAGTCAAAAATACAGCTGAAGACATATATGATAACCCAATTAAGACAACGTGCCTTCATCAAGTGGAAGTAATGAAAGTCGCTTTACCTTATGCACTGTTTAAATATATGAACGATAGTCACACCTGGGCTATGAACACCAAATTTCAAATATCAAAGAGCGCGTGGGATTCCCATCACCGCCAGGTGTAAAATCTAACCATGTGACGCTCCCGTGGCATCCTACCTCACTGTCGGCGTACACACATACAACACATATAAACCTATATATATATCTCATGCCCGTGGAATCCCTCATCTCGGGTACATGACTTCATGGGGAGCTAATCCATGGAGTAGTAATCGTATCCGGGAATTTAACCCGCATCCTGGTCGCATGCCTCGGAATCCCTCATCGTAAGCATGTCCAAGGCGCATGCCTCGGAATCCCTCATCGTAAGCATGTCCAAGGACCAACCATACTGGAAGCATACCCGTGGAATCCCACATCACTGCCGGTACGTCCAGATAAGCTCATACTAGGACCATGGAAGCATACCCGTGGAATCCCACCTCACTGCCGGTACGTCCAAGTAAGTTCACAATAAGACAATGGAAGCATCCCCGTGGAATCCCACATCACTACCGGTACGTCCAAGTAAGTTCACAATAAGACAATGGAAGCATACGTGGAATCCACATCACCGCTTGCACATCCAAGTAAGTTCACAATAAGACAATGGAAGCATACCCGTGGAATCCCACATCACTGCCGGTACATCCAGATAAAATCATAACTTCTTTAGACTTCCATTAACATACAAAATGGATCTCATTTTATGACCTTAAGGCACTTTTCATATCACTTAACAAGTCCGGGGAAAATTCAACCCAAAGTACTATATATTTCTATTCTTTCCAAAGATCCTTCCACATAAGACCCCAAGATACTAACACCGTAGTATCAAGGCTTATCTACATTTCAACAAGTCATCAGTACTTTTAGAAATATGCTTGCTTCTAAATCAAGTGACCTCCTTTAAACTTTAAGCAATTGATGCCTTTAAATCAAATTGCCCTTCTTAGTTTCAATTCTTTCATCTAGGTTTACTTATTAGAAAAACCATTTCTTTAACCTTCCATAAAGTTATTATAACCAACTTCCCATAAAGCCGTTATACTAACTTTATGCTCTAGACAACCGTTCTTTTTATGACCAAGAGACTTGTACTTCAAAACAAGTTACACAACTTTCAAAAGGCTTCAAGTCTCTTTACTTTAGAAGACAAGGTTCTTATCTTTATAATAGTTCCATACTTTTTCACATCAAGGAGTCCTTGTCTACCCCATTAGAATAACCCATTCTTATAACCTTTCCTCAAGGACAAGTGAGTTAGTCCTCTAACTCAACCGACTAGGCATTTTTAAAACAAGTCAAGTATATCAAAATGACTTTACTTTATTTAAATCACGTCGTCACCGTACCACTACGCTTATAACTACTCATGCTCAAGTGATAAGAAAGTTTCCACATACCTCTTATGTTTAATCCACTTGCCAAGTCCAATATGCCGTCCGTAGATGTCAACCTATAATGACCATAATTCGTCTATTAGTTTCTAGCTTCAACGTAGAATATTCTAATGTAAAGTCCCTTGTTCTACGGGAAAAATTGGACAACACTTTCTTTGTTTCTACGTACTTTTCCACCTTTTTCAAGGTCCGAATTCAATAACCAAACGCCGCATTTAAGGCACAACAATTCAGCTAACCAAAAGGGGATTACACGCCTTTACAGGACGCGTAAAATTCTGCCCCACAATAATACAAAACAATCCAATAATTCCAAGTCACATTCGGCTACAATATCACCACAATTATCAATTTCCTTTTAATCCAACTCGTTATTCCAACATGTTATATAAATCATAACCAATTATATACCCTCCTATTTATAACATGCAACGATTTATAGTTAACAACCGAATTGATTCAACATGAGTGGCTAACATGCCCATTTTCGGTTTTCAACAAGACGACAAGATCCAAATCTTTTCAAACTTTAACATAACAACCACATGCTCATTTCTTAACTACTAAAACTTGAAATCTTCATTTACACGAAGGTGAAGATTTTACCTCAAGAAGCCCTCTTTCCAAATCTTCTTCACTTTAAAATTACCCACACGAGCCTCTGCAAGCTTGCCAACACTTATCCTTCTGAAGCCTTTCCAAAAATCTCACCGGGTTCATCAATTTGAGAGAGAGAGAGGAATTTTTCTTAAGTAAACCTCTTGCAAATGGCCAAGTCTTGAAGACTTGGTCCTAAAATAAGACCCTCCTTGGTCAAAAGATGGGAGGGACACTTGTCACCCTCCCATAGGCCTTCTATCAAAATATCCCTATTTTTCGCCGCTTTCGTAAAAATCCGCCTTGGCGCTGCCTGCCGCCAGGCGCGCGCTGCAACCTCGGAGGATTTTCAGAAATATCGGCTGCGGCCTGGCACGACGGCCGCTCGACGCTCTGGGAAATCGTCCTCTGCGTCGACCACGTAACTTCTAACGCGTAACTACCCGATGTTCAAACGACGAGTGGTTTGTTGCGTTGGAAACTAGACTCAACGAACTTCATACTAGTCTTTTAAAACTCCTCAACACTCCTAAAGAATTAGGGGATATACCGCTCCAAAGTTGACTGAAATCCTGCCCCCAACCTTTTGCCAACCTAAATTCCAAATTCAAATCTTATTTCCTTTCGTATTTCTTAACTTATCCTCTTGAATTTACGGGGTGTAACAGTAACATGCGACGATTCTAATTAACGACCAAATTGTAATCCAACTTCAAAAGGCTTATATGACATTTCAGATTTTAGGCTACAACAATCCATAACACTTATAAAACTTCAACACATACACTTCATGCTAGCAAACATGTAAGGCTAACAACAATATATAATCTTGTAACACTTTAAGAGACAAGATTATTACCTCAACGAGTCTTAGTCCAACTTCAAATCCGAAGTCGCTCCCTAGCAACTTAGAGCCTCTTCGACACTTCAATCCGCCACTTGAGACCCTTAGAATATCACGAACAACTTTCCTTTAATCTTCCAAACAAAACCTAGAAAAGCAACTAGGTTTTCACCTTGCTACTAATACGAAAACTATCTTTTTCCGGGATTTTTCTATTGAGATACCCTTAAAATATCCTCATGAACCTTGGTTTAAAGTGTGGAGCTTAATGGACAACTAACAAAAAAAAATCTCTTTTCTTGGTAGTGAACCCGAGAGCACCATAGAGTGTTCTTCAAATTTTTCTTGAAATTTAGCTAAGTGTGGAGCTTGTCTTGCTACTAGTACTACTATATAGTAACATGGAGGGTCAAGATGTGCCCAAATGTGTGGCTTGGATGAAGTTCTATTAAATATCAAGACATGTGGTCCCATTGACTAAGTCAATATTATCAAGCTCTTCAACTTGCAAGACTTTGTCATCCTAACAATGGTCAAATGACCCTTATACCCATGGTATTTTTTGTCCAAGCTCACTTAAAGGGGGTGACACGTGTCGCCTCCCATTCAATCCAATATTTCGTTTTCCGACAATTTCATAATTAGATAAATTTTTACAAGTCTCTAATCTTAACATTTCGAAGTTCTTACGCACGCTCTTAAAACATGCCCTATAAATACGGTGTAATGTATATTCGTGTGCAGTGGGGCCTTGTCCGTCATAGTATTTGTCCAAACTCTTAGAGGTCTGTATTCATACGTGGGCTAGGCTGCCAGAGTTGTATTTACATTATTGAGCAGTGTAGACCACTTTTGGGTGATTTATATTATGGCGGCCTTATCGGCTTTGCCTTTGTTTTAAAAAAAGAGTGTTATTTATCATCCGCAGCTTATTGTGTTGTATGAATAGAAGGGTGCCTGTAGTGGCACCATCGCGAGCAGTGCGGGCGTGACACTTGCCACTTGTCCTCTCATTTCGCCACACGCCACCTAAGGGGTGACACGTGTCGCCTCCTATTCGCCCAAAATATTTCATCTCCGAAAACATCCATAATGGCCAAAATCTCAAAATAATGCTGGGCCCAAATCAGAATTTCTCCCGTGGGCCCCACGTGACCAATTCCGGAAAATAAAATTCCATAATTCCCTAATATTCCAAGAAGTCCAAATACCAAAATTGAGAATCCAATTCCCAATAATAAACCTTTTTCCTTCACGAGGTTCGGAATATTTTCCGTCGGACATTCAAAATTTTCTTCTCTTTCGTACTTAGTGTTATATTCTCGTACGTACGTCCTCACATACATACTCTGGAACTACGGGGTGTAACAATATCTCAATAGAAAGATCCCGGAAAAGTTTCATTTTTACATTAGTCGCAAGGTGAAAACATAAGTCGTTTTCATAGTTTTGTGTGGAAATTGAAGGAAAGTTGTTTGTGAACTTCTAAAGGCTTCAAATAGCGGATTGGAGCGTGAAGGAAAGGAGCTAAGTTGCTACGGAGCGACTTCGGATCTTGAAGTTGGATTAAGGCTTGTAAAGGTAACAATCTTGTCCTCTTAGTGATTAAAGATTACTTATTGTTGTAGTCATATATATATGCAAGCTTGAGATATATATATGGAGATTGAAATGTTATGGAACATTTGGATGGAATCCGAAACTAGCATGATTTAGCCTTCAAGATTGTAATCCAATTTAGTTATTAGTTTAGTCGTCGCATGTTATCTAAAGAGAGGATTGTAGTTGTTATTATCGATTGCGGCTATATAACATGTTAGACTAAACAACTTGGATTGAAATTGGAAAAGCCTTTGTGTTGTTGTACCTCGAATTGCCGAGAATGACATTGAATTATTGGACTAGTTTGATATCAATTGTGGGGCAGAATTTTACACGTCTTGTTAGGCGTGTAATCCCCTTTTGTTAGCTACATTGTTGAGCCTTAAATGTGGCATGTTTGGTTATTGAATTCGGGCCTTGAAAAAGGTGGAAAAGTACGTAGAAACAAAGGAAGTGCTGTCCGATTTTCCGTAGAATAAGTGACTTTACACTTAGAATATTCTACGTTTGAAGCTAGAAGTTAATAGACGTATTATGGTCATTATAGGTTGACATACTATGTACGTCATATTGGACTTAGCAAGTGGATTGAACCGAAGAGGTATGTGGAACTTTTCTTATCTCTTGAGCATGAGTAGATGTAAATGTATAGTACGGTAGACGTACGAGATTTAAATGAATTTAGTTTCATTTGGTATCCTTGACTTGTTTAAAGAATGTCCAAGTTGGTTGAGTTAGAGAATTAACTCACTTGTTTTAAAGGTTAAAGATGTCTTAGTTTCTAAAGCATAAAGTTAGTATAACGGCTTTATGGAAAGTTGGTTATAACAACTTTATGGGAAGTTAAAAGAATGGTTTGTTTTAGTAAAGCAAGCACGGATAAATGACTTGAAATAAAGAATGGAAATTTGATTTAAAGGTATCCATTGCTTAAAGTTTTAAAGTAAGGGTCACTTGGTTTAGAAGCCTAAAAATGTATTTCTATATGTATAGTGACTTGTTTTGAAATGTAGACAAGCCTTGATACTACGGGCGTTAGTATCTCGGGGATTTTATACGAGAAAGAGTCATTTTTGAAAGGATAAGGTACATAGTACTTTGGGTTAAATTCCCAGATTTTTAATGACATGTTAGTGCCTTAAGTAAACTAAAATGAGAGTGCATAATAATTAAGGCTAATAAGAAGTTAGAGGATTTCTTAACTTGCTTATGATAATTATGATAAGCCGGTGGTGCTTATGTTATGTATGATAGCCGGTTGTGCTAGTGTTATATTATTCTTGCGGGGTAAACCCCCGAGTTACTATTTATTCCATGGATTTGCTACCCATGATGCGAGTGCGGCGTTTGTACTCATTGCGGGCCCACCGGGCCTAAGCGGGTGAAATAGTCTGTCTTGGGTGAAATAGTCCCACGTGCGTAGCAAATCGCTCCATTACGTTTCCACAGACCTATGCGGGTGAAATAGTCCCAAGAGTAGGATTGCTTAATGATACTACGCGGGTGGCCTACTTTGATCATGAGCCTCCTATTTTATGCAGTAAAGTATACTCTTGTTTACTCTCATTATTAGAAAGGCACGGTGTACTGTTATTTGAGTTATCATACATGTCTCCAGCTTTATTTTAGACTATATGATTTCATTTCAGTATTTTCAGTTTTACATACTTGGTACATCTTGTCGACCCCCTTTCCTGGCTGCGTTCATGCCACGGTAGGGTGTAGCAGTGTGGATCCTCACTCTTAGGATCACTGATCAGTTGTCAGAAGTTCCATTTCTCCAGAGGCTTGTCTTTTGGTATGGTTTCCCTGATATTGTAGATTTATGTACATTCAGGGGTATGGCGGGGCCCTGTCCCATCACATTTGTTATTCTTAGAGGTCTGTAGTCATATCTTGTGGATTGGGTGGTAAGAACAAAGATGTAACTATTTTATTTTGGGTTATGTATATTTCACGAAAGGTGGCCTTATCGGCTAGCCTGCTGATTTTTTTACTGTTTAAGTATTTTATGAGTTTATGTATGTTCCACTGCTATTCTCTGATGTATACCTGTAAGGGGTGCCCAGGTAGGGCACCAGTCGCGGGCCCGGGGACGGGTCGTGACATCAAGGGTGAGCACCAGAAGCCCAGTGGGCTATCATCGACGGTTGAGATCCCGACTTAGAAGTGGGAGGTGATTAATATGGATTTTGTTACCGGGTTGCGTCGTACTCAGAGGAAGTGTGACTCCCTGGGGGTCATAGTAAACATGCTGACGAAATCAGCCCATTTTTCTCCCGGTTAGGACCACTTACTCGGCTGAGGATTATGCTAGATTATATAGCATGAATATTGTGAGACTGCACGGAGTTCCTACATTATGATGTCAGACAGATGAGCTCGGTTCTGGCTAACCTGAGGTTTTCGAAGGATTAGGAACACGGTGAGTTTCATGTTGCATTTCACCTCGGCCGACGGACAGCGAACGCATCATCCGTGCTCGAGGATAGGTTGCGGGCTGTGTTATTGATTTCGAAGATGGTGGGAGGATTAATTGCCTCTTGTTGAGTTTGCGTATAACAAAAGTTGTCATTCCAGTATTCAGATGGCCCTGTATGAGGCCTTGTATGAAAGAAAGTGTAGATCGCCGGTTGGTTGGTTCGACGTAGGCGAGGTTCGGTTAATTGGCCCAGACTTGATTCACGGTCGTGGATAAGCGGCTTATCGAGAAAAGATTATTAGCAAGCCAGTTCGATAGAAGTTTTATGCAGAGAATTGACGTCGACACTTAGAATTCGAGTTCTACGAGTGAATCTTCTTACAGTCATAACCTATGATGTGTGCGATGAGGCTTGGTAAGAAAGAGAAACTAAGCCCAAGGTACATTGGGCCTTATCAGATTGTCCGTAGAGTAGGCAAGGTTGCCTATGAGCTAGATATGTGTCCGCTTGGGAGGCATGTACATCCGATCTTCCATGTTGTTATGTTATGGGAGTGTATCGGAGATCCATCGAGTTTCCGGTTAGTGATGTCCGCTGACAGAGGGTTATCGTATGAGAGAGTCCCATAGAGATACTTGATCGCGGTGTCACGACTGACCGGCGCGGCGGTGCCCTACCCGCACCGTTCGGTATACATCGAGAGAATAGCGGAACATACACAACATACAACATGTTTAGACAATAATAACACAGGCTGGCGATAAGGCGCGCTTCCATAAAATATGCATAATCAAAGAAAGCGTAAAACTCGGTTCTTACATTTAAACCTGACATGTGACTACGCACCTTAGGAATAATAACATTGGTGGGACGGGGCCCGCCATACCCACAATGTACAAAAGCTACAACATCGTGGAAAAAGCGTACCAAAAGATAAGCCTCCGAGAAATGGAGCTTACGACGTCGATAAGTGATCCTAAGAATGAGGATCCACCACTGCTACCTACTGCGGTATGAGCAGCGACCAGGAAGGGGTCGAAGACACAATATGTACTAAGTATGTAAAGCGGAAAATCGTAATTACATCATAAGTTTAAAACAAAGCGGGAGACATGTATGATAATAAAAATTACGATTACAGTGCCTTACTAACAATGAGAGTATCGATAGTATTAGACAACATAAAAATAGGAAGCTCACGATCAAAGCGAGACCATCCGCGCGAGATCATTAAGCAATCCTACTCTCGGGACTATTTCACCCGCATAGTCGTGTGGACCCGCATGAGGTATTCTCGCGATAGCTGTATCCTCCCGCATGGGACTATTTCACCCGCATAAGCCCATAAGGACTCGCATGAGGTATTCCTCGCATTGTGGGTAGCAAATCCACGGAAACAGGTGGTATAACTATCTTGGGGATTTACCCCTCAATTATACTCTTACCCTGAAGCAGGTGGTATAACTATCTTGGGGATTTACCCCTCAGATATACTCTTACCCTGGAGAAGGTGGTATAACTATCTTGGGAATTTACCCCTCAGATATACTCTTACCCTATCTCAACCGGCCATCATACATAAAGTAAGCAAGTTAAGAAATCCTCCTAACTTCTTATTCATATACAATCTCATTTTAGTTTAGTTAAGGCACTAACATATCTCTTATGAAAATCCGGGAATTTAACCCAAGTACTACATACTTCTATTCTTTAAAACAAATGACTCTTTTTAGTATAAAACTTCCAAGATACTATTAACCATAGTATCAAGTCAAAATCACTTTTCAAGACACATCACAATACCTTTAGAAATAAAGTTAGGTTTCTAAATCAAGTGACCCCTTTTCTTATAAAACCTTAGGCAAGTGATGCCTTAAAATCAAATTGCCTTTTCATTAAACCAAGTCATTTATCTTTCCATAAAGCAAATATAACCAACTTACCATAAAGTCGTTACATTCACTTTATACCTTAGCCAAATACAATTTCATATCCAAGGGACTTATACGTTTAAAACGGAACAAGTATCACATACTTTAAAACTCTTCAAGTCCCTTAACTTTAATAAAACTTAAGACATCCTTAATACTTTCAAAGAAGTGAGTTAATCTCCTAACTCACCCGACTTGGCTATTCATAAAACTAGTAAAGGATATCAAGGTCTTGTACGTCTACCGTACTACATACGTGTAACTAGTCATGCTTAAAAGATAGGAAAAGTTCTACATACCTCTTCGGGTCAAACCACTTGCCAAGTACAATGTCCCGCCCGTAGTATGTCAACCTATAATATCCATAATACGTCTATTAATGCCTTACTTCAAACGTAGAATATTATAAGTGTAAAGTCTCTAAATTCTACGGAAAATCGGACATCACCTCCTTTGTTTCTACTTACTTTGCCACCTTTTTCAAGGCCGGATACAATAACCAAACACGCCACATTTAAGGCCCAATCAATGCAATTAACAATAGGGGATTACACGCCTACTAGACGTGTAAAATTCCGCCCCACAAACGATATCAAACTAATACAAACTACTAGCCCAATTTCGGCCACATTGAGATGCAACAATACCAATTCTTATCCAATTTCCATTTCAATCCAAATTGTTAGCATAACATGATATCAAGTCGCAATCTATTATACTACTATAATCTTCAAGTAAGTAACATGCGACGATTCTAGTAAACGACCAAATTGTAATCCAACTTCACATGGTTTACACTACATTTCGTATTTTTAAGGCTACAAGCAATCCATAATACTTATAAGCTTCAACACATATACTTCATGCTAGCAACATGTAAAGCTAACAACAATATAAATAATCTTGTAACACTTTTAAGAGACAAGATTATACCTCAACGAATCTTAATCCAACTCCAAATCCGAAGTCGCTCCTTAGCAACTTATAGCCTCTTCAAGATACTTCAATCCGCTAGTTGAGACCCTTAGAACAACACCAACAAATTTCCTTCAAACTTCCAAACAAAACCTAGAAAGCAACTAGGTTTTCACCTTGCGACTAATACGAAAACTATCGTTTTCCGATATTTTTCTATTGAGATACACTTACAATACACTCAAGGACCTTGGTTTAAAGTATGGAGCTTAATGGACAAGAAACAAAAAAAATTCTTTTTCAAAATGCCTTGAACCCGAGAGCAACCTTGAGTGTTCTTCAATTTTCTTGAAATTTTTTCTAAGTATTGGCATTAGTCTTGCTACTAGTAGTATTATATAGGGACATGGAGGGTCAAGATGTAAACAAATGGGTGGTTTGGATGAGGTCTTACTAAATATCAAGACTTTGTGGACCCTTTGACTAAGTCAATTATGTCAAGCTCTCTACTTGCAAGACTTAGTCATCCTACAAAGGTCAAATGACCCTTTAGCCCTTGCTAAAATCGTCGAGAGCAACCATAAGGGGTGACACGTGTCGCCTCCCATTCGTCCTGATATTACGTTTCCGACAATTTCATAATTCCGATAAATTTTTACAAGTCTCAAATCTTAACACTTATGAGTTCTTACGTACGTTCTTAAAATATGTCCTGTAGATACGGGGTGTAACAGCCAAGTCAGGCAACTACAGACTAAGGACGTGGCTTCCGTCAAAGTCTTGTGGCGGGATGATATTGAAAGAGAAGATGATTTGGGGAGCCGAGGAGGACATGAAGAAGAGTACCCACACTTGTCCTCTACACCTACAGGAAATTCGCTTCCCTACTTGTCAATTTAAAATTGACCTGTTTGCCTAAGTATTATTATGTGGCATATGTGATTATGTAAGGTATGGTTAAAGGGAACTATGTCGTTACCTAATTAGATTGGACTCCGAAAGAACATTCGGGGACGAATGTTTATAAGGAGGGGATAATGTTACACCCCGTAATTCTAGGACATGTATAAGAGAATAGAAGGGAGAACACAAGACTTAAAAATTTGAACGAAAGAAAGAATTGTTTTCCGAAGGAAAAATCTTCCGAATCACGGGAGGGAAAATTGTTCGTTAATGAGAATTGGGTTCTCAAATTTGTTCTTTGAGACTTTTAGAATTTATCGGAATTATGGAATTCTATTTTCATAGTTGGATACGTGGGGCCCACTCGGGAAATTTTATGTTTTGTGGGGCCCACAAGGTTTCCAATATTTTGACCAATTATGGAAATTTTGGGAAATAAAATTCTATGGACGAATGGGAGGGTGACACGTGTCACCCCCCCCCCCCCCCACACATGGTCTTGGTCGAAATGACCAAGGGCTTGTTGATCAAGTCTTGAAAGTTAAGGCTTGACATTATTGACCAAGTCAAGAAAGCCAAGTGGAGCTTGATTTATTGACCACACATTTGGATTAATCTTAGCCCATGATTTAATTATATATACTACTACTACTAGTAGCAAGACAAGTTAACACTTAGAAAAAAATATCAAGAATGTTGGAGGAGAGAGGGGGCTCTCGGCCAAGCTCCTAATGGAGAGAGAAAAAAATTGTAATCTTGCTTCATAAATCCCAATATTCAAACCTTAGATCCCTAGAGGTATTCTAAGGATATCCCAATACAAAAATCCCGGAAAAACTACGTTTTTACATTAGTCGCAAGATGAAAACCTAAGGTGTTCTTCAACTTTGAAGTTGGAAATTGAAGAGAAGTTGGTTATGAACTTCTAAGGGTTGCTTGGAGTGGATTGAAACGTCAATAAGAGGAGCTAAAGTTGCTAAGGATCGACTTTGAATCTTGGATTAGATTTGGGCTTATTGAGGTAATAATCTTCGTCTTACTATTGTAATTGAAGATTACATGTTGTATTAGTTGATAGATGAGCATGTGATATATAGAATGAAGTTTGAAAAGATTTGGATCATGTCGACATGTTAAAAACCGAAATTGGGCAAGTTAGCCATTTATGTTGTAATCAATTTGGTCGATAGTTACAATCGTCGCATGTTAAGAAAGAAAGGATTTATAGTTGTTATAATTGTTATAGGGTTTATAACATATTAGAATAACAACTTGGATTGAAAAGTAATTGAAAGGAAATTGATATTGTAGTGATACATTGTAGCCAAATATGGCTTTGGATTAATGGACAGTTTTATAATGATTGTGGGGCAGAATTTTACACGTCCGGCTAGGCGTGTAATCCCCTTTGATTAACTGATTGTTGAGCCTTAAATGTGGCATTTGGTTATTGATTTTTCGGGCCTTGAAAAGGTGGAAAAGTACGTAGAAACAAAGGAAGTGTTGCCCAATTTTCCGTAGAATAAGAGTCCTTATACTTAGAAATATTCTAGTTGAAAGCTAGTAGTTGATGGACGTATTATGGTCATTATAGGTTGATATTCTACGTGCGGCATATTCAACTTGGCAAGTGAATTAAGTCGACGAGGTATGTGGAACTTTCCCTATCTTCTTGAGCATGAGTTTTATAAATGTATAGTACGGTGGACGTACATGTTTAAAATGAATTCGGTTTCATTTTGGAATCCTTTGCCTTGATTTCGAAAAGTGAGGTAACTTGGCTTTTAAAAGTATATGTGACTTGAGGTTACATGGAAATATTACTTGACTTGAAAAGTATAGAATGCTTGATATCTAAGGTTAAGAGACTTGAAGTATTTTGAAAGTATATGATACTTGTTTTAAAAGTATAAGTCTCTTGGTTTCAAAAAGAATGTAATTGTCTAAAACATAAAGAGTTATAACGGCTTTATGAAAAGTTAGTTATAACGGCATTATGAAAAGTTAAGAGAGTGTCTACTTGATTTATAGGCACGAGTTGCCTAGGTTGCGAAAGTAGAAGTTATTTGGTTTTAAAGCCTTGAAATGAATTTCTAAAGGTGTAGTAACTTGATTTGAAAAATAGACATGCCTTGATACTACGGGTGTTAGTATCTTAGGGTTTTTATATAAAAGGGTTCTTTTTTTAAAGGAACGGAAGTACGTAGTACTTTGGGTTAAACTACCGGATTTTATGTGACATGATAGTGCTTTAAGTTTAAATAAAATGAGAGTGCATGTTAATTAAGTCTAATAAGAAGTTAGGGGATTTCTTAACTTGCTTATGATATTTATGATAAGCCGATGGTGCTTATGTTATGTATGATAGCCGGTTGTGCTAGTGTTATGTTATTCTTGCGGGGTAAACCCCCGTGTTACTACTTATTCCATGGATTTGCTACCGATGAGCGAGTGCGGCGTTTGTACTCATTGCGAGTCCACCGGGCCTATGCAGGTGAAATAGTCCTATGCGGGTGAAATAGTCCCATGCGAGGAGGATGACCTCATTGCGGGTCCACAGGACCTATGCGGGTGAAATAGTCCCGATGGTAGGATTGCTTAATGATACTACGGCGGGTGGCCTAATTTGATCATGAGCCTCCTATTTTTATGCAGTAAAGTATACTCTTGTTTACTCTCATTCTTAGTAAGGCACAGTGTACTGTTATTTTGGTCATCATACATGTCTCCAGCTTTATTTTAGACTACATGATTACATTTCACTTTGATTTCGCCACATACTTGGTACATAGTTTATCGACCCCTTCTGGGCTGCGTTCATGCCGCAGGTAGAGTTATATAGGTTGCTGATCCTCACTCTTAGGATCAATGTTCAGCTGTTAAGAAGCTTCATTACTCCGGAGGCTTACCTTTGGTTCAGGTCCCTGGTATTGTCGGTTGTTGTACATTCAGGGGTATGGCGGGGCCCTGTCCCGTCACAGTCATTATGTCAAAATTCTTAGAGGTCTGTAGTCATGTATGTGGGTCGGTTTGTAAATAAAAAGGATGTAACTGCTTTTGACTATTTATAAATATATATCCAGGAAGGCAGCCTTATCGGCTAGCCTGTTGTTTACTTCTTACTGATTTAAGTTGTGTGTTTTATGTATGTTCCGCTGATTTTCTCTGATGGTTACCTGTAAAGGTGCCCAGGTAGGGCACCAGTCGCGGGCCCGGGGTCGGGTCGTGACACTACTGTGTCACATAACCTAAAAGCCAATTGCACCTTGTATCACTGTACTATAACAACTCCAAGAGTCGACTGTGCCTTTCAAGAATATAATATCACACAGTCCAAATACAAAGCAGGAAACAAGTATGATAACCAAATTAATCAATAAGAGTAATGAAAATCAACTTCATCTTTTAAAAGACCATTTCACAATATATAAGCAGTCATGCCAAGTCAGGGACGCATGCCCTCAAAATCATTACTCAAATATAATCATGGGTCTCACGCCCATAATATCAAGCGTTCCCGTGGAATTTCCTTCATCACTGTCGGCAGTCCATGATATGATAGAACACCAATATATACATACTCAAATACCAGGTCCAACCTGCGTCATAAAACTGACCCGGGCAAGTACGAAGGCTAACTACGAATCGCTGCGTCAAGGTGGCCGGCAAGTACGAAGCCAACTACGATACCGCTGCTGCGTCACGGCGATCGGGGCAAATCACAGCCAACTACGAATCACTTTGTGTCATGAAGGTGGCCGGCAAGTACGAAGCCAACTACGATATCGCTGCGTCACGAAGCTCGCTGCGTCACGGTGGCCGGGAGTAATCGAAGCTAACTACGGATACGCTGCGTCGCGAAGGCCGGCGGGCAAGTACGAAAGCCAACTACGGATACCGCTGCGTCACGGTGGCCGGGGCAATCTGGCCAACTACGGATACCGCTGCGTCGCGAAGCTTCGTGGGAACTAGTCCATGGAACAAACATAGTGGAAGCATACCCGTGGAATCTCCAACAGCGTCGGTATGTCCAAGTAAAATAGCGAGATATCCGGCCCTCCATTGAGATACGCGGTAACATAGGAACACAACAAGGCTATCACGAGCAAGCACATGTAAGTTAACGCACTCTTAGACTTTTATTAACTTGTAAAATGAAATATCAGTTTATAAACTCAAGGCACCTTCCTTTTATGTAAAATCTGAGATTTAACCCCAAAGTACTACGTACTTCAACTCTCTTAAAAATGACCCCTTTTTACATAAAAGCCACACGATACTAATACCCGTAGTATCAAGACACGTTTACTTTTCAAACTAAGTTACTACACATTCAGAAAATCATTTCAAGGCTTTTAAAATCAAGTCCCATAACCTTTAAGGAAATCAAATCTCATAACTTTGAAAATCAAGTCTCATAACATAAATCAAAGTCTCACAATCTTTATTCATTAATGTCGTAACTTAGCAAGGTCAACTAGACTCCACTACTTCCTAACAACTCTTATCAACATCCCCCATAAGACTTGGTAAGAACTTAGGAATATTCTAGACATGATTTTTGCCTAAAAATCTATAACATGAATACTTCCTAATTACAAGGCAAGTACTTTAAGAAGGCAAGTCACGTATACTCCAAATAACAAGGCAAGTATACTTCAAACAACAAGTCATGTATACTCCCAACAACAAGACAAGTATACTCAAATATCAAGTCATGTATACTCCTAACAATAAGACAAGTATACTCAAATATCAAGTCATGTATACTCCTAACAACAAGGCAAGTATACTCAAATATCAAGTCATGTATACTCCTAACAATAAGACAAGTATACTCAAATATCAAATCATGTATACTCCTAACAACAAGGCAAGTATACTCAAATATCAAGTCATGTAAATTCCTAACAACAAGGCAAGTATACCATAAAAATACTCATGTCTTATAGAAGAGGGAGTCCACATACCTCGCGACGACTAACAATTTCGACACGTAGCAAAACGCTCCAAGTACTTCAACTTCATCGGCTACTCCTTAAGCCAAGTAGACCATGCTACACGTAGTACTTCAACCTAAAATGGACATAGTACTTCTATCAATATCTTACTTTCTAGTATAAGACTTATACCAAATAATGCCTTCTAATTCTACGGAAACTTGGGCAACACTTCCTTTGTTTCTACGTACTTTTCCACCTTTTCCAAGGCCCGTATTTCCATAACCAACAAGACACATTTAAGGCGCAACCAACATTTAGCCAAAGGGGATTACACGCCTAACTGGACGTGTAAAATTCTGCCCCATAATCTAAAGAAAACAATCCATAATATACCAACATTTTTAGGGCCATTCTCGGCCAACATCACTTTAAATCCAAATCCATTTTCCTTAATTCCTTTTAATCCAACTCAAGTTCCAACATGTTATATAAGTTATATCAATTTATCAACTATATTTCCTTCATTATATAACATGCGACAAGTGTAGATGACGACAATAAAAATCAACGAATCACATGGCGAAAAGCTAGTTTGCACCACACCCAAAGTAGGGCATACACACCTTATTTTCCATATCTTCCTTAATGAAAGTTCATCCATATACTATAACAATGAGTAATATCCAATTACTGCGGAAAAAGAAGAATTATTACCTCATTTTTAGCCTTAAAATCATCCCGGGCAGAACGCTAAACTTTGGTCCGCAGTTTTCGTTTCGCTCCACTTCTTCAAGTTCCAATCGCATATACGTGACCCCTATGAAATTATACACAACTTCACTTTGTATTTCGCTTCCAAAAAGTCGACGGAACCTAGGGATTTTCTCACCCCATTCTCGGCGAACAATGCTTTCCAAAGTTGGGATATTAATCTAGGCTTAGCACTTGGTTTAGGAGCTTAATCTAGGAGATAAGAAACTAAACAACAATGGTGTTCTTGGTGGTGAAGCTCTCAAAATCTTGAGCTAAAAGGGAGAGAGATGAGGGCTTATTTTTGTCTAAGTGCAAAGTGATCCAAGTCTTGCAAGACTTGGATATGTATAGCCAAGTGGAGTGGGACCCATGTCCACTATGGGTCTCACGCCCACAACATCAATCAGGTTCGCATTATGGCCGCATGCCCCCGGAATACTGCATCGGTGTAGACATGTCCATGATGCAACAATAATACCAATGTCCCGTAGCGCATGCCGAGTCTGCATCGGTGTAGACATGTCCATGTGACCTCAACAACAAGACAACAATCCAAATGGAAGCATACCCGTGCGCTACGCATCGTGTCAGTATGTCCAAAGGGAAACAATAAGACAACTTTCCAAATGGACGCATACCCGTGCGCTACGCATCGTGTCAGTATGTCCAAAAGGAAATCACAAGGCGATAATCGAAATGGAAACATACCCGTGGGCTACGCGCATCGTGTCGATATATCAAAGCGATTAACCACAAGACCTTAACCAAAATGGAAGCATACCCGCGCTACGCGTCGTGTCGGTATGTCCAAAGCGATTAACAACAATAATACTATCAGCGACGCGTGCGTGGAATTTCTCGTCGCTGCAGACATCCAAGTAAGTTCTCAACGGTCAACCGACCCTCTATCGAGAGACGCGGTAACACAGAAACACAACGCTTGTACAATAAAGGCTATCATCACAAGCGTAGGCAAGTTTCACAACAACAAGCATAGGCAAGTTTCACAACAACAAGCATAGGCAAGTTTCACACAACTCAGTACTTTCATTTTATGCCAAAGTCGGGTTTTAACCCCAAGTACTACATACGTTAAGTTCTTTTTTTAAAGAGATCCATTACTTTTATAAAAGTCACGATACCGTAGTATTAGAATGACCAACCCACCTTCCTTTTCAAAATCAAGTAACAACATTCTTTTCCTAAGTTCCAGGTTGCCTAGTTTGATTACTCGAAGCTTCTCATTTTCAAATGGTTTCATAGTTCCCAAACTTAATCACTTGATTCCTTTTAGAACAATTGAGTAACATATGTCATATATGTGAGTAGTTTATTCTTGTTTATAACGATCTTATTACAATGACCATGATCTAGAAAATGTAATATCATTTTGTCTCATCTTAGCTATGCGGATGGAGGTTTCTACCGGTTTTAATACAACACATCATTATTCAATACATTTTCCTTTTATTAACGCTGCGGTGGTGCAGCCGATACACATTCGATTCGAAATTAGTAAAACATTATCCCTTTAAAACCAAGTACTCATTACTCACGAATGAGGTTTCACACAAACATCCACATTAAAACAAATAAGTTAAGTCTCTTATCTTATAAGATCAAGTCTCTTAACTTCTAACATCGATAAACCATTTTCACTTACATAAGGTCGTTATAACTAACTTCCCATAAAGCTATTATAACACCCTATGTTTTAAACCAACCAAATCACTTAGCACGTATGCGTCTGCGTACTACATAGTTCACAACAATCATGCTAGAAAAGATAGGAAGAGGTTCACATACCTCGCGACGATTTATCGACAATAAGCAAAATGCTCCAAGTACTACAACGCACTGGCCCTTTCCACTCCTCGAGTAGAATACGCTACTCTTAGTACTTTCACCTATAAAGGTCAAAAGCGTCTATTAACCCCAAAACACAAGTTTCTATCATTCTATAGAAAATTCTGCAACTCCTCCCACAACAGCGTAAATCTCTCCTCTATCGAGGCCGGCTACCAAGCCAACCGGGGGTTTACACGCCTACCGGGCGTGTACAATTCTACTCGATACTACACAAGTCTACCGTCTGATCCCATGTAAATACATTCGATTCGATTCTTTATTCTTGAGCTTAAGTCAAAAGACATTGCAGAATACTAAGTAGTTCCATATATAGTATACTTGACTATATATTCAACCAAACATGTAATTTCCAATTACAATAGAGGACAAGATAATTACCTCGATAAGCCCAAAATTATCCGAGTTTAATGTCGCTCCCGAGCAAGGTTTAGCTCACTCAGTGCGCTCCAAACCACTCCAAACAACCCTTAGAAGTTCTAACCAACTTCTACTCACATACTTCAACCAACTATGAAGATTTCCTTAGGGTTTCGGTTTGAGACTAAAAGGACAAAAGGTAGTATTTCTGACTCTACGTAAAGAGGTATCTTTGGAATACTACAAGGTACAAGGCTAAGGTATTTTGGGCATTATAACAATACTAGGGAGTATTTCTATACCACTGACAAAGGGGTATTATACGAAACAACTAGGCTAGGGGTACCCAGCAGGCTAGACCTCACAAGGGGAGGGAGACCTCGACGAAGGCCACTTTCAAGGGAGGAGCTCTTGGGCGAGTCAACAAGAGGAGGAGGGATTCAAGACTTGGAAACATTTGTGGATGAATGAAGTCTTCACAAAGGGGGTATTTATAGCAAACCCAAATGCCAACGATGGCAAGATCAAGCCATGTGCAAGGCAAGTGTAAGGCCTTGATCAAGCCAAGTGCACCTAACCCTACTCCACAAAACATGGCACAAGACAAGCCACAAAACAAGGCCAAAACAAGGCACAAAACAAGGAACCAATAGGGCCAAAAAGCGTGAGCCACAATATCAATCAATTCGTGAACGATCGTCACTCGGCGCCCACAACTTCGATGTGAGGGTGACACATGTCACCCTCCGTTGGTCCAAAATGTTTTCTCTCGGAAAAATCCGCCAAAAATTAAAAGGACATAGCGGAATTTTCCTACGAAAGTGGAAAGCGTTTCGTCGGAAAGCGACTTAGTCGGCAACGTGCTCCAAATGTAACCGGCCAAGCCACGCAGGCGGGGTGACACGTGTCACCCTCTATGGCCCTCAAAACGTCTTTTCGAAAAATATCCACAATGGCCAAAATCTCGAAAACAAAGTGGGCCCCAAAGCGTAAATTTCTCCGTGGCCCCACGTGACCATTTCGAAAATAAAATCTCAAAATTCTAATGTAATCTATGAAGTCCAAATACCAAATCGGAATCCAATTCCCATTAACGAACCTTTTTCTTCACAAATAACCGAAACTTTTCCGTGAAAACTCACATCTTCTTTCTTTTCAAAATTTACCGCAAATGCGCTCGCGTGCGTCCTCACATACATACCACGCAACTACGGGTATAACATTCTCCCTCTTAGAAACATTCGTCCCGAATGTTCCTTCTCAAGACGGATATCGATGAAGTTCCTCTAACAAGTTGTCAACGCCCGCGGCAGCGCGAAATAACACACGTTATCTTCCTTCCTTACTCGTCGTGCCGCTTCTCGAACACTTGAACTCTCCCAAGACGTACCATACTTCGTCATTACTTAGTTCGAAAATCTGCAGTCACTACCTCAAACTTGGTCATCTTACTAACCTCGAACTTCCAGGCCATTCCCGCCTTGACGAACCGCTTCGGTCGACGCGTCCACGAACTCATACGATGATCATACAAACTTGGGCCTAGCATCCTCGTGACCCTACCACTGGCGGGACCACCCAGAACTGGCCCCACCCCAAATCGGGTTACGGTTTGACCCATAAATGGTCCTAAACCCGACCCCAACGTGCGAACTCTTGTTCCCGATCCGGAACAATCTTACTAATTCACATCATGAAGCTACCACTTCCATCTCACACTACCCATGGACTTATCACACAAATAAATCCCGTATACTACTCACCCTTATAAAGGTCAAACATAAACCGAATCCTTTACTCAAGACGACCTTACCTCTAAGGTCTCAGTCGTGAAATAGTCTAAGGTTCACACTTACCATGCCTCCATGCGTATCCTTCCAACTAACCATGCATTTTAACTCACACATATCACAATGCTATCCGTACATAGCACACAATAATGAGATCATCATAACAAGCATACCAAAACTCTAGAGGTTAAGGATATACCTGAAGCTCTGCTCACTCTAATCATAGGCACGCCTGCAGTGCATGCGTATGAAGGTGATGAACCAGCCACAGATCCGAAGGTGATCGCAACATCGCGCTTCCCTTGGTAGGGCAGTTCCTCGCAAAATGGCCTGCTGCCGCATGCAAAACAAACTCCCAATCTAGCACGACACTCTCCAAAATGGAGTCTACCTGATGGTCACAACGAGGTAGGGGTGGCTTGGTGGTTAACACCCGCGCTCTGAAAATCTGAACCTCGAGCCACGACCTGCTCGCGAAGGCGGTGGAGGACCACTGCATGCGGTGGGGGTATATAACTAGCTCTTCTTTGGCGGTCCGCCTCGAAAGCCACGAAAGGACCTGCCGTCACGGCCTCTTCTGGCGATCAGTCGTTCCGTCGACCCTCCGTGCCTCACATCCTAGTGCATGAGCTGCGTGCGGGCAATGTCCATGCCGGTGAAGAGAAACACCGCACAAGATTCGGCCATATAATCATCAAGCCGGTGGCGTGGCGATGCACCTATCCTCCATATCTGCAACTAGCGCGAGGACATATCGAGCGAAGAATCGAACTTCGACATTGTACTCCTGACGGTCGCCTCTCTGTCTCGGTAACAAAAATCAGCCGGCGTGCCCTCCTCATCTGCGGAGGCAAGAAGTGCGTGAGAAAGCCCGAAAACTCATCCCATCTTGCTGAGTGCATGCTCTCCCGGAAAGCTCCATGAATCAAACCCGATCATTGCGGTATCACGCGGCCGATGCGAACAAAGGTCACGGACTTCGGTTTACAAGCCTTGATCACCGCGTGATCGGCGTAGCTGCCGGATGAACTCTGCGGATCATCCTCGAGCCTCGACGTAAAACTCTGGCGGGCTACAACTCGAAAGTCCGTAGCCTCAAACTATCTGCTCGGGGTGAACGGCGGTGCTCTGGGCTGGCTGCTGCGTCGGCCTATCCTCATATCGGCCACGACCACGGCCAGAATCGGGCCATCTCGCGTAACCCATCTCCTGCGCCGGTGTGGGGTGGAGGCTCGGTGCTGCGGTCTCGGCGGCCATTCTTTGCGGCTCTAACCTCTTTGGTGGCGGCGTCCTGGAAACCCGCCGTCTGAAGCCTGACCTCAGTCTTGTGCGGGCTTGCGCCCTCGTACTCCTCTGTATCTCACTAGCAGCACCCTCGGCTGCCTTGCCCTTCTGGGCTCTGGTTGCCTTGCGCGGAGGCATAACTGGTAAAAACGAGATACGTCAGAGGGGTCCAACTTACAACACAGCTCTAAGGCACGATCTCAGGATGAGAAGAATGGAAACCAATCCTAAATGTCCTGCAGCCTCCTGATTATAGATGTGGTGCACAACACATCGATAATCAAGACTCTACTAGACACGGTCTGTAGACACTTTCCGAGGATTAACTGCTCTGATACCACTTTTGTAACGACCCGTTCCGGGGCCCGTTACTGGTGCCTTACCCTGGGCACCCTAGTGATACATACATCAGAGAAAATCAGCGGAACAAAAAAACATGAGTCATTTAACAAGAGATATCATAAATAAACAGGCCAACCAAAACAGTTGCCTTCAGTATATACATAAAACCTGAACAGTTTAATCCTTTACAACCACGCAGCGGGACTACAGACCTCTAAGATTTACAACGACTATGGCGGGACGGGGCCCCGTACCACGAATGTACAAGAACCTACAACTCGAGGAACACATACCAAAGATAAGCCTCAGAAAGCGGAACTTCCAATCTGCTGACCGTGATCCTAGGCGGGGATCCACGGCCGATGTACCTCTACTGCGGCATGAACGCGGCCCGAAGAGGTCGATCAACGGTACCAAGTATGTGGCTGCAATCACGTAAATGAAATCATACTAGTCTATATAAAGCGGGAGACATGTATGATAACCAAACTACGATTCAGAACATAAAACGATCATCACTCGATATAACTATGGGTCTCACGCCCAACATCAATCGAGTTCGCATTATGGCGCGTACCGGAATCTGCGCCGGTGTAGACATGTCCATGATGCGACAATAATACCAATGTCCAGCGCGTGCCCGGAATTCTGCGCCGGTGTAGACATGTCCATGTGACCTCAGCAACAAGACGGCAATCCAAATGGAAGCATACCCGTGCGCTACGCATCGTGTCGGTATGTCGAAGAAACAATAAGACAACTTTCCAAATGGACGCGCATGCGTGCGCTACGCATCGTGTCGGTATGTCGAAAAGGAAATCCTGGCGATAATCGAAATGGAAACATGCGTGCGCTACGCGTCGTGTCGATATATCCAAAGCGATTAACCACAAGACCTTAACCAAAATGGAAGCATACGTGCGCTACGCGTCGTGTCGGTATGTCCAAAGCGATTAACAACAATAATACTATCAACGAGGCGTGCGTGGAATTTCTCGTCGCTGTAAGCACGTCAGTAAGTTCTCAACGATCAACCGACCTCTATCGAGAAGCGGTAACACGAAACACAACGCTTGTACAATAAAGGCTATCATCACAAGCATAGGAAAGTTTCACAACAACAAGCATAGGCAAGTTTCACAACAACAAGCATAGGCAAGTTTCACCTGACTCAGTACTTTCATTTTATGCCAAAGTCGGGTTTTAACCCCAGTACTACATCGTTAAGTTCTTTTTTTAAAAGAGATCCATTACTTTTATAAAAGTCACCCGATACCGTAGTATTAGAATGACCAACCCACCTTCCTTTTCAAAATCAAGTAACAACATTCTTTTCCTAAGTTCGGTTTGCCTAGTTTGATTACTCGAAGCTTCTCGTTTCAAATGGTTTCATAGTTCCCAAACTTAATCACTTGATTCCTTTTTAGAACAATTGAGTAACATATGTCATATATGTGAGTAGTTTATTCTTGTTTATAACGATCTTATTACAAAGACCATGATCTAGAAAATGTAATATCATTTTGTCTCATCTTAGCTTCATGCAGATGGAGGTTTCTCTTGGTTTTAATACACATCATTATTCAATACATTTTCCTTTTATTAACGCTGCGGTGGTGCGCCGATACATTACGATTCGAAATCGGTAAAACATTATCCCTTTAAAAACCAAGTACTCATTACTCACGAATGAGGTTTCACACAAACATCCACATTAAAACAAATAAGTTAAGTCTCTTATCTTATAAGATCAAGTCTCTTAACTTCTAACATCGATAAACCATTTTCACTTACATAAGGTCGTTATAACTAACTTCCCGTAAAGCTATTATAACACCCTATGTTTTAAACCAACCAAATCACTTAGCACATGCGTCTACCGCATTCATAGTTCACAACAATCATGCTAGAAAAGATAGGAAGAGGTTCACATACCTCGCGACGATTTATCGACAATAAGCAAAATGCTCCAAGTACTACAACCTTGCTAGCCCTTTCCACTCCTCGAGTAGAATACGCTACTCTTAGTACTTTCACCTATAAAGGTCAAAAGCGTCTATTAACCCCAAAACACAAGTTTCTATCATTACATAGAAAATTGGCACCTCCCATAACAGCGTAAATCTCCTCTCTATCGAGGCTGCTACCAAGCCAACCGGGGTTTACACGTCTACCGGGCGTGTACAATTCTACTCGATAATACTACACAAGTCTCCGCAATGATCCATGTAAATACTGATTCATTCGGTTCTTTATTCTTGGGCTTAAGTCAAAAGACATTGCGAATACTAAGTAGTTCCATATATAGTATACTTGACTATATATTCAACCAAACATGTAATTTCCAATTACAATAGAGGACAAGATAATTACCTCGATAAGCCCAAAATTATCCGAGTTTAATGTCGCTCGAGCAAGGTTTAGCTCACTCAGTGCGCTCAAACCACTCCAAACAACCCTTAGAAGTTCTAACCAACTTCTACTCACATACTTGACCAACTATGAAGATTTCCTTGGGGTTTCGGTTTGAGACTAAAAGGACAAAAGGTAGTATTTGACTCTACGTAAAGAGGTATCTTTGGAATACTACAAGGTACAAGGCTAAGGTATTTTGGGCATTATAACAATACTAGGGAGTATTTCTATACCACAAAGGGTATTATACGAAAACAACTAGGCTAGGGGTACCCAGCGGCTAGACCTCATGAGGGAGGAGACCTCACCGCCAAAGGCCACTTTCGAGGGAGAGGAGCTCTTGGGCGAGAGTCAACAAGAGGAGGAGGGATTCAAGACTTGGAAACATTTGTGGATGAATGAAGTCTTCCAAGGGGTATTTATAGCAAACCCAATGCCAACGATGGCCAAGATCAAGCCATGTGCAAGGCAAGTGTAAGGCCTTGATCAAGCCAAGTGCACCCTAACCCCTACTCCACAAAACATGGCACAAGACAAGCCACAAAACAAGGCCAAAACAAGGCACCAACAAAGTAACCAATAGGGCCAAAAACGTGAGCCACAATATCAATCCAATTCGTGAACAAATCGTCCACTGACGCCAAAGCTTCAATGTGAGGTGACACATGTCACCCTCCGTTGGTCCAAAATGTTTCGTCTCTCGGAAAAATCCGCAAAATTAAAAAGGACATAGCCGAATTTTCCCTACGAAAGCCGTGGGAAAGCGTTTCGTCGGAAAACGACTCAGTCGGCGTTGTGCCCAAATGTAACCGGCCAAGCCACGCAGGCGGGGTGACACGTGTCACCCTCCTGTTGGCCTCAAAACGTCTTCGAAAAATATCCACAATGGCCAAAATCTCAAAACAAAGTGGGCCCAGTAAATTTCTCCGTGGGCCCAGCGTGACCATTTAGAAAATAAAATCTCAAAATTCTAATGTAATCTATGAAGTCCAAATACCAAATCTGGGAATCAATTCCCGTTAACGAACCTTTTTCTTCAAATAGCGGAAACTTTTCGTGAAAACTCACATCTTCTTTCTTTTCAAAATTTCTCAATGCGGCTCGCGTGCGTCCTCACATACATACCCCGCTACGGGGTATAACAGATGCGTGCGAATACGGCGGAAAAATTGGAAAGGAATAAAGATGTGATTTTCACGGAAAAGTTCATTTTAAGGAAAAATGTTCGTTGATGAATTGGTTCCCATTTGTATTTGGGCTTGAATTATATTAGAATTTTGAGATTTTATTTTGAATGGTCACGCTGGGCCCACGAGAAATTACTTTGTGGGCCCGCTTGTTTTTGAGATTTTGGCCATTATGATATTTTGAAGATGAAATATTTTGGACGAATAGGAGGCGACACGTGTCACCCCCAGGTGGCTCTTGGCGAAATTAGCTAGACGAGTGGCGAGAGTGGCCTTGTCTTGCAAGATATTTTAGTTGGACAAGTGGTTTGTGGGGCCCACACACACTTGTCCCCAATCTCAACCACACACTTGCCTTCATCCTAGCCCTTGTTTGTCCTATATATGCACCCTTAGTTGATGAAATCTTCCACACTTAGACATTTCAAGACAAGAAATTCCCTCCCTTCTCCCTGACACAGAGCTCTCGGCTTTGCCCATTTCTTGAGCAAAATTTGTCCAACAATTCTTAAACTCTCAAGTGTTCTTCCCTAGGTGTTAGGAAGATTGTGTACCAAGAGTTGAAAAGATTTCACACCACAACCTCTATTTGTTGCCTTGGCCGAAAGTTGCTAGTTGGAAACCCTAAGTGTCCTTCACTTTTTGGAGTTGATTCTTGAAGAGAAGTTGGTTAGGAGCTTCTATGGGTTGCTTGTAGCGGATTGGAACGTAAAGATTTGGAGCTAAGACTTGCTTGGAGCGACTTTAAGAACTTGGATATTTTTGGGCTATTTGAGGTAGTGAACCTTAACCTCTTTGTGAATTGGTTATTATACATATATTATAAGTATATTATGGAGTAAAGTTTGGAAGAGTTGGATCTTGTTAACTTGTTAAAAGAAAGGATTGGCCGTTCGCCATTAAAATGGTAAAAACGTATCCAACGCATCAAACGTATCTTACTTGTGAAGAAGTATTTAACAAGTAACTATAACTTATATTAAGAATGAAATATAAGTTGGATAACTAATGAAGTAATTGGATAAGTAAAATGGACAAAGTTGGCCAAGGACCCCAACTTAAGGACTGTATTTACTTTGGACTGTATTTACATTTCTGTTAAGGGGAAGATTGTTCAATCGCGTTCCGTTTGGGCGTGTGATCCCCTTTTTAATTATTGTATTGTATTGTTATGAAGGCGTGATAGTAAGCGCGTTCTGGGTTGGTAGCGTAATCCCCTTCTTTTACTTATTGTTATTATGAAGGCGTGATAGTAAACCGCGTTACCGTTTGGGCGTGTAATCCCCTTCTTTATGTTGTTTAATTATTACGCCTTATATATGTCATATAATTACGGTTATTCAGGCCTTGGAGAAAGATGGAAAAGTGAGTAAAAGCGGAAGTCTTTGCAATTTTCCGTAGAATTAGAGGGCTTTTATTGGTATAAGTCTTAAATGGTAAGTAAGGTTTGATAGAAGTACTATGACCATTTTAGGAGTGGAGTACTACGTGTGGCGTGATCTACTTGGCTTAAGGAGTAGCCGACGGGTTGAAGTACTTGGAGCGTTTTGCTATTTGTCGATAATCGTCGCGAGGTATGTGAACCTCTTCCTATCTTTTCTAGCATGATTGTTGTGAACTATGTAGTACGGTAGACGTACGTGTGCTAAACGAGTTTTGGTGGGTTTAAAACATATAGTGTTATAATAGCTTTATGGGAAGTTAGTTATAACGACTTTATGTAAGTAATAGAATGGTTTATTGATTTTAGAAGTTAAGAGACTTGATCTTGAAAGATAAGAGACTTGACTTAATTGACTTGATATGAATTTTTTTAAAAAGTGTGAAACCTCATTCGTGAGTAATGAGTACTTGGTTTTTAAAGATTGATGTTTTACTGATTTCGGAAATGAGAATAAGTATCGAACAAACCATTGCAGCGTTAGTAAAGGAAAATGTATTGACTAATTAATTATATTAAAACCAGTAGAAACCTCCATCTGCATAGAAGCTAAGATAAGACAAAATTGTATTACATTTCCTAGATCATGGTTGCTTTAATAAGATGGTTATAAGCAAGAACAAGCTACTAACACATAAGGCATATGTTACTCAATTGTTTTAAAAAGAGATTACGTTAAGTGATTAAGACTATGATCTATGGAATCTTTCGAAAATAAGAGACTTGAGCATTTGAAATTAGGCAAACTTGAACTTTTGGAAAAGAATGTTGTTACTTGATTTTAACAAGGAAAGTGTTTTGGTTTACTTATAAATGTTAGTCACTCTATGTTAATACTACGGGTATCGGGTGACCTTTGTAAAAGAAATGGATCTTTTAAAAGAATTTAACGTATGTAGTACTTTGGGGTTAAAACCCGGACTTTGACATAAAATGAAAGTACCTTGAGTTGTGTGTAACTTGCCTATGTTTGCGTGTGATAGCCTTGTTGTGCAAGTACTTTATTTCTATACCGCCGCATCTCTCGATGGAGGGCCGGCTGATTGGTTGTGAACGATTCCTATCGAGTCCCATGAGATGGGCCGAGACATGTATTCCATACGATTCCTATCGAGTCCCATGAGATGGGCCGAGACATGTATTCCATACGATTCCTATCGAGTCCCATGAGATGGGCGAGACATGTATTCCATCTGATTCCTGTCGAGTCCCGTGAGATGGGCGAGACATGTATTCCACACGATTCTTATCGAGTCCCGTAGAGATGGGCCGAGACATGTATTCCACGTGATTCTTATCGAGTCCCGTGGGATGGTGAGACATGTATTCCACGATTCCACCTCGAGTCCCGTGGGATGGCCGAGACATGTTATACGTATCATCGATTTATACCTAGGCTGGCGGTGAGGAAGGAGTTCCACGGCGTGAGGATGACTTCGGTGTGAGTCACGACTTGACATGACTACTTTTATGTTGTAAATAGTTTGGTTATCATACATGTCTCTGTTTTATATAGACTATCATGATTTCATTTCTGATATTTGATTTCACATACTTGGTACTGTTGTCTTGACCTCTTCGGGGCTGCGTTCATGCGCAGTAGAGTACATCGGTTGTGGATCCTCGCCATGGATCACGATTCGTATTAGGAAGCCGTTTCTCGGAGGCTTATCTTGTGGTATGTTACCACAGTCCGTAGGTTCTTGTACATTCGGGGTATGGCGGGGCCTGTCCGTCATAGTTGTTGTCACTTTCTTAGAGTGCAGTATCTTGTTGTGGGCGGGGTTGTAAAGGATGTAAGCTCGGATTCTGTATATATGCGAAGAAAGCTATTTTGGTTGGCTGTTTTTATCATATCTCTTGTTTCATGTTCATGTTTTTTTTATTTCCGCTGATTTTCTCTGATGTTGTATCACTAGGGTGCCCGGGGTAAGGCACCAGTCACGGGCCCCGGTTCGGGTCGTGACACTTACGAAACCAATTATGCCACACTTGGCAATAATACAACATATGCGCAAAAACTCAAATCCAAGCCAACGAGAAATCACTCTTACATCACAAAAGCTTCCACCCATGGTCTAAAGGATACTCCCTTCGCATCTTCACTTCACAACAAAATGATCTCTTTTATTCTGCTAACACACTGTTATACCCCGTATTTCCAGAGTATGTACGTGAGGGCGTACGTATTAAAATTTTTGCCTTAAGAATTGGCTTTGGTTCGAAATTTGGGCACAAGTGCCGAATAGAGTCGTTTTACGGCCGAAGCGTTTCCCGGCTTATGTTGGGAAAATTCCGGCTATGTCATTTAGTATTTTTGGATTTTTAGAGCGTGGAACATTTTTGGACCAACGGGAGGGTGACACTTGTCACCCTCGTTGGGCAAGAAGGCTTGGCCTTGGCCGATTGGCTCCCTCTTTTGTGCCTTGCTTTGTGGCTTGTTTTGTGGAGTGTTTTGTGGAGTGTTTTGTGGGTGCACTTGGCTTGATCTTGGCCTTACACTTGCCTTACACATGGATGGATCTTGGCCATTGGTTGGCCTTTGCTTGGCTTTATAAATAGCTCCCTTTGTGAAGACTTTCATCCACAAATTGTTCTAAGTGATAAATCCTTCCCTCCCTCTTGTAGACTCTCGTCCAAAGGCTCCTCTCCACTCTTTTGTGAGCTAGCCAGAGCCTCCCTCCCACTTGGCGGGGTACACCACTCTAGTGGTGCTAAGTGGGGTACCCACTGCTAGTTACTTTCGTATAATACCCTTGTTGTGGTATAGAAATACTCTCTAGTATTGTTATTATGCCCAAAATACCTTAGCCTTGTACCTTGTAGTATTCCAAAGATACCTCTATACGTGGTAGGAAATACTACCTTTTGTCCTTTTTAGTCTCAAACCGAAACCCTAAGAAAATCTTCATTGTTGTTTGAAGTACTTAAGAGAAGTTGGTTAGAACTTCTAAGGGTTGTTTGGAGCGGATTGGAGCACTCGGAGTAGGAGCTAAGCGTTGCTCAGGATCGACTTTATACTTGGATAATTTTGGGCTTATCGAGGTAAACACTACTGTCCTTCTATTGTAATTGGAAATTACATGTTTGAATATATAGTTGAAGTATACTATATGTAGAACTATACTTAGTACTGTGGCAATGTCTTTTGACTTAAGCCTGAAGAATTAAGAACTGAACTGTAATTACATAGGACTGTATTACAGTAGACTTGTGTAGTATTACTGTGTAGTAGAATTGTACACGTCCGGTTAGGCGTGTAAAACCCCCCCCCCTGGTTGGCTTGGTAGCCGGCCTCGATAGAGAAGGAGATTTCTTGTGTGGCGGGGAGGTCTTTGCCGAATTTTACGTAGATTATGGAGCGTTGAGATCTAGATGTTAATAAGCGCGCTTGTGGCCTTATAGGTTGAAGTACTACGTGTGGAGTGATCCACGGCAGCAAGGAGTGGCGGTTTGAGGTACTTGGGCGTTTTGCTATTAGTCGACAATCGTCGCGAGGTATGTGAACCTCTTCCTATCTCTTCTAGCATGATATGTGTGAACTATGTAGTACGGTAGGCGTACGTGTGTTAAGCGTGTTTGATTGTTCTTAAAACATAAAGTGTTATAACGGCTTTATGGGAAGTTGGTTATAACGACTTTATGTAGGTAAGAAAATACTTTGTGGTTTTAAAGGTAAGCGATGTGAATTATAAGCGGCTAGTTATAATAAAGAACTTGATGTATTTCAAAAGATTTATAAATCGTTTTGAAGGAGAGTAACACTTGGTTTTAAAGGTTTTAAAAAGAGTTATACTAGCTTTATGGGAGTTAGGTATAATGTCTTAAGAGAGGTAAAGAAAATGGTTTCTTGATGTTAGAAGTTAAGAGACTTGATCTTATAAGATAAGAGACTTAACTTATTTGTTTTAATGAGGATGTTTGTGTGAAACCTCATTCGTGAGTAATGAGTACTTGGTTTTATTTAAAGGGATAATGTTTCTTGATTTGGAAATCGAATGTGTATCGACAGCACCACTGCGGCGTTAATAAAGGAAAATGTATTGAATAATGATGTATCGTATTAAAACCGGTAGAAACCTCCATCTGCATAGAAACTAAGATGAGACAAAATGATATTACATTTTCTAGATAATGGTCTTTGTAATAAGAATGTTGTAAACAAGAATAACCTACTCTCGCGAGACTTATATTACTCAATTGTTCTAAAAGAAATCAAGTGATTAAGTTTATGAACTATGAAACCATTTGAAATGAGAAGCTTGAGTAATTGAAACTAGGCAAAGCTGGAACTTAGGAAAAGAATGTTGTTACTTGATTTTGAAAAGGGATGTGGGTTGGTCATTCTTATCTTACGGTGTCGGGTGACTTTTATAAAAGTAATGAATCTCTTTTAAAAAGAACTTAACGTATGTAGTACTTTGGGGTTAAAACCGGACTTTGGCATAATATGAAAGTACTTTGAGTTGTGTGAAGCTTGCCTATGCTTGTTGTTGTGAAACTTGCCTATGCTTGTTGTTGTGAAACTTGCCTATGCTTGTGATGATAGCCTTTGTTGTGCGGTGTGGTATTTACGTATTCTGTGTCTCGATAGAGGCGGTTGACTTGTTGAGAACTTACTTGGGCGTCTTTGGCGGTGATGGAGAATTCCACGGGTATGTTTCCATTTTGATTCTTGTCTTGTTGTTGATGTCACATGGGACATGTCTGCCGTCTGCGATTCCGGGGCATGTGGCCATGCGGCGGGGTTGACCACCCGATATTGTTATTGAGGTAACATGGACATGTCTACCGTCACGATATTCGGCATGTGGCCATGCGGCCTTGTTATTATAGTTGCAACATGGGCGTGTCTACCGTCTGATTCCGGGGCATGTGGCGTGCGGCGGGGTTGACCAAGATATTCTTATTGAGGTTACATGGGCATATCTACCGTCTGATGTCCGGCATGTGGCCATGCGGCCTTGTTATTGTTGCATCATGGGACATGTCTGCAGAAGCGATATTCGGGGCATGCGGCCGTGATGCGAACATGATGGATGTTATGGGCGTGAGACCCATAGTTATATTTAGTGGTGACTTTGAGGCGTGAGTCACGACTTGGCTTATTTTATGTTGCGTCTTGTATTTTGGTTATCATACATGTCTCACCTTGTTAAGCTATTATGATTTCATTCTGATGTTGTGATTTCACATACTTGGTACTGTTATGCGACCTCGCCCGAAGTGCGTTACATCTGCGGTGGAGGTACATCGATGCGTGGATCCTCGCTCTCGGGATCTCGATTCGGCGTTTTGGGAAGCTCCGTTTCTCGGAGGCTTATCTTTTGGTATGTGTTCCACGAGTTGTAGGTTCTTGTACATTGAGGGTATGGCGGGGCCTGTCCGTCATAGTCGTTACAAATCTTAAGTGCTGTAGAAGCTGTTGTGTGGCGGGGTTGTAAAAGGATTAAAGCTGCTCGGGTTTTATGTATATCTTTGAAGGCAAGCTGTTTTGGTTGCTTTGTCTATTTATTATATCTCTTGTTTCATGATTCATGTTTTATTTTCCATTGGTTTTCTCGATGTTGTATCACTAGGGTGCCGGGGTAAGGCACGATAAGGGCAGGTTCGGGCGTTACAAAGTGGTATCGAGCGATTAGTCCTCGGAAAGTGTCTGCACCGTGTCTAGTAGAGTCTTGATTATCGGTGTGTTGTGCACCACATCTATGTCGTGAGGCTATAGGACATTTAGGATTGGTTTCTATTCTTCTCATTACGAGATCGTGCCTTAGAGGTGTTGTAAGTTGGACCCTCCGCGTGTTTCGTTTTACGATTATGCCTGCGAAGGCAACCGAGGCGAAGGGCAAGGCGGCCGAGGAGGCGCTAGTGGGATTGAGAGAATGCGAGCGCGAGCGGTCAAGATGAGTAGTGCTTGAGGCGAGTTTTGCGCGCCGCCTTGGCCTGTGAGTTTAAGCGCGGCGATGGCTGCCGAGACTCTGATACACGAGCCTCGGTCGCGATGCAGGCGGGAGAGATGGTCAGAGATGGCGATTATTGGCGAGGTTGTGGCGGATATGAGATAAGTGGGCCTTGTGATTCGATTCAGCGGCACTGTAGTACACCAGGCGAACAATTTGAGGCTACAGGATTTCCTTAGTTGTAGCCGCTGAGTTTTACTGGTCGAGGGAGGATGATCCGCAGGGAGTTCATCCGTCGATTCTGAAGAGATCATGCGGGTGATCAAGCTTGAGGAGTGCGTGACATTTGGTTCGCGTCGGTGCGTGATACGCGATCGATTGGTTTGACTCGTGGGAGCTTTCGGGAGAGCATGCCTTCCGGCCGTTTGGGACGAGTTTTGGGGCCTTCGGCACATTTCTTGCCTCCACAAATGAGGAGGGCTCGGTAAACAGATTTTTGATGTTAAGCGAGCGGCGTCTGATTGGAGTACAATGTGGAGTTCGACTCATTGGCGGTATGTTCCGCATTAGTAGCTAGTATGGAGGATCGAGTGCACCGATATATTCTGAGGCTCGATGATTACCTAGCAGAGTTGTTGGTGTTTCTCTTCACGAGCATGGACATTGCCGCGTTCGAGCTCATGCGCAGGTGCGAGGCGCGATCGGCGGGTGGACGGCTTTCAGAAGAAGGCCATGGCCCGGATATTTTAGCGACTTCGAGGCGGACGCCGCCGGCGGCGAACTAGTTATGTACCTCCGCCATTGCGAGTAGTCCTCCGCGACGCCGGGACCCAGGATATTCAGGAGCGGTCGGGGCTCCCGGAGTTTGAATGTTGGGAGTAGGGGTGTTGGCGGTCTGATCACCCTACCTCGGTGTGATCGATGTAGTAGACCGCATTTCGAGAGTGTCGTAGTACCAGGAGCTTGTTATTCTTGCGGCCAGCGGGGCCATATGACGAGAGCTGTCGACGAGGGTAGCGGTAGGATAGCCAGAACTACTAGGCGATTGCGGGCCCACGGTAGAGGTCGCGGTGGAAGTTCGATTTTAGCGGTCCTTGAACCGCCTAGTTTGAGTATATCCTTAACCTCTACAGAGTTTTGTGTGTATTGATGTTGTTGATGTGTTTAATGATATGTTTGGATAGCTTTGTGCTAAAATGTGATTTAGA
Organism: Przewalskia tangutica; assembly: GCA_029844215.1. Classification (NCBI taxonomy): domain Eukaryota; kingdom Viridiplantae; phylum Streptophyta; class Magnoliopsida; order Solanales; family Solanaceae; genus Przewalskia; species Przewalskia tangutica. The sequence goes on from JAQGDG010000030.1 coordinate 749,540, forward strand.
AACACAGTTAGTGAAAAGGGTAAGTCACAGGTAGTGTGAAATGGAAGTGGTAGCTTTCGCGACTGTAGAGGTAAGATTGTTCGGATCAAGAAACTAGAGAGTTGGCGCTACGATGGGTCGGGTTGGGGCCATGTTGCGGGCCAACCAGCGTCCGTTTTGAGGAAGGGTCAGCTCTGGGTGGTCGCGGTGGCGAGTCACGAGGGTGCTAGGCCCAGTTTAGATGACCATCGTATGAGTTCGTGGATCGTTCGATCGGAATCAGTTCGTGAAGGCGGGAATGGCCTTAGGGAAATCGAGGTTAGTGAGATGACCAAGTTTGGAGGTAGTGACTCGAGGGTTGGGAAACGAGCGTTGTGAAGTGTGGTACGGACACCAGAACGAGTTCGGTGTTCGTGGCCAATCTTGCGAGAAAGGAGAAGTGAGCGTGTGTTTTGTGACCGGTGTGGCATGATTGTTTTAAACGTATAGCGGTGAAGACTATCTTGGCGCTGTTGTTTTGAGACCTTGAAGGAACATTCGGACGAATGTTTACGAGGAAGAATGTTATACCGTATTTCAGTATATGCGTGAGGCGTGCGTATTAAAATTTTGCCTTAAGAATTGGCTTTGGTTGAAATTTGGGCACAAGTGCGAATAAGTCGTTTTACGGCGAAAGCGTTTCCCACGGCTTATGTTGGGAAAATTCGGCTATGTCATTTAGTATTTTTGCGGATTTTTCCGAAGCGACGGAACATTTTTGGACCAACGGGAGGTGACACTTGTCACCGCCGTTGGACGCAAAGAGAAGGCTTGGCCTTGGCGATTGGCTCCTCTTTTGTGCCTTGCTTTGTGGCTTGTTTTGTGGAGTGTTTTGTGGGTACACTTGGCGATCTTGGCCTTACACTTGCCTTACACATGGATGGATCTTGGCCATTGGTTGGCCTTTGCAGCTTTATAAATAGCTCCTGTGAAGACTTTCTTCATCCACAAATTGTTCTAAGTGATAAATCCCTTCCTCCCCTCTTGTAGACTCTCGTCCAAGAGCTCCTCTCCCCTCTTTTGTGAGCTAGCCGAGCCTCCTCCTCATGGCCAGGGGTACACCCTCTAGTGGTGCTAGCGTGGGGTACCCACTGCTAGTTACTTTCGTATAATACCCTTGTTGTGGTATAGAAATACTCTCCTAGTATTGTTATTATGCCCAAAAATACCTTAGCCTTGTACCTTGTAGTATTCCAAAGATACCTCTATACGTAGAGTAGAATACTACCTTTTGTCCTTTTTAGTCTCAAACCGAAACCCTAAGAAAATCTTCATTGTTGTTTGAAGTACTTAAGAGAAGTTGGTTAGAACTTCTAAGGGTTGTTTGGAGCGGATTGGAGCACTCGGAGTAGGAGCTAAGCGTTGCTCAGGATCGACTTTATACTTGGATAATTTTGGGCTTATCGAGGTAAACACTACTGTCCTTCTATTGTAATTGGAAATTACATGTTTGAATATATAGTTGAAGTATACTATATGTAGAATTATACTTAGTACGGTGGCAATGTCTTTTGACTTAAGCCTGAAGAATTAAGAACTGAACTGTAATTACATAGGGTGTATTCTGATGACTTGTGTAGTATTATTGTGTAGTAGAATTGTACACGTCAGGTTAGGCGTGTAAAACCCCACTGGTTGGCTTGGTAGCCGGCCTCGATAGAGAAGGAGATTTCTTGTTGTGGCGGAGAGTCGCGAATTTTACGTAGATTATGGAACGTTGAGATCTAGATGTTAATAAAGCGCGCGTGGCCTTATAGGTTGAAGTACTACGTGTGGAGTGATCCACTTGGCTTAAGGAGTAGCCGCGGTTTGAGGTACTTGGGCGTTTTGCTATTAGTCGACAATCGTCGCGAGGTATGTGAACCTCTTCTATCTCTTCTAGCATGATATGTGTGAACTATGTAGTACGGTAGACGTCATGTGTTAATCGTGTTTGATTGTTCTTAAAACATAAAGTGTTATAACGGCTTTATGGGAAGTTGGTTATAACGACTTTATGTAGGTAAGAAAATACTTTGTGGTTTTAAAGGTAATCGATGTGAATTATAAGCGGCTAGTTATAATAAAGAACTTGATGTATTTCAAAAGATTTATAAATCGTTTTGAAGGGAGAGTAACACTTGGTTTTAAAGGTTTTAAAAAGAGTTATACTAGCTTTATGGGCGTTAGGTATACTGTCTTAAGAGAGGTAAAGAAAATGGTTTACTGATGTTAGAAGTTAAGAGACTTGATCTTATAAGATAAGAGACTTAACTTATTTGTTTTAATGAGGATGTTTGTGTGAAACCTCATTCGTGAGTAATGAGTACTTGGTTTTATTTAAAGGGATAATGTTTCTTGATTTGGAAATCGAATGTGTATCGACAGGACCAACTGCGGCGTTAATAAAGGAAAATGTATTGAATAATGATGTATCGTATTAAAACCGGTAGAAACCTCCATCTGCATAGAAACTAAGATGAGACAAAATGATATTACATTTTCTAGATAATGGTCTTTGTAATAAGAATGTTGTAAACAAGAATAACCTACTCTCTGAGACTTATATTACTCAATTGTTCTAAAAAGAAATCAAGTGATTAAGTTTATGAACTATGAAACCATTTGAAATGAGAAGCTTGAGTAATTGAAACTAGGCAAACTGGAACTTAGGAAAAGAATGTTGTTACTTGATTTTGAAAAGGGATGTGGGTTGGTCATTCTTATACTACGTATTGTCGGGTGACTTTTATAAAAGTAATGAATCTCTTTTAAAAGAACTTAACGTATGTAGTACTTTGGGGTTAAAAACCGGACTTTGGCATAATATGAAAGTACTTTGAGTTGTGTGAAGCTTTATGCTTGTTGTTGTGAAACTTGCCTATGCTTGTTGTTGTGAAACTTGCCTATGCTTGTGATGATAGCCTTTGTTGTGCGGTGTGGTATTTACGTATTCGTGTCTCTCGATAGAGGGCCGGTTGACTTGTTGAGAACTTACTTGGACGTGCTGGCAGTGATGGAGAATTCCACGGGTATGTTTCCATTTTGATTACTGTCTTGTTGTTGATGTCACATGGACATGTCTGCCGTCAAGATTCCGGGGGCATGTGGCCATGCGGCAGGGTTGACCACCCAGGATATTGTTATTGAGGTAACATGGACATGTCTACACCGTCTGATTCGGGCGTGTACGTGCGGCGCTTGTTATTATAGTTGCAACATGGGCGTGTCTACACCGTCTGATTCCGGGGCATGTGGCCGTGCGGCGAGGTTGACGATATTCTTATTGAGGTTACATGGGCATGTCTACACCGATGTTCGGGGCATGTGGCCATGCGGCCTTGTTATTGTTGCATCGTGGACATGTCTACCAGGCGGTATTCCGGGCACGCGCCGTGATGCGAACATGATGGATGTTATGGGCGTGAGACCCATAGTTATATTTAGTGGTGACTTTGAGGCGTGAGTCCACGACTTGATTTTTATGTTGCGTCGTATTTTGGTTATCATACATGTCTCACGCTTGTTAAGCTATTATGATTTCATTTACGATTGTGATTTCACATACTTGGTACTGTTGTGACCTCCTTGGGGCTGCGTTCATCTGCGGTGGAGGTACATCGGCGTGGATCCTCGCCTCGGGATCTCGATTCAGCGTTTTGGGAAGCTCCGTTTCTCCGAGGCTTATCTTTTGGTATGTGTTCCCGAGTTGTAGGTTCTTGTACATTCGGGGTATGGCGGGGCCTGTCGTCATAGTCGTTAAATCTTAGAGTGCAGAAGCCATTGTGGCGGGGTTGTAAAAGGATTAAAGCGTTGGGTTTTATGTATATCTGAAAGGCAACTATTTTGGTTGCTTTGTCTATTTATTATATCTCTTGTTTCATGATTCATGTTTTATTTTCCGCTGGTTTTCTCGATGTTGTATCACTAGGGTGCAGGGTAAGGCACGATAAAGGCGGGTTGGGCGTTACACACGTTCACTTCTTTCCTTACTCGCCGTACTTTATCATTACACGAACTCTCTCTAGCACACGTTCCATACTCCAGTCATCGCTTCAGTTTCCAAAACTTTGGAGTCACTACCTCCAAACTTGGTCATCTCACTAGCTTCAATTTCCTCTAAGGCCATTCCCGGTCTTCATGGTCCGATTTTGGTCGAACGTATCCACGAACTCTTACGATGGTTACCTAAACCTGGGCTTAGCACCCTCGTGACCCTACCACCTGGCGGGACCACCTCGAACTGACCCCACCCCAAACCGGGTTGCGGGTCGACCCGCGAATGGTCCTCAACCCGACCCATAATCGCGCCAAACTCTTGTTCCCCGATCCGGAACAATCTTACCTATTCAAGTCCTGAAAGCTACCACTTTCGTCTTACACAACCCAAGGAGTTATCCCACTGGTACACCCTATGTATATAAAGCTCTCCGACAAGGATCACCCGCAAAATCTTCTACTCGAGACGACCTTACATCTAAGGTCTCGACATGTAATATTCTAAGGTTCACACCTTCCGTGTCCCCATACTTGTCTATATCATAAATTATACAATGTTATCCAATCATAACATTTAAACACAAGATCAACATAGCATGCATACTAGTCTCTAGAGGGTTAAGGATATACCTGTATCTACTGCTTCACTTTAATCATAGGCCTGTCCTGCAGGGCGCATAGCTAGAGAAGGCGATGAACCAGCCACTGATCCTGAAGGCCGAGTCTCTACATCCGCGCTACCTCGGGTCGGACAATTTCTCACAAAATGGCCCTGCTGGCCGCATGTAAAACAACCTCCCGAACCAGCACGACACTCCCCCTTATGGATTCTACCGCAACACCCACACTGAGGTAAGGGTGGCCTCATCTGGCCAACACCACTACTCCCCCGAAAACCTGAACCATTGGAGCCCTGACCTGCTCCTGAATACTCTGGATGCCTCAAGGCGTGGAGGACCGCCAAGATCGGGCGGAGGCGCATAACTAGTATGCTGTTGAGGCGGTCCGCCTCGAAAGTTACCAAAGGACCCTGCTGTCCTAGCCTTCTTCTGCTGGTATTGGTCAATCCGTCGGCCTCTCCGTTCCTCACATCCAAGTGCATAAGCATGCATGCGGGCAATGTCGTGCCGGTGAAGAGCTACACCGAGCAACTCTCTGCCAAATAATCGTCGAGCCCTGTGACATAGCGGTGCACTCTGTCCTCCATGTCGGCTACTAACGCGGGGACGTACCGAGCTAGTGAGTCAAACTCCACATTTTACTCCCGAACAGTACGCCCGGTCTGCCTTAACATCAAAAATCTGTCGTCCCGAGCCCTCCTCATCTGTGGAGGCAAGAAATGTGTAAGAAATGCCCCTGAGAACTTGTCCCATATGGCTGGAAGTGCATACTCTCCCCGGGACAACTCCCACGAATCAAACCAGTTGACTGCAGTATCACGCAGCCGATGTGAACCTAAGACCACTGACTCGGTCTCCGAAGCCCTGATCACTCTCATGATCCGTCAGAATCGCTTGATGAACTCCTGCGGATCATCCTCAGGCCTTGACCCGTAGAATTCTGGCGGGCTACAACTCAGAAAATCCCGTAGTCTCAAGCTATCTGATCTAGGATGAACCACGGGTGCTACTGGAACTGCTGCGTCCAGCCTATCCTCATATCTAGCCACAATCCTGGCTAGTAACTGGGCCATCTCCCTATAATCCTGTTATACCCCATATTCTCAGGGTATGTATGCGAGGACGTACGTACGAGAGCACGACAGAAAAATTGGAAAGGAAGAAAGAGGTGATTCTTCCACGGAAAAAGTTTCCGGTTTTTGTAAGGAAAAATGTTCGTTGAAGGGAATTGGGTTCCCAGATTTGGAATTTGGGCTTCTTAGATTATATTAGAATTTTGAGATTTTATTTTCAGAAATGGTCACGTGGGCCCACGGGAGAAATTTACTGATTTTGTGGGGCCGCTTTGATTTTGAGATTTTGGCCATTTTGGATATTTTCTAAGATGAATTATTTTGGACAAGTAGGAGGCGACACGTGTCACCCCTAGGTGGCTTGGCGAATTACGCTGGGCCGCAGTCTGCCGTCGTCGTTTTTCGAAAGCGTTTCCACAACTTTCGTAGGAAAATTCCGCTATGTCATTTATAATTTTTGCGGATTTTTCAGAGACGAACATTTTGGACCAACGGAGGGTGACATGTGTCACCCTCACATCGAAGCAAGTGGGGTGGCTTGGGCGATCAAGGCCCAAGAGGGATGGCGCCTCGATTGGTTCCTTGAGTTGTGCCTTGTTTGTGGCTTGTTTTGTGGAGTGTTTTGTGGGTAGGGTTAGGGTGCACTTGGCTTGATCTTGGCCTTACACTTGCCTTGCACGTGGCTTGATCTTGGCCATTGGTTGGCCTTTGGTTTTGCTATAAATACCCACTAAGCTTGAAGACTTCATCCATTCCTAAAATCACCAAGTCTTGAAAATCCTTCCTCCCTTTCTTGTGCTCTAGCCGTGAGCTTCCTCCACTTTCGTGTGGCCTTTGGCGAGAGGATTCCCCTCACAGTAGTGGTGTGGGGTACCACTGCCTAGTTGTTTCGTATAATACACCTCCCTTTGTGGTATTGAAATACTCTCAAGTATTGTTATAATGCCCAAAATACCTTAGCCTTTACCTTGTAGTATTCCCAAAGTTACCTCTATACGTAGAGCAGAAATACTACCTTTTGTCCTTTAGTCTCAAACCAAACCCAAGGAAATCTTCAGTTGGTTGAAGTATTTGAGTAAGTTGGTTAGAACTTCTAAGGGTTGTTTGGAGCGGATTGGAGCGCGGGGTAGAGCTAAACCTTTCGGGATCGACATTATAACTTGGATAATTTTGGGCTTGTCGAGGTAAATATTCTTGTTCCTTATTGTAATTGGAGATTACATGTTGTAGGAATATATAGTTGAGGTATACTATATATAGAATCGATCATTATTGTGCGGCAATGTCTTTTGACTTATGCCCAATTTAAAGAAGAGAAACGTAACTATAATTACATAGGGTATTCTGATGAACTTGTGTAGCATTGTTGTGTAGTAGAATGGTACACGCGTCAGGTTAGACGTGTAAACCCCCGTTGGCTTGGTAGCGGCCTCGATAGAGGAGGAGATTTCTGTTGTTGCGGGAGAGTCTTTGCCGAATTTTACGTAGAATATGGAATCGTGCGGTTAGAAGTTAATAGGCGTTTGTGGCCTTATAGGTGGAGGTCGCGAGTAGCGTATTCTACTTGAAGAGTGGAAAGCGGCTAGCCGTGATTCTGATCGTGGGCGTTTTGCTTATTGTCGATACTCGTCGCGAGGTATGTGAACCTCTTCCTACCCTTCGAGCATGATGTTTTGTAAACTATGTAGTACGGTGAGCGTACGTGTGCTAAATGAGTTGGTTGGTTTAAAACATAGGGTGTTATAATAGCTTTATGGGAAGTTAGTTATAACGACCTTATGTAGGTAAGAATGGTTTATTGATTGTAAAAGTTAAGAGACTTGATCTTGAAAGATAAGAGACTTAACTTGTTTTACTTGGTAATTAACTTTTTGTTAAAAGTATTGTGAAATCTCATTCGTGAGTAATGAGTACTTGGTGTTAAAAGAGTTAATGTCGTAGTACTTTAGGGTTAAAACCGCACTTTGATACAAAATGGAAGTACCTTGAGTTGTGTATAAGCGCCTATGCTTGTTGTTGTGTAACTCGCCTATGCTTGTTATGATAGCCTTTGTTGTGCAAATGTTGATATCAGGTGACTTCGTGAGAAAGAGTAGATCTTTTTATAAAAGTCTAGAAGTATGGTAACTTGCTTGAGCTTGTTTGTGATAGCCTGGTTGTGTGGTATATTGTTGTTGATGTCACATGGACATGTCTACACCGAGGTAGAATTCCGGGGGCATGTGGCCATGCGGCAGGGTTGATTACCCGATATATTGTTATTGTGGTTACATGGACATGTCTACACCGAGGTAGAATTCCGGGGGCATGTGGCCATGCGGCAGGGTTGATCACCCAGTATATTGTTGTTGATGTCACATGGACGTGTCTACACCGAGGTAGAATTCCGGGGGCATGTGGCCATGGGGCATTGTTATTATTGTTGCATCATGGGCATGTCTACACCGATGCATTCGGCACGCGGCCATGACGCGAACACGATTGATGTTGTGGGCGTGAGACCAGCAGTTATATTTGAGTGATGACTTGAGGCGTGAGTCCTCGACTTGACATATTCGCTTTTATGTTGTGAACTGTAGTTTTGTTATCATACATGTCTCCTGTTCTTATATAGACTGTTATGATTTCATTTACAGTATTTTTTACAGTTTCACATACTTGGTACCTGTTGTACTGACCTCCTTCGGGGGGCTGCGTTCATGCCGCAGGTAGGAGTACATCGGTAGTGGATCCTCGCTCATAGGATCACAGTTCAGCGTATTGGGAAGCTCCGTTTCTCCGGAGGCTTATTCTTTGGTATGTGTTCCCTGAGTTGTAGGTTCTTGTACATTCAGGGGTATGGCGGGGCCCTGTCCCGTCATAGTCATTGTAAATCTTAAGTGCAGTAATCTTGTTGTGGGCGGGGTTGTAAAAGGATTAAACTGTTGGGTTTTATGTATATCGAAGGCAAGCTGTTTTGGTTGCTTGTTTATTTATTATATCTCTTGTTTCATGACTCATGTTTTATTTTCATTTGGTTTTCTCGATGTTGTATCACTAGGGTGCGGTAAGGCACGATCACGGGCCGACGGGGTGTGACATAGTGGTATCGAGCATTTAGTCCTCGGAAAGTGTCTACTGCATCGTGTCTAGTAGAGTCTTGATTATCGGTGTGTTGTGCACCACATCTATAATCGTGAGGCTATAGGACATTTAGGATTGGTTTCCATTCTTCTCATTACGAGATCGTGCCTTAGAAAGTGTTGTAAGTTGGACCCTCCGACGTATTTCATTTTTACGATTATGCCTCGCGCAACCCAGCCCAGAAAGGCAAAGCGTAGGAGGCGCTAGTGAGATACTGAGGAGAGTACGAGCGCGAGCGATCGATCACTGAGATTGTGCTTGACGCCCGAGTTTTGTGGCGCCGCTAGCCCAGCGAGTTTAGAGCGCAGCGATGGCTGCTGAGACCACAAGATACTGAGCCTCGGTCCCACGGCTGGAGCGAGATGAGATAGGTACAAGGAGATGGCGATTCTTGGCGGCCGTGGCCGAGATATGAGATAAGTGAATCTGGCGATTCAGTTCAATAGCACCATGGTTCGCCCCGGCGTATAGTTTGAGGCTACGGACTTTACGAGTTGTAGCCGCGAGTTTTATGGGTCGAGGCACGAGGATGATCGCAGGAGTTCATCCGCAATTACTGGTCGTGAGTGATCAGGCTTCGAGACCGAGTCGGTGGTCTTAGGTTCGCGTCGGTGCGTGATACCGCAATGATCGTTTGATTCGTGGGAGCTGTCGGGAGAGAATGCACTTCCAGTTTGGGGCGAAGTTTTCGGGGCCTTCCGGCACATTTCTTGCCTCCACAGATGAGGAGGGCTCGGTAAACAGTTTTTGATGTTGAGGCGAGCCGCGTCTGATTCGGGAGTACAACGTGGAGTTTGACTCGTTGGCTCGGTATGTCCGCTTTAGTGGCAACCATGGAGGATAGAGTGCACCGCCACGTCACGGATTAGATGATTGCTGACAGAGGCTTGTTCGAGTGTAGCTCTTCACCGCATGTACATTGCCGCACGCGAGCTCATGCAGGATGTGAGGCACAGAGGTCGACGGAATGACGAATCGCGAAGAGGGCGAACAACAGGTCCTTTGGTGACTTTCGAGGCGGACCGCCTCAAGAAGATACTAGTTTTGTACCTCCGCCCGGTGCAGAGTGGTCCTCCACAACCTTCTTGAGCATCCAGAGTATTCGGGAGCGGTCGGGCTCGAGGTTCAGTTTCGAGGAAGTAAGGGTGTTGGCGGACGCGGTCACCCTACCTCGGTGTGGTCGATGTGGTAGACCGCATTTCGGAGTGTCGTGGTGCCAAGGGAGCTTGCTATTTTGCGGCCAGCGGGGCCATTTGCGGCTTGTCCGACCAAGGGTAGCACGGATGTTACGACTCGACGCCCGAGATCGATGGCGGAGTTCATCACGCCGCTGCTATCGCCTGCGACCGTGATTAGAAAGCGGTAGAGACAGTATATCCTTAACCTCTAGAGTTTTGTATGCTTGTTATGTTAATGTGCTTAGTGTTATGTTCGGATAGCTTTGTGCAAAATGTGATTTAGGAACATGGTTAGTTGGAAGGATAAGTATGGAGGCATGGTAAGTGTGAACCTTAGAATATTTCACGATTGAGACCTTAGAGGTAAGGTCGCTTGTGTAAAAGATTTATTTTATGTTTGACCTTTATCGAGTGCGTAGTATACGTGGGTTTTATTTGTGTGATAAGTCCATGGGTAGTGTGAGATGGAAGTGGTAGCTTTCGTATGCGTATGTTAGTAAGATTGTTCCGTGTCGAGGAACAAGGGTTTAGCGCGATTGTGGGGTCGGGTTGAGGACCATTTGCGGGTCAACCCGTGCCGGTTTAGGTGGGTCAGTTAGGTGGTCGCCATTGGTAGGGTCACGAGGGTGCTAGACCCCGGTTTAGTTAATCATCGTATGAGTTCGTGGGGCGTTCGACGAGCGGTTCGTAAAGGCGGGAATGGCCTTAAGGAAGTTTGAGGTTAGTAAGATGACCAAGTTTGGAGGTAGTGACTCGAGATTTTTGGGAACGGAAGTAATGACTGAAGTATGGTACGTACTGGGAGAGTTCAAGTGTTCGAGAAGGGCACGACGAGTAAGGAAGGAAGAGAACGTGTGTTATTTCGTGGCCAAGCTGTGGTGTTGACAACTTGTTAGAGGAACTTCATCGATATCCGTCTTGAGAAGGAACATTCGGGACGAATGTTTCTAAGGAGGGGAGAATGTTATACCCCGTATTCTCAGGGTATGTATGCGAGGACGTACGTACGAGAGCGACAGAAAAATTGGAAAGGAAGAAAGAGGTGATTCTTCCACGGAAAAAGTTTCCGGTTTTTGTAAGGAAAAATGTTCGTTGAAGGGAATGGGTTCCCAGTTTGGAATTTGGGCTTCTTAGATTATATTAGAATTTTGAGATTTTATTTTGAAATGGTCACGTGGGCCCACGGGAGAAATTCTGGTTTTGTGGGGCCGCTTTGATTTTGAGATTTTGGCCATTTTGGATATTTTCTAAGATGAATTATTTTGGACAAGTAGGAGGCGACACGTGTCACCCTCCCTAGGTGGCTTGGCGACTACCTTTCAGCACGTCCCGACAGAGTCGTTTTTTACGAAAGCGTTTCCACGACTTTCGTAGGGAAAATTCCGGCTATGTCATTTATAATTTTGCGGATTTTTCCGAGAGACGAAACATTTTGGACCACGGGAGGTGGCGTGTCACCTCACATTAAGCAAGTGGGGTGGCTTGGGCGATTGGGCGTCAAGAGGGATGGTTGGCATGGCCGATTGGTTCCTCGAGTTGTGCCTTGTTTAGTGGCTTGTTTTGGGGAGGGTTTTGTGGTGTTGGGGTAGGGTGCACGTTGCTTGTACTTGGCCTTACACTTGCCTTGGACTTGGCTTGTTCTTGGCCATTGGTTGGCCTTTGGTTTTGCTATAAATCCCACTAAGCTTCAAGACTTAATCCATTCCTAAAATCACCAAGTCTTGAAAATCCTTCCTCCCTTTCTTGTGCTCTAGCCGTGAGCTTCCCCCTCCCCCGTTTCGTGTGGCCGTTGGCCGAGAGGGCTTCCCCCCTCCTAGTAGTGTGGCCGTGGGGTACCCCCCCTAGCCTAATTGTTTCGTATAATACACCCCCCCCTTTGTGGTATTGAAATACTCTCCAAGTATTGTTATAATGCCCAAAATACCTTAGCCTTTACCTTGTAGTATTCCCAAAAGTTACCTCTATACGTAGAGCCCGGAAATACAACCTTGTGTCCTGTTAGTCTCAAAACGAAACCCAAAGGAAATCTTCAGTTGGTTGAAGTATTTGAGTAGAAGTTGGTTAGAACTTCTAAGGGTTGTTTGGAGCTGATTGGATCGCACGGGTTTGGATCTAAACCTTGCTCAGGATCGACATTATAACTTGGATAATTTTGGGCTTGTCGAGGTAAATATTCTTGTTCCCTTATTGTAATTGGAGATTACATGTTGTAGGAATATATAGTTGAGGTATACTATATATAGAACTTATCATTATTGTGCGGCAATGTCTTTTGACTTATGCCTGAATTTAAAGAAGAGAATCGTAATTACATAGGGGTATTAAAGATGGACTTGTGTAGCATTGTTGTGTAGTAGAATGGTACACGTCATAGACGTGTAAACCCCCGTTGGCTTGGTAGCGGCCTCGATAGAGGAGGAGATTTACGCTGTTGTTGCGGGGAGGTGCGAATTTTACGTAGAATATGGAACCGTGCGGTTAGAAGTTAATAGGCGTTTGTAGCCTTATAGGTGGAAGTGCTGCGAGTAGCGTATTCTACTTGAAGAGTGGAAACGGCTAGCGATTCTGATCGCGGGCGTTTTGCTTATTGTCGATACTGTCGCGAGGTATGTGAACCTCTTCCTACCGCCGAGCATGATGTTTTGTAAACTATGTAGCGGTGACGTCACGTGTGCTAAATGAGTTGGTTGGTTTAAAACATAGGGTGTTATAATAGCTTTATGGGAAGTTAGTTATAACGACCTTATGTAGGTAAGAATGGTTTATTGATTGTAAAAGTTAAGAGACTTGATCTTGAAAGATAAGAGACTTAACTTGTTTTACTTGGTAATTAACTTTTTGTTAAAAGTATTGTGAAATCTCATTCGTGAGTAATGAGTACTTGGTTTTAAAAAGAGTTAATGTACGTAGTACTTTAGGGTTAAAACCCAGACTTTGATACAAAATGGAAGTACCTTGAGTTGTGTATAATCGGCTTTATGCTTGTTGTTGTGTAACTCGCCATGCTTGTTATGATAGCCTTTGTTGTGCAAATGTTGATATCAAAGTGACTTCGTGAGAAAGAGTAGATCTTTTTATAAAAGTCTAGAAGTATGGTAACTTGCTTGAGCTTGTTTGTGATAGCCTGGTTGTGTGGTATATTGTTGTTGATGTCACATGGACATGTCTACACCGAGGTAGAATTCCGGGGGCATGTGGCCATGCGGCAGGGTTGATTACCCGATATATTGTTATTGTGGTTACATGGACATGTCTACACCGAGGTAGAATTCAGGGGCATGTGGCGTGCGGCGGAGTTGATCACCCGAGATATTGTTGTTGATGTCACATGGACGTGTCTACACCGAGGTAGAATTCCGGCATGTGGCCACGGGCATTGTTATTATTGTTGCATCATGGGCATGTCTACACCGTCACGTAATTCGGGCATGCGGCCGTGATGCGAACACGATTGATGTTGTGGGCGTGAGACCCATAGTTATATTTGAGTGATGACTTGAGGCGTGAGTCCACGACTTGGCATATGGATCGCTTTTATGTTGTGAATCGTAGTTTTGTTATCATACATGTCTCTGTTCTTATATAGATTATGATTTCATTTCTGATTTTTTCTGATTTCACATACTTGGTACTGTTATCGACCTCGCCCGAGTGCGTTCATCTGCGCAGTAGGAGTACATCGGTAGTGGATCTCGCCATAGGATCACATTCACGTATTAGGAAGCTCGTTTCTCCGAGGCTTATTCTTTGGTATGTGTTCCACGAGTTGTAGGTTCTTGTACATTCAGGGTATGGCGGGGCCACTGTCCGTCATAGTCATTGTAAATCTTAAGTGCAGTAATCGTTGTGGCGGGGTTGTAAAAGGATTAAAGCATTCGGGTTTTATGTATATCTGAAGGCAACTGCTTTGGTTGCTCGCTTATTTATTATATCTCTTGTTTCATGACTCATGTTTTATTTTCCATTGGTTTTCTCGATGTTGTATCACTAGGGTGCCCGGTAAGGCACGATCCACGCCCAGTCGGGCGTGACAAATCCATCTCCTCTGCTCGGTGCCGGGGTGGGCGCAGTACCGTGGTCTCGTGAGCCACCGCTGCGGCTCTAAACTATCTTTGGCCGACGGCGTCATAAAACTCGCCTCAAGCACTATCTCGTAATGACCGGCTGCGCCTCGTACTCCTCGTGTCCTACTATCGCCTCCCTCGCTTGCCTTGCCCTTCAGGCTCGGGTTTGCCTTAGCGGAGGCATAATCGTAAAAATGAAATACGTCGAGGGGTCCAACTTATAACACAGACTAAGGCACGATCTCGAGTGAGAAGAATGGAAACCAATCCTAAATATCCTATAGCCTCACGATTATTGATGTGGTGCACAACACACCGATAATCAAGACTTACTAGATACGGTGCATAGACATTTCCGAGGACTAACTGCTCTGATACCACTTTTGTCACGACCCGACCATGGGCCCGCGACTGGTGCCTTACCCCGGGCACCCTAGTGATACAACATCAGAGAAAAACCAGCGGAAATAAAAACATACAGATATGAAACAAGATAAAAGAAAACAGGCTAACCAAAACAGTTGCCTTTTTGCATATATACAGAAATTTGAACAGTTACATCTTTTACAACCGCCCGCAACAAGATCTACGGACCTCAAGAGTGTAATAACAACTATGACGGACAGGCCCGCCATACCCGAATGTACAAGAACCTACAACTCGGGAAACATACCAAAGATAAGCCTCGAGAAACGAGCTTCCTAATATGCCGAATTGTGATCCTATGAGCGAGGATCAACAACCGATGTTACCTGCGGCATTGAACGCAATCCCGAATGAGGTCAAGATAACAGTACAGTATGTGAAATTGTAAAATATCAGAAATGAAATCATAATGGTCTATATAAGGCAGGAGACATGTATGATAACCAAACTACAGTACAAAACATATGAGCATTCATGTCAAGTCAGGGACTCACGCCTCAAAGTCATCACTCAAAATATAACAATGGGTCTCACGCCACAACATCAATCATGCCGTGGAATTCCTTCCTCACCGTGATCATGATATAACAACACCGAGTACATTTGAACACCAGTCCCACCTGGTCATAAAATCAGACGGCAAATGCGAAGGCTAACTACCGGATACAAAAGCCGCGATCATCCATCGACCGGCAAGTACGAAATCCAACTACCGGATACCAAAGACGTGCTAACAAATCTACATAACCATACCACGGCGACCTGTGGCAAGAAAGCCAACTACCAGATACCACCGCGCCACGTGGCCGGCAGGGCAATCTGAACTAACTACCGGATACCAAGCGGAATCACGAGACTTCGTCACAAAACTGAACGGGCAAGTCTGAAGGCTAACTACCGGATACTGCCGAATCAGCCACGACCTCGGGGCAAGTACGAGAGCCAACTACCAGATACCAAGCCGAATCAGTAAAACCTCATGGAGAGCTAGTCCATGGAATAATAATCACAGAAGCGTACTCGTGGAATGCTCCGTCACTGCCGGTACGTCCAAGTAAGATCATAACAAATCAGCCGGCCCTCCATCGAGACGCGGTGGTATAGAAATACAATACTAGCACGACAAAGGCTAGCACACGCAAACATAGCCAAGTTACACACAACTCAAGTTACTTTCATTTTATGAATAATTCCTGGTTTTTAACAAAAAATTACTAATTACGTTAAATTCTTTTTAAAAGATCCATTTATTTTAAAAAGGTCCCCGATGCCGTATTATCAAAATAGAGTGACTAACATTTTAAGTAAACCAAAACAACTTCCATACTTTCCTTTTTTAAACCAAATAAAGACAATACCATGCCTTCTTTTTAAACCAAAACACTTCTCCTTTTAAAGTCAAGTTACCATTTTAAAACCAATGATAAAACCATTCCTTTGTTTTCATAAAGTCGTTATAACTAACTTCCCAAAAAGCTGTTATAACACTTTATGTTTAAAACCAAAACTCTTGATTCCTCAAATCTCTTTGCTTTTAGAAGTCAAGTTCCTTACTTTGGAAATTTAAGAAAATTAGTGCTTGTTTATAATGATTCTTATTAAAGCAGCCATGATCTAGGAAATGTAATACAATTTTGTCTTATCTTAGCTTCTATGCAGATGAAGGTTTCTACTGGTTTTAATAATAATTAATTAGTCAATACAGTTTCCTTTATTAACGTTGTAGTGGTTTGTTAAATTTATTCTCATTTCCAAATCAATATAATATTATTCCTTTTAAAACCCGCTACCCATTTCTCATAAAAGCGGTTTTCACAACTTTTTAACACAAACCAAGTCCTTAATATTTCACATCAAGTCATGTCTCTTATATTTTAAAAACCACAAACCATTTCTTTACCTACATAAAGTTGTTATAACAAACTTCCCATAAAGCCGTTATAACACTTTATGTTTTAAACCAACCAAATTCATTTAGCACGTATCGTCTCTTCGTACTACATAGTTCACAACAATCATGCTAGAAAAGATAGGAAGAGGTTCACATACCTCGCGACGGTTATCGACAATTTGCAAAACGCTCCAAGTACTATAACCTTGCTAGCCTTTTCCACCCTTCCAATAGAGTACGCTACTCGTAGTACTTCAACCTATAATGGCCATAAAACGTCTATCAACTTCTAGATCTCTTCGTAGAATATTCTAAGCAGAAGGTCCTTTATTCTACAGAAAATTGGGCAGCATTTCCCTACCCGTCAAACTACACGATCTCAGAATACAGATCCTATGTAAGTACAGTTCAATTCTCTTCTTTATACCCTCCTTCTATATATCTTATACTCATTTCTATACTACTACGATGTAATCTCTTATTACAATAGAAGGACAACGATATTTACCTCGATAAGCCCAAAATTATCCAAGTTTAAATGTCGATCCTGAACAACGTTTATGTCACGACCGAACCTCGCCCGTGAGTGCCTCATCATGCACCCAGTAGACATACATCGAGTAATCAATAACATAAAACAAGACATGAAATATCAAGAAGTGTAAAACAATTATCGAGAAAATTAAGCCTTTCGGCATAATATATAAAACTTCAATCCGAACGATTACATCCCGCGACAACCGCCCACAACGATTACTACAACCTCTACGAATGATATGACAACAACGACGGGACAGGCCGTCATACCACGAATGTAGCACCTGACAACAGGGACTATACAAGATAAGCCTCGAGAAACGGAGCTTCCCAAACGCTGACGTGACCCAAGAGCGAGGATCAACGGCGGTGTACCTCTACTGCGGCATGAGCAGCCCCGAAGGAGGTCAAGATAACAGTACCAAGTATGTGAAGCGTAAAATCAGTAAATGAAATCATAGTAGTCTATATAAAGCGGGAGACATGTATGATAACCAAACTACGATTCACAATAAATAAGCGAATATGTCAAGTCGGGGACTCACGCCTCAAAGTCATCACTCAAATATAACTATGGGTCTCACGCCCACAACATCAATCATGCGTGGAATACCTTCCTCACCGCCATCTATGATATAAAAGCATCAAGGAATACATGAGCACGAGTCCCACTGTCCTAATAAAACCGTGCAGGGTAAATGCGAAGGCATAGCCACTACTAAAACCCACAGTACTAACAAGGTCATAAATCGTATCATGAGATCTGTCTAGGCCGTCACATGATCAAAGCCGCCACTCGCGCGATATCTAATGTGCGCGTCTAGCCTCGAACTCTCCGCAGACTCCGCATAGGCCAAACTCATAGGCCCGCATGAGGTATAACCCGCATCGGTAGCTACTCCGGCGTCCGCTGGACTCGCATCCGCGTAGCCACATGCACCGCATGACCATAAAGGCGCTGCGCTAACTCGGAACTCGTAGCTCCGCATAGGCCCACGGGACCCGCATGAGGTATTCTCGAATAATAGGTCATACAGACCCGCATGAGTCTACCGCGTCGGAGGCGTGCAACCTCCTAAACAAGTCAATGTGAGTGGTACAATACCAACATATCGGCTGATAGTGAAACAATTTAAGCGCAATCGAGGGGAAACCCCTTTACACAAACATCACAAGATACTAACACACGTAGCATCCTAGTATGTTTACTTAACAATCAACAAGAAAGTATTACAAGGCTATCACAACCCAACACAATCAAGTTATACACACAAGGCACTTTCTATTATATGATTAACAAGATTGGGTTTTTATCCCCAAAGTACTTCATACATTAACTCTTTTTTAAAAGATACGTTACTTTCACAAAAGTCACAAAATACCCGTAGTATATGAAAATAGAGTGATTATCTTTTGAAGTAAATCAAAACACTTCCCTTTGTAAAATCAAGTAACAACATTATTTTCCAAACGTTCAAGTTTGCCTAATTTCAAATGTTCACGTTTCTTATTTTAGAAAGGTTTAAGAGTTCATAGTCTTATTCATTTAAGAATATAATTCTCTTTTAAACAATCTGAGAAACATATGCCTTATATGTGAGTAGGTTATTCTTGTTCATAATCAATCTTATTAAGCAGCCATGATCTAGGAAATGTAATATCATTTTGTCTCATCTTAGCTTCTATGCAGATGGAGGTTTCTACTGGTTTTAATAATACTTCATTAATCAAAACATTTCCCTTTATTAACGCTGCAGTGGTTTGTCGATACTCATTCTCGATTTCCAAATCAAGAAACATTATTCCTTTTAAAAACCAAGTACTCATTACTCACGAATGAGGTTTCACACAAAATTCATATTAATTTAATTAAGTCAAGTCTCTTGACTTTTAAAATCAATAAATCATTCATTTTATCTCTCTTAAGCCGTTATACCTAACTTCCCATAAAGCTATTATAACTCTTAAGTTTTTAAAACCACAAAGCATTTTCTTACCTACATAAAGTTGTTATAACCAACTTCCCATAAAGCCGTTATAACACTTTATGTTTTAAACCAATCAAATACATTTAACACATGACGCTCACCGTACTACATAGTTATACACATATCATGCTAGAAAAGATAGGAAGAGGTTCACATACCTCGCGACGATTATCGACTAATAGCAAAACGCTCAAGTACCTCAAACCGCTTCGCTACTCCTTAAGCCAAGTAGATCACGCCATACGTAGTACTTCAACCTATAAGGCCACAAGGCGCTTTATTAACATCTAGATCTTATCGTAGAACTTTCTACGTAAAATTCGGCAAAGACTTCCCGCAAACCGCGTAAATCTCCTCTCTATCGAGGCCGCTATCAAGCCAACCAGGGGTTTATACGCCTAACCGACGTACAATTCTACTTCACAAGAATGTTACACAAGTTCATCTGATACACCCTATGTAATTACGCTCGATTCTCTTCCTTAAATTCAGCTTAAATCAAAAGACATTGCGAAAAACTACGTTCGCCTATTCAATATTCATTCTATATATAGTATACTTCAACTATATATTCTAACAATCATGTAATTTCCAATTACAATAGGGACAAGATATTTACCTCGATAAGCCCAAAATTATCCAAGTTTAATGTCGCTTCCCGAGCAAGGTTTAGCTCCTACTCCGCGCTCCAACCCGCTCCAACAACCCTTAGAAGTTCTACGCACCTTCTACTTAACACTTCAACCGACTCTGAAGGTTTTCCTTAGGGTTTCGTTTTGTGGCAAAAGGAAAGTATAATAGTATTTTCCTGGCTTTTCGTATATAGGGTACTTTGGAAATACTACAAGGTATTTGGGCTAACGATTTGGGCATAACAACAACACTTGGAGAGTATTTCTACCATGGGGGTAGTATTTCGACTAGCACAACTAGGCTAGTGAGGGGTTCTCGGCTAGAACCACTAGGCAAGGGGGGTGTTTCGGCCAAGGGATTTTCTCAAAGGGGGAGGGGGATGGTGTTGGACGAGAATACTACTAAGAGAGGGGGAGGATTTTAACACTTAGAAAGTATTTGTGGATGAAG
The DNA here is from genome assembly GCA_029844215.1 of Przewalskia tangutica. Classification (NCBI taxonomy): domain Eukaryota; kingdom Viridiplantae; phylum Streptophyta; class Magnoliopsida; order Solanales; family Solanaceae; genus Przewalskia; species Przewalskia tangutica. Next base: position 769,519 of record JAQGDG010000030.1, read on the forward strand.
AAAGTCTTCAACTTAGAGGGGTATTTATAGGTCAAGTAAAGGCCAACCAATGGCCAAGATCATGCCAAGTGCAAGGCAAGTGTAAGGCCAAGATCAAGCCAAGTACACCTTATCCATCTACCACACCAACTTGCACAAATATCCTACCTAACCCAAGGCCACCTTTTTCGTCCATGCCGCCCCAACCTTCCTTCCAATGTGAGGGTGACACATGCCACCTCCCGTTGTCCAAAATATTTCGCCTCTGAAAAATCCGCAAAAATTAAAAATGACATAGCCGGAATTTTCCCTTCGCAAGTCTTGTAAAACGTTTCGTCGAAAAACGACTCTAATCGGGTGTTGTGCACAAAATAAAAATCGGCCAAGCCACTTAAAGCCCATACTTTTCACGCACGCCCCACGTCATACTGGAAATACGGTATAACATTCTCCTCTCTTAGAAACATTCGGTCCGAATGTTCCTTCTAAGTCCCAAACAAACGCCGCCAAGATAGTCTTCACCACCATACTTACGAGAACAAACCGCCACACCGCCACGTAAACACCCGCAAATACCTCCATCCAAGTCCACGATGAACACTCTAATCGCCACGACCGATTTCCGCCGCGGATCGTGCCTACCCCGCACCCTAGTGATACAACATCGAGTAATCACGAACATAAACGATACAAGACATATTATGAAATATGAAACAATAACTGAGAAAAACTTGCCTTTCGTATATATAAATAACAACTTTTTCAACATGAAGCTTAATCCTTTTACAAACCACGCCTACAACAAGATTACTGCACTTAAGAAATGATCGACAACAATGGCGGGACAGGGCCCGCCATACCCCGAATGTAAACACCTACAAATAACAGGGACTATACCACCGATAAGCCTCCTGAGAAACGGAGCTTTCCCAACGAATCGTGATCCGAGGATCAACGATCGGTGTACCTTTACTCACGGCATGAACGCAGCCCCGGCGAGGTCGATAACAGTACCAAGTATGTGAAATCAAAATAAATCAGAATGAAATCATAGTAGTCTATACAAAGCAGGAGACATGTATGATAACCAAACTACGATTCACAATAAATAGCCATGTCAAGTCGGGACTCACGCCATCAAGTCATCACTGAATTTAACAACGGGTCTCACGCCCACAACATCAATCGTGCGTGGAGCACATTCTCACCGCCGCATCTATGATATGAAAGCACCAAGGAACACACATGAACACCAGGTCCCACCTGTGTTATCATAAAACTGTACGGGGTAAGTACGAAGGCTTAGACGACTACTAAAACCCACAGTACTAACATGGTCATAAATCAGATCATGAGATCTGTCTGCATCGTCACATGATCAAAGCCGCCACTACGCGCAGTATCTAATGTGCGCATCTAGTCCTCGAACTTCCGCGACTCCGCATAGGCAATCAAATCGCCCGCACGAGGTATAACCCCGCATCGAGGGTAGCTACTCCCGGCGTTGTCCTGGACTCGCCGTCCGCACGCCACAAGGACCGCGTGACCACAAGGGCCGTGATCCTAACACGAACTCCCGCAGTCCCGCATAGGCCCCCTGGACCCGCATGAGGTAGTCTCGAATCATAGGTCCATCGACCCGCCTGAGTCTACCCCGCATCGGAGGGCAGCTTAACCCCCGGAATCATCTCAAGAGATGAGTGATGTATAATACTATCATAACAGCTTATCGTTAAACAACATAAGCACAACAAAGGAAAAACCCCTTTACACAAACATCACAAGATACTAACACACGTAGCATCCTAGCATGTTTACTTATCAAATCAACAAGAAAGTATTACAAGGCTATCACAAACCAATACAATCAAGTTATTCACACAAGGCACTTTCTACTATATGATTAACAAGATCGGGTTTTTATCCCCAAAATACTTCGTACATTAACTCTTTTCAAAGATACGTTACTTTCACAAAAGTCACACAATACCCGTAGTATATGAAAATAGAGTGATTATCTTTTGAAGTAAATCAAAACACTTCTCTTTGTAAAGATCAAGTAACAACATTATCTTCCAAACGTCCAAGTTTGCCTAATTTCAAATGTTCATGTTTCTTATTTAGAAAGGTTTCGTAGTTCACAGTTTTATTCATTTAAGAAATATAATTCTCTTTTAAACCATCTAAGAAACATAAGCCTTATATGTGAGTAGGATATTCTTGTTTATAACAATCTTACTACGGCAGCCATGATCTAGGAAATATCATTTTGTCTCATCTTAGCTTCTATGCAGATGGAAGTTTCTACTGGTTTTATTAATACTTCATTAATCAAAACATTTCCCTTTATTAACGCTGCAGTGGTTTGTCGATACACATTCGATTTCAAATCAAGAAACATTATCCCTTTTAAAAATCAAGTACTCATTACTCACGAATGAGGTTTCGCACAAAATTTATATAATTCATTTAAGTTAAGTCTCTTATCTTACAAGATCAAGTCTCTTAACTTCTAAAATAATTAAAACATTCGTTTTATCTTTCTTAAGCTGTTATACCTAACTTCCCATAAAGCTAGTATAACTCTTAAGCTTTTAAAACCAAGTATTACTCTCCTTTAAAAGCAGGTTCTTAATTCTCTTGAACTACTTCAAGATTATTATTATTCGGGCTTAAGTCAAAAGACATTGCCGTACAACTATGTTCAATTAACACACGTACGTCTACCGTACTATATAGTTATACACATATCATGCTAGAAGAGATAGGAAGAGGTTCACATACCTCGCGACGATTATCGACTATTAGCAAATCGCTCCACGGCTATAACCCGGCTAGTCTGGTCCACCTTCTCAAGTAGCCCATGCTACTCGCAGAACATTCAACCTCGATAAGCCCATAATTATCCAAGTAAAGATGTCGATCCTTAGCAATGTTTAGCTCCAACTCCGAGCGCTCCAACCCGCTCTAAACCACCCTTAGAAGTTCTAACCAACTTCTACACAATACTCCAACGGACCATGGAGATTTTCCTAAGGGTTTCAGTTTTGTGACGACGAAGTATACTAGTATTTCGGCTTTTCAGATGTATAACTTTAGAATACAACAAGGTATACGGCTAAGGTAATTTGGGCATTATATCAATATTTGGAGAGTATTTCTATACCACAAAGGGGGGTATTATACGAAAACAACCTAGGCTAGTGGGGGGTACCCCACGGCTAGCACCACCAGGAGGGGGGGGGAGGGCTCTCGGCCAAGGGGGAGGGGGAGGACGAGAACAACTCTTTCAAGGGAGGAGGATTTCTAACACTTTAGGAAATATTTGGAATGGATGAAGAAGTCATCCTAAGGGGGGTATTTATAGCACAAGCCAAGGCCAACCAATGGCCAAGATCTAGCCAAGTGCATAGCAAGTGTAGGGCCAAGATTCACCCATGTGTCCTTAACCAACTAACAAACAAAATATCCTACCAACTCCCCCCTCTTCAAATCGTCCAATCCGCCACCTTACGTCCGCCAATGGGAGGGTGCCAAGTGGCGCCCTCTCGTTGGTCCAACACGTTTCGTCTCTCGGAAAAATCCGCAAAAATTAAAAATGACATAGCCGAATTTTCCCTACGAAAGTCGTGGAAAACGCTTCAAAAAAACGACTCTAAACGGGTGTTGTGAACAAAAATTAATTTGGCCAAGCCTAATACAAGTTTCAAATTTTCTACGTACGTCCTTACGTACATACTCTGGAAATACGGGGTATAACATTCTCCCCTCCTTAGAAACATTCGTCCCGAATGTTCCTTCTAAGTCTCAAAACGAACGCGCGCCAGTATAGTCTTCGCTACTTCACTTACGAAACAATCCTGCCACAGCTGGCCACAGAAACACCTGCGTAAATACTTACATCAAAGTCCACGAGGAAACACCTCTAATCATCACCACAAAACACTTCTCACCGGGGTCTAAAATATACTTCCTTCACACCTTCTCTTTTCAAAAGAAATGATCACATCTATGCTCGCCATACATGCTCGCTTCTCTCTTTACTCGTCGTAGATACCACTTTGTCACTTTGCCTGAGGCATTAACCTTCTCAGGCGACCCAACAAAGGGTACCGGGCTGCTTGCGATCCCTGAGGATGTCGTACACTCGAACTCTTACCACATTCTGATACTGCTTCAGTTTCCAAAACTCGGGGTTACTATCCCTAACGTGGTCATCATTAACTGGGAACACTCTAGATGGATTTCCGATACTTCCCCGAACATAACAATACGAAAGACCGGACATACTGCCTCCTAAGTCGGACGGCAAATGCTAACATATAGCAACCCGCCTATTCTTCACATGAACTCAAAAGTCCCAATGTAACTCAAGCTAAGTTCCTTCGCTTTCCAAAGCTCGCCACACTCGTCCGGTGGTACTTTCAAGAAGACCGACCGTCAACTCAACTCTAAGCGTCGTCGACATCCGCACGATTCCTCCGAGCCGCGTAACTTCTTCTAGACAAGCTTCTCACTATCCACAATCTCCGGAACAAGCTCAACCAACTATCTCAACCTTGCCAACCTCGAACCAATCGATCGGAACTTACACTTCCGCCTCAAGGCTTCAAAAGGCGACATCCGAACACCAAATGGTAGCTTAAACACTCCTCCACAGAGACAACAATCCCCACGACTACCCCCGCAATCCACACACCGCCCGAGGGCGAATGCGATTCTCGAGACTCACTGAAGTTCTTAACCCGCCTCGTAAAACTTCCAAACAAAACAGCCGCACTGGCTCCACTGTCATAAGGTGAAGGTAGGCACCCTGCAGCCTTACAACCTTTCTCGTACAACAACACTGCCGAGTACACGGCCCCGTCTAAAACACGACGGCCGCTTCATCGGCCCGACCATCGGTCGAACGCATCCACGAACTCAGACTGGTTAACTAAACTTGGGCCTAACACCCTCACAACCCTAACACAAGGCGGGACCACCACAACCTGACCCCACCACCAAAACTACCGCGGGTTGACCCGCAATGGGGCCTCAACCCGACCCGGCAACGCGCACAATACTAGCTCCCCGAAGGAAAACTCTCACTAATCACGTTACGAAAACCTAGCGGTCTTCTTAGCTCAACTATCCTCTTTCATTCCACACTACTAGGGACCTATCCCAAACATAGCTCACGTGCACTATGCACTTCCGATACGGATCAAACATAACACTACACCTTTTCTCGAGATGGCCTCACCTCTAAGGTCTCTACGTATAAAACTCTAAGGCTCACACCTTCTCTATCCCCCAAATCTTACTTGGTTAACTAACCAAGATTTCTAATTACAATAAACACTCATGTTATCTGAACATACCACTTAAGGTATACTCACCTTATCACGTATACAAAGCTCTAGAGGGTTAAAGATATACTGACCCATCGCTTCACCCCCGTAGTCGTCTAATCAAACCTGCCCCGTAGGGCGCATAGTTAAGGAAGGTGACGAACCACCCACCGATCCTGAAGGCTAAGTCCTCCTACTAGGACACTCTTCTCGACATCAGACCCTGACGGTCATAGGTACAACAAGTACCATCTAAAAAGACGACATTCCCCGGGATGACATCCGCCACATCGTGGAACCGGAAGCCCCGAGTTCTAACCAACTCCTGCATACCCGAACGCCCCGAAATCCGTGGAAGACCACTCTGCCGCGGATGTGCATAATCAAATCTGCCGCGAGGTGACTCGCCTCGAAAGTTACCAAAGGACTCGCCGCTCGCCCTCTTCGTTGTCCTTAACCCGCCGATCTCTAGGTTTTTGGCTCACGCGCATAAGCCCGCATACGTGCCATGCTCGCTTCAATCAAGGATTACCTAGCACAACCTTCTCTTAGGTAGTCATCAAGACTTGCGAAATCGGTATACTCTCCGTAGCCAAATCCATACTAGTAATGTGGTTGCCTCTTGCAATCCATATTCTCTGCTCGGTCGTGGAATCGGTTCAAATATCATGGCCGCAGAGGAATCGCCGCCGTATAAACTTTACGGGGCTAGTGACGCCGCAGAATCCTCGAACGAAGCATTACCCTAGGTAATGATTGGGCTCGGCCCACGTAACCCTCTCGAACTCTACTCGCAGCCTCCGCCGCTTGCCTCCCGGCCCGGTTTGCCTACGCGAGGCATAATGGTAAGGGAAAGAAATACGTTTAGAGGGTCCAACTTACAACACACTCTAAGGCACGATCTCGGAGTGAGAAGAATAGAAACCAATCCTAAATATCCTATAGCCTCTCGATTATGGCGTGGTGCACAACACACCGATAATCAAGACTCTCATCGATACGGTCAGACACTTTCCGAGATTAATCGCTCGATACCACTTTTTGTCACGACCGATTCCGCCCGCGGATCGTGCCTACCCCGCACCCTAGTGATACAACATCGCAGTAATCACGAACATAAACGATACAAGACATATTATGAAATATGAAACAATAACTGAGAAAAACTTGCCTTTCGCATATATATAAATAACAACTTTTTCAACATGAATGCTTAATCCTTTTTACAAACCCCGCCACAACAAGCATTACTGCACTTCTAAGAAATGATACGACAACAATGGCGGTGACAGGCCCCGCCATACCACGAATGTAAACACCTACAACAACTGGGACTATACCATCGATAAGCCTCCGAGAAACGGAGCTTTCCTAAATGAATCGTGATCCGAGGATCAACGATCGTGTACCTTTTACCGCGCAGATGAACGCACTTCAAGGAGGTCAAGATAACAGTACCAAGTATGTGAAATCAAAATAACATCAGAATGAAATCATAGTAGTCTATACAAAGCAGAGACATGTATGATAACCAAACTAAAGTTCATAAATAAGCGGTATGTCAAGTCGTGACTCACGCCTCAAGTCATCACTCGAATTTAACAATGGGTCTCACGCCCACAACATCAATCGTGCCTGGAGCACATTCTCACCGGCGATGGTATGATATGAAAGCACCAAGGAACACACATGAACACCGTGTCCAACCTGTGTTATAATAAATCTGACGGTAAGTAAGGCTTAGCCGACTACTAAAACCCACGACTAACATGGTCATAAATCAGATCATGAGATCTGTCTAGACGTCACATGATCAAAGCGGCCACTCGCCCGCAGATCTAATGCGCGTCTAGTCCTCGAACTTCCCGCACTCCGCGTAGGCCAATCAAATCGCCCGCATGAGGTATAACCCCGCATCGGTAGCTACTCCCGGCAGCCGCCCCGACTCGCCGTCCGCATGGCCACAAGGACCGCATGACCACAAGGGCCGTGATCCTAACTCGGAACTCCCGCAGCCCGCATAGGCCTCGACCCGCATGAGGTAGTCTCGAATCATAGGTCCATCGACCCGCTGAAGTCTACCCCGCAGACGGAGGCGCAACCCTAATCATCTCAAGAGATGAGTGATGTATAATACTATCATAACAATTATCGTTAAACAACATAAGCACAACAAAGGAAAACCCCTTTACACAAACATCACAAGATACTAACACACGTGGATCCTAGCATGTTTACTTATCAAATCAACAAGAAAGTATTACAAGGCTATCACAAACCAATACAATCAAGTTATTCACACAAGGCACTTTCTACTATATGATTAACAAGATCGGGTTTTATCCCCAAAATACTTCGTACATTAACTCTTTTCAAATATACGTTACTTTCACAAAAGTCACACAATACCCGTAGTATATGAAAATAGAGTGATTATCTTATGAAGTAAATCAAAACAATTCTCTTTGTAAAGATCAAGTAACAACATTATCTTCCAAACGTCCAAGTTTGCCTAATTTCAAATGTTCATGTTTCTTATTTAGAAAGGTTTCGTAGTTCACGCTTTATTCATTTAAGAAATATAATTCTCTTTTAAACCATCTAAGAAACATAAGCCTTATATGTAGTAGGATATTCTTGTTTATAACAATCTTACTACTACCATGATCTAGGAAATATCATTTTGTCTCATCTTAGCTTCTATGCGGATGGAAGTTTCTACCGGTTTTATTAATACTTCATTAATCAAAACATTTCTTTATTAACGCTGCAGTGGTTTGTCGATACACATTCGATTTCCAAATCAAGAAACATTATCCCTTTTAAAAATCAAGTACTCATTACTCACGAATGAGGTTTCGCACAAAATTTATATAATTCATTTAAGTTAAGTCTCTTATCTTACAAGATCAAGTCTCTTAACTTCTAAAATAATTAAAACATTCGTTTTATCTTTCTTAAGTCGTTATACCTAACTTCCCATAAAGCTAGTATAACTCTTAAGCTTTAAAACCAAGTATTACTCTCCTTTAAAAACAGTTTAATTCTCTTGAACTACTTCAAGATTATTATTATTCGGGCTTAAGTCAAAAGACATTGCTGCATAACTATGTTCAATTAACACACGACGCTCACCGTACTATATAGTTATACACATATCATGCTAGAAGAGATAGGAAGAGGTTCACATACCTCGCGACGATTATCGACTATTAGCAAATCGCTCCACGGCTATAACCCGACTAGCCTGGTCCACCTTCTCAAGTAGCCCATGCTACTCGCAGAACATTCAACCTCGATAAGCCCATAATTATCCAAGTAAAGATGTCGATCCTTAGCAATGTTTAGCTCCAACTCCGAGCGCTCCAACCCGCTCTAAACCACCATTCGAAGTTCTAACCAACTTCTACACAATACTCCAACGGACTATGGAGATTTTCCTAAGGGTTTCGGTTTTGTGACTGACGGGAAGTATACTAGTATTTCTGGGCTTTTCGTATAGGTATAACTTTAGAATACAACAAGGTATACGGCTAAGGTAATTTGGGCATTATAACAATATTTGGAGAGTATTTCTATACCACAAAGGGGGGTATTATACGAAAACAACCTAGGCTAGGGGGGGTACCCCACGGCTAGCACCACAAGGAGGGGGGGGAGGGCTCTCGGCCAAGGGGGAGGGGGAGGACGAGAACAACTCTTTCAAGGGAGGGAGGATTTCTAACACTTTAGGAAATATTTGGAATGGATGAAGAAGTCATCCTAAGGGGGGTATTTATAGCACAAGCCAAGGCCAACCAATGGCCAAGATCTAGCCAAGTCATAGCAAGTGTAGGCCAAGATTCACCCACGTGTCCTTAACCAACTAACACACAAAATATCCTACCAACTCCCCTCTTCAATTCGCCCAATCCGCCACCTACGCCCGCTTAATGGGAGGTGCCAAGTGGCGCCTCTGGTCCAACACGCTTCGCCTCTAAAAATCCGCAAAATTAAAAATGACATAGCCGAATTTTCCCTACGAAAGTCGTGGAAAACGCTTTCGTCGAAAAACGACTCTAAACGGGTGTTGTGAACAAAAATTAATTCGGCCAAGCCTAATACAAGTTTCAAATTTTCTACGTACGTCCTTACGTACATACTCTGGAAATACGGGGTATAACACTAACATCACCACAAATACCTCTCTCCGGGGTCTAAAATATACTTCTTTCGCACCTTCTCTTTACAAAATAAATGATCACATCTATGCTCGCCATACATGCTCGCTTCTTCCCTTACGTGTCGTACACTTCTTGTACACTCGAACTCTTACCACATTTCTGTTACTGCTTCAGTTTCCAAAACTCGGGGTTACTATCTCTAACGTGGTCATCACTAACTGGGAACACTCTGGATGGATCTCCGATACTTTCCCGAACATAACAATACGAAAGACCGGACGTACTGCCTCCTAAGTCGGACGGCAAATACTAACATATAGGCAACCTGGCCTATTCTTCACATGAACTCAAAAAGGCCCAAGGTGACCCGGGCTAAGTTTCCTCTGTTTTTCGAATCTCGCCACACCCTTCCGGGGCGGTACCTTCAAGAAGACCCACCGTCAACCTGAACTCCAAGCGTCGTCGCAGATTATCCGCACGACTTCTGTTGACTCTGAGCTGCTAGCAACCTCTTCTGGATAAGCTTCACCCTATCCACATCCTGCTGAACACGTATGAACCAACTATCTGAACCTTGCCAACGTCGAACCAATCGACCGGCAACTTACACTTCCGCCCCTACCAGGCGTCACAAGGCGATATCCGAACACTGAAATGGTAGCTATAAAACATTTCCCCAACAGGAGACAACAATCCTCACAGCTACCCCTGAAATCAAAACACTGGCCCGAGGACGAATACGATACGGAGACTCACCTGAGTTCCTAACCCTGCCTGGTAAAACTTCCGGAAAACGAAAAATAGCTGTAACCTGGGCTCCACTGCCTGACATAAGGTGAAAGCAGGCACCTCGTGCAGCCATACAACCTTTCTGATATATCATCACTGCCAAGAAACGGTCCTGACTGAAAGACACGATGGGCTGACCCCATCGGCCCGACTACTGGTTGAACGCATCCACGAACTCGTATGATGGTTAACTAAACTTGGGCCTAACATCCTCGTGACCCTACCACCTGGCGGGACCACCACAAACTGACCCCTCCATAAAAACAGGTCGCGGGTTGACCCGCGGCATGGCCTCAACCCGACCCACTCTCGCGTAAAACACTTGCTCCCCGATCCGGAACAATTTCGCTAATCACGATACGAAAACCTAGCGGTCTTCTTAGCTCAACTACCCTCTTTTATTCCACACTACTCAGGGACTTATCACACAATATATCTCACGTGCACTATGCACTCCGATAAGGATCAAACATAACACTACACCTTTACTCGAGATGGCCTTACCTCTAAGGTCTCTACGTATAAAACTCTAAGGCTCACACCTTCTCTATCCCCCAAATCTTACTCGGTTAACTAACCAAGATTTCCAATCACAATTTACACAATGCTATCAGAATCTGACACTTAAGGTATACTCACCTTATCACACATACTAATCCCTAGAGGGTTAAAGATCTATTTGTATTTACTGCTTCACTCCCCTTAGTCATTCTAATCAAACCTGCCCCGTAGGGCGCATAGCTAAGGAAGGTGACGAACTACCCACCGATCCTGAAGGCTGAGTCCTCCTACTAGGACATCCTTTCCGCACATGGCCCTGTCGGCCTCAGGTAAAACAAGTACCAACTAAAAGACGACATTCCCCGGGATGACGTCTGCCATACTGTGAACCGGAAGATCTGGAGCTCTGACCAACTCCTGCATAACCCGAACGTCCTGAACCCCGTGGAGGACCTCTCTGCACTGGTGGATGTGCATAATCAAATCTGTTGGTGAGGTGACTCGCCTCGAAAATTACCAAAGGACCTTGCTGCTCGCCTCGCAAATCGCCGCCCTTCGTTAACCCGTCGATCTCTACGTTTCTCGGCCTACTGCGCATAAGCCCGTACACAGGCCATGCTCAAGCCTAACTGAAGAATTACTCTTGCACAACCCTCTCTTTAGATAGTCCTCAAGACTCGCGGTACATCGGTATACACTCTGGCAGCCAAATACATAGCTAGTAATGTGGTCGCTTTTGCAATCTATATTCTCTCCTGTCGTGGATCAAGGTTCAAATATCATGGCCGCAGAGAATCGCCGCCGCCGCTAAACTCATTGGGCTAGTGACGCCGCAGAACTCCCGAATGAAGCATCTAACTCGGGTGATGGTTGGGCTCGCCTCGTAACCCTCTGCACTCTACTCGCAGCTCCCTCGGCTGCCTTGCCCTCCTGGGCCCGGGTTTGCCCTACGCGGAGGCATAACGGTAAGGGAAAGAAATACGTTAGAGGGTCCAACTTACAACATAGCTCTAAGGCACGATCTCAGAGTGAGAAGAATGGAAACCAATCCTAAATATCCTATAGCCTCCTGATTATTGGTGTGGTGCACAACACACCGATAATCAAGACTCTACTGGATACGGTCTGTAGACACTTTCCGAGGATTAACTGCTCTGATACCACTTTTGTCACGACCCGAACCCGGGCCCGTGACTGGTGCCTTACCCCGGGCACCCAAGTAGACATACATCAGAGTAATCAGCGGAACATAAAACAAGACATGAAATATCAAGAAGTGTAAAACAATTATCAGAGAAAATTCGCCTTTCGGCATAATATATAAAACTTCAATCCGAACAGTTACATCCCATGACAAACCCCGCCACAACAAAGATTACATGCACTTACGAATGATATGACAACAACGACGGACAGGGGCTCGCCATACCCCGAATGTAGCACCTACAACAAGATGGGACTATACCAAGATAAGCCTCCGAGAAACGAGCTTCCCAAACGCCGAATCGTGACCCTAAGAGCGAGGATCAATGATCGCGTACTTCTACCGCGGCATGAACGCAGCCTCGAGGAGGTCAAGATAACAGTACCAAGTATGTGAAATCAGAAGCATCAGAATGAAATCATAGTAGTCTATATAAAGCAGAGACATGTATGATAACCAAACTACAGCTCACAATAAATAAGCATATGTCAAGTCGTGACTCACGCCCTCAAAGTCATCACTCAAATATAACTATGGGTCTCACGCCCACAACATCAATCATGCCCGTGGAATACCTTCCTCACTGCCGGCAGTCTATGATATAAAAGCATCAAGGAATACACATGAACACCAGGTCCCACCTGTGTCCTAATAAAACCGTACAGGGTAAGTACGAAGGCATAGCCGACTACTAAAACCCACAGTACCAACAAGGTCATAAACTGTATCATGAGATCTGTCTAGACCGTCACATGATCAAAGCTGGCCACTCGCCCGCAGTATCTAATGTGCGCGTCTAGCCCTGGAACTCTCCGCAGCTCCGCATAGGCCAAACTCATAGGCCCGCATGAGGTATAACCCCGCATCGAGGGTAGCTACTCCCCGGCATCCGCCTGGACTCGCAGTCCGCATGGCCACATAGACCGCATGACCATAAAGGCCGCACACTAACCTGGAACTCTCGTAGCTCCGCATAGGCCCCCGGGACCCGCATGAGGTATTCTCGAATCATAGGTCACACAGACCCGCCTGAGTCTACCCCGCATCGGAGGGCAGCTTAACCTCCGGAAACAAGTCAAGGTGAGTGGTACAATACCAACATATCGGCTGATAGTGAAACAATTTAAGCGCAATCGAGGGGAAACCCCTTTACACAAACATCACAAGATACTAACACACGTAGCATCCTAGTATGTTTACTTAACAATCAACAAGAAAGTATTACAAGGCTATCACAACCCAACACAATCAAGTTATACACACAAGGCACTTTCTATTATATGATTAACAAGATTGGGTTTTTATCCCCAAAGTACTTCATACATTAACTCTTTTTTAAAAGATAATGCTACTTTCACAAAGTCACAAAATACCCGTAGTATATGAAAATAGAGTGATTATCTTTTGAAGTAAATCAAAACACTTCCCTTTGTAAAATCAAGTAACAACATTATTTTCCAAACGTTCAAGTTTGCCTAATTTCAAATGTTCACGCTTTCTTATTTTAGAAAGGTTTCAGAGTTCATAGTCTTATTCATTTAAGAATATAATTCTCTTTAAACAACTGAGAAACATATGCCTTATATGAGTAGGTTATTCTTGTTCATAATCAATCTTATTAAGCACCATGATCTAGGAAATGTAATATCATTTTGTCTCATCTTAGCTTCTACGCAGATGAGGTTTCTACCGGTTTTAATAATACTTCATTAATCAAAACATTTCCTTTATTAACGCTGCAGATGGTTTGTCGATACTCATTCGATTTCAAATCAAGAAACATTATTCCTTTTAAAAACCAAGTACTCATTACTCACGAATGAGGTTTCACACAAAATTCATATTAATTTAATTAAGTCAAGTCTCTTGACTTTTAAAATCAATAAATCATTCATTTTATCTCTCTTAAGCCGTTATACCTAACTTCCCATAAAGCTATTATAACTCTTAAGTTTTTAAAACCACAAAGCATTTTCTTACCTACATAAAGTTGTTATAACCAACTTCCCATAAAGCCGTTATAACACTTTATGTTTTAAACCAATCAAATACATTTAACACATGTACGTCTACCGTACTACATAGTTATACACATATCATGCTAGAAAAGATAGGAAGAGGTTCACATACCTCGCGACGATTATCGACTAATAGCAAAACGCTCCAAGTACCTCAAACCGTCGGCTACTCCTTAAGCCAAGTAGATCACGCCATACGTTGTACTTCAACCTATAAGGCCACAAGGCGCTTATTAACATCTAGATCTTATCGTAGAACTTTCTACATAAAATTCGCAAAGACTTCCCGCAATCAATGCAGAAATCTCCTCCTCTATCGAGGCCGCTATCAAGCCAACCGGGGTTTATACGCCTAACCGGACGTGTACAATTCTACTTCACAAGAATGCTACATAAGTTCATCAGAATACACCCTATGTAATTACAGTTCGCTTCTTTCCTTAAATTCAGCTTAAATCAAAAGACATTGCAAAAACTACGCTCGCCTATTCAATATTCATTCTATATATAATATACTTCAACTATATATTCTAACAATCATGTAATTTCCAATTACAATAGGGGGACAAGATATTTACCTCGATAAGCCCAAAATTATCCAAGTTTAATGTCGCTCCTGAGCAAGGTTTAGCTCCTACTCCGTGCACTCCAACCCGCTCCAAACAACCCTTAGAAGTTCTATGCAACTTCTACTTAACACTTCAACCGACTATGAAGGTTTTCCTTAGGGTTTCGTTTTGTGGCTAAAGGAAAGTATAATAGTATTTTCCGGGCTTTTCGTATAGAGGGTACTTTGGAAATACTACAAGGTATTTGGGCTAACGTATTTGGGCATAACAACAACACTTGAGAGTATTTCTCTACCAAGGGGGTAGTATTTCGACTAGCACAACTAGGCTGGGGAGGGGTTCTCGCCAGAACCACTGCAAGTGGTGTTTCGCCAAGGGATTTTCTCAAGGGGATGGGATGGTGACGAGAATACTACTAAGAGAGGGGGAGGATTTTAACACTTAGAAAGTATTTGTGGATGAAGAAAGTCTTCAACTTAGAGGGGTATTTATAGGTCAAGTAAAGGCCAACCAATGGCCAAGATCATGCCAAGTGCAAGGCAAGTGTAAGGCCAAGATCAAGCCAAGTACACCTTATCCATCTACCACACCAACTTGCACAAATATCCTACCTAACCCAAGGCCACCTTTTTCGTCCATGCCGCCCCAACCTTCCTTCCAATGTGAGGGTGACACATGTCACCCTCCCGTTGGTCCAAAATATTTCGTCTCTCGGAAAAATCCGCAAAAATTAAAAATGACATAGCCGGAATTTTCCCTTCGCAAGTCTTGTAAAACGCTTTAAAAACGACTCTAATCGGTGTTGTGCACAAATAAAAATCGCCAAGCCACTTAAAGCCCATACTTTTCACGCACGCCCCACGCATATACTGGAAATACGGGGTATAACATTCTCCCCTCCTTAGAAACATTCGTCCCGAATGTTCCTTCTAAGTCCCAAAACAAACGCGCGCCAGTATAGTCTTCACCACCATACTTACGAGAACAAATCTGCCACACCTGGCCACAGAAACACCCGCGCAAATACCTCCATCCAAGTCCACGAGGAAACACCTCTAACATCACCACAAATACCTCTCTCCGGGGTCTAAAATATACTTCTTTCGCACCTTCTCTTTACAAAAGAAATGATCACATCTATGCTCGCCATACATGCTCGCTTCTTCCTTACGTGTCGCATTAACTTCTTGTACACTCGAACTCTTACCACATTTCATTCGCTTCGCTTTCCAAAACTCGGTTACTATCTCTAACGTGGTCATCACTAATCGGGAACACTGACGGATCTCCGATACTTTCCCGAACATAACAATACGAAGATCGGACGCATCGCTTCCTAAGTCGACGGCAAATACTAACATATAGGCAACCCGCCTATTCTTCACATGAACTCAAAAGGCCCAAGGTGACCCGCTAAGTTTCTCTGCTTCGAATCTCGCCACACCCTTCCGGCGGTACCTTCAAGAAGACTCCACCGCCAACTGAACTCCAAGCGCCGCCGCAGATTATCCGCACGACTTCGCTGACTCGAGCCGCTAGCAACCTCTTCCGATAAGCTTCACCCTATCCACATCCCGCTAACACGTATGAACCAATTATCCAACCTTGCCAACGCCGAACCAATCGACCAAGAACTTACACTTCCGCCCTACCAGCGCCACAAGGCGATATCCAACACCAAATGGTAGCTATATAACATTTCCCAACAGAGACAACAATCCTCACCTACCCCTCAAATCAAAACATCGCCCGAGGATCGAATACGATACGAGACTCACCAGTTCCTAACCCCGCTCGTAAAACTTCCGAAAACGAAATAGTCAGAATCGGCTCCATCGCCGACATAAGGTGAAAGCAGCACCTCGCGCAGCCATACAACCTTTCGATATATCATCATCGCCAAGAAACGGCCCTGATCGAAGACACGATGGTCGACCCATCGCCCGACCATCGTTGAACGATCCATGAACTCGTATGACGGTTAACTAAACTGGGCCTAACATCCTCGTGACTCCTACCACCGCGGGACCACCACAACCGACTTCTCCATAAAACAGTCGCGGGTTGACCCGCATGGCCTCAACCCGACCCACTCGCAGAAACACTTGCTCCCGATCCGAACAATTTCGCTAATCACGATACGAAAACCTAGCGGTCTTCTTAGCTCAACTACCCTCTTTTATTCCACACTACTCGGGACTTATCACACAATATATCTCACGTGCACTATGCACTCGATAAGGATCAAACATAACACTACACCTTTACTCGAGACGGCCTTACCTCTAAGGTCTCTACGTATAAAACTCTAAGGCTCACACCTTCTCTATCCCCAAATCTTACTTGCTAACTAACCAAGATTTCCAATCACAATTTACACAATGCTATCGACCGACACTTAAGGTATACTCACCTTATCACACATACTAATCCCTGAGGGTTAAAGATCTATCTCAGATTTATCGCTTCACTCCCTTAGTCATTCTAATCAAACTCGCCCGTAGGGCATAGCTGCGAAGGTGACGAACTACCCACCGATCCCGGGCGTCGAGTCCTCCTACTAGGACATCCTTTCCGCATACGGCCCCGCTGGCCTCAGTAAAACAAGTACCAACTAAAGACGACATTCCCGGGATGACGCTCCGCCATATCGGAACCGAAGATCCGAGCTCACCAACTCCCGCATAACCCGAACGCCCCGAACCCCGTGAGGACCTCTCAGACCGTGGATGTGCATAATCAAATCTGTGGCGAGGTGATCACTTCAAAATTACCAGCGACCTTGGCCGCTCTCGCCTCGCCCTTCGTTAACCCGTCGATCTCTACGCTTTCGCCATCGCGCATAAGCCCGCATACGTGCCATGCTCGCTTCAATCAAGAATTACTCTTGCACAACCTCTCTTTAGATAGTCTCGACTCGCAGACATCGGATACACTCGGGCACCAAATACATAGCTAGTAACAGGTCGCCTTCTGCAATCTATATTCTCTCGCCCCTGGCCGTGGGATCAAGGTTCAAATATCATGGCCGCAGAGGAATCGCCGCCAGTGCTAAACTCTGGGCTAGCGACGCCGCAGAACTCCCGAACGAAGCACCTAACTCGGTGATGGTTGGGCCTGCCCTCGTGAACCTCTCGACTTACTCGCAGCCTCCTCGCCGCCTTTGCCTCCTCGGCCCGGTTTGCCTACGCGAGGCATACCGGTAAGGGAAAGAAATACGTTAGAGGTCCAACTTACAACATAGCTCTAAGGCACGATCTCGGAGTGAGAAGAATGGAAACTAATCCTAAATATCCTATAGCCTCCTCGATTATCGTGGCGTGCACAACACACCGATAATCAAGACTTCATCGATACGGTTTGTAGACACTTTCCGAGGATTAACTCGCTCGATACCACTTTTGTCACGACCAACCTGCCCGTGGATCGTGCCTTACCCCGCACCCAAGTAGACATACATCGAGTAATCACGAACATAAAACAAGACATGAAATATCAAGAAGTGTAAAACAATTATCGAGAAAATTACTTTTCGCATAATATATAAAACTTCAATCCGAACAGCTACATCCTATGACAACCCCGCCACAACAAGATTACATGCACTTACGAATGATATGACAACAACGACGACAGGCTCCCGCCATACCCCGAATGTAAGCACCTACAACAGTGGACTATACCAAGATAAGCCTCCGAGAAACGGAGCTTCCCAAACGCCGAATCGTGACTCAAGAGCGAGGATCAACGATCGCGTGTACTTACCGCAGATGAACGCAGCTTCGGGCGAGGTCAAGCATAACAGTACTAAGTATGTGAAATCGTAGCATCAGAATGAAATCATAGTAGTCTATATAAAGTAGGAGACATGTATGATAACCAAACTACGCTCACAATAAATAAGCAATATGTCAAGTCGTGACTCACGCCTCAAAGTCATCACTCAAATATAACTACGGTCTCACGCCCACAACATCAATCATGCCTGGAATACCTTCCTCACCGGCAGTCTATGATATAAAAGCATCAAGGAATACACATGAACACCAGGTCCCACCTGTGTCCTAATAAAACCGTACAGGGTAAGTACGAAGGCATAGCCGACTACTAAAACCCATAGTACCAACAAGGTCATAAATCAGATTACGAGATCTGTCTGCATCGTCACATGATCAAAGCCGCCACTCGCTCGCAGATCTAATGTGCGCGTTCAGCCTCGAACTCTCGCAGCCCGCATAGGCCAAACTCATAGGCCCGCATGCAGGTATAACCCCGCATCGGTGTAGCTACTCCCGCATCCGCTCGACTCGCACCGCACGGCCACATAGACCGCATGACCATAAAGGCCGCACACTAACCCGAACTCGTAGCCCGCATAGGCCCCGGGACCCGCATGAGGTATTCTCGAATCATAGGTCACACAGCACTACCAGTCTACCCCGCACGGAGGCGCCTAACCTCTGGAAACAAGTCAACGCGAGTGGTACAATACCAACATATCACCGATAGTGAAACAATTTAAGCGCAATCGAGGGGAAACCCCTTTACACAAACATCACAAGATACTAACACACGTAGCATCCTAGTATGTTTACTTAACAATCAACAAGAAAGTATTACAAGGCTATCACAACCCAACACAATCAAGTTATACACACAAGGCACTTTCTATTATATGATTAACAAGATTGGGTTTTTATCCCCAAAGTACTTCATACATTAACTCTTTTTTAAAAGATACGTTACTTTCACAAAAGTCACAAAATACCCGTAGTATATGAAAATAGAGTGATTATCTTTTGAAGTAAATCAAAACACTTCCCTTTGTAAAATCAAGTAACAACATTATTTTCCAAACGTTCAAGTTTGCCTAATTTCAAATGTTAACGTTTCTTATTTTAGAAAGGTTTCGTAGTTCATAGTCTTATTCATTTAAGAATATAATTCTCTTTTAAACAATCTGAGAAACATATGCCTTATATGTGAGTAGGTTATTCTTGTTCATAATCAATCTTATTAAGCAGCCATGATCTAGGAAATGTAATATCATTTTGTCTCATCTTAGCTTCTATGCAGATGAGGTTTCTACCGGTTTTAATAATACTTCATTAATCAAAACATTTCCTTTATTAACGCTGCAGTGGTTTGTCGATACTCATTCGATTTCAAATCAAGAAACATTATTCCTTTTAAAAACCAAGTACTCATTACTCACGAACGAGGTTTCACACAAAATTCATATTAATTTAATTAAGTCAAGTCTCTTGACTTTTAAAATCAATAAATCATTCATTTTATCTCTCTTGCCGTTATACCTAACTTCCCATAAAGCTATTATAACTCTTAAGTTTTTAAAACCACAAAGCATTTTCTTACCTACATAAAGTTGTTATAACCAACTTCACATAAAGCCGTTATAACACTTTATGTTTTAAACCAATCAAATACATTTAACACATGACGCCTACCGCACTACATAGTTATACACATATCATGCTAGAAAAGATAGGAAGAGGTTCACATACCTCGCGACGATTATCGACTAATAGCAAAACGCCCAAGTACTTCTCAAACCGCTGGGCTACTCTTAAGCCAAGTAGATCACGCCATACGTAGTACTTCAACCTATAAGGCCACAAGGCGCTTATTAACATCTAGATCTTATCGTAGAACTTTCTACGTAAAATTCGCAAGACTCTCCCCGCAACCGCAGAAATCTCCTTTCTATCGAGGCCGCTATCAAGCCAACCGGGGTTTATACGCCTAACCTGACGTACAATTCTACTTCACAAGAATGCTACACAAGTTCATCAGAATACGCCCATGTAATTACGCCCGCTTCTTTCCTTAAATTCAGGCTTAAATCAAAAGACATTGCCGAAAAACTACGTTCAGTTCTATTCAATATTCATTCTATATATAATATACTTCAACTATATATTCTAACAATCATGTAATTTCCAATTACAATAGGGGGACAAGATATTTACCTCGATAAGCCCAAAATTATCCAAGTTTAATGTCGCTCCTAAGCAAGGTTTAGCTCCTACTCCGCGCGCCCAACCCGCTCCAACAACCCTTAGAAGTTCTACGCAACTTCTACTTAACACTTCAACCGACTATGAAGGTTTTCCTTGTGGTTTGTGGCTAAAGGAAAGTATAATAGTATTTTCCGGCTTTTCAGATAGAGGTACTTTGGAAATACTACAAGGTATTTGGGCTAACGATTTGGGCATAACAACAACACTTGAGAGTATTTCTACCATGGGGTAGTATTTCGACTAGCACAACTAGGCTAGGGGGAGGGGGTTCTCGGCTAGAACCATTAGGCAAGGGGGGTGTTTCGGCCAAGGGATTTTCTCAAAGGGGGAGGGGGATGGTGTTGGACGAGAATACTACTAAGAGAGGGGGAGGATTTTAACACTTAGAAAGTATTTGTGGATGAAGAAAGTCTTCAACTTAGAGGGGTATTTATAGGTCAAGTAAAGGCCAACCAATGGCCAAGATCATGCCAAGTGTAAGGCAAGTGTAAGGCCAAGATCAAGCCAAGTACACCTTATCCATCTACCACACCAACTTGTACAAATATCCTACCTAACCCAAGGCCACCTTTTTCGTCCATGCCGCCCCAACCTTCCTTCCAATGTGAGGTGACACATGTCACCCTCCCGCTGTCCAAAATATTTCGCCTCTCAAAAATCCAAAAATTAAAAATGACATAGCCGAATTTTCCTTCGCAAGTCTTGTAAACGCTTTAAAAAACGACTCTAATCGGGTGTTGTGCACCAAATAAAAATCGGCCAAGCCACTTAAAGACCATACTTTTCACGCACGCCCCACGCATATACCGAAATACGGTATAATAGCTTAGCTCCTATTCTCGCACGCCCGATCGCCCAAGAAACCCTTAGAAGTTTCTAAACAACTTCTACTTAATACTTCAACCAACTATGAAGATTTTCCTAGTGGTTTCGCTTTGTGACTAAAGGATATAAAGTAGTATTTCCGGCTTTAGTATAGAGGTAACTTTGGAATATAATAAGGATTTGGGCTAAGGTATTTTGGAATAGTAACTATACTTGAAGACAATTTTTCTACCATGGGGTATTTCGAGAGCTTCTAAGAGTGAGGAGTGTTTTGACGAGACAACTAGGAAGGGGGAAGACTTTGGACGAACTCTACAGGGGAGGGATTTTGAGACTTGGAAATTAGTTTTTTGTGGATGAAGAAGTCTAGCACTTGAGGGGGGGTATTTATAGAGCCGTCAATGGCCAAGATTAAAACAAATGGAGGTGAAGATTGGGTTGCTTGTGAGTGGAGTCTTCCACCAAGTGTCCACCACACAAATTGGGACATATGTCCACCACAACATTGGAACATATGTCCACCACAACAACGAGCCATGTGGCCATCCACATGGCTCACAAAACCGGCCCAAAATACCTACCCCCACTAACCCAAAAATATCTGCAAGACTTGACCATTTGACTTGTCCACTAGCCCACAATTTTCGTCCAACCAATGCCACCTAAGGGTGACACATGTCGCCTCCTATAGGTCCAAAATATTTCATCTCTCTAAAAATCCTGAATGCAAAAACAATACCAGAAATTCTCCCGTGGCCCCACGTGACCAATTTCGAAAATAAAATTCCATGATTCTCAAATACATGATTCTCAAATATTTCAAAAGTCCGAATACCTAATCCGAATCCACCCCATTAACGAACGCTTTTTCCGCGAAAAATCACATCTTTCTTCTGCTCAAATTTTAAGGTCGATTCTCGACGTGACGCCCTCACATACATACCCGGAACTACGGGTATAACAAAGATTATTCGGTATAAGTCTTATACTAGTAAGCTTGAGGTTGATAGGAGTGTTATTTCCATTTTAGGTTGGAGTACTACGTGTAGAATAGTCTACTTGGCTAAGGAATCGCCGATGAGGTTGAAGTACTTTGGAGCGTTTTGCTACTTGTCGTATTGGTTAGTCGTCACGAGGTATGTGAACTTCTTCCTTCTATTGACATGACTATCCTTGAAGTATACTTTCCTTGTTATTAGAGTATACATGACTTGTTTCTCAAGTATACTTGCCTTGTTATTCGAGTATACTTGACTTGTTTTCTCAAGTATACTTGCCTTGATTTTGGAGTATACATGAATTACTCTTGAAGTATACTTGCCTTGTTATTTGGAGTATACTAGACTTGTATTCTTGAAGTATACTTGCCTTGTTATTGAGGTATACATGACTTATTCTTGAAGTATACTTGCCTTGTTATAGGAAGTAGTCATGTTATTGATTTTATGCTAAAGGTATGTCTAGAATATTCCTAAGTTCTTACCAAGTCTTATGAGGGATGTTGGTAAGAGTCTTTAGGAAGTATTAGAGTCGAGTTGACCTTGCTAATTCACTACACTAATGAGAATATGTATCAAGCAAGCCATTGTAGCGTTAATGAAAATGTATCGATAATCAATTATATTGAAATGAGTAGAATCTTCCATCTGCGTAGAAACTAAGATGAGATAAAATTGTATTACATTTTCTAGATCATGGCTCAATGGACAAGATCGTTATAAACAAGTATAACCTATTCACGGCTCATAAAAGTATTAATTTTCAAAGTACATGAGACTTGGTTTTCGAAAGTATAAGTGACTTGAATTTCGAAAATGTGTAGTAACTTGATTTGAAAAGTATTTATTACTTGATTTAAAGAGAATGAGTAACTTGATTTGAAAAGTATTTGTTATTTGATTTAAAGAGAATAAGTAACTTGATTTGCAAAGTATTTGTTACTTGATTTAAAGAGAATAAGTAACTTTATTTGAAAAGTATTTGTTACTTGATTTAAAGAGAATGAGTAACTTGATTTGAAAAGTATTTGTTACTTGATTTAAAGAGAATGAGTAACTTGATTTGAAAAGTATTTGTTTTGAAAAGTATTTGTTACTTGATTTAAAGAGAATATGTAACTTGATTGGAAAAGTATTTGTTACTTGATTTAAGAGGATAAGTAACTTGATTTGAAAAGTATTTGTTAATTGATTTAAAGAGAATAAAAGATTTGGCTTGGAAAGAGTAAGTGACTTGATTTAAAGGCATAAGTTACTTGGTTTTAAAAGTGTAAGTTACTTGAGTTAAAAGAGTAAGTAACTTGGTTTTAAGGGTGAAAGAATTTTGGGTCCAACGCCCTAATACTTCATGAAATGATTCTTTTATAAAGAATATATGTACATAGTACTTTGGGTTCGAATTCCCTAAAATTACATGACACGATAATGCCTTGCCTTCATAAAAAAGAAAGACTTGATGATTAAAAGGAAAGATGTGATAGCGCCTTAGTTTCATAAAAGTTGTTATAGCGCTTTATGGGAAGTTATTATAACGGGTTTTTATGGAAAGTCAAAGTTGGTTTAAAGATCTCATATGGTACACGAGGTGTTGGTACCTAGGGTGATCTAAAATGAAGTTCATTATATGCGCTTGGTACACGATGTTGGTACCTTGGCATGTCTAAAAGGGAGTACATTCTATTTGTGCTAATGAGTCGAGATGGTTAAATTGTACATAGTTGCTTGTGATAGCTATAAGTGTACCGCTTCTTGATATTTGGACCGCCCTCACCGAGGGCCGACAACGTTATTGTATTGTTTACATGGACATGCCGACGGTGATGTTGTATTCCACGGGCGTGTTTCCATTGTTGTATTATTTACTTGGACGTGCTTACATGATGAAGGATTCCATGGGCATGCTTCCACTATATTGTTCCATGGACATGCTTACACGATGAAGGATTATGTGGCGCATGCCCATGATACGTTCAATCCGGATGATACTATTATTCCATGGACTAGCTCTCCATGAAGACATGTACCCGAGATGCAGGATTCCACAGGCATGTTATATATATATTACACTTCACGCCGACAAATGATGAAGGATTCCACGAATGTTTCCTTGATACATGTTATATATATTACACTTTGTGCGTACGCGATTTAATCATTCCACCGCATGCTTCGATACATGCTATATATATTACACATTGTGCACGCCGACAATGATGAAGGATTCCACGCACGCTTTGATATCGCGTCGAGACCCATGGTTAGAATTGCATAATGATTCTGAGGGCATGTGTCCTTGACTTTGACATGACTAGTTATATATTATACTTGTTACATGCTGACAGTGATGGTGTGTTTGTCACGACCGACCTCAAGCGGATCGTGCCCTACCCGCACCTTACAGTATACATCGAGATAATCACGAACATACATAAACTCAACAAGAAATAAATAACAGTTTAGCCGATAAGGCTACCTCCCTAAATATATATATATATATATATATATACGTAAAACCAAAAACAGTTATCTCCTTTTTTTTTACAAACTGACCCACAAGATATGACTACAGACCTCTAATAGTTTTGACATAATAACCGTGGATTTGACAGTGGCTTCGCCATACCCCTGAATGTACATAAATCTACAACCTCAGGGAACTATACCAAAAGACAAAGCCTCCGGAGAAATGGAGCTTTCCAAGGACTGAACAGAGATCCTAAGAGTAAGGATCACCAACTCGTACCTAACACTGCATGCATGAACGCATCTCTCAAGGGCTGCATAACAAAAATTTAGTATGGAACGGAAAATAAGGTACAGTAAACAAAATCATAACTTACAAAAGAATGATAGGGGAAAGTATAAAAAGTAAATACCAGATCCTACAGTGCGATTACAACTCATTAACTTAATCGCACATTATTATCTTTTCTCATTTTCAATAAGATTTATAATCAAATTCTTACATTCATTCTTAGGAAAAATCATCAAGTTCATAAACACATAACTTACGTATCTTGCATAACATAATCCGGCCCTTTATGGAGGGACGTCTCATTTTGGAGTTCACTTTGATTATCCATACGTGATAACTTAACCCGGCCCATTTGCTGGACACGACAAATTCATAAAAAATCTTCCTACGAATGTATACTGCCTGACCCATTCTGGGACGCGATTAAGTCATATAAGTCTGCCCATAAAGGTATACAGCCCGGCCCATTATGGGATGCGATGTTACACCCCGTAAGTCCAGGACATGTAAAAGAGAATGTACGTAAGGAATCAAGAC
The DNA here is from genome assembly GCA_029844215.1 of Przewalskia tangutica. Classification (NCBI taxonomy): domain Eukaryota; kingdom Viridiplantae; phylum Streptophyta; class Magnoliopsida; order Solanales; family Solanaceae; genus Przewalskia; species Przewalskia tangutica. The sequence goes on from JAQGDG010000030.1 coordinate 795,231, forward strand.
TTGGAAATTAGTACGAAAGGAAGAATTGTTTTTCCGACGGAAAATCTTCCGAACGCTTCTGAAAGGAAAATGTTCGATGAGAATCGATTCTCAAAATGTATTATTTGAAGAGTATGAAAATTTATTTTTACTGATTTGGTCATGGGGCCCACCCGAGAATTTTACGCTTGTGGCCCACGAGGTTACGGAATTTTATGGTCGAATGAAAGGGCAACACGTGGCACCCCACACATGGTCTTGGTCGAATTTAGTAAGGGTAAAATGGCCATTGACCATCAAGGAAGATAAGTCTTGCTAGCTTGAGATTGTTGACCAAGTCAACTTGTCCACTGGCTATTATCCATGCGATCTTCATCCAAGCCACACAATTGTTATAATCTCGCCCTTCATCAGGTTATATATGCTTCACTAGTGCAAGACAAGGCCTTTAACACTTAGGAAAATTAGAGAACATTTGTGCAAGAACAAAGAGGCTCTCGGTTTGCACACTTTGCCCACACAAAATTTGTAGTTTTGATCCATTGTTCACAAGACTTAAACCCAATGTCCCTAAGGGTATTGTAAGGATATCTCAATAGAAAGATTTCGAAAACGACGCTTTTCGTATTAGTCGCAAGGCGGAAACTTAGGAGTTCTTCAACTTTGAAGTTGGAACTTGAAGATGGGTTCTTCATAGGCTTCTAAGGAGTGCTTGGAGCGGATTGGAACATAAGGAAAGGAGCTAAGAATTGCTAAGGCGCGACTTTGAATCTTGGAATTTTAAGGGCTTATAAAGGTATAATTCTTGTCGCTTTAAGTAATTGAGATTACGTGTTGTTGTAGCTATGGTTATTAGCAAGCATGAGTTATATATTATGAGGTTTGATAAGTGTTTGGCTATTGGAACCCTAATCCAAAACTAGCATGTTAGTTTTAAGATTACAATTCAAGTCGATTATTAGTTTAAGTCGTCGATGTTGTAGAAAGAAGGAAATTGTAGTTGTTGAAGTTGTTTATGACTATATAACATGTTAGACCTTAGAACTTGGAATTGGAAAAGGATTGGAAAAGACTTTGAATTGTGGTTATGTTGTCCGAGAATGGCTTGAATATGGAACTACTTATTAATTGTGGGCGGAATTTTACACGTATTGTAAGGCGTGTAATCCCCTTTGTCTGGTTGTTGTTTTGAGCCTTAAACGTGGCGTTGGTTATTGTATTCGCCTTGAAAAAGGTGGCAAAGTGAGTAGAAACAAAGGAAGTCTTTGCCCGATTTTCCGTAGAATTAGACCGTATACTTAGTATTATTCTACGCTTGAGACTAGAAGTTGATAGTCTTGTTGTGACCATTATAGGTTGACACTTCACGCACGCGATTCGGCTTAGCTTGTGGATTTAGCCGAAAAGGTATGTGAACTATCTCCTCTTCTAGCATGATTCCTTAAGATAAAGAAAGTATGTCCTACTCCTTAAACGATTCATTCCTCGTTGTATTTGGATTGCCTAAAATAGAATTGCTCTATGTACTTGATTGTACTTTGATGTTTAAATTGTAAGTTGTATAATCCATTTCCTTAGTGAAGTTTGGATTCTTAAAAGTGAAAGTATTTTACTTAAAGTACATAGAGTCTTGAAAAGGAAGTGGTTTCCAAACCTTTTGGCTAGTGCCTTAGTTCCAAAACCTAAGGGTTGATGTAATGACTTTAGGGGAGTTAAATGAGTGTTTTACTTAATTGTTTTAAGAGAAGAGAAGTGACATGATTTAAGAGAAGTAACTTGTTTTAAAGGTGTGAGTTACTTGAGGTTTAAAAGTAGAAGAAACTTGTTTTCTAAATATTAAGAGACTTGAAGTATTTTGAAAGTTAAGAAACTTGATTTGTAAGTATGTGATACTTGGTTTTAAGTATAAGTCTCTTGGTTATAAAAAGGAATGAATATGTCTAAAACCATAAAGGGTTATAACGGCTTTATGGGAAGTTGGTTATAACGGCTTTATGGAAAGTTAGGAAAGTTGTCTATTTTGATTATTAGACATAAGTTGCCTAGATTGTGAAAATTTGAAGTTACTTGATTTCAAGCTTTGAAAAGAGTTTTCTAAAAAGTGTAGTAACTTACTTTGAAAAATAGACACACATCGATACTACGTGTTAGTATCTTGGGGTTTTACATAAAAAGGAGTCTTTTGAAAAGAATGTACGTACGTAGTACTTTGGCTTGTTTAATTGAGAATTATTCTATGTGTGCCTTGATAAGTACTTTGGCTTGTTTAATTGAGAATTATTCTATTAGTGCCTTAAGTAAACCAAAATGAGAGTGTATATGAATAAGACTAATAAGAAGTTGTGGATTTCTTAACTTGCTTACTTATCATGATGTGAGCGCTTATGTTATGTATGATGGCCAGTTGAGGTAGGGTAAGAGTATAAATGAGGGGTGTATCCCCAAAGATCGTTATACCACCTGCGTTATCACCTTCTCGGGTAAGAGTATAAATGAGGTGTATCCCCAAAGATCATTATACCACCGCAAGTATCACCTTCTGGTAAGAGTATTGTCACGACCGACTGCTCGCTGACGGTGCCCTACCGCACCTGCTCGTGCATACATCGAGAGAATAGCAAATGGAACATACATGAAACTTATAAAATAAAAATAACGACAGATTAAACCACGTGTTAGCCGATAAGGCTACCTTCCGACATATATACATATACATAACAACAAAGCAGCTACATCCCTTTCTTTTTACAAACCGACCCACAACATGTGACTACGCACTCTAAGAATTACAATCACGGGACAGGCTTCGCCATACCCCGAATGTACATAAGTCTACCACATCGTGAAACTGCATCAAAAGACAAGCCTCCGAGTGAAAGGGCTTCTTTCCAAAATCGAACAGAGATCCTAAGAGCAAGGATCACCAACTCACAGTACCTATAACTGCGGGCATGAACGCACTTCCGGGGTCGCATAACAAAAATTTAATATGGAATGTAAATAAAATGCAATAACCAAATCATATCTCAGATAAAAGAATATCCTTTTAACTCCTCAAACCAATCATATATTAACTGCTCCTTTCCTTCTTTCGATAAGATTTAACAATATATTCTTACATACTTACTTAAGAGTTTGATCCCTTTTTCACATAACTTACATATCTTACATAACATAATCCGCCCGCCATGGGCCTCGGTGCATCGTGGAATCATATAACATAATCCGCCCGCCCAATGCCTTGCATCGTGGAATCATATAACATAATCCGCCCGCTGGGCTCGCACCGTGGAATCATATAACATAATCCGCCACTTTGTGGCCTTGTAAGATGACGTAACCCACTGCGCGGCTCTGGTAATATGGCGTAATCCCGCTATGTGTAGGCTCTGTATCTCATAACGTAATCCGCCTATTTGTAGGCTCGGTGTATTTCATAACGTAATCCGCCTATTTGTAGGCTCTGTATTTCATAACGTAATCCGCCTATTTGTAGGCTCTGTGATTTTCCTTACATAACATTTTCAAACCATCTTTTCACTTCTTCTTAAGTCGCCATAACAACTTCCCATAAAGCTATTATAACAACCTTTCATTTTAGAGAACTTAAGACACTTTTATTCTTACAACAATAGGAAAACTAGATCCAAAAATACTACGACATACATACTTGAAAAGAATCATAGAACTCCTTTCTTTTAAAGCTCAAGTCACATACTCTTTTGAAGTCATCTTCTTATCTTTTGAAATAAATTAAGCCATACTTTGTAAAATTAAGTCATTTCCACTTATAAAATCAAGGCTTATAGCCTTAACACTTCGTGAGCATACACTCTTTCAAATCATGTCGCTTATACTTTAGAAATCAAGTCCCATAACTTGAAAAATAAAGTTTCATAATCCTTTAAAGAAAATCAAAGTTCATAGTCTTAAAACTTCATAACATACATTCTTTAAAGTCCATTTACTTATACTTGTAAGATCATGTCATCTACACTTTTAAAACCAATCCCCTTTTCACATATAAATTCAAGTCATTTTCAAACATAAAAATCAACTTACATACTTACTTTAAATAAATCAAGATACATAGCCCTTAAATCAAATCTCATAATTTCCTAACCATCCTTACTAACGCCTCCCATAAGACCTAGTAAGGACTTAGGACAATTTAAACATACTCTTAACTTAGATTCAACAATGTAAATACTTCTTAACTTCTAAGAGTAGAAGGAATCTTAAAATGTTATCACATGGATATTTCATACGTAGGATCATGCCAAAGAAAGAAGAGGTTCACATAATGTTATACCCCGTATTTCCAGAGTATGTACGTAAGGGAATACGTACGAAAGTCTTGCCTTAAAGATAAGCCTTGGACGTTTTATTTTGTACACAACTCACTAAAAGAATCGTTTTCCGACGAAACGTTTCCACGCTTCGTAGAGTAAATTCCGCTATGCCATTTCTTATTTTTATGCGGATTTTTCCGAGAGACGAAACATTTTTGGACCAACGAGGGTGATACGTGTCACCTCACATCGAAGCAAGTGGGGTGGCTTTGGACGATCAAGGCCCAAAGAGTGTTGGCCTTGGCCGATCGGGTCCTTGTTTAGGCCTTGTTTTGTGGAGTGTTTTGTGGAGTGTTTTGTGGAGTGTTTTGTGGAGTAGGAGTTAGGGTGCACTTGGCTTGATCTTGGCCTTACACTTGCCTTGCACTTGTCTTCATCTTGGCCATTGGTTGGCCAAGGCTTGAGCTATAAATACCCCCTTAGAGATGAAGAGTTATTCATCCACAAAGTTATCTTCCAAGTCTAAAAATCCTCTCCTCTCCCTTAAGCTTTTCATTCAAACACCTCTTCCCTCCTCAGGTTGTATGGCCGAGAGCCTACCCCCCTAGCCTAGCCGAAATCTACCCCCCCTCCCTTGGTAGAAAAGTTACCTTCTTGTATCGTTATAATGCCCAAAATACCCTAGCCCAAATACCTTAGTACTTAGTAGAAGTTGTGAAGAACTTCTATGGTTCTTTGAGCATACAACTTATGAGCAAAACCTTGCTCAGTGCGACTTTTCTAGGATATTATTGGGCTTACCGAGGTAACTAATCCTAACCCTCTTTTGAATTAGAATATATATACTGTTGTAGTATAAGAATAAGTATAAATACTTAGAAGTATATCACGTAATAGAATTGAAGTATTAATCACTTGAAGGGTTTAAAAGAAGAATAATCAAACTCAGATTTACATAGATCAAGTTTCACAAGAGACTTATATAGCTCACCGGTAGGAAGTGCTGCCCGACTTACCGTAGAATTATGAACCCCTGCTTAGAATGACCTTCAGAGTAGTCTTTGATAGATATCTGACTATTATAGGTCGACTCTCGCGCGACATATTCAACTCAAGGTGGTTTTCGCTGAGAAGGTATGTGATTCTTCCTAAAGCATGATATTTTACAATATATATATAGTACTAGAGACGCATACGTGTTAACTGAATAATAACTACGCAATGTCTTTGACTTAAGCCCGAATAATACTTACTAGAATGCCTCACTGCTTAAGCCCTAATAATAAAGAATCAAAACATTTCAAAAGACTACCAATCATATTATCGAAGAGAACTATTTGGTTTTTTAAAATGTAGCTTAAGAGTTATACTAGCTTTATGGGAAGTAAGTATAACCACTTAAGATTTATAAAAGAAACAAGTTTGCCTATGTGTTTATAATGCACTTGCATCAGGAAAAGAATAATAAAGATGGTTTGATAAATAGACATGATATGATGCTACGTGTGTTAGTATCTTGTAACGCTTGTATAGGTGAGTATCCTTGTTGTGCTTATGTTGTTTAAAGATAAGTTGTTATGTTAGTATACTATCACTCACCTCTTGAGATGATACCGGGTTGTCGCCTCCACGCGGGTAGACTCAGCGGTCCAGGACCATGATTCGAGAGTACCTCATGCGGGTCCAGGGGCCTATGCGAGCTACGGAGTTCCGTGTTAGTATGCGGGTTATGCCTCACGCGTGGCCATGCGACAATGAGTCCAGATCGACGCCGAGGAGTAGCTACCCTCGATGCGGGGAATACCTCATGCGGGCCCATGTGAGTGGCCTATGCGGACTCCGGGAGTCCAGGATTAGGCTTGCAGAATGATGATGGGGGCGAGTGGCCCTGTTTCGATCATTCGCAGCCTAGACAAGACCTATTACAGTTACCTATTGTTGCTCTTGTTTGTGATGGCACTACGCCGGTTTCCTCGTTGTTTCACACATATTTGTAAACTGGTTTTTAAATGATATGTTTTCATTTAAGTATTTTACGCCGCATACTTAGTACCGTTGTAATCGACCTCCTTCTGGCCGCGTTCATGCCGCAGGTGGCAAAGGCAGTGCTAGATCCACATCCTTAGGATCTTTGCGCGTGTCGTGAGCTCCATCTTCTCCGAGGCTCTACTTGGGTATGATCTCCCCGTATTGTAGATAGTTTTGTACAGTAGGTATGGCGGCCCCGTCCGCCATAGTTGTTTACTTCTAGAGGTCGGTAGTACTAGTGTACAGCTGGGATGTACCTGCAAAACTTGACTTATTCACATTCTGCCGAACGGCACGCATTTCTTCAGATAAACTGTGTCTTATTGTATAAATCGCTTCTGCCTTGTTTTATATTCCGCCGTTACTCGATGTATGACTACTTGGGTGCCCCTGAGGCACTGCCACGCCCCGAACAGTCGTGACAAAAGTGGTATCGTGAGCGATTAATCCTCTGAAAGTGTCTACAGACCGTATCTAGTAGTTTGATTATCGGTGTGTTGCACCACACCAATAATCGTGAGGCTATAGGATATTTAGGATTGGTTTCATTCTTCTCATTCCGAGATCGTGCTTTAGAGCCGTGTTATAGGTTGGACCTCTAACGTATTCCTTTCCCCGTATGCTTATGCCTCCACGTAAGGCAACCCGCCCGTGGCGGCAAGGCAGCCAGGAGCTGCTAGCAGACACCCAGAGTCACGAGGGCTCGTGCCCGCCTATACCGTAGACGGCGAGTTCTATGACGCCGCCACTCAGAGACCACAGCACCCACACCTCCCGCCCCACACCGGGCGGAGGAGTTAGGGTACAAGGAGATGGCCCGCCTTTGGCTAAAGTCAGGCCCGATACGAGGAGAGATCGACGCGCAGCCCAGCCCAGCCCGGGCCGCACTCCGTGGTACACCCGAGGCGTATAGTTTGAGGCTACGAGATTTCTTGAGTCAGAGTTCACGGAGTTTTATGGGTCGAGGCCGAGGATGATCCGCAGGAGTTCATCCGTCGCCTTCAGAGGATTTTGAGAGTGATCGTACGCCGAGACCGAGTCCGTGATCTTTGGTTCACATAGGTCGCGTGATACCGCAATCGATTGGTTTGATTCACGGAGTTATCCCGGAGAGCACGCGCCCCCAGCCTACGGGACGAAGTTCTCGAGGCTTTCTCACTTCACTTCTTGCCTCCACAGATGGCGAGGCGCGGCCGATAGATTTTTACCGCCGAGGCAGAGGACGACCGCCGTGAGTACAATGTCGAGTTTGATTCTTTGGCTCGATATGTCCCAAAGATTGGTAGCAGATACGAGGATAGGGTGCACCGCCATGTCACCTGCCAGACGACTATATGGCCGAAGTCATGTGCGGGTTTCTCCACCGTATGGACATTACCCGCACGCAGCTCACGCTGATGCGGCGAGCGCAGGTCGACGAGTGGACGACATCGCCAGGCGAAGGCCAGACGGAGGTTTTTCGTGGCGGCCTCAGCAGCAGTCTAGATTCGCACCACAGCCAGCTCAGAGCACTCCTGCACCGTCCTCAGCACAGACAGAGTTTTCAAGGGCGCACTGGGCCCTGTGGCTTCGCACGCCCGTAGTAGCAGAGGTATCGCCGACGGACCACCTCCCGCCGTGGCCGACGGTAGATCCCATTACGGAAGTGGTACTACTTATGGATCTTGTTACGATTGGCCAGCAGGTCACTTTGCGAGGATCGTCCGACCGGGGCGGTGGTAGGCCTCCTTCAGTTTTGTGGCCGCTTCATCATCTCCTACAGTTACTCGCCCGAGGCGTGGTGCTCGTGGGTCACAGGTCGCGCAGGTCGTGGCTCGTCTCGCTTCTAGCGTCCTCGAACCGCGATATATGCTTTGTCCACCGACAGATCGTGAGGCCTCACCGATGTCGCCACAGTACCTTATCGGTTCGGGTTTGATGTATGCTTTGATAGATCCGGTTCTACTGGCCCCATATATCTCCCTTGTTGCTAGTAGGATAGGGATGAGCCCGAGTCCATAGACCCTTTCGAGGTAGCTACGCCAAATGGGTGATTCGGCAGTAGCTCGGCGGTATTTAGAGCTTGTCCTGTGACCATTTACGATCGTCGGACCTAGCCGACTTGATAGAGTTGGAGATGATTGACTTCGACGTGATTATGGACGGATTGGCTAGCTTTGCTATGCCAATGTAGACCGCAGAGAGAGTAGTACGGTTCCAGCTTCCGGCGAGCCTGTTGAGCGGAGGAGCACCCAGACGCCGGCGGTAGGTTTATTTCCTACCTCAAGGCTAGGAAGATGGTGCGTGGCGGGTATATCTACCATCTAGTTCGTGTTTGATATCGAGGTCGCGTACCAGATTTTCGCCGCCTCGTAGTCACGAGTTCCCGCACGTGTTCCCGCATGACCTCCGTATCCTCCCGAGAGGAGATTGAGTTTTGTATTGACATATTGCGGATACTCGCCTATTTCCATTCCGCCATACGTAATGGCACCGCCGAGTTGAGAGTGAAGGATCGCCTTAGGGATTTGCTAGAGAAGGGTTTCATTAGGCCCGTGTTTCTCCCGGGGCGCCAGATTGTTCGTGAAGAAGGGCGGACGCCGCGCACGTGTGTTGATTACAACGGTGAACAAGGTGACCATTAAGAATGTATACCCTCCCGTGATTGATGATTTGTTCGACCGCAGGAGGTGCGAGATGTTTCTCCAAGATTGATCTGCGATCGCTATCATCAAAAAGTAGTCGAGAGGTGGATGTCCCTTAGATCGCATTCCGACCCAGACGCATTATGAGTTCGTGGTCATGTCTTTGGTTGACCAATGCTCCGCAGTATTCATGGATTTGATGAACCGAGTGTTCAAACCATTTTTGACACGCTTGTGATAGTGTTCATCGATGATATCTTGGTTTATTCTCGCCAGAGCAGGAGCATGCGAGCATTTGGCGACCGTGGCCGATTCTCCAGACCAGCGATGTACGCCAAGTTTTCCAAATGCGAGTTTTGGTTGACTTCGGCGTTTCTTGGGCATATTGTCGGGCTGATGGCATTCGAGTTGATACGCCAAGATCGAGGCGATGACTGCCGAGACCTACTACTCCGGCGCAGGTTCGCAGCTCGGCCTTGCAGTTATTATCGGCGGTTCGTGGAGAAGTTTGCTTCTATCTCGCACCATTGACTAGCCGACTCGTAAGCGCCAAGTTTGATGGACCGATGCTTGGAGCGTGGTTTCCATTCTTGAAAGAGAGACCGACGACCGCTCTCGCTTCTACTTCCGGAGGTCCATGGTTATGTTGTATTGTGATGCGTCGGGCATCGGGTTGGGATGTATTGATGCAACATGGCGGGGTTATAGCATATGCATCCCGACACCAAGAAACACGAGAGGAACTACCCCACCCATGATTTGGAGTCATACCGTGATTCACGCTTTGAAGATCCGAGGCACTATTTGTATGGGGTTCACGTGGATATTTATACGACCACAAGAGCCTCCAATATATCTTCACCAGAGGAGTCGAACTTACGAGAGACGGTGGTTAGAGTTGCTTAAGGATTACGATGTTGATATCCTATACCACCCGGAAGGCCAACGTGTGGCGTATGCCTTAGTCGTAGGTCGATGGGAGCCTATCGGATGTGCAGCTAGAGAGAGGACATGGTTCGTGATTTGCATCGCCAGCGAGCCTTGGTGTCCGCTTGATTGATTCCGATAGCAGGGTTAGAGTTCGTGAGGTTGCCGAGTCTTCCATCGCCGGCGAGGTGAAGAGGCAACGCTCGAGGATCCGCCTTTGATTCGATATCGTGATACGCCTCTTCGTGGGCAGGCGCGGTCCTTTTGAGGTAGCACCGACGGGTGCTAAGGTTTGAGGGCGCATCGTGTGTTCCGGATGTTTCGTGACTTGGCAGCAGGTTCGGGAAGCACACAAGCGTTACTCTATCCATCCGGTCGACCAAGCCGTACCACGACCTTAGATCCGTGTATTGGTGGGATGGCGAAGAGGACGTTGCGAGTTCGTAGCTCGCCCGTGTTGTCGCAGTAAAGGTAGAGCACCGAGGCCCGTGGTTTGTTACGCACGATTGAGATTCCGACCGGAAGTGGAGGTAATCAACATGGACTTCATCACGGATTACCTCGCACTCGGAGGAGACATGATTCTATATGGGTTATCGACAGCCGACTAAATCAGCCCACTTTCTTCCCGTCAGACGACTTTTTCTGAGGATTATGCGGACTTTACATCAGAGATCGTCGATCGCATGGAGTCCCTACTTCGATCATATCGCATGAGGAGCCCGGTTTACGGCTAACTTCAGAGGTCCTTCCAGAGGGGTTTAGGACGCAGTGAGCACGAGCATCGCATTTCATCCACGCACAGACGGACAGCAGAGCGCACTATCCGGACTCGAGGATATGTCGCGAGCTGTGTTATTGACTTTAGTGGTAGTTGGGAGGATCATTTGCCTCTAGTTGAGTTCGCATATAATAATAGCTACCACTCCAGATTGAGATGGCGCCTTATGAGGCCTTGTATGGGAGGAAGTGCGGTCGCCTATAGGTTGGTTCGATGTAGGCGGCGGCTAGTGGGACCAGATTTGGTACAAAGATGGATAAGGTGAAGCTTATCCGAGAGCGCTATTGATACCGAGTCGAGCAAGTCGTATGCAGATCATCGTCGTCGGCATCTTGAGTTCGAGGTTCATGATTGGGTTTTCCTAAAGTGTCACCCATGGCGGGTGTGATGAGATTCGGGAAGGAAGCTCACCCTAGGTACATCGGGCCGTTTCGTTGTCCGCAGGTAGGCAAGGTTGCCTATGAGTTGAATCTGCCGTCCGATCCGGAGGCGATGCATCCGGTTTTTCACGTATCTATGCCGGAGGAGATGTATCGGGATCCATCTAGGTACACCCGATTGACGATGTCCAGTGACCGAGGGGTTATCGTATGAGAAGATTCCCATAGCGATAATCGATCGTCGGAGTTAGGCGTCTGCGACGGCGGACGTGGCTTCCACAAAGTCTTGTGGCGGAACGAGCTCAGGGAGGAGATGACATGGGAAGCCGAGGAGGACATGAGGCGGAAGTATCCTCACCTATTCCCCACACCTCCAGGTAATTCACCTTCCTACTTGTAAATTTTCGTTATCGTTTCTGCCTATGTGTTGCTCTGGCGTGTGTGGCATTTACTACCGCTTAAGCTTCTTCGCTAACCGCTTGGGAAGGAACATTCGGACGAATGTTTCTAAGGAGGGGAGAATGTTATACCCCGTATTTCCAGAGTATGTACGTAAGGGAATACGTACGAAAGTCTTGCCTTAAAGATAAGCCTTGGACGTTTTATTTTGTACACAACTCACTAAAAGAATCGTTTTCCGACGAAACGTTTCCACAGCTTTCGGAGAGTAAATTCCGGCTATGCCATTTCTTATTTTTGCGGATTTTTCCGAGAGACGAAACATTTTGGACCAACGGGAGGGTGACATGTGTCACCCTCACATTGGAAGCAAGTGGGGTGGCTTTGGACGATTGGGCGTCCAAAGAGGTGTTGGCCGATTGGGTCCTTGTTTAGGCCTTGTTTTGTGGAGTGTTTTGTGGAGTGTTTTGTGGAGTGTTTTGTGGAGTAGGAGTTAGGGTGCACTTGGCTTGATCTTGGCCTTACACTTGCCTTGCACTTGTCTTCATCTTGGCCATTGGTTGGCCAAGGCTTGAGCTATAAATACCCCCTTAGAGATGAAGAGTTATTCATCCACAAAGTTATCTTCAAAGTCTATAAATCCTCTCCTCTCCCTTAAGCTTTCGTCCAAACACCTCTTCCCTCGCCTTGTGTTGTATGGCCGAGAGCCTACCCCCCTAGCCTAGCCGAAATCTACCCCCCCTCCCTTGGTAGAAAAGTTACCTTCTTGTATCGTTATAATGCCCAAAATACCCTAGCCCAAATACCTTAGTACTTAGTAGAAGTTGTGAAGAACTTCTAGGGTTCTTTGAGCATACAACTTAGGAGCAAAACCTTGCTCAGGCGCGACTTTTTCTAGGATATTATTGGGCTTACCGAGGTAACTAATCCTAACCCTCTTTTGAATTAGAATATATATATCGTTGTAGTATAAGAATAAGTATAAATACTTAGAAGTATATCACGTATAGAATTGAAGTATTAATCACTTAGAAGGGTTTAAAGAAGAATAATCAAATCAGACTTACATAGACTGTTTTCACATGAGACTTATATAGCTCACCGGTAGGGAAGTCTTTGCCCGACTTCATCGTAGAATTATGAACCCCTGTTTAGAATGACCTTCGAGTAGTCTTTGATAGATATCTGTGACTATTATAGGTCGACTCTGCGCGACATATTCAACTTGTGTGGTTTTCACGAGAAGGTATGTGATTCTTCCTAAAGCATGATATTTTACAATATATATATAGTACGGTGACGCATACGTGTTAATCGAATAATAACTACGGCAATGTCTTTGACTTAAGCTCGAATAATACTTACTGAATGCCTCACGCTTAAGCTGAATAATAAAGAACTAAAACATTTCAAAAGACTTTGAATCATATTATCGTAAGAGAACTATTTGGTTTTTAAAATGAAGCTTAAGAGTTATACTAGCTTTATGGGAAGTAAGTATAACCACTTAAGATTTATAAAAGAAACAAGTTTGCCTATGTGTTTATAATGGACTTGCATTGTGAAAGAATAATAAAGATGGTTTGATAAATAGACATGATATGATGCTATGTGTGTTAGTATCTTGTAACGCTTGTATAGGTGAGTATCCTTGTTGTGCTTATGTTGTTTAAAGATAAGTTGTTATGTTAGTATACTATCACTCACCTCTTGAGATGATACCGGGTTAAGCCGCCTCCGATGCGGTAGACTCGGCGATGCAGGACCATGATTCGAGAGTACCTCATGCGGGTCCGGGGGCCTATGCGGAGCTACGGAGTTCCGTGTTAGTATGCGGGTTATGCCTCACGCGATCCAGGCCATGCGACAACGAGTCCGGGGCGATGCCGAGGAGTAGCTACCCTCGATGCGGGTTATACCTCATGCGGCCCGTGAGTGGCCTATGCGGACTCGAGTTCAGATTAGGCTTGCAGAATGATGATGGGGCGAGTGGCCTGTTCGATCATTCGCGCCTAGACAAGACCTATAACATTTACCAATTGTTGCTATTGTTTGTGATGTGGAACTACGTGCGGTTTCCTTGGATGTTTAACACATATTTGTAAACTGGTTTTTAAATGATATGTTTTCATTTAAGTATTTTACGCCGCATACTTAGTACTGTTATCGACCTCCTTGGCCGCTCATGCCGCAGTAGGGCAAAGCGGTGCTAGATCCACATCCTTAGGATCTTTGCGTTGGTGTCGTGAGCTCCATCTTCTCCGAGGCTCTACTTTTGGGTATGATCTCCTGTATTGTAGATAGTTTTGTGCTGATCGGTATGGCGGAGCCCTGTCCCGCCATAGTTGTTTACTTCCAGAGGTCTGTAGTACTATTGTATGCTTGGGATGTAATCGCAAAACTTGAGTTATTTATATTATGCCGAAGGCAAGCTTTTCTTCGATAAGCTGTGTCTTATTTTATAAACTGTTTCCTGTCTTGTTTTATATTCCGCTGGTTACTCTGATGTATGACTACTTGGGTGCCCCGGTAAGGCACCAGTCACGGGCCCCGGAACGGGTCGTGACACATACCTCGCGACGATTGTCGACAAGTAGCAAAATGCACCAAAGTACTTCAACCTTGAGCTATTCCATTCTTCAAGTAGGATACACTAAACTTAGTACTTCAACCTATCATGGCCACAATACGTCCATTAACCTCTTACTTTAAACGTAGAATATCCTAAGTGCCAAGTCACTAAATTCTACGGAAAATCAGACAGCACCTCCTTTGTTTTTACTAACTTTGCCACCTTTTTCAAGGCCGAAATACAATAACCAAACAGCCCCAATTGGCTCACCACAATCTATAAGGTAGTCCAATACAAATGAATAACAAACTATTACAAACTATAAGTACAAATTTGGCCACCTTAAGTCCAACAATACCAATTCTTAACCAATTTCCAATTCAATCCAAATTGGTAGCATAACAAGATATCAAGTCGCATTTGATTATATAAACCGAAATTTTCAAGTAATTAACATGCGACTATTCTAACAACGATCAAATTGTAATCCAACTTAACATGGCCTACATTACATTTCGGATTTCCAAGGCTACAATCAATCCATAATCCTTATAAATTTCTACATATCAACTTCATGCTAGCAACACGTAAAGCTAATAACAACAATATAAATATATAATCTTGTAACACTTTAAAGGACAAGATTATACCTCAACGAATCTTAATCCAACTCCAATCCGAAGTCGCTCCTTAGTAGTTTAGAACCTCTCCAAGACACTTCAATCCGCTTGTTGAGACCCTTAGAACCATACCAACAACTTTCCTTCAACTCCCAATCCAAAACCTAGAAAGACAACTAGGTTTTCGTTTTGCGACTAACCCGTAAACTATCTTTTTCCAAGATTTTTCTATTGAGATATGCTTACACTACCCTCAAGAACCTTGGTTTAAAGTGTGGAGTTGAATGAACAAGAAACGAAATTTTTTCTTTCCTATGGAGAGTGAACCCGAGAGCTAAGGCTAGGAGTTCTTCAATTTCTTGTGATATTTGGCTAAGTGTTAAGCCCTCTCTTGCTACTAGTAGTAATATAAAGCACATTGGAGGGTCATGATACAAACATTTGGGTGGCTAGGATAAGCTCTTATTAAATATCAAGCTAATTGTCTCCTTTGACTTAGTCAAAATTATCAAGCTACACTACTTGCAAGACTTAGTCATCCAAGACTATGGTCAATGACCATATTGGCCATGCCTATTTCGTCCAAGGCATCTTAAGGGGGGTGACACGTGTCGCCCTCCCATTCGTCACAATATAACGTTTTTCCGACAATTCCGATAAAATTTTACAAGCCTCAAATCTTAACACTTGTGAGTTCTTACGTACTATCTTAAAACATGTCCTGTAAATACGGGGTGTAACATTCTTCCCCCCTTAGAAACATTCATCCCCGAATGTTCTTTTGGAGTCAAACTTATAATTAACGACATAGTTTCCTTTCACAACCCCAACATACCAACAATGCCACACATGGCCCTAATACCTCGCACACGCATAACTGTCCATCATGAGCCCAAAAGAGATTATCTTTTCGTACTTCCAACTCATACTAGCATACATACATAACTTCCATACCAATTCTGGCCTCAAATCTTTGGAGTAACTCTATAAAACAATATAAGGCCATTTCCGGCTTTCATGACCTGGTTCCGGTGGAACGCGTCCACGAACCCGTAAAACAATTAACTAGACTTGGGCCTTGCACCCTCGTGACCCTGTCA
Source organism: Przewalskia tangutica (assembly GCA_029844215.1). Lineage (NCBI taxonomy): Eukaryota > Viridiplantae > Streptophyta > Magnoliopsida > Solanales > Solanaceae > Przewalskia > Przewalskia tangutica. Next base: position 810,933 of record JAQGDG010000030.1, read on the forward strand.
CGCAGCGGAACTACTACCAACTGATCCTACTCTATTCCAGGCCATGGGGAGACCCGTAACAGGTCCTCCACCCGACTCAGCGTCGCACTTAACTCTTATCCTTGGTCTGACTTAAAATCTTATTGCCAGAGAAAGCCTTATATACCTAAGGTCTCGGCAGTAATCAATATTCTTAGGCTCGCAATTTCCATGCTCCAAGCCTACCTTACCAGTCCCCCAATAAACGGGTACAAAAACTTCTCATAAAACCAAAACCATGTTGTCTCAATCACAACACCCATTACTCACTCTATGCGGACCTCATCCGTACAATTCTCTTAAGCCTACTACGCAGCTTAATCTATTAACATGACATTCCGTTAGGTTCCTTAACATGGCTTCTTAAGGGTTCACTACCCTATCAGACAGCTCATCCTTTCCCAATTATCTCAAATAAAACATAAGATCTTGGTGAGAATTCATTAACTATTCCATACCTTCCCGGTATCTAGTTAGTCTTTACCAATTCCTGGAAATCTAACATCATTCTAGGCAACACGCGTCTGACCCTCATACATAACTCCGTATAGATGTATATCACAATACCAACTATACTACAATCATTACTAACCTGGATACGCAATCCACATAGTCTTTCCCGGTCATCACGCTTTCTCGTAGGCAGAACAACATAACTCGTTAGGAGAGACGACCCTAACAACACAGGCTTATCGCACGATCTCGAGTGAGAAGAATGGAAACCAATCCTAAATGTCCTGCACCTCCCGATTATAGATGTGGTGCACAACACACCGATAATCAAGACTCTACTAGACACGATGTAGACACTTTCCGAGGACTAATCGCTCGACACCACTTTTGTCACGACCCGACCGGCTCGCGATCGTGCCCTACCCGGGCACCTGCTCGTATACATCGAGAATAGCAAATGAACATACATGAAACTTATAAAATAAAAATAACGACAGATTAAACCACGAGTTAGCCGATAAGGCTACCTTCCCGACACATATACATATACATAACAAAGAAGCGGTTACATCCCTTTCTTTTTACAAACCGACCCACAACATGTGACTACTGCACTTAAGAATTACAATCACGATGCAGGCTTCGCCATACCCACGAATGTACATAAGTCTACCACATCGTGGAAACCGTACTAAAGACAAGCCTCCGAGTGAAAGGGCTTCTTTCCAAAATCGAACAGAGATCCTAAGAGCAAGGATCACCAACGCGTGTACCTATCACTGCATGAACGCACCGGCGGGGTCGATAACAAAAATTCGAATATGGAATGTAAATAAAATGCAATAACCAAATCATATCCAGATAAAAGAATATCCTTTTAACTCCCGAAACCAATCATATATTAACCGCTCTTTCCTTCTTTCGATAAGATTTAACAACACATTCTTACATACTTACTAAGAGTTTGATCCAAACTTTTCACATAACTTACATATCTTACATAACATAATCCGCCCGCTGTGGGCTCGGTGCATCGTGGAATCATATAACATAATCCGCCCGCCGGGGCTCGGTGTCTTGTGGAATCATATAACATAATCCGCCCGCTGTGGGCTCGGTGTAAGATGACGTAACCCGCCTATGTGAAGGCTCGGGGTAATATGGCGTAATCCGCCTATGTAGGCTCGGTGTATCTCATAACGTAATCCGCCTATTTGTAGGCTTGGTGTATTTCATAACGTAATCCGCCTATTTGTAGGCTCTGTATTTCATAACGTAATCCGCCTATTTGTAGGCTCGGTGTGATTTTCCTTACATAACATTTTCAAACCATCTTTTCACTTCTTCTTAAGTCGCCATAACAACTTCCCATAAAGCTATTATAACAACCTTTCATTTTAGAGAACTTAAGACACTTTTATTCTTACAACAATAGGAAAACTAGATCCAAAATACTACGTACATACATACTTGAAAAGAATCATAGAACTCCTTTCTTTTAAAGCTCAAGTCACATACTCTTTGGAAGCCATCTTCTTATCTTTTGAAATAAATTAAGCCATACTTTGTAAAATTAAGTCATTTCCACTTATAAAATCAAGGCTTATAGCCTTAACACTCGAGCATACACTCTTTCAAATCATGTCGCTTATACTTTAGAAATCAAGTCCCATAACTTGAAAAATAAAGTTTCATAATCCTTTAAAGAAAATCAAAGTTCATAGTCTTAAAACTTCATAACATACATTCTTTAAAGTCCATTTACTTATACTTGTAAGATCATGTCATCTACACTTTTAAAACCAATCCCCTTTTCACATATAAATTCAAGTCATTTTCAAACATAAAAAAATCAACTTACATACTTACTTTAAATAAATCAAGATACATAGCCCTTAAATCAAATCTCATAATTTCCTAACCATCCTTACCAACGTCTCCCATAAGACCTAGTAAGGACTTAGGACAATTTAAACATACTCTTAACTTAGATTCAACAATGTAAATACTTCTTAACTTCTAAGAGTAGAAGGAATCTTAAAATGTTATCACATGGATATTTCATATGTAGGATCATGCCAAAGAAAGAAGAGGTTCACATACCTCGCGACGATTGTCGACAAGTAGCAAAATGCACCAAAGTACTTCAACCTTGAGCTATTCCATTCTTCAAGTAGGATACGCTAAACTTAGTACTTCAACCTATCATGGCCACAATACATCCATTAACCTCTTACTTTAAACGTAGAATATCCTAAGTGCCAAGTCACTAAATTCTACGGAAAATCGGACAGCACCTCCTTTGTTTTTACTAACTTTGCCACCTTTTTCAAGGCCGAAATACAATAACCAAACAGCCCCAATTGGCTCACCACAATCTATAAGGTAGTCCAATACAAATGAATAACAAACTATTACAAACTATAAGTACAAATTTGGCCACCTTAAGTCCAACAATACCAATTCTTAACCAATTTCCAATTCAATCCAAATTGGTAGCATAACAAGATATCAAGTCGCATTTGATTATATAAACCGAAATTTTCAAGTAATTAACATGCGACTATTCTAACAACGATCAAATTGTAATCCAAATTAACATGGCCTACATTACATTTCGGATTTCCAAGGCTACAATCAATCCATAATCCTTATAAACTTCTACATATCAACTTCATGCTAGCAACATGTAAAGCTAATAACAACAATATAAATATATAATCTTGTAACACTTTAAAGGACAAGATTATACCTCAACGAATCTTAATCCAACTCCAATCCGAAGTCGCTCCTTAGTAGTTTAGAACCTCTCCAAGACACTTCAATCCGCTTGTTGAGACCCTTAGAACCATACCAACAACTTTCCTTCAACTCCCAATCCAAAACCTAGAAAGACAACTAGGTTTTCGTTTTGCGACTAACCCGTAAACTATCTTTTTCCAAGATTTTTCTATTGAGATATGCTTACACTACCCTCAAGAACCTTGGTTTAAAGTGTGGAGTTGAATGAACAAGAAACGAAAATTTTTCTTTCCTATGGAGAGTGAACCCGAGAGTTAAGGCTAGGAGTTCTTCAATTTCTTGTGATATTTGGCTAAGTGTTAAGCCCTCTCTTGCTACTAGTAGTAATATAAAGCACATTGGAGGGTCATGATACAAACATTTGGGTGGCTAGGATAAGCTCTTATTAAATATCAAGCTAATTGTCTCCTTTGACTTAGTCAAAATTATCAAGCTACACTACTTGCAAGACTTAGTCATCCAAGACTATGGTCAATGACCATATTGGCCATGCCTATTTCGTCCAAGGCATCTTAAGGGGGGTGACACGTGTCGCCCTCCCATTCGTCACAATATAACGTTTTTCCGACAATTCCGATAAAATTTTACAAGCCTCAAATCTTAACACTTGTGAGTTCTTACGTACTATCTTAAAACATGTCCTGTAAATACGGGGTGTAACATTCTTCCCCCCTTAGAAACATTCATCCCCGAATGTTCTTTTGGAGTCAAACTTATAATTAACGACATAGTTTCCTTTCATAACCCCAACATACCAACAATGCCACACATGGCCCTAATACCTCGCACACGCATAATCGCCCATCATGAGCCCAAAAGAGATTATCTTTTCGCACTTCCAACTCATACTAGCATACATACATAACTTCCATACCAATCGCCTCAAATCTTTGGAGTAACTCTATAAAACAATATAAGGCCATTTCCGCTTTCATGACTGGTTCAGGTGGAACGCGTCCACTAACCCGTAAAACAATTAACTAGACTTGCCTTGCACCCTCGTGACCACCACGCATGAACTACTACCAACTGATCCTACTCTATTCCAGGCCATGGGGAGACCCGTAACAGGTCCTCCACCCGACTCAACGTCGCACTTAACTCTTATCCTTGGTCTGACTTAAAATCTTATTGCCAGAGAAAGCCTTATATACCTAAGGTCTCAAGAAGAATCAATATTTTTAGGCTCGCATTTTCCATGCTCCAAGCCTACCTTACCAGTCCCCCAATAAACGGGTACACAAACTTCTCATAAAACCAAAACCATGTTGTCTCAATCACAACACCCATTACTCACTCTACGGACCTCATCCGCATACAATTCTCTTAAGCCTACTACGCAGCCTTAATCTATTAACATGACATTCCGTTAGTTCCTTAACATGGCTTCTAAGGGTTCACTACCCTATCGACAAACTCATCCTTTCCCAATTATCTCAAATAAAACATAAGATCTTGGTGAGAATTCATTAACTATTCCATACCTTCCTGATCTAGTTAGTCTTTACCAATTCTCGAAATCTAACATCATTCTAGGCAACACGCGTCTGACCCTCATACATAACTCCGTATAGATGTATATCACAATACCAACTATACTACAATCATTACTAACCTGGATACGCAATCCACATAGTCTTTCCTGGGTCACTGCTGCCTTTCTCGTAGCTGCAAACAATATAACTCGTTAGGGAGAGACGACCCTAACAACACAGCTCTATCGCACGATCTCAGAGTGAGAAGAATGGAAACCAATCTTAAATGTCCCGGCAAATCTCCTCGATTATAGATGTGGTGCACAACACACCGATAATCAAGACTCTACTAGACACGCCTCAGTAGACACTTTCCGAGACTAATCGCTCGACACCACTTTTGTCACGACCCGACCAAGCTCGCGATCGGTGCCCTACCCAGGCACCTGCCTGTATACATCGAGAATAGCAAATAAAACATACATGAAACTTATAAAATAAAAATAACGGCAGATTAAACCACGAGTTAGCCGATAAGGCTACCTTCCCGACACATATACATATACATAACAACAGCTACATCCCTTTCTTTTTACAAACCGACCCACAACATGTGACTACTGCACTTAAGAATTACAATCTGCGATGCAGGGCCCGCCATACCCACGAATGTACATAAGTCTACCACATCGTGAAACCGTACTAAAAGACAAGCCTCCGAGTGAAAGGGCTTCTTTCCAAAATCAACAGAGATCCTAAGAGCAAGGATCACCAACCTGTGTACCTATCACTGCGGCATTTAACGCACTTCGGCGGGGTCGATAACAAAAATTTAATATGGAATGTAAATAAAATGCAATAACCAAATCATATCTGTATAAAAGAATATCCTTTTAACTCCTGAAACCAATCATATATTAACCGTTCCTTTCCTTCTTTCGATAAGATTTAACAACACATTCTTACATACTTACTTAAGAGTTTGATCCAAATTTTTCACATAACTTACATATCTTACATAACATAATCCGCCCGCCAGGGCTCGTGTCTTGTGGAATCATATAACATAATCCGCCCGCTGTGGGGCTCGGTGTCTCGTGGAATCATATAACATAATCCGCCCGCTGTGGGCTCGGTGTAAGATGACGAACCGGCCATGTGAAGGCTCGGGGTAATATGGCGTATCCGCCTATGTGTAGGCTCGGTGTATCTCATAACGTAATCCGCCTATTTGTAGGCTTGGTGTATTTCATAACGTAATCCGCCTATTTGTAGGCTCGGTGTATTTCATAACGTAATCCGCCTATTTGTAGGCTCGTGTGATTTTCCTTACATAACATTTTCAAACCATCTTTTCACTTCTTCTTAAGTCGTCATAACAACTTCCCATAAAGCTATTATAACAACCTTTCATTTTAGAGAACTTAAGACACTTTTATTCTTACAACAATAGGAAAACTAGATCCAAAATACTACGTATATACATACTTGAAAAGAATCATAGAACTCCTTTCTTTTTAAAGCTCAAGTCACATACTCTTTTGGAAGCCATCTTCTTATCTTTTGAAATAAATTAAGAAGCCATACTTTGTAAAATTAAGTCATTTCCACTTATAAAATCAAGGCTTATAGCCTTAACACCTCGTAGCATACACTCTTTCAAATCATGTCGCTTATACTTTAGAAATCAAGTCCCATAACTTGAAAAATAAAGTTTCATAATCCTTTAAAGAAAATCAAAGTTCATAGTCTTAAAACTTCATAACATACATTCTTTAAAGTCCATTTACTTATACTTGTAAGATCATGTCATCTACACTTTTAAAACCAATCCCCTTTTCACATATAAATTCAAGTCATTTTCAAACATAAAAATCAACTTACATACTTACTTTAAATAAATCAAGATACATAGCCCTTAAATCAAATCTCATAATTTCCTAACCATCCTTACCAACGTCTCCCATAAGACCTAGTAAGGACTTAGGACAATTTAAACATACTCTTAACTTAGATTCAACAATGTAAATACTTCTTAACTTCTAAGAGTAGAAGGAATCTTAAAATGTTATCACATGGATATTTCATATGTAGGATCATGCCAAAGAAAGAAGAGGTTCACATACCTCGCGACGATTGTCGACAAGTAGCAAAATGCACCAAAGTACTTCAACCTTGAGCTATTCCATTCTTCAAGTAGGATACGCTAAACTTAGTACTTCAACCTATCATGGCCACAATACATCCATTAACCTCTTACTTTAAACGTAGAATATCCTAAGTGCCAAGTCACTAAATTCTACGGAAAATCGGACAGCACCTCCTTTGTTTTTACTAACTTTGCCACCTTTTTCAAGGCCGAAATACAATAACCAAACAGCCCCAATTGGCTCACCACAATCTATAAGGTAGTCCAATACAAATGAATAACAAACTATTACAAACTATAAGTACAAATTTGGCCACATTAAGTCCAACAATACCAATTTATCCAATTTCCAATTCAATCCAAATTGGTAGCATAACAAGATATCAAGTCGCATTTGATTATATAAACCGAAATTTTCAAGTAATTAACATGCGACTATTCTAACAACGATCAAATTGTAATCCAACTTAACATGGCCTACATTACATTTCGGATTTCCAAGGCTACAATCAATCCATAATCCTTATAAATTTCTACATATCAACTTCATGCTAGCAACACGTAAAGCTAATAACAATATAAATATATAATCTTGTAACACTTTAAAGGACAAGATTATACCTCAACGAATCTTAATCCAACTCCAATCCGAAGTCGCTCCTTAGTAGTTTAGAACCTCTCCAAGACACTTCAATCCGCTTGTTGAGACCCTTAGAACCATACCAACAACTTTCCTTCAACTCCCAATCCAAAACCTAGAAAGACAACTAGGTTTTCGTTTTGCGACTAACCCGTAAACTATATTTTTCCAAGATTTTTCTATTGAGATATGCTTACACTACCCTCAAGAACCTTGGTTTAAAGTGTGGAGTTGAATGAACAAGAAACGAAATTTTTTCTTTCCTATGGAGAGTGAACCCGAGAGCTAAGGCTAGGAGTTCTTCAATTTCTTGTGATATTTGGCTAAGTGTTAAGCCCTCTCTTGCTACTAGTAGTAATATAAAGCACATTGGAGGGTCATGATACAAACATTTGGGTGGCTAGGATAAGCTCTTATTAAATATCAAGCTAATTGTCTCCTTTGACTTAGTCAAAATTATCAAGCTACACTACTTGCAAGACTTAGTCATCCAAGACTATGGTCAATGACCATATTGGCCATGCCTATTTCGTCCAAGGCATCTTAAGGGGGGGTGACACGTGTCTCCCTCCCATTAAATCCACAATATAACGTTTTTCCGACAATTAGATAAAATTTTACAAGCCTCAAATCTTAACACTTGTGAGTTCTTACGTACTATCTTAAAACATGTCCTGTAAATACGGGGTGTAACATTCTTCCCCCCTTAGAAACATTCGTCCCCAATGTTCTTTTGGAGTCAAACTTATAATTAACGACATAGTTTCCTTTCACAACCCCAACATACCAACAATGCCACACATGGCCCTAATACTCATGGCACGCATAATCGCTCATCATGAGCCCAAAAGAGATTATCTTTTCGTACTTCCAACTCATACTAGCATACATACATAACTTCCATACCAATTCTGGCCTCAAATCTTTGAGTAACTCTATAAAACAATATAAGGCCATTTCCGGCTATGACTGGATTCGGTGAACGCGTCCACGAACCCGTAAAACAATTAACTAGACTTGGGCCTTGCACTCGTGACTGGCCACGCAGCGGAACTACTACCAACTGATCCTACTCTATTCCAGGCCATGGGGAGACCCGTAACAGGTCCTCCACCCGACTCAGCGTCGCACTTAACTCTTATCCTTGGTCTGACTTAAAATCTTATTGCCAGAGAAAGCCTTATATACCTAAGGTCTCGGCAGTAATCAATATTTTTAGGCTCGCAATTTCCATGCTCCAAGCCTACCTTACCAGTCCCCCAATAAACGGGTACAAAAACTTCTCATAAAACCAAAACCATGTTGTCTCAATCACAACACCCATTACTCACTCTATGCGGACCTCATCCGTACAATTCTCTTAAGCCTACTACGCAGCTTAATCTATTAACATGACATTAGTTAGGTTCCTTAACATGGCTTCTGGGTTCACTACCCTATCGAATACTCATCCTTTCCCAATTATCTCAAATAAAACATAAGATCTTGGTGAGAATTCATTAACTATTCCATACCTTCCCTGTGATCTAGTTAGTCTTTACCAATTCACGAAATCTAACATCATTCTAGGCAACACGCTGCCCGACTTCATACATAACTCCGTATAGATGTATATCACAATACCAACTATACTACAATCATTACTAACCTGGATACGCAATCCACATAGTCTTTCCTGGGTCACTGCTGCCTTTCTCGTAGCTGCAAACAACATAACTCGTTAGGGAGAGACGACCCTAACAACACATTTCTATCGCGCGATCTCGGTGAGAAGAATGGAAACTAATCTTAAATGTCCTGCGACCTCACGATTATAGATGTGGTGCACAACACACCGATAATCAAGACTCTACTAGACACGGTGCGTAGACACTTTCCGAGGACTAAGCGCTCGACACCACTTTTGTCACGACGACCCGCTCGCGATCGGTGCCCTACCCGCACCTGTTCGTATACATCGAGAGAATAGCGGCGGAACATACATGAAACTTATAAAATAAAAATAACGACAGATTAAACCACAGTTAGCCGATAAGGCTACCTTCCCGACACATATACATATACATAACAACAGCGGCTATATCCCTTTCTTTTTACAAACCGACCCACAACATGTGACTACGGACTTAAGAATTACAAGCTGCGATGAGGCCGCCATACCACGAATGTACATAAGTCTACCACATCGGAAACCGTACAAAAGACAAGCCTCCGGAGTGAAAGGGCTTCTTTCCAAAAGCGAGCAGAGATCCTAGAGCAAGGATCACCAACGCGTGTACTATCACTGCGGGCATGAACGCAGCCCCGGTCGATAACAAAAATTTAATATGGAAATGAAATAAAATGCAATAACTAAATCATATCCGTATAAAAGAATATCCTTTTAACTCCCAAACCAATCATATATTAACTGTTCCTTTCCTTCTTTCGATAAGATTTAACAACACATTCTTACATACTTACTTAAGAGTTTGATCCACCTTTTTCACATAACTTACATATCTTACATAACATAATCCGCCCGCAGGGCTCGATTGTCTTGTGGAATCATATAACATAATCCGCCCGCTGTGGGCCTGCATCGTGGAATCATATAACATAATCCGTCCGCTGGGGCTCGGTGTAAGATGGCGTAACCCGCCTGTGAAGGCTCGGGGTAATATGTATCAGGCATGTGTAGGCTCGGTGTATCTCATAACGTAATCCGGCCTATTTGTAGGCTTGGTGTATTTCATAACGTAATCCGCCTATTTGTAGGCTCTGTATTTCATAACGTAATCCGGCCTATTTGTAGGCTCGGTGTGATTTTCCTTACATAACATTTTCAAACCATCTTTTCACTTCTTCTTAAGTCGTCATAACAACTTCCCATAAAGCTATTATAACAACCTTTCATTTTAGAGAACTTAAGACACTTTTATTCTTACAACAATAGGAAAACTAGATCCAAAAATACTACGTACATACATACTTGAAAAGAATCATAGAACTCCTTTCTTTTTAAAGCTCAAGTCACATACTCTTTTGGAAGCCATCTTCTTATCTTTTGAAATAAATTAAGAAGCCATACTTTGTAAAATTAAGTCATTTCCACTTATAAAATCAAGGCTTATAGCCTTAACACCTCGTAGCATACACTCTTTCAAATCATGTCGCTTATACTTTAGAAATCAAGTCCCATAACTTGAAAAATAAAGTTTCATAATCCTTTAAAGAAAATCAAAGTTCATAGTCTTAAAACTTCATAACATACATTCTTTAAAGTCCATTTACTTATACTTGTAAGATCATGTCATCTACACTTTTAAAACCAATCCCCTTTTCACATATAAATTCAAGTCATTTTCAAACATAAAAATCAACTTACATACTTACTTTAAATAAATCAAGATACATAGCCCTTAAATCAAATCTCATAATTTCCTAACCATCCTTACCAACGTCTCCCATAAGACCTAGTAAGGACTTAGGACAATTTAAACATACTCTTAACTTAGATTCAACAATGTAAATACTTCTTAACTTCTAAGAGTAGAAGGAATCTTAAAATGTTATCACATGGATATTTCATATGTAGGATCATGCCAAAGAAAGAAGAGGTTCACATACCTCGCGACGATTGTCGACAAGTAGCAAAATGCACCAAAGTACTTCAACCTTGAGCTATTCCATTCTTCAAGTAGGATACGCTAAACTTAGTACTTCAACCTATCATGGCCACAATACGTCCATTAACCTCTTACTTTAAACGTAGAATATCCTAAGTGCCAAGTCACTAAATTCTACGGAAAATCTGACAAAGACCTCCTTTGTTTTTACTAACTTTGCCACCTTTTTCAAGGCGAAATACAATAACCAAACAGTCTAATTGGCTCACCACAATCTATAAGGTAGTCGATACAAATGAATAACAAACTATTACAAACTATAAGTACAAATTTGGCCACCTTAAGTCCAACAATACCAATTTATCAATTTCCAATTCAATCCAAATTGGTAGCATAACAAGATATCAAGTCGCATTTGATTATATAAACCAAATTTTCAAGTAATTAACATGCGACTATTCTAACAACGATCAAATTGTAATCCAACTTAACATGACCTACATTACATTTCGATTTCCAAGGCTACAATCAATCCATAATCCTTATAAATTTCTACATATCAACTTCATGCTAGCAACACGTAAAGCTAATAACAACAATATAAATATATAATCTTGTAACACTTTAAAGGACAAGATTATACCTCAACGAATCTTAATCCAACTCGATCGAAGTCGCTCCTTAGTAGTTTAGAACCTCTCCAAGACACTTCAATCCGCTTGTTGAGACCCTTAGAACCATACCAACAACTTTCCTTCAACTCCCAATCCAAAACCTAGAAAGACAACTAGGTTTTCGTTTTGCGACTAACAGTAAACTATCTTTTCCAAGATTTTTCTATTGAGATATGCTTACACTACCCTCAAGAACCTTGGTTTAAAGTGTGGAGTTGAATGAACAAGAAACGAAAATTTTTCTTTCCTATGGAGAGTGAACCCGAGAGTTAAGGCTAGGAGTTCTTCAATTTCTTGTGATATTTGGCTAAGTGTTAAGCCCTCTCTTGCTACTAGTAGTAATATAAAGCACATTGGAGGGTCATGATACAAACATTTGGGTGGCTAGGATAAGCTCTTATTAAATATCAAGCTAATTGTCTCATTTGACTTAGTCAAAATTATCAAGCTACACTACTTGCAAGACTTAGTCATCGAGACTATGGTCGATGACCATATTGGCCATGCCTATTTCGTCCAAGGCATCTTAAGGGGGTGACACGTGTCGCCTCCCATTAAATCACAATATAACGTTGTTCCGACAATTCCGATAAAATTTTACAAGCCTCAAATCTTAACACTTGTGAGTTCTTACGTACTATCTTAAAACATGTCCTGTAAATACGGGGTGTAACATTCTTCCCCCCTTAGAAACATTCATCCCCGAATGTTCTTTTGGAGTCAAACTTATAATTAACGACATAGTTTCCTTTCATAACCCCAACATACCAACAATGCCACACATGGCCCTAATACCTCGCACACGCATAACTGTCCATCATGAGCCCAAAAGAGATTATCTTTTCGTACTTCCAACTCATACTAGCATACATACATAACTTCCATACCAATTCTGGCCTCAAATCTTTGGAGTAACTCTATAAAACAATATAAGGCCATTTCCGGCTTTCATGACCTGGTGTGGAGCGCGTCCACGAACAGTAAACAATTAACTAGACTTGGGCCTTGCACCCTCGTGACCCTGTCACGCAGCGGAACTACTACCAACTGATCCTACTCTATTCCAGGCCATGGGGAGACCCGTAACAGGTCCTCCACCCGACTCAGCGTCGCACTTAACTCTTATCCTTGGTCTGACTTAAAATCTTATTGCCAGAGAAAGCCTTATATACCTAAGGTCTCGGCAGTAATCAATATTTTTAGGCTCGCAATTTCCATACTCCAAGCCTACCTTACGACCCCCAATAAGCGAGTACAAAACTTCTCATAAAACCAAAACCATGTTGTCTCAATCACAACACCCATTACTCACTCTATGCGGACCTCATCCGTCTGATTCTCTTAAGCCTACTACGCAGCCAATCTATTAACATGACATTCAGTTAGTTCCTTAACATGGCTTCTTAAGGGTTCACTACCCTATCAGACAGCTCATCCTTTCCCAATTATCTCAAATAAAACATAAGATCTTGGTGAGAATTCATTAACTATTCCATACCTTCCCGGTATCTAGTTAGTCTTTACCAATTCCTGGAAATCTAACATCATTCTAGGAAACACGCGTCTGACCCTCATACATAACTCCGTATAGATGTATATCACAATACCAACTATACTACAATCATTACTAACCTGGATACGCAATCCACATAGTCTTTCCCGGTCATCACTGCTTTCTCGTATGCAAACAACATAACTCGTTAGGAGAGGCGACCTAACAACACAACTCTATCGCACGATCTCAGAGTGAGAAGAATGGAAACCAATCTTAAATGTCCTGCAGCCTCCTGATTATAGATGTGGTGCACAACACACCGATAATCAAGACTCTACTAGACACGGTCTGTAGACACTTTCCGAGGACTAACTGCTCTGACACCACTTTTGTCACGACCACCGGGCTGCGGCGGTGCCCTACACGCACCTGTTCGTATACATCGAGAATAGCGCGAAACATACATGAAACTTATAAAATAAAAATAACGACAGATTAAACCACGAGTTAGCCGATAAGGCTACCTTCCCGACACATATACATATACATAACAACAAGAAGTTACATCCCTTTCTTTTTACAAACCGACCCACAACATGTGACTACTGCACTTAAGAATTACAAGCTGCGCGATGCAGGGCCCGCCATACCCCTGAATGTACATAAGTCTACCACATCAGGGAAACCGTACCAAAAGACAAGCCTCCGGAGTGAAAGGGGCTTCTTTCCAAAGCGAGCAGAGATCCTAAGAGCAAGGATCACCAACGTGTACTATCACTGCGGCATGAGCGCACCCGAAGTCGATAACAAACAGTGCGAATATGGAGAAATAAAATGCAATAACCAAATCATATCTGTATAAAAGAATATCCTTTTAACTCCTGAAACCAATCATATATTAACCGTTCCTTTCCTTCTTTCGATAAGATTTAACAACACATTCTTACATACTTACTTAAGAGTTTGATCCAGCCTTTTTCACATAACTTACATATCTTACATAACATAATCCGGCCCGCCTGTGGGGCTCGGTGTACTGTGGAATCATATAACATAATCCGCCCGCACTGGGGCTCGGTGTCTTGTGGAATCATATAACATAATCCGCCCGCTGTGGGGCTCGGTGTAAGATGACGTAACGGCTTTATGTGAAGGCTCGGGTAATATGGCGTAATCCGCCTATGTGTAGGCTCGGTGTATCTCATAACGTAATCCGCCTATTTGTAGGCTTGGTGTATTTCATAACGTGTCCGGCCTATTTGTAGGCTCGGTGTATTTCATAACGTGTCCGCCTGTTGTAGGCTCGGTGTGATTTTCCTTACATAACATTTTCAAACCATCTTTTCACTTCTTCTTAAGTCGTCATAACAACTTCCCATAAAGCTATTATAACAACCTTTCATTTTAGAGAACTTAAGACACTTTTATTCTTACAACAATAGGAAAACTAGATCCAAAATACTACGTACATACATCTTGAAAAGAATCATAGAACTCCTTTCTTTTAAAGCTCAAGTCACATACTCTTTTGGAAGCCATCTTCTTATCTTTTGAAATAAATTAAGCCATACTTTGTAAAATTAAGTCATTTCCACTTATAAAATCAAGGCTTATAGCCTTAACACCTCATAGCATACACTCTTTCAAATCATGTCGCTTATACTTTAGAAATCAAGTCCATAACTTGAAAAATAAAGTTTCATAATACTTTTATGAATATCAAAGTTCATATTCTTAAAACTTCATAACATACATTCTTTAAAGTCCATTTACTTATACTTGTAAGATCATGTCATCTACACTTTTAAAACCAATCCCTTTTCACATATAAATTCAAGTCATTTTCAAACATAAAAAATCAACTTACATACTTACTTTAAATAAATCAAGATACATAGCCCTTAAATCAAATCTCATAATTTCCTAACCATCCTTACCAACGCCTCCCATAAGACCTAGTAAGGACTTAGGACAATTTAAACATACTCTTAACTTAGATTCAACAATGTAAATACTTCAACTTCTAAGAGTAGAAGGAATCTTAAAATGTTATCACATGGATATTTCATATGTAGGATCATGCCAAAGAAAGAAGAGGTTCACATACCGCGACGATTGTCGACAAGTAGCAAAATGCACCAAAGTACTTGACCTTGAGCTATTCCATTCTTCAAGTAGGATACGCTAAACTTAGTACTTCAACCTATCATGGCCACAATACATCCATTAACCTCTTACTTTAAGCGTAGAATATCCTAAGTGCCAAGTCACTAAATTCTACGGAAAATCGGACAAAGACCTCCTTTGTTTTTACTAACTTTGCCACCTTTTCAAGGTAGAAATACAATAACCAAACAGCCCCGATTGGCTCACCACAATCTATAAGGTAGTCCAATACAAATGAATAACAAACTATTACAAACTATAAGTACAAATTTGGCCACCTTAAGTCCAACAATACCAATTCTTAACCAATTTCCAATTCAATCCAAATTGGTAGCATAACAAGATATCAAGTCGCGTTTGATTATATAAACCGAAATTTTCAAGTAATTAACATGCGACTATTCTAACAACGATCAAATTGTAATCCAACTTAACATGGCCTACATTACATTTCGATTTCCAAGGCTACAATCAATCCATAATCCTTATAAATTTCTACATATCAACTTCATACTAGCAACACGTAAAGCTAATAACAATGATATAAATATATAATCTTGTAACACTTTAAAGGACAAGATTATACCTCAACGAATCTTAATCCAACTCGATCCAAGTCGCTCTTAGTAGTTTAGAACCTCTCCAAGACACTTCAATCCGCTTGTTGAGACCCTTAGAACCATACCAACAACTTTCCTTGACTCCCAATCCAAAACCTAGAAAGACAACTAGGTTTTCGTTTTGCGACTAACCCGTAAACTATCTTTTTCCAAGATTTTTCTATTGAGATATGCTTACACTACCCTCAAGAACCTTGGTTTAAAGTGTGGAGTTGAATGAACAAGAAACGAAATTTTTTCTTTCCTATGGAGAGTGAACCCGAGAGCTAAGGCTAGGAGTTCTTCAATTTCATGTGATATTTGGCTAAGTGTTAAGCCCTCTCTTGCTACTAGTAGTAATATAAAGCACATTGGAGGGTCATGATACAAACATATGGGTGGCTAGGATAAGCTCTTATTAAATATCAAGCTAATTGTCTCCTTTGACTTAGTCAAAATTATCAAGCTACACTACTTGCAAGACTTAGTCATCCAAGACTATGGTCAATGACCATATTGGCCATGCCTATTTCGTCCAAGGCATCTTAAGGGGGGTGACACGTGTCGCCCTCCCATTCGTCACAATATAACGTTTTTCCGACAATTCCATAATTCCGATAAAATTTTACAAGCCTCAAATCTTAACACTTGTGAGTTCTTACGTACTATCTTAAAACATGTCCTGTAAATACGGGGTGTAACAAGTATAAATGAGGGGTGTATCCCCAAAGATCGTTATACCACCTGTGTTATCACCTTCTTCAGGGTAAGAGTATAAATGAGGGGTGTATCCCCAAAGATCGTTATACCACCTGCGTTATCACCTTCTTCAGGGTAAGAGTATAAATGAGGGGTGTATCCCCAAAGATCGTTATACCACCTGCGTTATCACCTTCTTCAGGGTAAGAGTATAAATGAGGGGTGTATCCCCAAAGATCGTTATACCACCTGCGTTATCACCTTCTTCAAGGTAATAGTATAAATGAGGGGTGTATCCCCAAAGATCGTTATACCACCTGCGTTATCACCTTCTTCAGGGTAAGAGTATAAATGAGGGGTGTATCCCCAAAGATCGTTATACCACCGCTTTACCTTCTTCGGGTAAGAGTATAAATGAGGGTGTATCCCAAAGATCGTTATATCACCTGTTTAGTGGATTTGCTACCTATACTTTTGATTACTCATTGTTAGTAAGGCATCGTGTCTTGTTATTTGAGTAGTGACTTTGAGGCATGCGTCCACGACTTGATATATTTGCTTATGTATTGTGTCTTGTAGGTTGGCTATCATACATGTCTCTGTTTTGTTTAGTGTTATGATTTCATTACTGATGCATCGCTTCACATACTTGGTACATTCTTCGTATTGACCTCCTTCGGGGGGCTGCGTTCATGCCGCAGGTTTAGGTACGCTGTTTGGTGATCGGCAGGTGTAGGACCACCGAGTTTTGGATAGCTCATACGCTCGAGTTTATCTTTTTGGTATAAGTTCTTCATGTGCTTTTATCTGATTATGGATGCAGCGGGGCCTTGTCCGTCATAGTTGATATAACTCTTGAGGTGCAGATTCATATGGGATTGGACTCGTATGCGGTAGTGTCTTTTGTTTATGTATATTATCGACGACGCATCGGCTTTGCCTTATACGTAAGTTGGTTTTAAAAAAAAAGGTGTTATTTAAATTCGCATTTACTTGTATGCATAGGTAGAAGGTGCCCGGGTAGGGCACGATCCACGCCCGGGTTGGGGCATGACGAGTGGTATCGAGCGATCGATCCTCGAATGTCTCGCGTGTCTAGTAGAGTCTTGATTATCGGTGTGCGCGCCACACCCATAAACATGAGGCTACGGGACATTTAGGAGTTGGTTTCTATTCTTCTCACTCTAGATCGTGCCATGAGTGTGTTAGTAAGATAATTCCTCTCGGCGTAATTTTGTGTTCTGATTATGCCTCCATGAGGGCAACAACGCCTTGAAGGGCAAATGAGTAGCGAGCTACTAGTCGACTCGAGGAGTTGATAGGGCTTATGCCCGTGGTATACCGGATGTTGTGCATCGGCGAGTTCTTCGCCACGGAGTTTGAGGCCCCAGCACGAGCCTCCGGTTCGCGATTAGGAGAAGACTATAGGTCATGAGGAAGCGATTATGTTATTGACCAAGATAAGCGGTGCTACAGATTTCATCGGGAGGTTATTCGGCGAGTCAGACAGTGTGTGCCGAGGGTAGAGGCCAACGCGAAGATCGTAAGAGGGCTGGACGGTTGGTTATCCGGTGAGTTTTTGGACGAGCCTCGGCCGAGTGAGATATTCGTCCCATCCTACCCGACATACCCGCAGCTCACGGTGGGATATTGGACCCCACAAGGTATTTAGGAGCGGTCCAAGCTCCAGGGTCGAGGTTCTCAAAGGAAGCGGGATTTTCGATCGAGGATACTTATTCCTTAGTGTTTCCATCAGTAAGCGTCGTTCGGAAATGCCATTATATGGCGCAGTGTTTGTTTTGTTGTGGCGTCCGGGCCATATACGGAGGGTATGTCCTTTTAGAAAAAGCACCGGTTAGGTGGCTCAGCCTATGAGGCCGATGGTTGGTTCCCTTTCCTCCGCACTGCATCCCCGGCGGGGTGTTCGATGTCGCCACCGTGGTAGAGGTCGGTGGAGTTTATAGTTCTGGCGGTCCTTGAACGCGAGAGACGTGACTCATGGACACGATCGAGGCGACATCGCATAGGGTTACAGGTATATCTCGATTCTTTTGAATCATACGTGCATTGATAGATTCAGATTTCGCCCTAGCATATATGTTTTCCCTTTGTTGCTAGCAGTTGTAAGTGATAGTACCCCAGAGGTAGGAATACTTTGATTAGTAAAAGTGAAAAGTTAAGAATGTTGACAAGAATGATAAGTGAACTGAGACTGTAGTTGTGTAGAGTTCACAAGTTGTAATTACCCAGTGCATGTAAGACCGATAGGGAAGGATGTACAGTAGAAATACTTTGGTTTATGTGACGAACCTCTAGTGAATAGGGGGATAGGGTGAGAAGTACCTTGAGATAAGAGAAAGATTTATTTCAGACTAAGAATGAGAAGTTAAGTGTGACGATGGGTCGGGTTATGGACTCATTTCGGGTCAACCGGTAGTATGGTTTGGGGTGATGTCAGTTAGAAATGGTCCCGTTATGTGATAGGGTCCCGAAGATGCAAGGCCCAAGTTTAGTTAATCGTTGTACGAGTTCGTGGATGCGTTCCACCTGAACTAGGTCGTAAGGACCGAGAAGAGCCTTAACGGGAATGTATGTAGCATAATGGCCAAGTTTGGATAGTAAATCCAAGGATTGGGGAACAAGAAACAATATTGAGATTTGTACGTATGTTATGTGGTGGCCATGTGTGGCATCATTGGTCTTGTGCAGTTTTGATTGATAGGCATAGTATAGAGTTTATGCCGGAGTTTGTTTAGCTTGGCAACCGACTAAGAACATTCGTGGACGAATGTTTCTAAGGGGGGAAGAATATTACACTCGTAAGTCGATTATAAAAAAGAGAATGTACGTAAGGAATCAAGACTTGGAAATTAGTACGAAAGGAAGAATTGTTTTTCCGACGGAAAATCTTCCGAACGTCGGAAAGGAAAAATGTTCGTTGATGAGAATTGGATTCTCAAAATGTATTATTTGAAGAGTATGGAAATTTATTTTTACGGATTTGGTCATGTGGGGCCCACCCGAGGAATTTTACGTTTTGTGGGGCCTGAGGGTTCTGAATTTTATGGACGAATGAAAGGCGACACGTGGCACCCCCACACATGGTCTTGGTCGAAATTTAGTAAGGGTAAAATGGTCATTGACCATCAAGGAAGATAAGTCTTGCTAGCTTGAGATTGTTGACCAAGTCAACTTGTCCACTTGGCTATTATCCATGTGATCTTCATCCAAGCCACACAATTGTTATAATCTTGGCCATTCATTGTGTTATATATGTTTCACTAGTGCAAGACAAGGTCTTTAACACTTAGAAAAATGTTATACCCCGTATTTCCAGATTATGTATGTGAGGACGTACGTACATTTGTACAAACCCTAATTAGGTTAAGGATGGAATTTTGAACTTTCAACGGAAAAGATTCCGAACCTTGTGAAGGAAATTCTACGTTTTTAATATTTTAACCGATTACGGATTTTTCCGAGAGACGAAATATTTTGGACCAATGGGAGGGCGACATGTGTCACCCTTAGTTGGCATGGGTTGGACGAAAATGTTGGCCAAGTGGACAAGGTCAAGTGGTCAAAGTCTTGGAAGACATTTTCTTTTGGTGAGTGGGAGTAGGTATGTTGGACGTTTTTGTGCGCTAGTGGAAGGCCACATGGCTCTTTGTTATGGGACATATGTCCCAATGTTGTGGTGGACATATGTCCCAAGGTTATGGTGGACACTTGGTGGAAGACTCCACTCACAAGCTATCTAATCTACACCATCCATTTGTTTTAATCTTGGCCTGGTGGTTCTATAAATACCCTCTTATGCAAGACTTCTTCATCACTTGAACAAATTCCAAGTCTCAAAATCCTCTCCTTTGAGAAGCTCGTCCAAACACCTTTCCCTTCCTAGAAGCTCTGCTGAAACTCTCCTCCCCTTTGATAGTTTTACCAACACACCCTCTCCCTTAACCAAACATTGTGCAAAAATTCCTAAACTCTTAAGTGTTCTTCCTTAGTGTATTAGGAAGATTATTAACCAAAGGTTAGAAAGATTTCACACCACTAGCCCTAAAGCCTCACCTGGCCGAGTTGTGAGGACAAGAACCTTAGTGTTCTTCACTTGTTTAGGTTGGTTCTTGAAGAGAGTTGGTTAGGAGCGTATAAGGTTGTTTGGAAGCGGGTTGAGCGCACGGAGTAGGAGCTAAACGTTGCTCGGGATCGACATTAAATATTGGATAATTTTGGGCTTACCGAGGTAAATATCTTGTCCTTCTATTGTAATTGGAAATTACATACTGTAGTAGTATAGAAATGAGTATAAGATTTATAGAAGGAGTATAAGAGAAGAGAATTGAATTTGTACTTACATGGATTGTATTCTGATGGACTTGAGTAGTTTGTGGTAGGGAAGTCTTGCCAATTTTCCGTAGAAGTAAGAACATACGCTTAGAATATTCTACGAGTAGTCTAGACATTGATAGGCGTGTTGACTATTATAGGTTGATACTCTGCGCGACATATTCGACTTGGCGGTGGATTTCGCCGGAGGTATGTGATTCTTCCTATCCTCTTGAGCATGATATTTTTAAAGAATATATATAGTACTAGACGTCGTGTGTTAACTGAGCGTGGTTTTACTTGATGTCTTTTGACTTGAGTTTTAAATAATAAGAATCTTGAAGTATTTCAAAAGAATTAAGAATCGTTTTGAAAGAAGAGTAATACTTGGTTTTAAAGCTTAAGAGTTATACTAGCTTTATGGGAAGTTAGGTATAACGACTTAAGAAAGATAAAAGAACTTTACTTAATTGTTTATGGAAGCCTTGTATTGATTTCGGAAAGGGAAATAAGTATCGAACAAACCATCTAGCGCTAATAAAGGAAAATGTATCGACTAAGTAAGTATTATTAAAACGGTAGAAACCTCCATCTGCATAGAAGCTAAGATAAGACAAAATTGTATTACATTTCCTAGATCATGACTGCTTTAATAAGATCATTAATAAACAAGTTTTGATTTTCTTAAAAATTTCAAAGTAAGAACTTGATTTATAAAAGACAAAGACTTGAAAAATTGAAGTGTTTTCATTTAAAAAGGAAGGAATGCTTTTGTCTTAAGTTGGTTCAAAAAGAAGTAGGGAAATTGTTTTGGTTTACTTAAAAAGATAGTCACTCCATTTTGATACTACGGGTATCGTGTGACTCTTGTGAAAGAAACGGATCTTTTTAAAGAGTTAATATATGAAGTACTTTGGGGATAAAAACCCGAACTTGTTGACATAAAATAGAAAGTACCTTGTGTGAATAACTTGACTATGTTGGTTTGTGATAGCCTTGTAATACTTTCTTGTTAGTTTGATAAGTAAACATGTTATGATGCTACGTGTGTTAGTATCTTGTAACGTTTGTGTAAAGGGGGTTCCCTTGTTGTGCTTATGTTGTTTAACGATAAGCCGTTATGTTAGTATTGTACCACTCACCTTTTGACATGTTATACCGGGGGTTAAGCGCCCTCGACGCGAGGATGCCTCATGCGGGTCCGGGGACCTATGCGAGCTACGAGAGTTCCGGTTAGTGTGCGAGGAATACCTCATGCGTCTATGTGGCCATGCGGTCACGAGTCCGGGGCGATGCCGGAGTAGCTACCCGATGCGGGAATGCCTCACGCGCCTAGGTGGCTATGGATCGCGCGGAGTCCGTGATTAGACGCGCACATTGATACCGAGGGCGTGGCCAGCTTCGATCATGTGGCGCGGTCTAGAAAGACCTCGTGATACAGTTTTATAGCATTGTTGGTACTGTGGGTTTTAGTAGTCGGCTATGCCTTCGTACTCACCCCGTACGGTTTTATTTTGACACAGGTGGGACATGGTGTTCATGTGTATTCCTTGGTGCTTTTATATCATGGACTGCCGACAGTGAGGAAGGAATTCCACGGGCATGATTGATATTGTGGGCATGAGACCCATGGTTATATTGAGTGATGACTTCAAGGTAGTGAGTCCACGACTTTACATGATCGCTACATATCAGGTATCGGAAATGGTTATCATATATGTCTTCGCTTTATATAGACTATTATGATTTCATTTACGATTTTCGCCACATACTGTACTGTTATCGACCTCCTTGGGGCCGTTCATGCCGCAGGTAGAGGTACACCAGTTGTTGATCCTCGCTCATAGGGTCACAGTTCAGCGTTTTGGGAAGCTCCGTGTCTCCGGAGGCTTATCTTTGGTATAGTCCCCTGTCGTTGTAAGTACTTATATTCAGGAGTATGGCGGGGCCCTGTCCCGCCATTGTTCTTATAGCATTCTTAGAGGTCTGTAGTACTGTTGTGGGCAGGGTTTGTAAAAGGGATGTAACTGTTCAAGTTTTTATATATATATGCCGAAAGGTAACTTTTCTCAGATAAACTGTTTCACTTCATATTGTTTCATGTCTTGTTTTATATTCCGCTGGTTACTCTGATGTATGTCTACTTGGGTGCCCGTAGGAACGATCACGCCCGGTTCGGTCGTGACAAAAGTGGTATCGAGCGCTTAATCCTAGGAAAATGTCTACAGACCGTATCTAGTAGAGTCTTGATTATCGGTGTGTTGTGCACCACACCAATAATCAGGAGGCTATAAGATATTTAGGATTGGTTTCCATTCTTCTCACTCTAAGATCGTGCCTTAGAGCTGTGTTATAAGTTGGACCCCTCTAACGTATTTTCTTTCCCTTACCAGTTATGCCTCCACGCAAGGAAACCCGCCTGTATGGCAAGGCAGCGGCGAGCTGCGAGTAAGCACGAGGGTTACGAGGCACACGCCCAATCATCACCCGAGGTGGTGCTTCATTCGGGAGTTCACACGCCGCCAGCCCAGAAGTCTAGCACGGCAGCGATTCCATGCGGCCATGATATTTGAACCTTCACCCACGACCGATGCGTAAAGTATGGATTGCAAAGAGACGACCACATTACTAGCTAGGATTTAGCAACTGAGAGTATATTATGTACCGATTTATCACGGGTCTTGATGATTATCTAAGAGGGTTGTGCAAGAGTAGCTCTTGATCGAGCATGAGCATGGCTCACAGACGGGCTTATGCGCAGCAGGACGAGATACGTAGGGATCGACGGGTTAACCAAGATCAGCGAAGAGGCTGAGCAGGTCCTTTGGTAACTTTCGAGGCGGACCTTCTCAAGCAGATCGTTATGCGCCTCCGCCAAGACTGAGTGGTCCTCCACAAACTTCGGGACGATCGGTATGCAGGAGTTGGTCGAGCTCGTGGCTTCGGATCACGCTACACGTAGGTTCCAACACCGACCCGATTTTCCTCGGTGTTCACAAAAGGCGAGTCATCCCGGGAATGTCATCTTTTGTTGGTGCTTGTTTTACTGCGGCGCCGTGGCCATGTGACGAGAGAATGTTCAAGTAGGAGGATGCAAGCGTGAGGACTCGGCCTACCGTCGGTTGTGGATTCGGTGGTTCGGAGAGGAAGGGGTGTTAGCGGAGGCCACCCCACCGGTGGCCGTTGTGGTAGGTGTCATTATGGGGAGTGTCGTACTTCTTCGACAGCTTGTTATGCTTGCGGCCAGCAGGGCCATTTTGCGAGAAATTGTCCGACCAGAGGTGGGGCGGATGTAGAGACTCAGCCTTCAGGATCAATGGCTAGTTCATCACCTTCCCTAACTATGCGCCCAACAGGGCAGGATTGATTAGAACGACAAAGGGGAGTGAAGCAGTAGATACAGGTATATCCTTAACCCTCTAGAGATTAGTATGTGTGATAAGATGAGTATATCTTAAGTGTAATGTTCAGATAGCATTGTGTTAATTGTGATTAGAAATCATGGTAAGTTAAAAGGGTAAGATTGGGGATAGGGAAAGTGTGAGCCTTAGAGTTTTATACGTGGAGACCTTAGAGACGAGGCCATCTTGAGTAAAAGATTTATTTTTATGTTTGACCCTTATCGGAGTGCATAGCATACGTGAGATATATTTGTGTGATAAGTCCCTGAGTAGTGTGAAATGAAAGAGGGTAGTTGAGCTAAGAAGACCACTAGGTTTTCGTGACTTGATGGTGAGATTGTTCCGGATCGGGAAACAAGAGCTTGGCACAATAAATGGGTCGGGTTGAGGCCAGATTGCGGGTCAACCCGCAACCCGGTTTGAATTAAGGAAATATTGTGGTGGTCCCGCTTTGTGATAGGGTCACGAGGGTGCTAGGCCCAAGTTTAGTTAACCATCGTACGAGTTCGTGGATGCGTTCGACCAGTAGTCGGGCCGATGAGGTCAGCCCATCTTGTCTTTCAGTCAGGACTGTTTACTCGGCAGAGGGTTATGCGAGATGCTATATATCAGGAAGGTTGTAAGACTGCACGGGGTTCCTACTTTTACTTTATGACAGGCAGTGGAGCCCAGTTTACGGCTATTTCTTTTTATGGAGGTTTTACCAGGCGAGGTTAGGAACTCAGGTGAGTCTCAGTATTGCATTCACCCTCGGGCCGGTGTTTTTGATTTCAGAGGTAGCTGTAAGGATTATTCGCCTCTTGTTGAGTGAGTATTATAATAGCTACCATTTCAGTATTCGGATGTCACCTTATGAAGCCTTGTATGGGCGGTAGTGTAGGTTGCCGGTCGATTGGTTCGATGTTGGCAAGGTTCAGATTGTTGGTTCATACTTGATTCAGCAGGATGTGGATAGGGTGAAGCTTATCCAGAGAGGTTATTGATGCCTGAGTTAACATGAGTCGAGCGGATAATCTGCGTCGATACTTGGAGTTGATTGGACGGTCTTCTTGAAGGTACCACCGGAAGGTGTGACGAGATTTGGAAAGCATGGAAACTTAGCAGAGGTACTTTGGCGTTTCAGATCATTTGGAGAATAGGCGGGTTGCTATAAGTTATCCTTGTCGTCCGACGTAGGAGGCGTCGTCGGTCTTTCATGTTGCTATGTTCGGAAAAGTATCGAGAGATCCATCCAGTGTTCCCGATTAATGATGACCAAGTTGGAGATAGTAACCGAGATTTTAGGCGAAGCAATAACGGAAGGTTGTCACGACCGAACCGGGCGTGGCGGTGCCTACCGCACCCTAGTAATACAACATCGAGAAAATCAGCGGAAGTAAAAACATGAACATGAATTAAGAGACATGATAAATAAACAGGCCAACCAAAATGATTTGCCTTCGATATATATACATAAATACCGAACAATTATCCTTTTTACGGACTACGCCCACAGCATTACTACACCTGCTAAGAAGTGACAACAACTATGGACGGGACGGGGCCGCCATACCTGAATGTATAAGAACCTCTGCACTGTGGTAACATACCAAAGATAAGCCTCAAGGAAGAGCTTCCAACACGCTGAATGTGATCCTATAGCGAGGATCGACGGTCGATGTACCTTTACTGGCATGAACGCAGCCCGAAGGAGAGTCGGTAACAAGTACCAAGTATGTGAAATCGTAAAATCAGTAAATGAAATCATAATAGTCTATATAAAGCGAGAGACATGTATGATAACCAAACTACGATTCACAACATAAAAGCGATCATGTCAAGTCGTGACTCACGCCTCAAAGTCATCCCTCATGCCCGTGGAACTCCTTCCTCTTGGCGATCTAGGTACAAATCATGTGATGCGTATAACGGTCTCGGCCCATCTTATGGACCCAATATAGAAAGCGTGTGGAATACATTCCGGATGAACGGTAGTCGGTGAAATACATTCCGGATGAGCCGTAGTCAAGTGAAATACATTCGGATGAACCGTGTCAAGTGAGATACATTCGGATGAACCGGTAATCAGTGAGATACATTCGGATGAACCGGTAATCAAGTGAGATACATTCGGATGAACCGGTAGTCGAGTGAACACGATTTTGCACAACAAGGCTATCACAAGAAACATGGTCAAGTTTCATAACAACAATCATAAGCAAGTTACACACAACTCAAGGTACTTTCATTTTATGTCAAAGTCAGGATTTTAACCCTAAAGTAATACGTACGTTAAATCTTTAAAAGATCTGTTTCTTTCACATAAGTCACACAATACCGTAGTATAAAATAGAGTGATCGTCCTTTTAAAGTAAACCAAAACACTTACCTTTGTAAAATCAAGTAACAACATTATTTCCCAAACGTCAAGTTTGCCTAATTACAAATGTTCACGTTTCTTATTTTAGAAAGGTTTAGTAGTTCTAGTCTTATTCATTTAAGAATGTAATTCTCTTTTAAACCATCTAAGAACATAAGCCTTATATGTGAGTAGGATATTCTTGTTTATAACCATCTTATTACGTGACCATGATCTAGGAAATATCATTTTGTCTCATCTTAGCTTCTATGCGGATGGAAGTTTCTCTTGGTTTTAATAATACTTAATTATTCAATACATTTTCCTTTATTAACGCTGCGATGGTTTGTCGATACATTTACTGATTTCAAATCAAGAAACATTCTTAAGCCGTTATACCTAACTTCCCATAAAGCTAGTATAACTCTTAAGTTTTCAAAAACCAAGTATTACTTTTCTTTCAAAAAGGGTCTTTTTGAAACACTTCAAGTTCTTTATTACTACACATCAAATCCGTTATAAGTCAAATCAGTTACCCTTTGAAACCACAAAGCATTCTCTTACCTACATAAAGCTGTTATAACCAACTTCCCATAAAGCCGTTATAACACTTTATGTTTCAAACCAATCAAATACATTTAGCACGTATGCGTCTCGCACTACATAGTTCACACATATCATGCTAGAAGAGATAGGAAGAGGTTCACATACCTCGCGACGATTATCGACTAATAGCAAAACGCTCCAAGTACCTCAAACCGTCGGCTACTCCTTAAGCCAAGTAGATCACGCCATACGTAGTACTTCAACCTATAGAGGCCACAAGGCGCCTATTAACATCTAGATCTCAATGTAGAATATTCTACAGAAAATTCTCGCAAGACCTCCCCCCACATGACAGCGTAAATCTCCTCTCTATCGGTGCCGGCTACCAAGCCAACCGGGTTAACACGTCTAACCTGACGTGTACAATTCTACAATCTGAGAATGCTACACAAGTCTACTATAATACAGTCTATGTAATTACGATTGATTCTTCTTTAAATTGAGCTTAAGTCGCAAGACATTGCTGTAAGTATTATTCGAGCTTAAGTCAAAAGACATTGCCGCACAACTATGTTCAGTTCTATATATAGTATACTTAACTACATACTCTTACAACATGTAATTTCCAATTACAATGAAGGTCAAGAGTGTTTACCTCGTTAAGCCCAAAATTATCCAAGTTATATGTCGATCCGAACAACGTTTAGCTCTACTCCGGCGCTCCATCCGTTCCAACCAACCCTTAGAAGTTCTAACCAACTTACTTATAACTTCAACTACGGGTGAAGATTTACTTAGGGTTTCGTTTTTGTGGTGAGGAAGTATAATAGTATTTTACGGGCTTTTGTATAAGTGTATCCTTGGGAATACTACAAGGTATTTGGGCGAGGTATTTGGGCATTATAACAATACTTGGAGAGTACTTCTATACCACAAAAAGGGGTATTTATACGAGACAACTAGGCTAGGGGTACCCACGGCTAACCACTACAAAGGGGGAGGAGGCTCTCGCCAGGCCTTGCTCAAAGGGGAGGGGACTTTGGATGATAGCTAGACAAGAGGAGGAGTATTTGAGACTTAGATAGATTGCTCAAGTTTTGGATGAAGAAAGTCTTCAACTTAGAGGGTATTTATAGGTCAAGTGAAGGCCAACCAATGGCCAAGATGAAGACAAGTGCATAGCAAGTGTAAGGCCAAGATTTAGCCATGTGCTACCTTATCCATCTACACAAAATATCCTACCTAACCCTTGACCAAAAATTCAACACCAAAAACGTGCAAATGGGCTAGCTTTGCCGTCCACTCCTTCCAATTAGAGGGTGACAAGTGTCGCCTCTCGTTGATCCAAAATGTTTCGCCTCTCGGAAAAATCCGTAAAAATTAAAAAGCCATAGCGGAATTTTCCTACGAAAGTATGGAAACGTTTTCGAAAAACGACTCTAATCGGGTGTTGTGTACAAATTTCGAAACTAGCCAACTTTAAGGCTCAAATTATAATACGTGCGCTGCGTACATACTTAAAATACGGGTATAACATTCTCCTCCTAGAAACATTCGTCGAATGTTCCTTCTCAAGACGGATAACGATAAAGTTCTTCTAACAAGTTGCCAACGCCACAACTGGCCACGAAAATAACACATGCACGCAAATACTTATATCCAAGTCCACGAGGAAAACACCTCTAACATCACAAACTTTTGTCACTTTGCGCGCTGTTCTAGTGTCACTCGGCGAACATATGATGCGGATGCATGCGATCCCCGAGGTCAAAAATATACATCCTTGCACCTTCTCCCTTTACAAGAAATGATCACACACGTTCACTTCTCCCTATCTCGTTGTACCATTCCGAACACTCGAACTCTTTCTAGTGTCCGTACCACACCTCCGTCAACATTACGTTTTCCGATTTCTTGAGTCACCACCTCGACTTGGTTATCTTACTAGCCTTAATCTTCCTTAAGGCCATTCCGACCTTCACGATCCGCTCGTCGAACACACCACGAACTCATACGATGGTCAACTAAACTTGGGCCCAGCACCTGCGTGACCCTACCACCAGCGGGACCACCTGCAGCTGACCCGCTCGAAAGCAGTGCGGGTTGGCCGCAACATGGCCCCAACCCGACCATTGTCGCGCCAACTCTTGCTCGCCGACGCGGAACAATCTTGCTAAATCATCATGAAAGATACCACTTTTATTTACCCAACCTGGACTTATCACACAATACATTCGGGCATAAAAATGCACTCGACAAGGATCACTCGCAAAATCTTGTACTCAAGACGGCGCACATCTAAGGTCTCAGCGTAATATTCTAAGGTTCATCATTTCCTCACCCTTGCTTACCCTTTTTCCCAACAGGTTCTAAATCACATTTTAGCACAAAGCTATCCGAACAAAACACTTAACACATTAACATAACATCAAAACATACAAGCCTACAGAGGTTAAGGATATACCAAGCTACCGCTCCACTCTAATCATAAGTCCACTGCGCGCATGCTATGAAAGCGATGAACACGCCATCGATCCGGTGAGCTGCGCCTGCGCCGGTACCCTCCTATAAGCATCTCTCGTCACATGGCCCGACGGCGCGGTGAAGCAAGCACCGATAAAAGACGACATTCCGGGATGATGTTTGCCGCATCGTGCCGGCGAGGCGTGAATCCGGTGGCTAGCACTCACGTATACAGCGAACGAAGCCACGGAGCTCGACCGGCTCGAATACCACGAGCGTCACGGCGGCGTGGGGACCACTCATGCTTGGTGGAGGTACATAACTAGGCTATCTGGCGAGGCGGTCCGCCTCGAAAGTTACCAAAGGACCTGTGTTCGGCCTCTTCTGGCGATCTCGGTCATTCCGCCGACCTCTCGTGCCTCAACCTAGTGCATGAGCTTGCGTGCGGGCAATGTCCATGCGGTGAAGAGCTACACCGTCAAGCATCGCCAGTAATCGTCGGCCCGGTGGCGTGGCGGTGTACTCGTCCTCCATATCGGCTACCACGGCGAGAACATACCGAGAGCTAATGAGTCGAACTCCACATTGTACTCTCTAACCGTCGCGCCTGCCCCGCCTCAACGTCAAAAATCTGCGGCGAGCCCTCATCTGTGGAGGCAAGAAATGTGCAAGAAATGCCCTCGAGAACTCGTCCCATACGGTGGAAGTGCATGCTCTTCCGGGACGGCTCCGCGAATCAAACGATCAGCTGCAGATCACGCGGTGATGCGAACCAATACCACCGACTGCGCCTGCGAGGCTCGATCACTCTCATGATCATTGTAGGCTGTCGGATAAACTCCGAGGTCGTCCTCGGCTCTCGATCCATAGAACAACGGCGGGCTCTGACTCGAGAAAGTCACGTAGCCTCAGCGCGCTCGGGGTGAACTACGGGTGCTGAAGTGAGCTGCTGCGTCGGCCTATCCTCATATCGGCCACGACCACGGCGATGGCGAACCATCTCCTTGTACCCGTCTCATCGGCTCGGTGTGGGCGGAGGCTCAGTCTTGTAGTCTCGGCCACTGCTGCGGCTCTAGCTCTCTTTGGTCTTTGGCGGCGTCGCGAAACCCGCCGTCGGAAGCCTGTCTCAGTCTTGGCCAGGGCTGCGCCTCGTACTCCTCTGTATCTCGCTAACGGCTCCCTCATTGCCTTGCCCGTCCGGGCACAGGTTGCCTTACGCGGAGGCATAATCGTCTGAGGAAAGGAATACGTCGGAGAGGTCTAACTTATCACACGGCTACAGGCACGATCTCGGAATGAGAAGAATGAAACTAATCCTAAATGTCTCTGACCTCACGATTATAGATGTGGTGCCTGACACCGATAATCAAGACTACTACTGAACACGGTGCAGAGACACTTTCCGAGGACTAAGCGCTCGATACCACTTTTGTCACGACCGAACCTGGCCGTGGTGGTGCCTACCGGGCACCTAGTGATACAACATCGAGAGAAAATCAGCTAAGTAAAAACATGAACATGAATTAAGAGACATGATAAATAAACAGGCTAACCAAAGCGATTTGCCTTCGGTATATATACATAAATACGACGGTTATCCTTTTTACACACTCGCCCACAACGATTACTACGGACCTAAGAAGTGACAACAACTATGGCGGAGACGGGGCCCGCCATACCACGAATGTACAAGAACCTCTGGACTCGGGTAACATGCAAAGATAAGCCTCGAAGGAACGGAGCTTCAACACGCGAATGTGATCCTATAAGCGAGGATCGGCGGATCGATGTACCTTTACTGCGGCATGAACGCGGCCCGAAGGAGTCGATGCAGTACCAAGTATGTGAAGCGAAAAATCAGAAATGAAATCATAATAGTCTATATAAAGCGGGAGACATGTATGATAACCAAACTACAATTCACAACATAAAAGCGATCATGTCAAGTCGAGGACTCACGCCTCAAAGTCATCCCATGCCCGTGGAACTCTTTCCTCACCGCCGCGATCTAGGTACAAATCATGTGATGCGTATAACAGGTCTCGGCCCATCTTATGGACCCAATATAAAGCGTGTGGAATACATTCCGGATGAACGGTAGTCGGTGAAATACATTCCGGATGAGCCGTAGTCAGTGAAATACATTCCCGGATGAGCCGGTAATCAAGTGAGATACATTCGGATGAGCCGGTAATCAAGTGAGATACATTCGGATGAGCCGGTAATCAAGTGAGATACATTCGGATGAGCCGGTAATCAAGTGAGATACATTCGGATGAGCCGTGTCAAGTGAGATACATTCGGATGAACCGGTCGTCAGTGAACACGATGCTTGCACAACAAGGCTATCACACGTAACATGGTCAAGTTTCATAACAACAAGCATAAGCAAGTTACACACAACTCAAGGTACTTTCATTTTATGTCAAAGTCGGATTTTAACCTAAAGTACTACGTCGTTAAATCTTTAAAAGATCTGTTTCTTTCACATAAGTCACACAATACCCGTAGTATAAAATAGAGTGGTATCCTTTTAAGTAAACCAAAACACTTACCTTTGTAAAATCAAGTAACAACATTATTTCCCAAACGTCAAGTTTGCCTAATTACAAATGTTCACGTTTCTTATTTTAGAAAGGTTTAGTAGTTCCTAGTCTTATTCATTTAAGAATGTAATTCTCTTTTAAACCATCTAAGAACATAAGCCTTATATGTGAGTAGGATATTTTGTTTATAACCATCTTATTACAAATGACCATGATCTAGGAAATATCATTTTGTCTCATCTTAGCTTCATGCGGATGGAAGTTTCTCTTGGTTTTAATAATACTTAATTATTCAATACATTTTCCTTTATTAACGCTGCGGTGGTTTGTCGATACACATTTACGATTTCCAAATCGATAAAACATTCTTAAGCCGTTATACCTAACTTCCCATAAAGCTAGTATAACTCTTAAGTTTTCAAAAACCAAGTATTACTTTTCTTTCAAAAGGTCTTTTGAAACACTTCAAGTTCTTTATTACTACACATCAAATCCGTTATAAGTCAAATCGATTTACTTTGAAACCACAAAGCATTCTCTTTACCTACATAAAAGTTATAACCAACTTCCCATAAAGCGTTATAACACTTTATGTTTCAAACCAATCAAATACATTTAGCACGTATGCGTCACCGTACTACATAGTTCACACATATCATGCTAGAAGAGATAGGAAGAGGTTCACATACCTGCGACGATTATCGACTAATAGCAAAAGCGCTCAAGTACCTCAAACCGTCGGCTACTCCTTAAGCCAAGTAGATCACACCATACGTAGTACTTGACCTATAGAGGCCACAAGGCGCTATTAACATCTAGATCTCAATGTAGAATATTCTCTGAGAAAATTCGCGGCACCTCCCACACAGCGTAAATCTCTCCTCTATCGAGGCGGCTGCAAGCCAACCAGGGGTTAACACGCCTAACCGGGCGTGTACAATTCTACAATGATAATGCTACACAAGTCTCATGTCTGATCCTATGTAATTACAGTTCGATTCTCTTCTTTAAATTGAGCTTAAGTCGCAAGACATTGCGTAAGTATTATTCAGCTTAAGTCAAAAGACATTGCCGCTGACTATGTTCGATTCTATATATAGTATACTTAACTACATACTCTTTACAACATGTAATTTCCAATTACAATGTGAAGGTCAAGAGTGTTTACCTCGTTAAGCCCAAAATTATCCAAGTTATATGTCGATCTGAACAACGTTTAGCTCTACTCGGCGCTCGATCCGTTCCAACCCTTAGAAGTTCTAACCAACTTCTACTTATAACTTCAACTACGGTGAAGATTTACTTAGGGTTTCGTTTTTGGTGAGGAAGTATAATAGTATTTTCTGGCTTTTGTATAAGTGTATCCTTGGGAATACTACAAGGTATTTGGGCCAAGGTATTTGGGCATTATAACAATACTTGGAGTACTTCTATACCACAAAAAAGGGTATTTATACGAGACAACTAGGCTAGTGGGGTACCCACTGCTAACTACCTGAGGGGAGGAGGCTCTCGGCCAGGCCTTGCTCAAAGGGGAGGACTTTGGACGATAGCTAGACAAGAGGGAGGGAGTATTTGAGACTTAGATAGATTGCTCAAGTTTTGGATGAAGAAAGTCTTCAACTTAGAGGGGTATTTATAGGTCAAGTGAAGGCCAACCAATGGCCAAGATGAAGACAAGTGCATAGCAAGTGTAAGGCCAAGATTTAGCCATGTGCTACCTTATCCATCTACACAAAATATCCTACCTAACCCTTGACCAAAAATTCAACACCAAAAACGTGCAAATGGGCTAGCTTTGCCGTCCACTCCTTCCAATTAGAGGGTGACAAGTGTCGCCCTCTCGTTGGTCCAAAATGTTTCGTCTCTCGGAAAAATCCGTAAAAATTAAAAAAGCCATAGCCGGAATTTTCCCTACGAAAGCTGTGGAAACGTTTCGTCGAAAAACGACTCTAATCGGGTGTTGTGTACAAATTTCAAAACTAGCCAACTTTAAGGCTCAAATTATAATATGTACGCCCTCACGTACATACTCAGAAAATACGGGGTATAACAAAGGTGGTAAGTTTATTTAGGAAGTGTTCGAGTGTACGAGGAGGGTACGACGAGTAAGAGAATAGGAGTGATCATTACTTTTGTGAAGTAAAGGTGCGAAGGGAATATCTTTTACACCTTGGGTGGGAGCTTTTGTGATGATAGAGGTGATTCCTTGTGGACTTGGATTTAAGTATTTGCGGGTGTTGTATTGTGGCCATGTGTGGCATTTGCAAACTGTTTAAGTTATGAGGAACTTTATCGTTATCTGTCTTGAGAAGGAATATTCGGGACGAATGTTTCTAAGGAGGGGAGAATGTTATACCCCGTATTTCCAGAGTATGTATGTGAGGACGTACATACATTTGTACAAACCCTAATTAGGTTAAGGATGGAATTGTGAACTTTCAACGGAAAAGATTCCGAACCTTGTGAAGGAAATTCTACGTTTTTAATATTTTAACCGATTACAGATTTTTCCGAGAGACGAAATATTTTGGACCAATGGGAGGGCGACATGTGTCACCCTTAGTTGGCATGGGTTGTGTCACGACCGACTTCAGTCGCGGCGGTACCCTGGGGCACCATCGGTATACATCGAGAATAGCAATGGAACATACACAACACATAACTTATAAAGGTAAACATCTGCCGACAAGGTCAGCCTTCCATAAAACATACTTAATCAGTACAACTTATTCTTCTGACCCAAACCACAAACGTGACTCTGCACTTCAGAATAACAAGCGTGGCGTGGAGGCCCCGTACCCACGAATGTACAAAAGTCTATAACCTCGGAAATCATACCAAAAGACAAAGCCTCGGAGATGGAGCTTTCAGAACTGACGTGATCCTAAGAGTGCGGATTAGCAAGCTACGTAACTCGACTGCGGCGTGACGCGGCCCGAGGAGGTCGATTACAACAGTACCAGTATGTGGCGAAAATCAGTAATGAAATCATAATAGCATATGTAAAGCGGGAGACATGTATGATAGCCAAACTACGAAGACACAACATATACGCAGCCATGTCAAGTCGTGGACTCACGCCTCTAAGTCATCACTCAAATATAACCATAGGTCTCATGCCCATAATATCAATCATGCGTGGAATTCGCCGCCATTCGGCGATCTATGATATAACAACACTGAGTACATGAACACCGGATCCCACCGTGTCATCGAGAACGTGCGAGGCAAGTACGAAGGCATAGCTACGAATCCACTGCATCCTCAACCGACCGGGGCATGTACGAAAGCCAGCTACCAGATCCACCCGTACCAATAATACTATACCTGAATCACGAAGCTGACCGGGGCAAGTGCGATAGCCTCT
Source organism: Przewalskia tangutica (assembly GCA_029844215.1). NCBI lineage: Eukaryota > Viridiplantae > Streptophyta > Magnoliopsida > Solanales > Solanaceae > Przewalskia > Przewalskia tangutica. The sequence goes on from JAQGDG010000030.1 coordinate 846,707, forward strand.
ACCAGATCCACCCTGCGTCACATCGCTGATGTTATACCCCGTAGTTCCAGGGTATGTATGTGAGGACGTGCGTACGAGAATACGACAGAAATTTTGGAAAGAAAGAAAGATGTGATTTTTCGACGGAAAAGTTTCCGGTTTTTGTGAAGAAAAAGGTTCGTTAATGGGGTGGATTCCCAGTTTGGTATTTGGACTTCTTGGATTATATTAGAATTATTGGATTTTATTTTGGAAATGGTCACGTGGGGCCCACGGGAGAAATTCTGGCTTTGTGGCCCACTTTGTTTTGAGGTTTTGGTATTTTGGATATTTTCTAAGACGAAATATTTTGGGCAGTCGGGCGACACGGTCACCCCATGTGGCACCTTGGCGGCGAAATGGTGGGACAGTGGCTGACAACGTCACTCGGCGAAATGGGCTAACAAGTGGCAAACCACTTGTCTAGCAATTTCGTTGGCCATGTGGTGTGGTGGGACCCACACACATGGCCCAATCTTGACCATACACTTGATAAGATCTTGGCCTTAATTCCTCTATAAATACCCCTTAGGTTGAAGAGTATTTCATCCTCACTAAGATTTTCCATAGCAAATACTCCTCCCTTTAGCCACTATTTCGTCCCCCTCCTTTTGTGTAGAAAATACTTGGTGTATTGTTTTATAATCCCAAATACCTTGGCCTAGTATCCTAGTAGTATTCCAAAGTTATTTCAATACTAGGGCCTTAAATACTACTTTATTCCAATAGTCAGAAACGAAACCACTAGAAAAATCTTCCTAGCTTGGTGGAAGTATTTAGAGGTTGTTTAGAAACTTCTAAGGGTCGCTTGGAGCGGGTTGGAGCGTAAGGATTGGAGCTAAACGTTGCTCGTGATCGACTTATAACTTGGATAATTTTGGGCTTATCGAGGTAATGATCTATGTCCCTATCAGAATTGGATATTACATGTTGTAGTAGTTATACTTGAGTATATTATATTGGAAGGATGATTATAAAGGTTTGAACTGATTTACATTGGTGTACTTTCATGAGACTTGTGTAGTATTATTGTGAAGCGAATTGAACACGTCCGGTTAGGCGTGTAATCCTCAGGAGTTGTTGGCACGGTAGCGGGCCGGTAAGGAGGAGATTTATGTGATAGCGGGAGGAGGTCTTTGCGAAATTTACGTAGAATAAGGAATCTTGTGTTTAGAATATTCTACGGAGAGTGCTAGAAGTTGATTTATATATTATGGTTGTTATAGGTGGATCTTTCTACGCGGCATACTTGACTTGGCTTGTGGTTTAAGCTAAAGGTATGTGATTCTTCCTATACTCTTGAGCATGATTGTTGTGAACTATATAGTACGGTAGACGTACGTGTGTGAAACGATTTTTGTTTGTTTTAAAACATAAAGTGTTATAATGGCTTTATGGGAAGTTAGTTATAACGACTTTATGAAGATAAAAGAAAGATTTGGTTTTGACGGTAAAACGACTTGATTTTGAAAGTTAAGAGACTTGATCTTGAAAGATAAGAGACTTGACTTATAACGACTTGTTTTGGAAGGAGAAGTAACTTGATTTAAGTATAGGTTACTTGTTTTGAAAAGAGTAAGTTAATTGGGTTTTAAAAGAGTATACTTGATGTTGTTCTAAAAGAAAAGCACTTGGTTTATAAAGTATAGAGTACTTGATTTTAAAAGCCTTGTAAAGATTTTCTGAAGGTGAAGTAATTTGGTTTTAAAAGTAAACGTGTTTTCATTATATACGACGAGTAATAGTATCATGTGGCTTTTACCTAGAACGAGGTCGTTTTGAAAGAAGTAAAGGAGGTAGTATTTTGTGGTTGAACCCCGGATGGATGATTAAAATGAATGTCTGTTAAACTTATGCTTGTTGTGATAGTCTTTGATGTGCAAGTGTTTTGTTGATGTCTTGCGTGACTCTCGGGAGGCCGCTATCGATTGATTAGTGGACATACCGACGTTGGGTGGTCACGAGTATGCGTCCACTTTGAGTATTGATCGTTGTTTCATGATGTCGTGACTGCGGGAGGCCGGCTATCTGATTTATTTCCTTGGGACATGCTGGCGTGATGGATGTTCCACGGGCATGCGTCCAGTAGGATGGTTTCATGGCCATGACTTCCGAGGTAAGATGCCGGGGCATGCGGTCATTGTGAGGTTCAGACTGTTAGTCCATGGACCGCTAATCCATGAAGCTTGCCGCGGTGACGAGCGATCACGGGCTTGGTTTGTACGTGTGGTTCAGGTACACTTTAGATACTTGTTCTGGTCATTTTCTCGTGTACCGGTAGCCTCTGGTAGATAGCTTAAGATACTTGCCTCGGTCATATCTTGTGAGACGGTAGGCTATTGTACGTTAGCTTAAGATACTTGCCTCGGCCAGTTGCGTGGCTAGCTTTTGGACTGGTAGTTGGCTTCCGTACCTTGCCCGTGATGGGATATGACTAGCTTTTGGACTGGTAGTTGGCTATTCTACTTGGCCCGATCGGTTTTGATGACGCAGGCAGGATCTAGTGTTCAGGTTCACATATGGGTGTTGTTTTACATCATGTACTGCCGGCAGTGAGGAATGAGTTCCACGGGCACGAGTGGTATTATGGGCGTGAGACCCATAATTATGTGTGAGTGATTATTCTGGGGATATGCGTCCCCTTACTTGACATAACTGTTTACTTATTGCGAAATGGTTTTATAAAATGATGAAATGTGATTTCATTACAGTATTTTCAGTTTCACATACTTGGTACCTGTTATCGACCTCGCCCGGCTGCGTTCACTGCGCGGTAGAGGTATACCAGTTGGTTGATCTCGCTCATAGGATCGCAGTCAGCGTTGGAAGCTCGTTTCTCCGAGGCTTATCTTTTGGTATAGTCCCTGTCATTGTAGGTACTTGTACATTCGTGGTATGGCGGGGCCACTGTCGTCATAGTTGTTGTATATCTTAAGTGCATGCCTTGTTGTGGCGGGGTTTGTAAAAAGGATAACTGCTCGGTTTTATGTATATATCAAGGCAACGGTTGGGTTGGCTGCTTATTTATTTATGTCTCTCATTTCATGTGTAAAGTTTTATTTCCATTGGTTTTCTCGATGTTGTATCACTAGGGTGCTCGGTAAGGCACGATGGCGGTTTCGGTCGTCACAAGTGGTATCGAGCGATTAATCTCGGAAAGTGTCTGCACCGTGTCTAGTAGAGTCTTGATTATCGGTGTGTTGTGCACCACATCTATAATCGTGAGGTGCGAGACATTTAGGATTAGTTTCTATTCTTCTCACTCGAGATCGTGCCTTAGAGCGATGTTGTAAGTTGGACTCCTTCCGACGTGTTCTTTTACGCGATTATGCCTCGCGCAAGAAGCACGGGCCAGAAGGGCAAAGCGGCCGTGGGAGCTGCTAGTGGGACACGAGAGAATGCGAGCGCGAGCCGGTCATTACGAGATAGTTCTTGACGGCGAGTTTTGCGACGCCGCCACCCAAGAGGTTAGAAGCGCGGCGGTGCTGCAGAGACCACGCAGACTGAGCCTCGATCCTACACCGGAGCAGGAGATGGGTTACATGAGATGGCGATTCGCCGTGATCGTGGCCGACACGAGGAGAGTGAATCGGCAGTTCGCCTCAGTAGCTCCCGTAGTTCATCCCGGTCGGATAGTTTGAGGCTACGGATTTTTCCGAGTTGTATTCCGCGAGTTACGGGTGAGGCACGAGGATGATCCGCAGAGTTCATCCGTCGATTCTGAAGGATCATGCAGTGATCAAGGCTTCGAGACCGAGTCCGTGATTTTGGTTCGCGTCGGTGCGTGATACTGCGATCGGGTTTGATTCATAGGAGCTGCCGGGAGCATGCGCCCCGCTTTGGGGCGAGTTCTCGAGGCATTTCTCACCATTTCTTGCCGCGCAGATGAGGAGGGCACGGCCGACAGTTTCGATCTTGAGACGAGGAGGGCGCAGCGGGAGTACAACGTAGAGTTCGACTCGTTGGCTCGATATGTCCCTGCGTTAGTAGCTAATATGGAGGACGAGTGCACCGCCACGTCACGAGGCTTGATGACTACTTGGCGAGTCTTGTTGGTGTATCGCGGCCGGGCATGGACATCGCCGCACGCAGCTCATGCACTGGTGTGAGGCACGGAGAGACCGACGGATTGACCAATATCGCAGAAGAGGCGGACAGCGAGGTCCTTTGGTAACTTTCAAGGCGGACCGCCTCAGCGTGAACTAGTTATACGCCGCCCGATGCAGTGGTCCTCTACGCCTTGAGGCCTCCAGAGTATTCAGAGCGGTCGTGGCTCGAGGTTCAGTTTTGGGGAGTTGGGGTCGGCGAGAGGAAGCCACCCCGACCTAAGTGTAACGGTGTGGTAAACCCATTCGGAAAGTGTCGAGGACTTGTTTTACATGTGGCGGTGGGCCATTTTGCGAGAAATTGTCCTACGGAGGTAGCGCGGATGTTGAGACTCACCCGGGATCATTGCGGGTTCTTCGCCTTCGATAGCTGCGGGGTGTTCGTATCTGCGTGAGCGAGGCGAGTCGTGGTGGAAGTTCGCTATAGCGGTCCTTGAAATCGCCTATTTGTTTTGTGATATCGTGTATATCCTTGACCTCTAAGAGACTAGTATGCATTTGTATTAAGATAAGTATATTTTTTTATTATTACGTTCGATAGCATTATGTTGGTGTGATAATTCCATGGGTAGTGTAAGATGGAAGTGGTAGCTTTCATGACGTGAATTAGTAAGATTGTTCCGATCGTGAACGAGAGAGTTTAGGCGCGATAAGCAAGTCGGGTTGAGGCCAAGTCGCGGGTCAACCGCAGCCGGAATGAGGTGGGGTCATTCGAGGTGGTCACGCCGGTGGTAGGTCACGAGGGTGCTAGGCCCAAGTTTAGGTAACCATCGTATGAGTTCGTGGATGCGTTCGACCAGAATCGGATCGTGAAGGCCGGAGATAGGCCTTAGAGTAAATTGAAGCTAGTAGGAGCTATTGTGAGATTAGAAATGATTTCCTCGTTAGCTTGGATTTGTATGTTACTATGGCCATTGATGGCGTGATTGGTTTCGTAAGTATAGTAGTGAAGACTATACCGGCACACGTTTGATTAGAGGCGTAGAAGGAACATTCGACGAATGTTTCTAAGGGGAAGAATGTTATACCCGTAGTTCCGTGGTATGTATGTGAGGACGCATGCGTGCGAGAATACGATAAATTTTGGAAAGAAAGAAAGATGTGATTTTTCGGAAAAGTTTCCGTTTTGTGAAGAAAAGGTTCGTTAATGGGAATTGATTCCCGGTTGGTATTTGGACTTCTTGGATTATATTAGAATTATTGGATTTTATTTTGGAAATGGTCACTGGGCCCACGAGAAATTTACGCTTTGTGGGGCCCACTTTGTTTTGAGGTTTTCGGTATTTTGGATATTTTCTAAGACGAAATATTTTGGGCAGTCGGGCGACACGTGTCACCCCCATGTGGCACCTTGGCGAAATGGTGGGACAGTGGCTGACAACGTCCTCGCCGAAATGGGCTAACAAGTGGCAAGCCACTTGTCTAGCAATTCGTTGGCCATGTGGTGTGGTGGGACCCACACACACATGGCCCAATCTTGACCATACACTTGATAAGATCTTGGCCCTAATTCCTCTATAAATACCCCTTAGGTTGAAGAGTATTTCATCCTCACTAAGATTTTCCATAGCAAATACTCCTCCCTTTAGCCCTATTTCGTCCCCCTCCTTTTGTGTAGAAAATACTTGGTGTATTGTTTTATAATCCCAAATACCTTGGCCTAGTATCCCTAGTAGTATTCCAAAGTTATTTCAATACTAGAGCAGGAAATACTACTTTATTCGATAATAGTAAAACGAAACCCTAGAAAAATCTTCCTAGCTTGGTGGAAGTATTTAGAGAAGTTGTTTAGAAACTTCTAATGGTCGCTGAGCGGGTTGGAGCGTAAGGATGGAGCTAAACGTTGCTCGTGATCGACTTATAACTTGGATAATTTTGGGCTTATCGAGGTAATGATCTACGTCCCTATGTAATTGGATATTACATGTCAGTAGTAGTTATACTTGAGTATATTATATTGGAAGGATGATTATAAAGGTTTGAATCAGTATTTACATTGGGTGCATTTACAGTGACTTGTGTAGTATTATTGTGAAGAATAATTGAACACGTCCGGTTAGACGTGTAATCCCCTGGGAGTTGTTGGCACAGTAGCGGGCAAGTGAGGAGGAGATTTATGTGATAGCGGGGAGGTCTTTCACAAATTTCGTAGAATAAGGAATCTTGTGTTTAGAATATTCTACGAGAGTGCTAGAAGTTGATTTATATATTATGGTTGTTATAGGTGGATCTTTCTACGCGGCATACTTGACTTGGCTTGTGGTTTAAGCTAAAGGTATGTGATTCTTCCTATACTCTTGAGCATGATTGTTGTGAACTATATAGTACGGTAGACGTACGTGTGTGAAACGATTTTTGTTTGTTTTAAAACATAAAGTGTTATAATGGCTTTATGGGAAGTTAGTTATAACGACTTTATGAAGATAAAAGAAAGATTTGGTTTTGACAGTAAAACGACTTGATTTTGAAAGTTAAGAGACTTGATCTTGAAAGATAAGAGACTTGACTTATAACGACTTGTTTTGGAAAAGGAGAAGTAACTTGATTTAAGTATAGGTTACTTGTTTTGAAAAGAGTAAGTTAATTGGGTTTTAAAAGAGTATACTTGATGTTGTTCTAAAAGAAAAGCACTTGGTTTATAAAGTATAGAGTACTTGATTTTAAAAGCCTTGTAAAGATTTTTACGAAGGTGAAGTAATTTGGTTTTAAAAGTAAAACGTGTTTTCTTTATATACTATGAGTATTAGTATCATGTGGCTTTTACATAGAAAGAGGTCTTTTTGAAAGAAGGAAAGTATGTAGTATTTTGGGTTTGAAACCGGATTGTTGATTAAAATGAATGTATGTTAAACTTGCCTATGCTTGTTGTGATAGTCTTTGATGTGCAAGTGTTTTGTTGATGTCTTTGCGTGACTCTGCAGGAGGCGGCTATCGATTGATTGATGGACATACCGGCGTTGGGTGGTCCACGAGTATGCGTCCACTTTGAGTATTGATCGTTGTTTACATCGTCGTGACTCTGCAGGAGGCGGCTTATCCGATTTATTTCCTTGGGACATCTTTGGCGTGATGGATGTTCCACGGCATGCGTCGATAGGATGGTTTCATGGCCATGACTTCCGAGGTAAGATGCGGGCATGCGGTCATTGTGAGGTTCGATGTTAGTCCATGGACCGCTAATCCATGGCTTGCGCGGCGACGGCGATCACGGGCTTGGTTTGTGCGTGTGGTTCGTGCACTTTAGATACTTGTTCGGTCATTTTCTGTATGGTAGCCTCGGTAGATAGCTTAAGATACTTGCCTCGCCATATCTTGTGAGACGGTAGGCTATTGTACGTTAGCTTAAGATACTTGCCTCGGCGATTGCGTGGCTAGCTTTTGGGTAGTAGTTGGCTTATTACCTTGCGTGATGGGATATGACTAGCTTTTGGGTGGTAGTTGGCTATTCTACTTGGCGATCGGTTTTGATAGCAGTGAGGATCTAGTGTTCAGGTTCACATATGGGTGTTGTTTTACATCATGTACTGCCGGCAGTGAGGAATGAGTTCCACGGGCACGAGTGGTATTATGGGCGTGAGACCCATAATTATGTGTGAGTGATTATTCTGGGGATATGCGTCCCCTTACTTGACATAACTGTTTACTTATGGCGAAATGGTTTTATAAAATGATGAAATGTGATTTCATTACAGTATTTTCAGTTTCACATACTTGGTACTGTTATGCGACCTCGCTCGGGCCGCGTTCATCTGCCGTAGAGGTATACCGATTGGTTGATCTCGCTCATAGGATCGCATTCGGCGTTAGGAAGCTCCGTTCTCCGAGGCTTATCTTTGGTATAGTCCCTGTCATTGTAGGTACTTGTACATTCAGGGTATGGCGGGGCCCTGTCCGTCATAGTTGTTGTATATCTTAGAGTGCATGCCTTATTTGTAGGCGGGGTTTGTAAAAAGGATAACTGCTCGGGTTTTATGTATATATCAAGAAAGCAACGGTTGGGTTGCTGCTTATTTATTTATGTCTCTCATTTCATGTGTAAAGTTTTTATTTCCATTGGTTTTCTCGATGTTGTATCACTAGGGTGCGGGGTAAGGCACCGATGTCGCGAGTTTCGGGTCATCACACCGATCGGCAAGCAATCGAGCTAACCACCGATCCACCTGCATCACACCACCGCCTAACCGACCAGGCAAGTACGAAAGCCAACTACCGGATCCACCTGCATCACGTCTCGGCCGGGCAAGTACGAGGGCTAACTACTAGATCCACGCATCGTGACCTCATGGAGCTAATCCATGGAATAATCATCACAATGGAAACGAACCCTCATCGTGGCGGATACCCGTGGAATCCTCCATCATCGCACGCCTAAATGAACTCATAACTACATGCTTTTAATTCGAATTGCAATACCACGCCTTTACATAAACCAAGACAATTACCATGCCTTCTTTTCACATAAACCAAGAGAATTCTTATTTAAGCAAGCCAATGTACTTATCAAGGCACACATAGAATAATTCTCAATTAAACAAGCCAAAGTACTATGCGTGCATTCTTTCGAAAGCCTCCTTTTTATGTAAAATCCAAGATACTAACACCCGTAGTATCAAGGCGTATCTATTTTTCAAAGTAAGTTACTACACCTTTAGAAAACTCGTTTCAAAGCTTGAAACCAAGTAACTTCAATTTTTCACAATCTAGACAACTTATGCTCATTAATCAACATAGACAACTTTCATAACCTTCCATAAAGTTATTATAACCAACTTCCCATAAAGCCGTTATACTAACTTTATGCTTTAGAAATTTAAGACATCCTTATCCTTTCATAAGGCCGTTATAACTCCTTACAAACCATTTCGTTCTTTTACTAACCAAGAGACTTATACTTCAAACAAATTCATACTATTTTCAAAATACTTCAAGCCTCTTATCTTTTAGAAAACAAGTTTCTTACCTCAAAAATTTAAGTCTCTTATCTTTTAGAATAATTCAATACCCAATACTTTCACACCAAGTACTCTATACTTCATTATGTCAAGAAATCCTTGCCTACCTTATTTAGGATAAACCACTCCTTAAGAACAAGAGGGTTAACTTCTTAACCCAACCACTTAGACATTTTCTTAAAACAAGTTAACTATAACAAAAGGATTTACTTCATTTAAAACACGTACGTCTACCGTACTATATAGTTATAACTACTCATGCTCAAGAGGTAAGAAAGTTTCCACATACCTCTTCGGTCAATCCACTTGCTAAGTTCAAACTACCGCAAGTAATATGCCAACCTATAATAACCATGATACGTTTATTAACCTCTAATTTCAATGCAGAAATAATCTAAGTTCATAGTCACTAAATCTATGGAAAATTGGGCAGCATTTCCTTTGTTTCTACATACTTTGCCACCTTTCTCAAAGCCGAATTCAACATCCAAATGCCACATTTAAGGCTCAACAATCCAAACATTTCAAAGGGGATTACACACCTAAACTTGGGTGTGTAAAATTGTCACGACCCGTTCCGGGGCCCGTGACTGGTGCCTTACCCGGGCACCCAAGTAGTCATACATCAGAGTAATCAGCGAAATATAAAAAACACAAGACATGAAACAATTGTAAATGAGACACAGTTTATCTGAAAAAGGGTCGTCTTTCGGCATATATATATAAACCAAAATCGCGATTACATCCCAACTGCAATAGGACTCAGACTTAAAGAAGTAAACAACTATGGCGGGACAGGGCCCCGCCATACCCTGAATGTACAAAACTATCTACACAACAGGGAGATCATACCCAAAAGTCGAGCCTCCGGAGAAGATGAAGCTCCTGACACCAAAGAAAAGATCCTAAGACTGAGGATCCGCTACCTGCTTCCCTTTACCTGCGGCATGAACGCAGCCCCCCGAAGGAGGTCAGTACAATAGGTACCAAGTATGTGAAACTGTAAAGTACTTAAATGAAATCATATCATTTTAAAACCAATTTTACAAATATGCACGAAACAACCAATGTAACCGCACATAGTGCCACATCATAAACAAGAGCAACAATAAGTAAACTGTAACAGGTCTTTTCTAGGCTGCGAATGATCGAAGCAGGGCCAATCGCCCATAGTATCATTATGCATGCCTAATCACGACTCCGTAGTCCGCATAGCCACCTAGGCCCGCGTGAGGTATTCCTCGCATCGGTAGCTACTCCCGCATCGCCCCGACTCGTAGTCGCATGGCCACATAGACGCATGAGGTATAACACCGCACACTAACACCGAACTCTCGTAGCTCGCATAGGTCCCGGACCGCGTAGGTATTCTCGAATCATGGTCCTGCATCACCGAGTCTACCCGCGTCGGAGGCGACAACCCCGGTATCATGTCAAGAGGTGAGTGATATAGTACTAACGTAACCGCTTATCGTTTAAACAACATAAGCACAACAAGAATACCCTCTTATACATACGTTACAAGACACTAACACACATAGCATCATAATATGTCTACTCATCAAACCATCTTATTATACTTTCCAGATATCAATACAAGTCTTTTATAAACGCATAAGTAAACTGTTCCTTTTATCTGTCTTAAGTAGTTATACCTAACTTTCCATAAAGCTAGTATAACTCTTAAGCTTTTTGTTTTTAAAACAATATCCTTCCTCTTAAAAAGTGATTTATAATTCTTTTGAAAGACTTCAAGATTCTTATTATTCAGGCTTAAGTCAAAAGACATTGCAGTAAAACTATGTTCGATTAACACACGACGTCACCGTACTATATATATATATTTTAAAATATCATGCTCAAGAGTATATGAAGAATCACATACCTTCTGCGAAATCCACCGCCAAGTCGAATATGTCGCGGAGTATCGACTATATCACCAAATCGCCTATCAACGTCTAGACTACTCTGTGAAAGTTCTAAGCGGATGGTTCTTAATCCTACGGAAAATCGGGCGTGACTTCCACTGCAGTAAGCTATACAAGTCTCATCAGTAAATCTGATCTATGTAAGTCTGATTTAATTCCTCTTCTACATTTATACCCTCTGCGTGATTACAGTTCAATTCTATTCTTTAATATCCTTCTATATCTTATACTCAAGTCTTAACTATTCTTATATGTAATATCCAATTACAATAGAAGGACAAGAGTATTTACCTCGATAAGCCCAAATTTATCCAAGTTAAATGTCGATCCTGAGCAAGGTTTAGCTCTGTCTGTATGCTCAATCCGCTCCAGAAACCCTGAAGTTTCTACACAACTTCTACTATCTACTTCAACCAACAATGAAGTTTCTCTTAGGGTTTCGTTTAGTGACAAATGGAGATAAGATAGTATTTCTAGGCTTTTAGTATAGAGGTGACTTTGGAAATACAACAAGGTATAGGCTAAAGTATTTGGGAATAGTAACAATACTTGGAAGACAACTTTCTACCAAAGGGGGGGGGGCTCTCGGCCGAAGCCACAAGGCGAGAGGGGGAGAGGGTGTTTGACGAACACTACAAGAGAGGAGGAAATTTTGAGACTTGGAAGACAATTTGTGGATGAAGAAAACCTTCGTTAGAGGTATTTATAGGCCAACCAATGGCCAAGATGAAGCCAAGTGGTAGGCAAGTGTATGGTGGAGATTTGCACAAGTGCACCCTAACCTACTCCCAAATCCTCACAAAACATTGACCCAAGTTTTAGGCCACAAACAAGCCACAAAATCATGCCCATCGTCCAGGGGCGCCCACTTTGTCAAGTCCCACTGAGGGTGACAAGTGTCACCCTCTCGTTGGTCCAAATTATTTCATCTCTCGGAAAAATCCACAAAAATTATAAATGACATAGCCGTAATTTACCCTATGCAAGTTTTGTAAAACGTTTCGTCGGAAAACCATCCGTTTCGTGGGTTGTGCACAATTTTCGTCCATAATGCCTAACTTAAGGCTAAACTTTTGTACGTATGCCCCACGCATATACCTGAAATACGGTATAACATTCTCCTCCTTAGAAACATTCGTCCGAATGTTCCTTCCTAAGACGGATAATGATAAGGCTCTTCATAACATAACCAGTTAGCAAATGCCACATACGGCCACAAAACAACACTTAGGCAATAAGTAAATTAAATCAACAAGTAGGAAAGTGAGTTACCTGGAGGTGTGGGGAATAAGTGAGGATACTTCTGCCTCATGTCCTCCTCAGCTTCCCACGTCATCTCCTCCTCGAGCTCGTTCGCGCAAGACTTTGTGGAAGCCACGCCCCGTCCGCAGACGCCTAACCTGACGATCGATTATCGCTATGGGAATCTCCTCATACGATAACCCCTCGGTCACCTGGACATCGTCAATCGGGTTCACTCTAGATGGATCCCCGATACATCTCCTCAGCATAGAAACATGAAACACCGGATGCATCGCCTCGTGCCGGACGGCAGATCCAACTCATAGCAACCTTGCCACCCTGCGACAATGAAATGGCCCAATGTACCTGGCTGAGTTTCCCTTTCTTCCGAATCTCATCACACCCTTCATGGGTGACACCTTCAGAAAACCCAATCATCAACCTCGAACTCCGGATGCCGACGACGATGATCTCGTGATATGACTTCGCCGACTCTGCCGTCAAGAACCGCTCTCGGATAAGTTTCCCTTATCCATCGCTGCACTGCAGTATGGTCCCACTAACTGCACCTCGCCCATATCAAACCAGCCTATCGGCGATCTACACTTCCTCCCATACAAGGCCTCATAAGGCGCCATCTGAATACTGGAGTGGTAGCTATTATTATACGCAAACTCAACTAGAGGCAAATGATCCTCCCGCTACCCTCGGTCAATAACACAGCTCGCACATATCCTCGAGTCCGGATAGTGCGCGCCACCGTCCGCTCGCTCAGGATGGAATGCAGACTGTGCTCACCGCGTCCCTAAACCTTCTCGAAGGACCTCGTAAGTTAGCCGTGAACCGGGCTCCTGCGTCGATATGATCGAAATAGGGACTCCATGCGACCGACGATCTCTCGGATATAAAGTTCGCATAATCCTCAGAAAAAGTCGCCCCGATCGGAAGAAAGTGGGCTGATTTCATCGTCGACGATAACCCAAATAGAATCATGCTTCCTCCGAGTGCGAGGTAATCCCGTGATAAAGTCCATGTTGATCACCTCCCACTTCGTGTCGGGATCTCAATCGTCGCAACAAACCACCGTGCCTCGTGCTCTACCTTCACCGCCGACAACACGGCACCGAGCTACAAACTCGCAACGCCCTCTTCAAGCCATCCCACCAATACACGATCTAAGGTTGTGGTACATCTTGGTCGACCGATGGATGAGTAACGCGCGGCTGTGCTTCCACTAGAACTCTGCCGATGTCCTGCAATATCCGGAACACACAACCTGCCCTCGAACCTTAGCACCCCATCAGGTGCTACCTCAAAAGGACCCTTCCACTCACGAAGAGCCGTATCACGGTACCGCGTCAAAACCGGATCCTCAAACTGTTGCCTCTTCACCTCCTCGACGATGGAAGACTCGGCAACCTCTCGAACTCGAACCCCACTGCTATCAGAATCAATCAAACGGACACCAAGGCTCGCTAACTGATGCAAATCGCGAACCATGCCCCTCCTCTCCGGCTGCACATCTGATAGGCTACCCATCGACCTACGACTAAGGGCATCTGCCACAACATTGGCCTTCCCTGGGTGGTACAGGATGTCGACATCGTAATCCTTGAGCAGCTCTAACCACCGTCTCTGTCGTAAGTTCAGCTCCCTCTGGCTGAAGATATACTGGAGGCTCTTGTGGTCTGTATAAATATCCACATGAACCCCATATAAATAGTGCCTCCAGATCTTCAAGGCGTGAATCACCGCTGCCAACTCCAAATCATGGGTGGGGTAGTTCCTCTCATGCTTCTTAAGCTGTCGGGATGCGTACGCTATAACCTTACCCAGCTGCATCAACACACATCCGAGCCCGATGCCTGACGCATCACAATACACTACATAACCGTCTGGACCCTCTGGAAGAGTAAGAACGGGGGCGGTCGTCAGTCTCTCCTTCAGTAACTGGAAACCCTGCTCACAAGCATCAGTCCACTAAAACTTAGCTGCCTTCTGAGTCAGCCTAGTCAATGGTGCAGAGATAGAAGCAAACTTCTCCACGAACCGCCGATAGTAACCTGCAAGGCCCGTAAAATCTGCACCTCTGTTGAGTAGTAGGTCAGGCCAACTCGATCGCCGATCTTGGCCGATCCACCCGAATGCCATCACCACAATATGCCCAAGAAAAGCCACCGGTTAACTAAAACTCACATTTGGAAAACTTGGCATAACCGCTGGTCTCGAGAACTCTCAAAGACCTCGTTGCTCGCATGCTCCTCGCTTCTGGCGAGAATAAACCAAGATGTCATCAATGAACACTATCACAAACGTGTCCAAAAATGGCTTGAACACTCGATTCATCGATCCATAAATACCGCCGAGCATCGTTAACCCAAAGACATAACCTGAACTCATAATGCTCTGCATCGTCCGACGCAAATTCTGGACATCCGCCTCTAACACGCACTGATGATAGCCCGATCGCAGATCAATCTTGGAGAAACATCTCGCACCCTGCAACTGGTCGAACAAATCATCAATCCTGGGAAGGGGGTATCTGTTCTTAATGGTCACCTTGTTCAGCTGCCTATAATCAACACACATGCGCAGCGTCCCGTCCTTCTTTTTCACGAATAATACCGGGGCTCCCCAGGGAGAAACACTAGGCCTGATGAAGCCCTTCTCCAGCAAATCTCTCAGCTGGTCCTTCAACTCAATCAACTCGGCAGGTGCCATTCTGTATGGCGGAATGGAAATAGGCCGAGTGTCCGCAAAGACATCGATACAAAACTCTATCTCCTCTCAAGAGGATACCCGGAGGTCATCCGAAACACATCGTGAGCTCTCGACTACAGAATCGATCAAAATCTGGTACCGCAGCCTCAGTATCAAACACCCGAATGAGATGGTAGATATACCCCTTCTGCACCATCTTTCTAGCCTTGAGGTAGGAAATAAACCTACCCCTCGGCGATACAGTGTTCCCCTTCCACTCAACAACCGGCTCCTCAGGAAACTGGAACCGTACCACTCTCTCCCTGCAGCCTACATTGGCGTAGCAAGACGCTAGCCAATCCATACCCATGATCACATCGAAATCAGTCATATCCAACTCTATCAAGTCGCCAGTGGTCCGACGACCGATATGGTCATCGACAAGCCCTATACCCGCCGAGCTACCACCGAATCACCCATGGCGTAGCTACCTCGAAGGGTATATGGAATCGTGCTCTATCCCTATCCTACTAGCAATAAGGGAGATATATAGACAGAGTAGAACCCGATCTATCAAGGCATACACGTCACAACATGAAACCGATAAAGTACTGCGGATTTACATCGGTGAGGCCTCCCGTCCCGCCTACCGACAAGGCATAAATGCGTTCGAGGACCTCTAGAACTGGACCCGCGCCACGACCTCTACCGCGACTGGCCGTCCATGAGTACCGCTCCGGGCGAGTAATCGTAGAGATGAAGACCCGCGAAAGACCACGTAGGCGACTCCTACCACCCGCCGCTTCTAGTCTGACAAGCCGCAAAGTGGCCCTCGCCACAAGTGTAGCAACCTCCCGAATTAGGACCACAACTCCCGAGACGGGATCTACCGACGGCCACACCGGCGGGTGGTCTCGACGGTTAGCACCTCTGCTACTCGAAGTCCGTCCCGGGCCCCGACCGCCTCAATACTCGGCCGTGGCCAAGACGAGCAGAGTGCTCGAGCCGGCCGGTGCAAATCTAGATCTGGCCGAGGCCGCCCACCCCGATAGCTACCAAAAGACCTGCCGCCTCTGGTCTTCTCGGCCGTCTATCAACCCGTCGGCCTCACGCCTCGCATCCAAGTGCGTGAGCTGCGATGCGGTAATGTCCATGCTCGGTCAAGAGCCACACCCGCACAAGACTCGCCATATAATCATCTAGCCCTGACGTAGCGTTGCACTGCCCTCCATATCTGCTACCAACGCAGGGACATATCGAGCCAACGATCGAACTCAACGTTGTACTCCCTAACTGCGGCGTCTCTCTGCCTCAAGAATAAAATATGTCGCCCGTGCCCTCTCATCCGCGAGGCAAGAAGTGAGTGAGAAAAGCCTCCGAGAACTCGTCCCAGTAGGCGGGGACACGTGTTTCCCGGATAACTCTGAATCAAACCAATCGATCGCAGATCACGCAGCCTATGTGAACCAAGATCACGGACTCGGTCTTCAAGCCTTGATCACTGCATGATCCTCTCAGAATCGACGGATGAACTCCTGCGATCATCCTCGTGCCTCGACCGTAGAACTCGCGGGCTACAACTCGTAAAATCTCAGAGCCGCAACCGCTCGATTCGGGTGAACCGCAGACCTTCTTTGGGCTGAATTGTATCGCCAGATTCACTTATCTCATGTTCGCCACGATCTGGCCAGAATCGCCATCTCTTCAGAACCATCTCATATGCTCCAGCCGCGGCCGGAGGTGCAGTATCGTGGTCTCATCACCACCGCTGCGCCCTAAACCTCCTGGGTCGGCGGCGTGGAACTTCGCCGTCGTATAGATCGGGCTCGAGCCCTCGTGACTCTCTGTCCCACTAGCAGCCTCCTACCGCCTTGCCTTCGGGCTCGGTTGCCTTACGTGGAGGCATAATCAGTTATAAAAGGAATACGTTAGAGGTCCAACTTATAACACATTTCTAAGGCACGATCTCAGAGTGAGAAGAATGGAAACCAATCCTAAAAATCCTATAGCCTCGATTATTGGTGTGGTGCACAACATACCGTAATCAAGACTCTCATCGATACGGTCGTAGACACTTTCCGAGGATTAATCGCTCGATACCACTTTTGTCACGACTGTTCGGCCCGTGATCGTGCCTTACCCGCACCCAAGTAGTCATACATCGAGTAATCGGAATATAAAAACACAAGACATGAAACAATTGTTAATGACACGCTTTATCGAAAAGTGGTCTCCTTTCGCATATATATATATAAACCAAAATCGCGATTCATCCCAACTGCATAATAGACTACTGCACTTCTGGAAGTAAACAACTATGGCGGGACAGGCCGCCATACCCCGAATGTACAAAACTATCTACACAACAGTGAGATCATACCCAAAAGTCGAGCCTCCGAGAAGATGAAGCTCTCGACACCAAAGAAAAGATCCTAAGATCGAGGATCCGCTACCGCTTCCTTTACTGCGGATGAACGCACTCAAGGAGGTCACATAACAGTACCAAGTATGTGAAATCAGAAAGTACTTAAATGAAATCATATCATTTTAAAACCAATTTTACAAATATGCATTTAAACAACCAATGTAACCGCACATAGTGCCACATCATAAACAAGAGCAACAATAGGTAAATCAGAATGTGTCTTTTCTAGGTCGAATGATCGGGCAGGCCAATCGCCCATAGTATCATTATGCATGCCTAATCCTGGACTCCCGTAGTCCGCATAGGCCACCTAGGCCCGCATGAGGTATTCCTCGCATCGAGGGTAGCTACTCTCCGGCATCGTCCTGGACTCGTAGTCCGCATGGCCACATAGACCGCATGAGGTATAACCCCGCACACTAACCTGGAACTCTCGTAGCTCCGCATAGGTCCCCTGGACCCGCATGAGGTATTCTCGAATCATGGTCCCAGACCGCCTGAGTCTACCCCGCATCGGAGGGCAGCTTAACCCCCGGTATCATGTCAAGAGGTGAGTGATATAGTACTAACGTAACCGCTTATCGTTTAAACAACATAAGCACAACAAGAATACCCTCTTATACATACGTTACAAGACACTAACACACATAGCATCATAATATGTCTACTCATCAAACCATCTTATTATACTTTCCAGATATCAATACAAGTCTTTTATAAACGCATAAGTAAACTGTTCCTTTTATCTGTCTTAAGTAGTTATACCTAACTTTCCATAAAGCTAGTATAACTCTTAAGCTTTTTGTTTTTAAAACAATATCCTTCCTCTTAAAAAGTGATTTATAATTCTTTTGAAAGACTTCAAGATTCTTATTATTCAGGCTTAAGTCAAAAGACATTGCAGTAAAACTATGTTCAGTTAACACACGTACGTCTACCGTACTATATATATATTTTAAAATATCATGCTCAAGAGTATAGGAAGAATCACATACCTTCTCGGAGAAATCCACCTGCCAAGTCGAATATGTCACGCGCGGAGTATCGACCTATATCAGTCAAATACGTCTATCAACGTCTAGACTACTCTGTAGAAAGTTCTAAGCAGAGGGTTCCTAATCCTACGGAAAATCGGGCAGCACTTCCCTACCCGGTAAGCTATACAAGTCTACTGTAAATACAGTCCTATGTAAGTACAGTTTAATTCCTCTTCTGTTATACCCTTCTACTGTGATTACAGTTCAATTCTATTCTTTAATATCCTTCTATATCTTATACTCAAGTCTTAACTATTCTTATATGTAATATCCAATTACAATAGAAGGACAAGAGTATTTACCTCGATAAGCCCAAATTTATCCAAGTTAAATGTCGATCCTGAGCAAGGTTTAGCTCCTAATCTGTATGCTCCAATCCGCTCCAAGAAACCCTTAGAAGTTTCTACACAACTTCTACTATCTACTTCAACCAACAATGAAGTTTCTCTTAGGGTTTCGTTTAGTGACAAATGGAGATAAGGTAGTATTTCTAGGCTTTTAGTATAGAGGTGACTTTGGAAATACAACAAGGTATAGGCTAAAGTATTTGGGAATAGTAACAATACTTGGAAGACAACTTTCTACAAGGGGGGCTCGGCCAAGCCACTAGGCTAGAGGAGAGGGTGTTGGACGAAACACTACAATAGAGGGGAGGGAATTTTGAGACTTGGAAGACAATTTGTGGATGAAGAAAACCTTCAAGTTAGGGGGGTATTTATAGGCCAACCAATGGCCAAGATGAATCCAAGTGGTAGGCAAGTGTATGGTGGAGATTTGCACAAGTGCACCCTAACCTACTCCCCAAATCCCTCACAAAACATTGACCCAAGTTTTAGGCCACAAAACAAGCCACAAAATCATGCCCATCGCCCGCCGGGACGCCACTTTACCGTCCACTTGAGGATGACAAGTGTCACCCTCTCGTTGGTCCAAATTATTTCATCTCGCGGAAAAATCCGCAAAAATTATAAATGACATAGTCGTAATTTACCCTACGCAAGTTTTGTAAAACGTTTCATCGGAAAACCATCCGTTTCGTGGGTTGTGCACAATTTTCGTCCATAATGCCTAACTTAAGGCTAAACTTTTGTACGTATGCCCTTACGTACATACTCTAGAAATACGGGGTATAACAAAAATTCTGCCCCACAAGGTAAAACAACTAACTTAACAAGTCTAAGGTAGTTTTTAGGCTACAACATGCTCACATAATCTTCTTAACCAATTCTTTCATATCCAACCCATATTTCTTACATGCAATGAATCTAAGAGCATTATTTACTACTACAAATCCCTTCTTCTTCACATGCAACACAATAACTAGCTACAAGAGAAGAAATGTTACCTTTAGAGCTTTAGCCAAAATTATTCCAACAACTTTGCTAGCCTCCTTTCCAAGAACACCACCACAACAACTCCTACAAGCTAGCCACAAGCTTCCTTCTTGTCCTTAACTTTTCAGATTTTTCTTAGGCTTTGAATTACCCTTGGAATTTTAGAGAGAAGTGAGAGCAAATTTAGAGAGAGAGAGAGGTTTGAAAGATGACCAAGTCTTCAAGACTTGGTCAATATACGGCATGCAAGAAAAATCAGAAGGGGGGGGGGACACTTGTCACCCTCCCATGGCCTTTTTAAAAGAGAAAATCAGATTTTCCTAAGTTTTTCCGCCCAAAATCCGCTACAATGAAACCTCCGCAGCTTCTTCGAACTTCCGCGCCCCGCTGTCTCCTGGCGCCGCGCATGCAACTTCAGCGACCTCGCATTCGCGCCATGCCTCGCATCCGGTGCCGCGCCCTGCTTCTCGCCAAACGTATTTATGTCCGTCACGACCGAACTTGTAACTCCCATAACTTTCTACTCCGACGCCCTATCGATTTAACGGTTGGTTGCGTTGGAATCTAGACTCAACGAAATACGCCTGGGCCTTTGAAACACTTAGGAACTCTCAATTTACCGGGTCATAACCCGCCTCAAAGTTGACTAAAACCCATCCTAACAATCCACAACCTATCTTTTGAAAATTTTAAGTCTTACTCCCTTTCAGACGCCTCATGCGCATGACCTGAACTACGGTGTAACATTCTCCCTTAGAAACATTCGTCCCGAATGTTCTTTTGGAGCCAATCTACTATTCCTGCACATCCTCGCACTATATTCTAATGGAACTTCATTATGCCACCTATGACCCTAAGATATCGCACACGCATACCCATTCACCGTAAGTCAAATGTAAAACGAACCCAAAATATGAACCATTACTACTTAGCCTCGCTCACGCCAACAGACTGCCCGTTCAGATTTACCACTCATTCTATCACATGTCCACGCCTCAATATCCTCTGCTCATAACACTAAATCATACAACAATCCTATCATGCATACTAATCTCTAAAAGGTCAAAGATATACCGTAACTATTGCTTCACATTCCCTTGTCGTCTAATCATGATCCCGCCGCACGGCGCATAACAAAAGAAGGCGATGAACCACCCATCGATCCCGGCCGAATCTCTACATCCGTGCTATATCTGGCCTGACAGCCTCGCATAATGGCCCCCGCTGGCCGCATGTATAGCAATTACCCAAACTAGCACGACACTCCCATAATGGGTGTTACCACATCGGCCACACCGGTAGAGGTGGCTTCTCGGACTAACACCCTTACTCTCCCGAAAACTCAACCTCGAGCCCCGCCCCGCCGCCGAATCTAACGCCCCAAGATCGCGTGGAGTACTCGCATCCGCCGAGGCGCATAACTAGCGCTCGCCGAGGCGGTCCGCCTAAAATCGCCTCGAGATCTCGCTGCCTCGCCTTCGGGCCGCTCGAGCCAAGCCGACCTCCTTTCTCGCCCTTCTATCCTCGCGCATATGCTCGCATCTCCGCGATATCCATACCGGTGAAGAGCCACTCCAAGCACGCAGAATCATACGACGGTCTAGCCCCGTCACATAGCGATGAACTCGCTCGCCATGTCGGCTACAATAGTGTGCGAATACCGCCAAAGAGTCAAACCTGTGTCAGACTCTGATGGTCCTCCCAATCTGCCTCAAGGTCAAGAATCTATCCACGCGGGCTCTCTTCAACTCAGGATGCAAGAAGTGATCCAGGAAGTCCTCTGTGAACTCCTCCCAAACCGCTGGAAGAGCACCCTCCCCTCTAGATAATTCCCATGACTCAAACCAGTTCAACGCAATATCGCGTAACCGGTAAGAAGCTAACACAACGGATTCCGTCTCCGAGGCCCTAAGCACCTGCATAGTCCGCCGCACCTGTCGAATAAACTCCTGAGGATCCTCCTCAGACCTCGAACCATAGAACTCGGGTGGATTACAACTCAGAAAGTCCCAAATCCTTAAACCGCGGCCTTGGGTTAGCCACGCCGGCGGCGCCGCCGCCACGATGCTAGTCAACAACCCGACCGCTCTCCGTAATCCCTATACCGCCTTCGCGAATCTGAGGCTCGGTACCGAAACCTTCGAGCTACCGCTCCGCCTCTAATATCGGGCGTACAGAATAACTCGCCGACTACTACTCCTCGGGCATAGTTCGTGCTCGAGTCTGGTAACTGCTACCACTAGCGCCTCGCCGCCGCTTTGCCCTTCCGGGCGCGGTTGCCTTGTGTGGAGGCATAACTGATACATAAAGGAAAACATCAGGGGAGGTTCAACCTATAACTCAGCTCTATTGCACGATCTTAGAGTGAAAGAATGGAAACCAATCCTAAATGTCCTGCAGCCTCCTGATTATAGATGTGGTGCACAACACACCGATAATCAAGACTCTACTAGACACGGTCTGTAGACACTTTCCGATGACTAACTGCTCTGATACCACTTTTGTCACGACCCGACCCCGGGCCGCGATCGTACTTGCCGGCACCCGCCGTATACATCGAGAATAATAAATGGAACATACACAACACATAACTTATAAAAAGGTAAACATCGTTGGCCAGCCGACAAGGCTGCCTTCCATAAAACATACTTAATCAGAAGTACAACTTATTCTTACAGCCCAAACCACAAACGTGACTACAGCACTTCTAGAAATAACAATCGTATGGACAGGGCCCCGCCATACCCCCTGAATGTACAAAAGTCTATAACCTCAAGGAAATCATACCAAAAAGACAAAGCCTCCGGAGGGATGGAGCTTTCCAAGAACTGAACTGTGATCCTAAGAGTGCGGATCGCCAGTTACGAACTCGACTGCAGATTTGACGCAGCCCGGCGAGGTCGATAACAAAAGTACCAAGTATGTGAAATCGAAAATATCAGAATGAAATCATAATAGCATATGTAAAGCGGGAGACATGTATGATAGCCAAACTACGATTACAACATATACGCATCCATGTCAAGTCGTGACTCACGCCTCTAAGTCATCACTCAAATATAACCATAGGTCTCATGCCCATAATATCAATCACGCGTGGAATTCTTCCTCATCGCTGCATCTATGATATAACAACACTAAAGTACACATGAACACCAGATCCCACCTGTGTCATCAGAACCGTACGAGGCAAGTACGAAGGCATAGCTACCAGATCCACCCTGCATCCTCAATCGACCGGGGCAAGTACGAAAGCCAGCTACCAGATCCACCCGTACCAACAATACTATACCTGAATCACGAAGCTGACCGGGGCAAGTGCGATAGCCTCTACCAGATCCACCCTGCGTCACATCGCTGACCGGGGCAAGTACGCAGGCTAACCACCAGATCCACCCTGCATCACACCACTTCGCCCTAACCCTGACCGGGGCAAGTACGAAAGCCAACTACCAGATCCACCCTGCATCACGCCTCTGACCGGGGCAAGTACGAGGGCTAACTACTAGATCCACCCTGCATCAGTAGACCTGCGGAGAGCTAATCCATGGAATAATACTGTCAACAGGGAAACGAACCCTCATCATGGCCGCATACCCGTGGAATCCTCCATCACTGACGGTACGCCCAAATAGACTCATAACTACATGCTTTTAATTCGAATTGCAATACCATGCCTTTACATAAACCAAGACAATTACCATGCCTTCTTTTCACATAAACCAAGAGAATTCTTATTTAAGCAAGCCAAAGTACTTATCAAGGCACACATAGAATAATTCTCAATTAAACAAGCCAAAGTACTATGTACGTACATTCTTTTCGAAAGCCTCCTTTTTATGTAAAATCCAAGATACTAACACCCGTAGTATCAAGGCGTATCTATTTTTCAAAGTAAGTTACTACACCTTTAGAAAACTCGTTTCAAAGCTTGAAACCAAGTAACTTCAATTTTTTCACAATCTAGACAACTTATGCTCATTAATCAACATAGACAACTTTCATAACCTTCCATAAAGTTATTATAACCAACTTCCCATAAAGCCGTTATACTAACTTTATGCTTTAGAAATTTAAGACATCCTTATCCTTTCATAAGGCCGTTATAACTCCTTACAAACCATTTCGTTCTTTTACTAACCAAGAGACTTATACTTCAAACAAATTCATACAATTTTCAAAATACTTCAAGCCTCTTATCTTTTAGAAAACAAGTTTCTTACCTCAAAAATTTAAGTCTCTTATCTTTTAGAATAATTCAATACCCAATACTTTCACACCAAGTACTCTATACTTCATTATGTCAAGAAATCCTTGTCTACCTTATTTAGGATAAACCACTTAAGAACAATGGGTTAACTTCTTAACCCAACCACTTAGACATTTTCTTAAAAAAAGTCAAGTATAACAAAAGGATTTACTTCATTTAAAACACGTACGTCTACCGTAGTATATAGTTATAACTACTCATGCTCAAGAGGTAAGAAAGTTTCCACATACCTCTTCGGTCAATCCACTTGCTAAGCTCAAACTACCGCAAGTAATATGCCAACCTATAATAACCATGATACGTTTATTAACCTCTAATTTCAATGTATAAATAATCTAAGTTCATAGTCACTAAATTCTATGGAAAATTGGGCAGCATTTCCTTTGTTTCTACATACTTTGCCACCTTTCACAAGGCCGAATTCAACATCCAAATGCCACATTTAAGGCTTAACAATCCAAACATTTCAAAGGGGATTACACACCTAAACTTGGGTGTGTAAAATTCTGCCCCACAAGGTAAAACAACTAACTTAACAAGTCTAAGGTAGTTTTTAGGCTACAACATGCTCACATAATCTTCTTAACCAATTCTTTCATATCCAACCCATATTTCTTACATGCAATGAATCTAAGAGCATTATTTACTACTACAAATCCCTTCTTCTTCACATGCAACACAATAACTAGCTACAAGAGAAGAAATGTTACCTTTAGAGCTTTAGCCAAAATTATTCCAACAACTTTGCTAGCCTCCTTTCCAAGAACACCACCACAACAACTCCTACAAGCTAGCCACAAGCTTCCTTCTTGTCCTTAACTTTTCAGATTTTTCTTAGGCTTTGAATTCCCCTTGGAATTTTAGAGAGAAGTGAGAGCTAATTTAGAGAGAGAGAGAGGTTTGAAAGATGACCAAGTCTTCAAGACTTGGTCAATATAAGGCATGCAAGAAAAATCAGATGGGGGGGGGACACTTGTCACCCTCCCATGGCCTTTTTAAAAGAGAAAATCAGATTTTCCTAAGTTTTTCCGCCCAAAATCCCGCCTCGGCGCCGCGGCGCTGAAACCTCCGCAGCTTCTCTGAACTTCCGGCGCCGCGGCCCTGCTTCCTGGCGCCGCGGCGCTGCAACTTCAGCGACCCCTCAGTACCCCCGGCGCCGCGGCCCTGCATCCGGCGCCGCATTGCCTCGCTGCACGAAACGTATTTACATGTCATGCGCCGAACTTGTAACTCCCATAACATTCTACTCCGATGTCCTATCGACGAACGGTTGGTTGCGTTGGAATCTAGACTCAACGAACTACGCCCTGGGCCTTTGAATCACTTAGGAACTCTCAATGTACCGGGTCATAACCTGCCTCAAATTTGACTAAAACCCATCCGGAACAATCCGTCAACCTATCTTTTGAAAATTTTAAGTCTTACTCCCTTTCGTACGCCCTCATGCGCATGACCTGAACTACGGGGTGTAACAGGTTGGACGAAAATGTTGTCCAAGTGGACAAGGTCAAGTGGTCAAAGTCTTGGAAGACATTTTCTTTTGGTGAGTGGGAGTAGGTATGTTGGACGTTTTTTTTGTGCCTAGTGGAAGGCCACATGGCTCTTTGTTGTGGGGGACATATGTCCCAATATTGTGGTGGACATATGTCCCAAGGTTATGGTGGACACTTGGTTGAAGACTCCACTCACACAAGCTATCTAATCTACACCATCCATTTATTTTAATCTTGGCCCTTGGTGGTTCTATAAATATCCCCCTCTTGTGCAAGACTTCTTCTGTTACACCCCGTAATTCCAGAGTATGTATGTGAGGACATACGTACAAGTGTAAGAACGAAATTGTGAACTTTCGACGGAAAAGATTCCGAACCTTGTGAAGGAAATTCTACGTTTTTAATATTTTAACCGATTTCGGATTTTTCCGAGAGATGAAATATTTTGGACCAATAGGAGGGCGACATGTGGCACCATTAGGTGGCATGGTTGGACGAAATGGTGGGCAAGGTGGCCAAGTCAATAAGTCAAGTCTTGCAAGTTAATTCTTTGGGATAGTGGGGTTAGGTAGGGACATTTTTTTTGTGTGCTAGTGGAGGCCACATGGCTCTTTGTTGTGGGGGACATATGTCCCAATGTTGTGGTGGACATATGTCCCAAGGTTGTGGTGGACACTTGGTTGGAAGACTTCATCCATCACATGGATCCAAATCTCCACCCTACATTTGCTTGAATCTTGGCCCTTCATTGTTCTATAAATACCCCTCAAGTGCAAGACTAAATCTTCATCCCTTAAACATTTTCCAAGTCTCAAAATCCCTCTCCCCCTCTTGAAAGCTCTCGTCCAAACTCCCCCTCCCCCTTTGTGAAGCCTCGGTCGAAACCCCCCCCCCCTTCCTAAGTTGTTCTTGTTATACCCCGTATTTCCAGAGTATGTACGTGGGGACGTACGTAGAAAAGTTTGAACTTTAAAGTTGGCTTGGACGATTTATTTTGTGCACAACACCCGGTTAGAGTCGTTTTTCGACAAAACGTTTTACACAACTCGGGTAGGGTAAATTAAGGCTATGTCATTTCTAATTTTTTCGGATTTTTACGAGAGACGAAACATTTTGGACCAACGAGAGGGCGACACTTGTCACCCTCTCATTGGGGACGTTGGGGCGGGAAATGGGACGATTGGGTGGCCTTTTTTGTCAAGGAGTTGGTAGGATATTTTTGTGTAGTAGATAGAATGGACACTTGCCTAAATCCTCACCCTACACTTGCCTTGCACTTGGCATCATCTTGGCCATTGGTTGGCCATTGCTTGACCTATAAATACCCCCCTTTAGATGAAGAGTTCTTCATCCACAACTCATTCTCCAAGTCTTGAAATTCCCTCCCCTCTCTTGTAGTATTTTCGTCCAACACCCCCTCCCCCTCTAGCCTTAGTGGCTTGGCCGAGAGACCCCCCCCCCCTAAAGCAAGCCCTAGCCGAAACACTACCCCCCCTCCCTTGGTAGAAATGTTGTCTTCCAAGTATAGTTACTATTCCTAAATACCCCAGCCCAAATCCCTTATAGTATTTAAGTAGAAGTGGTGTAGAACTTCTAAGGGTTCTTGGAGCTATCGGAGCGCATTTAGGAGCTAAACCTCGCTTAGGATCGACGTTTATACTTGGATAATATTGAGCTTATCGAGGTAAATATCTTATCCTCCTTTTGTAATTAGAATTTACATCTGTGAAGTATAGGAATAAGTATGAAATACTTGGAGGATATTACGTAATAGAATTGAATTATCACCGTAGAAGGGTATAAAGAAGAATAATTGAACTGTACTCACATAGATCAGTATTTACTGAGATCGTATAGTTTACCGGTAGGAAGTGCTACCCAAATTTCCATAGAATAGAGAACCTCTCGCTTAGAGCTTTATACGATCTGACAGACGTTGATAGGCGTATTTGGTCGATATAGGTCGATACTCTGCGCGACATATTCAACTTGGCGGTGGTTTTCACGAGAAGGTATGTGATTCTTCCTATACTTTTGAGCATGATATTTTAAAGAATATATATATAGTACGGTGAGCGTCGTGTGTTAATCGAGCGTAGTTATACGCAATGTCTTTTGACTTAAGCCTGAATAATAAGAATCTTGAAGTATTCCAATGAATTAAGAAACCTTTTGAAAGAAAAGTAATGCTTGGTTTTAAGAAAACTTAAGAGTTATACTAGCTTTATGGGAAGTTAGGTATAACGGCTTAAGAGAGATAAAAGAATGGTTTATTAATTTTTGAAGTTAAGAGACTTGATCTTAAAAGATAAGAGACTTGACTTAATTAAATTAAGATGAATTTTGTGTGAAACCTCATTCGTGAGTAATGAGTACTTGGTTTTAAAAGGAATAATGTTTCCGATTTGAAATCGAATGAGTATCGACAAACCACAAAGCGTTAATAAAGGAAAAAGTATTGACTAATAAATTATTATTAAAACCGAGAAACCTCCATCCGCATGAAGCTAAGATGAGACAAAATGATATTTCCTAGATCATGGCTGCTTTAATAAGATTGTTATAAACAAGAATAACCTACTCACATATAAGGCATATGTTTCTCAAATCTTTTTAAAGGAGAATTATATCATTAAGTGATTAAGACTATGAACTACTAACCTTTCAAAATGAGAAACTTGAGCATCTAAAATTAGGCAAACTTGAGCGTTTAGAAAAGAATATTGTTACTTGATTTATAAAAGGAAAGTGTTCTGGTTTACTTAAAAATGTTAGTCACTCTATTACTACGGGTATCGGGTGACCTTTATAAAAGAAATGGACCTCTTAAAGAATTAATGTATGTAGTACTTTGGAGATAGAACTTGGTTTTGTTAACGTAAACATTAAAGTACCTTGTGTGGTTAGCTTGTCTATGTTTTGCTGGTATTGGCCTTGTGATACCTTTCTGCTGGTTTGATAAGTACCCATGTTATGATACTACGTGTGTTAGTGTCTTGTGATGTTATTCTTGTTGTGCTTACGTTGTTAGACGTTAAGCCCGATGTTATTATATCACATACCCCCTTGACTTATTATACCGAGGGCGTGCCACCCTTGATGCGGGTCTATACGGCCTACGCGATGCGTGACTACGCGAGCAGCGGTATGCTCCAGGATTGATCATTCCGGGTGTATTAGCCCGATGCGGGGGATGCCCTATGCGGTCCGTGTGACTATGCGGTCTATTGGAGTCCAAAGTGCGTATCGGGTTAGCTACCCCGATGCGAGGAATACCTCATGCGGTCTACGTGACCTATGCGATGCGGAGTCGAGGTTAGGCATGCATAATGATACTATGGGCGATTGCCTTGCTTCGATCATTCGCGGCCTAGGAAAGACACATTGATTTACTTATTATTGTTCTTGTTTGTGATATGGCACTTTGTGCAAATTGAACTAATTGTTTTTAAATGGTTTTAAATACTTTGATTTCATTTAAAGTACTTTACGCTTTCACATACTTGGTACTGTTGTATCGACCTCCTGCCGAGTGCGTTCATGCCGCAGTAGAGAGTACTCCTACCGTTGATCCCGTTCTTAGGATCACCGCTTCAGCGTTGGAAAAGCTCCGTTTCTTCGAGGCTTAGCATTTGGTATGGTCCCCGCCGTTGTAGGTATTTGCATTCGAGGGTATGGCGGCCCCGTCCGCCATTGTTGTTTTAAACTCTTAGAGGTCTGTAGTCCCGTTGTAAAGTTGGGATGTAATTCATTTTGGGTATTTATATATATATGCCAAAGCGGCAACTTTTCTCCGGATAAACATGTGTCTTCTTTACATTGTTTCATGTCTCGCTTATATTCACGACATTACGATGTTGTATCACCGGGTACCCGGTAAGGCACCATCACGCCCGAGTTCGGTCGTGACAAAAGTGGTATCGAGCGCTTAATCCTCGAAAGTGTCTAGGACCGATCTAGTAGAGTCTTGATTATCGGTGTGTTGTGCACCACACCAATAATCATGAGGCTATAGGATATTTAGGATTGGTTTCCATTCTTCTCACTCTGAGATCGTGCTTTAGAGCTGTGTTATAAGTTGGACCCCTCTAACGTATTCCTTTTCTTTACCAATGTTGCCTCCACGCCAGGCAACTCGGGCCCAGAAGGGCAAGGCGGCCGAAGGAGCTGCGAGTAGAGTACAGAGAGTTAGAAGGGCACAGGCCCAATCATCACCTGGGGTGATGCTTCATGCGGGAGTTCGAGACGCCGCCAGCAGATCGAGTTTGGCACATGGCGCAGCCCATCTGCGCCATGACATCTGGACCTTCGCCCACGACTAGGAAGCGAAAATATGGATTGGAAGGAGACGGCCGCACTAGCAAGGGATTTGGCAACCAGAGAGTATTTTATGTACCGATATATCAAGGATATTGATGATTATCTAAAGAAGGCTTGAAGAAGTAGCTCTTGATCGGAAATGAGTTGGGCTTGCGTTGAGCTTATGCGCAGCCGTGAGAGATGTAGATCGGCGGCAACCAAGAACAACAGAAGAGGCCCGATTGGCAGGATCATTTGGTAACTCTCGAGGCGAACCGCCTCAGCAGCAGATTAGACATGCGCCTCCGCGGCGCAGTGTCCCTCCACAGTGGTTCGATTTTCTCGAGTGTTCACAGTGCGCGGCCATCCCGGAATGTCGCTTTACTGGTGCTTGTTTTACTTGCGCCGTCGGCCGTGTGGCGAAAGAATGCGAAGGAGGACTCAGCCTACCAGATCAGTTGCGGATTCAGTGGTTCGGAGGGGAAGGGGTGTTAGCCAGAGGAGGCCACCCCCACCTCGGTGTGGCCGTTGTGGTCGATGTCATTTTGGGGAGTGTCGTGCTTCTTCGACAGCTTGTTATGCTTGCGGCCAGCAGGGCCATTTTGCGAGAAATTGTCCGACCAAAGGTGGTGCGGATGTGGAGACTCAGCCGGGATCGGTGGCTGGTTCATCACCTTCCTCAATGCCCAATGGTATGGATTGATTAAAACGACCTGGGAAGTGCCAGTAGATACATGTATATCCTTAACCCTCTAGAGATTTGTATGTATAGTAAGATGCGAATATCTTAAGTATTATTTTCGGTTAGCATTATGTTAATTGTGATTAGAAATTTTGGTTAGTTAACCGGGAAAGATTGGGGGATAGAAAAAGTGTGAGCCTTAGTATATTATACGTAGAGACCTTGTGAGGCGAGGCCATCTTTGGTAAAAGAATTATTTCATGTTTGACCCTTATCAAGTGCATAGTTTACATGAGATATATTTGTGGGATAAGTCCCTGAGTAGTGTGTTATGAAAGAGGGTAGTTGAGCTAAGAAGACCGCTAGGTTTTCGTAACGTGATTAGTGAAATTGTTCCGGATCGGGAAGCTAGTGTTTTGCGCGTTGTCGGGTCGGGTTGAGGCCATGTTGCGGGTCGACCCGCGGCCTGTATGGTGGTGGGGTCAGTTTGTGGTGGTCCCGCTTTGTGTTAGGGTCACGAGGGTGTTAGGCCCAGGTTTAGTTAACCATCGTACAAATTAGTGGATGCGTTCGACCAGTAGTCGGGCCGATGGGGTCAGCCCGTCTTATCTTGTAGTAAAACCGTGTACTCGGTAGTAAGTTGCGAGATGATTATTTCAGGAAGGTTGTAAGGCTGCACGAGGTGCCTACCTTCACCTTATGACATCTGATGGAGCCCAAGTTACTACCGTTTGTTTTCAAGGTTTTACTGTGCAAGGTTAGGAACTCAGGTGAGTCTCAGTGTCGCATTCACCCTCGGGCCAGTGTTTGGATTTCAGGGGTAGCTGTAAGGACTATTCGCCTCTTGTTGAGTATATATTATATAGCTACCATTTCAGTATTCGGGTGTCGCCGTTTGGAGCCTTTTTATAAGCGCTAGTGGGAGATTGTCGGTCGATTGATTCGATGTAAGCAAGGTTCAGATAGTTGGTTCATACTTGTTCAGCAGGGCGTGGATAGGGTGACGCTTATCCAGAAGAGGTTATTGGCAGCTCGTAGTCACGGAAGCGATGCGAAATATGGTAAGTTATGAGAAAGAGTTCGAGAATGCGAAGTACGACGAGTAAGGGAAGAAGCGGGCATGTGTAAGGACATAGATGTGATCATTTCGTTTGTAAAGAGTAGGTCGAAGGAAGTATCTTTTAGACCGGGTGGAGCTTTTGTGGTGTTAGAGGTGACTCGTGGACTTGGATGTAAGTATTTACACAGTGTTCTGTGGCGAGTGTGGCGAGATTGTTCTCGTAAGTATAGTAGTGAAGACTATATGGCGCATTGTTGTTTTGAGACTTAGAAGGAACATTCGGACGAATGTTTCTAAGAGAGGAGAATGTTATACCCGTATTTCAGTATGTGCGTGGGGACGACGAGAAAAGTTTGAACTTTAAAGTTGGCTTGGATGATTTATTTTGTGCACAACACCGGTTAGAGTCGTTTTTCGACAAAACGCTTTACACAACTCGGGTAGGGTAAATTACGGCTATGTCATTTCTAATTTTTGGATTTTTCGAGAGACGAAACATTTTGGACCAACGAGAGAGGCGACACTTGTCACCCTCTCATTGGGGACGCTGGGCGAAATGGGACGATTGGGTGGCCTTTTTGTCAAGGAGTTGGTAGGATATTTTTGTGTAGTAGATAGAATGGACACTTGCCTAAATCCTCACCCTACACTTGCCTTGCACTTGGCATCATCTTGGCCATTGGTTGGCCATTGCTTGACCTATAAATACCCCCCTTTAGATGAAGAGTTCTTCATCCACAACTCATTCTCCAAGTCTTGAAATTCCTCCTCTCTTGTAGTATTTTCGTCCAACACCCTCCCCTCTAGCCTTAGTGGCTTGGCGAGAGCCACCACTCCTCTAAAGCAAGCCCTAGCCGAAACACCACCCCCCCTCCCTTGGTAGAAATGTTGTCTTCCAAGTATAGTTACTATTCCTAAATACCCTAGCCCAAATCCCTTATAGTATTTAAGTAGAAGTGGTGTAGAACTTCTAAGGGTTCTTGGAGCTATCGGAGCGTGCATTTAGGAGCTAAACCTCGCTTAGGATCGACGTTTATACTTGGATAATATTGGGCTTATCGAGGTAAATATCTTATCCTCCTTTTGTAATTAGAATTTACATACTGTAGAAGTATAGGAATAAGTATGAAATACTTAGGAGGATATTACAGAATAGAATTGAACTGTTATCACCGTAGAAGGGTATAAAAGAAGAATAATTGAACTGTACTCACATAGGACTGTATTTACAGTAGACTGTATAGTTTACCGGGTAGGGAAGTGCTGCCCAAATTTCCATAGAATAGAGAACCCTCGCTAGAGCTTTATACTGATCTGATCTAGACATTGATAGACGTATTTGACTGATATATGTCGATACTCTGCGCGCGACATATTCAACTTGGCAGGTGGTTTTCGCCGAGAAGGTATGTGATTCTTCCTATACTCTTGAGCATGATATTTTAAAGAATATATATATAGTACGGTAGACGTACGTGTGTTAACTGAACGTAGTTATACGGCAATGTCTTTTGACTTAAGCCTGAATAATAAGAATCTTGAAGTATTCCAATGAATTAAGAAACCTTTTTGAAAGAAAAGTAATGCTTGGTTTTAAGAAAACTTAAGAGTTATACTAGCTTTATGGGAAGTTAGGTATAACGTCTTAAGAGAGATAAAAAGAATGGTTTATTAATTTTTGATGTTAAGAGACTTGATCTTAAAAGATAAGAGACTTGACTTAATTAAATTAAGATGAATTTTGTGTGAAACCTCATTCGTGAGTAATGAGTACTTGGTTTTTAAAAGGAATAATGTTTTACTGATTTCGGAAATCAGAATGAGTATCGACAAACCACAGCAGCGTTAATAAAGGAAAAAGTATTGAATACTAAATTATTATTAAAACCAGTAGAAACCTCCATCTGCATAGAAGCTAAGATGAGACAAAATGATATTTCCTAGATCATGGCTGCTTTAATAAGATTGTTATAAACAAGAATAACCTACTCACATATAAGGCATATGTTTCTCAAATATTTTTAAAGGAGAATTATATCATTAAGTGATTAAGACTATGAACTACGGAACCTTTCGAAAATGAGAAACTTGAGCATCTAAAATTAGGCAAACTTGAACGTTTAGAAAAGAATATTGTTACTTGATTTATAAAAAGGAAAGTGTTCTGGTTTACTTAAAAATGTTAGTCACTCTATTACTACGGGTATCGGGTGACCTTTATAAAAGAAATGGACCTCTTAAAGAATTAATGTATGTAGTACTTTGGAGATAGAACTTGGTTTTGTTAACGTAAACATTAAAGTACCTTGTGTGGTTAGCTTGTCTATGTTTTGCTGGTATTGGCCTTGTGATACCTTTCTGCTGGTTTGATAAGTACCCATGTTATGATACTACGTGTGTTAGTGTCTTGTGATGTTATTCTTGTTGTGCTTACGTTGTTAGACGTTAAGACCGTTGTACTGTTATTATATCACATACCCCCTTGACTTATTATACCGAGGGCTTGCCACCCTTGATGCGGGTCTATACGGCCTATGCGGTCTGCGTGACTATGCGGAGCAGCGGTATGCTCCAGGATTGATCATTCCGGGTGTATTAGCCCGATGCGGGGGATGCCCTATGCGGTCTGTGTGACTATGCGGTCTATTGAGACTATGCAGATTGCGAGTCGGCGAATGCGGGGTTAGCTACCCCGATGCGAGGAATACCTCACGCGGTCTATGTGTGACTATGCGACTGCGGAGTCGTGGTTAGGCATGCATAATGATACTATGGGCGATTGGCCTTGCTTCGATCATTCGCAGCCTAGGAAAGACCTGTTACAGTTTACTTATTATTGTTCTTGTTTGTGATATGGCACTTTGTGCAAATTGAACTAATTGTTTTTTTAAATGGTTTTAAATACTTTGATTTCATTTAAAGTACTTTACAGTTTCACATACTTGGTACCTGTTGTACTGACCTCCTTCGGGGGGCTGCGTTCATGCCGCAGGTAGAGGTACTCCTACTGTTGATCCCCGTTCTTAGGATCACCGTTTCAGCGTTGGAAAAGCTCCGTTTCTCCGGAGGCTTAGCATTTTGGTATGGTCCCCTGTCGTTGTAGGTATTTGCATTCAGGGGTATGGTGGGG
Organism: Przewalskia tangutica; assembly: GCA_029844215.1. Classification (NCBI taxonomy): domain Eukaryota; kingdom Viridiplantae; phylum Streptophyta; class Magnoliopsida; order Solanales; family Solanaceae; genus Przewalskia; species Przewalskia tangutica. The sequence continues at coordinate 881,383 of JAQGDG010000030.1, forward strand.
CCCTGTCCCGCCATTGTTGTTTTAAACTCTTAGAGGTCTGTAGTCCTGTTGTAAAGTTGGGATGTAACTGTTCATTTTGGGTATTTATATATATATGCCAAAGGGCAACTTTTCTCCAGATAAACATGTGTCTTCTTTACATTGTTTCATGATCGCTTATATTCCGACATTACTCGATGTTGTATCACTGGGTGCCCGGTAAGGCACCACGCCCTGTTTGGGTCGTGATACTTGAAGTACTTCTTGGTAGAAAATTATTCTCCAAGTATTTTTACTATTCCAAAATTACCTTAGCCTAAATACCTTGTAGTATTCCAAAGTTACCTCTATACTAAGAGTCTGGAAATACTACTATATTCCTTTAGTCACAAAACGAAACCTAGGGAAATCTTCATAGTTGGTTGAAGTACTAATTAGAAGTTGTGTAGAAACTTCTAAGGGTTTCTTGAAGCGGATTGGAGCGCATGCATAGGAGCTAAACGCCGTCAGATCGACATTTAATCTTGGATAATTTTGGGCTTATCTAGGTAATGATCTAACACCCCCTATAGTAATTGGATATTACATGTTGTAGTAATGTATAGTTGAGTATACTATATGAAGAATGAATATTGAAAAGGATTGAACTGTATTTACATTGGACTGTATTTACAGTAGACTTGTGTAGTATATCTGTGAAGTAGAATTGAACACGTCCGATTAGACGTGTAATCCTCTGGGAGTTGTTGGCCTGGTAGCGGGCCTGAGTAGAAGAGGATATTTGTCGGGTTACGGGGGGGAGGTGCTGCCGAATTTTCTGTAGAATATGGAACCGTGTATTTAAGAATATTCTACGATGGGATCTAGAAGTTAATAGACGTTTTGTGGCCTTATAGGTAGAAGTACTACGAGTAGTGTATTCTACTTGAAGGGTGGTAAAGACTAGCAAGGTTGGAGTACTTGGAGCAATTTGCTTATAGTCGATAACCGTCGTGAGGTATGTGAACCTCTTCCTATCTCTTCTTGTTACACCCCGTAACTCCAGGACATGTTTAAGAGAATGTACGTAAGGAACTCAAGACTTGAAATTAGTACGAAAGGAAGAATTGTTTTTCCGACGGAAAATCTTCCGAACGTCGGAAAGGAAAAATGTTCATTGGTGAGAATTAGGTTCTCAAAATGCATTAATTGAAGAGTATGGAACTTATTATCATTATGGAAATTTATTTTTACGGATTTGGTCGCGTGGGGCCCACCCGAGGAATTTTACATTTTTGTGGGGCCCACGAGGGTTACGGAAATTTATGGACGATTGAAAGATATCTCAATAGAAAGATTTCGGAAAAACGACGTTTTTACGTTAGTCACAAGGCGAAACCCTAAGGTGTTCTTCAACTTTGAAGTTGGAAATAGAAGAGGAGTTTTTCACAAGCTTCTAAGGGTCGCAAATAGCGGATTGGAACGTTAAGAAAAGGAGTTGGAGTTGCTAAGGATCGACTTAGGGTTTTGGAGCATTTTGAGCTTAAGAAGGTATTAATCTCCGTCTTACTATTATAATTCAAGATTTCATGTTGTAGTAGTTAGAAATGATCATGTGGATTATATTATGAAGAATGATATGTGTTATGGAATAGTTGGATGGAATCCGAAAGTTGCATGATTTAGCCTTTAAGATTTTAATTCAATTTAGTACTAGTTTAGTCGTCGCATGTTATCTAAAGAGTGGATTAAGGTGGTTATAATTGTTAAGTTGTTTATTACTATATAACATGCTAGACCTAAGAACTTGTATTGAAAAGGAATTGGAAAGGTTGATAAGTTGTTGCACTTTTGGCGAATTGACATTTGCATTGTGGACTAGTTTAATGTAATTTGTGGGCGGAATTTTACACGCCCCGTTAAGGCGTGTAATCCCCTTTGGTTAGCTGACTTGTTGGGCCTTAAATGTGGCGTGTTTGGTTATTGTATTCGCCTGAAAAAGGTGGCAAAGTATGTAAAACAAAGGAAGTCTTTGCCCGATTTTCCGTAGATTTTAGTGGCTTAGCACTTAGAATATTCTACGTTCGGCTAGAGGTTTATGGACGATTATGTCCAATTTAGGTTGAAGTACCAAGTATAGCGTATTCTACTTGACGGATGGAATAGCTAGCAAGGTTGAAGTACTTTGGAGCTTTTTGCTACTTGTCGATAATCGTCGCGAGGTATGTGAACCTCTTCCTTCCTTTGGCATGATTCTATGTATGAAATATACATGTAGTAGTATTTCATGATTCCGTCTACTCTTAGAAGTTAAGAGGTAGTTATGTTGGTTTACTCTATGTAAAAGCTACGTCTAAGAAATCCTAAGTTCTTACCGAGTCTTATGGGGGATGTTGGTAAGAGTCGTTAGGAAGTATTTGGAGTCGAGTTGACTTGGCTAATTTACGGCACGAATGAGAATAAGTATCGAACAAGCCATTGCAACGTTAATAAAGGAAAATGTAATGACAATTAATTATGTTAAAACAAGTAGAATTCTCCATCTGCATAGAAGCTAAGATAAGACAAAATTGTATTACATTTTCTAGATCATGGCTACTTGAATAAGATTGTTATAAATAAGTATAACTTAATCACAACGCACCAATGTATATGTTACTAATTTTAAAAGAGTTTACGTGATGAAGTTTTAAGACTTTGAAACTTGTTTTCTTAAAAGTTAAGAGACTTGAAGTATTTTGAAAGCTATGTGATTTGATTTGAAAGTATAAGTCTCTTGGTTATAAAGAGAATGAATTAGTTTAAGGCATAAAGTTAGTATGACGACTTTATGGGAAGTTGGTTATAATAACTTTATGGGAGGTTAAGAGAATGGTTTTCTTCAGTAGCATAAACAAGAAATGATTTGAAATAAAGAAGGGCAAATTGTTTTAAAGGTACCAATTGCTTAAGGTCTTTAAGAAAGAAGTCACTTGATTTAGAAGCCGGTAATTGTATTTCTAAAAAGGTATTGTGACTTGTCCTGAAAGGTAGAGATGACTTGATACTACGGTTGTTAGTATCTGGGAAGTTTTATTTGAAAAAGAGTCTTTCTAAAAGAGTAGAGGTGCGTAGTACGTTGGGTTAAATTCCCGGGTTTTATATGACATTATCGACCCAGAGATGGGCCGGGCAGTATACCTTTACGGGCAGACTATATGACATTATCGAACCAGAGATGGGTCGGCAAGATACCTTCACGCGCACTATATGACATTATCGACCCGAGATGGGCGGGCAAGATACCTTTACGCGCACTATATGACATTATCGACCCGAGAGATGGGCGAGCGATACCTGCACGCGCACTATATGACATTATCGACCCGCAGACGGGCGGGCAAGATACCTTTACGCGCACTATATGACATTATCGACCCGAAGATGGGCCGGCAAGATACCTTTAGGCGCACTATGTGACTTTATCGCGTCGATTTGGGACCGGCAAGATAGCGCCCTCCGTAAAGAGCCGGAGTAGGTTATGAAAGATAAGTAAGTTAGTTGGTAATAAGCTTAATGACTTCTCTTAAGTATGTACGTAAGATATGGCTACAACTCTTAATGGAATGGAAAAGATAATGACATCCAATTAAGTTCATAAGTGGTAATGACACGGCAGGATCTGGTATGTACTTTTTTTTACTTGCTCTGTCATTCTTTTATGATTATGATCTGTTTCTTGTACTTTATTTACATTCCATATTCGGTACCTATTATGCGGACTTTCCGAGGCTGCGTTCATGTCCGCAGGTTTAGGTACACAGTTATGGATCCGCGAGCTTAGGATCCTGGTTCAGCATTTTGAGATGGCTCCAATGTTCCGGAGTTGTCATGGCTATGTATATTCAGGGGTACGGCGGGGCCTTGTCCCGTCATAGTAGGTGTTCAAATCTTAGAGGTCTGTATTCACATGTGGGCTGGACTGGTTAGAATTGTAATTACATTTTTGGATAGTGTAAGCCCTTTTTGGGTGATTTATATTACGGCAGCCTTATCGGCTTTGCCTTGGTTTTAAGAAGAAAAAAAAATGTGTTACTTATTTTCCGCAGCAGTTTATTATGTTGTATGTTTTGAGGGTGCCCAGGTAGGGCACCAGTCGCGGCCCGGGGTCGGGTCGTGACAAAAGTGGTATCAGAGCAGTTAGTCCTCGGAAAGTGTCTACAGACCGTGTCTAAGTAGAGTCTTGATTATCGGTGTGTTGTGCACCACATCTATAATCAGGAGGCTGCAGGACATTTAGGATTGGTTTCCATTCTTCTCACTCTGAGATCGTGCGATAGAGCTGTGTAGTTAGGGTTGTCTCTCCTAACCGATTATATTGATTGCAGTACGAGAAAGACAGTGACCAGGAAGGACTATGCGGATTGCGTTTCCAGGTTGGTAATGATTATAGTATAGTTGGTATTGTGACATACACCTATACGGAGTTATGTATGAGGGTCAGACGCGTGTTGCCTAGAATGATTTTAGATTACCAAGAGTTTGTAAAGACTAACTAGATACCGAAGGTATGGAGCTTAATGAATTCTCGCCAAGGTCTTCTGTAGAAAGATTTATTATAGACCAAGAATAAGAGTTAAGTCGCGACGGTGGGGCGGGTGAGGACCTGTGCGGGTCGCCCCATAGCCTGGAATAGATTGGGATCAGTTGGTAGTAGTTCCGCTACGTGACAGGGTCACGAGGGTGCAAGGCCCAAGTCTAGTTAATTGTTTTACGAGTTCGTGGACGCGTTCCACCGGAACCAGGTCGTGAAGGCCGGAAATGGCCTTATATTGTTTTATAGAGTGACCCCAAAGATTAGAGGCCAAAATCGGTATGGAAGTTATGTATGTATGCTAGTAAGAGTTGGAAGTACGGAAGGAGTAGAGCCTGAATCCATTAGAACCTTTCGAGGTAACTACACCCGTGCATGTGTGGGGTGGTAGCTGAGCGGGAACATGAGGTTTTCCCGGTGATGATACAGTCGTCAGACCCTAGTAGACCTAGTAGAGAGGATTATGACTGACTTTGAGGTCATTATGAGTATGGGCTAGTTGGCTTCGTGAGTGCCAAGGTTGACGTCTTAGTTTAAGTTGTTATGTGGCCATGGGTGGCATATGTAGTATGAAGGGTGCAGTAGGAGGAGACTATGTCGCTATCTATTTAGATTGGACTCCGAAAGAACATTCGGGGACGAATGTTTCTAAGGGGGGAAGAATGTTACACCCCGTAACTCCAGGACATGTTTAAGAGAATGTACGTAAGGAACTCAAGACTTGAAATTAGTACGAAAGGAATAATTGTTTTCCCGACGGAAAATCTTCCGAACGTCGGAAAGGAAAAATGTTCATTGGTGAGAATTAGGTTCTCAAAATGCATTAATTGAAGAGTCTGGAACTTATTATCATTATGGAAATTTATTTTACGATTTGGTCGCTGGGCCCACCCGAGAATTTTACATTTTTGTGGGCCCACGAGGTTACTAAATTTATGGACGATTGAGAGGCGACACGTGGCACCCCCCCACCATAGTCTTGGACGAAATTTGCAAGGGTATAATGGTCATTGACCATCTTGGAAGATAAGTCTTGCTAGCTTGAGTTTGTTGACCAAGTCAACTTGCCACTTGTGCTTAATCCATGTGATTTTCATCTTAGCCACCCATTTGTTTAAGTCTAAGCCTTCCAAGGTGTTATTTATTCACTACACTAGTGCAAGACTAGTCTTGAACACTTAGAAAAAAATAGAGAGGTCTTGTTCTTGAGCTAAGTGCTCTCGGCTTTGTCTCATTTCCACACAAAAATTTTGTAGTTTTGATCCATTAGCCACAAGACTTTAACCCAAGGTCCCTAAGGGTATTGTAAGGATATCTCAATAGAAAGATTTCGGAAAAACGACGTTTTTACGTTAGTCGCAAGGCGAAACCCTAAGGTGTTCTTCAACTTTGAAGTTGAAAATAGAAGAGGAGTTTTTCACAAGCTTCTAAGGGTCGCAAATAACGGATTGGAACGTTAAGAAAAGGAGTTGGAGTTGCTAAGGATCGACTTAGGGTTTTGGAGCATTTTGAGCTTAAGAAGGTATTAATCTCCGTCTTACTATTATAATTCAAGATTTCATGTTGTAGTAGTTAGAAATGATCATGTGGATTATATTATGAAGAATGATATGTGTTATGGAATAGTTGGATGGAATCCGAAAGTTGCATGATTTAGCCTTTAAGATTTTAATTCAATTTAGTACTAGTTTAGTCGTCGCATGTTATCTAAAGAGTGGATTAAGGTGGTTATAATTGTTAAGTTGTTTATTACTATATAACATACTAGACCTAAGAACTTGGATTGAAAAGGAATTGGAAAGGTTGATAAGTTGTTGCACTTTTTGGCCGAATTGACATTTGCATTGTGGACTAGTTTAATGTAATTTGTGGGGCGGAATTTTACACGTCCTGTTAAGGCGTGTAATCCCCTTTGGTTAGCTGACTTGTTGGGCCTTAAATGTGGTGTGTTTGGTTATTGTATTCGGCCTTGAAAAAGGTGGAAAAGTATGTAAAAACAAAGGAAGTGCTGCCCGATTTTCCGTAGATTTTAGTGGCTTAGCACTTAGAATATTCTACGTTCGAAGCTAGAGGTTTATGGACGTATTATGGCCAATTTAGGTTGAAGTACCAAGTATAGCGTATTCTACTTGACGGATGGAATAGCTAGCAAGGTTGAAGTACTTTGGAGCTTTTTGCTACTTGTCGATAATCGTCGCGAGGTATGTGAACCTCTTCCTTCCTTTGGCATGATTCTATGTATGAAATATACATGTAGTAGTATTTCATGATTCCGTCTACTCTTAGAAGTTAAGAGGTAGTTATGTTGGTTTACTCTATGTAAAAGCTACGTCTAAGAAATCCTAAGTTCTTACCGAGTCTTATGGGGGATGTTGGTAAGAGTCGTTAGGAAGTATTTGGAGTCGAGTTGACCTGGCTAATTTATGGCACGAATGAGAATAAGTATCGAACAAGCCATTGCAGCGTTAATAAAGGAAAATGTAGTGACAATTAATTATGTTAAAACAAGTAGAATTCTCCATCTGCATAGAAGCTAAGATAAGACAAAATTGTATTACATTTTCTAGATCATGGATACTTGAATAAGATTGTTATAAATAAGTATAACTTAATCACAACGCACCAATGTATATGTTACTAATTTTAAAAGAGTTTACGTATGAAGTTTTTAAGACTTTGAAACTTGTTTTCTTAAAAGTTAAGAGACTTGAAGTATTTTGAAAGCTATGTGATTTGATTTGAAAGTATAAGTCTCTTGGTTATAAAGAGAATGAATTAGTTTAAGGCATAAAGTTAGTATGACGGCTTTATGGGAAGTTGGTTATAATAACTTTATGGGAGATTAAGAGAATGGTTTTCTTCAGTAGCATAAATAAGAAATGATTTGAAATAAAGAAGGGCAAATTGTTTTAAAGGTACCAATTGCTTAAGGTCTTTAAGAAAGAAGTCACTTGATTTAGTGGTAATTGTATTTCTAAAAAGGTATTGTGACTTGTCCTGAAAGGTAGAGATGACTTGATACTACGGTTGTTAGTATCTGGGAAGTTTTATTTGAAAAAAGTCTTTCTAAAGGAGTAGAGGTGCGTAGTACGTTGGGTTAAATTCCCGGGTTTTATATGACATTATCGACCCGATGACGGGTCGGGCAAGATACCTTACGTAGACTATATGACATTATCGACCCAGAGATGGGCCGGGCAGTATACCTTTACGGGCAGACTATATGACATTATCGCCCCAGACGGGCCGCAAAGATACCTTACGCGCACTATATGACATTATCGACCCGCAGATGGGCCGCGATACCTTACGCGCACTATATGACATTATCGCCCAGACGGGCCGGCGATACCTTTACGGGCAGACTATATGACATTATCGACCCAGAGATGGGCCGGGCAGTATACCTTTAGGGGCAGACTATGTGACTTTATCGCGTCCCAGTTTGGACCGGGCAGTATAGGCGCCCCTCCGTAAAGAGCCGGAGTAGGTTATGAAAGATAAGTAAGTTAGTTGGTAATAAGCTTAATGACTTCTCCTAAGTATGTACGTAAGATATGGCTACAACTCTTAATGGAATGGAAAAGATAATGATATCCAATTAAGTTCATAAGTGGTAATGACACGGCAGGATCTGGTATGTACTTTTTTTTACTTGCTCTGTCATTCTTTTGTACAGTTATGATCTGTTTCTCGCATTTTATTTACATTCCATATTCGGTAATTTGTTATCGACCCCTTCGGGGCCGCGTTCATGTCCGCAGTTTAGGTATTACGATTATGGATCCGCGAGCTTAGGATCCTGGTTCAGCATTTTGAGATGGCTCCAATGTTCCGGAGTTGTCATGGCTATGTATATTCAGGGGTACGGCGGGGCCTTGTCCCGTCATAGTAGGTGTTCAAATCTTAGAGGTCTGTATTCACGTAAATGCTGGATCGTTAGAATTGTAATTACATTTTTGGATAGTGTAAGCACTTTTTGGGTGATTTATATTACGGCAGCCTTATCGGCTTTGCCTTGGTTTTAAGAAGAAAAAAAAATGTGTTACTTATTTTCCGCAGCAGTTTATTATGTTGTATGTTTTGAGGGTGCCCAGGTAGGGCACCAGTCGCGGCCCGGGGTCGGGTCGTGACACTTCTAGCATGATTGTTGTGAACTATGTAGTACGGTAGACGTACATGTGCTAAATGAATTTGGTTGGTTTAAAACATAAGGTGTTATAACGACTTTAAGGGATGTTTGCTATAACAACTTTATGTAGGTAAAGAAATGGTTTGTGTTAAACAGTTGTGAAACCGCTTTTATGAGAAATGAGTAATTGGGTTTTAAAAGGAATAATATTATATTGATTTCGGAAATGAGAATAAGTATCGAGCAAACCACTGCAGCGTTAATAAAGGAAAATGTATTGACAAATTAATTACTATTAAAACCAGTCGAAACCTCCATCTGCATAGAAGCTAAGATAAGACAAAATTGTATTACATTTCCTAGATCATGGCTGCTGTAATAAGAATCATTATAAACAAGCATTAACTTTCTTAAATTTCCAAAGTAAGGAACTGAATTCCTAAAAGAAAAAGAGACTTAAGATATTGGAGAAGTGTTTTGGTCTAAAAAGAAGGCATGGTATTGTCTAAATTTGGTTTAAAAAGAAAGTATGGAAGTTGTTTTGGTTTACTTAAATATTAGTCACTCTATTTTGATAATACGGGCATCGGGTGACCTTTGTAAAAGAAATGGATCTTTTAAAAAGAATTTAACGTACGTAGTACATTGGGGGTTAAAACTCGAATTTGTTAAAATAAATGAAAGTCTATGAGCACGTTGAACTTGCCTATGCTTGTTGTGATAGCCTTTGTTGTGCAAGTGTTTTGATTCTGTGCTACCGAGTCTCTCGATGGAGGGTCGGCTATCTGGTTGATTGATGGACATACTGACACGATGGGTGGCACACGGGTATGCTTCCACTATATTGATCCTTTTGGACATACTGACACGATGGGTGGCCCACGGGTATGCTTCCATTAGGAGTGTTATCTTGTTATTTACTTTGGACATACTGACACGTTGGGTGGCCCACGAGTATGCTTCCATTATGATTGTTACATTGTTATTTTCTTTGGACATACTGACACGTTGGGTGGCCCACGAGTATGCTTCCACTAGGAGTGTTATATTGTTATTTCCTTTGGGCATACTGACACGATGGATGGTCCACGGGTATGCGTCCATTAGGATGTTTCCATGGCCATGCTTATACCGAGGTAAGATGCCGGGGCATGCGGCCGTTGTGCGGGTTAAATTCTCGGGTTATATTTGAGTGATGACTTTGAGGGCGTGAGTCCCTGACTTGACATGACTGCTTTTATGTTGTAAACTGTAGTCTGGTTATCATACATGTCTCGTGTTTTATTTAGACTGTTGTGATTTCATTTACAGTATTTTCAGTTTCACATACATGGTACCTGTTGTACTGACCTCCTTCGGGGGGCTGCGTTCATGCCGCAGGTAGAGGTACATCGGTTGTTGATCCTCGCTCATAGGATCACAGTTCAGCGTATTGGGAAGCTCCGTTTCTCCGGAGGCTTATCTTTTGGTATGTTTCCCTGAGTCGTAGGTTCTTGTACATTCAAGGGTATGGCGGGGCCCTATCCCGTCATAGTTGTTGTTACATTCTTAGAAGTGCAGTAATCTTGTTGTGGCGGGGTTGTAAAGGATATCGCTGTTCAACTTCTGTATATATGCAAGAAAACCGTTTTGGTTGCTTTGCTTTATTATCATATCTCTTGTTTCATGTTTAAGTTTTTATTTCCTGATTTTCTCGATGTTGTATCACTAGGGTGCCCGGTAAGGCACGATCCACGGGCCGGATCGGTCGTGACAAAAGTGGTATCGAGCGATTAATCCTCGGAAAGTGTCTACGACCGTGTCTAGTAAGTCTTGATTATCGATGTGTTGTGCACCACATCTATAATCGAGGAGGCTGAGACATTTAGGATTGATTTCTATTCTTCTCACTCTGAGATCGTGCCTTAGAGCTGTATTATAAGTTGGACCTCTCTGACGTATTTCGTTTTTACCAGTTATGCCTCCGCGCAAGGCAACCCGGGACCAGAAGGGCAAGCAGCGGGGAGGCCGCTAGTAGGATACTGAGGAGTGCGGCGCAGGCCTGGACATTACCTGAGATAGTGTTTCAGACGGCGAGTTTTGCGATGCCGCCGGCGCCAACAGAGTTTAGAGCGCCGTGAGGCTCACGAGACCTCGAGACTGCGCCTCGATCCACGGCACAGGAGAGAGTTAAGTACAAAGAGATGGCCCGATTACTAGCGGGATCGTGGCGGACATGAGGATAAATTTGGATCACGGCGATTCGAGTAGTACCGTGGTTCACGAGGTCATATAGTTTGAGGCGTGGGACTTTACGGCCGCGACCGCGAGTTTTATGGGTCGAGGCACGAGGATGATCCGCAGGAGTTCATCAAACAATTACTGACGGATCGTGAGTGATCGAGGCCGGAGACCGAGTCGGTGACGCCGGTTCGCGGTGCGTGATCCGCGATCGGTGGTTTGATTCGTGGGAGCTGTCCTGGGGAGAGCATGCACTTCCAGCAGTATGGGACGAGTTCTCAGAGGCATTCCTCACACATTTCTTGCCCCCACAGATGAGGAGGGCTCGGGCCGACAGATTTTTGATGTTGAGACATGACGGGCGTACGGTTCGGGAGTACAACGTGGAGTTCGACTCGTTGGCCCGATATGTTCTAGCGTTAGTGGAAAATATGGAGGACAGAGTGCACCACTACGTCACGAGACTCGATGACTACTTGGCAGAGGCTTTCTCGGGTGTAGCTCTTCAGCCGGGCATGGACATTGCCCGCATGCAGGCTTATGCACTTGGGTGTGAGGAGCGGAGAGGTCGACGGAATGGCCGGATCAGCGAAGAGGGCGAGCAGCGAGGTCTTTTGGCGACTTTCGAGGCGGACCGCCTGGCCAGACTAGTTATGCGCCTCCGCCCGATCTGAGCGATCCTCCACGATCTTGTGGCATCGAGTATTCGGGGCGGTCGAGGATCCAAGGTTGATTTTGGGAGGCGGGGTGTTAGCGGTGAAGCCACCCCTACCTCGTTGTGGCTGTTGTGGTAGGCTCCATTGTGGGGAGTGTCGTGCTAGTTTGGGAGTTTGTTGTTATACCCCGTATTTCCAGAGTATGTACGTGAGCGCGTACGTATTATAATTTGAGCCTTAAAGTTGGCTAGTTTCGAAATTTGTACACAAGTGCCGAAAAGAGTCGTTTCCGATGAAACGTTTCCCACGACTTTCGTAGGAAAATTCCGGCTATGTCATTAATAATTTTGCGGATTTTTCCGAGAGGCGAAACATTTTGGACCAACGAGAGGCGACATTTGTCACCTCTAATTGGAAGAAGTGGACTGACGAAATGGGCAAGTTGGCACGTTTTTGTGCATTGTTTTGGTCAAGGAGTTGGTAGGATATTTTGTGTAGATGGATAAGGTAGCACATGGCTAAATCTTGGCCTTACACTTGCTATGCACTTGTCTTCATCTTGGCCATTGGTTGGCCTTCACTTGACCTATAAATACCCTCTAAGTTGAAGACTTTCTTCATCAAAACTTGAGCAATCTATCTAAGTCTCAAATACTCCCTCCCTCTTGTCTTGCTATCGTCCAAAGTCCTCCCCCCTTTGAGCAAGGCCTTGGCGAGCCTCCCCCTTTGTGGTGCACTGGCCAGGAAGTGCCCCCTAGCCTAGTTGTCTCGTATAAATACCCCTTGTTGTGGTATAGAAATACTCTCCTAATATTGTTATAATGTCCAAATACCTTGGCCCATATACCTTGTAGTATTTCCCAAGGTTACACCTATACTAGCCCAGAAAATACCATTATACTTTCCTCACTACAAAAACGAAACCTAAGTAAATCTTCACCGTAGTTGAAGTGTTAAGTAGAAGTTGGTTATAACTTCTAAGGGTTGTTTGGAGCGGGTTGGAGCGCGGAGTAGGAGCTAAACCTTGCTCGGGATCGACATATAAACTCGGATAATTTTGGGCTTATCGAGGTAAACATTCTTAACCTTCATTTGTAATTGGAAATTACATGTTGTAGGAGTATATAGTTAAGTATACTATATATAGATGAACATAGTTGTGCGGCAATGTCTTTTGACTTAAGCTGAATTATACTTACAGCAATGTCTTGCGACTTAAGCTGAATTTAAAGAAGAGCGAACTATAATTACATAGGGTGTATTCGTAGACTTGTGTAGTATTCTTTGTGTAGTAGAGTTGTACGTCAGGTTAGGCGTGTTAACCCCCACTGGTTGGCTTGGTAGCGGCCTCGCTAGAGAGGAGATTTCTGCTGTTGCGGGGAGGTCTTTGCCAATTTTACGTAGGATATTCTCCATTGAGATCTAGATGTTAATAGGCGCCTTGTGGCCTCTATAGGTTGAAGTACTACGTTTGGCGTGATCTACTTGGCTTAGGAGTAGCCAAGCGGTTTGAGGTACTTGGAGCGTTTTGCTATTAGTCGATAATCGTCGCGAGGTATGTGAACCTCTTCCTATCTGTTCTAGCATGATATGTGTATAACTATGTAGTACGATAGACGTACCTGTGTTTAATGTATTTGGTAGTTTGAAACATAAAGTGTTATAACGACTTTATGTAGGTAAGAAAATGCTTTGTGGTTTCAAAGTGCAGATTTGACTTATAACGGATTTGATGTGTAGTAATAAAGAACTTGAAGTGTTTCGAAAAGACCTTTTTAAAAGAAGAGTAACACTTGGCTTTGAAAACATAAGAGTTGTACTAGCTTTATGGGAAGTTAGGTATAACGTCTTAAGAGTGATAAAAGGAATGGTTTACTGATTTCGGAAATCAGAATGAGTATCGACAAACCACTGCAGCGTTAAGAGAGGAAAATGTATTGAATAATGAAGTATGGTAGTAAAACCAATAGAAACCTCCATCTGCATAGAAGCTAAGATAAGACAAAATGATATTACATTTCCTAGATCATGGCTGCTTAATAAGATTGATTATAAACAAGAATAACCTACTCACATATAAGACATATGTTTCTCAAAACGTTTAAAGGAGAATTATGTTTTAAAGGATTTAAAACTATGAACTACGAAACCTTTTCTAAAATGAGAAACTTGAGCTTTTGAAATTAGGCAAACTTGAACGTTTGGAAAATAAGGTTGTTACTTGATTTTACAAAGGAAAGCATTTTGGTTTACTTAACAAAGTTAGTCACTCTATTTTTATACTACGGTATCGGGTGACCTTCGTAAAAGAAATGGATCTTTAAATGAATTTAACGTACGTAATACTTTAGGGTTAAAATCCGGACTTTGACATAAAATGAAAGTACCTTGATTTGTGTATAACTTGCCTATGCTTTTGTTATGAAACTTGACCATGTTACGTGTGATAGCCTTGTTGTGTAAGTATTGTGTTCTACTCAACTACCGGTTCATCCAGGAATGTATTTCACTTGATTCTGGTTCATCCGGAATGTATTTCACTGATTCACGGTTCATCCGAATGTATTTCACTTGATTACGGTTCATCCGGAATGTATTTCACACGACACGGTTCATCCGAATGTATTTCACTTGATTACCGGTTCATCCGAATGTATTTCACTTGATTACGGTTCATCCGAATGTATTCACTTGATTACGGTTCATCCGGAATGTATTTCACTTGATTACCGATTCATCCGAATGTATTTCACTTGACTCTGGTTCATCCGGAATGTATTCCACACGTTTATATCGGGTCCATAAGATGGACCGAGACTGATATACGTATCACATGATTTGTACCTAGGCTGGCGGTGATGAAGGAGTTCCACGGGCATGAGGATGACTTTGAGGCGTGAGTCCCTAACTTGACATGATCTTTTATGTTGTGAATCGTAGTTTGGTTATCATACATGTCTCTGTTTTATATAGACTATTATGATTTCATTTACGATATTTCTGATTTCACATACTTGGTACTGTTATCGACCTCCTTGGGGCTGCGTTCATGCCGCAGTAAAGGTACATCATTATCGATCCCCGCTTGTAGGATCACATTTCGTGTTGGGAAGCCGTTCCTTGGAGGCTTATCTTTGGTATGTTACCACCAGTGCAGGGTTCTGTACATTCGGGGTATGGCGGGCCTGTCGTCATAGTTGTTATCACTTCTTAGAGGTGTAGTTGTTATACCCGTATTTCCGGAGTATATGCGTGGGACGTACGTAGAAAATTTGAGCCTTAAGTTAGGCAAAGGACCGAATTTGGGCACAAGTGCCGAATAGAGTCGTTTTTCGAAGAAAACGTTCCACAGCTTTCGTAGGGAAAATTCCGGCTATGTCATTTATAATTTTTGCGGATTTTTCCGAGAGACGAAACATTTTGGACCAACGGGAGGGTGACATGTGTCACCCTCACATTGGAAGCAAATAGGGTGGCTTGGACGATTGGGCGTCCAAGAGGATTGGTTGGCCTTGGCCGATTGGTCCCTCCTTTTGTGCCTTGTTTTGTGGCTTGTTTTGTGGAGTGTTTTGTGGAGTGTTTTGTGGGTGCACTTGGCTTGATCTTGGCCTTACACTTGCCTTGCACATGGCTTGATCTTGGCCATTGGTTGGCTTTTGGTTTTGCTATAAATACCCCCTAAGCTTGAAGACTTCATTCATCCAAAAACTTCCAAGTCTTGAAACCCTCTCCTCCCTTCTTGTTGTGCTAGCCGAGAGCTTCCCCTCCCTCCCCCTTTTCGTGAGGCCTAGTGGCCGAGAGGGTACTACCCCCCCCTAGTGGCCTTGTGGCCGAGAGCATACCCCCCCCACGTTGGAGTGTTCTCGTGAGGTACCCCCCCCTTGGTAGAAAGTTGTCTTCCAAGTATTGTTATAATGCCCAAAATACCTTGGCCTTATACCTTGTTGTATTCCAAAAGTTACCTCTATACGTAGAGCCCGAAATACTACCTTTTTAGTCTCAAACCGAAACCCTAAGGAATCTTCATTGTTAGTTGAAGGATTTAAGTAGAAGTTGGATAGAACTTCTAAGGGTTGTTTGGAGCGGGATGGAGCACCCGGAGTTGGAGCTAAACATTGCTAAGGATCGACATTTAACTTGGATAATTATGGGCTTATCGAGGTAATTATCTTGTCCCTCTATTGTAATTGGAAATTACATGTTTGTTAGAATATATAGTTGAAGTATACTATATATGGAACTATACTTAGTATTCGGCAATATCTTTTGACTTAAGCTCAAGAATAAAGAAAAGAATCAATCAGTATTTACATAGATCAGACATGAGACTTGTGTAGTTCTTGAGTAGGATGGTGCACGTCAGGTTAGGCGTGTAAACCCCCGGTTGGCTTGGTAGCCTACTCGATAGAGGAGGAGATTTACGCTGTTGCGGGGGGGGGAGGTGCTGCCGAATTTTCTGTAGAAAGATAGAACTTGTGTTTTGGGGTTAATAGACGTTTGTGACCTTTATAGGTGAAAGTACTAAGAGTAGCGTATTCTACTCGAGGAGTGGAAAGGGCTAGCCAGGTTGTAGTACTTGGAGCATTTTGCTTTGTCGATAAATCGTCGCGAGGTATGTGAACCTCTTCCTATCTCTTCTAGCATGATATGTGTGAACTATGTAGTACGGTGACGCGTACGTGTTAACTGTGTTTGATTGTTCTTAAAACATAAAGTGTTATAACGGCTTTATGGGAAGTTGGTTATAACAGCTTTATGAAGGTAAGAAAATACTTTGTGGTTTTAAAAGGTAACTGATGTGAATTATAACTGGCTAGTTATAATAAAGAACTTGATGTATTTCAAAAGATTTATAAATCGTTTTGGAAGGGAGAGTAACACTTGGTTTTAAAAGGTTTTAAAAGAGTTATACTAGCTTTTTGGGGAGTTAGGTATAATGTCTTAAGAGAGGTAAAGAAAATGGTTTCTCGATGTTAGAAGTTAAGAGACTTGATCTTATAAGATAAGAGACTTAACTTATTTGTTTTAATGTGAATGTTTGTGTGAAACCTCATTCGTGAGTAATGAGTACTTGATTTTATTTAAAGGGATAATGTTTTCTTGATTTGAAATCGAATGTGTATCAACGGACCACTGCAGCGTTAATAAAGGAAAATGTATTGAATAATGATGAATTGTATTAAAACCAAGAGAAACCTCCATCTGCATAGAAACTAAGATGAGACAAAATGATATACATTTTCTAGATCATGGTCAGTAATAAGAATGTTGTAAACAAGAATAGCCTACTCACGTGAGACATATATTACTCAATTGTTCTAAAAAGGAATCAAGTGATTAAGTTTGGGAACTATGAAACCATTTGAAAATGAGAAGCTTGAGTAATTGAAACTAGGCAACCGGAACTTAGGAAAGAATGTTGTTACTTGATTTTGAAAAGGGAATGTGGGTTGGTCATTCTAATACTACGGTATCGGGTGACTTTTATAAAAGTAATGGATCTCTTTAAAAGAACTTAACGATGTAGTACTTTGGGGTTAAAACCCGACTTTGGCATAAAATGAAAGTACTTTGAGTTGTTGTGAAACTTGCCTATGCTTGTTGTTGTGAAATTTGCCTATGCTTGTTGTTGTGAAACATGTCTATGCTGGTTGTTGTGAAACTTGCCTATGCTTGTGATGATAGCCTTTGTTGTGCAAGTGTGGTATTTACGTATTACCGCGTCTCGATGTAGGCCGTTGACTTGTTAGGAACTTACTTGGACGTCTTTGGCGGTGATGGAGAATTCCACGGTATGTTTCCATTTTGATTCTTTGTCTTGTTGATGTCACATGGGCATGTCTACACCGATGCGAGATTCCGGGCATCGCGCCATGCGGCGGTTGATTACCGATATATGGTTATTACCGCAACATGGGCGTGTCTACACCGACGCAGATTCGGGGCATGTGGCCACGCGCGGGGTTGACCACCCAAATATATTGTTATTGAGGTTACATGGGCATGTCTACACCGTCGCGATTCCGGGCACGTGGCCACGGCCTTGTTATTATTGTTGCATCATGGATATGTCTACACCGTCGCAAGATTCCGGCACGCGCCATGATGCGAACATGATGGATGTTGTGGCGTGAGACCCATAGTTATATTTGAGTGGTGACTTTGAGGCGTGAGTCCACGACTTGATCGCTTTTATGTTGCGTCTTGTATTTTGGTTATCATACATGTCTCCACGCTTTTAGGCTATTATGATTTCATTTACTGATTTGACGTTCACATACTTGTACTGTTATCGACCTCCTTCGGGCTGCGTTCATGCCGCAGTAGAGGTACATCGATCGTGGATCCCCGCTCTTAGGATCTCATTTCAGTGTTGAAAGCTCTGCTCCTTGGAGGCTTATCTTTGGTATGTTTCCACGAGTTGTAGGTTCTGTACATTCGTGGTATGGCGGCCCTGTCCGTCATAGTTGTTGTAAATCTTAAGTGCATGCTTGTTGTGGCGGGGTTTGTAAAAGGACAACTGTTCGGGTTTTTGTGTATATCTTGAAGGCAATCGCTTTGGTTGCCTGTTTATTTATTATATCTCTTGTTTCATGACTCGTGTTTCATTTTCCGCTGGTTTTCTCTGATTTTGTATCACTAGGGTGCCGGGTAAGGCACGATACGGCCCGGTTCGGGCGTTACAAAGTGGTATCGGAAGCGATTAGTCCTCGGAAAGTGTCTACGCATCGTGTCTAGTAGTCTTGATTATCGGTGTTGTGCACCACATCTATAATCGTGAGGCTATAGGACATTTAGGATTGGTTTCATTCTTCTCATTCGAGATCGTGCCTTAGAGTCGTGTTGTAAGTTGGACCTCCGACGTGTTTCGTTTTACCGATTATGCCTGCGAAAGGCAACCGTGGCCCGAGAGGCAAGGCAGCCGGCGGAGCTGCTAGTGGGATTCGAGGAGTGCAGGCGCAGCCGGTCGATACGAGTAGTGCTTCAGACGGCGAGTTCTGCGACGCCGCCAGCACCAGCAGAGTTTAGAGCCGCAGCAGTGGCTGCTGAGACTACAAGATACGAGCCTCCAGCCCCATGCAGAGCGGGAGATGGGTCACGAGAGATGGCCCGATTATTGGCGAGTTGTGGCGAGATATGAGATAAGTGGGCCGGACGCAGTTAGCCAGCCCAAAGAAGACTGTAGTGCACCCGAGGCGCGGTTTGAGGCTACGGATTTCCTTAGTTGTAGCCGCACGAGTTTTACTGGTCGAGGCCGAGGATGATCCGCAGGAGTTCATCCGTCGATTGCAGAGGATCACGCGGTGATCAAGGCTTCAGAGATCGAGTGCAGTGACATTTGTTCGCATCGGCCGCGTGATACCGCGATCGATTGGTTTGACTTCGTGAGCTCTCCCGGGAGAGCATGCACTTCCACCGTTTGGGGACGAGTTTTGAGGCCTTCGCACATTTCTTGCCTCTACAAATGAGGAGGGCTCGCCGGCAGATTTTTGATGTTGAGGCGAACAGCGCGTCTGATTGGGAGTACAATGTGAGTTCGACTCATTGGCGTATGTTCCCGCATTAGTAGCTAGTATGGAGGATCGAGTGCACCGATATGTTACTGGCTCGATGATTACCTAGCGTAGAGTTGTTCGGTGTTTCTTCACCGCATGGACATTGCCCACATTCGAGCTCATGCACTGGGTGCGAGCGCGCGATCGACGGTGGACCGCTTTCCAGGAAGGCGCCAAGACGGCCGGATATTTTGGCGACTTTCGAGGCGGACCGCCACAGAGAGACTAGTTATGTACCTCGCCATTGCGAGTGGTCCTCCGCAGCCTTCGGGACCTCAGGATATTGAGAGCGGTCGTGGCTCCTGTGTTTGAGATGTTCGGGAGTAGGGTGTTGGCGGACGCACCCCTACCTCGCGGTGGTCGATGGTAGACCGCATTTCGAGTGTCGTAGTACCAGGAGCTTGTTATTCTTGCGGCCAACAGGCCATATGACGAGAGACTGTCCGACTGTGGTAGGTAGATAGCACGACTACTAGAAGTTGCGGGCCACGGTAGAGGTCGCGGTGGAAGTTCTCGCTTTAGCGGTCCTTGAACCGCCTAGTTTGGTATATCCTTAACCCGTAGATACTTGTATGTATTGATGTTAATGATGTGTTAAGTGTTATGTTCGGATAGCTTTGTGCTATAGTGTGATTTGAAAATCGTTAGTGTGAGATGGAAGTGGTAGCTTCCATGATGTGTTCCGTGTCGGCGAGCGGAAGTTGGCGCTACATGGTCGGGTTGGGGCCATGTTGCGGGCCAACCCGCCCCGCTTCGAGGAAGGTCAGCTCGTGGTCCCGCCAGTGGCGGTCACGAGGTGCTAGGCCCAAGTTTAGATGACCATCGTATGAGTTCATAGATATGTTCGACCGAATCGGTTCGTGAAGGCCGAGAATGGCCTTAGAGGAAATCGAGGTAGTAAGATGACCAAGTTTGGAGGTAGTAACTCCAAGGGTTGGAAACAAACGTTGACGGAAGTGTGGTACGGATACTAGAAAGAGCTCGAGTGTTCGAGAAAGTGCGACGAGATAGGGAGAAGTGAACGTGTGTGATCGTTTCTTTTGTGAAATGTAGGTGCGAAGGGAGTATATTTTAGACCTCAGGTAAGGGGTTTTTGTGATGATTATAGGTGTTTCCTCGTTGACTTGGGTTTAAGTATTGGTGCGTTTGTTATTTTTATGGCCAGGTGTGGCATGATCGTTTCGTGATATAGCGATGAAGGCTATACTAGCGCATGTTTGTGTTGAGACTTGAGAAGGAACATTCGGGACGAATGTTTCTAAGGAGGGGAGAATGTTATACCCCGTATTTCCGGAGTATGTACGTGGGGCGTGCGTGAAAATTTGAGCCTTAAGTTAGGCAAAGGACCGAATTTGGGCACAAGTGCCGAATAGAGTCGTGTTTCGACGAAACGTTTCCACAGCTTTCGTAGGGAAAATTCCGGCTATGTCATTTATAATTTTTGCGGATTTTTCCGAGAGACGAAACATTTTGGACCAACGGGAGGGTGACATGTGTCACCCTCACATTGGAAGCAAATAGGGTGGCTTGGACGATTGGGCGTCCAAGAGGATTGGTTGGCCTTGGCCGATTGGTCCCTCCTTTTGTGCCTTGTTTTGTGGCTTGTTTTGTGGAGTGTTTTGTGGAGTGTTTTGTGGGTGCACTTGGCTTGATCTTGGCCTTGCACATGGCTTGATCTTGGCCATTGGTTGGCTTTTGGTTTTGCTATAAATACCCCTGCTCAAGACATCATTCATCGAAAAACTTCCAAGACTTGAAACCCTCTCCTCCCTTCTTGTTGTGCTAGCCGAGAGCTTCCCCTCCCTCCCCCTTTTCGTGAGGCCTAGTGGCCGAGAGGGTACTACCCCCTAGTGGCCTTGTGGCGAGAGCATACCCCACGTTGGAGTGTTTTGAGGTACCCCCTTGGTAGAAAGTTGTCTTCCAAGTATTGTTGTAATGCCCAAAATACCTTGGCCTTATACCTTGTTGTATTCCAAAAGTTACCTCTATCGTAGAGCAGAAATACTACCTTTTAGTCTCAAACCGAAACCCTAAGGAATCTTCATTGTTAGTTGAAGGATTTAAGTAGAAGTTGGATAGAACTTCTAAGGGTTGTTGGAGCGGGATGGAGCACCGGAGTTGGAGCTAAACATTGCTAAGGATCGACATTTAACTTGGATAATTATGGGCTTATCGAGGTAATTATCTTGTCCTCTATTGTAATTGGAAATTACATGTTTGTTAGAATATATAGTTGAAGTATACTATATATGGAACTATACTTAGTATTCGCAATGTCTTTTGACTTAAGCTGAAGAATAAAGAAAAGAACTGAATCATTTACATGGGGTGTATTCTGATGAGACTTGTGTAGAGTTCTTGAGTAGGATGGTGCACGTCCGGTTAGGCGTGTAAACCACTCGTTGGCTTGGTAGCCGCCTCGATAGAGGAGGAGATTTACTGTTGTGTGGCGGAGAGGTGTCTTCTGAATTTTCTGTAGAAAGATAGAACTTGTGTTTTAGGGTTAATAGGCGTTTGTGACCTTTATAGGTGAAAGTACTAAGAGTAGCGTATTCTACTCGAGGAGTGGAAAGGGCTAGCAAGGTTGTAGTACTTGAGCATTTTGCTTTTGTCGATAAATCGTCGCGAGGTATGTGAACCTCTTCCTATCTCTTCTAGCATGATATGTGTGAACTATGTAGTACGGTAGACGTACATGTGTTAACTGTGTTTGATTGTTCTTAAAACATAAAGTGTTATAACGGCTTTATGGGAAGTTGGTTATAACAGCTTTATGAAGGTAAGAAAATACTTTGTGGTTTTAAAGGTAAGCGATGTGAATTATAAGCGGCTAGTTATAATAAAGAACTTGATGTATTTCAAAAGATTTATAAATCGTTTTGGAAGGAGAGTAACACTTGGTTTTAAAAGGTTTTAAAAAGAGTTATACTAGCTTTTGGGAGTTAGGTATAATGTCTTAAGAGAGGTAAAGAAAATGGTTTACTGATGTTAGAAGTTAAGAGACTTGATCTTATAAGATAAGAGACTTAACTTATTTGTTTTAATGTGAATGTTTGTGTGAAACCTCATTCGTGAGTAATGAGTACTTGATTTTATTTAAAGGGATAATGTTTTACTGATTTGGAAATCGAATGTGTATCAACAGGACCACTGCAGTTAATAAAGGAAAATGTATTGAATAATGATGAATTGTATTAAAACCGGTAGAAACCTCCATCTGCATAGAAACTAAGATGAGACAAAATGATATACATTTTCTAGATCATGGTCTTTGTAATAAGAATGTTGTAAACAAGAATAGCCTACTCTCACGTGAGACATATATTACTCAATTGTTCTAAAAAGGAATCAAGTGATTAAGTTTGGGAACTATGAAACCATTTGAAAATGAGAAGCTTGAGTAATTGAAACTAGGCAAACTGGAACTTAGGAAAAGAATGTTGTTACTTGATTTTGAAAAGGGAATGTGGGTTGGTCATTCTAATACTACGGGTATCGGGTGACTTTTATAAAAGTAATGGATCTCTTTTAAAAGAACTTAACGTATGTAGTACTTTGGGGTTAAAAACCCGGACTTTGGCATAAAATGAAAGTACTTTGAGTTGTTGTGAAACTTGCCTATGCTTGTTGTGAAATTTGCCTATGCTTGTTGTTGTGAAACATGTCTATGCTTGTTGTTGTGAAACTTGCCTATGCTTGTGATGATAGCCTTTGTTGTGCAAGTGTGGTATTTACGTTACCGCGTCTCGATAGAGGTTGACTTGTCGGGAACTTACTTGGACGTCTTGGCGGTGATGGAGAATTCCACGGTATGTTTCCATTTTGATTCTTGTCTTGTTGTTGATGTCACATGGACATGTCTACACCGTCACGATTCCGGCATGCGGCCACGCGGCCGTTGATTACCGATATATGGTTATTACCGCAACATGGGCGATCTACACCGTCTGAGATTCGGGGCATGTGGCGTGCGGCGGTTGACCACCCAAATATATTGTTATTGAGGTTACATGGGCATGTCTACACCGTCGCGATTCCGGCATGTGGCCACGCGGCCTTGTTATTGCATCATGGATATGTCTACACCGATGCGATTCCGGCACGCGCCATGATGCGAACATGATGGATGTGGTGGGCGTGAGACCCATAGTTATATTTGAGTGATGACTTTGAGGGCGTGAGTCCCTGACTTGACTGCTTTTATGTTGCGTACTGTATTTTGGTTATCATACATGTCTCCTGCTTTTAGGCTATTATGATTTCATTTACAATGTTTGACAGTTTCACATACTTGGTACCTGTTGTACTGACCTCCTTCGGGGGGCTGCGTTCATGCCGCAGGTAGAGGTACATCGGTCGTGGATCCCCGCGTTTAGGATCTCATTTCAGCGTGTTGAAAGCTCCGTTCTTCGAGGCTTATCTTTGTATGTTTCTGAGTTGTAGGTTCTTGTACATTGGGGTATGGCGGGCCCCGTCCGTCATAGTTGTTGTAAATCTTAGAAGTGTAATCACTAGGTGGGAGGTTTGTAAAAGGACAAGCTGTCGGGTTTTGTGTATATCAAGGCAAATGGTTTTGGTTGGCCTGTTTATTTATTATATCTCTTGTTTCATGACTCGTGTTTTATTTTTCCGCTGGTTTTCTACGATGTTGTATCACTAGGGTGCAGGGTAAGGCACGAACGTGCGGGCCGGTTGGGCGTTACAAAGTGGTATCGAGCGATTAGTCCTCGGAAAGTGTCTGCACCGTGTCTAGTAGAGTCTTGATTATCGGTGTGTTGTGCACCACATCTATAATCATGAGGCTATAGGACATTTAGGATTAGTTTCCATTCTTCTCATTCTGAGATCGTGCCTTAGAGCTGTGTTGTAAGTTGGACCCTCTGGCGTGTTTCGTTTTTACGATTATGCCTGCGAAGGCAACCAGGGGCCCAGAAGGGCAAGGCAGCCGAGGAGGCGCTAGTGGGATTCAGAGGAGTGCGAGCGCGAGCACTGGTCGACTGAGTAGTGCTTGACGGCGAGTTCTGCGCGCCGCCCGACCAGTGAGTTTAGAGCGGCGGCGCTGGTCACGAGACTCTGATACTGAGCCTCCGCCCCATGCAGGCGGGAGATGGGTCACGCGAGAGATGGCGATTATTGGCGAGGTTGTGGCGAATATGAGATAGGCCGGACGCAGCAGTTCAGCCCAAAGCAGACTGTAGTGCACCCGAGGCGATTTGAGGCTACGGATTTCTTAGTTGTAGCCCTTTGAGTTTTACTGGTCGAGGCCGGAGGATGATCCGCAGGAGTTCATCCGTCGATTCTGCAGAGATCGTGCGGGTGATCAAGGCTTGAGACCGAGTGCGTGACATTTAGTTCGCATCGGCTGCGTGATACGCGATCGATTGGTTTGACTTCGTGGGAGCTCTCCGGGAGAGCATGCACTTCCACCGTTTGGGACGAGTTTTCGGGGCCTTCCGCACATTTCTTGCCTCTGCAAATGGCGAGGGCTCGCCAGATTTTTGATGTTGAGGCGAAGCGCGCATTCGGGAGTACAATGTGAGTTCGACTCATTGGCGGTATGTTCCCGCATTAGTAGCTAGTATGGAGGATCGAGTGCACCGATATGTTACGAGGCTCGATGATTACCTAGCGAGAGTTGTTCGTGTTTCTCTTCAGGGCATGGACATTGCCAGCATTCGAGCTCATGCACTGCGCGGCGAGCGCAGATCGGCAGTGGACGCTGCCACAGGAAGGCCAAAACGGTCGGATATTTTTGCGACTTTAGAAGCGGACCGCCTCGTGGCAGACTAGTTATGTACCTCCGCCATTGCAGAGTGGTCCTTCGCAGCCGTTGGGATATTCAGGAGCAGGTCAGGGCTCCCAGGTTTCAGATGTTCAGGGGAGTAGGGGTGTTGGCCAGATGCAGTCACCCCTACCTCGGTGTGGTCGATGTGGTAGACCGCATTTCGGGGAGTGTCGTAGTACCAAGGGAGCTTGTTATTCTTGCGGTCCAGCAGGCCGTATGGCGAAAATGTCGACCGGGGTAGCGCTGGTAGGATAGCACAGACTACTAGAGCAGTTGCGGGCCACGGTAGAGGTCGCGGTGGAAGTTCCCAGTTTTAGCGGTCCTTGAACCGCCTAGTTTCAGGTATATCCTTAACCCTGTAGATACTTGTATGTATTGATGTTAATGATGTGTTAAGTGTTATGTTCGGATAGCTTTGTGCTATAGTGTGATTTGAAAATCTGGTTAGTGTGAGATGGAAGTGGTAGCTTCCATGATGTGTTCCGTCGGAAGCGAAGTTGGCGCTCTGATGGGTCGGGTTGGGGCCATGTTGCGGGCCAACCAGCGTCCGTTCGGAAGGGTCAGCTGTGGTCCTCGGTGGCGAGTCACGAGGGTGCTAGGCCCAAGTTTAGATGACCATCGTATGAGTTCATAGATATGTTCGACGAATCAGTTCGTGAAGGCCGAGAATGGCCTTAGAGGAAATCGAGGGTAGTAAGATGACCAAGTTTAGAGGTAGTAACTCCAAGGGTTGGAAACAGAAGCGTTGTGAAGTGTGATACGGATACTAGAAAGAGCTCGAGTGTTAGAAAGTGCGACGAGATGGGAGAAGTGAACATGTGTGATCGTTTCTTTTGTGAAATGTAGGTGCGAAGGAGTATATTTTAGACCTCGGGTAAGGGTTTTGTGATGATTAGAGTGTTTCCTCGTTGACTTGGGTTTAAGTATTGGTGCGTTTGTTATTTTTATGGCGGTGTGGCATGATCGTTTCGCGTATAGCAGTGAAGGCTATACTAGCGCATGTTTGTGTTGAGACTTGAGAAGGAACATTCGGGACGAATGTTTCTAAGGGGAGAATGTTATACCCCGTATTTCCGGTATGTGCGTGGGGCGTGCGTAGAAAATTTGAGCCTTAAGTTAGCAAAGGACCGAATTTGGGCACAAGTGCGAATAGAGTCGTTTTTAAATGAAGCGTTTCACGACTTTCGTAGGAAAATTCCGGCTATGTCATTTATAATTTTTGCGGATTTTTCCGAGAGGCGAACATTTTGGACCAGCGGGAGGGTGGCATGTGTCACCCTCGCATTGAAGCAAATAGGGTGGCTTGGGCGATTGGGCGTCGAGAGGATTGGTTGGCCTTGGCGATTGGTCCCTCCTTTTGTGCCTTGTTTTGTGGCTTGTTTTGTGGAGTGTTTTGTGGAGTGTTTTGTGGGTGCACTTGGCTTGATCTTGGCCTTGCACATGGCTTGATCTTGGCCATTGGTTGGCTTTTGGTTTTGCTATAAATACCCCCTAAGCTTGAAGACATCATTCATCCAAAAACTTCCAAGTCTTGAAACCCTCTCCTCCCTTCTTGTTGTGCTAGCCGAGAGCTTCCTCCTCCCCTTTTCGTGAGGCCTAGTGGCCGAGAGGGTACTACCCCCTAGTGGCCTTGTGGCCGAGAGCATACCCCACGTTGGAGTGTTTTAGGTACCCCCTTGGTAGAAAGTTGTCTTCCAAGTATTGTTATAATGCCCAAAATACCTTGGCCTTATACCTTGTTGTATTCCAAAGTTACCTCTATCGTAGAGCAGAAATACTACCTTTTAGTCTCAAACCGAAACCCTAAGGAATCTTCATTGTTAGTGAAGGATTTAAGTAGAAGTTGGATAGAACTTAAGGGTTGTTGGAGCGGGATGGAGCACCGGAGTTGGAGCTAAACATTGCTAAGGATCGACATTTAACTTGGATAATTATGGGCTTATCGAGGTAATTATCTTGTCCTCTATTGTAATTGGAAATTACATGTTTGTTAGAATATATAGTTGAAGTATACTATATATGGAACTATACTTAGTATTCGCAATGTCTTTTGACTTAAGCTGAAGAATAAAGAAAAGAAGCTGAATCGTATTTACATAGGGTGTATTCTGATGTAGACTTGTGTAGAGTTCTTGAGTAGGATGGTGCACGTCCGGTTAGATGTAAACCACCCGTTGGCTTGGTAGCCGGCCTCGATAGAGAGGAGATTTCTGTTGTGGCGGGGGAGAAGTCTTGCCGAATTTTCTGTAGAAAGATAGAACTTGTGTTTTGGGGTTAATAGTCGTTTGTGACCTTTATAGGTGAAAGTACTAAGAGTAGCGTATTCTACTCGAGGAGTGGAAAGGGCTAGCAAGGTTGTAGTACTTGGAGCATTTTGCTTTTGTCGATAAATCGTCGCAAGGTATGTGAACCTCTTCCTATCTCTTCTAGCGTGATATGTGTGAACTATGTAGTGCGGTAGCGTCATATGTGTTAATTGTGTTTGATTGTTCTTAAAACATAAAGTGTTATAACGGCTTTATGGGAAGTTGGTTATAACGACTTTATGAAGGTAAGAAAATACTTTGTGGTTTTAAAGGTAGCGATGTGAATTATAAGCGGCTAGTTATAATAAAGAACTTGATGTATTTCAAAGATTTATAAATCGTTTTGGAAGGGAGAGTAACCCTTGGTTTTAAAAGGTTTTAAAAAGAGTTATACTAGCTTTTTGGGGAGTTAGGTATAATGTCTTAAGAGAGGTAAAGAAAATGGTTTACTGATGTTAGAAGTTAAGAGACTTGATCTTATAAGATAAGAGACTTAACTTATTTGTTTTAATGTGAATGTTTGTGTGAAACCTCATTCGTGAGTAATGAGTACTTGATTTTATTTAAAGGGATAATGTTTCTGATTTGGAAATCGGAATGTGTATCAACAGACCAAGCGGCGTTAATAAAGGAAAATGTATTGAATAATGATGAATTGTATTAAAACCGGAGAAACTCCATCTGCATAGAAACTAAGATGAGACAAAATGATATACATTTTCTAGATCATGGCTCTTTGTAATAAGAATGTTGTAAACAAGAATAGCCTACTCTCACGTGAGACATATATTACTCAATTGTTCTAAAAGGAATCAGTGATTAAGTTTGGGAACTATGAAACCATTTGAAAATGAGAAGCTTGAGTAATTGAAACTAGGCAAAGCGGAACTTAGGAAAAGAATGTTGTTACTTGATTTTGAAAAGGGAATGTGGGTTAGTCATTCTAATACTACGGTATCGGGTGACTTTTATAAAAGTAATGGATCTCTTTTAAAAGAACTTAACGTATGTAGTACTTTGGGGTTAAAACCGGACTTTGGCATAAAATGAAAGTACTTTGAGTTGTTGTGAAACTTGCTATGCTTGTTGTTGTGAAATTTGCCTATGCTTGTTGTTGTGAAACATGTCTATGCTTGTTGTTGTGAAACTTGCCTATGCTTGTGATGATAGCCTTTGTTGTGCAAGTGTGGTATTTACGTGTTCTGGCGTCTCGATAGAGGCCGGTTGACTTGTTGGGAACTTACTTGGAGCGTCTTTGGCGGTGATGGAGAATTCCACGGTATGTTTCCATTTTGATTCTTGTCTTGTTGTTGATGTCACGTGGACATGTCTACACCGATCTGATTCCGAGCATCGCGGCCATGCGTGGGTTGATTACCGATATATGGTTATTCTTGCAACATGGGCGTGTTTACCGTCGCGATGTCGGGGCATGTGGCCCGGTAGGGTTGACCGCTGATATATTGTTATTGAGGTTACATGGGCATGTCTACACCGTCACGATGTCGGCGTGTGGCCATGCGGCCTTGTTATTGTTGCATCATGGATATGTCTACACCGTCACGATTCCGGCATGCGCCGTGATCACGAACATGATGGATGTTGTGGCGTGAGACCCGTAGTTATATTTGAGTGGTGACTTTGAGGCGTGAGTCACGACTTAGCTTTTTATGTTGCGTCTTGTATTTTGGTTATCATACATGTCTCACCTTTTTAGGCTATTATGATTTCATTCTGATGTTGTGATTCACATACTTGGTACTGTTGTGACCTCCTTGGGCTGCGTTCATGCTGCATGGTAGAGTGCGTGATCGTGGATCCCGCTCTTAGGATCTCATTTGCGTGTTGGAAAGCTCCGTTCCTTGGAGGCTTATCTTTGGTATGTTCCACTGAGTTGTAGGTTCTTGTACATTCGGGTATGGCGAGCCCTGTCCGTCATAGTTGTTGTAAATCTTAGAGGTCTGTAGCACTGTTGTGGGCAGGGTTTGTAAAAAGGACAAGTGTTCGGGTTTTTGTGTATATCTTTGACAGCTTTGTTTTGGTTGCTGTTTATTTATTATATCTCTTGTTTCATGACTCGTGTTTTATTTTTCCGCTGGTTTTCTCTCGATGTTGTATCACTAGGGTGCAGGGTAAGGCACGATGATAGGCCGGGTTCGGGCGTTCTGATGTATCTTGTTATGGCGAGTCCGTAAAAGGATAAGCTGTTCGTATTTATGTATATATCTGAAGGCGCTATTTTAGTTGGCCTGTTTACTTATCATGTCTCTTAATTCATGTTCATGTTTTTATTTCCGCTGATTTTCTCTGATGTTGTATCACTAGGGTGCCCGGGGTAAGGCACCAGTCACGGGCCCGGGTTCGGGTCGTGACAAAAGTGGTATCAGAGCAGTTAGTCCTTGGAAAGTGTCTACAGACCGTGTCTAATAGAGTGTTGATTATCGGTGTGTTGTGCACCACATCTATGTCGGGAGGCTGCGGGACATTTAGGATTGGTTTCCATTCTTCTCATTACGAGATCGTGCCTTAGAGGTGTGTGATAAATTGGACCCTCCAGCGTATTCCCTTCCTTTACCGATTATGCCTCGCGTAAAACCTTGAGCCCGATAGGCAAAGCGATCGAAGGAGCTGTTAGTGAGATCTGAGAGTGCGAGGCGCAGCACGTCGATGCACGAGCAGTGCTTCCGGCGGCGGGTTTCACGACGCCGACCAGCGAGTTTAGGCGCGGCGATGGCTGCTGAGACTACTGATACGAGCCTCGGTCCGGCTGGAAGCGAGATGAGATGGGCAAGAGATGGCGATTCTGGCGAGGTCGTGGCAGATATGAGGATAGTGGATCACAGCGATTCCGGCCAGAACACCCGTATTTCACCCCCGAGCAGACAGTTTGAGGCTACGTGACTTTCTGAGTTGTAGCCCTCCAGTGTTCTATGGATCGAGGCGAGGCGACCCTCGGGAGTTTATCAAGCGACTCTGCGGATCGTGAGTGATTAGAGCCTCGAGGCGATCGGTGGTATTGGGTTCACATCACCATGCGTGATCTGCGATTGGTAGTTTTGATTCGTGGAGCTGTCGGGAAGAGCATGCACTTCGGCCGTATGGGACGAGTTCTCAAGAGGCTTTTCTTGCACATTTCTTGCCCCAGATGAGAAGGGCTCGGCCGGCAGATTTTTGACGTTGAGCGGGGCGGGCGGGCGGTTAGAAGTACAATGTGGAGTTCGACTCATTAGCTCGGTATGTTCCCCAGTAATGCGATATGGAGGGCCAGTACACCGCTCGTCACCGGGCTGGATGATTACTTGGCGAGGCATGCGGAGTAGCTCTTGGCCGGGCATGGACATTGCCCGCGTCAAGCTCATGCGCTAGGATGTGAGGCACGAGAGGTCGACGGAATGGCCGAGATCGTGAAGATGGCGAGCAGCGAGGTCCTTTGGTAACTTTCGAGGCGGACCGCCTCGCCGATCTAGTTATGTACCTCCACCATGCAGTGGTCCCCGGTCTTGGGGCGTTCGTATTCGAGCTGGTCGAGCTCGGGCTTAGTTCCGGGTATACGTGAGTGCTAGCGGGATTCATGTCCCTCACTGCGCGATGGCAAACATCATCCCGGGAATGTCGTCTTTCTCGGTGCTTGTTTCACTGCGGCCGTCGAACGTGTGGCGAGATGTGCTTATAGGAGAGTACCGGCAGCGCGGCCTCCGGATCGATGGCGGGTTCATCGCCTTCTACTTATGCCTGCGGCGGACTTATGATTAGAGTGGGCGGTAGCCAGGTATATCCTTAACCTCTAGAGGCTTGTATGTTTTGATGTTATGTTAATGTGTTAAGTGTTATGTTCGGATAGCTTTGTGCTAAAATGTGATTTAGAACACAGTTTGGGGAAAAGGGTAAGCTGGGGTGAGAACATGATGAACCTTAGAATATTACAATTTGAGACCTTAGATGTAAGGCCGCTGAGTACAAGATTTTGCAGTGATCCTTGTCAGTGCATTTTATGCAGAATGTATTGTGTGATAAGTCCTGGGTTGGGTAAATGAAAGTGGTATCTTTCATGATGTGATTTAGCAAGATTGTTCGTGTCGGAAGCGAGTTGGCGCGACGATGGGTCGGGTTGGGGCCGTGTTGCGGGCAACCCGCGGCTTTGTTCGAGTGGGGTCAGCTCTGGGTGGTCCCGCCGGTGGTAGGATCACGAGGGTGCTAGGCCCAAGTTTAGATGACCATAGTATGAGTTCGTGGATTTGTTATACATGAAGCGGATCGTGAAGGCCTGAATTGGCCTTTAGGAAGATTGAGGCTAGTAAGATAACCAAGTTTGGAGGTAGTGACTCCAAAGTTAGGAAAGCGAAGTGTGGTGCGTATACTAGAAGAGTTCAAGTGTTAGAGAAGAGTCTGACGAGTAAGGGTAGAGGCGAGCATGTATTGCGAGCATAGATATCTTTTTCTTGTGAAGGGAGAAGGTGCGAAGGATGTATATTTTAGACCTCGGGGATCGCATGCGATCCGGTACCATTTGTTGGGTCACGGGTGACACTAGAACCTCGCGGCAAAGTGACAAAAAGTTTGTGATGTTAAAGGTGTTTCCTCGTGGACTTGGATATAGGTATTTGCGTGCATGTGTTGTTTAAGTGGCGGTTGTGGCGTTGGGAACTTATTAGAAGAACTTTATCGTTATCCGTCTTGAGAAGGAACATTGGTGAATGTTTCTAAGGAGGAGAATGTTATACCGTATTTCGGTATATGCGTGGTAGCGTCGTATTATAATTTGAGCCTTAAAGTTGGCTAGTTTCAAAATTTGTACACAAGTGCGAAAGAGTCGTTTCCAGAAAGCGTTTCCACGACTTTCGTAGGGAAAATTCCGACTATGTCGTTAATAATTTTTGCGGATTTTTAGAGGCGAAACATTTTGGACAGCGAGAGGCGACACTTGTCACCTCTAATTGGAAGAGTGGATGGACGAAATGGGCAAGTTGGCACGTTTTTGTGCATTGTTTTGGTCGAGGAGTTGGTAGGATATTTTGTGTAGATGGATAAGGTAGCACATGGCTAAATCTTGGCCTTACACTTGCTATGCACTTATGTCTTCGTCTTGGCCATTGGTTGGCCTTCACTTGACCTATAAATACCTCTAAGTTGAAGACTTTCTTAAATCCAAAACTTGAGCAATCTATCTAAGTCTCAAATACTCCCTCCTCTTGTCTTGCTATCGTCCAAAGTCCCCCCCTTTGAGCAAGGCCGGCGAGCCTCCACTCCCTGTGGTGCCACTGGCCAGAAGTACCCCACTGCCTAGTTGTCTCGTATAAATACCCCTTGTTGTGGTATAGAAATACTCTCCTAGTATTGTTATAATGTCCAAGTACCTTGGCCCATATACCTTGTAGTATTTCCCAAGGTTACACTTATACTAGCCCAGAAAATACCATTATACTTTCCCTCGATCCACAAAAAGCGAAACCACTAAGTAAATCTTCACCGTAGTTGAAGTGTTAAGTAGAAGTTGGTTAGAACTTCTAAGGGTTGTTTGTCACGACCGGTCGGGCGTGGTAGTGCCTTACCGGGCACCTGGTGATACAACATCAGTGTCAGCGGAACATAAAGCGTCTGAGACATATTATGAAATATGAAACAATAATCTGAGAAAAACTTGCCTTTTGGCATAAATATAACCAACAACTTTTTCAACATGAACAGTTTAATCCTTTTTACAAACCACACTTGCAGTACTACGGACCTCTGAAGTAATCACGATAACAATGGCGGGACGGGGCCGCCATACCACGAATGTAAACACCTACAACAGCGGTATGCAGCTGATAAGCCTCGGAAAGCGGAGCTTTCCCAACGCTGACTGACCAAGGCGAGGATCAATGGCGGTATGTACCTTTACTGCGGCGTGACGCGGCCCCGAAGTCGGTACAGCAGTACAGTATGTGGCGAAAATAAATCGTAAATGAAATCATAGTAGTCTATACAAAGCGGAGACATATATGATAGCAAACTCTGATTCACCATAAATAGCGATCATGTCAAGTCGAGGACTCGCGCCAGTCATCACTCAAATTTAACAATGGGTCTCACGCCCGCAACATCAATCGTGCGTGGAATACCTTCGCCAGCTGGCGATTTATGATATACTGGCACCGAGGAATACATGAACACGAGTCCCTGTGTCCTAATAAAGCGATGCGGGGTAAATGCGAAGGCATAGCCAGCTACTAACACCAGCATGCAACAAGGTCATAAAGCGTGTCATGATATCTGTCTGGGCATCGCATGATAAAAGCTGGTCACTGCCCGCGATATCAAATGTGCGCGTCTAGCCACAGAACTCTCGCGACTCGCGTAGGCCAACCTCATAGGCGCGTGAGGTATAACCCCGCGTCGGTAGCTACTCCGGCGTAAATCTGGACTCGCGATCCGCGTGGCCTGACCGCGTGACCACGAGGGCGTAAACTAACACGGAACTCCGTAGTTCGCGTGGATCCACTGGACGCGTAGGTATTCTCGAATCATGGTCCCGGACCGCTGAGTCTACCCGCGTCGGAGGCGCAACCTCGGACCAAGTCAAGGTGAGTGGTACAATACCAACATGGTGATAGTCAAACAACTTTAAAAGCGCGATCGAGGAAAACCCGCTTTACACTAACATCACGAGATACTAACACCGTGGCGTCTAGCAGGTTTATCAAATCAACAAGAAAGTATCACAAGGCCAATACAATCAAGTTATTCACACATGGTATTTTCTACTAACAAGTTCGGGTATCTATCCCCAAAGTACTTCACACATTAAATCTTTAAAAGATCTGTTTCTTTCCATAAGTCACCTGATACGTAGTATAAAATAGAGTATCCTTTTTAAGAAAACCAAAACTCTTACCTTTGTAAAATCAAGTAACAACATTATTTTCCAAGCGTCGAGTTTGCCTAATTTCAAATGTTCACGTTTCTTATTTTAGAAAGGTTTCGTAGTCATAGTCTTATTCATTTAAGAATATAATTCTCTTTTAAACAATCGGAGAAACATAAGCCTTATATGTGAGTAGGATATTCTTGTTTATAACAATCTTATTACTGACCGTGATCTAGGAAATATCATTTTGTCTCGTCTTAGCTTACATGCGGATGGAAGTTTCTCTTTGGTTTTAATAATACTTAATTATTCAATACATTTTCCTTTATTAACGCTGCAGTGGTTTGTCGATACACATTTCTGATTTCCGAAATCAGTATAACATTATCCCTTTTTGAAATCAAGTACTCATTACTCACGAATGAGGTTTCACAAAATTCATATAATTCATTTAAGTTAAGTCTCTTATCTTACAAGATCAAGTCTCTTAACTTCTAAAATAAATAAATCATTCGTTTTATCTCTCTTGGCGTTATACCTAACTTCCCGTAAAGCTAGTATAACTCTTAGCTTTAAAACCAAGTATTACTCTTCTTTTAAAAGCAGTTCTTAATTCTCTTGAACTCTTCAAGATTATTATTATTCGGGCTTAAGTCAAAAGACATTGCCGTACAACTATGTTCAATTAATACGATGCGTCTGCCGTACTACATAGTTATACACATATCATGCTAGAAGAGATAGGAAGAGGTTCGCATACCTCGCGGCGATTATCGATTATTAGCAAGCGCTCGCGGCTATAACGGCTAGCTTGGTCCATTCTCGAAGTAGCACGTACTGCTCGCGAACATTCAACCTATACGAGTTACACAAGTCTATCAGCGTCTAGACTACTCGGTAGAATAAATCTGAATGCGAGATCCTACGGGAAATTGGCGGCCTTCCTGCAGTCAAATTACACAAGTCTCATGTCTGATCTATGTAATTCTGATTCGATTCGATTCTTGAGCTTAAGTCGAGACATTGCCCTGGCTATGTTGATTATATATATAGTATACTTGACTATATATTCCTACAACATGTAATATCCGATTCTGATAGGGACAAGATAATTACCTCGATAAGCCCATAATTATCCAAGTAAAAATGTCGATCCTTAGCAGCGCTTAGCTCCGCTCGGGTGCTCGACCCGCTCAAACAACCCAGAAGTCTCTGACCTCTTAATACTCGACCAACTATGGAGATTTTCCTTAGGGTTTCGGTTTGAGACAAAAGGACATCTGGTAGTATTCCGGACTACGTATAGAGGTAACTTTGGAATACTACAAGGTATACGGCTAAGGTAATTTGGGCATTATAACAATACTTTGGAGAGTATTTCTCAACCAAGGGTGGGGGGTGTGTTACACGAGAACAACACTCGAAAGAGAGGGTGTTCTCGGCTAATGCTCATGAGGAGGGTTTCGGCCAAGGCCTTCCTGAGGGAGAGGGCTCTTGGGCGAGAGTCAGCAAGAGGAGGAGAGGGTTTCAAGACTTAGAACAAGTGAAGAGTGGATGAAGAAGTTCATCACAAGGGAGTATTTATAGGTCAAGTGAAGGCTGACCAATGGCGAAGATCTAGCCAAGTGGGGGCAAGTGGAGGCGAGATATGCCCAAGTGCCCCTAGACCTACTCGCTAAAACCTCACAAATATCTACACAAATATCTACGACACTTGCCGCTCAATCGGCCTATCCCGGCCGGAGTCCGCGGCGAGAGGGTGCCAAGTGTTGCCCTCGTTGGTCCAAAGCGTTTTGTCTCTCGGAAAAATCCATAAAAATAAGAAAAGACATAGCGGAATTTTCCCTGCATGAAGTTATGTAAAGCGTTTAGGTCGAAAACGACTCTAGGGTGTTGTGCCTGAATGCCATTCGGCGAGCCACTAGGCGGGGTGACGCGTGTCACCCTCTGTTATTAAAATAAAACATCTTAGAAAAATATCCTGATGGCCAAAATCTCAAAAACAAAGTGGGCCCATGGCAGTAAATTTCTCGTGGGCCGGTGACCATTCAGAAAATAAAATTCCATAATTCTCAAATATTCGGAAGTCAGAATACCAAATCTGGAATCAATTCCCGTTAACGAACCTTTTCCTTCACAAAAAGCGGAAACTTTTAGTGGAAAAATCACTCTTTCTTCGCTCCAATCTTTACATGCGTATTCTAAATGCGTGCGTCCTCGCATAAATACCACTGTAACTATGGGGTATAACATGTTTGGAGGCGGGTTGGAGCGCCGCGGAGTAGGCTAAACACCTTCTTTCGGGATCGGCGTATAAACTCGGATAATTTTGGGCTTATCGAGGTAAACATTCTTAACATACATTGTAATTGGAAATTACATGTTGTAGGAGTATATAGTTAAGTATACTATATATAGAAATGAACATAGTTGTGCGGCAATGTCTTTTGACTTAAGCTGAATTATACTTACAGCGATGTCTTGCGACTTAAGCTGAATTTAAAGAAGAAGCGAGCGTAATTACATGGGGTATTCGTAGACTTGTGTAGTATTCTTTGTGTAGTAGAGTTGTACGTCCGGTTAGGCGTGTTAACTTCCCCAGTTGGCTTAGTGGCGGCCTCATAGAAGGAGGAGATTCTGTTGTTGCGGGGAGAGTCTTTGCGAATTTTACGTAGGATATTCTCCATTGAGATCTAGATGTTAATAGGCGCCTTGTGGCCTCTATAGGTTGAAGTACTCGTTTGGCGTGATCTACTTGGCTTAGGAGTAGCCAAGCGGTTTGAAGTACTTGGGCGTTTTGCTATTAGTCGATAATCGTCGCGAGGTATGTGAACCTCTTCCTATCTATTCTAGCATGATATGTGTATAACTATGTAGTCGATAGGCGTACATGTTTAATGTATTTGGTAGTTTGAAACATAAAGTGTTATAACGACTTTATGTAGGTAAGAAAATGCTTTGTGGTTTCAAAGGGTAACCGATTTGACTTATAACGGATTTGATGTGTAGTAATAAAGAACTTGAAGTGTTTGAAAAGACCTTTTAAAGAAGAGTAACACTTGGCTTTGAAAACATAAGAGTTGTACTAGCTTTATGGGAAGTTAGGTATAACGTCTTAAGAGTGATAAAAGGAATGGTTTCTTGATTTGAAATCGAGAATGAGTATCGACAAACCAACTGCGGCGTTAAGAGAGGAAAATGTATTGAATAATGAAGTATGGTAGTAAAACCGGTAGAAACCTCCATCTGCGTAGAAGCTAAGATAAGACAAAATGATATTACATTTCTAGATCATGGTGCTTAATAAGATTGATTATAAACAAGAATAACTACTCGCATATAAGACATATGTTTCTCAAGCGTTTAAAGGAGAATTATGTTTTAAAGGATTTAAAACTATGAACTCTGAAACCTTTTCTAAAATGAGAAACTTGAGCTTTTGAAATTAGGCAAACTTGAGCGTTTGGAAAATAAGGTTGTTACTTGATTTTACAAAGGAAAGCATTTTGGTTTACTTAACAAAGTTAGTCACTCTATTTTTATACTACGAATTATCGGGTGACCTTACGTAAAAGAAATGGATCTTTAAAAGAATTTAACTTACGTAATACTTTAGGGTTAAAATCAGGACTTTGACATAAAATGAAAGTACCTTGATTTGTGTATAACTTGCCTATGCTTTTGTTATGAAACTTGACCATGTATTCGTGTGATAGCCTTGTTGTGTAAGTATTGTGTTCTACTCGACTATCGGTTCATCAGAATGTATTTCACTTGATTCTGGTTCATCAGGAATGTATTTCACGATTAGGTTAAATCAGGAATGTATTTCATGATTAGGTTCATCCAGGAATGTATTTCACTGATTAGGTTCATCCGTGTGTATTTCACTTGATTAGGTTCATCCGAATGTATTTCACTTGATTAGGTTCGTCAGGAATGTATTTCACGATTCTGGTTCGTCAGGGAATGTATTCATGATTAGGTTCATCAGAATGTATTTCACTTGACTCTGGTTCATCAGGAATGTATTCCACGCGTTTCTATATCGGGTCCATAAGATGGGCGAGACACATTATCGTATCACGTGATTTGTACCTAGGCTGACGGTGAGAAGGAGTTCCACGGGCGTGAGGATGACTTTGAGGCGTGAGTCCCTAACCCGACATGGCTTTTATGTTGTGAGCGTAGTTTGGTTATCATACATGTCTCTGTTTTATATAGACTATTATGATTTCATTTCTGATTTTCTGATTTCACATACTTAGTACTGTCTTGACCTCCTTGAAGTGCGTTCATCTGCGAGTAAAGGTACATCGTGTCGATCCGACTTGTAGGATCACATTTCGTGTTGGGAAGCTCGTTCCTTGAGGCTTATCTTTGGTATGTTACCACAGTGCAGCAGGTTCTTGTACATTCGGGTATGGTGGGGCCACATCGTCATAGTTGTTATCCTTCTTAGAGTGCATGTAATCTTGTTGTGGCGATGCGTAAAAGGATAATTGTTCGGGTATTTATGTATATATCTTTGAAGGCAAGCTGTTTTGGTTGGCACATTTTACTTATCATGTCTCTTAATTCATGTTCGTGTTTTTATTTCGCTGATTTTCTCGATGTTGTATCACTAGGGTGCAGGGTAAGGCAGTCACGGGCCGGGTTCGGTCGTGACATTTGTTTTACATGCGGCGGCGAGCCCGTTTCTGACGTCCGGCCGGAGGTAGCAGTGGGATAACACGAATCTGGGATCTATGGCTGGTTCGTCACCTACTGACTATCGCCTGCGAAGTGAGGCCTATGATTAGAGTGAAGCGGTAGATCTGAGTATATCCTTAACCTACAGAGATTTGTATGCTTGATATGATGATTTTATTATTGTGTGCTATATGCGGATGGCGTTGTGTTATTTGTGAGTTAGAAAACATGGTTAGTTGAAAGGATAAGTATGGGGGCATGGAAAGTGTGAACCTTAGAATATTTCACGTCGAGACCTTAGATGTAAGGTCGTCTCGAGTAGAAGATTTTGCGGGTGATCCTTGTCGGAGAGCATTATATACATAGGGTGTACCGTGGGATAATTCCTTGGGTTGTGTAAGATGAAAGTGGTAGCTTCGGGACTTGAATAGGTAAGATTGTTCGGATCGGGAACAAGAGTTTGGCGCGATTATGGGTCGGGTTGAGGACCGTTCGCGGAGTCGACCCATGACCGGTTTGGGGTGGGAGTCGGTTCGAGAGTCCCGCCGGTGGTAGGATCACGAGGTGCAAGGCCAGTTTAGGAACCCGTCGTGCGGGTTCGTGGATGCGTTCGACGAGAATCGGATCGTGAAGGCGGGAATGGCCTTAGAGAAGTGAAGCTAGTGAGATGAACAAGTTTGGAGGTAGTGACTCAAAGTTTTGGAAAGCAGGCGATGGTAGTATGGAGCGTGTACTAGAGAGAGAGTTGGGT
Source organism: Przewalskia tangutica (assembly GCA_029844215.1). Classification (NCBI taxonomy): domain Eukaryota; kingdom Viridiplantae; phylum Streptophyta; class Magnoliopsida; order Solanales; family Solanaceae; genus Przewalskia; species Przewalskia tangutica. The sequence continues at coordinate 920,859 of JAQGDG010000030.1, forward strand.
GTGCGAGAGAAAGTGCGGCCAGTAAGGAAAGAAGTGAACGTGTGTTAGCAGAATAAAAGAGATCATTTTGTTGTGAAGTGAAGGTGCGAAGGGAGTATCTTTTAGCCCTTGGGTAAGAGCTTTACGTGATGATAGAGGTGATTCCTCGTGGACTTGGAATTTAGTATTTCTTGCGTGTGTTATATTTTGTCAGTGTGGCATGATTGGTTTAAGTAAGTATAGTAGTGAAGACTATCTGGCGCGGTATGTTTGGAGACTTAGAAGGAACATTGGGACGAATGTTTCTAAGGTGGGAAGAATGTTACACCGTAATTCCAGTATGTATGTGAGGACATACGTGCAAGTGTAAGAACGAAATTGTGAACTTTCGGCGGAAAGATTCGAACGCTTGTGAAGGAAATTCTACGTTTTAATATTTTAACGATTTGGATTTTTAGAGATGAAATATTTTGGACGATAGGAGGAGGCGACATGTGGCACCCTTAGGTGGCATGGTTGGACGAAATGGTGGGCAAGGTGGCCAAGTCAATAAGTCAAGTCTTGCAAGTTAATTCTTTGGGATAGTGGGGTTAGGTAGGGCGTTTTTTTGTGTGCTAGTGGAGGCCATGGCTCTTTGTTGTGGGGACATATGTCCCGATATTGTGGTGGACATATGTCCCGAGGTTGTGGTGGACACTTGGTTGGAAGACTTAATCCATCACATGGATCCAAATCTCACCTACATTTGCTTGAATCTTGGCCGCCCATTGTTCTATAAATACCCACCAGTGCAAGACTAAATCTTAAATCCATAAACATTTTCCAAGTCTCAAAATCCTCTCCCCTCTTGAAAGCTCTCGTCAAACTCCTCCCCCTTTGTGAAGCCTCGGTGAAACCACACAAGTTGTTCTCGTTGAAGTACCCACATGCTTGGTAGAAAAGTATTCTCAGTATTGTTACTATTCAAAAATACCTTAGCCCGAATACCTTGTAGTATTCCAAAGTTACCTCTATACTAAGAGCAGGAAATACTACTATATTCCCTTTAGTCACAAGCGAAACCACAGGAAATCTTCATAGTTGGTTGAAGTACTAAGTAGAAGTTGTGTAGAAACTTCTAAGGGTTTCTTGAAGCGGATTGGGCGTCTGAGAATAGGAGCTAAGCATGCTTTCGGGATCGACATTTAATCTTGGATAATTTTGGGCTTATCGAGTAATGATCTGTATCCTATAATAATTGGATATTACATGTTGTAGTAATGTATAGTTGAGTATACTATATGAAGAATGAATATTGAAAAGTTGAGCTGTATTTACATTGGGTGTATTCTGATAGACTTGTGTAGTATATCGTAGTAGAATTGAACACGTCACAGTTAGGCGTGTAATCCCTGGGAGTTGTTGGCCTAGTAAGCGGGCTGAGTAGAAGAGGAGATTTGTCGGGTTCACGGGAGATCTTTGCGAATTTTACGTAGAATATGGGCAGTGTATTTAAGAATATTCTACGATGGGATCTAGAAGTTAATAGGCGTTTTGTGGCCTTATAGGTAGAAGTACTACAGTGGCGTATTACTTGAAGGGTGGTAAATACTAGCAAGGTTGGAGTACTTGGAGCAATTTTCTTATAGTCGATAGCGATCGCGGTATGTGAACCTCTTCTATCTCTTCTAGCATGATTGTTATGAACTATGTAGTGCGGTGAGCGTCACGTGTGCTAAATGAATTTGGTTGGTTTAAAACATAAGGTGTTATAACGGCTTTAAGGGATGTTTGCTATAACAAATTTATGTAGGTAAAGAAATGGGTTGTGTTAAACAGTTGTGAAACCGCTTTTATGAGAAATGAGTAATTGGGTTTTAAAAGGAATAATTTTAAATTGATTTCGGAAATGAGAATAAGTATCGAGCAAACCACTGCAGCGTTAATAAAAGAAAATGTATTGACAAATTAATTACTATTAAAACCAGTAGAAACCTCCATCTGCATAGAAGCTAAGATAAGACAAAATTGTATTACATTTCCTAGATCATGGCTGCTGTAATAAGAATCATTATAAACAAGCATTAACTTTCTTAAATTTCCAAAGTAAGGAACTGGATTCCTAAAAGAAAAAGAGACTTAAGAAATTGGAGAAGTGTTTTGGTCTAAAAAGAAGGCATGGTATTGTCTAAATTTCATTTAAAAAGAAAGTATGGAAGTTGTTTTGGTTTACTTAAATATTAGTCACTCTATTTTGATAATACGGGAATCGGGTGACCTTTGTAAAAGAAATGGATCTTTTAAAAAGAATTTAACGTACGTAGAACCTTGGGGGTTAAAACTCGAATTTGTTAAAATAAATGAAAGTCTATGAGCACGTTGAACTTGCCTATGCTTGTTGTGATAGCCTTTGTTGTGCAAGTATTTTGATTACGTACTCTGAGGTCTCTCGATGGAGGGGCTATCTGGTTGATTGATGGACATCTTGACACGATGGGTGGCCGGGTATGCTTCCATTATATATCGATCCTTTTGGACATCACGACAAGATGGGTGGCCGGGTATGCTTCCATTAAGTGTTATCTTGTTATTTACTTTGGACATCTGCGCGACACGTTGGGTGGCCAGTATGCTTCCGTTATGATTGTTACATTGTTATTTTCTTTGGACATCTTGACACGTTGGGTGGCCGAGTATCTTCCACTAGGAGTGTTATATTGTTATTTCCTTTGGGCATCTTGACGCGATGGATGGTCGCGGGTATCGTCCGTTAGGATGTTTCCATGGCCATGCTTATCTGAGAGTAAGATCTTGGGGCATGCGGCCGTTGTGCGGCTTAAATTCTCGGGTTATATTTGAGTGATGACTTTGAGGGCGTGAGTCCCTGACTTGACATGGCTAACTTTTATGTTGTAAGCGTGATGCGGTTATCATCGTATCTCTGTTTTATTTAGTATTGTGATTTCATTTCTGATATTTTCGATTTCACATACTTAGTACTGTTATGCGACCTCCTTGAAGTGCGTTCATGCAGCGGTAGAAGTACATCGGTTGTTGATCCTCGCTCGTAGGATCACGGTTCAGCGTATTAGGAAGCTCCGTTTCTCGGAGGCTTATCTTTTGGTATGTTTCAGTCGTAGGTTCTTGTACATTCGGGGTATGGCGGGGCCACTGTCCGTCATAGTTGTTATTACATTCTTAAGTGCATGAATGTTGTGGGCGGGATTGTAAAGGTTATGGCTGTTCAACTTCATATATATGCAAGAAAGGCAACGTTTTGGTTGCTTTGTTTTATTATCTTATCTCTTGTTTCATGTTTAAGTTTTTATTTCCGCTGATTTTCTCTGATGTTGTATCACTAGGGTGCCCGGGGTAAGGCACCAGTCACGGGCCCGGGATCGAGTCGTGACAAAAGTGGTATCAGAGCAGTTAATCCTCGGAAAGTGTCTGACAGTGTCTAGTAAGTCTTGATTATCGATGTGTTGTGCACCACGTCTATAATCGAGGAGAGTGCTGAGACATTTAGGATTGGTTTCTATTCTTCTCACTCTGAGATCGTGCCTTAGAGTTGTATTATAAGTTGGACCTCTCTGACGTATTTCGTTTTTACCAGTTATGCCTCCGCGCAAGGCAACCCGGGCCCAGAAGGGCAAGGCAGTAGAGGCGCTAGTAGGATCTGAGAAATGCAGTCGCGAGCCGGACATTACGAGATAGTGTTTGACGGCGAGTTTTGCGGCGCCGCCCGGCTAACGAGTTTAGAGCGCGCGAGAGCTCACGAGACCACGATACTGCGCCTCGATCCCAGCGTCACAGGCGAGAGGAGTTGGGGTACAAAGATGGCGGAACATGAGGATAGTGGATCACGGCGATTCGATTCGATGTACCGTGGTTCACGGTCGAGATAGTTTGAGGCTGCGGGACTTTACGGCTGCGACCGCGAGTTTTATGGGTCGAGGCACGAGGATGATCGCGGGAGTTCATCAAGCGATTCTGACGGATCGTAGAGTGATCAAGGCTTGGAGACCGAGTCGGTGACGCCGGTTCGCATCAATTTGCGTGATACTCTGATCAGTGGTTTGATTCGTGGGAGCTGTCGGGAGAGCATGCACTTCCAGTGGTATGGGGCGAGTTCTGAGGCATTCCTCACACATTTCTTTCCCCGGATGAGGAGGCTCGGTAACAGATTTTTAATGTTGAGAGCGGGGCGGGCGTGCGGTTGGAGTACAACGTGAGTTACGACTCGTTGGCGATATATTCGGCGTTAGTGGCAAATATGGAGGGCGAGTGCCGCTACGTCGCGGGACTCGATGACTACTTGGCGAGCTTGCTCGGTGTAGCTCTTGTAGGGCATGGACATTGCCGCGTGCATGTTTATGCACTTGGGTGTGAGGCGGAGAAGGTCGGCGGAATGGCCGGGATCAGCGAAGAAATTCGAAGCAGCGAGTCTTTTGGCGACTTTAGGCGGACCGCCTCGGCGCGAGACTAGTTATGCGCCTCCGCCCGATCTGAGCGGTCCTCCGCGATCTTGAGGCATCGAGTATTCGGAAGCGGTCGGGGCTCGAGGTTGATTTTCGGGAAGCGGTGTTAGCGGTGAAGCCACCCTGCCTCGTTAATGGTGTTGTGGTAGGCTCCATTGTGGGGAGTGTCGTGCTAGTTTGGGAGTTTGTTTTACATGCGGCCAGCAGGGCCATTTTGCGACATCCCTTTGAGAAGCTCGTCAAACACCTTTCCCCCTTCAGAAGCTCTGCGAAACTCTCCTCCCATTGATAGTTTTAAGCCCAACACCCCTCTCCTTAACCAAACTTTGTCCAAAAATTCCTAAACTCTTAAGTGTTCTTCCTTAGTGTATTAGGAAGATTATTAACCAAAGGTTAGAAAAGATTTCACACCACAGCCCTAAAGCCTCACTTGGCGAGAGTTGTGAGGACAGAACCTTAGTGTTCTTCACTTGTTTAGGTTGGTTCTTGAAGAGGAGTTGGTTAGGGCGTATAAGGGTTGTTTGGAGCGGAGTTGGGCGCGCGGAGTAGGAGCTAAGCGTTGCTCGGGATCGACATTAAATCTTGGATAATTTTGGGCTTCAGGTAAATATCTTGTCCTTATTGTAATTGGAAATTACATATTGTAGTAGTATAGAAATGAGTATAAGATTTATAGAAGGATGGTATAAGAGAAGAGAATTGGTATGCTTACATAGAATTTGTATTCTGATGAACTTGAGTAGTTTGTGGGTAGGGAAGTCTTGCCCAATTTTCCGTGAAGTAAGAACCTTCACTTAGAATATTCTCTGAGTAGTCTAGGCGTTGATAGGCGTATTTGACTATTATAGGTTGATACTCTGCGCGCGACATATTCGACTTGGCGGTGGATTTCGCCAGGAGGTATCACGATTCTTCCTATCCTCTTGAGCATGATATTTTTAAAGAATATATATAGTCGGTAGGCGTGCGTGTGTTAGCGAGTGTGGTTTTACTTGATGTCTTTTGACTTTAGTTTTAAATAATAAGAATCTTGAAGTATTTCAAAAGAATTAAGAATCGTTTTGAAAGAAGAGTAATACTTGGTTTTAAAAGCTTAAGAGTTATACTAGCTTTATGGGAAGTTAGGTATAACGACTTAAGAAAGATAAAAAGAGCAGTTTACTTAATTGTTTATGGAAGCCTTGTATTGATTTGGAAAGGGAAATAAGTATCGAACAAACCAACTGCGGCGCTAATAAAGGAAAATGTATCGACTAAGTAAGTATTATTAAAACCGGTAGAAACCTCCATCTGCATAGAAGCTAAGATAAGACAAAATTGTATTACATTTCCTAGATCATTTGCTTTAATAAGATCATTAATAAACAAGTTTTGATTTTCTTAAAAATTTCAAAGTAAGAACTTGATTTATAAAAGACAAAGACTTGAAAAATTGAAGTTTTTTCATTTAAAAAGGAAGGCGTGCTTTTGTCTTAAGTTGGTTAAAAAGAAGTAGAAATTGTTTTGGTTTACTTAAAAGATAGTCACTCCATTTTGATACTACGGGTATCGTGTGACTCTTGTGAAAAAGCGGATCTTTTAAAGAGTTAATATATGAAGTACTTTGGGGATAAAAACCGAACTTGTTGACATAAAATATAAAGTACCTTGTGTGAATAACTTGACTATGTTGGTTTGTGATAGCCTTGTAATACTTTCTTGTTGGTTTGATAAGTAAACATGTTATGATCTACGTGTGTTAGTATCTTGTAGCGTTTGTATAAAGGGGTTCCACTTGTGCTTATGTTGTTTAACGATAAGCCGTTATGTTAGTATTGTACCACTCGCTCTTGACATGTTATCACAGGGGTTAAAGCGCCCCGATGCGAGGATGCCTCGTGCGGGTCGGAGGACCTATGCGAACTCTGAGAGTTCGAGTTAGTGTCGCGAGAATACCTCATGCGGTCTATGTGGCCATGCAGACTCACGAGTCGGGGCGATGCGAGGAGTAGCTACCCTCGATGCGGGGAATACCTCATGCGGGCCTAGGTGGCCTATGCGGTGCGAAGTCGAGTTAGGCAGCGCGGTGATCTTGAGGCGAGTGGCGGCGTCGATCATGTGGCGCGGTCTAGAAAGACCTCGTGATCTGATTTTATAGCATTGTTGATGCGTGGGTTTTAGTAGTCGGCTATGCCTTGTACTCGCTCCGTGCGGTTTTATTATGACACAGGTGGGACCTGGTGTTCATGTGTATTCCTTGGTGCTTTTATATCATGGACTGCCGACAGTGAGGACGGAATTCCACGGGCCTGATTGATATTGTGGGCATGAGACCCATGGTTATATTGAGTGATGACTTCAAGGCGTGAGTCACGACTTGACATATTTGCTTACATGTGTGTATCGGAAATTGGTTATCATATATGTCTTACATTTTATATAGACTATTATGATTTCATTTCTGATATTTTGATTTCACATACTTGGTACTGTTATCTTGACCTCCTTGAGCTGCGTTCATCTGCGGTGAAGTACACCAATTGTCGATCCTCGCTCATAGGAGTCCTGATTCAGCGTTTTGGGAAGCTTCGTGTCTCGGAGGCTTATCTTTGGTATAGTCCTGTCGTTGTAAGTACTTACATTCGGGGTATGGCGAGAACCTGTCCGCCGTTGTTGTTTAGCATTCTTAAGTGCATGAAATCTTGTTGTGGGCGGGGTTGTAAAAGGGATATGCTATTCAAGTTTTTATATATATATGCTTGAAAGGCAACTTTTCTCAGATAAAGCTGTTTCTCACTTCATATTGTTTCATGTCTTGTTTTATATTCATTGGTTACTCGATGTATGTCTACTTGGGTGCGGGTAAGGCACCGATCCGCAGGCTTCGGGTTGGTCGTGACAAAAATTAGAGAACATTTGTGCCAAGAACAAGAGGCTCTCGGGTTTGCACACTTTGCCCACAAAAATTTGTAGTTTTGATCCATTGTTCACAAGACTTAAACCCGATGTCCCTAAGGGTATTGTAAGGATATCTCAATAGAAAGATTTGGGCAGCGTTTCGTATTAGTCAAGGCGGAAACTTAAGGAGTTCTTGACTTTGAAGTTGGAACTTGAAGATGGGTTCTTCATAGGCTTCTAAGGAGTGCTTGGGCGGATTGGAACATAAGAAAAGGATCTAAGAATTGCTAAGGCGTGACTTTGAATCTTGGAATTTTTAAGGGCTTATAAAGGTATAATTCTTGTCGTTTTAAGTAATTGAGATTACGTGTTGTTGTAGCTATGGTTATTAGCAAGCATGAGTTATATATTATGAGGTTTGATAAGTGTTTTGGCTATTGGAACCTAATCAGAAAAACTAGCATATTAGCCTTAAGATTACAATTCAAGTCGATTATTAGTTTAAGTCGTAAATCGCGTGTTGTAGAAAGAAGGAAATTGTAGTTGTTGAAGTTGTTTATGACTATATAACATGTTAGACCTTAGAACTTGGAATTGGAAAAGGATTGGAAAAGACTTTGAATTGTTGGTTATGTTGTTAGCCGAGAATGGCTTGAATATGGAACTACTTCATATTAATTGTGGGGCGGAATTTTACGTATTGTAGGCGTGTAATCCCCTGTTTGGTTGTTGTTTTGAGCCTTAAATGTAGGCGTGTTGGTTATTGTATTCGGCCTTGAAAAGGTGGCAAAGTGAGTAGAAACAAAGGAAGTCTGCCCGATTTTCCGTAGAATTAGAGGCCGTATACTTAGTATTATTCTACGTTTGAGACTAGAAGTTGATAGTATTGTTGTGACCATTATAGGTTGACAACCTACGTCACGTATTCGGCTAGCTTGTGGATTTAGCGAAAAGGTATGTGAACTATCTCTCTTCTAGCAAGATTCCTTAAGATAAAGAAAGTATGTCCTACTCTTACATGATCCATTCCTTGGTTGTATTTGGATTGCCTAAAATAGAATTAGTTCTATGTACTCCATGATTGTACTTTGATGTTTAAATTGTAAGTTGTATAATCCATTTCCTTAGTGAAGTTTGGATTCTTAAAAGTGAAAGTATTTTACTTAAAGTACATAGAGTCTTGAAAAGGAAGTGGTTTCCAAACCTTTTGGCTAGTGCCTTAGTTCCAAAACCTAAGGGTTGTTGTAATGACTTTAGGGGAGTTAAAGGAGTGTTTTACTTAATTGTTTTAAGAGAGGAGAAGTGACATGATTTAAGAGAAGTAACTTGTTTTAAAGGTGTGAGTTACTTGAGGTTTAAAAGTAGAAGAAACTTGTTTTCTAAATATTAAGAGACTTGAAGTATTTTGAAAGTTAATGTCACGACCCAGGCCAGGTCATGGCTAGTGCCACACGGAAACCACTGTTCGGTATACATCGAGGAGAATAGCGGCGGAACATACAACATAAACACGTGTGTAAACAATAACATCCGGGCTAGCCGATAAGTAGTCTTCCGTAATATAAACATACTCAAAAGTACCTTTGTCTGATCAGTTCTTACGTGACCACGTATGTGAATCTGGACCTCAGGAATAATAAGCTGTGGTGGGGACGGGGCCACGCCATACCCACGAATGTACATAAATCTACAACACGGGGAAAAGGCGTACCAAAGAGACAAGCCTCGGATAAATGGAGCTTAACGTCTAATAAGTGATCCTAAGAATGAGGATCCACCACCTTACCACTCTGCGGCATGAGCGGCCAGGAAGAAGTCGATTACCTGATATGTACCAAGTATGTAAAACTGGAAAATACTGTAATTACATCATAAATCTAAATCAAAGCCGGAGACATGTATGATAATCAAATTACAGTACATTGTGCCTTACTAACAATGAGAGCAAATAGTAGTATCCTTACAATATAAAATAGGAAGCTCATGATCAAAGCAGGACCACCCGCGCGATGTCATTTAGCAATCCTACTCACGGGACTATTTCACCGAATAGGTCCGTGGACGCGTGGTATTCTCGCATGAGACTATTTCACCGCGTAAGCCGCCACGGACTCGCGTGAGGTATTCTCGCATAAATTTGGACCGGCCGCGTGGGACTATTTCACCCGCGTAAGCCGCTTACGGACTCGCGTGAGGTATTCCTCGCATCGTGGGTAGCAAATCCACGGAATATGCAAATCGCCAAACGGGAATGACCACGTAACGAATAATATATCACTAGCACAAATCCGGCTATCACGCATAACATAAGCTTACTGAACATCATACAATACATAAGCAAGTTAAGAAATCCCAACCTTTATTATTCTTGTTCATATACACTCTCATTTTAGTTTACCTAAGGCACTAACATGTCTTTTATAAAAATCAGAATTTAACTTGAGTACTACGTCTTACTCTTTAAAACAAATGACTCTTTTTTTGTAGAAAACTTCCAAGTTACTATTAACCATAGTATCAAGTCCAAATTACCTTTCAGGGCAAGTCACAATACCTTTAGAAATAAAGTTAGGTTTCTAAATCAAGTAACTCCTTTTCTTATAAAACCTTAGGCAATTGATGCCTTAAAATCAAATTGCCTTTCATTAAAACAAGTCATTTACCTTTCCATAAAGCCAATATAACCCATTTCCCATAAAGTCGTTATATTCACTTTATACCTTAGTCAAGTACAATTTCCTATCCAAGGGACTTATACGTTTAAAACGAAACAAGTATCACAATACTTTAAAACTCTTGAGTCCTTAACTTTAATAAAACTTAAGACATCCTTAATACTTTCAAAGCGAGTTAATCTCTAACTCACGACTTGGCACATCATAACACTAGTAAAGGATATCAAAAACGTGTACGTCTACCGTACTATATACGTGCAACTAGTCATGCTCAAAGTATAGGAAAAGTTCTACATACCTCGTCGGGTCAAACCACTTGCCAAGTACAAAGTCATGGTAGAATGTCAACCTATAATATTCATGTCGTCTATTAAAGCCTTACTTCAAGCGTAGAATATTATAAGTGTAAAGTCTCTAAATTCTATGGAAAATCGGACACACCTCCTTTGTTTCTACTCACTTTGCCACCTTTTTCAAGGCGAATACAATAACCAAACACGCCACATTTATGGCACAATCAAGCAATTAATCAATAGGGATTACACGCTGCTAGGCGTGTAAAATTCCGACAAGCGATAACAAACTAATACAACTACTAGTCAATTTATTATAATGAATACAACAATACCAATTCTTATCAATTTCCATTTCAATCCAAATTGGTAGCATAACATGATATCAAGTCGCGTTTGATTATAACTACCATAATCTTCAAGTAAGTAACATGCGGCGATTTCTAATAAGCGACCAATTAGTAATCCAATCTTCAAGTGGCTTGTATAACATTTGGATTTAAACTACAAGCAATCCATAATACTTATAAACTTGACATATCAACTTCATGCTAGCAACGTATAAAGCTAACCACAATGATATAAATATATAATCTTGTAACACTTTTAAAAGACAAGATTATACCTTACGAATCTTAATCCAATTCCAAATCGAAGTCGCTCCTTAGCAACTTAGAGCCTCTTGAAAGGCGCAATCCAGCTAGTTGAGACCATAGAATAACACCAGCAATTTTCCTTCAAATCTCGAACAAAACCTAGAAAGACAACTAGGTTTTCATTTTGCGACTAACAGTAAACTATCTTTTTCCAAGATTTTTCTATTGAGATATGTTTACAATACACTTAAGAACCTTGGTTTAAAGTGGGGAGCTAAAATAACAAGGAACAAAGATTTTTCTTTTTCTATGGATATGAACCCGAGAGCATGTGCTTGTGTTCTTCAAGTTTTGTGAAAATTTGGCTAAGTGTTAAGTTCACTCTTGCTACTAGTAGTATTATATAGCACATTGGAGGGTCAATATATGAACAATTGGGTGGCTTGGATAAGCTCTTAGTAAATATCAAGACTTTGTGGGTCCTTTGACCAAGTCAATTCTCTCAGCTTGAGTTGCAAGACTTGTCTTGCTAACAAGGGTCCAATGACCCTCTTGCCCTTTCACAAATCGTCCAAGGCATCACTAAGGGGGGGTGACACGTGTCTCCCTCCCATTCGTCATAACAATTCGTTTTCCGACAATTTCATAATTCCGATAAGTTTTTACAAGTCTCAAATCTTAACACTTGTGAGTTCTTACTTACGTTCTTAAAACATGTCCTGCAAATACGGGGTGTAACATTCTTCCCCAGAAACATTAGTCCCGAATGTTCTTTGAGTCAAACTTACAATTAGCTACGGTTTCCTTTCGCAACCCGACATACCAATCTTGCCATGTGCCACGTAATAGCATTTAAGCAAAGAAATACTTCAATTAAAACGACAAGTAAGGAAGATGAATTACGAAGGTATAGGAAATAAGTGAGGATATTTCCTCAGCGTGTCCTCTCCGCTTCCCAAGTCATCTCCTCCAGGTTATCGTTCCTCCATGGGACTTTGTGGGCTACATCCTTGGTCATGATCTCGACACGGCGATCGAGTATCGCATGGGACTCTCCTCATATGATAACCCCTCTGTCACTGGACCTCACTAGTAGGAAAACTCTCATTTGGATCAGATACATTTCGCAACATAGAAACATGGAAGGCCGGATGTACCGCCTCTAACTCGATGGCGGATCCAGCTCGTATGCAACCTTGCCCACTCTACGGACGATCTGGTAGGGACGATGTACCTTGGGATGAGTTTCCCCTTCTTGCAAATCTCATCGCACCGCCGTGGGTAGCGCGCAAGAAGACCCAATCGTCTACGAAACTCCAAATCTGGCGCGATTATCCGCATATGACTTGCCAGGCTACGAGCGCTATGATCTCTCTGGATAAGCTTTACTTTATCCACGACTGTTGAACCAAGTGCAGGCCAACTAAGCGTACCTCGCCCGCGTCGAACCAACGATCGGCGACTGCATTTCGCCCGTATAAAGCCTCGTATGGCGCCGTCGTATCTTGGAATGGTAGGCTGTTGTTATAAGCAAACTCCACGAGAGGAAAATGATCCTCGGCTACCACGAAATCAATCACGCGGGCTCGCGACATATCCTCAAGTTTACGGATAGTGCGCTGCTGCCGTCGATCTGAGGATGAAATGATGTCTTGAGACTACGTGTGTCCACTAAACCGCCACGGAAAGACCTCGAAAGTTAGCGTGGCGGGCTCCTATCGGATATAATCAACAAGGACACCGTGCGACCTCACAATCTCTCGATGTACAATCGGCATAGTCCTCGGTAGCGTCGTCTGATGGAAGGAAATGGGTTGATTTCGACTGTCAACAATAACCCAAATGGAGTCGTACTTCTGAGTGCGAGGTAACCACTGTAACAAAGTCCATGTTGATCACCTCCCACTTCCAGTCGGAATCTCGATAACTGCAATAATCCCCGGGCCTGCGGTGCTCGACCTTGACTGCGGCAATTGGGACATGCGACAAAACGCCACGTCCTCTTGAGCCGTCCCACAATACAAACATCGAGGTCGTGGTACATCTTGGTCGACCGGATGAATAGAATAACGAGCACTATGTGCCTTCCCGAATCTGTTGGCGAAGTCTGACCATCGGGAACACTGGCCGCCCTCGAATCTCGGCACCCCGTGGCTACCTCGAATAGACTCTTCTCCTCCCGAAGAGGCTGCGTCGATACCGTACTAACAGGTCCTCAAAGCGCCGCCTCTTCACCTCATCAACGATGGAAGACTCGGCAATCTCACGAACCGTACCCACTATCGTCGGTATCGATCAATCGAACCCCAAGGCTCGCTAAGCGAGTGGATCTGACGGACCGTATCTGTCTCTGGCTGTACCTCGACGGGCTCCCCATCGATCTACGACTCAAGGCATCGGCAACTTCGTTGGCCTTCCGGATGGTATAGAATATCAACATCATAGTCTTTCGGTGACTCTAACCACCGTCTGCAGCCATGAGTTCGGCCCATACATTGAAGATATCTTGGAGGCTCTTGTGGTGCTGTATAAATATCCACATGAACCCCATTACAAATAATGTCTCCAAATCTTGAGGCATGAATAAGCTGCGGTGACTCTAAGTCATGGGTAGGGTAATTCCTCTCATGCTTAGTAGCTGCGGGAAGCATAGGCTATAACCTTGCCGTCTTTGCATCAAACACACCTGGCAGATGCAGGCATCGCGATAGATCGCGTGCCGTCAACCCCTCGGGAAGAGTAGGCGGAGTTGTAGTCAACCTTTCCTTGACAGCTGGAAACCGCTTCATGACCTCATCCCGGGGAACTTGGCGCCTTACGAGTCGACCCTAGTCAGCGGTCTTTGAAATCGAAGCAAAGCGCTCCACAAACCTACGATAATAACGCCGATCTGAAAGCTGCGTCGCCGGTCGGAGTAGTAGGTCTCGGCGAGACTTAGCGCCTCAATCTTTGTCGTATCCACGAACACCATCAGCCCGATAATATGCCCGGGAATGCCAGAGGCCAACCAAAACTCACACTTGGAGAACTTGGCGAATAGCTGCGGCTCGGAGGACCCAATCACCGTCGCCGAGTGATCTGCATGCTCTGCTCTGTCGCGAATAAACGGGATGTCATCAATGAATACTATCACAAATGTATCCAAAAATCGCTTGAACACCGGTTTATCAAATCCATAAATCTGCATTTGGGCGTTGGTCAAACCGAAAGACATAACCACAAACTCATAGTGCCCGTACGGGTCTGAATGCGATCTTTGGGATATCGCCTCTCGAACTCGAACGATGATAACGGACCGCGAGTCTATCTTGGAAAACACCTCGCACCCTGTTGGTCAAACAAATCATCAATCACGGGAGGGTACATTCTTAATGGTTACCTTATTAATTTGCTGTAATCAACACATGTCTGACGTCGTCATCTTCTTCACGAACAACAGCGCTCCCGGGAGATCTGCTAGGCGATAAAGCCTTTCTCCGGCCAAATCTTTGGTGGTCCTTGACTCCTCAACTCGGCGGGTGCCGTCTGTATGGCGGAATGGAAATAGGTCGAGTGTCGGCAACGTGTCAATACAAACTCAATCTCCTCGGGAGGATACGGAAGATCATGCGGGAACACGTCGAAACTCTAACCAGTCTTGGTGAAGAAGCGCTTTCGGCCTCTGTATCAAATACGAACGGATGATAGATGTACCGCTACGCACCATCTTCCTAGCCTTGAGGTAAGAAATAAACATACCGCCGGCGTGCTGTGTTGCCGCTTCCACTCGATAAGCGGCTCGCGAAAGCTGAACCGAACCAACTGTCCCTACGATCAGCGTTGGCATAACGAAGCCAACCATCCATACCATAATGACATCAAAATCTGTCATCTCGGCTCTATCAAGTCTGCGAGAGTCGGCGGCGTAAATATATCTGGACAACCTCTGTACCCGCTCGGCTAACACCGATCTCCATTGGCGTAGCTACCTCAAAAGGCTCTATCGACTCGGCTCTATCCGATTCTACCCTCATAAGAGGACACATAGGACAAGGTAGAACACGGATCTATCAAAGCATAAGCGTCACGGCGTGAAATCAATAATGTACATGGCGGCGTCGAGAAGCCTCACGATCTGGCGGTGGCTAGAAAGAATATATGCGGTTACGTGGACCTAAGCTGGAACCACCACGACCTCTCGCGGCTGCGATCAGTGAGTACCACGCCTCGGGCGCGTAACCATGAAGGAGAGGAAAACCCGGCCAGATCACGCCGGTTGCCTTTGTACCACCGTCACGCTCTCGGCGGACAATCTCTCTTGAATGGCCCGGTGACAAGAGTAACAAGCTCCTGCGAGAACACGACACTCGCCTAGGTGCGATCTACGCGTCAAGCACCGAGATGTGGGTGGCCTCGATCGGCGATGATCTGCCTCGCGAAACCCGAAGTCACGGAGCCACGACTGCTCTTGAATGACACGGCTGATCGGACCTCACGCGGCCGTGGCGGAGCACTGCTGTCTTTGGTGGAATGTGGACCCGATCTGCTTTGAAATTTGTCGCCTCGACCGCCACGAGACCACTGTCACTGCCTCTTGGGTGGCACGAGTAAATCTGGTCCTCCTCTCTCTATCCTCTATCCCTGCGCGCCAGGCTGCGTCTGGCGATGTCATACGGTGAAGAGCCACGCTGACATGCGGTAATCATATGATGGTCTATCCCCATCACATAACGATGAACCACTATCCGCCGTATCATTTGCAATAGTATGCGCGTATGCGGCCAGAGTCAAACTCGAGCTATACTCGCGATAGTCCTCGGTTACGCCTCGAAGTCGAGAATCTATCTACCGGGCTCTCCTCATCTCGGGAGGCAAAGTGATCCATGAAGGCCTCTGTAAACTCCTCCCAAAGCAGTGGAAGAGCATCGTCACCTCTCGAAAGCAACCACGACTCAAACCGGTTCAACGCAATATCGCGTAACGGTAAGAGGCTAGCGTAACAGAACTCTGTCTCTGAAGCCCTAAGAACTGCATGGTCATTTGTAGCCGAATGAACTCCTGCGGATCCTCCTCGGACCTCGAACCATAAAACTTCGGTGGATGACAACCCAAAATCCTAATCCATGGCCCATCGGCTCACAGGGTGGTGCTGCTCACATCGTATTTGCCAGAGCTACTATCTTGGTCAATAATCGGATCTGCTCCGTAGTCTCTATACTCGGCACCGCTGCGGGCTCGAGGCTCTGCAGTGCGGAACCTCTGGAGCTCTTGCCGCTCTCGGCTCTCTGTCTGCCGGCGTGGCTGAACTCGCCGACCGCCTCTACCTCGGGCATAGTGCATTGCAGTCAGTGTAACCTGCAGTACCGCTGGCGACTCTGCTTTGCCTTGCCCTTCGGGCCACAGTCGCCAGTGGAGGCATATCTTTTCATAAGACTAGGTCGAGAGGATTCAACCTAATAAGGCGGCTCTTGCGCGATCTCGGAGAGAAGAATGGAAACCAATCCTAAATGTCCTGCAACCTCACGATTATAGATGTGGTGCACATAACACCGATAATCAAGACTCTACTAGACGATGCGTAGACACTTTCCGAGGACTAATCGCTCGATACCACTTTTGTCACGACCAGGCCGGTCGCGGTGGTGCCCTACACGGGCACCTGTTGATATACATCGAGGAATAGCGGCGGAACATATACAACATAAACACGTGTGTAAACAATAACATCCCGTGCTGGCGATAAGGCGCCTTCCATAATATAAACATACTCAAAAGTACACTGCAATCGGTTCTTACATGACCACGTATGTGAATCTGGACCTGCAGGAATAATAAGCGTGGCGGGACGGGGCCGCCATACCACGAATGTACATAAATCTACAACACTGGGAAAAAGCGTACGAAAGAGACAAGCCTCGGATAAATGGAGCTTACGGCGTCGATAAGTGATCCTAAGAATGAGGATCCACCACTTACCACTTTCTGCGGCATGAACGCAGCGGCCCAGGAAGAGGTCGATTACAATATGTACCAAGTATGTAAAACTGGAAAATACTGTAATTACATCATAAATTTAAATCAAAGCCGGAGACATGTATGATAATCAAATTACAGTACACTGTGCCTTACTAACAATGAGAGTAAATAGTAGTATCCTTACAATATAAAATAGGAAGCTCATGATCAAAGCAGGACCACCCGCCCGCAGTATCATTTAGCAATCCTACTCCTGAGACTATTTCACCCGCATAGGTCACGTGGACCCGCGTGAGGTATTCCTCGCATGGGACTATTTCACCCGCATAAGCCCTTACGGACTCGCATGAGGTATTCCTCGCGTAAATTTGGACCGCCCGCGTGGGACTATTTCACGCATAAGCCCTTACGGACTCGCGTGAGGTATTCCTCGTGATCGTGGGTAGCAAATCCACGGAATATGCAAATCGCGCAAACCTGGAATGACCACGTAACGAATAATATATCACTAGCACAAATCCGGCTATCACATAACATAAGCACTACCGCTTATCATACAATGCATAAGCAAGTTAAGAAATCCTAACTTCTTATTATTCTTGTTCATATACACTCATTTTAGTTTACCTAAGGCACTAACATGTTTTTTATAAAAATTCGGGAATTTAACCCAAGTACTACGTACTTCTACTCTTTAAAACAAATGACTCTTTTTTTGTAGAAAACTTCCAAGATACTATTAACCATAGTATCAAGTCCAAATTACCTTTCAGGGCAAGTCACAATACCTTTAGAAATAAAGTTAGGTTTCTAAATCAAGTGACTCCTTTTCTTATAAAACCTTAGGCAATTGATGTCTTAAAATCAAATTGCCTTTCATTAAAACAAGTCATTTACCTTTCCATAAAGCCAATATAACCCACTTCCCATAAAGTCGTTATATTCACTTTATACCTTAGTCAAGTACAATTTCCTATCCAAGGGACTTATACGTTTAAAACGAAACAAGTATCACAATACTTTAAAACTCTTCAAGTCCCTTAACTTTAATAAAACTTAAGACATCCTTAATACTTTCAAAGAAGCGAGTTAATCTCCTAACTCACCCAACTTGGCCATTCATAACACTAGTAAAGGATATCAAAAACTTGTACGTCTACCGTACTATATACGTGCAACTAGTCATGCTCAAAGGATAGGAAAAGTTCTACATACCTCGCCGGGTCAAACCACTTGCCAAGTACAAAGTCCCGCCCGTAGAATGTCAACCTATAATATTCATAATACGTCTATTAAAGCCTTACTTCAAACGTAGAATATTATAAGTGTAAAGTCTCTAAATTCTACGGAAAATCGGACAGCACCTCCTTTGTTTCTACTCACTTTGCCACCTTTTTCAAGGCCGAATACAATAACCAAACACACCACATTTAAGGCACAATCAAAGCAATTAATCAATAGGGGATTACACGCCTACTAGACGTGTAAAATTCCGCCCCACAAACGATAACAAACTAATACAACTACTAGTCCAATTTCGGCCATAATGAATACAACAATACCAATTCTTATCCAATTTCCATTTCAATCCAAATTGGTAGCATAACATGATATCAAGTCGCATTTGATTATAACTATCATAATCTTCAAGTAAGTAACATGCGACGATTACTAATAAACGACCAATTAGTAATCCAATCTTCAAGTGGCTTGTATAACATTTCGGATTTAAGATACAAGCAATCCATAATACTTATAAACTTCAACATATCAACTTCATGCTAGCAACATGTAAAGCTAACCACAACAATATAAATATATAATCTTGTAACACTTTTAAAAGACAAGATTATACCTTAACGAATCTTAATCCAATTCCAAATCCAAAGTCGCTCCTTAGCAACTTAGAGCCTCTTCAAGACGCTTCAATCCGCTAGTTGAGACCTTTAGAATAACACCAACAATTTTCCTTCAAATCTCCAAACAAAACCTAGAAAGACAACTAGGTTTTCGTTTTGCGACTAACCCGTAAACTATCTTTTTCCAAGATTTTTATATTGAGATATGTTTACAATACACTTAAGAACCTTGGTTTAAAGTGGGGAGCTAAAAGAACAAGGGAAAAATATTTTTCTTTTTCTATGGACATGAACCCGAGAGCATGTGCTTGTGTTCTTCAAGTTTTGTGAAAATTTGGCTAAGTGTTAAGTTCACTCTTGCTACTAGTAGTATTATATAGCACATTGGAGGGTCAAGATATGAACAATTGGGTGGCTTGGATAAGCTCTTAGTAAATATCAAGACTTTGTGGGTCCTTTGACCAAGTCAATTCTCTCAAGCTTCAAGTTGCAAGACTTGTCTTGCTAACAAGGGTCCAATGACCCTCTTGCCCTTGCACAAATCGTCCAAGGCATCACTAAGGGGGGGTGACATGTGTCTCCCTCCCATTCGTCATAACAATTCGTTTTCCGACAATTTCATAATTAGATAAGTTTTACAAGTCTCAAATCTTAACACTTGTGAGTTCTTACTTACGTTCTTAAAACATGTCCTGCAAATACGGGGTGTAACAGTTAAGAAACTTGATTTGTAAGTATGTGATACTTTGTTTTAAGTATAAGTCTCTTGGTTATAAAAATGAATGAATATGTCTAAAACCATAAAGGGTTATAACGGCTTTATGGGAAGTTGGTTATAACGGCTTTATGGAAAGTTAGGAAAGTTGTCTATTTTGATTATTAGGCATAAGTTGCCTAGATTGTGAAAATTTGAAGTTACTTGATTTCAAGCTTTGAAAAGAGTTTTCTAAAAAGTGTAGTAACTTACTTTGAAAAATAGACACACATTGATACTACGGGTGTTAGTATCTTGGGGTTTTACATAAAAAGGAGTCTTTTGAAAAGAATGTACGTACGTAGTACTTTGGCTTGTTTAATTGAGAATTATTCTATGTGTGCCTTGATAAGTACTTTGGCTTGTTTAATTGAGAATTATTCTATTAGTGCCTTAAGTAAACCAAAATGAGTGTGTATATGAATAAGACTAATAAGAAGTTAGGGGGATTTCTTAACTTGCTTACTTATTGTGTGATAAGCCGGTAGTGCTTATGTTATGTATGATGGCCAGTTGAGGTAGGGTAAGAGTATAAATGAGGGGTGTATCCCCAAAGATCGTTATACCACCTGCGTTATCACCTTCTTCAGGGTAAGAGTATAAATGAGGGGTGTATCCCCGAATCGTTATACCACTGCGTTATCACCTTCTTGTGGTAAGAGTATAAATGAGGGGTGTATCCCCAAAGATCGTTATACCACCTGCGTTATCACCTTCTTCAGGGTAAGAGTATAAATGAGGGGTGTATCCCCAAAGATCGTTATACCACCTGCATTATCACCTTCTTCATGGTAAGAGTATAAATGAGGGGTGTATCCCCAAAGATCGTTATACCACCTGCGTTATAACCTTCTTCAGGGTAAGAGTATAAATGAGCGGTGTATCCCCAAAGATCGTTATACCACCTACGTTATCACCTTCTTCAGGGTAAGAGTATAAATGAGGGGTGTATCCCCAAAGATCGTTATACCACCTGCTTACCACCTTCTTGTGGTAAGAGTATAAATGAGGGTGTATCCCCAGATCGTTATACCACCGCTTCCGTGGATTTGCTACCTATACTTTTGATTACTCTCATTGTTAGTAAGGCACTGTGTACTGTTATTTGAGTAGTGACTTTGAGGGCATGCGTCCCTGACTTGATATGACTGCTTATGTATTGTGTATTGTAGGTTGGCTATCATACATGTCTCTGCTTTGTTTAGATCGTTATGATTTCATTCACAGTTCATCGCTTTCACATACTTGGTACATTCTTCGTCTTGACCTCCTTCGGGGCTGCGTTAAATCTTTGCGAGTTTAGGTACGCTGTTTGGTGATCGGCGGTGTAGGACCGCTCGAGTTTTGGATAGCTCATACATTGGAGTTTATCTTTTTGGTATAAGTTCTTCGATGTGCTTATGTACGCTAGGTACAGCGGGGCCTTGTCCCGTCATAGTTCAGTATAACTCTTAGAGGTCTGTATTCATATGTGGGATTAGACTCATGTACGGTGTAGTGTCTTTTGTTTATGTATATTATACGACAGCCTTGTCGGCTTTGCCCTTGTACGTAAGTTGGTTTAAAAAAAAAAGGTGTTATTTAAATTCCGCAGTTTACTTGTGTCTGTTAGGCAGAAGGGTGCCCAGGTAGGGCACCAGTCACGGGCCCGGGGTTCGAGCGTGACACGCGATAAAGTCATATAAGTCTGCCCATAAAGGTATACTGCACGGACCATTCTGGGACGCGATAAACTCATATAAGTCTGCCCATAAAGGTATACTGCCCGGCCCATTCTGGGACCCGATAAAGTCATATAAGTCTGCCCATAACGGTATACTGCCGGGCCTATTCTAGGACGCGATAAAGTCATATAAGTCTGCCCATAAAGGTATACTGCCCGACCCATTCTTGGACGTGATAAATTCATATAAGTCTGCCCATAAAGGTATACTTTCCGGCCCATTCTGGGACGCGATAAAGTCATATAAGTCTGCCCATAAAGGTATACTGCCCGGCCCATTCTGGGACGCGATAAAGTTTCTTTACATAACATTTTAAACCATCTTTTCACTTTTTCTTAAGTCGTTATAACAACTTTCCATAAAGCTATTATAAGAACCTTTCACTTTAGAGAACTTAAGGCACTTTTATTTCTTATTACATTAGGAAAAACTAAACCTAAAAGTACTACGTACATACATACTTAAAAAGAATCATAAAACTCCTTCTCTTTTAAATCAATAAACTTCTTCTTTTGAAAACTCAAGTTACATTCTCTTTTGAAATCAAGCCGCTTAACTTTTGAAATAATTCAAGGCAACCATACTTTTTAAATCAAGTCATTCCTTTCTTTAAGAATCAAGTCCCATAACTTGAAAAATAAAGTCTCATAACCTTTTAAGAAATCAAGGTTCATAGTCTTAAAACTTCATAACGTAAACTCTTTTAAATTAAGTAACATATACTTTTATGAGTTGTGAATAGGTTATACTTGTTTATAACGATCTTATTAAAGCAGCCATGATCTAGAAAATGTAATACAATTTTGTCTTATCTTAGTTTCTATGCGGATGGAGAATTCTACTCATTTTAATATAATTGATTGTCGATACATTTTCTTTTATTAATTTGGAATGGTTTGTTCGATACTTATTCTCATTAGTGCAGTAAATTAGCAAAGTCAACTCGACTCCAAATACTTCCCAACGACTCTTACCAACATCCCCATAAGACTTGGTAAGAACTTAGGATAACATAGACATACCTTTTACACGAGTAAATCAACATCGTACCTCTTAACTTCTAAGAGTAGAAGGAATCATTAAATAACACCACATGTATATTTCATACGTCTGACATGCCAAAAGAAGGAAGAGGTTCACATACCTCATGACGATTATCGACAAGTAGCAAAATGCTCAAAATGATAGCTATTCCATCCTTCCGTAGAATACGCTATACGTAGTACTTCAACATATAATAACCATAACATGTCTATCAACTCCTAGCTTATTAACGTGGAATAATACTAAGTGCTAAGTCTCTTATTCTACAGAAATTTGGGCAGCACTTCTTATGTTTCTACGTACTTTTCCACTTTTTTCAAGGCCAGAATTTAACAACCAAACATGCCACATTTAAGGCTCAACAATTCAGATATCCAAAGGGGATTACACGCCTTACAAGACGTGTAAAATTCTGCCCCACAATTTATAAAACAGTCCAATATTAAATATCCTTCTCGGCTACAAAGTACAACCACATATAATCCTTTCCACTTCCTTTCAAACCATATTGTCGTTCTAACATATTATATAGTTGCAAACAACTTTAACAACTATAATCCCTTTCTTATACAACATGAGACGATTATAACTATCGACAAAATTGATTTCCAAATTTTATGGCTAACATGCCAATTTCGGATTTAAGCTTCAAAATTCCATAACACTTATCAATCTTCATAATATATTTCACATGCTCATCTATACTACAACATGAAATCTTAAATTACAATAGCAAGACGAAGATTATTACCTCTTTAAGCCCAATACAATCCAAAACCTAAAGTCGATCCTTAGCAACTTTAACTCCTCTTCTTGACATTCCAATCCGCTATTTACAACCCTTAGAAGCTTGTGAATAACTCATCTTCTATTTCCAACTTCAAAGTTGAAGAACACCTTAGGTTTTCATCTTGCGACTAACGTAAAAACGTAGTTTTTCCGGGATCTTTCTATTGAGATATCCATGTAATACTCCTAGGAACCTTGGGTTTAAATATTGTGAATTAATAACAAAAAACGAAAAAAAAATCTTTTCTTCAAGAGCTTTAGCCGAGAGCTCTCCTTTGTGCACACAAGTTTTTCTTGAAAAATTCTAAGTGTTAGAACTTTTCTTGCTATGTGGGTGTATATATAATTAAATGTAGGGTCAAGATTAAAACACTTGTGTGGTCTTGGATGAATTAAATTAAAATATCAAGGGGTCAACTTGATTAGTTGACTTGATCAATTTTCTCAAGCTTTGTTCATCCATATTAGACTACTTAACCTTGGTCACAAGACCACTTAATCTTGGTCACTAATTCGACCAAGCCTATGTGGGGGGTGACACGTGTCTCCCTCTCATTCGTCACAATATTTTGTTTCCCGACATTTCCAAATTTTGATAAATTCTACAAGTCTCGAATCTTAAAAGTCCCGTTTCCTCTTACGTACGTTCCTATATACATGTCCTGAAATTACGGGGTGTAACATTCTTCCCCCCTTAGAAACATTCGTCCCCGAATGTTCTTTCAGAGCTCAATCTAACATTTCTCGGCATAGTCTCATAAAACTATACTTAATGAAACCTAATTATGCCACATATGGCCCTAATACATCGCACATGCATATCCATCCATCATAAGCCAAATGAGAAAACAAATCCAAAGTGTGCACCATCACTATTTACCCTCATTCATGGCCTAAAAGGATTATATTTCTCGTACTTCCAAACTTATTCTAGCATACGTACATAATCTCAATATTATTCGTTCATGACACTTAAACATACAACAACCTTATCATGCATACAAGTCTCTAAAGGGTCAAAGATATACCTGAAATCATATAGGCGGTTCAAAGAACCGCTAAAACTGGGAACTTCCACCACGACCTCTGCCACGACCTGCCGGTGCATGAACATCCTGCCTAGCTATTGAAGGCGAAGAACCCACAACTGATCCAGTAGACTGTGCTATCCCACCAGTGCCACCTCGATGAGGACACTCTCTTATCCTATGGCCTGGACGACCACAAGATAAACAAGCACTCGTACCGGAGCGACACACCCCAGAATGGAACCTACCACACTGGGTGCATTGAGGCAAAGGTGGCCTCGACTGACTGGAACCCCCATCTCCCTGAGACCCTGAAGCTCTAGAGCTCTAATCGGCCCCTGCATTCCCGGAGTTGTAAAACCCCCCGCCGGAAAACTGTGAAGGAGCACTCGGTGCTGGCTGAAATGTAGACCTAGCTGCCTTTGAGGCTGTCGCCTCGAAATTACCACGAAACCACTCGTCCTGGCCCTTTTGGGTTGACCTTGGTCTGGCTGGTCGTCTCTCTCCCTGTCCTCAATCCCCTGTGCATATGCCTGCATCCTGGCAATATCCATACCTGGCTGAAGGGCCACTCCCAGGCATGCAGTAACCATGTAGCGGTCTAGCCCCATCACATAGCGATGAACTCTATCAGCCATGTCAGCCACAATAGTGAGCGCATACCTGGCCAATGAGTCAAACTTCAGTTATACTCTGCGATGGACCTTCCATTCTGTCTCAACGTCAGAACTTATCCACGGGCTCTCTCCTCATCTCGGGAGGCAAAGTGATCGATGAAGGCCTCGTGAACTCATCTCAAACATGGAGGAGCACCGCCTCTAGACAACTCTCATGACTCAAACCAGTTCAACGCAATATCGCGTAACCGGTAAGAAGCTAGCACAACTGACTCTGTCTCCGAGGCCCTAAGTACCTGCATAGTCCGCTGTATCTGCCGAATGAACTCCTGAGGATCATCCTCAGATCTCGAACCATAGAACTCGGGTGGACTACAACCCAGAAAATCCCGAATCCTCAAACTGTAGGCTCTAGGGTTAGCTATCTGCTCCTGTCGGCGCTGCCCTGCCACTATGCTAGTCAATAACCTGATCTGCTCTCCATAATCTCTATACTCTGCCTTGGCGGGCGGAGGCTCAGGTGTCGGAACCTCTGGAGCTGCGGCTGCTCTCGCTCCTCTAATCTGTGGCGTCCAGAACTGCCGCTGAGCCTGACCTCGGGCATAATCTAGGCACAGTCCTGGTAACCCTCTGTGTACCACTAGCGACTTTTGTTGCCGCTTTGCCTTGCCACAGGCCTGGTCGCCTTCCGTGGAGGCATAACTGATACATAAGAATAGGTCATAGAGGATTCAACCTAATATGACAGCTCTACTACACGATCTCAGAAAGAGAAAAATGGAAACCAATCCTAAATGTCCTATAGCCTCCTGGTTATAGATGTGGTGCACAACACACCGATAACCAAGACTCTACTAGACACGATGCATGGACACTTTCAGAGGACTAAGCGCTTCGATACCACTTTTGTCACGACCCGGGCCGGGCATGGTGGTGCCCTACCTGGGCACTCTTACAGGTATACATCAGAGATAATCAGCGGAACATACATAAACTCAACAAGAAATAAATAACAGGTTAGCCGATAAGGCTACCTCCATAAATATATATATATATATATATACGTAAAACCAAAAGCGATTATCTCATTTTTTTACAAACCGACACACAAGATATGACTACAGACCTCTAAGTGTTTTGACATAACAACTTGACCGGCAGGGCCACGCCATACCTGAA
The DNA here is from genome assembly GCA_029844215.1 of Przewalskia tangutica. Taxonomy (NCBI): domain Eukaryota; kingdom Viridiplantae; phylum Streptophyta; class Magnoliopsida; order Solanales; family Solanaceae; genus Przewalskia; species Przewalskia tangutica. The sequence goes on from JAQGDG010000030.1 coordinate 946,685, forward strand.
TGTACATAAATCTACAACCTCGAGGAATGCAAAAGACAAAGCCTCGAGAAATGGAGCTTTCAGGGTGACAGTGATCCTAGAGCAAGGATCACCAACTGTGTACCTAACACTGCGGCATGACGCATGACCCGAAGAAGTCGATCTGATAGGTCTGAGTATGGAACGAAAAATAAGTCTGAGAAAACAAAATCATAAGCGTACAAAAGAATGACAGGCAAGTATAAAAGTAAATACGGATCCTGTGCCATTACAACTCATGAACTTAATCGCACATTATTATCTTTTCCCATTTTCAATAAGAGTTATAATCAAATTCTTACATTCATACTTAGGAAAAATCATCAAGTTCATAAACACATAACTTCGTATCTTGCATAACATAATCCGGTCCTTTATGGAGGAGCGCCTCATTTGAGTTCACTTTGATTATCCATACGTGATAACTTAATCCGGCCCATTTTCGGGACACGTCGAATTAATAAAAAGTCTTCCCGAAGGTATCTGACCCGCCCATTCGGGATTCGATAAAGTCATATAAGTACATCGTAAAGGTGTCTTGCGGCCCGTTACGGGACACGATAAAGTCATATAAGTCGCCCATAAAGGTATACTTCCGGCCCGATGCGGGACGCGATAAAGTCATATAAGTCGCCCGTAAAGGTATCTTTGCCGGCCCGTTACGGGGCGCGATAAAGCCATATAAGTCTGCCCATAAAGGTATACTGCCCGGCCCATTCTGGGACGCGATAAAGTCATATAAGTCTGCCCATAAAGGTATACTTCCCGGCCCATTCTGGGACGCGATAAAGTCATATAAGTCTGCCCATAAAGGTATACTGCCCGGCCCATTCTGGGACGCGATAAAGATTCTTTACATAAAATTTTAAACCATCTTTTCACTTCTTCTTAAGTCGTTATAACAAATTTCCATAAAGCTATTATAACAACCTTTCACTTTAGAGAACTTAAGGCACTTTTATTTCTTATTACATTAGGGAAAACTAAACCCAAAAGTACTACGTACATACATACTTAAAAAGAATCATAAAACTCCTTCTCTTTTAAATCAATAAACTTCTTCTTTTGAAAACTCAAGTTACATTCTCTTTTGAAATCAAGCCGCTTAACTTTTGAAATAATTCATGGCAACCATACTTTTTAAATCAAGTCATTCCTTTCTTTAAGAATCAAGTCTCATAACTTGAAAAATAAAGTCTCATAACCTTTTAAGAAATCAAGGTTCATAGTCTTAAAACTTCATAACGTAAACTCTTTTAAATTAAGTAACATATACTTTTATGAGTTGTGAATAGGTTATACTTGTTTATAACGATCTTATTAAAGCAGCCATGATCTAGAAAATGTAATACAATTTTGTCTTATCTTAGTTTCTATGCAGATGGAGAATTCTACTCATTTTAATAAAATTGATTGTCGATACATTTTCTTTTATTAACGCTGCAATGGTTTGTTCGATACTTATTCTCATTAGTGCAGTAAATTAGCAAAGTCAACTCGACTCCAAATACTTAACGACTCTTACCAACATAAGACTTGGTAAAAACTTAGGATAACTTAGACATACCTTTTACACAGAGTAAATCAACATACGTACCTTTTAACCTCTAAGAGTAGAAGGAATCATGAAATAACACCACATGTATAATTCATACGTAAAACATGCCAAAAGAATGAAGAGGTTCACATACCTCACGACGATTATCGACAAGTAGCAAAATGCTCCAAAGTACTTCAACCTTGATAGCTATTCCATCCTTCAGTAGAATACGCTATACGTAGTACTTCAACCTATAATAACCATAACATGTCTATCAACTCCTAGCTTATTAACGTGGAATAATACTAAGTGCTAAATCTCTTATTCTCTGAAATTTGGCGCACTTCCTTTGTTTCTCGTGCTTTTCCACCTTTTCAAGGCGAATTTAACAACCAAACATGCCACATTTAAGGATCAACAATTCAGCTATCCAAGGGATTACACGCGCTACAAGACGTGTAAAATTCTGCCCCACAAATTATAAAACAGTCCAATATTAAATATCCTTCTCGGCTACAAAGTACAACCACATATAATCCTTTCCATTTCCTTTCAATCCATATTGTCGTTCTAACATATTATATAGTCACAAACAACTTTAACAACTATAATCCCTTTCTTATACAACATGAGACGATTATAACTATCGACCAAATTGATTTCCATTTTTTATGGCTAATGGGAGGGCGACACGTGTCACCCCTACATAGGCTTGGTCGAATTAGTGACCAAGATTAAGTGGTCTTGTGACCAAGGTTAAGTAGTCTAATATGGATGAACAAAGCTTGAGAAAATTGACCAAGTCAACTAGTCAAGTTGACCCCTTGATATTTTAATTTAATTCATCCAAGACCACACAAGTGTTTTAATCTTGACCCTACATTTAATTATATATACACCCACATAGCAAGACAAGTTCTAACACTTAGAAGTTTTCAAGAAAAACTTGTGTGCACAAAGGAGAGCTCTCGGCTAAAGCTCTTGAAGAAAAGAAAAAAATTTCGTTAGTTGTTCTTAATTCACAATACTTAAACCCAAGGTTCCTAGGAGTATTACAAGGATCTTTCTCAATAGAAAGATCCCGGAAAAACTACGTTTTTACGTTAGTCGCAAGGTGAAAACCTAAGGTGTTCTTCAACTTTGAAGTTGGAAATAGAAGATGAGTTCTTCACAAGCTTCTAAGGGTTGAAAATAGCGGATTAGAACGTCAAGAAGAGGAGTTAAAGTTGCTAAGGATCGACTTTAGGTTTTGGATTGTATTGGGCTTAAAGAGGTAATAATCTCCGTCTTGCTATTGTAATTCAAGATTTCATGTTATAGTAGTTGATAGATGAGCATGTAAAATATATTATGAAGATTGATAAGTGTTGTGGAATTTGGAAGCTTAAATCCACATGTCCTGAAATACAAGTCTCGAATCTTAAAGTCCCGTTTCATCTTACGTACGTTCCTATATACATGTCCTGAAATTACGGGGTGTAACAGTGTTCCACGAGCATGCTTTTGTGATATTATATTCTGAGGGTAGGTGTCCCTGATTTTTGACATGGCTTCCGTATTTGAACGTAGTACAGTGGTACAAAATACAGTTGGCTCTGATTTTATATGACACGGTAGGATCTGGTATTTGATTTTCATAGTTGCCCCTGTCATTCTTTTGAACAGTTATGAGCTTGATTACTGTACTTTATTTCCGTTCCATACTTAGTAATTGTTATGCGGCCCTCTTGGTGAATTTGTGTTCATGTTTGCAGGTCTAGGTACTCAGTTATGGATCCGCGAGCTTAGGATCATTGTTCAGCATTTTGAGATGGCTCCAATGCTCCGGAGTTCGTCATTATGGCTAGTATATTCGAAGTGCAGCGGGCCTTGTCGTCATAGTTTCTTGTCAAATTCTTAGAGGTTTGTATTCATATGTAAATTTTGGGATGGTGAGAGTTGTATTTACATTGTTGTACAGTGTAGTTCCAATCGAAGATTATATATATATATATATATATATATATATATATTGTGGTAGCCTTTCCGGCTTTGCCATTGTTTTAAAAAAATGAGTGGTGTTTATCTTCCGCGAGTTATTTATGTTATTTGGGTAGAAGGGTGCCTGTAGGGCTCGATCGTGGGACCGGGAATTCTGGGCGTGACACCTAAGGTCCTATTAAAGGTCCTTAAAATCGATAATACCACTTCTAATCGGCTCAACAATCATCAATATCAATCACAAGTGGTTTATACTCCAACCAAGGAATCATCATCTCTAATATACTTCACATATACTATGTATTTTAACCACAATCACACATAAAATACTTTACTCTTGAAGGCCTTGTCTATCTAAGGTCTCAACGATTATCCAATACTCTAAGTGTTATACCCCGTAATTCCAATGGAATGATATGAGAACGTACGTATGGAAATAAGATTTGAATTTTGAAAAGAAAGAAAGATTACTTTTTCTTATGGTAAAATATCGGGAATTTGTGAAGGAAAAGGGTTATTAATTGGAATTTGGTTCTCAAATTTGGTATTTGGGACTTATAGATTATATTGGAATTTTGGATTTTTAAGTTCCGGATTTGGTCATGTGGGGCCCACGGGAAAATTTTACGGTTTTGTGGGGCTCATAATATTTCGAGATATTTTGGCCAAATATAGATATTTTGGAGTAAGAAATAATTTTGACGAATTGGAAGGTGACACGTGGTACACCACACTTTGTCTTGCAAGGTGGCAAGTCTTGAAGATATTTGTTGAAGTGGACAAGTGGACATGGGTCCCATACACACTTGTCCACAATCTTGTCCGTACACTTGTCTTGATCTCACTACTTGGGATACATTATATATACATAGAGGGAGTGCAAGACTTCATTCTACACTTTGCCAACACTTAGAATTATTTCAAGAATCCTAGCTACTCCCCTTATGGTGCTCTCGGCCAAGGCCTATTTTGGAGACCAAAAAAATCCTTAAACTTCCAAGATTTGTTCATTGATACAAGATTAAGGTCCCTAACCAAGTGATTAGCAAGATTAAGTACCCCTAACCCCTAAAAGCCTCTTGGTCGTGACTTGAAGGGTTGAAACCATAGGGTGTTCTTCAACTTTTTAGGTGTTGAACTTGAAGAGAAGTTGGTTATAAGCTTCTAAGGGTTACATATTGTGGATTGGAACTTGAAGAATAGGAGCTAGGATATGCTAAGGATCGACTTTTAAACTTGGATTATTTTGGGCATATTTGAGGTAAGGATCATTGTCCTCTTAAAGTAATTGGATATTACATGTTGTAGTAATTAATGGATGAACTTTTGATTAAAAATAATGAAGAATAAGAAGTACATGTCACAATCATGGCATGTTAGTCGATTGTGGACAGTTTTGGCGTTGTCGGATTCATTGGATATTATTGTTGTTAAAACATTACTTATTACATGTTGACATGAAGGAATCTTGTTGTTAACAAGTTAATATAACTTATATAAAGTGTTGGAATATAAGTTGGATTATAAGAAGTTATGGAAACAGTTTTGGTTGTAGTAGTTGGCTGAGAACACCAACTAAAGGATTTGTACTAATGGGTGTATTAGTAAATGTACTAATGGGTGTATTAGTGGTATACTAATGGATCGCACTAGTGGACTGTTTTAGCGGATTAAAGGACTGTTTTACATTGGACTATGAACTGATTTTAGTGGGTTGTTTGGTAGATTACTGGCGAATTTTACGTCAAGTTAGGCGTGTAATCCCTTTGGTTAATCGTTGATTGTGCCCTAAAGTATGGCTTGATTGGTGTTGAAATTAGGCCTTAGAAAAGGTGGAAAATTACGTAGAAAAAAAGGAAGTGCTGCCCTAATTTCCGTAGAATAAGAGGACCATTATTTGGTATAAGTCTTACACTTGATAGCTTAGAATTGATAGAAGTATTATTGTCATTATAGGTTGACATTCTACAAGTGGCGTATTCTACTTAGCATGTGGAATAGCTTAAAGGTATGTGGACTTCTTCCTATCGGCATGATTGATTATTGGAGTATACATGATTTGTTTCTTGAAGTATACTTGCCTCGTTATTAGAGTATTCATGTTATTGATTCTATGCTAAAGGCATGTCTAAGTTATTACTAAGTCCTTACCAAGTCTTATGGGAGATGTTGGTAAGAGTGTTTAGTAAGCATTGGAGTCGAGTTGATCTTGCTAGGTTATAACACTAATGAGACTTGATTTATTTGAAATTCACGAGACTTGATTTATTTGAAAGTTATGAGACTTGATTTATTTGAAAGTCACGAGACTAGATTTATTTGAAAGTTATGACACTTGATTTATTTGAAAGTCATGCGACTAGATTTATTTAAAAGTTATGAGACTTAGTTGAAAGTATATGAGACTTTACTTGAAGATATATGAGACCTTACTTGAAAGTATATGAGATTTGATTAGATGAAGTATAAGAGACTTGATTTATATGAAGTATAAATGACTTGATTTTGTGAAAGAAGAAGTAACTTGATTTAAGAGTATAAGTTACTTGATTTGAAAAGAAATAAGTTACTTGAGTTTAAAAAGTGCAAGTAACTTATTTTTAATAGTGAAAGTGCCTTGATGCTACAAGTGCTAGTGTCTTGGGGTTTATAAAGGAAAGGATGTGCGGCGGACGTACATGGATATTTTAAAAAGTAAGGCATGGTATTGTCTTGGTCATTTTAAAAGGAAGGCATGGTATTGCCTTGGTTGTTTTAAAATGAAAGGATGTACGGCGGACGTACATAGTACTTTTTGGGGTTCAATTCCCTAATATTGCATGATGTGATTCTTTTTTTATAAGAATGGATGTACATAGTACTTTGGGTTCAATTCCCTGATATTACATGGCATGATAAATGCCTTGAGTTTTCTAAATTGATTGTTATACCCCGTATTTCCAGAGTATGTATGTGAGGACGTACGTACATTTGTACAAACCCTAATTAGGTTAAGGATGAAATTGTGAACTTTCAACGGAAAAGATTCCGAACCTTGTGAAGGAAATTTTACGTTTTTAATATTTTAACCGATTATGGATTTTTCCGAGAGATGAAATATTTTGGACCAATAGGAGGGCGACATGTGTCACCCTTAGGTGGCATGTTTGGACGAAAATGTTGGGCTAGTGGACAAGTCAAATAGTCAAGTCTTGCAAGATATTTTCTTTGGGTGAGTGGGAGTAGGTATTGGGCGGTTTGGAGGCAAGTGGATGGCCACATGGCTCTTTGTTGTGGTGGACATATGTTCCAATGTTGTGGTGGACATATGTCCCAATATTGTGGTGGACACTTGGTGGAAGACTCCACTCACACAAGCTACTTAATCTACACCCTCCACTTGCTTGAATCTTGGCCATTGAAGGTTCTATAAATACCCCCTCTAGTGTAAGACTTCTTCATCCATTAAACAATCTCCAAGTCTCAAATCCTTCCCCCTTTGTAGTAGAGCTTTCGTCCAAATACCCCCCCCCCCCCTTGGTAGAAAAGTTGTCTTCTAGTATTGTTACTATGCCAAATACCTTAGCCTAAATCCCTTGTAATTTTCCTAAGTTACCTCTATACTAAAAGCCCGGAAATACTACTTTATATCCTTTAGTCACAAAACGAAACCCTAGGGAAATCTTCATGGTTGGTTGAGGTATTAAGTAGAAGTTGTTTAGAAACTTCTAAGGGTTTCTTGGAGCTATCGGAGCGTGCAAATTAGGAGCTAAACGTTGTTCAGGATCGACATTTAAACTTGGATAATTTTGGGCTTACCGAGGTAAATATCTTGTCCTTCTATTGTAATTGGAGATTACATATAATAATAGTTTAGAATTGAGTATAAGATATAGAAGGATATTAAAGAAGAGAATTGAATTATTTACCTAGAATTTGTATTCTGATGAACTTGTGTAGTTTGTGGGTAGGAAGTCTTGCCCAATTTTAGTAGAATTAAGAACCTTCTGCTTAGAATATTCTACAGAGTAGTCTAGACGTTGATAGACGTATTTGACTATTATATGTTGATACTCTGCGCGCGACATATTCGACTTGGCAGGTGGATTTGTAGGAGGTATGTGATTCTTCCTATCCTCTTGAGCATGATATTTTTAAAATATATAAATAGTGCGGTGAGCGTCGTGTGTTAAGCGAACTTGGTTTTACTCGATGTCTTTTGACTTGAGTTTTAAATAATAAGAATCTTGAAGTATTTCAAAAGAGTTATGAATCATTTTGAAAGAAAAGTAATACTTGGTTTTAAAAGCTTAAAGAGTTATACTAGCTTTATGGGAAGTTAGGTATAACGACTTAAGAAAGAAAAAGGCAGTTTACTTATTTGTTTATGAAAGTCTTGTATTGATTTACGAAAAGTGTAGTAAGATGGTTTGATAAGTAAACATGTTATGATACTACGTGTGTTAGTGTCTTGTGATGTTGTGTAAGGGGTTATTCTTGTTGTGCTTACGTTGTTTAACGATAAGCGTTGTCTTGTATTATATCACATACCCCCCCCCCCCCGACTTGTTATGATGCCGAGGACTTTCCACCCTCGATGCGGGTCTATACGGCCTATGCGGTCCACAGGACTATGCGGAGCTGCGGGAGTTCCAGGATTGATCACTCCGGGTGTATTCTGGCCGTCTTGGTCTATCGGCTATCACGGTCCACAGGACTATGCGGACTGCGGGAGTCCAGGAGGATGCCGCGGGTTAGCTACCCCCGATGCGAGGAATACCTCATGTGGGTCAGTGTGTGACCTATGCGGACTGCGGGAGTTCCAGGATTAGGCTCGCATAATGATACTATGGGCGATTGGCCTTGCTTCGATCATTAGCGGCCTAGAAAAGACCAGTTATGTTATATCTATTTTGCTTTTGGTTATGCTGTGGTACTATGTGCGGTTACATTGGTTGTTTCGTACATATTTGTAAAATTGGTTTTAAAATGATATGATTTCATTTAAAGTACTTTACAGTTTCACATACTTGGTACCTGTTATCGACCTCGCCGGGCTGCGTTCATGCCGAGTAAGGGAAAGCAGTGGTAGATCCTCGTTCTTAGGATCCTTACTCAGTGTCAGAGCCCATTTCTCCGGAGGCTCGACTTTTAGTACGGCTCTCCCTGTGTTGTAGATATTTTGTACATTCAGGGTATGGCGGGGCCCTGTCCCGCCATAGTTGTTTACATTCCTAGAGGTCTATAGTCCTGTTGTAAAGTTGGGATGTAACTATTCGCTCTTTATGTATATATATATGCCGAAAGACAACTTTTTCTCAGATAAACTGTTTCTCATTTCATATTATTTCATGTCTTGTTTTTATATTCCAGGTTACTCGATGTATGCCCTCTTTGGGGTGCCGGGTAGGCACGATCACGGGCCGGATCGGTCGTGACAAAAGTGGTATCGAGCGATTAATCCTGAAGCGTCTGAATCGTATCTAGTAGAGTCTTGATTATCGGTGTGTTGTGCACCACAATGTCGAGGCTATAGGATATTTAAGATTAGTTTCCATTCTTCTCACTCTGAGATCGTGCCTTAGAAGTTGTGTTATAAGTTGGACCCTCTAACGTATTTCCTTTCTTTATGATTATGCCTCCACGCAAGCAACCGGGCCCGTAGGGCAAAGCGGTAGGAAGCGGCTAGTAGGACACAGAGGGTCACGAGGCGTGCCCGATCTATACGGCGATACCTCGGGCAGCGAGTTCCACGACGCCCGGCCCAGCGAGTTTAGAGCGCAGCGATGGCGATGAGACCACAATACCTGCGCCTCCGATCCCGGCTGGAAGCGAGAGAGATGGGTTCTGAGAGAGATGGCGATTCTAGCGAGTTGTGGCGACATGAGATAGGTGGATCGCAGCGATTCGATTCAGCCGATGCGTGGTTCACCCGAGGTCGGATAGTTTGAGGCTACGGGATTTCCTGAGTTGCAGCCGCGAGTTACGGGTCGAGGCACGAGGATGATCCGCAGGAGTTCATCCGAAGCGATTCTGACGATCGTAGAGTGATCAAGGCGTCAGAGACCGAGTCGGTGGTCTTGGGTTCGCATCGGCTACGTGATACCGCAGTCGACTGGTTTGATTCGTGGGAGCTATCCCGGGGAGAGCATGCGCCTCCAGCAGTATGGGACGAGTTCTCGGAGGCATTTCTCACTCATTTCTTGCCGCCACAGATGAGGAAACGCGGTAAACAGATTTTTGATCTTTGGCGAGAGGCGCCTGATTGAGTACAACGTGGAGTTCGACTCGTTGGCTCGATATGTCCCTCGTTGGTATAAGATATGGAGGGCGGTGCACCGCCACGCCACCGCTATATGATTATTTGGCGTAGTCTTGCTCGGTGTAGCTCTTGTAGGCATGGACATTGCCGCGTGCAGCTCGTACGCAGGTGCGAGGCGTAAGAGGCGACGGTCGGCGGATATCATGTTACACCCGTAGTTCGAGTATGTATATGAGGGCGTGCGTGCGAGAATCGACATTAAAATTGGAAAGGAAGAAAGATGTGATTTTTGACGGAAAAGTTTCGGATTTTGTGAAGGAAAAAAGGTTCATTAATGGGAATTGGATTCCCAGTTTGGTATTCGGACTTTTGGAATATTTGAGAATTATGGAATTTTATTTCGAAATTGGTCACGTGGGGCCGGGAGAATTTCTGATTTTGTGGGCCCACTTTATTTTCGGATTTTTGGCATTACGGATATTTTGGAAGATGAAATATTACGACGGCAGTAGAAGCGACATATGTCACCCCCGTGGCCATGTGGCGGGTGGTGATGGACACGGCCTTGGGCGGTTGGTAGTGGACAAGTGGCTGGCCTTGTCCAAATTTTGTGGTGGACATGTGGTTGGTAGAATCCACACCACATGTCCCCAATCTACACCACCGTTTGCACTAATCTTGACCTTGAATTCTCTATCAATACCCCTAGTTGATGACTAAATTCATTCCACACTTAAAGCTTTTCCAAAAAACACTCACTCCCATTTGTTGTTTCGTCCCCCTCTCTTGTGAAGTTCTCGTCAACCCCTCTTGCATAGAGTGCATATTCCTAGTATCATTGTTATCCTCGTGGCCGCCTTAGCCTTACGACCCAAGACCAGGCCGTAATAGGAGTAGTCACATCGTTTCGGCATTGAAGTTTGCTCTCTTGACAGCCGCGTTGAACTTCTTGAGGATAGGAGTACCATCAATGCTTTCAACTGACTTTGAATCAAACAAGACGTGATTACTCTTGGACCCATGAACACCTGCATGACCCGTCATGAACTTCTGACCCACGTCCCGACCGGTTTGGGCAGAGAATGCCATCGTATCTTGCTTCTCCAATTGCAATGTCCGCCTAGATTTTAACCCTTTTCCAGCTAACCCGAGAATTTCGGTAGTGTCGAGTACTAATCTTTGGAGTATTTGTCTAGTTCTTCCGAAATGATCCCTTTACCAACAAATTGGCGTGGAATGATCAACCACCATAGTAGCATTAGGGCGTCAATGGTCTGCCGGAAGTTACGCTTTAAACTCACTTATATCCAAGCTTTCAATTTCTATATTTTTGCCCCATTCATGTATCCTTTGTAGCATAGAATCATCTACTACATTTTCTAAAGGAAAGCGCGATGCAGAGTAACATGAACCAACACGAAAGTCGAGATTGCGGAATAAGATTTTCCTCGGCAATTGTTGGACTCGCCATTCTTTTTCTTCTTTGTTCTAGCTTTAGCCGAACTGCCTGAACCTCCTGAATCATTGCTAGAACGTGTGTAACGTTTAGACTTTTTCATATTGTGGACAATAACAATTAAACCATAATGAAACAAACGAAAATCTAAGGGGGGGGGGGGGAAGAAGAGGAAGAAACCGAAGGAGCAACTAAGGGAAACGTTGAGAGCGTTTTCTTAGTGAGAGAAACTTCTCTCTAACTCCTCCAATTAATAATGTTGTTACTTGATTTTACAAAAGGAAGTGTTTTGGTTTACTTAAAAATATAGTCACTCTATTTTTATACTATGGGTATTGTGTGACTTTTGTGAAAGAAGCGGATCTTTTAAAGAGTTAATGTATAAAGTACTTTGGGGATAAAAAAACCCGAACTTGTTAAAATAAAGTAGAAAGTACCTTGTGTGAATAACTTGATTGTGTTGGTTTGTGATAGCCTTGTAATACTTTCTAGTTGATTTGATAAAGTAAACATGTTAGGATGTTACGTGTGTTAGTATCTTGTGATGTTTGTGTAAAGGGGTTTCCCTTGTTGTGCTTATGTTGTTTAAACGATAATTTGTTATGTTAGTATTATATCACTCGCTCTTGACATGATCAGGGGTTAAACGCCTCCGATGCGGGGTAGACTCGGCGATGCAGGACCGTGATTCGAGAATACCTCATGCGGGTCGGGGACCTATGCGAGCTACGAGTTCGAGTTAGTGTGCGGGGTTATACCTCATGCGGTCTATGTGGCCACGCGGTGCGAGTCGGGGCGTTCTTGGGAGTAGCTACCCTCGATCGCGGAATACCTCACGCGGGCCTATGTGAGTGGCTATGCGGGTGCGGGAAGTTCGAGATTAGACGCGCATTTGATCTGCGCGAGTGGCGGCTTCGATCATGTGGCGGTCTAGACAGACCTCGTGATGCAGTTTATGACCTTGTTGGTACTGTGGGTTTTAGTAGTCGGCTATGCCTTCGTACTTACCCCGTACGGTTTGATTATGACACAGGTGGGACCTGGTGTTCATGTGTATTCCTTGGTGCTTTTATATCAAAGACTGCCGGCAGTGAGGAAGGCATTCCACGGGCATGATTGATGTTGTGGCGTGAGACCCATAGTTATATTTGAGTGATGACTTTGAGGCGTGAGTCCACGACTTGACATGACTTCTTATTTATCGTGAGCTGTAGTTTGGTTATCATATATCTCTGCTTTATATAGACTACTATGATTTCATTTACTGATTTTTAGTTTCACATACTTGGTACCTATTATCGACCTCGCCGAGGCTGCGTTCATGACGCAGTAGGTACACCGATTGTTGATCCTCGCTCATGGGTCCCATTCGGCGTTTGGGAAAGCTCCGTTTCTCGGAGGCTTATCAGTGATCTGATCCACTGTCGTTGTAGGTACTTGCATTGTGGTATGGCGGCCCTGTCCGCCATTGTTGTCATATCATTCTTAAGTCCTGTAATCTTGTTGTGGCAGGGTTTGTAATAGGGGATATAACTGTTCAAGTTTATATATATATATAGGCCGAAAGGCAACTTTTCTCAGATAAACTGTTTTATTTCATGTCTTGTTTTATATTCCGCTGATTACTCTGATGTATGTCTACTTGGGTGCTCGGGGTAAGGCACCAGTCACGGGCCCGGGTTCGGGTCATGACAAAAGTGGTATCAGAGCCAGGTTATCCTCGGAAAGTGTCTACAGACCGTATCTAGTAGAGTCTTGATTATCGGTGTGTTGTGCACCATACCAATAATCAGGAGGCTATAGGATATTTAGGATTGGTTTCCATTCTTCTCACTCTGAGATCGTGCTTAGAGCCGTTTTATAAGTTGGACCCCTCTAACGTATTTCTTTCCGTACCGATTATGCCTCGCGCAGCGGCACGGGCGAAGAGCAAAGCGGCGAGGAGGCTGCGAAGTAAACCTGAGAGGTTACGAGGCACAGCCCAATCATCACCTAGGGTGGTGCTTGTTCGGGGAGTTACTGCGGCAGCGCCGATCCCAAAGAAGTTTAGCCAGGCAGCGATTCCTCTGCGGCCATGATATCTGGACCTTGATTCACAACCGATGCAGAAAGTATGGGTTGCAAAGAGACGCCTTGTTACTAGCTAGGATTTAGCAACCAGAGAGCATATTATGTATCGATTTATCACGGTCTTGATGACTATCGAGAGAGGTTGTGTAAGAGTAGCTCTTGATCGAGCATGAGCATGGCTGCATACGAGCTTATGCGCAGCGGCGAAGGCGTAGATCGGCAGTTAATCAAGGACAACGAAGAGGCCCGATCGGCGAGATCCTTTGGTAACTTTGGCGAATCGCCTCGGCAGAATTAGATATGCGCCTCCACGATGCAGTGGTCCTCCGAGGTTCGGGACGTTGAGTATGCGGAGTTGGTGAGCTCGTGGCTTACGGTTCACGAATACGTAGGTTCTAGCCACCGAGTTCGATTTTCCTCGGTGTTCCACGGTGTGGCGTCATCGAGAATGTCATCTTATTGATGGTGCTTGTTTTAACTGCGGACGTCAGGGCCATGTGTCAAAAAGATGTCCTAGTAGGAGGGATGCAAGTAGGAGGACTCATCTTACCAGATCAGTTGCGGATTCAGTGGCTCGGAGAGGAAGGGTTGTTAGCCAGAGGAGGCCACCCCCACCTCGGTGTGGCTGTTGTGGTAGATGTCATTTTGGGGAGTGTCGTACTTCTTCGACAGCTTGTTTTGCTATGCGCCCAGCCGGGCAGGATTGATTGAAATAGCGGAGAGTGAAACAAGGTGGGTGTATATCCTTAACCCTCTAGAGATTGTATGTGTGATAAGATAAGTGTATCTTAAGTGTTATGTTCAGATAGCATTGTGTTAATTGTGATTAGAAATCATGGTTAGTTAAAAGGGTAAGATTGGGGATAGGGAAAGTGTGAGCCTTAGAGTTTTATACGTAGAGACCTTAGAGGTAAGGCCATCTCGAGTAAAAGATGTATTTTTATGTTTGACCGTTATCGGAGTGCATAGTACACGTGAGATATGTTTGTGTGATAAGTCCCTGAGTGGTTTGAAATGAAAGAGGGTAGTTGAGCTAAGAATACCACTAGGTTTTCGTGACTCGATGAGGAGATTGTTACTGATCGGGGAACAAGAGTTTTGCGCGATAGCGGGGCGGGTTGCGGACCGATTGCGGGTCAAACCGCGGCCTGCATTGTGGTGGGGTCACGGGGGGTGTTAGGCCCAAGTTTAGTTAACCATCGTACGAGTTCGTAGATGCGTTCGACCAGTAGTCGGGCCGATGAGGTCAGCCCATCTTGTCTTTTAGTCAAGATCGTTTACTCGGCAGAGGGTTATGCGAGATGTTATATCAGGAAGGTTGTAAAGTGCCACGAGTGCCTACTTTCACCTTATGGCGGCGATGGAGCCAGTTACGGCTATTTCTTTTTCGAAGTTTTACGAGCAGGTTAGGAACTCGGGTGAGTCTCGAGATCACATTCACCCTGGGCGGTGTTTTGATTTCAGAGGTAGCTGTAAGGATTATTCGCCTTTTGGTTGAGTGTGTATTATAATAAGCTACCATATCAGTATTCGGATATCGCCTTATGACGCCTTGTAGGGGCGGAAGTGTAAGTTGTCGGTCGATTGGTTCGATGTTGGCAAGGATGGATAGTTGGCTCATACTTGTTTTTGGAAGGATGTGGATAGGGTGAAGCTTATCGAGGAAGAGGTTATTGGCAGCTCGAGTCAGCGAAGTCGTGCGGATAATCGGCGGCGGCAGGTTGAGTTGGCGGTGGGTCTTCTTGAAGGTACCACCCCGGAAAAGGGTGTGACGAGTTTTGGAAAACAGAGGAAACTTAGCCCGAGTTACTTTGGGCCTTTTTAGATCATGTGAAGAATAGGCCAGGTTGCCTATATGTTAGCATTTGCCGTCCGACTTAGGAGGCAGTATGTCCGGTCTTTCATGTTGTTATGTTCGGAAAAGTATCGGAGATCCATCCAGAGTATTCCCAGTTAATGATGATCAAGTTGGAGGTAGTAACCCAGAGATTTTGGAAACAGAAGCAGTAACAGAAATGTGGTAAGTTATGAGAAAGAGTTCAAATGTGCGAGAAAGTGCGGCGAGTAAGGAAGAAGCGAGCATGTGTTACGAGCATAGATGTGATCATTTCTTTTGTAAAGTGAAGGTGCGAAGGGAGTATATTTTAGACCTCGAGTGGGAGCTTTTGTAGTGATGGAGGTGATTCCTCGTGGACTTGGATGTAAGTATTTGCGCGTGTTGTATTGTGGCCAGGTGTGGCATGATTGTTTTCGTAAGTATAGCAGTGAAGACTATACTGGCGCATGTTTGTTTTGAGACTTAGAAGGAACATTCGGGACGAATGTTTCTAAGGAGGGGAGAATGTTATACCCCGTATTTCCAGAGTATGTACGTGAGGGCATACGTATAAAAGTTTAAGCCTTAAGTAGGCAAGGGTCGAAATTTTGTGCACAACCCGAAAGAATCGTTTTCAGGCGAAGCGTTTTCCAAACTTTGCGAAGGAAAATTACGGCTATGTCATTTATTATTTTGCGGATTTTTCCGAGAGATGAAATATTTTGGACCAACGAGAGGCGACACTTGGCCCTCAAGTGGGCCAGCAAAGCTAAAGGGGTCTTGGCACGTTTTTGTGCTAGGACTTTGGTCAAGGGTTGGTAGGATATTTGTAGATATTTTGTGTAGTTGATGAGCAAGTGGGACCCACAAACACTTGTCCAAATCTTGACCCTACACTTGCCCACCACTTGTCTTGATCTTGGCCATTGGTTGGCCTATAAATACCCCCCCTTTGTTGAAGACTTCTTCATCCCCCCAATAGTTTCTAAGGCTTGAAATCCCCTCTCCCCCTTTGTGGTTTTCGTCCAAAGCCTCCTCCACTTGTGAGCCTCGAGAGTACCCCCTCTTGAGTGTTGTCTCGTAAATACACCCCCCCCCTTGGTAGAAAATACTCTCCAAGTATAGTTACTATTCCAAAATACCCTGGCCCAAATACCTTGTAGTATTCCAAGGATTCACCTATACTAAAAGCCCAGAAATACTACTATACTTCCCTTCAGTCACAAAACGAAACCCTAAGGAAAATCATCACAGTTGGTTGAAGTATTAAGAAGAAGTTGCATAGAACTTCTAAGGGTTGTTTGGAGCGGGTTGGAGCACCCGGAGTAGGAGCTAAACGTTGCTCAGGATCGACATTAAATCTTGGATAATTTTGGGCTTATCGAGATAAATACTCTTGTCCTTATATTGTAATTGGAAATTACATACTGTGGTAGTATAGAAATGAATATAAGATTCATAGAAGAGAATTGAACTGTAATAGAAGGATATTACAGATAAGACTCGAACTGAAATCACATCAGAAGAATATTAAAATAGAAGATTGAGCTGTACTTACATGGGAATTTGTATTCTGATGAACTTGTGAAGTTTGTGGTAGGGAAGTCTTGCCCAATTTTCCGTAGAATCTTGTATCTAGATTTATTCTACCGAGTAGTCTAGACATTGATAGACTTGTATAACCGTTATAGGTTGGAAATCTTTGCAGTAGCGTATTCTACTCGAAGGGTGGAAAAGGATAGCATGATTCTGATTGCTTTGGAGCTATTTGCTAATAGTCGATAAATCATCGAGGTATGTGATTCTTCTTATCCTCTTGAGCATGATATTTTAAAAGAATATATATAGTACGGTAGACGTACGTGTGTTAACTGAACGTGGTTTTACTCCGATGTCTTTTGACTTGAGTCTAAATAATAAGAATCTTGAAGTATTTCAAAAAAGTTAAGAAACCTTTTTGAAAGAAGAGTAATACTTGGTTTTAAAAGCTTAAGAGTTATACTAGCTTTATGGGAAGTTAGGTATAACGACTTAAAAGAGATAAAAAGAATGGTTTATTGATTTTAGAAGTTAAGAGACTTGATCTTAAAAGATAAGAGACTTGACTTAATTGAATTAATATGAATTTTGTTAAAAAGTGTGAAACCTCATTCGTGAGTAATGAGTACTTGGTTTTTAAAAGGAATAATGTCTTACTGATTTCGGAAATCAGAATAAGTATCGAACAAACCACAGCAGCGCTAATAAAGGGAAATGTTTTGACTAATTAAGTATTATTAAAACCAGTAGAAACCTCCATCTGCATAGAAGCTAAGATGAGACAAAATGATATTACATTTCCTAGATCATGGTTGCTTTAATAAGATTGTTATGAACAAGAATAACCTACTCACACATAAGGCATATGTTTCTCAATGGTTTTGAAAGAGAATTATATTATTAAGTGATTAAGACTATGAACTACTGAAACCTTTCAAAATGAGAAACTTGAGCATTTGAAATTAGGCAAACTTGAACGTTTGGAAAATAATGTTGTTACTTGATTTTACAAAAGGAAGTGTTTTGGTTTACTTAAAAATATAGTTACTCTATTTTTATACTACGGGTATTGTGTGACTTTTGTGAAAGAAGCGGATCTTTTAAAGAGTTAATGTATAAAGTACTTTGGGGATAAAAAAACCCGAACTTGTTAAAATAAAGTAGAAAGTACCTTGTGTGAATAACTTGATTGTGTTGGTTTGTGATAGCCTTGTAATACTTTCTTGTTGATTTGATAAAGTAAACATGTTAGGATGCTACGTGTGTTAGTATCTTGTGATGTTTGTGTAAAGGGGTTTCCCTTGTTGTGCTTATGTTGTTTAAACGATAAGCTGTTATGTTAGTATTATATCACTCACCTCTTGACATGATCTGGGGTTAAGTGCCCTCCGATGCGGGGTAGACTCGGTGATGCAGGACCATGATTCGAGAATACCTCATGCGGGTCGGGGACCTATGCGAGCTACGAGTTCGTGTTAGTGTGCGGGGTTATACCTCATGCGGTCTATGTGGCTACGCGATTTGCGAGTCGGGGCGTTGCGGGGAGTAGCTACCCTCGATGCGGGAATATCTCATGCGGGCCTATGTTAGTGGCCTATGCGGGTGCGGGAAGTTCGAGTTAGACGCGCCATTTGATCATGCGGCGAGTGGCGGCCGATCATGTGGCGGTCAGACGGACCTCGTGTCTGCTTTATGACCTTGTTGGTACTGTGGGTTTTAGTAGTCGGCTATGCCTTCGCACTTACCGTGCGGTTTGATTATGACCACAGTGGGACACGGTGTTCATGTGTATTCCTTGGTGCTTTTATATCAAAGATCGCTGCGGTGAGGAAGGTATTCCACGGGCATGATTGATGTTGTGGCGTGAGACCCATAGTTATATTTGAGTGATGACTTTGAGGCGTGAGTCACGACTTGACATGATCGCTTATTTATTGTAATCGTAGTTTGGTTATCATATATGTCTCCGCTTTATATAGACTACTATGATTTTATTTACGATATTTTCGATTTCACATACTTGGTACTGTTATGCGACCTCCTTCGGCGCGTTCATCATGCCGCAGGTAGAGGTACACCAGTTGTTGATCCTCGCTCATAGGGTCCCAGTTCAGCGTTTGGGAAGCTCCATTTCTCCGGAGGCTTATCAGTGGTACAGTCCCCTGTCGTTGTTGTTATACCCCGTATTTTCAGAGTATGTACATATGGACGTACATAGAAAATTCGAACTTGAGATTAAGCTTGGCCGAATTTCACTTTGTGCACAACACCCGATTAGAGTCGTTTTTTTTAAACGTTTCCACAGCTTTCGTAGGGGAATTTCCGGCTATGTCATTTATTATTTTTGCGGATTTTTCCGAGAGACGTAACATTTTGGACCAACGGGAGGGTGACATGTGTCACCCTCACATTGGAAGCTTTGGACGGCATTATGGACGATTTGGGCTTAAGGGAGTAGGTAGGATATTTTGTGTTGGTTGGTGTGGTAGATGGATAAGGTGTACTTGGGTGAATCTTGGCCTTACACTTGTGTAGCACTTGGCTTGATCTTGGCCATTGGTTGGCCATTGGTTGGCCTATAAATACCACCCTATGTTGAAGACTTTCTTCATCCTAAAATCTTCTAAGTGTTAGAAATCCTCCCCCTCCCTTGTTGGTGTTCTCGTCCCTCCCCCTTTGAGAAGGCCTCTTGGCCGAGAGCTTTTCCCCTTGGCGAGTACCCACTAGTGGGGTAGCCGAGGTATACCCCTCGTGTGGTGTTGTCTCGTATAAATACCCCTCTTGGTAGAAATACTCTCAAAAGTATTGTTATAATGCCCAAATTACCTTAGCGTATACCTTGTTGTATTCTAAGGTTATACCTATCTGAAAAGCCGTAAATACTATTATACTTCCCGTCAGTCACAAAACCGAAACCCTAGGAAAATCTCCATAGTTCGTTGGAGTATTGTGTAGAAGTTGATTAGAACTTCTAAGGGTGGTTTAGAGCGGGTTGGAGCACTCGGGGTTGGAGCTAAACGTTGCCCAGGATCGACATCTCTACTTGGATAATTATGGGCTTATCGAGGTAATTATCTTGTCCCCCTATTGTAATTGGAGATTACATGTTGTTAGAATATATAGTTGAAGTATACTATATATAGTACTGAACTTAGTGTTGTGGCAATGTCCTTGGACTTAAGCTGAATTTAAAGAAGAGAATCGAATCAGTAATTACGTGGGGTGTATTCAGATGAACTTGTAGTTTGGTGGTAGGGCGGCTGCCCAATTTCCCGTAGGATCTTGTATCTAGATTTATTCTACCGAGTAGTCTAGACTTTGATAGACTTGTGTAACTTTGTATAGGTTGAATGTTCTGCGAGTAGAATGTGCTCTTGAGAAGGTGGACCAGGCTAGCCGGGTTATAGCCGTGGAGCGATTTGCTAATAGTCGATAATCGTCGCGAGGTATGTGAACCTCTTCCTATCTCTCCTAGCATGATATGTGTATAACTATGTAGTACGGTAGACGTACGTGTGTTAATTGAACGTGGTTATGCAATGTCTTTTGACTTAAGCCCGAATAATAATAATCTTGAAGTAGTTCAAGAGAATTAAGAACTGTTTTTAAAAAGAAGAGTAATACTTGGTTTTAAAATCTTAAGAGTTATACTAGCTTTATGGGAAGTTAGGTATAACGGCTTAAGAGAGATAAAACGAATGACTTATTTATTTTAGAAGTTAAGAGACTTGATCTTATAAGATAAGAGACTTAACTTAAATAAATTATATGAATTTTGTGTGAAACCTCATTCGTGAGTAATGAGTACTTGATTTTTAAAAGGGATAATGTTTTACTGATTTCGGAAATCAGAATGTGTATCGACAAACCACTGCAGCGTTAATAAAGGGAAATGTTTTGATTAATGAAGTATTAATAAAACCAGTAGAAACTTCCATCTGCATAGAAGCTAAGATGAGACAAAATGATATTTCCTAGATCATGGCTGCTGTAATAAGATTGTCATAAACAAGAATATCCTACTCACACATAAGTCTTATGTTTCTTAGATGGTTTAAAAGAGAATTATATTCTTAAATGAATAAGACTATGAGCATTTAAACCTTTCTAAAATAAGAAACGTGAACATTTGAAATTAGGCAAACTTGAGCGTTTGGAAAATGATGTTGTTACTTGATTTTACAAAGGTAAGTGTTTTGGTTTACTTAAAAAAGGCAGTCACTCTATTTTATACTACGGGTATTGCGTGACTTATGGGAAAGAAGCGGATCTTTGAAAGATTTAATGTGTGAAGTACCTTGGGGATAGATACCCAAACTTGTTAGTAGAAAGTACCTTGTGTGAATAACTTGATTGTATTAGTTTGTGATAGTCTTGTAATACTTTCTTGTTGATTTGATAAGTAAACATGTTAGGATGCTAAGTGTGCTAGTATCTTGTGGTTGTTATGTAAGGGGAGTCATTCTTGCTGTACTTACGTTGCTAAACGGTAAGTCCATTGTACTATTATTATATCACCTACCCCCTTGACTTATTATACCGAGGGCTTGCCACCCTTGATGCGGGTCTATACGGCCTATGCAGTCCTTGTGACTATGCGGAGTGCGGTAGCTCGTGATTGATCATTCCGGTGTTTAGCCCGACGCGGGATTCCTATGCGGTCCGCTGAGACTATGCGGTCTTTTGAGACTATGCGGGTTGCGGAGCCTGGCGGATACGAAGGTTAAGCCGCTTCGATGCGGGTGTACCTCGGGCGGTCTAGGACCATGATTCGAGGAATACCTTATGCGGTGCGTGTGTGACCTATGCGAGTCAGCGAGAGTTCGAGGATAGACACGCATTGATCTGCGGGCAAATGGCGGCCGATCATGTGCAGCGGTCTAGAAAGACCTCGTGATACACAATATGGCCTTTGTGGAACTGAGGGTCTTAGTAGTCGGCTATGCCTTCGTACTTACCCCGTACGGTTTTACTGTGATGACTTTGAGGCGTGAGTCCCTAACTTGACATGATCGCTATTTATTGTAAATCGTAGTTTGGTTATCATACATGTCTCCGCTTTGTATAGACTACTATGATTTCATTTACGATTTATTTTCGATTTCACATACCGCACTGTTATCGACCTCCTTGGGGTGCGTTCATGCCGCGAGTAAAGGTACACCATCGTTGATCCTCGCTCTTAGGGTCACAATTCAGCGTTGGGAAAGCTCCGCTTCTCGGAGGCTTATCTTCGTATAGTCCCTGTCGTTGTAGGTATTTACATTCGTGGTATGGCGGGCCCCGTCCGCCATTGTTGTCGTATCATTTCTTAGAGGTGTAGTATTGTTGTGGCGTGGTTTGTAAAAGGATTAAACTGCTCATTTGTAAGAGTTGTTATTTATATATATCGAAAGGCAAGTTTTTCCTCGACATCGCTTTGTACTTCATTTGTTTCATGTATGTGTTTTATGTTCGATTACTCGACGTTGTATCACTAGGGTGCCGGTAAGGCACTACCACGAACCGGGCGTCGTGACAAAAGTGGTATCGAGCGCTTAATCCTCGGAAAGTGTCTGACCGTATCAGTCAAGAAGTCTTGATTATCGGTGTGTTGTGCACACACCAATAATCGAGGCTATAGGATATTTAGGATTGGTTTCTATTCTTCTCACTCGAGATCGTGCCTTGAAGTGTGTTGTAAGTTAGACCTCCGACGATTTCCTTCCTTACCGCTATGCCTCCGCGTAGGCAAACCGCCCAGAGGCGCGGCCAGGAGCCGCAGTAGAGTTCGCAGGGTTGCGTGGGCACAGCCCAATCATCACGAGGTAGTGCTTCATTCGGGATTTCTCGCGACGCCACTAGCCCCAGCAGAGTTTAGCACGGCGGCGATTCCACTGCGCCATGATATTTGAACCTTCGCCCACGACCGAGAACAGTGAATATAGATTGCAAAAGAAGCGACCTGCATTTACTATGGATTTGGCTACCGCAGTATACCGATGTACCGCGAGTCTTGATGACTACCTAAGAGGCCGTGCGAGTAATTCTTCGCTAGGCTCGAGCATGGCTCGTATGCGGGCTTATGCGCAGCAGCCAAGCGTAGAGATCAGCAGGTTAACCAAGGCGAGAAGAGTGCGAGCGGCAAGGTCCTTTGGTAACTTTCGAGGCGAAGTCACCTCACCGCCAGATTATATTATGCACATCCACCGTGCAGAGGTCCTCCACGGTTCGGGACGTTCGGTATGCAGAGTTGGTCGAACCTGCAGTTTTGATTCCATGCTCGCTACCGGCTACAGTTCGATTTTCCCGTTGTTCACTATATATACGACGCGCCATCCCCGGAATGCCATCTTTTGTTGATGCTTGTTTTTGCCGGCGGCCGTCAGGGCCATGTGTCGAATAGGGTGACTTAGTAGAAGGACTCAACCTTCAGGATCGGTGGGTAGTTCGTCATCTTCCTTAGCTATGCGCCCTACGGGGCAGGTTTGATTAGAACGACATAGGGGAGTAAAGCAGTAGATATAGATTTATCCGTTAACCCTCTAGGGATCAGTATGGATGATAAGATGAGTATATCGTAAGTGCTATGTTCTGATAGCAGTGTGTTAGTTGTGATTAGAAATCATGGTTAGTAACCGGAAAAGATTTTGGGGGATAGAGAAAGTGTGAGCCTTAGAGCTTTATACGTAGAGACCTTAGAGGTAAGGCCATCTCGAGTAAAAGACGTATGTTTATGTTTGACCCTTAGAGGAGTGCATAGTGCTCGTGAGCTATGTTTGTGGGATAAGTCCCGGAGTAGTGTGGTATGAAAGAGGGTAGTTGAGCTAAGAAGACCGCTAGGTTTTCGTAACGTGATTAGTGAGATTGTTCCGGATCGGGATCTAGTATTGTGCGCGTTGCCGGGTCGGGTTGAGGCCGCATTGCGGGTCAACCCGCGACCTGTTTGTTGGTGGGGTCAGTTTGTGGTGCTCCCGCTGGGTGGTGGGATCACGAGGGTGTTGGGCCCAAGTTTAGTTAACCGCACGAGTTCGTGGATACGCTCGACGGTGGTCGGTCGATGGGGGCAGCCCATCGTGTTCTTCATTCGACCGCTCACTCGGCGGTGTTGAATTATCGAAAGGTTGTAAGGCTGCACGGTGCCTACCTTCACCTTATGGCGCATGTGGAGCCAGTGGTACTACTGTTTTGTTTCGAAGTTTTACGGCAGGTTAAGAACTCAAAGCAGTCTCAGACCGCATTCGCCACCGGGCCTGTTTGGATCTCGTGGATAGTTGTGGGGATTTTTGTCTCCGTGGAGGTAGTGTTTAAGCTACCATTTAAGATTCGGATGTCGCCTTTTGAAGCCTTGTAGGGCGGAAGTGTAAGTCGCGGCCGATTAGTTCGATGTTGGCGTTCGCATACTTGGTTCAGCTTGTTCCAGCAGATGTGGATAGTGAAGCTTGCCTAGAAGAAGTTCCGCACTCGGAGAATCGTGCGGATAATCGCGCGGCGCTAGAGTTCAGTTGACGGTCGGTCTTCTTGAAAGTACCACCGACTGGGTGTGACGAGTTTTGGAAAATGAAGGAACTTAGCCCGAGTTACATTGGGACTTTTGAGTTCATGTATGAAGAATAGGCCGTTGCCTATATGTTAGCATTTGCCGTCCGACTTAGGAGGCGAGATGTCCTGGCCATTCGTATTGTTATGTTCGAAAGTATCGGAAATCCATCCGCAGTGTTCCCGATTAATGATGACCACGTTAGAGATAGTAACCCGAAGTTTTGGAAAATCGGCGATGTCGTAACGTGGTAAGAGTTCGAGTGTCGACATCCTCGTGGATCGCATGCAGTCGGCACCATTTGTTGGGTCGTCGGAGCAAGGCTCGCGACAAAGTGACAAAAGTGGTACCATTTGTTAGGTCGCTCGAGAAGGTTAATGCCTCGTGCAAAGTGACAAAGTGGTATCTACGAGTAAAGAGAGAAGCGAGCATGTATGGCGAGCATAGATGTGATCATTTCTTTTGAAAGAGAAGGTGCGAAGGAAGTATATTTTAGATCCGGTGAGAAGTGTTTTGTGGTGATGATTAGAGGTGTTTCCTCGTGGACTTTGATGTAAGTATTTACGCAGTGTTTTACGTGGCGGTATGGCGAGGATTGTTTCGTAAGTGTAGTAGTGAAGACTATACTGGCGCGCGTTCGTTTCGAGACTTAGAAGGAACATTCGGGACGAATGTTTCTAAGAGGAGAATGTTATACCCGTATTTGAGTATATGCGTACGGACGCACGTAGAAAATTCGAACTTGAGATTAAGCTTGGCGAATTTCACTTTGTGCACAACACCGATTAAGTCGTTTTTAAACGAAAGCGTTTCCACACTTCGTAGGGAATTTCCGCTATGTCATTTCTTATTTTTGCGGATTTTTCCGAGAGACGTAACATTTTGGACCACCGGGAGGGTGACATGTGTCACCCTCACATTGGAAGCTTTGGACGGCATTATGGACGATTTGGGCTTAAGGGAGTAGGTAGGATATTTTGTGTTGGTTGGTGTGGTAGATGGATAAGGTGTACTTGGGTGAATCTTGGCCTTACACTTGTGTAGCACTTGGCTTGATCTTGGCCATTGGTTGGCCATTGGTTGGCCTATAAATACCACCATATGTTGAAGACTTTCTTAATCCTAAAATCTTCTAAGTGTTAGAAATCCTCCCCCTCCCTTGTTGGTGTTCTCGTCCTCCCCCTGAGAAGGCCTCTTGGCGAGCTTTCCCCTTGCCGAGTACCCCCAGTGGGTAGGCCGAGGTATACCCCTTGTGGTGTTGTCTCGTATAAATACCCCTCTTGGTAGAAATACTCTCAAAAGTATTGTTATAATGCCCAAATTACCTTAGCCGTATACCTTGTTGTATTCTAAGGTTATACCTATCTGAAAAGCCGTAAATACTATTATACTTCCGTCACAAAACCGAAACCCTAGGAAAATCTCCATAGTCCGTTGGAGTATTGTGTAGAAGTTGGTTAGAACTTCTAAGGGTGGTTTAGAGCGGGTTGGAGCGCTCGGGGTTGGAGCTAAACGTTGCCCAGGATCGACATCTCTACTTGGATAATTATGGGCTTATCGAGGTAATTATCTTGTCCCCCTATTGTAATTGGAGATTACATGTTGTTAGAATATATAGTTGAAGTATACTATATATAGTACTGAACTTAGTGTTGTGGCAATGTCCTTGGACTTAAGCCTGAATTTAAAGAAGAGAATCGTAATTACGTAGACAGTATTCTGATGAGCTTGTGTAGTTGTGGGTAGGAAGAGTGCCCAATTTCCCGTAGGATCTTGTATCTAGATTTATTCTACCGAGTAGTCTAGACTTTGATAGACTTGTGTAACCTGTATAGGTTGAATGTTCTGCGAGTAGCATGTGCTACTTGAGAAGGTGGACCAGGCTAGCCGGGTTATAGCCGTGGAGCGATTTGCTAATAGTCGATAATCGTCGCGAGGTATGTGAACCTCTTCCTATCTCTCCTAGCATGATATGTGTATAACTATGTAGTACGGTAGACGTACGTGTGTTAATTGAACGTAGTTGTACGGCAATGTCTTTTGACTTAAGCCCGAATAATAATAATCTTGAAATAGTTCAAGAGAATTAAGAACTGTTTTTAAAAGAAGAGTAATACTTGGTTTTAAAAACTTAAGAGTTATACTAGCTTTATGGGAAGTTAGGTATAACGGCTTAAGAGAGATAAAACGAATGATTTATTTTAGAAGTTAAGAGACTTGATCTTGTAAGATAAAAGACTTAACTTAATCAATGAATTTTGTGTGAAACCTCATTCGTGATGTTATACCCCGTATTTCCAGAGTATGTACGTATGGACGTACGTACGAAATTTGAGCCTTAAGTTAGGCATTGGATTCGAAATTTGGGCACAAGTGCCGATTAGAGTCGTTTTGTGACGAAACGTTTCCACAGCTTACGTTGGAGAAATTCCGGCTATGTCATTTAGTATTTTTGCGGATTTTTCCGAGCGACGGAACATTTTTGGACCAACGGGAGGGTGACACTTGTCACCCTCATTGGACGGCAAAGAGGAGGCTTGGCCTTGGCCGATTGGTCCCTCCTTTTGTGCCTTGCTTTGTGGCTTGTTTTGTGGAGTGTTTTGTGGAGTGTTTTGTGGGTGCACTTGGCTTGATCTTGGCCTTACACTTGCCTTGCACATGGCTTGATCTTGGCCATTGGTTGGCCTTTGGTTTTGCTATAAATACCCCCTCTCTTTGAAGACTTCTTCATCCACTCTTCACTTGCCTAAGTCTTGAGAACCCTCCTCCCTCTTGTTGACTCTCGTCAAGAGCCCTCTCCTTCTGAAGGCCATCGGTCCGAAACCGTCCCCCTTTGTGAGCCTAAAGCCGAGAACACCCCCCCCCGCCCTTAGGGTGTTGTTCTCGTGTGGTACCCCCCTTTTGTGGTATTGAAATACTCCTCCAAGTATTGTTATAATGCCCAAAATACCTTAGTATATACCTTGTAGTATTCCAAAGTTACCTCTATACGTAGAGTCCTGAAATACTACCTTTTGTCCTTTAGTCTCAAACCGAAACCCTAAGGAAACCTTCACCGCTGGTTGAAGTTTTGGAGTAAGTTAGTTAGAACTTCTAAGGGTTGTTGGAGCGGATTGGAGCACTCGGAGTAGGAGCTAAACCTTGCTCGTGAGGCGACTTTAAACTCGGATAATTTTGGGCTTATCGAGGTAAATATCTTGTCCCCTATTGTAATTGGAAATTACATAAGTGTTGAAATATAGTGTTGTATACTATATATAGAATCAACGTAGTTGTTGGCAATGTCTTTTGACTTAAGCCCAAGAATAAAGAACCGAATCAACCGTAATTACATAGGGGCGTATTCTGATGAGCTTGTGTAGTATTCAGTATAGTAGAATTGTGCAGCGTCAGGTTAGGCGTGTTAACCCTCGGTTGGCTTGGTAGCGACCTCGATGAAGAGGAGTTTTACGTTGCGGGAGGTCTGCCGAATTTTACGTAGAATGTTCTACGTTAAGATCTAGATTTTTAATAGCGCTTGTGGCCTTATAGGTTGAAGTGCTACGTGTGACGTAATCTTCGGACTAAGGAGTAGCCGACGGTTTGAGGTACTCGGGCGTTTTGCTATTAGTCGATAATCGCCGCGAGGTATGTGAACCTCTTCCTATCTCTTCTAGCATGATATGTGTGAACTATGTAGTGCGGTAGACGCGTACATGTGTTAAGCGTGTTTGAGTATCTTAAAACATAAAGTGTTATAACGGCTTTATGGGAAGTTGGTTATAACGCTTTATGTAGGTAAGAAAATACTTTGTGGTTTTAAAAGGTAATCGATGTGAATTGTAATCGCTTGTTATAATAAAGAACTTGATGTATTTCAAAAGATTTATAATCGTTTTGAAGGAAGAGTAACACTTGGTTTTAAAGGTTTTAAAAAGAGTTATACTAGCTTTATGGGAGTTAGGTATAATGTCTTAAGAGAGGTAAAGAAAATGGTTTACTAATGTTAGAAGTTAAGAGACTTGATCTTATAAGATAAGAGACTTAACTTATTTGTTTTAATGTGAATGTTTGTGTGAAACCTCATTCGTGAGTAATGAGTACTTGGTTTTATTTAAAGGATAATGTTTTCTGATTTCGAAATCGAATGTGTATCGGCAGCACCAACTGCAGCGTTAATAAAGGAAAATGTATTGAATAATGATGAATTGTATTAAAACCAGTAGAAACCTCCATCCGCATAGAAACTAAGATGAGACAAAATGATATTACATTTTCTAGATCATGGTCATTGTAATAAGAATGTTGTAAACAAGAATAACCTACTCTCACGTGAGACATATATTACTCAATTGTTCTAAAAAGAAATCAAGTGATTAAGTTTATGAACTATGAAACCATTTGAAAATGAGAAGCTTGAGTAATTGAAACTAGGCAAACTGGAACTTAGGAAAAGAATGTTGTTACTTGATTTTGAAAAGGAATGTGGGTTGGTCATTCTAATACTACGTATCGGGTGACTTTGATAAGTAATGGATCTCTTTTAAAGAATTTAACGTACGTAGTACTTTAGGGTTAAAACCCGGACTTTGGCATAAAATGAAGGTACTTTGAGTGATGTGAAACATGCCTATGCTTGTTGTGGTGAAACATTCTATGCTTGTTGTTGTGAAACTTGCCTATGCTTGTGATGATAGCCTTTGTTGTGCAAGTGTGGTGTTTCGTGTTACCGCGCTCTCGATGAGGCGGTTGGTGGTTGAGGTTTCTTCTTTGTTCGGCTGGGTATCGGTGGTCGGCTCTCGTACTTGCCGTCTCGTGGTGATTCGGCCTTGGTATCCGTAGTCGACCCTCGACTTGCCCGCTCAAGATAGTGACGAAGTTTCGTGATACTGACCTTGGTCCTGGTGGTCACCTCGTACTTGCCCGGTAAGCTACGTGGCCGGCCTTGGTATCCGATGATCGGCTCTGCGCTGCCGTGTCGACGCGTGGTTGTGGTTGCATTGTATTATTGGCACGGTCGGATCCGGTAGTTGTACTCGTCCTGTACGGTTTTTATGACACCGGTGGGACCTGGTGTTCATGTATACTCCTTGGTATTGTTATATCATAAACTGCCGGCAGTGAGGAAGAAATTCCACGCACGAGTGATGATTTGGGCGTGAGTCCACGACTTCCGGTAATCGGTTATATGTTATGTCTCGTAGTTGGTCATCATACATGTCTCCCGCTTATATAGACTATTATGATTTCATTTCTGATATTCTGATTTCACATACTTGGTACTGTTGTCGACCTCTCTCGGGTGCGTTCATCTGCAGTAAAAGGTACATCGACATCGATCCTCGCTTATAGGATCACATTCGTGTTGGAAGCTCCGCTTCTCCGAGGCTTATCTTTTGGTATGTGTTCTCTGAGTTATAGGTTCTTGTACATTCGTGGTATGGCGGGGCCTGTCCGTCATAGTTGTTGTAAATCTTAAGTCTGTAGAGCTGTTGTGGCGGGGTTGTAAAAGATTAAACTGTTGGGTTTTATGTATATCAAGGCAACTGTTTTGGTTGGCCTGTTTATTTATCATGTCTCTCATTTCATGTTTAAAGTTTTTATTTCCGCTGGTTTTCTCTGATATTGTATCGCTAGGGTGCCCGGGGTAAGGCACCAGTCACGGGCCCGATTTTCGGGGTGTGACAAAGTGAGTAATGAGTACTTGATTTTTAAAAGGGATAATGTTTTACTGATTTCGAAAATCAGAATGTGTATCGACAAACCACTGCAGCGTTAATAAAGGGAAATGTTTTGATTAATGAAGTATTAATAAAACCAGTAGAAACTTCCATCTGCATAGAAGCTAAGATGAGACAAAATGATATTTCCTAGATCATGGCTGCTGTAATAAGATTGTCATAAACAAGAATATCCTACTCACACATAAGGCTTATGTTTCTTAGATGGTTTAAAAGAGAATTATATTCTTAAATGAATAAGACTATGAACGACGAAACCTTTCTAAAATAAGAAACGTGAACATTTGAAATTAGGCAAACTTGAGCGTTTGGAAAATGATGTTGTTACTTGATTTTACAAAGGTAAGTGTTTTGGTTTACTTAAAAAAGACAGTCACTCTATTTTATACTACGGGTATTGCGTGACTTATGGGAAAGAAGCGGATCTTTGAAAGATTTAATGTGTGAAGTACCTTGGGGATAGATACCCAAACTTGTTAGTAGAAAGTACCTTGTGTGAATAACTTGATTGTATTAGTTTGTGATAGTCTTGTAATACTTTCTTGTTGATTTGATAAGTAAACATGTTAGGATGCTAAGTGTGCTAGTATCTTGTGGTTGTTATGTAAGGAGTCATTCTTCTTGTACTTACGTTGCTAAACAGAAGTCCATTGTACTATTATTATATCACCTACCCCTCGACTTATTATACCGGGCTTGCCACCCGATGCGCGTCTATACGGCTATGCGATCCTTGTGACTATGCGAGTCGGTAGCTCGAGATTGATCATTCCGGTGTTTAGCCTGATTCGGGATTCCTATGCGATGCGGTGAGACTATGCGGTCTTTTGAGACTATGCGGGTTGCGGGAGCCTGGCGGATACCGGGTTAAGCCGCCGATGCGAGGTGTACCTCAGCGGTCTAGGACCATGATTCGAGAATACCTTATGCGGGTGCATGTGTGACCTATGCGGAGTGCGAGAGTTCGAGGATAGACACGCACATTGATACGCGTCAAATGGCGGCCGATCATGTGGTGCGGTCTAGAAAGACCTCGTGATACGATTTATGGCATTTGTGATGCGAGGTCTTAGTAGTCGGCTATGCCTTCGCACTTACCCGTCACGGTTTTATTGTGATGACTTTGAGGCGTGAGTCCCTAACTTGACATATCGCTATTTATCAGAATCGTAGTTTCGTTATCATACATGTCTCTGCTTTGTATAGACTATGATTTCATTTCTGATTTATTTTGATTTCACATACTCTGTACTGTTATCGACCTCGCTCGAAGCTGCGTTCACTGCCGCAGTAAAGGTACACCATCGTTGATCTTCGCCTTAGGGTCATTCGTTTGGGAAAGCTCCGTTTCTCGGAGGCTTATCTTGGTATAGTCCCTGTCGTTGTAGGTATTTACATTCGGGGTATGGCGGGCCCCGTCCGCCATTGTTGTCGTATCATTTCTTGTAGTGCATGTAATCTGCTGTGGCGGTTTGTAAAAGGATTAAACTGTTCATTTGTAAGAGTTGTTATTTATATATATGCCGAAAGGCAAGTTTTTCCTCAGATTACTGTTTTGTACTTCATTTGTTTCATGTATGTGTTTTATGTTCCGCTAATTACTCTGACGTTGTATCACTAGGGTGCCGAGGTAAGGCACGATCCACGCCCAGGCAGGTCCCCGATTGTAGTACTTGCGTTGAGGTATGGCGGGGCCCAGTCCCGCCATTGTTGTCATATCATTCTTAGAGGTCTGTAGTACTGTTGTGGGCATGGTTTGTAATAGGGGATGTAACTGTTCAAGTTTATATATATATATAGGCCGAAAGGCAACTTTTCTCAGATAAACTATTTTATTTCATGTCTTGTTTTATATTCCGCTGATTACTCTGATGTATGTCTACTTGGGTGCCCGGGGTAAGGCACCAGTCACGGGCCCGGGTTCGGGTCGTGACATATCCCAAAGTTATTTCAATACTAAGAGCCCGGGAATACTACTTTATTCCAATAGTCGAAAAATGAAGCCCTAGAAAAATCTTCATAGCTTAGATGAAGTCTTAAGAGGTGTTTGGAAACTTCTAGGGTTGCTTGGAGCGGGTTGGAGCGT
This sequence comes from Przewalskia tangutica, assembly GCA_029844215.1. Lineage (NCBI taxonomy): Eukaryota > Viridiplantae > Streptophyta > Magnoliopsida > Solanales > Solanaceae > Przewalskia > Przewalskia tangutica. Next base: position 978,670 of record JAQGDG010000030.1, read on the forward strand.
CGGGAAGTGGAGCTAAACGTTGCTCAGATCGACTTATAAAACTTGGATAATTTTGGGTTTATCGAGGTAATGATCTTTGTCCCCCTATTGTAATTGGAAATTACATGTTGTAGTAATTAATAATTGAGTATAAGGTATATTGGAAGTATAATTATGAAGAATTGAACTGTATTTATATTGGACTGTATTTACAGTAGACTTGTAGTATTATTGTGGGGCAGTGTTGTACACGTCTGGTTAGACGTGTAACTCCGCCTAGGAGTTGTTGGCTTGGTAGCGGGCCTTGATAGAGGAGGAGATTGATGTGGTTACGGGGAGGTTCTGCGAATTTTCCGTAGAATAAGGAATCTTGTATCTAGAATTATTCTACGAAGAGACCTAGAGGTTGATAGATGTTTTGTGGCCTTTATAGGTTGAAGTACTACAAGTAGCGTATTCTACTTGAAGGGTGGAAAAGGCGAGCAAGGTTAGAGTACTTTGGAGCGTTTTGCTAATTGTCGATAATTGTCGCGAGGTATGTGAACCTCTTCCTATCTTTTCTAGCATGATTGTTGTGAACTATGTAGTACGGTAGACGTACGTGTGCTAAACGAGTTTTGGTTGGTTTAAAACATAAGGTGTTATTATAGCTTTATGGGAAGTTAGTTATAACGACTTTATGTAGGTAAAAGAATGGTTTATTGATTTTAGAAGTTAAGAGACTTGATCTTAAAAGATAAGAGACTTAACTTATAAATGACGTTTTATGAAATGTTAAGGACTTGAATTTTGTTAAAAAGTTGTGAAACCTCATTCGTGAGTAATGAGTACTTGTCTTTTTAAAGAATAAGGTTTTACTGATTTCGAAAATGAGAATAAGTAGAGAACAAACCACTGCAGCGTTAATAAAGGAAAATGTATTGACAAATAATTAACTATATTAAAACCAGTAGAAACCTCCATCTGCATAGAAGCTAAGATAAGACAAAATTGTATTACATTTTCTAGATCATGGCTGCTTTAATAAGATTGTTATAAACAAGAATAACTACTCACACATAAGGAATATGTTACTCAATTGTTTTAAAAAGAGATTACGTTATTTGATTAAGACCATGAACTATGAAATCTTTCGAAAATAAAAGACTTGAGTATTTGAAATTAGGCAACTTGAACTTTTGGAAAAGAATGTTGTTACCTGACTTTAAAAAAAGGGAAAGTGTGTTGGTTTAAAATGAAGGCACGGGTTTATCTTAATCTGTCTTAAAAGAGGGTTTAAATGTTATGGACGATTCTTCATCGAGTCCCATGGGATGGGCCGGGACATGTATTCCATACGATTCTTCACCGAGTCCCATGGGATGGGCCGGGACATGTATTCCATACGATTCTTCACCGAGTCCCATGGGATGGGCCGGGACATGTATTCTACACGCTTTCACACCGAGTCCCATGGGATGGGCCGGGACATGTATACCACACGATTCCACCTCGAGTCCCATGGGATGGGCCGAGACATGTTATACGTATCACACGATTTATACCTAGACTGCCGGCAGTGAGGAAGGAGTACCACGGGCATGAGGGATGACTTTGAGGGCGTGAGTCCCTGACTTGACATGACTACTTTTATGTTGTGAACTGTAGTTTGGTTATCATACATGTCTCCTGTTTTGTATAGACTGTTATCATTTCATTTACAGTATTTTTCAGTTTCACATACTTGGTACTGTTATCGACCTCATTCGGGGCTGCGTTCATGCCGCAGTAGAATACATCGGTCGTGGATCCTCGCTCATAGGATCACAGTTCAGCGTGTTGGGAAGCTCCGTTTCTCCGGAGGCTTATCTTTGGTATGATTCCCTGAGATTGTAGGTTCTTGTACATTCAGGGCTATGGCGGGGCCCTGTCCCGTCATAGTGGTTATAAAATTCTTTAGAGGTCTGTAGCACTGTTGTGGGCAGGGTTTGTAAAAGGATTTAACTGTTCGGTTTGATATGTATATACATGAAGGCAACCGTTTTGGTTAGCCTATTTTTTTATGTTGTCTCTTGTTTCCTGTTAAGTTTTTATTTCTGCTGATTTTCTCTGATGTTGTATCACTAGGGTGACCGGGGTAAGGCACCAGTCACGGGCCCGAAGTCGGGTCGTGACAAAAGTGGTATCAGAGCAGTTAATCCTCGGAAAGTGTCTACAGACCGTATCTAATAGAGTCTTGATTATCGGTGTGTTGTGCACCACACCTATGATCAGGAGGCTGCAGGATATTTAGGATTGGTTTCCATTCTTCTCACTCTGAGATCGTGCCTTAGAGCTGTGTTATAAGTTGGACTCCCTCTGACGTATTCTTTTCACCCGTTATGCCTCTACGCAAGGCAACCAGAGCCCGAAGGCGGGCAGCGAGGGAGGCTGCGAGTAGAGCACGAGAGGGTTACGTGGCACGGGCGGCCATTATCTGAGACAGCGCTTCATTCGGGGAGTTCTGCGACGCCGCTAGCCCCATGAGGGTTTAGAGCAGTAGCAGCAGCTACTGAGACCACGATACCTGAGCCTCTAGTCCCACAACCAGGAACAAAGGATATGAGTTACAAGGAGATGACACAGTTACTAGCTAGTCCGTGGCGGAAATGAGACGGACGGAGCCGGTGGTTCGGCGATACGATGGTTCACCCTAGATCCAATAGTCTGAGACTTCGGGATTTCTTGAGTTGCAGTTCGCCAGAGTTCTATGGATGGAGAGCTGAGGATGATCCTCAGGGTGTCGTGCTAGTTTGGGAGATTGTTATGCTTGCGGCCAGCAGGGCCATTTGGTGAGAGTTTGTCCGACCAGAGGTAGCACGGATGTTGAGACTTAGCCTTCGGGATCGGTGGCTGGTTCATCACCTTCTGTAGTTATGCGCCCAGCAGAGCAGGTTTTGATTTGAGCGACAAAGGGAAAGTGAGGCAGTAGTTACAGAGATATCTTCAGCCCTTAAGAGACCGGTCTAAGTCGTTATGGTAGATACATGTGGAGTGCTATGTATGGATAGCATTGTGTTAGGCGTGGATTAGAAAACATGGGTAGTTGAAATGGTAAGTCTGGGGACGAGAAAATGGTGAGCCTTAGAATTTATAACAGTTGGGACCTTGGATGCAAGGCCGTCTTGAGTGGATGATTTTACGGTTGGTCTTTGTCGAAGTACTTGGTATGCGTAATATATATTATGGGATAATTCCATGGGTAGTGTGAGATGGAAGTGGTAGCTTTCATGACGTGAATTGGTAAGATTGTTCCGGATCGGGGAACGAGAGTTTAGTATGAAGTGGGTCGGGTTGAGGCCATATCGCGAGTCAACCCGCCGGAATGGTGGGGTCGGTTGAGGTGGTCCCGCTAGATGATAGGGTCACGAGGGTGTTAGGCCCAAGTTTAGGTAACCATCGTACGAGTTTGTGGATGCGTTCGACCAGTAGTAGGGCCGATGGGGTCAGCCCATCTTTTCTTTTAGTCAGGACTGTTTACTCGGCGGAGGGTTATGCGATATGTTGTATATCAAGAAGGTTGTAAGGCTGCACGGGGTTCCTACTTTTATTTTATGGCAGGCAGTGGAGCCCAGTTTATGGCTATTTCTTTTTCGGGAGGTTTTACCAGGCGGTTAGGAACTCAGGTGAGTCCCAGTATTGTATTCACCCTCGGGCCGACGGACGAACAATGCATTTTATCCAGACATTTGAGGATAGGTTACGGGCCGGTGTTTTGATTTCAGGGGTAGCTGTAAGGATTATTTGCCTCTTATTGAGTGAGTATTATAATAGCTACCATTTCAGTATTCGGATGTCGCCTTATGAAGCCTTGTATGGGCGGAAGTGCAGATTGTCGGTCGATTGGTTCGAGGTTGGCAAGGTTCAGATAGTTGGTTCATACTTGATTCAGCAGGATGTGGGTAAGGTGAAGCTTATCCAGGAGAGGTTTTTAGCAGCTCAGAGTCAACAGAAGTCGTGCGGGTAATCGGCGTCGACACTTGGAGTTCAGGTTGACGGTGGGTCTTCTTGAAGGTACCACCCCGGAAGGGTGTGACGAGATTTGGAAAGCAGGGGAAACTTAGCCCGAGGTACTTTGGGCATTTTCAGATCGTTTGTAAATAGGCCAGGTTGCCTATAAGTTAGCTTGCGTCCGACTTAGGAGACGATGCGTCGGTCTCCCGAGTTACTATGTTTGAAAGAGTATCTGAGATCCTCCAGTGTTCCCGATTAATGATGACCAAGTTATAGATAGTAACCCAAGATTTTGGAAATCAAGCAATGATGAAATGTGGTATGTATAGTAGGAAGAGTTCGAGTGTACGAGGAAGGTACGACGATTAAGAAAAGAGGCTAAGATGCGTTAAGAAGATGGAAGTGTCCTTTTTATAAGTGAAGATGAGAAGAAAGTATCCTTTGGACCATGAGTGGAAGCTTTAGTGTTGTTATACACGTTTGAGGTGGTTCTTCGTTGACTCGGATGTGAGTTTTGCGCGTATGTTGTATTATGGCCAGGTGTGGCATAATTGGTTTTGTAAGTATAGTAGTGAAGACTATACCGGTGCTTGTATGATTAGAGACTTAGAAGGAACATTCGGGACGAATGTTTCTAAGGGGGGAAGAATGTTACACCCCGTAGTTCCAGAGTATGTATATGAGGACGTACGTACGAGAGTACGACATTAAAATTGGAAAGGAAGAAAGATGTGATTTTTCGACGGAAAAGTTTCCGGATTTTGTGAAGGAAAAAAAAGGTTCATTAATGGGAATTGGATTCCCAGATTTTGTGTCACACCCCGAACCCCGGGCCCGTGACTGGTGCCCTACCTGGGCACCCTGCTACCTTAACAACACAAGTAAACAGCGGAAATTTAATAGCACCTCTTTTTTTTTTTTTAAAAGCAATCGTACGTGCAAGGGCAAAGCCGACAAGGCTGCCATATACTATATATAACAAGAGACACTACACCGTACATGAGTCCAATCCCACATATGAATACAGACCTCTAGGAGTTAACTGAAATATGACGGGACAAGGCCCCGCCGTACCCAAAACTGTACAAAGCCTGTGTCTTGAAGGACATATACCAAAGATAAACTCGGAATAGAAGGAGCTTATCCAAAACCCCGAGGATCCTACACTGCCGATCACCGAATCTGCGTACTACACTGCGGCGTGAGCGGCCCCGAAGGAGTCGATGCGAAGAATGTACCAAGTATGTGAGCGATGAAATCGTAATAAAATCATAGCGATCTAAATAACACAGAGACATGTATGATATCCAACCTACGAGACATAACACATAAGCGGTCATATCAAGTCGTGGGCCAAGCCCTCAAAGTCATTACTCAATATAACCATGGGTCTCACGCCCATAATATCAATCATGCCTGTAATCCTTCCTCACCGCGAGTCCATGATGTAATAACACCAATAAGGATACATGAACACCAAGTCCCACGTGTCCCCAATACCTCGTGGTCCATGCCCTAATCCCACTTTCGTAAAGCATGAATATAGGGTAACACAAACAAATCCGGGACATATATGATAATCAAAATACAACACATTGTGCCTTACTAACAATGAGAGTAAGCGGTAGTATCCTTACAATATAAACTAGGAAGCTCATGATCAAGCGGGACCATCCGCGCAGATCATTTAGCAATCCTATTCACGGGACTATTTCACCGCGTAGGTCGCGTGGACGCGTGGTATTCTCGCGTATAGGTGGACCCGCCGCACGGGACTATTTCACCGCGTAAGCCCTTTCGGACCCGCATGAGGTATTCCTCGCATAGGACTATTTCACCCGCATAAGCCCTTACGGACTCGCATGAGGTATTCCTCGCATAGGCTGGACCCGCCCGCATGGGACTATTTCACCCGCATAAGCCCTACGGACTCGCATGAGGTATTCCTCGCATCGTGGGTAGAAAATCCACGGAATTATGCAAATGCCACAAACCCGGGGAATGACCCCGAAACGACTGATATACCAATAGCACACAACCGGCTATTTCCAGCACACATAGGCAATTCTCAATTAACAAGCCCAAGTACTTATCACGGCATACTTAGACAAATTCTCAATTTATCAAGCCAAAGTACTAATCAAGGCATACATAGAATAATTCTCTTTTAACAAGCCAAAGTACTTATCAAGGCACACTTAGACAAATCCTCAATTTATCAAGCCAAAGTACTAATCAAGGCATACATAGAAAAATTCTCTTTTAACAAGCCAAAGTACTTATCAAGGCACAGTTAGACAAATCCTCAATTTATCAAGCCGAAGTACTAATCAAGGCATACATAGAATAATTCTCTTTTAACAAGCCAAAGTACTTATCAAGGCACACTTAGAATAATTCTCTTTTAACAAGCCAAAGTACTTATCAAGGCACACTTAGACAAATCCTCAATTTATCAAGCCAAAGTACTAATCAAGTTATACATAGAATAATTCTCTTTTAACAAGCCAAAGTACTACGTACGTACATTCCTTTATAAAAGACTTCTTTCTATGTAAAGCCCCAAGATACTAACACCCGTAGTATCAAGGCGTGTCTATTTTTCAAAGTAAGTTACTACACTTTTAGAAAACTCATTTCAAAGCTTGAAATCAAGTAACTCCAAATTTTCACAATCTAGGCAACTTATGCCGATTTAATCAAAATAGACAACTTTCTAAACCTTTCATAAAGCCGTTATAACCAACTTCCCATAAAGCCGTTATAACCCTTTATGGTTTTAGGCGTATCCATTCCTTCAATAACCAAGAGACTTATACTATTAAAACCAAGTATCACATACTTACAAATCAAGTTCTTAACTTTCAAAATACTTCAAGTCTCTTAATAGTTAGAAAACAAGTTTTCTTGTACTTTTTAAACCTCAAGTAACTTCACCCTTAACGCAAGTTACTTCTCTTAAATCATGTCATTTCTCCTCTTTTAAATCAAATAAGTAAATCACTCCTTTGACTCCCCTAAAGTCATTATAATGACCTTTAGGTTTTAGAACTAAGGCACTAGCCAAAAGATTTGGAAACCACTTCCTTTTCAAGTCTCTATGTACTTTAAGAAAAATACCTTCACTTTTAAGAATCCAAACTTCCCTAAGGAAATGGATTATACTACTTACAATTTAAACATCAAAGTACACTCAAGGAAGTACATAGAACAAATTCTATTTTAGGCAATCCAAATACAAGCAAGGAATGGATCATTCAAGGAGTAGAACTTACTTTCTTTATTCTAAGGAATCATGCTAGAAGAGGAGATAGTTCACATACATTTTCGGCTAATATCCACAAGCTAAGCCGAATACGCCGTACGTAGAAGTGTCAACCTATAATGGTCACAACAAGACTATCAACTTCTAGTCTCTACGTAGAATAATACTAAGTATACGGCCACTAATTCTACGGAAAATCAGGCGACACTTCCTTTGTTTCTACTCACTTTGCCACCTTTTCAAGGCCGAATACAATAACCAACAAGCCACATTTAAGGCTCAAACAACAACCAAACAAAGGGGATTACATGCCTACAATCGTGTAAAATTCCGCCCCACAATTCATACCAAATAGTATAATACTTCACTAGCCATTCTCGGCCAACATATAACCAATAACACTACGTCTTTTCCAATCCTTTTCCAATTTCAAGTTCTTAGGTCAACATGTTATTTAGTCATAAACAACTTCAACAACTACAATTTTCTTCATTATTCAACATGCGACGACTTAAACTAATAATCAACTTGAATTCCAATCTTAAAGCTAAACATGCTAGATTTCGGATTAGGGTTCCAATAGTCAAAATACTTATCAAACTTCATACTATATAACACATGCTTGCTAAAATCCATAGCTACAACAATAGGTAAGTCTTAACTACTAAAACGACAAAATTATACCTTTCCAAGCCCTTAAAATTTCCAAGATCCAAAGTCGCGCCTTAGAAATTCTTAGCTCCTTTCCATAAGTTCCAATCCGCTCCAAGCACTCCTTAGAGGCCTATGAAGAACCCATCTTCAAGTTCCAACTTCAAAGTTGAAGAACTCCCTTAGTTTCCGCCTTGCGACTAACGTAAAAATGCGTTTTTTCCGAAATCTTTCTATTGAGATTACCTTACAATACCCTTGGGGACATTGGGTTAAAGTCTTGTGGCTAATGGATCAAAACTACAAAATTTTGTGTGGGAAAGTTAGACAAAGCCGAGAGCTTCTTAAGGCTAAGCTCAAGTTCTCTAAATTTTTTAAGTGTAAAATGAGCTTGTCTTGCACTAACTTAGTATATAACACATATTGGAGGGCTTAGACTTAAACAAATAGGTGGCTAAGATGAACTTCACTTGGATTAAGCCTATGTGGACAAGTTGACAAGTCAACAATGTCATGCTAGCAAGACTAATCTTCCAAGGTGGTCAATGACCATTTTGCCCCTTACCAATTTCGTCCAAGACCACTTGTGGGGGTGCCACGTGTCGCCCTCTCATTCGTCCATAAAATTCCGTAACCCTCGTGGGTCCCACAAAAATGTAAAATTCCTCGGGTGGGCCCCACGTGACCAAATCCGTAATAAATAAATTTCCATAATGCCAATAGGTTCCATACTCTTCAAATAATACATTTTGAGAATCCAATTCTCAACAACGAACATTTTTCCTTTCCGACGTCCGGAAGATTTTCCGTCGGAAAAACAATTCTTCCTTTCGTACTAATTTCCAAGTCTTGTTTCCTTCGTACATTCTCTTTTTCTTGTCCCGACTTACTGGTGTAACATTCTTCCCTTAGAAACATTCGTCCCGAATGTTCTTAGTCGGTTGTCACGCTAGACAAACTCCGGCATAAACTCTATACTATGCCTAACAGTCAATACATGCACAAGACCAACGATGCCACACATGGCCACCACATAACATACGCAAACATAATAATGGACCTTCCGTCCGTGGTCCCTTCTCACAAAACTCGAAGGTTCTGATCTTCCCAAACACGGGATCCTTAGAGGTTCCTTTCTTTCCTTACTTGTCATACTTTCTCGTACTTTCAAACTCATCTAGTACACGTACAAAATCTCAAATTCTGTTTCTGTTCGCCAATCCTTGGAGTTACTAACCAAACTTGGCCATATTGTTACTTACATTCCCGTTAAGGCTTTTCTCGGTCCTTACGACCTAGTTCCGGTGGAACGCGTCCACAAACTCGTACAACGATTTACTAAACTTGGGCCTGGCATCCTCGGGACCCTACCATAAGCGGACCATTTCTAATCGACATCACCCGATTCCATACAATCGGTTGACCCGGAATGAGTCTACAACCCGACTCATCGTCACACTTAACTTCTCGTTCCTAGTCTGAAATAAATCTCTCTCTTATCTCAAGGTACTTCTTACCCTATCCCCCTATTCACTAGAGGTTCGTCACATAAGTCAAAGTATTTCTACTGTACATCCTTCCCTATCGGTCTTACACTGTTACGGGGTAAATACAACTTGTGAACTCTACACAACTATAGTCTCAGTTCACCTATCATTCTTGTCAACATTCTTACTTCTCACTTACTAATCACAGTATCCCTACCTGCAGGTACTATCACTTCTATTTGCTAGCACCGCTATCTTGGTCAATAACACAACGGCTTTCCTCATGACCCTATAGTCTTCTCTAACAGAAGCTGGAGGCTCTGCTTTGGGGCCTCAAAACTGGCGCGAAGAACTTCGCCATCATGAACAACATCCGGTGTACCACGGGCATAAGCCCTATCAACTCTCTGAGTCCGACTAGTAGCTCTGCTACTCCTTTGCCTCAGGCGGTGTTGCCCTCCTTGGAGGCATAAGCAGTAACAACAATACGTCGGAGAGGAATTATCTTACTAACACGGCTATGGTACGATCTTAGAGTGAGAAGAATAGAAACCAACTCTAAATATCATGTAGCCTCATGTTTATGGGTGTGGCGCAACACACCGATAATCAAGACTCTACTAGACACGGTCGGTAAACATTCCGAGGACTGACTGCTCTGACACCACTCTGTCACAGCCCAAACCCGGGCAGTGGATCGTGCCCTACTGGGCACCGCTACCTTAACAACACAAGTAAGCTGGAAATTTAATAGCACCTCTTTTTTTTTTTTTTTAAAGCAATCAGTGCGTGCAAGAAGCCGACAAGGCTGCCATATACTATATATAACAAGAGACACTACACCGTATATGAGTCCAATCCACATATGAATACGCACCTCAGAGTTAAATCGAACTATGGCGGACAAGGCCCCGCGTACCCAAAACTATACAAAGCACATCTTGAAGGACATATACCAAAGATAAACTCGGAATGAAGGAGCTTATCCAAAACCTGGCGGATCCTACACTGCCGATCACCGAAGCTAGCGTACTACACTGCGGCGTGACGCGGCCCGGGGAGGTCGATGCGAAGAATGTACCGTATGTGAGCGATGAAATCGTGATAAAATCATAGCGATCTAAATAACACGGGAGACATGTATGATATCCAACCTCTGATCATAACACATGCGGTCATATCAAGTCGCGGACGCGAGCCCTCAAAGTCATTACTCAATATAACCATGGGTCTCACGCCCATAATATCAATCATGCGTGTAATCCTTCCTCACCGCGGTCCATGATGTAATAACACCAATAAGGATACATGAACACCAAGTCCCACCGTGTCCCCAATACCTCGTGGTCCCATGCCCCGGAATCCCACCTCGTAAGCATGACCATAGGGTAACACAAACAAATCGGGGACATATATGATAATCAAAATACAACACATTGTGACTTACTAACAATGAGAGTAAACAGTAGTATCCTTACAATATAAACTAGGAAGCTCATGATCAAGCGGGACCATCCGCCCAGATGTCATTTAGCAATCCTATTCCGACTATTTCACCCGCGTAGTCGCGTGGACGCGTGAGGTATTCTCGCATAGGTGGACCCGCCGCGTGGGACTATTTCACCCGCGTAAGCCCTTTCGGACCCGCATGAGTGTTCCTCGCATAGGACTATTTCACCCGCATAAGCCCTTACGGACTCGCGTGAGGTATTCCTCGCATAGGTGGACCGCCCGCGTAGGACTATTTCACCGCGTAAGCCCTACGGACTGCACGAGGTATTCTTCGCATCGTGGGTAGCAAATCCACGGAATTATGCAAATGCCACAAACCCGGGGAATGACCCCGAAACGACTGATATACCAATAGCACACAACCGGCTATTTCCAGCACACATAGGAAATTCTCAATTAACAAGCGCAAGTACTTATCACGGCATACTTAGACAAATTCTCAATTTATCAAGCCAAAGTACTAATCAAGGCATACATAGAATAATTCTCTTTTAACAAGCCAAAGTACTTATCAAGGCACACTTAGACAAATCCTCAATTTATCAAGCCAAAGTACTAATCAAGGCATACATAGAATAATTCTCTTTTAACAAGCCAACGTACTTATCAAGGCACACTTAGACAAATCCTCAATTTATCAAGCCAAAGTACTAATCAAGGCATACATAGAATAATTCTCTTTTAACAAGCCAAAGTACTTATCAAGGCACACTTAGAATAATTCTCTTTTAACAAGCCAAAGTACTTATCAAGGCACACTTAGACAAATCCTCAATTTATCAAGCCAAAGTACTAATCAAGTTATACATAGAATAATTCTCTTTTAACAAGCCAAAGTACTACGTACGTACATTCCTTTATAAAAGACTTCTTTCTATGTAAAGCCCCAAGATACTAACACCCGTAGTATCAAGGCGTGTCTATTTTTCAAAGTAAGTTACTACACTTTTAGAAAACTCATTTCAAAGCTTGAAATCAAGTAACTCCAAATTTTCACAATCTAGGCAACTTATGCCGATTTAATCAAAATAGACAACTTTCTAAACCTTCCATAAAGCCGTTATAACCAACTTCCCATAAAGCCGTTATAACCCTTTATGGTTTTAGGCATATCCATTCCTTCAATAACCAAGAGACTTATACTATTAAAACCAAGTATCACATACTTACAAATCAAGTTCTTAACTTTCAAAATACTTCAAGTCTCTTAATAGTTAGAAAACAAGTTTTCTTGTACTTTTAAACCTCAAGTAACTTCACCCTTACGCAAGTTACTTCTCTTAAATCATGTCATTTCTCCTCTTTTAAATCAAATAAGTAAATCACTCCTTTGACTTCTAAAGTCATTATAATGACCTTTAGGTTTTAGAACTAAGGCACTAGCCAAAAGATTTGAAACCACTTCCTTTTCAAGTCTCTATGTACTTTAAGAAAAATACCTTCACTTTTAAGAATCCAAACGTCCCTAAGGAAATGGATTATACTACTTACAATTTAAACATCAAAGTACACTCAAGGAAGTACATAGAACAAATTCTATTTTAGGCAATCCAAATACAAGCAAGGAATGGATCATTCAAGGAGTAGAACTTACTTTCTTTATTCTAAGGAATCATGCTAGAAGAGGAGATAGTTCACATACATTTTCGGCTAATATCCACAAGCTAAGCCGAATCGCGTGCGTAGAAGTGTCAACCTATAATGGTCACAACAAGACTATCAACTTCTAGTCTCTACGTGAGAATAATACTAAGTATCACGACCACTAATTCTACGGAAAATCGGGCAGCACTTCCTTTGTTTCTACTCACTTTGCCACCTTTTTCAAGGCCGAATACAATAACCAACAAGCCACATTTAAGGCTCCAAACAACAACCAAACAAAGGGGATTACATGCCTTACAATACGTGTAAAATTCCGCCCCACAATTCATACCAAATAGTATAATACTTCACTAGCCATTCTCGGCCAACATATAACCAATAACACTACGTCTTTTCCAATCCTTTTCCAATTTCAAGTTCTTAGGTCAACATGTTATTTAGTCATAAACAACTTCAACAACTACAATTTTCTTCATTATTCAACATGCGACGACTTAAACTAATAATCAACTTGAATTCCAATCTTAAAGCTAAACATGCTAGATTTCGGATTAGGGTTCCAATAGTCAAAATACTTATCAAACTTCATACTATATAACACATGCTTGCTAAAATCCATAGCTACAACAATAGGTAAGTCTTAACTACTAAAACGACAAAATTATACCTTTCCAAGCCCTTAAAATTTCCAAGATCCAAAGTCGCGCCTTAGAAATTCTTAGCTCCTTTCCATAAGTTCCAATCCGCTCCAAGCACTCCTTAGAGGCCTATGAAGAACCCATCTTCAAGTTCCAACTTCAAAGTTGAAGAACTCCCTTAGTTTCCGCCTTGCGACTAACGTAAAAATGCGTTTTTTCCGAAATCTTTCTATTGAGATTACCTTACAATACCCTTGGGGACATTGGGTTAAAGTCTTGTGGCTAATGGATCAAAACTACAAAATTTTGTGTGGGAAAGTTAGACAAAGCCGAGAGCTTCTTAAGGCTAAGCTCAAGTTCTCTAAATTTTTTAAGTGTAAAATGAGCTTGTCTTGCACTAACTTAGTATATAACACATATTGGAGGGCTTAGACTTAAACAAATAGGTGGCTAAGATGAACTTCACTTGGATTAAGCCTATGTGGACAAGTTGACAAGTCAACAATGTCATGCTAGCAAGACTAATCTTCCAAGGTGGTCAATGACCATTTTGCCCCTTACCAATTTCGTCCAAGACCACTTGTGGGGGTGCCACGTGTCGCCCTCTCATTCGTCCATAAAATTCCGTAACCCTCGTGGGTCCCACAAAAATGTAAAATTCCTCGGGTGGGCCCCACGTGACCAAATCCGTAATAAATAAATTTCCATAATGCCAATAGGTTCCATACTCTTCAAATAATACATTTTGAGAATCCAATTCTCAACAACGAACATTTTTCCTTTCCGACGTCCGGAAGATTTTCCGTCGGAAAAACAATTCTTCCTTTCGTACTAATTTCCAAGTCTTGTTTCCTTTCGTACATTCTCTTTTACATGTCCTGGACTTACGGGGTGTAACATTTGGTATTCGGACTTTTTGGAATATTTGAGAATTATGGAATTTTATTTCCGAAATTGGTCACGTGGGGCCCACGGGAGAATTTACGGTTTTGTGGGGACCACTTTATTTTCGGATTTTTGGCATTACGGATATTTTCGGAAGATGAAATATTTCGGACGAGTAGGGGCGACACGTGTCACCTGTACGTATGGCGGGTGGTGATGGATGCATGGCCGGGCGGTTGGTAGTGGACAAGTGGCTAGCCAAATTCTTGTGGACATGTGGTTGGTAGAATCCACACCCACATGTCCCCAATCTACACCACCCACTTGCACTAATCTTGACCCTTGAATTCTCTATAAATACCCCCTTAGTTGATGACTAAATTCATTCCACACTTAAAGCTTTTCCAAGCAAAAACACTCCCTCCCATTTGTTGTTTCGTCCCCCTCTCTTGTGAAGTTCTCGTCCAACCCCACTTTGTGTAGAATACTCCATGTATTGTTGTATAAATCCCAAATACCTTAGCCTAGTATTCTAGTAGTATCCCAAAGTTATTTCAATACTAAGAGCAGAATACTACTTTATTCCAATAGTCAAAATGAAGCCACTAGAAAAATCTTCATAGCTTAGATGAAGTCTTAAGAGAAGTTGTTTGGAAACTTCTAAGGGTTGCTTGGAGCGGGTTGGAGCGTCGAAGTGGAGCTAAACGTTGCTCAGGATCGACTTATAAAATTTGGATACTTTTGGGCTTATCGAGGTAATGATCTTTGTCCCCCTATTGTAATTGGAAATTACATGTTGTAGTAATTAATAATTGAGTATAAGGTATATTGGAAGTATAATTATGAAGAATTGAATCAGATTTACATTGAATTGTATTTCTGATGAGACTTGTAGTATTATTGTGGGGCGATGTTGTACGTCAGGTTAGACGTGTAACTCCCCCTAGGAGTTGTTGGCTTGGTAGCGGGCCTTGATAGAGCAGGAGATTGATGTGGTTACGGGGGGGGGGGAGGTGCTGCCGAATTTTCCGTAGAATAAGGAATCTTGTATCTAGAATTATTCTACGAAGAGACCTAGAGGTTGATAGATGTTTTGTGGCCTTTATAGGTTGAAGTACTACGAGTAGCGTATTCTACTTGAAGGGTGGAAAAGGCGAGCAAGGTTAGAGTACTTTGGAGCGTTTTGCTAATTGTCGATAATCGTCGCGAGGTATGTGAACCTCTTCCTATCTTTTCTAGCATGATTGTTGTGAACTATGTAGTACGGTAGACGTACGTGTGCTAAACGAGTTTTGGTTGGTTTAAAACATAAGGTGTTATAATAGCTTTATGGGAAGTTAGTTATAACGACTTTATGTAGGTAAAAGAATGGTTTATTGATTTTAGAAGTTAAGAGACTTGATCTTAAAAGATAAGAGACTTAACTTATAAATGACGTTTTATGAAATGTTAAGGACTTGAATTTTGTTAAAAAGTTGTGAAACCTCATTCGTGAGTAATGAGTACTTGGTTTTTAAAGAATAAGGTTTTACTGATTTCGGAAATGAGAATAAGTAGCGAACAAACCACTGCAGCGTTAATAAAGGAAAATGTATTGACAAATAATTAACTATATTAAAACCAGTAGAAACCTCCATCTGCATAGAAGCTAAGATAAGACAAAATTGTATTACATTTTCTAGATCATGGCTGCTTTAATAAGATTGTTATAAACAAGAATAACTACTCACACATAAGGCATATGTTACTCAATTGTTTTAAAAAGAGATTACATTATTTGATTAAGACCATGAACTATGAAATCTTTCGAAAATAAAAGACTTGAGTATTAGAAATTAGGCAACTTGAACTTTTGGAAAAGAATGTTGTTACCTGACTTTAAAAAAAGGGAAAGTGTGTTGGTTTAAAATGAAGGCACGATTTTATCTTAATCTGTCTTAAAAGAGGGTTTAAATGTTATGGACGATTCTTCACCGAGTCCCATGGGATGGGCCGGGACATGTATTCCATACGATTCTTCACCGAGTCCCATGGGATGGGCCGGGACATGTATTCCATACGATTCTTCACCGAGTCCCATGGGATGGGCCGGGACATGTATTCCACACGCTTTCACACCGAGTCCCATGGGATGGGCCGGGACATGTATACCACACGATTCCACCTCGAGTCCCATGGGATGGGCCAAGACATGTTATACGTATCACATGATTTATACCTAGACTGCCGGCAGTGAGGAAGGAGTACCACGGGCATGAGGGATGACTTTGAGGGCGTGAGTCCCTGACTTGACATGACTACTTTTATGTTGTGAACTGTAGTTTGGTTATCATACATGTCTCCTGTTTTGTATATCGTTATGATTTCATTTCTGATATTTTTCAGTTTCCCATACTTGGTACTGTTGTCAGACCTCGCCCGGGGGTTGCGTTCATGCCGCAGGTAGAGGTACATCGGTCGTGGATCCTCGCTCATAGGATCACAGTTCAGCGTGTTGGGAAGCTCCGTTTTCTCCGGAGGCTTATCTTTGGTATGATTCCCTGAGATTGTAGGTTCTTGTACATTCAGGGGTATGGCGGGGCCCTGTCCCGTCCTAGTAGTTATAAAATTCTTAGAGGTGCAGCCTTGTTGTGGCGGGGTTTGTAAAAGGATTTAAGCTGTTCGTTTGATATGTATATACGAAGGCAACCGTTTTGGTTAGCTTTGTTTTTATGGTGTCTCTTGTTTCTGTTAAGTTTTATTTCGCGTTGATTTTCTCGATGTTGTATCACTAGGGTGCCCGGTAAGGCACGATCCACGCCCAAGTCGGGTCGTGACATATCAGCAGAAGAAGGCCGAGGCAGCGGGATCTTTTGGTAGCTCTCGGTGGACGGCCTCGGCGGTCTAGATATGCACCACAACCAGCTCGTGAGCACTCCTACACCGCTCTTCGTGACAGCCGAGTATTCGGGGCGGATCGTGGCCCAGGACTTCGGACTTCCAGGGTAGCAGGGGTGCTAACCGGTCGAGGTCCTCTCAGTGTGTCCGATGTGGTAGATTCCATTCTGGGAGTTGTGATACTACCTCGGGAGTTTGCTACATGTCACGACCCGACCACGGGCCCGCGACTGGTGCCTTACCCCGGGCACCCTTGTGATACAACATTAGAGAAAAACCCGCGGAAATAAAACATACAGATATGAAACAAGATAAATGAAAACAGGCTAACCAAAACGGTTGCCTTTTTGCATATATATACAGAAATTTGAACAGTTACATCCTTTACAACCCTGCCCACAACAAGATTTACTGCACCTAAGAGTGTAACAACAACTATGACGGACAGGCCCGCCATACCCCGAATGTACAAGAACCTACAACTCGGAAACATACCAAAAGATAAGCCTCTGAGAAACGAGCTTCCTGTCAACTGTGATCCTATGAGCGAGGATCAACAACCGATGTACCTCTACTGCATGAACGCATCCCCGAAGGAGGCCGATAACAGTACCAAGTATGTGAAACTGAAAATACTGTAAATGAAATCATAGTAGTCTATATAAAATAGGAGACATATATGATAACCAAACTACAGTATATAATATGTAAGCAGTCACGTCAAGTCAGGGACTCACGCCCTCAAAGTCATCACTCAAATATAACTATGGGTCTCATGCCCGCAACATCAATCATGCCCGTGGAACAACTTCCTCACTGCCGGCAGTCTACGATAACCACACCAAGGAGTACACATGAACATCAGGTCCCACCTGTGTCATAAAAACCGTACGGGGCAAGTACGAAGGCTAACTACCAGATACCAAAGCCGCATCATCAACTGACCGGGGCAAGTACGAAAGCCAACTACCAGATACCAAAGTCGTACCAACAAATCTATATAACCATACCACGAAGCTGACCCAGGGCAAGTACGAAAGCCAACTACCAGATACCACCTGCGCCACGTGGCGGCGGGGCAATCTGATCACGAACTACCGGATACCAAGCGGAATCACGAGACTTCGCCACAAAACTGAACGGGCAAGTAATGAGGCTAACTACCAGATACCAAGCCGAATCAGCCACGACCTCGGGGCAAGTACGAGAGCCAACTACCAGATACCAAGCCGAATCAGTAAAACCTCATGGAGAGCTAGTCCATGGAATAATAATCACAGAAGCGTACCCGTGGAATGCTCCGTCACTGCCGGTACGTCCAAGTAAGATCATAACAAATCAACTGGCCCTCCATCGAGAGACGCGGTGGTATAGAAATACAATACTAGCACGACAAGGCTATCACACGCAAACATAGGCAAGTTACACACAACTCAAGGTACTTTCATTTTATGCCAAAGTCCAGGTTTTAACCCCAAAGTACTACGTACGTTAAATTCTTTTTAAAAGATCCATTTCTTTTACAAAGGTCACCCGATGCCCGTATTATCAAAATAGAGTGACTAACATTTTAAGTAAACCAAAACAACTTCCATACTTTCCTTTTTAAACCAAATTAAGACAATATTATTCCTTCTTTTTAGACCAAAACACTTCTCCTTTCAAAGTCAAGTTACCATTTTAAAACTAATGATAAAACCATTCTTTTGTTTTCATAAAGTCGTTATAACTAACTTCCCATAAAGCTGTTATAACACTTTATCTTTTAAACCAATTTAAGACAAAGCCATGTCTTTCTTTTAAACCAAAAACTCTTCAATTCCTCAAGTCTCTTTTCTTTTAGAAATCAAGTTCCTTACTTTGGAAATTTAAGAAAATTAATGCTTGTTTATAATGATTCTTATTAAAGCAGCCATGATGTAGGAAATGTAATACAATTTTGTCTTATCTTAGCTTCTATGCAGATGGAGGTTTCTACTGGTTTTAATAGTAATTAATTAGTCAATACATTTTCCTTTATTAACGCTGCAGTGGTTTGTTCGATACTTATTCTCATTTCAAATCAATATAATATTATTCCTTTAAAACCCAGTACCCATTTCTCATAAAAGCGGTTTCACAACTGTTTAACACAAACCAAGTCCTTAATATTTCACATCAAGTCATTTATAAGTCAAGTCTCTTATCTTTTAAAAACCACAAACCATTTCTTTACCTACATAAAGTGGTTATAGAAAACTTCCCATAAAGCCGTTATAACACTTTATGTTTTAAACCAACCAAATTCATTTAGCACATGTACGTCTACCGTACTACATAGTTCACAATAATCATGCTAGAAAAGATAGGAAGAGGTTCACATACCTCGCGACGGTTATCGACAATTAGCAAAGCGCCCAAGTACTACAACCTTGCTAGCCTTTTCCACCCTTCAAGTAGAATACGCTACTCGTAGTACTTCAACCTATAATGGCCATAAAACGTCTATTAACTTCTAGATCTCTTCATAGAATATTCTAAATACAAGATTCCTTATTCTACAGAAAATTCGGTAGCACCTCCCCCCCCCGTAACCACATAAATCTCTCTCTACTCGTGCCCGCTACTGTGCCAACAACTCCTGTGGATTACACGTCTAACCTGACATGTTCAATTCTACTTCACATATATACTACAAGTCTCAGAAATACGGTCAATGTAAATACAGTTCAATCCTTTTCAATATTCATTCTACATATAGTATACTCAACTATACATTACTACAACATGTAATATCCAATTACAATAGGGGGATAAAGATCCTTACCTCGATAAGCCCAAAATTATCCAAGATTTATGTCGATCCTGAGCAACGTTTAGCTCCAACTCCTTACGCTCCAACCCGCTCCAAGCAACCCTTAGAAGTTTCTAAACAACTTCTCTTAACACTTCAACTCTAAAAGGTGAAGAACACTTAGGCTCTAAGTGTGGCAACTATCGGCCAAGGGGTAATTTAGGGGCTAGGGGTGTGAAATCTTTTCTAACTTTTGGTTAATAATCTTCCTAATACACTAAGGAAGAACACTTAAGAGTTTAAGAATTTTTGGACAAATTTTGGTTAAGGGAGAGGGCTTAAAACCGAGAACCATAACAAATGGGAGGGAGTATTTCAAGACTTGAAATCTCTAAGTGTGGATGAAATTATGTCTTGCACTAAGGGGGTATTTATAGGACATTCAAGGGATAGGATTGAAGCATGTGTGTGGTCTAGATTTGGCCATGTGTGTGTGAGTCCCACTTATCTATCTACTACACAAAATATCTTCAAGACTTTGACCAAATGTTTTTGGCCTTTAAAATGCCAAAAACGTGCAACCTTCTTTGTCCAACAATTCGTCCAACATGTGCCACCTAAGGGTGACACATGTCGCCCTCCTAATGGTCCAAAATATTTCATCTTCCGAAAATATCCGTAATGCCAAAAATCCGAAAATAAAGTGGGCCTCACAATACCGTAAATTCCTCCCGTGGGCCCCACGTGACCAATTCCGGAAAATAAAATTCCATGATTCTCAAATATTCCAAAAAGTCTGAATACCGAATCCGGGAATCCAATTCCATTAACGAACCTTTTTCCTTCACAAAATCCGGAACTTTTTCCGTCGAAAAATCACATATTTCTTCCTTTCCAATTTTAAGGTCGTATCCTCGTACGTACGTCCTCACATACATACCATGGAACTACGGGGTATAACATTCTTCCCCCCTTAGAAACATTCGTCCCGAATGTTCCTTCTAAGTCTCCAACCATATATGCGCCGGTATAGTCTCCACTACTATACTTACGAAACCAATTGTGCCACCAATGGCCATAATATAACACACGCGAAAAACCCAAATCCAAGCCAACGAGGATTCACCTCTAAGATGAAAAACAACACTAACTCTCACTCCTGGTCCAAAGGATACTCTCTTCGCACCTTCACTTCACAAAAAAAATCACTTCCGACCTCTTAACACACATTCACTTCCTTTCTTACTCGTCGTACCCTTCTCGTACACCCGAATTCTTTCTAGTACACTTACCACACTCCCTTCATCACTTGGGCCAAAACCTCGAGTCACTACTCCAAACTTGGTCATCTTACTAGCCTCAAATTCCTTTAAGGCCATTTCCGCCTTCACGATCCGATTCTCGTCGAACATATCCACGAACTCATACGATGGTTACCTAAACTGGCCTAGCACCTCGTGACCCTACCACCGCGGAACACCTCGAACTGACCCCACCTCATACCGGGCTATGGGTTGACCCGCGAATGGTCTCTAACCCGACCCATAATCGCGCCAAACTCTTGTTCCCCGATCCGTAACAATCTTATTAATTCACGTCATGAAAGCTACCACTTCCATCTCACACTACCCATGGAATTATCACACAAAACTCCACGTATACTATGCACTCCGACAAGGGTTAACCATAAAATCCTTTACTCAAGACGGCCTTACATCTAAGGTCTCAACGTGTAATATCCTAAGGTTCACACCTTCCATGTCCCCATACTTATCCTTTCAACTAACCATGTTTTCTAACTCACAAATAACACAACGCTATCCGTACATAGCACACAATAATAAGATCATCATATCAAGCATACTAAACTCTAGAGGGTTAAGGTTATACCTGAAAGAGTCAAAATAAGTGATTCAAAGGACCGCTAAAACTGGGATCTTCCACCGCGACCTCTGCCGTGGCCTGCCGGTATATGAACATCCTGCCTCGCTATTGAAGGTGAAGAATCCGCAACTGATCCCGTAGTTTGTGCTATCCCACTAGTGCCACCTCCGGTCGGACAATTTCTCACATAATGGCCCTGCTGGCCGCATGTAAAGCAAACTCCCAAACTAGCACGACACTCCCCCTTATGGATTTTACCGCAACGGCCACACTGAGGTAAGGGTGGCCTCATCCGCCAACACCACTACTCCTCAAAAACTCAACCTCGAGCCCCGACCGCTCCTCAATACTCCCGACGCCCGAAGGCGCGGAGGACCACTCTGAATCGGATGAGGTATATATTCGATCACGCGGGCCGCCGCCTCGAAAGTTACTAAAGGACCTGCTGTCTTGGCCCTCTTATGCCGATCTCGTCCATACGCCGTCTCTACGTTCCTCCATCCCGTGCATAAGCTCGTATACGGCAATGTCCATGCCCTGAAGAGCTACTCTCTGTGCAACCTCCGCTAAATAATCGCCAAGTCTGTGACATATCGCACCCTATCCTCCATGTCCGCCACTAATGCGGGACATACCGAGCTAAGAGTGAAAATCTACACCGTACTCCCGAACCGTGCGCGCTCGCCTCAACGCCAAAAATCTGTCACCGAGCCCTCCTCATCCGTGAGGCAAGAAATGTGCAAGAAATGCCCCCGAGAACTCGTCCACATGCCGAGGCGCATGCTCCCCGACAGCTCACGAATCAAACCGATCGCAGATCACGCGGCCGACGCGAACCTAAGACCACCGACTTGGTCTCCAAGCCTTGATCGCTCTCGCGATCCAGAATCGCTTGATGAACTCCTGCGGATCATCCTCGTGCCTCACCCATAGAACTCGCGGGTCGCAACTCGTAAAATCTCGTAGTCTCGCTATCCGATCTAGGATGAACCACGGTGCTATCGAACTGCCGCGTCCGGCCTATCCTCATGTCCGCCACAATCACGGCTAGTAATCGCCATCTCCAGAACCCATCTCCTCTGCTCCAGGTTGTGGGACTGGAGGCGCAGATATCGTGGCCTCAGTAGCTACTGCTGGTGCTCTAAACTCTGCTGGGGCTGGCGGCATCGTAGAATCCGCCATCTGTAGCACCACTCGTAAAGACGGGCCTGGCCCCGTAACCTCCGTGCTCTACTCGCAGCCTCCTCTCGCCTTGCCGCCGGGCTCGTTGCCTTGCGCAGAGGCATAACTAGTACAAAAGAATACGTCAGAGGGAGTCCAACTTACGACACAACTCTAAGGCACGATCTCAGAGTGAGAATAATAGAAACCAATCCTAAATGTACTGCAGCCTCCGGATTATAGATGTGGTGCACAACACACCGATAATCAATACTCTACTAGACACGGTCTGTAGACACTTTCCGAGGACTAACTGCTCTGATACCACTTTTGTCACGAACCGACCACGGGCCCGCGACTGGTGCCTTACCCCGGGCACCCTAGTGATACAACATCAGAGAAAAACCAGCGGAAATAAAACATACAGATATGAAACAAGATAAACGAAATAAAGCTAACCAAAACGGTTGCCTTTTTGCATATATATACAGAATTTGAGCGATTACATCCTTTACAACCCCGCCCACAATAGTACTACAGACCTTAAGAGTGTAATAACAACTATGACGGACAGGCCGCCAATACCCGAATGTACAAGAACCTACAACTCAGGAAACATACCAAAAGATAAGCCTCGAGAAACGGAGCTTCCCAATCTGTTGTGATCCTACGGCGAGGATCAACAACCGGTACCTCTACTGCGGCGTGAACGCAGCCCGAAGGTCGATCTGCAGTACCAAGTATGTGAAATCACGTAAATGAAATCATAGTAGTCTATATAAAACAGAGACATATATGATAACCAAACTACAATACATAATATGTGGCAATACGCGTCAAGTCAGGGACTCACGCCCTCACAGTCATCACTCAAATATAACTATGGGTCTCATGCCCGCAACATCAATCATGCCCGTGGAACACCTTCCTCACTGCCGGTAGTCTACGATAACCACACCAAGGAGTACACATGAACACCAGTCCCACTTGTGTCATAAAACCGTCACGGCAAGTCAAGGCTAACTACCAGATACCAAAGCCGCATCATCAACTGATCGGGGCAAGTACGAAAGCCAACTACCAAATACCAAGGCCGTACCAACAAATCTATATAACCATACCACGAAGCTGACCCATGGCAAGTATGAAAGCCAACTACCAGATACCACCTGCGCCACGTAATGGCGGCAGCATTTAAGATGTCACGACCGAACACGGGCGTGGATCGTGCCTACCCGCACCCAGTAGACATACATCGTGAGTAATTCACGAACATAAAACAAGACATGAAAATATTATGAAGTAAAGCGATTCATTTGAGAAAACTTGCCTTGGCATAATATATATATCAACTAGAATCATTCATCCCTTTTACAACTCGCCACAACAAGACATAGACTTAAGAATGATATGACAACAATGGCGGGACAGAGCCTCGCCATACCCCTGAATGTAAGTACCTATAACGACAGGGGACTATACCACTGATAAGACTCCGGAGAAATGGAGCTTCCCAAACGCTGAATTGTGACCCTAAGAGCGAGGATCAACGACTGGTGTACCTTTACTGCGGCATGACGCAGCCCCAAGGAGGTCGATAACAGTACCAAGTATGTGAAACAAAAATATCATAAATGAAATCATAGTAGTCTATATAAAGCGTGAGACATGTATGATAACCAAACTACGATTCACAATAAATAAGCGATCATGTCAAGTCGTGACTCACGCCTCAAAGTCATCACTCAAATATAACTATGGGTCTCACGCCCACAACATCAATCATGCGTGGAATACCTTCCTCACTCTCAGCTATGATATAAAAGCACCAAGGAATACATGTGAACACGTGTCCCTGCGTATAATAATAAAACCGTGCAGGTAAGTACGAAGGCATAGCCGACTACTAACACCCAAGACTAACAAGGTCATAAATCAGATAATGAGATCTGTCTAGACCGCCATGATCGAAGCCACACGCCCGCAGATCAAATGTGCGCGTAAGCCCCAGAACTCCGCACTCGCGTAGGCCAACCGCATAGGCCGAATGAGGTATAACCCGCGTCGGTAGCTACTCCGGCATCGCCCCGACTCGCGATCCGCATGGCCACATAGACCGCATGACCATAAAGGCCGCACACTAACCCGAACTCGTGAGCTTCGCGATAGTCCCCGACCCGCATTAGGTATTCTCGAATCACGGTCCTGCACCGCGAGTCTACCCGCACGGAGGCCTTAACCCGGGATCATGTCAAGGTGAGTGGTACAATACCAACATAACTGATCGTTAAACAACTTAAGCGCAATCGAGAGAAACCCTTTACACAAACATCACAAGATACTAACACACGTAGATCCTAGCATGTTTACTTATCAAATCAACAAGAAAGTATTACAAGGCTATCACAAACCAACACAATCAAGTTATTCACACAAGGTACTTTCTACTATATGATTAACAAGATCGGGTTTTTATCCCCAAAGTACTTCATACATTAACTCTTTAAGAGATCTATTTCTTTCACAAAAGTCACACAATACCCGTAGTATATAAAAATAGAGTGACTATCTTCTGAAATAAATCAAAATACTTATTTTTGTAAAATCAAGTAACAACATTCTTTTCCAAACGTTCAAGTTTGCCTAATTTCAAATACTCAAGTTCTCATTTTCGAAAGGTTTCGTAGTTCATAGTATTAATCACTTAATGAAATAGTTCTCCTTTAAAAAAATGATTTGAGAAACATATGCCTTATATGTGAGTAGGTTATTCTTGTTTATACAATCTTATTAAAGCAGCCATGATCTAGAAATGTAATATCATTTTGTCTCATCTTAGCTTCTACGCATGGAGGTTTCTCTTGGTTTTAACAATACATTTCCCTTTATTAGCGCTTGTGGTTTGTTCGATACTTATTCGATTTCAAATCAAGAAACATTAATCCTTTTAAAAACCAAGTACTCATTACTCACGAATGAGGTTTCACACATTTCAACAAAATTCATATTAATAATAATTAAGTCAAGTCTCTTATCTTTTAAGATCAAGTCTCTTAACTTCTAAAATTAGTAAACCATTCTTTTTATCACTCTTAAGCCGTTATACCTAACTTCCTATAAAGCTAGTATAACTCTTAAGCTTTTAAAACCAAGTATTACTCTTCTTTCAAAAGGTTTCTTAATTCTTTGAATTACTTGATTCTTATTATTCAGCTTAAGTCAAAAGACATTGCCGTAACACTACGCTCGATTAACACTGTGACGCCTACCGCATATATATATATACTTTAAAATATCATGCTCAGCGGATAGGAAAGAATCACATATCTCGCAAGATTATCGACTATTAGCAAAACGCTCCATGGCTATAACCCTACTAGCCTTGCCCACCTTCAAGTAGAACATGCTACTTGCGTAACTTCAACCTATAACGGTTATACAAGTCTATCAAAGTCTAGACTACTCGGTAGAATAAATCTAGATACAAGATTCTACGGAAAATTTGGCACTTCTTCCCTACCCACAAACTTCACAAGTCTCAGAATACAAATCTATGTAAGTCTGATTCAATTCCCTTCTTATATACCTTCCTCAGATATAACTTATACTTAATTCTTATACTTGATAGTATGTAAACTCAATTACAATAGGAGACAAGATAATTACCTCGGTAAGCCCATAATTATCCAAGTTAAATGTCGGTCCCGAGCAACGCTTAGCTCCTACTGGCGCCCAACCCGCTCCCAACAACCCTTAGAAGTTCTACGCAACTTCTACAATATACTTCAACCTGCCATGAAGATTTCCTTAGGGTTTCGTTTTGAGACAAAAGGACATAAGGTAGTATTTCGGCTCTACGTGTAGAGTATCTTTGGAATACTACAAGGTATAAGGCTAAGGTATTTTGGTATAGTAACAATACTTGAGAGTATTTTCTACCAAGGTGGGGTGTATTTTTCGAGAACAACTAGGCAAGGGGTGGAGGGTACCCTGGCTTAGCACCACTAGAGGGGGTGTGTCTCGCCACACCACAAGGAGGGGGAGGTGACAACTCTCGGCCAAAGGGGCCTCACGAAATGGGGGAGGGACTTTCAAGACTAAGGAAGTGAGGAGTGGATGAAGAACTCTTCACAAAGGAGGGGGGGTATTTATAGGGAAACCAAGGGCCAAGATCATGCCAAGTAGTAGGCAAGTGTATGGTCAAGATTTGGACAAGTGTGTGTGGGTCCCACTTGCTCATCTTCCACACAAAATATCTACAAAATATCCTACCAACCTTGACTCCAAATCGCCCAAGTTGCCGTCCACACTCCACCAACTTGAGGGTGATAAGTGTCTCCTCTCGTTGGTCCAAAACATTTCGCCTCTCAAAAATCCGCAAAAATTAAAATGACATAGCCGGAATTTTCCTTCGCAGTTTTGTAAAACGTTTATTGAAAAACGATTCTAATCGGGTGTTGTGCACAAAAATATTTTCGCCCATGCCTACTTAAAGTTCAAACTTTCTACGCACGCCCTCACGCATACTCGAAATACGATATAACATTCTCCCTCCTTAGAAACATTCGCCCGAATGTTCCTTCTAAGTCTCAAAACAAACATGCGCCAAAGATAGTCTTCACTACTATACTTACGAGAACAATCACCGCCACACCGTACGAAACACCTGCGCAAATACTTACATCCAAGTCCACGAGGAAACACCTCTAACATCACAAAAGCCCTTACCCGAGGTCTAAAATATACTTCCTTCGCACCTTCTCCTTACAAAAGAAATGATCACATCTATGCTCGCAATACATGCTCGCTTCTTCCCTTACGCGTCGTACCCTTCTTGTACACTCGAACTCTTTCTCATAACTTACCATATTTTTGTTACTGATTCAGTTTCCAAATCTCTGGGTTACTATCTCTAACTTGGTCATCATTAACTGGGAACACTCTGGATGGATCTCCGATACTTTCCCGAACATAGCAACACGAAGACCGACGCATCGCTTCTAAGTCGGACGGCAATGCTAACTATATGCAACTCGCCTATTCTTCACATGATCCGAAAGGCCCAAGGTAACTCGGGCTAAGTTTCTCTGCTTCCCCAAAACTCGCCACACCCTAGCCACATTCTGCGAAACCTGTATGAACTAACAATCGAACCTTGCCAACATCGAACCAATCGACCAAGAACTTACACTTCCGCCCCTAAGGCTTCATAAGGAGACATCCGAAAAACTGAAATGGTAGTTATAAAAACACTCCCTCAACAGGAGACAACAATCCTCACAACTACCCCCAAATCCAAACACCGGCGGCGAACGCGATTCGAGACTCACCGAGTTCCTAACCCGCTGGTAAAACCTTCGAAAAAGAAATACCGCACTGGCTCCACTGTCATCATAAGGTGAAGGTAGGCACCGTGCAGCCTTAGAACCTTTCGATATATCATCGCCAAGCACGGTCTGATCGAAAAGACACGATGGGCTGACCCATCGCCCCGACTCGGTTGAATGATCCACGAACTCGCACGATGGTTAACTAATCTTGGGCCTAACACCCTCGTGACCCTACCACCGCGGACCACCACAAACCGACCCACCATAAAACAGTCGCGGGTTGACTCGCGTGGCCTCAACCCGACCCACTCGCGTAAAACACTTGCTCCCGATCCTAACAATCTCACTAATCACGTTACGAAAACCTAGCGGTCTTCTTAGCTCAACTACCTCTTTCATTCCACACTACTCGTGACTTATCCCACAAACATAGCTCACGCGTGCACTATGCACTCCACAAGGGTTAAACGTAAAAATATAAATCTTTTACTCGAGATGGCCTTGCTTCTAAGGTCTCTACGTATAAAGCTCTAAGGCTCACACTTTTTCTTATCCCCAATCTTTCCTGTTAACTAACCATGATTTCTAATCACAATTTACACAATACTATCGGAATATAACACTTTAAGGTATACCTATCTTACATACTAATCTCTGAGGGTTAAGGATATACCAGATTCATCGCTTCACTCCTTAGTCGCTCTAATCAAACTCGCCCGTAGGCGCATAGCTAGGAAGATGACGAACTACCCACCGATCTGAAGGTGAGTCCTCCTACTTGCATCCTCCTACTAGGACATCCTTTCACACACGGCCCCGATACCACGGTAAACGAGTAACAAAAAGATGACATTCCCGGATGACGTGCGCCACATCGCGGAATACCGAGGAAAAATCAATCCGGGCTGGAACCTACGTGTAGCCGCGGAACCTAAGCTCGAGCTCACTAACTCCGCTACCCCCAACGCCCCAACCCTCGAGGAACATTCTGCACTGGCGGAGGCGCATAATCAATCTGCTGCTAAAAAGGTCCGCCTCGATAGTTACCAAAGGACCTTGCTGTCCTGGCCCTCTTCTGCTGATCTTGGTTAATCCGTCGATCTCTACGTTTTCTCGGCCTGCTGCGCATGAGCCTGTACGCAGGCCATGCTCAAGCCTAACTGAAAAACTACCCTTGCACAACCCTCTCTTAGATAGTCATCAAGACTCGCAGACATCGGTATACTCGTAGCCAAATCCATAGCTAGTAACAGGTCGCCTCTTTGCAATCTATATTCTCTCGCCCTGGCCGTGGGCCAAGGTTCAAATATCACGGCGCAGAGGCATCGCGTGCTGAACTCTCATTGGGTGGCGGCGTTGCCAAACTTCCGAATGAAGCACCACCTAGGTGATGATTGGGCGGTCCTCGCACCTCTGTGTTTCATTCGCCTCCTCACGCCTTGCCTCTTCGGGCGGGTTGCCTTACGCGAGGCATAGCGGTAAGGAAAGAAATACGTTAGAGGTCCAACTTACAACACGCCTCTAAGGCACGATCTCAGAGTGAGAAGAATAGAAACCAATCCTAAATATCCTATAGCCTCTCGATTATTGGTGTGGTGCACACACCGATAATCAAGACTCTACTAGATACACTGGAGACATTTTCCGAGGATTAATCGCTCGATATCACTTTTGTCACGACCTAACACGGGCGTGGATCGTGCCTACCCGCACCCAAGTAGACATACATCGAGTAATTCACAGTAACATAAAAAGACATGAAAAATATTATGAAGTAAGCAAATTCATTTGAGAAAACTTGCCTTGGCATAATATATATATCAACTAGAATGCTTACATCCCTTTTACAACTCGCCCACAGCATTACTACAGCACTCTAAGAATGATATGATAACAATGGCGGGACAGGCCCCGCCATACCGAATGTAAGTAACTATAACGACGAGACTATACCTGATAAGCCTCCGAGAAACGGAGCTTCCCAACTGAATTGTGACCCCAAGAGCGAGGATCAAAGACGGTGTACCTTTACTGCGGCATGAACGCAGCCCGGCGAGGTCGATCTGCAGTACAAAGTATGTGGCTGAAAATATCAGAAATGAAATCATAGTAGTCTATATAAAGCAGAGACATGTATGATAACCAAACTACGCTTCCAATAAATAAGCCATGTCAAGTCGTGACTCACGCCCTCAAAGTCATCACTCAAATATAACTATGGGTCTCACGCCCAACATCAATCATGCGTGGAATACCTTCCTCACCGCCGCATCTATGATATAAAAGCACCAAGGAATACACATGAACACGTGTCCCACTGTGTCATAATAAAAACCGTCTGAGGGTAAATGCGAAGGCATAGCCGACTACTAACACCAGCAAGATTAACAAGGTCATAAACCGATCATGAGATCCGCTTGCATCGCCACATGATCGGCCGCCACACGCCCGCAGATCAAATGTGCGCGTCAAGCCTCGAACTCCCCAGACTCGCATAGGCCAACCTCATAGGCGCGTGAGGTATAACCCCGCATCGAGGGTAGCTACTCCGGCATCGCCCCGACTCGCATCGCATGGCCACATGCACGCGTGACCATAAAGGCCGCACACTAACCGGAACTCTCGTAGCTCGCATAGGTCCGGGACCCGCATGAGGTATTCTCGAATCACGGTCCTGCATCACCTGAGTCTACCAGACGTGGAGGCGCTTTAACCCCGGGATCATGTCAAGGTGAGTGGTACATACATAACGGCTGATCGTTAAACAACTTAAGCGCAATCGAGAGAAACCCCTTTACACAAACATCACAAGATACTAACACACGTAGCATCCTAGCATGTTTACTTATCAAATCAACAAGAAAGTATTACAAGGCTATCACAAACCAACACAATCAAGTTATTCACACAAGGTACTTTCTACTATATGATTAACAAGATCGGGTTTTTATCCCCAAAGTACTTCATACATTAACTCTTTAAGAGATCTGTTTCTTTCACAAAAGTCACACAATACCCGTAGTATATAAAAATAGAGTGACTATCTTCTGAAGTAAATCAAAATACTTATTTTTGTAAAATCAAGTAACAACATTC
This sequence comes from Przewalskia tangutica, assembly GCA_029844215.1. Taxonomy (NCBI): domain Eukaryota; kingdom Viridiplantae; phylum Streptophyta; class Magnoliopsida; order Solanales; family Solanaceae; genus Przewalskia; species Przewalskia tangutica. The sequence continues at coordinate 1,009,785 of JAQGDG010000030.1, forward strand.
TTTTCCAAACGTTCAAGTTTGCCTAATTTCAAATACTCAAGTTCTCATTTTCGAAAGGTTTCGTAGTTCATAGTATTAATCACTTAATGAAATAGTTCTCCTTTAAAAAAAATGATTTGAGAAACATATGCCTTATATGTGAGTAGGTTATTCTTGTTTATACAATCTTATTAAAGCAGCCATGATCTAGGAAATGTAATATCATTTTGTCTCATCTTAGCTTCTATGCAGATGGAGGTTTCTACTGGTTTTAACAATACATTTCCCTTTATTAGCATTGTGGTTTGTTCGATACTTATTCTGATTTCCGAAATCAGTAAAACATTAATCCTTTTAAAAACCAAGTACTCATTACTCACGAATGAGGTTTTACATATTTCAACAAAATTCATATTAATAATAATTAAGTCAAGTCTCTTATCTTTTAAGATCAAGTCTCTTAACTTCTAAAATCAGTAAACCATTCTTTTTATCACTCTTAAGCCGTTATACCTAACTTCCCATAAAGCTAGTATAACTCTTAAGCTTTTAAAACCAAGTATTACTCTTCTTTCAAAAAGGTTTCTTAATTCTTTTGAATTACTTCAGATTCTTATTATTCAGGCTTAAGTCAAAATACATTGCCGTAACACTACGCTCAGTTAACACTCGTACTTCTACCGTACTATATATATATACTTTAAAATATCATGCTCAAGCGGATAGGAAGAATCACATACCTCGCGAAGATTATCGACTATTAGCAAAACGCTCCACGGCTATAACCCGGCTAGCCTTGCCCACCTTTCAAGTAGAACATGCTACTTGCAGAACTTCAACCTATAACGGTTATACAAGTCTATCAAAGTCTAGACTACTCGGTAGAATAAATCTAGATACAAGATTCTACTTGAAAATTTGGCATTTCTTCCCTACCCACAAACTTCACAAGTCTACTGTAATACAGTCCTATGTAAGTACAGTTCAATTCCCTTCTTATATACCTTCCTTGTATATAACTTATACTTAATTCTTATACTTCAATAGTATGTAAACTCAATTACAATAGGGAGACAAGATAATTACCTCGGTAAGCCCATAATTATCCAAGTTAAACGTCGGTCCGAGCAACGCTTAGCTCCTACTCAGGCGCTCCAACCCGCTCCAACAACCCTTAGAAGTTCTACGCAACTTCTACAATATACTTCAACCATTATGAAGATTTCCTTAGGGTTTCGCTTTGAGACAAAAGGACATAAGGTAGTATTTCCGGCTCTACGATAGAGGTATCTTTGGAATACTACAAGGTATAAGGCTAAGGTATTTTGGTATAGTAACAATACTTGAGAGTATTTTCTACCAAGGGGGTGTATTTTTCGAGAACATCTAGGCAAGGGTGGAGTGGTACCCTCTGCTTAGCACCACTAGGAGGGGCGTGTCTCGCCACACCACAAGGAGGAGGTGACAACTCTCGCCAAAGGGGCCTCACGAACGGGGAGGGACTTTCAAGACTAAAGTGAGGAGTGGATGAAGAACTCTTCACAGCTGGGGTATTTATAGGGAAACCAAGTGGCCAAGATCATGCCAAGTAGTAGGCAAGTGTAGGGTCAAGATTTGGACAAGTGTGTGCTGGTCCCACTTGCTCATCTTCCACACAAAATATCTACAAAATATCCTACCAACCCTTGACTCCAAATCGCCCAAGTTGCTGCCCCACACTCCACCAACTCGAGGTGACAAATGTCTCCTCTCATTGGTCCAAAACATTTCGCCTCTCTAAAAATCCGCAAAAATTAAAAATGACATAGCCGAATTTTCCTTCGCAAGTTTTGTAAAACGCTTTAAAAACGATTCTAATCGTGTTGTGCACAAAAATATTTTCGCCCATGCCTACTTAAAGTTCAAACTTTTCACGACGCCCTCACGCATACTCCGAAATACGGTATAACGTAAGACTAACTACCGTGATACCGCCGGAATCACGAGACTTCGCCACAAACCGAACGGCAAGTACGGCTAACTACCGATACTGTCGATCACCACGACCTCGGGCAAGTACGAGAGCCAACTACCGATACTGCCGAATCAAGAAACCTCACGGAGAGCTAGTCCATGGAATAATAATCACGTAAGCGCATTCGTGGAATGCTCCGCCACCGCCAGACGCCCAAGTAAGATCATAACAAATCAGCCGCCCCTCCATCGAGACGCGTGGTATAGAAATACAATACTAGCACGACAAGGCTATCACACGCAAACATAGGCAAGTTACACACAACTCAAGGTACTTTCATTTTATGCCAAAGTCCGTGTTTTAACCCCAAAGTACTACGTGACGTTAAATTCTTTTAAAAGATCCATTTCTTTTACAAAGGTCACCCGATGCCCGTATTATCAAAATAGATCGACTAACATTTTAAGTAAACCAAAACAACTTCCATACTTTTCTTTTAAACCAAATTAAGACAATACTATGCCTTCTTTTAGACCGAAACACTTCTCCTTTCAAAGTCAAGTTACCATTTTAAAACTAATGATAAAACCATTCTTTTGTTTTCATAAAGTCGTTATAACTAACTTCCCATAAAGCTGTTATAACACTTTATGTTTTAAACCAATTTAAGACAAAACCATGTCTTTCTTTTAAACCAAAACTCTTCAATTCCTCAAGTCTCTTTTCTTTTAGAAATCAAGTTCCTTACTTTGGAAATTTAAGAAAATTAATGCTTGTTTATAATGATTCTTATTAAAGCAGCCATGATGTAGGAAATGTAATACAATTTTGTCTTATCTTAGCTTCTATGCAGATGGAGGTTTCTACTGGTTTTAATAGTAATTAATTAGTCAATACATTTTCCTTTATTAACGCTGCAGTGGTTTGTTCGATACTTATTCTCATTTCCGAAATCAATATAATATTATTCCTTTTAAAACCCAAGTACCCATTTCTCATAAAAGCGGTTTCACAACCTGCTTAACACAAACCAAGTCCTTAATATTTCACATCAAGTCATTTATAAGTCAAGTCTCTTATCTTTTAAAACCACAAACCATTTCTTTACCTACATAAAGTTGTTATAGCAAACTTCCCATAAAGCCGTTATAACACTTTATGTTTTAAACCAACCAAATTCATTTAGCACATGTACGCTCACCGCATGCTACATAGTTCACAATAATCATGCTAGAAAAGATAGGAAGAGGTTCACATACCTCGCGACTATCGACAATTAGCAAAACGCCCAAGTACTACAACCTTGCTAGCCTTTTCCACCCTTCAAGTAATACGCCACTGTAGTACTTCAACCTATAATGGCCATAAACGCCTATCAACTTCTAGATCTCTTCATAGAATATTCTAAATACAAGATTCCTTATTCTACGTAAAATTCGCAAAGACCTCCCCGTAACCACATAAATCTCTCCTCTACTCAGCCCGCTACTGTGCCAACAACTCTCAGGATTACACGTCTAACCGGACGTGTTCAATTCTACTTCACATATATACTACACAAGTCTACTGTAAATACAGTCCAATGTAAATACAGTTCAATCCATTTCAATATTCATTCTACATATAGTATACTCAACTATACATTACTACAACATGTAATATCCAATTACAATAGGGGGATAAAGATCCTTACCTCGATAAGCCCAAAATTATCCAAGATTTATGTCGATCCTAAGCAACGTTTAGCTCCAACTCCTTACGCTCCAACCCCCTCCAGCAACCCTTGAAGTTTCTAAACAACTTCTCTTAACACTTCAACTCTAAAGGTGAAGAACACTTAGGCTCTAAGTGTGGCAACTCTCGGCCAAGGGGTAATTTAGGGGCTAGGGGTGTGAAATCTTTTCTAACTTTTGGTTAATAATCTTCCTAATACACTAAGGAAGAACACTTAAGAGTTTAAGAATTTTTGGACAAAGTTTGGTTAAGGGAGAGGGCTTAAAACCGAGAACCATAACAAATGGGAGGGAGTATTTCAAGACTTGAAATCTCTAAGTGTGGATGAAATTATGTCTTGCACTAAGGGGGTATTTATAGGACATTCAAGGGATAGGATTGAAGCATGTGTGTGGTCTAGATTTGGCCATGTGTGTGTGGGTCCCACTTATCTATCTACTACACAAAATATCTTCAAGACTTTGACAAATGTTTTGGCCTTTAAAATGCCAAAACGCGTGCAACCTTCTTTGTCCAACAATTCGTCCAACATGTGCCACCTAAGGGTGACACATGTCGCCCTCCTAATGGTCCAAAATATTTCATCTTCCGAAAATATCCGTAATGCCAAAAATCCGAAAATAAAGTGGGTCTCACAATACCGTAAATTCCTCCCGTGGGCCCCACGTGACCAATTCCGGAAAATAAAATTCCATGATTCTCAAATATTCCAAAAAGTCCGAATACCGAATCCGGGAATCCAATTCCCATTAACGAACCATTTCCTTCACAAAATCCGGAACTTTTTCCGTCGAAAAATCACATCTTTCTTTTTTTCCAATTTTAAGGTCGTATTCTCGTACGTATGTCCTCACATACATACCATGGAACTACGGGGTATAACATTCTTCCCCCCTTAGAAACATTCATCCCGAATGTTCCTTCTAAGTCTCCAACCATACATGCGCCGGTATAGTCTCCACTACTATACTTACGAAACCAATTGTGCCACCAATGGCCATAATATAACACACGCGAAAAACCCAAATCCAAGCCAACGAGGATTCACCTCTAAGATGAAAAACAACACTAACTCTCACTCCTGGTCCAAAGGATACTCTCTTCGCACCTTCACTTCACAAAAAAAAATCACTTCCGACCTCTTAACACATTCACTTCCGTTTCTTACTGCCGCACTTCTCGCAGACACCAATTCTTTCTAGTACACTTACCACACTCCCTTCATCACTTCGGTTTCAAAACCTTGAGTCACTACCTCCAAACTTGGTCATCTTACTAGCCTCAAATTCCTTTAAGGCCATTCCCGCCTTCACGATCCGATTCTCGTCGAACATATCCACGAACTCATACGATGGTTACCTAAACTCGGCCTAGCACCTCGTGACCTACCACCAGCGGAACACCTCGAACTGACCCCACCTCATACCGGGCTATGGGTTGACCCGCGAATGGTCTCTAACCCGACCCATAATCGCGCCAAACTCTTGTTCCCCGATCCGTAACAATCTTATTAATTCACGTCATGAAAGCTACCACTTCCATCTCACACTACCCATGGAATTATCACACATAACTCCACGTATACTATGCACTCCGACAAGGGTTAACCATAAAATCCTTTACTCAAGACGACCTTACATCTAAGGTGTCAACGTGTAATATCCTAAGGTTCACACCTTCCATGTCCCCATACTTATCCTTTCAACTAACCATGTTTTCTAACTCACAAATAACACAACGCTATCCGTACATAGCACACAATAATAAGATCATCATATCAAGCATACTAAACTCTAGAGGGTTAAGGTTATACCTGAAAGATTCAAAATAAGTGATTCAAAGGACCACTAAAATCGATCTTCCACCGACCTCCGCCTCTGGTCTTTTGTGGTCTTCATCTCCTGATTACTCGCCCGAGGGTGGTACTCATGGACCAGCCGGTCGCGGCTCGGGTCCCAGTTCCAGCGGTCCTCAGAACCGCATTTATGCCTTGTCCAGCCGACAGGACCAGGAGGCGTCGCCGAATGTCGTCATAGGTACTTTATCAGTTTCTTGTTGTGACGTGTATGCCTTGATAGATCCGGGTTCTACTCTGTCCTATATATCTCTCCTTATTTCCAGTAGGATAGGGATAGGGTACGTTGCTCATGTTTTAGTTTTTATTTCCGCTGATTTTCTCTAATGTTGTATCACTAGGTGCCTGTAGGCACCATCCACGCCCGGATTCGGTCGTGACAAAAGTGTATCGAGCGATTAGTCCTCGGAAAGTGTCTACAGACCGTGTCTAGTAGAGTCTTGATTATCGGTGTGTTGTGCACCACATCTATAATCAGGAGGCTGCAGGACATTTAGGATTGGTTTCCATTCTTCTTATTCTAAGATCGTGCCTTAGAGTTGTGTTATAAGTTGGACCCCTCTGACGTATTTCGTTTTTACCAGTTTTGCCTCCACGCAAGGCAACCCGCCCAGGCGGCAAGGCACCGGAGGAGGCGCTAGTAGGACACCAATGAGCACGAGCGCAGCCCGATCGATGCACGAGATAGTGCTTGACGGCGAGTTTTGACGCCACCGGCCCCAAGAGTTTAGAGCGCAGGTGGTCGCCGAGACCACGCACGAGCCTCCCGTCCCACACCGGAGCAGAGAGGAGATGGGTTCTGGGAGATGGAAACGATTACTAGCGATTGTGGCGACATGAGGATAGGGCCGACGCAGCAGCCCAGTTCGAAGACCCGTGGTTCACCCGAGATCGGATAGTTTGAGGCTACGGGACTTTCTGAGTTGTAGCCCGCCAGAGTTCTACGGGTCGAGGCCTGAGGATGATCCGCAGGAGTTCATCCGACAGTTACAGCGGATCATGAGAGTGATCAAGGCTTCGGAGACCGAGTCAGGGGTCTTAGGTTCACATCGGCTGCGTGATCTGCGATCGGTTTTATTCGTGGAGCTGCCGGGAGAGTATGCACATCCAGCCGTATGGGACGAGTTCTCAGGGGAATTTCTTGCACATTTCTTGCCTCCACAGATGAGAGGGCTCGGTAAACATTTTTGATGTTGAGCGAGCGCGCATCTGATTCGGGAGTACAATGTGGAGTTCGACTCATTGGCTCGGTATGTCCCCGCGTTAGTAGCTGATATGGAGGACAGAGTACACCGCTACGTCACCGGGCTCGATGACTACTTGGCAGAGGCTTGTTCGGGTGTAGCTCTTCAGCCGGGCATGGACATTGCCCGCATGCAGGCTTATGCACTTGGATGTGAGGAGCGGAGAGGTCGACGGAATGACCGAGATCAGCAGAAGAGGGCCAGAACAGCAGGGTCCTTTGGTGACTTTCGAGGCGGACCGCCTCAGCAGCAGGCTAGTTATGCACCTTCGCCAGTACAGAGTGGTCCTCCACAACCTTCAGGGCGTCCAGGGTATTCAGGAGCAGGTCAGAGCTCCAAGGGTTCAGGTTTTCAGGGGAGTAGGGGTGTTGGCCAGGTGCAGCCACCCCTACCTCGGTGTGGTCGATGTGGTAGACCGCATTTTGGGGAGTGTCGTGGTGCCAAGGGAGCTTGTTATTTTTGCGGCCAGCAGGGCCATTTTGCGAGGAATCAGGCCACTGGGTATACGGATGTTACGACTCAGCCTTCAGGATCAGTGGCTGGTTCATCACCTTCACTAGCTATGCGCCCTGCAGGGCAGGACTGTGATTAGAGTAAAGCGGTAGTTACAGGTATATCCTTAACCCTCTAGAGATTGTATGCGTGATATGATGTTGAGTGTTATGTTTGGATAGCATTGTGTAAAATTGTGATCTAGAGAACATGGTTAGTTGAAAAGGTAAGCTTAGGGATAGGGAAATTATAAGCCTTAGAATTTTATAACAAGTTGAGACCTTAGATGTAAGGCCGTCTTAAGTAAAAGATTTTACGGTTGGTCTTTGTTGAAGTACGAGGTATGCGTGAAATATATTGTGGGATGATTCCTCGGGTCATGTAAGAAAAGTGGTAGCTTTCGGGACTTGAATAGGTAAGATTGTTCCGGATCGGGGAACAAGAGTTTGGCGCGATTATGGGTCGGGTTAAGGACCGTTCGCGGGTCAACCCGCAACCCGGAATAAGGTGGGGTCGGTTCGTGGTCCCGCCTGTGGTAGGATCACGAGGTGCAAGGCCCAAGTTTAGGTAACTATTGTATGACTCGTGGCGTGTTCGACCGAATCGGATCGTGAAGGCCGGAATGGCCTCAAGAAATTCGAGGCTAGTAAGATGACCAAGTTCGAGGTAGTGACTCACGCTTTGGAAATTGAAGCGAAGAATCAAGTGTGGAACGTATACTATAGAGAGTTCGGGTGTACAAGAAGGGTACAACGAGTAAGAAAGGAAGCGAACCTATGAGAACGGGAATGATCTTTTCTTTTGTGAAGTGAAGGTGCGAAGGGAGTATCCTTTGGACCAGGAGCGAGAGTTGGTGTTGTTTTACATCTTCGAGGTGATTCCTCGTTGGCTTGGATTTGGGTTTCGCGCGTATGTTATATTATGGCAATATGTGGCATAGTTGGTTTCATAAATGTAGTAGTGGAGACTATACCGGCGCATGTGTGTTTGGAGACTTAGAAGGAACATTCGGGACGAATGTTTCTAAGGGGGGAAGAATGTTATACCCCGTATTTCCAGAGTATGTATGTGAGGACGTACGTACGAAAATACAAGCCTAGTAGGACAAGGATGTAGGATTTGTTTTTCCGACGAAAAATTTTCCGAACCTTGTAAAGGAATTTTACGTTTTCAAGAAATTATTTATTTTGGATTTTTCCGAGAGATGAAATATTTTGGACCAATAGGAGGGCGACATGTGTCACCCCAAGTGGACAATGTTGGACGGTTTGGTTGGACAATTGTTGGCACGTTTTTTGTGTTTAAAAGACCAAAAACATTTGGTCAAAGTCTTGAAGATATTTTGTGTAGTAGATGGATAAGTGGGACCCACACACACATGGCTCAATCTAGACCACACACTTGCTTAAATCCTAACCCTTGAATGTCCTATAAATACCCCCTTAGTGCAAGACTAAAATTCATCCACACTTGAGAAAATTTCCAAGTCTTGAAAAACTCCCTCCCTCTTTAGTGTTGCTCTTGGCTTTGGGCCATATTCTTGAGCAAAACTTGTCCAAAAATCCTTAAAGTTTTAAGTGTTCTTCCTTAGTGTATTAGGAAGATTAGTAACCAAAAGTTAGAAAAGATTTCACACCCTTAGCCTAAATATACCCCCTTGGCCGAGAGTTGCCAAAATTGTAGCCTAAGTGTTCTTCACTTTTGGAGTTGAAGTGTTAAGAGAAGTTGTTTAGAAACTTCTGAGGGTTGCTAGGAGCGGGTTGGAGCGTAAGGAATTGGAGCTAAACGTTGCTCAGGATCGACATATAATCTTGGATAATTTTGGGCTTATCGAGGTAATGATCTTTATCCCCCTATTGTAATTGGAAATTACATGTTGTAGTAATATATAGTTGAGTATACTATATATAGATTGAATTTTGAAAAGAATTGAACTGTAATTACATAAAAGGATATTAAAGAAGAGAACGGAACTGTAATTACATTGGACTGTATTTACAGTAGACTTGTGTAGTATTACTGTGAAGTAGAATTGAACACGTCCGGTTAGACGTGTAAACGCCCCCTCGGGAGTTGTTGGCCTGGTAGCGGGCCTGAGTAGAAGAGGAGATTTATGTGGTTACGGGGAGGTGCTGCCGAATTTTCGTAGAATAAGGAATCTTGCATTTAGAATATTCTACGAAGAGGTCTAGAGATGATAGGCGCTGTGACCTTTATAGGTTGCAGTACTACGAGTAGCGTATTCTACTTGAAGAGTGGAAAAGGCTAGCAGGGTTACAGTACTGTGAAACGTTTTGCTAATTGTCGATAATCGTCGCGAGGTATGTGAACCTCTTCCTATCTTTTCTAGCATGATATGTTGTGAACTATGTAGTACGGTAGACGTACATGTGTTAAATGAATTTGGTTGGTTTAAAACATAAAGTGTTATAACGGCTTTATGGGAAGTTTGTTATAACAACTTTATGTGGGCAAAGAAATGGTTTGTGGTTTTTAAAAGATAAAAGACTTGATGTGCAATAATAAGGACTTGGATTGTGTTAAAAAGTTGTGAAACCGCTTTAATGAGAAATGGGTAATTGGGTTTTAAAAGGAATAATGTTATATTGATTTCGGAAATGAGAACAAGTATCGAACAAACCACTGCAGCATTAATAAAGGAAAATATATTGACTAATTAATATTAAAACCAGTAGAAACCTCCATCTGTATAGAAGCTAAGATAAGACAAAATTGTATTACATTTTCTAGATCATGGCTGCTTTAATAAGATTGTTATAAACAAGAATAACCTACTCACACATAAGTCATATGTTACTCAAATTGTTTTAAAAGAGAATTATGTTATTAAGTGATTAAGACTATGAACTACGAAACCTTTCAAAAATAAGAGACTTGAGTATTTGAAATTAGGCAAACTTGAACTTTTGGAAAAGAAGGTTGTTACTTGTCTTTAAAAAGGGAAATTATTTTGGTTTACTTAAAATAATAGTTACTTTGTTTTGGATACTACGAGTGTTGGTATCAGGTGACTTCTGTGAAAGAATGGATATTTGTAAGAGAATTGAAGTATGGTAATTTGCTTGTGCTTGCTTTTGATAGCCTTGTTGTGTAAAAGTTGTATTCCTATGCTACCGCATCTCTCGATGGAGGGCCGATATATTGTTATTGTTGTTACATGGACATGTCTGCACCGATGAAGAATTCCGGGGGCATGCGGCCATGCGGCGGGTTAATCACCCGGTATATTGTTATTGTTGTTACATGGACATGTCTGCACCGATGAAGAATTCCGGGGGCATGCGGCCATGCGGCGGGTTAATCACCCGGTATATTGTTATTATTGTTACATGGACATGTCTGCACCGATGAAAATTCCGGCATGCGGCCGTACGGCGGTTAATCACCCGGTATATTGTTATTATTGTTACATGGACATGTTCGCACCGACGCAGAATTCGGGGCATGTGGCTACGCGCGAGGTTGATTACGGTATATTGTTATTATTGTTACATGGACATGTCTCGCACTGAGACTCGGGCATGTGGCGTACGGCGAGTTGATTACCGGTATATTGTTATTATTATTACATGGACATGCCGCACCGGCGCAATTCCGGGCATGTGGCCATGCGGCAGGGTTGATTACCCGGGATATTGTTATTATTGTTACATGGACATGTCCGCACCGCGCAGACTCGGCATGTGGCCATGCGGCAGGGTTGATTACCCGGTATATTGTTATTATTATTACATGGACATGTCTGCACCGATGCAGAATTCCGGGGGCATGTGGCCATGCGGCAGGGTTGGTTACCCGGTATATTGTTATTATTGTTGCATCCTGGACATGTCTACACCGATGGAGAATTCCGGGGGCATGTGGCCATGACGGACATGATTGATGTTGTGGCGTGAGACCCATAGTTATATTTGAGTGATGACTTTGAGGCGTGAGTCCTCGACTTGATCGCTTATGTTGTGTATCAGTATTTTGGTTATCATATATGTCTCCGCTCTATATAGACTATTATGATTTAACTACGATTTTCGATTTCACATACTTGGTACTGCAGATCGACCTCCTTCGGGCCGCGTTCACGCCGCAGTAGAGGTACATTGGTTGTTGATCCTCGCTCATAGGATCACAGTCAACAGATTGGAAACTCCGCTTCTCGAGGCTTATCTTTTGGTATGTTACCCGAGTTGTAGGTTCTTGTACATTCGTGGTATGGCGGCCTGTCCGTCATAGTTGTAGTTACATTCTTAAGTGTCCAGTAATCGCTGTGGCGTGGTTTGTAAAAGGACTTAACTGTTCGGTTTGATATATATGTATATATTTTGGAAGGTGACCGTTATGGTTAGCCTGTTTCATACTTTATGTCTTGTCTCATGTTTTAATTTTTATTTCCGCGGATTTTCTCTGATGTTGTATACTAGGGTGCCCGGGGTAAGGCACCAGTCACGGGCCCGGGTTCGGGTCGTGACACTCCCGCAGCTCCGCATAGGTCACATGGACCCGCATGAGGTATTCCTCGCATCGGGGGTAGCTAACCCGCGGCTCGTAACAAGTCAGGGGGTAAGTGATATAATCATAAGCACAACCAGCTTATCGTAATCAACATAAACACAACAAGAAACCCCCTTACCACAAAAGTCATACGACACTAACACCCGTAGCATCATAACATGTTTTAACTATCAAACCAACTTACCACACATTCAGAAATCATTACAAGGCTTTCATAATCAAGTAAGTAAATCGTTCTTTTTATCTTTCTTAGTCGTTATACCTAACTTCTCATAAAGCTAGTATAACACTTAAGCTTTTTAATAAATCAAAACATTCTCATTTGTTTGCAAAACCAAAAGAACTTATTCTTTTAAAACCAAGTATTAATTTCCTTCTGAATAATGATTCATAACTCTTTGTGAAATATTTCAAGATTCTTAGTATTTTATAACTCAAGTCAAAAGACATCAAAGTAAAACCAAGTTCAGTTAACATACGTACGTCTACCGTACTATATATTTTTCACAAATATCATGCTCAAGAGGATAGGAAGAATCACATACCTCCTCGGCTAAATCCACCTGCCAAGTTGAATATGTTGCGCGCAGAGTATCAACCTATAATAGTCAAATACGTCTATCAACGTCTAGACTACTTCGTAGAATATTCTAAGCATAAGGTTCTTTATTCTACGGAAAATTGGGCAGCACCTCCCTCCCCGTAATACTACACAAGTCTACTGTAAATACAGTCCAATGTAAATACAGTTCAATTCTCTTCTTTATAACATCCTTCTATATATCTTATACTCAATTCTAAACTACTACAATATGTAATCTCCAATTACAATAGAAGGACAAAGATTAATACCTCGATAAGCCCAAAAATTATCCAAGATTATAAGTCGATCCTGAGCAACGCTAGCTCCTATTCCATGCGCCCAATCCGCTCCAAGAAACCCTTAGAAGTTTCTAAAAACTTCTCCTAATACTTCATCCAACTATGAAGATTTTCCTAGGTTTCGTTTGTGACTAAAGGAAATAAAGTAGTATTTCCTGCTCTTAGTATAGAGGTAACTTGGGAATACTACAAGGGATTTAGGCTAAGGTATTTGGGATAGTAACAATACTTGAAGAAATTTTTCTACAAAGGGGGGGGGGGGGAATTTCGGACGAGAACTACAACAAAGGGGGGAGGATTTTTGTGACTTGGAAATTGTTTAAGTGGATGAAGAAGTCTTGCAACTTAAGGGGGTATTTATAGGACATTCAATGGCCAAGATTCAAGCATGTGTATGGTGAAGATTGGGTCCATGTGTGAGTGGAGTCTTCCAACCAAGTGTCCACCACAACTTTTAGACATATGTCCACCACAACTTTGGGACATATGTCCACCACAACAATGAGACATATGGCTAGCCACATGTCTCAAAAAAACGTCCAAGGCCAAGGGTCCCCCCTTTTTCGGCCATTGGGCCACATGGGGTGCCATGTGTCGCCCTCCTACTCGTCCAAAATATTTCATCTTCCGAAAATATCCGTAATGCCAAAAATCTCAAAAATAAAGTGGGCCATACAACCGTAAATTCCTCCCGTGGGCCCCCCGTGACCAATTCCGGAAAAATAAAATCCACAATTCATATAAATTCTTAAAGTCTTAAATACCAAAGTTGAGAATCCAATTCTCAATAATAAACATTTTTCCTACACGAGGTTCGGAATATTCTCCGTTGGAACTTCCAAAATTTCATCCTTAACCTTAAATAGGGATATACATTCATACGTACATTCTTACATATGTATTCTGGAACTACGGGGTATAACATTCTCTCCCCCATAAACATTCGTCCCGAATGTTCCTTCTCAAAAAAGATATCGATATAGGCCCTCTTAACAATATCCCCCATAACAAGAATGCCATACATAGTCAAAATAACACTTAAGCAAATATGCCAAAAAAAATTAACAAGTACGAAAGTGAGTTACCTGGAGGTGTGGGGAATAAGTGAGGATACTTCTGCCTCATGTCCTCCTCTGCTTCCCATGTCATTTCCTCTCTGTTCTCGTTCCGCCATAAGACCTTGACGGAAGCCACATCCTTTGTCCGCAGTCGCCTAACCTGACGATCGAGTATCGCTATGGGACTCTCCTCATACGATAACCCCTCCGTCACCTGGACATCATCAATCGGGTGCACTCTAGATGGATCCCCGATACATCTCCTCAGCATAGAAACATGAAAAACCGGATGCACTGCCTCCAGATCGGACGGCAGATCCAACTCATAGGCAACCTTGCCTACCCTACGGACAATCTGATAAGGCCCAATGTACCTTGGGCTGAGTTTCCCCTTCTTCCCAAATCTCATCACACCCTTCATGGGTGACACCTTCAGGAAAACCCAATCATCAACCTCAAACTCCAAATGTCGACGCCGATGATCCGTGATACGACTTCGCCGACTCGAGTCATTAATAATCGCTTCCCAGATAAGCTTCACCTTATCCATCGCCATCAGACAAGTCCGGCCCGACTAACTGCACCTCGCCCACATCGAACCAGCCTATCGGTGACCTGCACTTTCTCCCATATAAGGCCTCATAAGACGCCATCTGGATACTGGAATGGTAGCTGTTATTATACGCAAACTCCACTAGCGGCAAATGATCCTCCCACCCCTCGAAATCAATAACACACAGCTCGCAGATATCCTCGTGTCCGGATAATGCGCTCGCTCGACCGTGGCCCGAGGATGGAATGCAGATCGAGGCTCACTGCCCCTAAACCCTTCCGAAAGACCTCCGTAATTAGCCGTGAACCGGGCTCTCCATGCGATATGATAGATATAGGGACCCCATACGATCTCACGATCTCTGATGTAAAGTCTAGCATAATCCTCGCAGAAAAGTCGTCCCGACGGAAGAAAGTGGGTGGATTTCACACTGTCGACGATAACCCGATAGAATCATGCTTCCTCCGAGTGCGATGTAACCCTGTGATAAAGTCCATGCTGATCACCTCCCACTTCCACGCCGGAATCTCTATCATCCGCAACAAACCCACTGTGCCTCGGTGCTCCATGATGTCACGACCAAATCGGCCCGTGGATCGTGCCTTACCCGCACCCTAGTGACACAACATCGAGTAATCGGAACATAAAACAACAACATGAGATAACGAAATATAAAACAATAATCAGTGAAAACTTGCCTTTCGGATATATATATAACCATCAACTCTTTTACAAATGAACAATTTTAATCCTTTTTACCAACCCCGCCACAACAAGATTACATGCACTTCTAAGAATGATATGACAATAATGGCGGGACAGGGCCCCGCCAAACCCCTGAATGTAAACACTTACTACGACAGGGGACTATACCATTGATAAGCCTCCGGAGAAACGGAGCTTCCCAAACGCTGAAACTGTGACCCTGAGAGCTAGGATCAACGATCGATGTACCTCAACTCGCGCAGATGAACGCAGCCGGGGAGGTCAAGACAATATGTACCAAGTATGTGAAATCAGTAGTAACATCAGAATCAAATCATAGTAGTCTATATAAAGCAGAGACATGATGATAACCAAACTACGCTCACAACAACTAAGCCATGTCAAGTCGTGGACTCACGCCTCAAAGTCATCACAATAAGACCGTGACGGTAAGTACGAAGGCATAGCCGACTACTAAGACCCCGCACTACAAATGCCACAAATCAGATCACGAGGTCTCTGAACCGCACTACAGATCGGCCGCCACCGCCCGCAGATCAATGTCGCGCCTATTCTCGAACTCTCGCGCTCGCATAGGTCACACAGCACCGCATAAGGTATTCTCGAACTCGGTCCTAGACCACCCGAGGTATACCCGCGATCGGGCGCACCTAACCTCAGATCCGCCCCGACTTCCGCACTCGCATAGCCCTTCAAGGACCGCATAGTCCTCGGAGACCGCGTAGGAATTCCCGCATCGGGCTAAACACCCGAATGATCACCAATCTCGAGCATACCGCAGCCTCGCATAGTCTCAAGGACCGCATAGCCGTATAGACCGCATCAAGGTGGCAAGCCCTGTATACACAAATAGGGTAGGTGATATAATAACAAAGATAAATGGACTTACCTTTTAACAATGTAAGCACAAAGAAGAATGACCCCCTTACATAACAATCACAAGATACTAACACAAGTAGCATCCTAACATGTTTACTTATCACATCAACAAGAAAGTATTACAAGGCTATCACAAACCAATACAATCAAGTTATTCACCCAAGGTACTTTCTACTAACAAGTTCGAGTATCTAACCCCAACGATTTCATACATCAAATCTTTAAAAGATCTGCCTATCACATAAGTCACACAATACCCGTAGTATAAAATAGAGTATCATTTTTTAAGTAAACCAAAACACTTACCTTTGTAAAACCAAGTAACAACATTATTTTCCAAACGCCCAAGTTTGCCTAATTTCAAATGCTCACGTTTCTTATTTTAGAAAGGTTTCGTAGTTCATAGTCTTATTCATTTAAGAATATAATTCTCTTTAAACAATCTGAGAAACATAAGCCTTATATGAGTAGGATATTCTTGTTTATAACAATCTTATTACAAAGACCATGATCTAGGAAATATCATTTGTCTCATCTTAGCTTCTATGCAGATGGAAGTTTCTACTGGTTTTAATAATACTTAATTATTCAAAACATTTCCTTTTATTAACGCTGCAGTGGTTTGTCGATACACATCCTGATTTCCAACATCAAGAAACGTTTTAAGCCGTTATACCTAACTTCCCATAAAGCTAGTATAACTCTTAAGTTCTCAAAACCAAGTATTACTTCTCTTCAAAACGATTTGAAATCTTTTGAAATACTTCAAGTTCTTTATAATCACACATCAAGCCAGTTATAAACAAATCATTTACCTTTTTAAAAACCACAAAGTGTTTTCTTATCTACATAAAGCTGTTATAACCAACTTCCCATAAAGCCGTTATAACACTTTATGTTTTAAACCCATCGAATACATTTAGCACATGTACGTCTACCGTACTACATAGTTTACACATATCATGCTAGAGAGATAGGAAGAGGTTCACATACCTCGCGACGAGTATCGACTAATAGCAAAACGCTCCAAACAACGGCTACTCCTTCAGTCAAGTGCCTCATTCCACCCGTCGCATGTCAACCTCTCAGGCCACAACGCGCTTATTAACATCGTAGAACATTCTACGTAAAATTCGACAAAGACTCTCCCCGCAATAAGCGTAAATCTCCTCTCTAACTGGCCGCTTATCAAGCCAACCAGGGGTTATACATCTAATCCGAACGGTACAATTCTACTCCACGATTACTACACAAGTCTATCAGAATACTCCTATGTAAAAACAAGCTTCTTCAGCTTAAGTCCAAGGACATCCACAAGATATGTTCAATTATACATATATAGTATACTTTAACTATATTTTCCTACAACATGTAATATCCAATTACAATAGGGGACAAGATATTTACCTCGCTAAGCCCATAATTATCCAAATATAAAGTCGATCCCGCAATCGCTTAGCTCCAACTCCGAGCGCTCCAACCCGCTCTAAACCACCCTTAGAAGTTCTAACCAACTTCTTCACAATACTCCAACTGACTATGGAGATTTTCCTAGGGTTTCTTTTGTACCGACGAAGTATAATAGTATTTTCCTGGCTTTTCAGATAGGTATAACCTTAGAATACAACAAGGTATACGGCTAAGGTAATTTGGGCATTATAACAATACTTTGAGAGTATTTCTATCAAGAGGGTATTATATGAAAACAAACTAGGCAGTGGTACCCCACGCCACACCACAGGAGGGGGTGGCTACCTCTCGCCCCACTGGGAACTCTCGCTGGGGCCTCACGAAAGGAGGAAGGCTCTCAAGACTTAGGCATTTTGACGAAGTTCATCAAAGGAGAGTGGCATTTATAGCAAGCCAAGGCCAACCAATGGCCAAGATCTAGCCAAGTGCCTAGCAAGTGTAGGGCCAAGATTCACCCATGTGTCCTAGCCAACTTGCACACAAAATATCTTCCAAAATATCTCCCACTTGCCACCCCCTTTTCGTCCAAGCACCGCCCACCTTACCCACCAATGAGAGGGTGCCAAGTGCCGCCCTCTCGTTGGTCCAAAATGTTCCGTCTCTCGGAAAAATCCGCAAAAATACTAAATGACATAGCCGGAAATTCCCCTACGAAAGTCGTGGAAAACGCTTTAGTAAAAACGACTCTAACCGGGTGTTGTGCACAAACATATATCGGCCCAAAGGTGCCACATGGGGGTGACACGTGTCGCCCCCCGATTCGTCCAAAATATTTCGTCTTCCGAAAATATCTATAACGGCCAAAATCTCAAAATCAAAGCGGGCCCCACAAAACCGTAAATTTCTCCCGTGGGCCCCACGTGACCATTTCCGAAAATAAAATTCCAATATTCTAATATAATCCAAGAAGTCCAAAAACCAAATATGGGAATCCAATTCCCATTAACGAACCTTTTTCCTTCACAAAAACCGGAAACTTTTCCGTGGAAAATTCACCTCTTTCTTCCTTTCCAATCTTTCTGTCGTATTCTCGTACGTACGTCCTCGCATACATACCCTGGAACTACGGGGTATAACATTCTTCCCTCCTTAGAAACATTCGTCCCGAATGTTCCTTCTAAGTCTCAAAACGAACGCGTGCCAGTATAGTCTTCACTACTATACTTACGAAACAATCCTGCCACAGCTGGCCATGGAAACACCTGCGCAAAACTTACATCTAAGTCCACGAGGAAACACCTCTACATCACCACAAATAATACTACTTTTGTCACTTTGTCGCGAGCCTTCGACGACCCAACAAATGGTACCGCCGCATGCGATCAAAGTCGTTGTACACTGATTCTTATCACATTTCCGAGCATCGCTTTAGTATCCAAAACTCGGTTACTATCTCTAACGTGGTCATCATTAATCGAACATCCTGGATGGATCTTGATACTTTCCAACATAACAATACGAAGATCGGACGTCATGCCTCCTAAGTCGGACGGCAAAGCTAACATATAGGCAACCCGCCTATTCTTCACATGAACTCGTGCGGCCCCAAGTAACTCGGGCTAAGTTCCTTTGTTTCCAAAACTCGTCACACCCTAACCGGTGGTACTTTCAAGACCGACCGTCAACTCGAACTCAAAGCGCCGCCGACACCCGCACGATTTCTCCGAGCCGCGTAACTTCTTCTAGACAAGCCGACTATCCACAAATTACCGGAACAAGCTGAACCAACTATCCAACCCCGCCAACATCGAACCAATCGACCGCAACTTGCATTTCTCGCCTTCTACAAGGCGTCACAAGTCGACATCCGAACACCAAATGGTAGCTTAAACACTTCAACCGAGACAACGATCCTCACAATACCTTGAAATCAAAACACTGGCCCGAGGGCGAATGCGATACGGAGACTCACCTGAGTTCCTAGCCCTTCCTGGTACAAACTCCCAGAAAGAGAAACAGCCGTACCCTGGGCTCCACTGTCCGTCATAAGGTGAAGGTAGGCACCCCGTGCAACCTCACAACCTTTTCAGATAACATCAACACTGCCGAGGGAACGACCCTGACCGAAGAACACGATAGGCTGCCCCCATCGGCCCGACCACTGGTCGAACGCATCCACGAACTTGCACGCTGGCTAACTAAACATGGGCCTAACACCCTCATGACCCTAACACAAAGAGGGACCACCACAAACTGACCCCACCACCAAACCTACCGCGGGTTGACCCGCACGTAGCCTCAACCCGACCCGGCAAGGTGCAAAATACCATCTCCCCGAAGGAACAGTCTTACTAAACATGTTACGAAAACCTAGCGGTCTTCTTAGCTCAACTACCCTCTTTCATTTCATACTACTTAGGGACTTATCCCAAAACACAGCTCACGTGCACTATGCACTCCTATAAGGGTCAAACATAAACATACGTCTCTACCCGAGATGGCCTTACCTCTAAGGTCTTTGCGTATAAAGCTCTCAGGCTCACACTTTCGCTATCCGCCAAACTCTCACGCGGTTAACCCACCATGATTTCGAATCACCACTAACACACGGCGATCAGAACAGAGCACGGAAGGTATACGCACCTTGAAAGTTACCGACCTTGCCGCTCGCCCTCTTCTCGCCCTGGTTAACCGGCCGATCTCTACGCTTCCCGGCCACGCGATAAGCCCGCATACGTGCCATGCTCAAGCCTAATCAAGAATTACTTCGCACAACCCTCTTTAGATAGTCCTCAAGACTCGCGTACATCGGTATATTCTCCGTAGCCAAATCTATAGCTAATGTGGTTGTCCTCGCAATCTATATTCTCTGCTCTGGCCGTGGAACTGGGTTCACATATCATGGCCGCAGATGAAACTGCCGCCGCCATGCTTAAACTCGGGGCTAGTGACGCCGCAGAAACCCCGAATGAAGCACTACCCTAGGTAATGATTTGGCCTGTGCCTCGCCACCCTCTCAGACTCTACTCGCGGCCTCTCGTCGCTTTGCCCTCCCGGGCCCGGCCGCTCACGCGAGGCATAACGATAAGTGGAAATAATTTCGCCGAGAGGTCCAACTTACAACACAACTCTAAGGCACGATCTCGAGTGAGAAGAATAGAAACCAATCCTAAATATCCTATAGCCTCCTCGATTATCGTGTGGTGCACAACACCCGATAATCAAGACTCTCATCGATACGGCTCAGAGACACTTTCCGAGGATTAATCGCTTCGATACCACTTTTGTCACGACCAAATCGGCCTGCGGATCGTGCCTTACCCCGCACCCTAGTGACACAACATCGTAGTAATCGAACATAAAACAACAACATGAGATAAATGTAAATATAAAACAATAATCAGAAAACTTGCCTTTCGCATATATATATAACCATCAACTCTTTTACAAATGAACAAACTTAATCCTTTTACCAACCCTCGCCACAACAAGATTACAGCACCTCTAAGAATGATACGACCACAATGGACAGGGGCCCCGCCAAACCCCGAATGTAAACACTTACTACGACAGGACTATACCACCGATAAGCCTCCGAGAAACGAGCTTCCCAAACGCTGAATCGTGGACACGAGCTAGGATCAACGATCGATGTACCTCAACTCGCGGCATGAACGCAGCCCCGGCGAGGTCAAGACAACATGTACCAAGTATGTGAAATCAGAGTAACATCAGAATCAAATCATAGTAGTCTATATAAAGCGAGACATGTATGATAACCAAACTACGATTCACAACAACTAAGCTATGTCAAGTCGTGACTCACGCCTCAAAGTCATCACAATAAGACCGCACGGTAAGTACGAAGGCATAGCCGACTACTAAGACCCCGCACTCACAAATGCCACAAATCAGATCACGAGGTCTCTGCACCGCACCACAGATCGGCCGCCACCGCCCGCAGATCAATGTCGCGCGTCTATTCCTCGAACTCTCGCGCTCGCATAGGTCACACATGACCGCATAAGGTATTCTCGAATCTGGTCCTAGACCACCCGAGGTATACCCCGCGTCGGCGCGCCCTAACCTCAGATCCGCCCGGACTTCCGCACCCGCATAGCCCTTCAAGGACCGCATAGTCCCTCGAGACCGCATAGGAATTCCCCATCGTGCTAAACACCCGAATGATCGACCAATCTCGAGCATACCGCAGCTCCAAGATAGTCTCGAGGACCGTGATAGCCGTATAGACGCGCATCGGGTGGCAAGCCTCAGATACATGAGGGTAGGTGATATAATAACAAGACAATGGACTTACCTTTTAACAATGTAAGCACAAGAAGAATGACCCCTTACATAACAATCACAAGATACTAACACAAGTAGCATCCTAACATGTTTACTTATCACATCAACAAGAAAGTATTACAAGGCTATCACAAACCAATACAATCAAGTTATTCACCCAAGGTACTTTCTACTAACAAGTTCGAGTATCTAACCCCAACGCATTTCATACATCAAATCTTTAAAAGATCTGCTCCTATCACATAAGTCACACAATACCGTAGTATAAAATAGAGTGACTGCTTTTTTAAGTAAACTAAAACACTTACCTTTGTAAAACCAAGTAACAACATTATTTTCCAAACGTCCAAGTTTGCCTAATTTCAAATGCTCACGTTTCTTATTTTAGAAAGGTTTCATAGTTCATAGTCTTATTCATTTAAGAATATAATTCTCTTTTAAACAATCTGAGAAACATAAGCCTTATATGTGAGTAGGATATTCTTGTTTATAACAATCTTATTACAGCAGCCATGATCTAGGAAATATCATTTTGTCTCATCTTAGCTTCTATGCAGATGGAAGTTTCTACTGGTTTTAATAATACTTAATTATTCAAAACATTTCCTTTTATTAACGCTGCAGTGGTTTGTCGATACACATCCTGATTTCCAACATCAGTAAAACGTTCTTAAGCCGTTATACCTAACTTCCCATAAAGCTAGTATAACTCTTAAGTTCTCAAAAACCAAGTATTACTTCTCTTTCAAAACGATTTCAGAAATCTTTTGAAATACTTCAAGTTCTTTATAATCACACATCAAGCCAGTTATAAACAAATCATTTACCTTTTAAAAACCACAAAGTGTTTTCTTATCTACATAAAGTCATATAACCAACTTCCCATAAAGCCGTTATAACACTTTATGTTTTAAACCCATCGAATACATTTAGCACGTATGACGTCTACCGTCTTTACATAGTTTACACATATCATGCTAGAGAGATAGGAAGAGGTTCATACCTGCGACGAGTATCGACTAATAGCAAAACGCCCAAACAGTCGCTACTCCTTAAGTCGTGGATCATTCCACACGTAGCATTTCAACCTATAAGGCCACGCGCTTTATTAACATCGTAGAACATTCTACGTAAAATTCGACAAAGACTCCCCGCAACAAGCGTAAATCTACTCCTCTAAACAGGCCGGCTATCAAGCCAACCAGGGGTTATACATCTAATCCGAACTGTACAATTCTACTCCACAAGATTACTACACAAGTTCATCAGTATACGCCCCATGTAAAACAGATTCGATTCTTGAGCTTAAGTCCAAGGACATCACACAAGCTATGTTCGATTATACATATATAGTATACTTTAACTATATTTTCCTACAACATGTAATATCCAATTACAATAGGGGACAAGATATTTACCTCGCTAAGCCCATAATTATCCAAATATAAAGTCGATCTGGGCAATCGCTTAGCTCGACTCCGAGCGCCCAACCCGCTCTAAACCACCCTTAGAAGTTCTAACCAACTTCTTCACAATACTCCAACTGACTATGGAGATTTTCCTGGGGTTTCGGTTTTGTGGATCGACGAAGTATAATAGTATTTTCTGGCTTTTCAGATAGTATAACCTTAGAATACAACAAGGTATACTGACTAAGGTAATTTGGGCATTATAACAATACTTTTGAGAGTATTTCTATCAAGAGGGGGTATTATATGAAACAAACTAGGCTAGGGGTACCCTACCACACACCACAGGAGTGGGTGGCTACCTCCCGCCCCACTGTGGGGAACTCTCGCTGGGGCCTCACGGTGGGAGGAAGGCTCTCAAGACTTAGGCATTTTGGATGAAGAAGTTCATCAAAGGAGAGAGGGTATTTATAGCAAGCCAAGGCCAACCAATGGCCAAGATCTAGCCAAGTGCCTAGCAAGTATAGGGCCAAGATTCACCCACGTGTCCTAGCCAACTTGCACACAAAATATCTTCCAAAATATCTCCCACTCACCCCTTTTCGCCCAAGCACCGCCCACCTTACCCACCAATGAGGTGCGCGCCGCCTCTCGTTGGTCCAAAATGTTCCGTCTCTAAAAATCCGCAAAATACTAAATGACATAGCGAAATTCCCTACGAAGTCGTGGAAAACGTTTGAAAACGACTCTAACCGGTGTTGTCACACAAACATATATCGGCCAAAGGTGCCACGTGGGGTGACACGTGTCGCCCCGATTCGTCCAAAATATTTCGTCTTCCAAAATATCTATAACGCCAAAATCTCAAAATCAAAGCGGGCTCACAAAATCAGAATTTCTCCTGGGCCCCACGTGACCATTTCCAAAATAAAATTCCAATATTCTAATATAATCCAAGAAGTCCAAAACCAAATACGGGAATCCAATTCCCATTAACGAACCTTTTTCCTTCACAAAACCTAAACTTTTCCGTGGAAAATTCACTCTTTCTTCCTTTCCAATCTTTCTGTCAGATTCTCGCACGTCGCCCTCGCATACATACCGGAACTACGGTATAACACTTGACTCACGACAACTCGCACCGAGCAACAAACTCGCAACATCCTCTTCGTGCCATCCCACCAATACACAGATCCGAGGTCGTGGTACATCTTTGTCGACCGGATGGAGTAACGCCGCGTGTGTTTCCCTAGAACCTCCTGCCGAAGTCCTGCAATATCTGGAACACATAACCCTGCCCTCAAATCTTAGCACCCCATCAGGTGCTACCTCAAATGGACCCTTCCCCTCACGAAGAGCCGTATCTCGATACCGTGTCATGATCGGATCCTCAAACTGTCGCCTCTTCACCTCCTCGACGATGGAAGACTCGGCAACCTCTCGAACTCGAACCTCACTACTATCAGAACCAATCAATCGGACTCCAAGGCTCGCTAGCTGATGTAAATCGCGGACCATGCCCCTCCTCTCTGCCGCACATTCGATGCAGATCACGACCCGAACCGGGCCGTGGATCGTGCCTTACCCGGGCACCCAAGTAGCCATACATCAGAGTAATCAGCGGAACATAAAACAAGACATGAAAATATGATGAAGTAAGAAACAGTAATCTGAGAAAACTTGCTTTTCGACATATATATAAATCAATTTAAAACCGAACAGTTACATCCTTTTTACAACTCGCCACAACAAAGGCTGCACTTAAGAATGATACGACAACAATGGACGGGGCCCCGCCATACCACGAATGTAAGTTACAACGCCAGTGACTATACCACCGATAAGCCTCCGAGAAACGGAGCTTCCCATACGCTGAATCGTGACCCTAAGAGCGAGGATCAACACGGTGTACTTCTACTGCGCAGATGAACGCAGCCTCAAGGAGGTCGATAACAGGTACCAAGTATGTGAAACTGTAAAATATTGAAATGAAATCAAGTATCTAAAACCATTTGCAAATACAATCAGTTAAACTGCACATAGTGCCACAACATAAACAAAAGCAAAACAGATATACTGTAACTGGTCTTTTCTAGGCCGCGAATGATCGAAGCAAGGCCAATCGCCCATAGTATCATTATGCGTGTTTAATCTCGACTCCGCACCGCATAGTCACACATTGCAGACCGCACGAGGTATTCTCGACGGAGTAGCCAACCCCATACTCCTCGACTCCCGCACCGCATAGTCTCAATAGACCGCATAGTCCCACGGACCGCATGTGCATCCGCGCGATCGGGCTAAACACCGTAATGATCAATCCTGAGCATACCGGCGCTCGCATAGTCTCGCAGACCGCATAGGCCGTATAGACCGCATCAAGGGTGGCAAGCCCTCGATAATAAGTCGGGGGTATGTGATACAATAATGATACAGGCTTAACGTTTAACAACGTAAGCACAACAAGAATGACCCCCTTACACAACAATCACAAGATACTAACACACGTAGCATCCTAACATGTTTACTTATCATATCAACAAGAAAGTATTACAAGGCTATCATAAACCAACACAATCAAGTTATTCACACAAGGTACTTTATGCTAACAAGCTCGAGTATCTATCCCCAAAGTACTTCATACATTAACTCTTTAAAAGATCCGTTTCTTTCACAGAAGTCACACAATACCCGTAGTATAAAACAGAGTGACTATCTTTTTAGGTAAACCAAAACACTTCCCTTTGTAAAATCAAGTAACAACATTATTTTCCAAACGTTCAAGTTTGCCTAATTTCAAATGTTCAAGTTTCTCATTTTCAAAAAGGTTTCGTAGTTTCATAGTTTTAATCACTTAATGATATAATTCTCCTTTAAAACGATTTGAGAAACATATGCCTTATATGTGAGCAGGTTATTCTTGTTTATAACAATCTTATTACAGCAGCCATGATCTAGGAAATGTAATATCATTTTGTCTCATCTTAGCTTCTATGCAGATGGAGGTTTCTACTGGTTTTAATAATACATTAATTAGTCAGTACATTTCCCTTTATTAACGCTGCAGTGGTTTGTTCGATACTTATTCTGATTTCCGAAATCAGTAAAACATTTCTCCTTACCTCTCTTAAGACGTTATACCTAACTTCCCATAAAGCTAGTATAACTCTTATGTTTTCAAACCAAGTATTACTTCTTCTCTCAAAATGATTCTTTTGAAATACTTCAAGTTCTTTATTATCACACATCAAGTCAGTTATAAGTCAAATCAGTTACCTTTCAAAACCACAAAGCATTTTCTTACCTACATAAAGCTGTTATAACCAACTTCCCATAAAGCCGTTATAACACTTTATGTTTTAAACAAATCAAATACATTTAACACATGTACGCCTACCGTACTACATAGTTATACACATATCATGCTAGAAAAGATAGGAAGAGGTTCACATACCTCGCGACGATTATCGACTAATAGCAAAACGCCCAAGTACCTCAAACCGCTGGGCTACTCCTTAAGCCAAGCAGATCACGCCATACGTGGTACTTCAACCTATAGAGGCCACAAGGCGCCTATTAACATCTAGATCTCAACGTAGAATATTCTACGTAAAATTCAGTGAACCTCCCCGCAACCAGAATCGCCTTCTGCCGAGGCCGGCCACCAAGCCAACCAGTGGGGGTTTATACGTCTAACCTGACGTGTACAATTCTACTTCACAAGAATATTACACAAATCTATCAGAATACACCCTATGTAATTACGCTCGCTTCTCTTTCTTTAAATTCAGGCTTAAGTCAAAAGACATTGCCGCAAAACTATGTTCAGTTCTATATATAGTATACTTCAACTATACATTCCTACAACATGTAATTTCCAATAACAACAGGGGGACAAGATATTTACCTCGATAAGCCCATAATTATCCAAGTTTAATGTCGATCCTGAGCAACGTTTAGCTCCTACTCCGGGTGCTCCAACCCGCTCCAAACATCCCTTAGAAGTTCTACGCGACTTCTTCTTAATACTCCAACCAACTATGGAGATTTTCCTTAGGGTTTCGTTTTTGTGACTGAAGGGAAGTATAATAGTATTTCTGGGCTTTTCGTATAAGTGTAACCTTGGAATACTACAAGGTATTTTAGGCCAAGGTATTTTGGGTATAGTAACAATACTTGGAGAGTATTTCTACCAAGAGGGGGGGGTATTATACGAGACAACACCACAAAGGCAGACTTTCTTGGCCAACCCCACTTATGGGGACTCTCGCCAAGGGGAGGCTCTCGGCCATGGCCTCACCAAGGGGGGGAGGCTAGGACGAGAACTCACACAAAGGAGGGAAGAGGGCTATCAAGACTTAAGTTTTTAGGATGAAGAAGTCTTCAAAGGGGAGGGGTATTTATAGGTCAAGCAATGGCCAACCAATGGCCAAGATCATGCCAAGTGCAAGGCAAGTGTAGGGTCAAGATTCATCCATGTGCACCTTATCCATCTACCACACAAATATCACAAAATATCCTACCTACTCCCACTCACCATTTCGTCCCATTGTCGCCTCTGGTCCACCATTAATTGAGGGTGCCAAGTGTCGCCTCTTGTTGGTCCAAAATATTACGCCTCTCTAAAAATCCGCAAAATTAAAAATGACATAGCCGAATTTTCCTTCGCAGTTGTAAAACGCTTCATTTAAAAACGACTCTAATCGGGGGTTGTGCACAAAAATAAATTCGGCCAAGCCTACTTTAAAGTTCAAACTTTTCTATGTACGTCCCCACGTACATACTCTGGAAATACGGGGTATAACATTCTCCCCTCCTTAGAAACATTCGTCCCGAATGTTCCTTCTAAGTCTCCAAACAGACGCGCACCAGTATAGTCTTCACTACTATACTTACGAGAACAATCCTGCCACACCTGGCCACAGAAACACCTGCGCAAATACTTACATCCAAGTCCACGAGGAAACACCTCTAACATCACAAAAGCTCCCACCCGGGGTCTAAAAGATACTCCCTTAGCACCCTTTCTTTACAACGAAATGATCACGTCTATGTTCTTAACACATGCTCGCTTCTTCCCTTACGCGTCGTACCCTTCTCGTACACTCGAACTCTTTCTTACCATATCTCTATCGATTCGCCAAATCTCTGGGTTACTATCTCTAACTTGGTCATCATTAACTGGGAACACTCTGGATGGATCTCCGATACTTTTCCGAACATAACATCATGAAAAGACCGGACATACTGCCTCCTAAGTCGGACGGCAAAAGCTAACATATAGGCAACCTAGCCTACTCTTCACCGATCCGAAGGCCCAAAGTAACTCGGGCTAAGTTTCTCGCTTTCCCAAACTCATCACACCTTTCCGGTGGTACCTTTCGAAGACCGACCGTTAACTCAACTCTAAGCGTGCCGCCGCTTATCCGCACGATTTCTCCGAGCCGCCAATAACCTCTTCTAGACAAGCTCCACCATACCCCGCTGGAACAAGCTCAACCAACTATCTCAACCTTGCCAACATCGAACCAATCGATCGCAAGAACTTACACTTCCGCCTAAGGCTTCATAAGGCAAAACCGAACACCAAATGGTAGCTAAAAACACTCCTCAACAGAGACAACAATCTCACATACCCTCGAAATCAAAACATCGCCCGAGGATCGAATACGATACGGAGACTCACCGAAGTTCCTAACTCGCTCGTAAAACTTTCGAAACGAAAATAGCCACAACTGGCTTCACTGTCATTATAAGGTGAAGGTAGGCACCCCGTGCAGCCTTACAACCTTTCTGAAATAACATCTCGCAACTTACTACCGAGTACACGGTTTGACTAAAAGATAAGACGGGCTGACCTCATCGGCCCGACTACTGGTCGAACGTATCCACGAACTCGTACGATGGTTAACTAAACTTGGGCCTAACACCCTCGTGACCCTACCACAAGGTGGGACCACCACAAAATGACCCCACCACCATACAGGCCGCGGGTTGACCCGCGACATGGCCCCAACCCGACCCGGCAACGCGCAAAACATTAGCTCCCCGAAGGAACAATCTCACTAATCACGTTACGAAAACCTAGCGATCTTCTTAGCTCAACTACCCTCTTTCCTTCCACCATACTCAGGGACTTATCACACAAACAAATCTCACGTGCACTATGCACTCTGATAAGGATCAAAACATAACAATACATCTTTACCCGAGATGGCCTTACCTCTAAGGTCTCTACGTATAGAACTCTAAGGTTCACACTTACCCTTATCCCTAACCATAATTTCTAATCAAAATTAACACTTATGTTACCTGAACATATCACTTAAGGTATATTCATCTTATCACACTAGTCTCTAGAGGGTTAAGGATACACCTGCATCTATCGCTTTCCTTAGTCGCTCTAAACAAACTCGCCTGCAGGCGCATAGCCAGGAAGATGGCGAACTACCCACCGATCCTTCCGGCCGAGCCCTCCTACTTGCATCCTCCTACTAGGACATCCTTTCGACACGGCCTCGACGGCCCGCAGTAAAACAAGTACCAACTAAAAGACGACATTCCCGGATGACGCTCCATCACGCTGTGAACACCGGGAAAAAAACTGAATCCGGGCCGGAACCTACGTGGCCTGGAACCTAAGCTCGAGCTCACCAACTCCCGCATACCCCGAACGCCCCGAACCTCGGAGGACCTCTCGCACCGTGGATGCATAATCTAATCTCCGCGAGGTGACTCGACTAAAGTTACCAGCGACCTTGCTGCTCGCCCTCTTCTCGCCCTCGTTAACCCGCCGATCTCACGTTTCTTGGCTCGCCGCATAAGCCCGCATACGTGCCATGCTCAAGCTCGATCAAGAATTACTCTTGTACAACCATCTCTTAGATAGTCATCAAGACTCGCGTACATCGGTATACTCTCCGTAGCCAAATCCATAGCTAGTAATGTGGTCGCCTCCTTGCAATCTATATTCTCTCCCCCTGGCCGAACTGAGGTTCATATATCATGGTCGCAGAGGCACCGCTGCCACTGCTAAACTTCGCTGGGCTGGGACGAGCATAACTCCCGAATGAAATACCACCCTCGGTGATGATTGGGCCTGTGCCCTCAGAACCCTCAGACTTACTCGCAGCCTCCTCGCCGCTTTGCCTCCTGGCCCGGGTTTGCCCTACGCGGAGGCATAACGGTACGGGACAGAAATACGTTTAGAGGGTCCAACTTACAACACAGCTCTAAGGCACGATCTCAGAGTGAGACGAATAGAAAGCAATCCTCCAGATCCTATAGCCTCCCGACATTGGTGTGGTGCACAACACACCGATAATCAAGACTTCATCGATACTGGTCAGACACTTTCCGAGGATTAATCGCTCGATACCACTTTTGTCACGACTAACCCTGGGCGGATCGTGCCTTACCCGGGCACCCAAGTAGCCATACATCAGAGTAATCAGCGGAACATAAAACAAGACATGAAAATATGATGAAGTAAGAAACAGTAATCTGAGAAAACTTGCTTTTCGACATATATATAAATCAATTTAAAACCGAACAGTTACATCCTTTTTACAACTCTGCCCACAACAAGCATGCACTCTCTAAGAATGATACGACAACAATGGCGGACAGGCCCGCCATACCGAATGTAAGTACCTACAACGCCGGGGACTATACCACCGATAAGCCTCTGAGAAACGGAGCTTCCCATACGCTGAATCGTGACCCTAAGAGCGGATCAACATCGTGTACCTCTACCGCGGCATGAACGCACTTCTAGGAGGCCGCATAACAGTACCAAGTATGTGAAACTGTAAAGTATTGAAATAAAATCAAGTATCTAAAACCATTTGCAAATACAATCAGTTAAACTGCACATAGTGCCACAACATAAACAAGAGCAAAACAGATATACTGTAACTGGTCTTTTCTAGGCCGCGAATGATCGAAGCAAGTCCAATCGCCCATAGTATCATTATGCGTGCCTAATCTCGACTCCCGCACCGCATAGGTCACACGCACCGCATGAGGTATTCTCTCGCATCGGGGTAGCCAACCCCAGCATTCTCCTCGACTCCCGCATTCCCATAGTCTCAATAGACCGCATAGTCCCACGGACCGCATAGGCATCTCGCGATCGGGCTAAACACCGAATGATCAATCCCGAGCATACCGCTGCTCCGCATAGTCTCACAGACCGCATAGCCGTATAGACCAGCATCAAGGGTGGCAAGCCCTGTGATAATAAGTCGGGGTATGTGATACAATAACAAGACAACGCTTAACGCTTAACAACGTAAGCACAACAAGAATGACCCCCTTACACAACAATCACAAGATACTAACACACGTAGCATCCTAACATGTTTACTTATCATATCAACAAGAAAATATTACAAGGCTATCATAAACCAACACAATCAAGTTATTCACACAATGTACTTTATGCTAACAAGTTCGGGTATCTATCCCCAAAGTACTTCATACATTAACTCTTTAAAAGATCCGTTTCTTTCACAGAAGTCACACAATACCCGTAGTATAAAACAGAGTGACTATCTTTTTAGGTAAACCAAAACACTTCCCTTTGTAAAATCAAGTAACAACATTATTTTCCAAACGTTCAAGTTTGCCTAATTTCAAATGTTCAAGTTTCTCATTTTCAAAAAGGTTTCGTAGTTTCATAGTTTTAATCACTTAATGATATAATTCTCCTTTAAAACGATTTGAGAAACATATGCCTTATATGTGAGCAGGTTATTCTTGTTTATAACAATCTTATTACAGCAGCCATGATCTAGGAAATGTAATATCATTTTGTCTCATCTTAGCTTCTATGCAGATGTAGGTTTCTACTGGATTTAATAATACATTAATTAGTCAGTACATTTCCCTTTATTAACGCTGCAGTGGTTTGTTCGATACTTATTCTGATTTCCGAAATCAATAAAACATTTCTCCTTACCTCTCTTAAGACGTTATACCTAACTTCCCATAAAGCTAGTATAACTCTTATGTTTTCAAACCAAGTATTACTTCTTCTCTCAAAATGATTCTTTTGAAATACTTCAAGTTCTTTATTATCACACATCAAGTCGCTTATAAGTCAAATCGCTTACCTTTCAAAACCACAAAGCATTTTCTTACCTACATAAAGTCGTTATAACCAACTGCCCATAAAGCCGTTATAACACTTTATGTTTTAAACCAATCAAATACATTTAACACATGTACGTCTACCGTACTACATAGTTATACACATATCATGCTAGAAAAGATAGGAAAAGATTCACATACCGCGCGACGATTATCGACTAATAGCAAAACGCTCCAAGTACTCAAACCGCTGGCTACTCCTTAAGCCAAGTAGATCACGCCATACGTAGTACTTCAACCTATGAGGCCACAAGGCGCCTATTAACATCTAGATCTCAACGTAGAATATTCTACGTAAAATTCGCAAGACTCTCCCCTCGCAATCGCAGAAATCTCTCCTCTGCCGAGGCCGCCAATGAGCCAACCGTGGGGTTTATACGAATAACCGGACGTGTACAATTCTACTTCACAGTAATACTACACAAATCTACT
Source organism: Przewalskia tangutica (assembly GCA_029844215.1). NCBI lineage: Eukaryota > Viridiplantae > Streptophyta > Magnoliopsida > Solanales > Solanaceae > Przewalskia > Przewalskia tangutica. The sequence continues at coordinate 1,042,383 of JAQGDG010000030.1, forward strand.
GTAATACAGTCCTATGTAATTACAGTTCAGTTCTCTTTCTTTAAATTCAGGCTTAAGTCAAAAGACATTGCCGCAAAACTATGTTCAGTTCTATATATAGTATACTTCAACTATACATTCCTACAACATGTAATTTCCAATAACAACAGGGGGACAAGATATTTACCTCGATAAGCCCATAATTATCCAAGTTTAATGTCGATCCTGAGCAACGTTTAGCTCCTACTCCGGGTGTTCCAACCCGCTCCAAACATCCCTTAGAAGTTCTACGCGGCTTCTTCTTAATACTCCATACAACTATGGAGATTTTCCTTAGGGTTTCGTTTTTGTGACTGAAGGGAAGTATAATAGTATTTCTGGGCTTTTCGTATAAGTGTAACCTTGGAATACTACAAGGTATTTTAGGCCAAGGTATTTTGGGTATAGTAACAATACTGAGAGTATTTCTACCAAGAGGGGTATTATACGAGACAACACCACAAGTGGTGTACCTCTACCAACCCCACTAGGAGGGGGGGTACTCTCGGCCAAGGGGGATGGGACTCTCGGCCAACGGGCCTCACAAAGGGGGGAGGGGGAGGCTAGGAGGAGAACTCACACAAAGGGGGGGAAGAGGGCTTTCAAGACTTAGAAGTTTTAGGATGAAGAAGTCTTCAGCGGAGTGGGTATTTATAGGTCAAGCAATGGCCAACCAATGGCCAAGATCATGCCAAGTGCAAGGCAAGTGTAGGGTCAAGATTCATCCATGTGCACCTTATCCATCTACCACACAAATATCACAAAATATCCTACCTACTCCCACTCACCATTTCGTCCCATTGCCTCTGGTCCACCAATTAGAGGGTGCCAAGTGTCGCCCTCTTGTTGGTCCAAAATATTACGTCTCTCGGAAAAATCCGCAAAAATTAAAAATGACATAGCCGGAATTTTCCCTTCGCAAGTTGTGTAAAACGTTTCGTTGAAAAACGACTCTAATCGGGGGTTGTGCACAAAAATAAAATCGGCCAAGCCTACTTTAAAGTTCAAACTTTTCTACGTACGTCCCCCCGTACATACTCTGGAAATACGGGGTATAACATAGACTACCCATCGATCTACGACTAAGGGCATCTACCACTACATTGGCCTTCCCTGGGTGGTATAGGATATCGACATCATAATCCTTGAGTAGCTCTAACCACCGTCTTTGTCGTAAGTTCACTCCTCCGTCAAGATATATCGAGGCTCTGGTCCGTAAATATCCACGAACTCCATACAAATAATGTCTCCGCATCTTCATGCGTGAATCACCGCCACTCTAAGTCACGTGCGGGTAGTTCTTCTCATGCTTCGAGTCGCCGAGATGCGTAGTTATAAACTTACCCCGCCGTGATCAAGACACATCCAAGCCCGATGCCCGACGATCACAATAAACCGCATAGCCGTCCGACCTCCGAAGAGTAAGAACTGGGGCGGTCGCCAATCTCTCCTTCAGTAACTGGAAGCCCTCCTCACAAGCATCCGTCCACTAAAACCTAGCTGCCTTCTGAGTCAGCTTAGTCAAAGGTGCTGAAATAGAAGCAAACTTCCACGAACCTCCGATAATACCCCGCAAGGCCCGTAAAGTTGCGCACTGCCGGTAGTAGGTTCAGGCCAAGTCTTGATCGCCTCGATCTTTGCCGTATCCACCGAATACCATCTACCCGACAACGTGCCCTAAGAACGCCACCAAGTCAACCAAAACTCACACTTCGAAACTTCGCATACAACCGCTGGTCCCGAGAACTCTCAAGACCGCCCTCAAATGCTCCGCATGCTCCCGCTCGAGCGAATAAACCAAGATGTCATCAATGAATACTATCACAAACGTATCCAAAAATGGCTTGAACACTGGTTCATCAAATCCATAAATATCGCCGAGCATCGTCAAGCCGAAGATATGACCACGAACTCATAGTGCTCGTAACGGTCCTAATGCGCCCTAGGGACATCCATCTCCCTAACTCGCACCTGATGGTAACCAGATCGCAGGTCTATCTTGGAGAAACATTTCGCACCCTGCAACTGGTCGAACAAATCGTCAGTCCTAGGGAGGGGGTATCTGTTCTTAATAGTCACCTTGTTCACCGCCAGAATCAACACACATACGCAGCGCCCCATCCTTCTTCTTTACGAATAATACCGCTCCCTGGAGAAACACTAGCCCGATGAAGCCCTTTCTCCAAAGAAATCTGTTATACCCGTATTTCCGCAGTATGTATGCGAGACGACGCATCGTTATTCAAGCCCTAATTAGGTTAAGGATGAAATTATGAACTTTCGACGGAAAAGATTCCGAACCTTGTGAAGGAAATTCTACGTTTTTAATATTTTAACCGATTACGGATTTTTCCGAGAGACGAAATATTTTGGACCAATAGGAGGGCGACATGTGTCACCCCACTTAGACCCATGTTGGACGATTTGTGTTACACCCCGTATTTACAGGACATGTTTTAAGAACGTACGTAAGAACTCATAGGTGTCAAGATTTGAGACTTGTAAAATTTTATCGGAATTATGAAATTGTAAAACGTTTTATTTTGATTTAACGGGAGGCGACACGTGTCACCCCCCTTATGATGCCTTGGTCGAAATTAGGCATGGCTAATATGGTCATTTACCATAAGTCTAGGATGACTAATGTCTTGCAAGTTGTGGCATGAGAAAGTTGACTAAGTCAAAGGTCAATTAGTCTTGATTTTTAGTAAGACTTCATCTAAACCACCCATTTGGTTACATCTTAACCCTCCATGCCCCTTTATTACACTACTAGTAGCAAGAGTGTGTCATTACACTTAGAAAAATTTCCACAAAAATTGAACAACTCAAGGAAGAGCTCTCGGCTTCCCTCCACTTTCAAAAGGAAAATTTTTCGTTTCTTGTCCATTAAGCCCCACACTTTAAACCAAGGTTCATGAGGGTATTGTAAGTGTATCTCAATAGAAAAACCCCGGAAAAAGAGAGTTTTCTTATTAGTCGCAAAGTGAAAACCTAGTGGCTTTCTAGGTTTTGGATTGGAGGTTTGAAGGAAAGTTGTTGGTGTGGCTTTAAGGGTCTCAAGGAGCGGATTGAGGTGTCTTGATGAGGCTCTAGGTTGCTAAGGAGCAACTTCGGTTTTGAAGATTGGATTACAATTCGTTGAGGTATAATCTTGTTCTTTGAAAGTGTTACAAGATTATTTATATTGTTGTTGTTAGCTTTACATGTTGCTAGCATGAAGTTGTTAAGTTGAAGTTTATAAGTATTATGGATTACTCAGAGCTTAAGTTCAAATGAAAAGTAAGTCATGTTAAGTTGGAATACAAATTGATCGTTTATTAGAAATCGTCGCATGTCACTTACTTAAAGATTATGGTTGTTATAATCAAATGCGACTTGATATCATGTTATGCTACCAATTTGGATTGAAATGGAAATTGAATAAGAATTGGTATTGTTGAAATCAAGGTGGCCGAATTTGTACTTGTGGTTTGTAATAGTTTGCTATTCATATGTATGGACTACCTTCTATATTGTGGTGAGTCAATTGAAATGTATAGTTAATTATTTGTATGGACTACCTTATAGATTGTGGTGAGCCAATTGGGGCTGTTTGGTTATTGTATTCGCCTTGAAAAAGGTGGCAAAGTAAGTAAAACAAAGGAGGTGTCATCCGATTTTCCGTAGAATTTAGCGACTTAGCACCTAGAATATTCTACGCTTGAAATAAGAGGTTAATGGACGATGGTGACCATTATAGGTTGATGTAATAAGTATAGCGTATCCTACTTGAAGAATGGAATAGCTCAAGGTTGAAGTACTTTGGAGCATTTTGCTACTTGTCGACAATCGTCGCGAGGTATGTGAACCTCTTCTTTCTTTGTCATGATCCTACGTATGAAATATCCATGTGATAACATTTTAAGATTCCTTCTACTCTTAGAAGTTAAGAAGTATTTACATTGTTGAATCTAAGTTAAGAGTATGTTTAAATTGTCCTAAGTCCTTACTAGGTCTTACGAGACGTTAAAGGATGGTTAGGAAATTATGAGATTTGATTTAAGGGCTATGTATCTTGATTTATTTAAAGTAAGTATGTAAGTTGATTTTTATGTTTGAAAATGACTTGAATTTATATGTGAAAAGGGGATTGGTTTTAAAAGTGTAGATGACATGATTTTACAAGTATAAGTAAATGGACTTTAAAGAATGTATGTTATGAAGTTTTAAGACTATGAACTTTGATTTTCTTTAAAGGATTATGAAACTTTATTTTTCAAGTTATGGGACTTGATTTCTAAACTATAAGAGACATGATTTGAAAGAGTGTATGCTACGAGGTGTTAAGGCTATAAGCCTTGATTTTATAAGTGGAAATGACTTAATTTTACAAAGTAGGGCTTCTTAATTTATTTCAAAAGATAAGAAGATGGCTTCCAAAAGAGTATGTGACTTGAGCTTTAAAAAGAAAGGAGTTCTATGATTCTTTTTAAGTATGTATGTACGTAGTATTTTTGGATCTAGTTTTCCTAATGTTGTAAGAATAAAAGTGTCTTAAGTTCTCTAAAATGAAAGGTTGTTATAATAGCTTTATGGGAAGTTGTTATGCCGACTTACGAAGAAGTGACAAGATGGTTTGAAAATGTTATGTAAGAAAATCACACCGAGCCTACAAATAGGCCGGACACGTTATGAAATACACCGAGCCTACAAATAGGCGGATTACGTTATGAAATACACCGAGCCTACAAATAGGCCGGACACGTTATGAGATACACCGAGCCTACACACATAGGCCTGACACGCCATATTACCCCGAGCCTTCACATAGGTTGGGTTACGCCATCTTACACCGAGCCCCACAAAGCGGCCGGATTATGTTATATGATTCCACAAGACACCGAGCCCCACAAAGGGCGGATTATGTTATATGATTCCACAAGACACCGAGCCCCACGGCGGCCGGATTATGTTATGTAAGATATGTAAGTTATGTGAAAAGGCTGGATCAAACTCTTAAGTAAGTATGTAAGAATATGTTGTTAAATCTTATCGAAAGAAGGAAAGGAATCTGTTAATATATGATTGGTTTCGAGTTAAAAGGACATTCTTTTATACGTATATGATTTGGTTATTGCATTTTATTTACTCCATATTCTACTGTTGTTATCGACTTCTTCTGGGCCTGCTCATACCCGCAGTTTTAGGTACCTGTGTCGTGATCCTTTCTTAGGATCTTGGTTCGATCTTTGAGAAAGCTCCATTTGCTCCGAGGCTTAGCTCTTGTACGGTTTTTCCCCGAGGTAGTAGATTCATGTATATTCGTGGTATGGGCGGCCCGTCCGCCACGATTGTTATTCCTAGAGGTCTGTATTCACATACGTGGTTGGGCTGTAAGAACTGAGTTGTACAGTTGTACTTTTGATTATATTTATAGTATGGAAGGCGGCCTTATCCACCGTGTTATCTTTGTTTACACATATGTTTAAGTTGTATGTTCCACGCTTTTCTCTCGATGTATACTCAACAGGTGCCTGTAGGGCACCGGCCGCCCGGTCGGGTCGTGACAATTTGTATGGCCAAGTGAACATGGTCAAGTGGTCAAAGTCTTGGAAGATATTTTCTTTGGGTGAGTGGGAGTAGGCATCGTTTTTTTGGGCAAGTGGGGGTATCATTGTGGACGGTTTTCTTGAGCAAGTGGGAGGCCACTTGGCTCATTGTTATGGGGACATATGTCCCAAGGTTGTAGTGGACATATGTCCCAACATCGTGGTGGACACTTGGTTGGAAGACCTCACTCTTCACACGGATCCAAATCTTCACCCTCCATTTGTTTTAATTCGCCCTTGGTGGTTCTATAAATACCCCCCTCTTGTGCAAGACTTCTTTATCACTTGAACAATTTCCAAGTGTCAAAATCCCTCTCCCCCGTTGAGAAGCTCTCGTCCAAACACACCCCCTTAGAAAGGCTCTCACCAAACCCTCCTCCCCTTCCTAGTTGTTCTCGAAATACCCACTCCCTTGGTAGAAAAATATTCTCCAAGTATTGTTGTTATTCCAAAATACCTTAGCCCAAATTTCCATAGAATAGAGAACCTTCTGCTTAGAATATTCTACAGAGTAGTCTAGACGTTGATAGACGTATATGGCCATTATAGGTTGAAGTTCATGAGTGGCGTGTTCTACTTGAAGGGTGGACAAGGCTAGCAGGGTTATAGTACGGTGGAGCATTTTGCTATTTGTCGATAATCGTCGCGAGGTATGTGAAACTCTTCCTATCTTTTCTAGCATGATTGTTGTGAACTATGTAGTACGGTAGAGACGATACGTGCTAAATGAGTTTTGGTTGGTTTAAAACATAAGGTGTTATAATAGCTTTATGGGAAGTTAGTTATAACGACTTTATGTAGGTAAAAGAATGGTTTATTGATTTTAGAAGTTAAGAGACTTGATCTTAAAAGATAAGAGACTTAACTTATAAATAACGTTTTATGAAATGTTAAGGGCTATGAATTTTGTTAAAAGTTGTGAAACCTCATTCGTGAGTAATGAGTACTTGGCTTTTAAAGAATAATGTTTTACTGATTTCGGAAATGAGAATAAGTATCGAACAAACCACTGCAGCGTTAATAAAGGAAAATGTATTGACTAATTAACTATATTAAAACCAGTAGAAACCTCCATCTGCATAGAAGCTAAGATAAGACAAAATTGTATTACATTTTCCAGATCATGGCTGCTTTAATAAGATTGTTATAAACAAGAATAACTACTCACACATAAGGCATATGTTACTCAATTGTTTTAAAAAGAGATTACGTTATTTGATTAAGACCATGAACTATGAAATCTTTCGAAAATAAAAGACTTGAGTATTTGAAATTAGGCAACTTGAACTTTTGGAAAAGAATGTTGTTACTTGATTTTAAAAAAGGAAAGTGTTTGTGATTTAAAAGAAAAGTATGGTATTATCTTAATCTGTCTTAAAAGAGAGTTTAAATGCTATGGCTAATTTGACACCGAGTCCATGGGATGGACCGGGAATGTATTCCACCCGATTTGATACCGAGTCCATGGGATGGACCGAGAATGTATTCCACCCGATTTGATACCGAGTCCATGAGATGGACCGGGAATGTATTCCATACGATCCGGCACCGAGTCCATGAGATGGACCGGGAATGTGACCATGCGATTCCACCTCGAGTCCCATGGGATGGGCCGAGACATGCTATACGTATCACACGATTTATACCTAGATCGCCAGCTGGCGGAAGGAGTTCCACGCACGAGGATGACTTGAGGGCATGAGTCCCTGACTTGACATGACTGCTTTTATGTTGTGAACTGTAGTTTGTTATCATACATGTCTCCTATTTTATTTTAGACTGTTATGATTTCGTTTACAGTATTTCCAGTTTCACACACTTGGTACCTGTTGTACTGACCTCCTTCGGGGGGCTGCGTTCATGCCGCAGGTAGAGGTACATCGGTTGATCTTCACTCTTAGGATCACAGTTCAACGTATTGGAAAGCTCCGTTTTCTCCGGAGGCTTATCTTTTGGTATGTTTTCCCCGAGTTTGTAAGTTCTTGTACATTCAGGGGTATGGCGGGGCCCTGTCCCGTCATAGTTGTTGTAAAAATCTTAGAGGTTTGTAGTACTGTTGTGGGCAGAGTTGTAAAAGGGATGTAACTGTTCGGGTTCAAGTTTTATGTATATATACTTGCCGAAAGGCAATCTTCTCTCGATAAATTGTTCTCATTCTATAATTATTTCATGTCTTGTTTTTATATTCCGCTAATTACTCTGATGTATGTCTACTTGGGTGCCCGGGTAAGGCACCAGTCACGGGCCCGGGATCGGGTTGTGACAAAATCTCTCAGCTGGTCCTTCAACTCTGCAGGTGTCATTCTGTATGGCGGAATGGATATAGGTCGAGTATCAGGCAGAATATCAATGCAAAACTCTATCTCCCTCTCAGGAGGGATACCTGGGAGATCGTCTGGGAACACATCTGGGAACTCTCTGACTACTGGAACTGACTAAAGGTCTGGTATCTCGGCCTCAGTATCAAATACCCGAATGAGATGGTAGATATACCCCTTCTGCACCATCTTCCTGGCCTTGAGGTAAGAAATAAACCTACCCTACGACATAGTGTTCCTCCTACTCAATAACCGCCCTCAGAAACTGGAACTGCACTCACTCTCTCCTAGCCTACATTGGCGTGGCGAAGCTAGCCAATCCATACCCATGATCACATCAAAATCGGTCATCTCTAACTCTATCAAGTCAGCTAGGGTCTGACGACTGCATATAGTCACTGGGCAAGCCCTATATACCCGCTCAGCTACCACCGAATCACCCACTGGCGTAGCTACCTCAAAGGGGTCTATGGACTCAGGCTCTATCCCTATCCTACTAGAAATAAGGGGAGATATAAAGGACAAAGTAGAACCCGGATCTATCAAGGCATACACATCACAACATGAAACTAATAAGGTACCTGTGACGACATCGGGTGATGCCTCCTGGTCCTGGCGGCTAGACAGGGCATAAATGGGGTTCTGAGGACCGCTGGAACTGGGACCCGTGTCACGACCTCTGCCACGACCTGCTGGTCCATGAGTACCCTGCCCTCCGGGGCGAGTAACTGTAGGAGATGAAGACCGCAAAGACCGTAGTGAGCCCTACCATCTGCGACCGCCTGCCTGGCCGAAATATGACCGCTGGCCAAGTGTAACAAGCTCCCGAGGTATCACCACATCTCCGAAATGGGATCTACCGTGACGGCCACACCGAGAGGAGGGTGGTCTCGACGGTTAGTATCCTCGCTCCACTGAAACCCGAGCCCTCGGGCCCCGACACGCCCCGAATACCACGCCGCCCGAAGACGATGTAGGAGTGCTCTGAGCTGGCTGTGGTGCAAATCTAGTCGGCTGCTGAGGCCGTCCACCCTGAGAGCTACCAAAAGACCCTGCCGTCCTGGCCTTCTTCTGCTGATATCTGACAACCCGCTGGCCTCTACGCTCCTCACATCCCAGTGCATAAGCCTGCATGCGGGCAATGTCCATGCCCGGCTGAAGTGCTACACCCGAGCAAGCCTCTGCCAAGTAGTCGTCAAGCCCCGTGACGTAGCGGTGCACTCTATCCTCCATATCTGCTACTAATGCGGGGACATACCGATCCAATGAGTCGAACTCCATGTAGTGCTCCCGAATCGTATGCCCTCTCGCCTCAAAGATCGTAAATCGCCCGTGTTTCCTCATCTGTGGAGGAAAGAAGTGGCCAAGAAATGCCTTTGAGAACTCGTCCCATACTGCTGGAAGTGCCTGCTCTCCCCGGGACAACTCCCACGAATCAAACCAATCGACCGCAGTATCACACAGCCGATGTGAACCTAAGACCACTGACTCGGTCTCCGAAGCCTTGATCACTCATGATCCGCAGAATCGCTTGATGAACTCCGTGGATCATTCTCGTGCCTCGACCGTAGAACTCAAGGTGGCTGCAACTCGAAAATCCCGTAGCCTCAAGTTATCCGACCGGGGTGAACCACGTGCATCGAATCGGCTGCGATCCACCTATCCTCATGTCCGCCACGATCCTCGCTAGTAATCGCCATCTCTCAGAACCCATCTCTCTCGCTTCCGCCGTTGGATCGAGGCGCAGTCTTGTGGTCTCGTGAGCCTCGCTGGGCCGGTGGCGTCGTGGAACTCGCCGTCAGAAGCACCACTCGTAAGGATCGGGCTCGTGCCTCGTGGCCCTCTGTGTCCTACTAGCAGCTACCTCAGCTACCTTGCCCTACTGGGCCCGGGTTGCCTTGCGTGGAGGCATAGCTGGTACATAAGAATGTATTAGAAAGAGTCCAACTTATAACATAGCTCTAAGGCAAGATCTCAGAGTGAGAAGAATGGAAACCAATCCTAAATATCCTGCAGCCTCCTGATTATTGGTGTGGTGCACAACACACCGATAATCAAGACTCTACTAGATACGGTCTGTAGACACTTTCCGAGGATTAACTGCTCTGATACCACTTTTGTCACAACCTGCCTCGTTCGCGATCGTGCCTTACCCGGGCACCCAAGTAGATATACATCAGAGTAACCAACGGAATATAAACTTACCAACATAAAACAGTGTAAAATGAGAAACAGTTTAACAAGAAACAGTTGCCTTTCGGCATGTATATATATACCCAAGTCTGAACAGTTACATCCCAAATTTACAACAGGACTACAGACCTCTAAGAGTGTAACCAACTATGACGGGACAGGGCCCCGCCATACCCCTGAATGTACATAAATCTACAATGACAGCGAAATCATACCCAAAGATAAGCCTCCGAGAAACTGGCTTTCCCAAAAGCAGAACGGGATGCTAGGAGCGGGATCAACAACCGAGTACCTCTACCATGCAGATGAACGCAACCCCAAGGAGGTCAAGATAACAAGTACTAAGTATGTGAAATCAGAAAAATCAAATGAAATTATAACATTTTAAAACCACTTCACAAATACGCATTTAAACAACCCAATTTAATCGCATACGCACAAAGATAAACAAGAGCAAAGTAGATGTAACATAACCGGTCTTTTCTAGGCCGCTAATGATCGGGCAAGGCCAATCGCCCATAGTATCATTACGCGAGCCTAATCTCGACTACCGTAGTCCGCATAGTCCTCGGACCGGATGAGGTACTCGTGACGGGGTAGCTTACCCGCAGATCAACTCGACTCCCGCAGTCCGCATGCCACACATGGACCGCGTGAGGTATTCATCGACGGCAGAATACACCCGGAGTGATCATCCTGAACTCCCGCAGCCCGCATAGGTCACATGGACCCGCATTAGGTATTCCTCGTGACGGGGTAGCTAACTCGCGGCTCATAACAAGTCAGGGGGTAAGTGATATAATCATAAGCACAACCAGCTTATCGTAATCAACATAAACACAACAAGAAACCCCCTTACCACAAAAGTCATACGAAACTAACACCCGTAGCATCATAACATGTTTTAACTATCAAACCAACTTACCACACCTTCAGAAATCATTACAAGGCTTTCATAATCAAGTAAGTAAATCGTTCTTTTTATCTTTCTTAGTCGTTATACCTAACTTCCCATAAAGCTAGTATAACACTTAAGCTTTTTAATAAATCAAAACATTCTCATTTGTTTGGAAAACCAAAAGAACTTATTCTTTTAAAACCAAGTATTAATTTCCTTCTGAATAATGATTCATAACTCTTTTTGAAATATTTCAAGATTCTTAGTATTTTAGAACTCAAGTCAAAAGACATCAAAGTAAAACCAAGTTCAGTTAACACACGTACGTCTACCGTACTATATATTTTTCACAAATATCATGCTCAAGAGGATAGGAAGAATCACATACCTGATCGGCTAAATCCACCTGCCAAGTCGAATATTTCGCGCGCAGAGTATCAACCTATAATAGTCAAATACGTCTATCAACGTCTAGACTACTTCGTAGAATATTCTAAGCATAAGGTTCTTTATTCTACTAAAATCAAGCAAAGACATCCCTCCCCGTAATACTACACAAGTCTACTGTAAATACAGTCCAATGTAAATACAGTTCAATTCTCTTCTTTATAACATCCTTCTATATATCTTATACTCAGTTCTAAACTACTACAATATGTAATCTCCAATTACAATAGAAGGACAAAGATTAATACCTCGATAAGCCCAAAAATTATCCAAGATTATAAGTCGATCCTGAGCAACGTTTAGCTCCTATTCTGTACGCTCCAATCTGCTCCAAGAAACCCTTAGAAGTTTCTAAACAACTTCTCCTAATACTTCATCCAACTATGAAGATTTTCCTAGGGTTTCGTTTTGTGACTAAAGGAAATAAAGTAGTATTTACGGGCTCTTAGTATAGAGGTAACTTGGGAATACTACAAGGGATTTAGGCTAAGGTATTTGGGATAGTAACAATACTTGAAGAAATTTTTCTATAAAGGGAATTTCGGACGAGAACTACAACAAAGGGGGGAGGATTTTTGTGACTTGGAAATTGTTTAAGTGGATGAAGAAGTCTTGCAACTTAAGGGGGTATTTATAGGACATTCAATGGCCAAGATTCAAGCATGTGTATGGTGAAGATTGGGTCCATGTGTGAGTGGAGTCTTCCAACCAACTGTCCACCACAACTTTGAGACATATGTCCACCACAACTTTGGGACATATGTCCACCACAACAATGAGACATGTGGCTAGCCACATGTCTCAAAAAAACGTCCAAGGCCAAAGGTCCCCCCTTTTTCGGCCATTGGGCCACATGGGGTGCCATGTGTCGCCCTCCTACTCGTCCAAAATATTTCATCTTCCGAAAATATCCGTAATGCCAAAAATCTCGAAAATAAAGTGGGCCATACAACCGTAAATTCCTCCCGTGGGCCCCCCGTGACCAATTCCGGAAAAATAAAATCCACAATTCATATAAATTCTTAAAGTCTTAAATACCAAAGTTGAGAATCCAATTCTCAATAATAAACATTTTTCCTACACGAGGTTCGGAATATTTTCCGTTGGAACTTCCAAAATTTCATCCTTAACCTTAAATATGGCTATCCATTCGTACGTACATCCTTACATATGTATTCTAGAACTACGGGGTATAACAGTAGCTCCCATGATGTGAGATGGTACACACTCACTGCGGGTCTGAAGAACTCATGCGGGTTCAATTCCCATGACACATTTCATGGATTAGCTCTCCGTGATGCGGGTATCGTGTACAGATATTCATTGCGGGTTCAATTCCCATGAATAGGATTTCATAATGATTCTGAGGGCGGATGACCCTGACATGGCTTTCATATTTGAAATGGTAATGATTTCATATTTGAAAGGGATACAGTTGATTTCATATTTGAAATGGTAATGATTTCATATTTGAAAGGGATACAGTTGATTTCATATTTGAAATGGTATTTATTTCGTAACTTCAAATGACACGATGGATCTTAATTTTTAAAAGGATATATTTTAAAAGGCTCAGTTGACTCTTATTTCATTATATAAAGTACAGTAGTACAGTGGTACACTGATACAAGGTACGTTTAGCTTTATTTTATAAGGCATGGTTGGAGCTGGTAAGGTTTTTACTTGTCCCTGTCATCTTTTGGCCAGTTATGGTTTAGTTACTGTACTTTATGTTTACATACTTAGTACTTGTTATCGAATTTCTTCGGGGCCGCTCATGCCCGCAGGTTTAGGTTCGCAGTTGGGTGATCCGCGTGTGTGGGATCTTGTTTAGCTGTTGAGGTAGCTTCCTTATTCCGGAGCTTACCATTGGTACAGTTGGTTTAGACTGTTGTGTATTTCAGGGTACGGCGGGGCCTTGTCCCGTCATAGTTGTTGTCAAAACTCTTAGAGGTCTGTATTCATATGTGGGTTGGACTGGCGTGAGTTGTATTTACATTGTTGTACAGTTGTAGTTCCATTCGGGTGTTATATATTATTGCAGCCTTTCCATCTTTGCCTTTACATGAAAAAAAATGATGAGTGTTATTTAGCTTCCGCGGGTTACTTGTGTTGTATGGGTAGAAGGGTGTCAAGGTAGGGCACCAATCGCGGGCCCGGGGTTCGGGTCGTGACACTAAGATCCTCAAATATTTCATGTCCAAAGCTTACATTATTTCTCCCCGTATACGGGCAAGATGGCTTCTCAATATCTCAAAATCATGTTGTCCTAATCACAACAACCCTATTTACTCCATACAAATATTATCTGTACACAACACTTAAGCATTTACCACAGCTTAATCTAACAACATGGTATGTCCTTAAGTCAATTAAACATGATCTCCTAAGGGTTCATCACCCTTCCGACAGCTCATCACCTCCTAATTATTCCAAATTAGCACATATATAACCTTGATGTGGATTCACTAAACCGTTTCATACCTTCCAAGCAATTTATAAAACTTAACCATCACATGATAACCCACAATTGCTTCAGACAACACACACATGGCCCCAAATAAATATGTCCGTAGAGATGTATATCATTATCACACCAACTATACAACAATTTTACTAACCTGGATTCTCGGCTATAGGAGTTAGAGAAAAGTTTCTCTCACTAAGGAAAACGCTCTCAACGTTTTCCCTTAGTTGCTCTTTCGGTTTGTCCATCTCCCTCTAAAATTAACCATTGTTTCTTCACTAATTGAAGTTTAATGTTTATGACATGAAAAATACTAAGCGTTATACTCGCTCTAACAATGATTCCGGAGGTTCAGGAGGATCTACGAATTCTAGAACCAAGAAAAAGAAAAAGAACGGTGGAAGCCCAACCATAGTGGAGGAAAACTTAATTCTGGCAATTTCGGATCCCACGGTGTTAGTTCACGCATCACCGATTTGCGCATTTCACTTGAGCATGTGGTAGATGATTTTACGCAAAGGATACATGAATGGGGAAAAGTATAGAAATCGAGCTTGGATATAGCGAGTTCGGTGGAAAGCTTCATGTTCACTACCACCAATCCGGAAATGATTCCTCCTAATACTACCCGTGACTCTGACAGAGGATCGTAACTCATCCACAAGCCTATTGGAAAAGACTCTTCCGAAACTCCCGGCAATGGTAAGGAAATTCGGATAGCCAAAGACACTTCTTTCTCTCCTAGGGATGACGTTTCTATCACGGGTCATTTGGTAAGCTCCGGGACCATAACGGAAAAGCATGGCAACCACGGCACTAAAATAATCTCTTCACAACCTGGAAACTTACTCAGGCAAGCCGGAAAAGTTAGAGAATCAAGGCCAGGAATTGTAATCGACAAAACTATGCATGATGGTATCCTCGGGTCGAAACCGGGTCAGGGTACGGGTCAAATGGCTATGACGGGTCAGGCGGGAGTCCATGGGTCTAAGAATATTACCGGTATGCATGGATCAATGAAAGTTGGGAGAACCGAAGGGCCTTCTACCCCAAGGATCCTAGTTACTCTCCAAACATTAATATCGCGGGAACCAAAGAGTCACACTTTAATACCGCGGGAACCAAAGAGGCACCTCACTTAATGGGGCAACATCCTCCGAATTCATTAAATGTTACTAATGAGTCCTTTCCTACTTTAGCCAGCTTGCTTAGCGGTATCCAACACAAGAATCTCAATAGCCCTTTTGCCTTTACGTCTTCTTTGGGTATGGGAAACGTTAATAACAATCCTCCTCTCTCATCTACTACCTCTTCAATTCTCCCTGAAATCCAAGATGACACACCCCTACTTTCCTCCCAACCATCAATACCTCCCGGAATTCATGATAATTTCCCTACTCTTCCAAATGGCACGCGCATCCTATCTCCTAAATCGGGGCCGAGCTCTACTCCCTCTAACCACCTCCCTCAGTCTCCACTTCACGGGAAATCTACTGATAACTTGCCCACAAATGAATTTAGAGACCAACATGAGACTCCACCCGTTGATCCAACAAATAATGATTTACCCCCGAATCAACGCAAAGGTTCCATTGCGCCTAAGAAGACTTATGCGGGAGTTTTTGCGGGTACCAGACTTGAAGCTAAGGGTATGAAGCTACAATTTATTGAACAACAAGGAGAAGATGTGGAAATTGAAGCTACGGATGAAGTCCCCTTCATTGAAACATGGGGATATTGCCTAATAGGGTGCTTCACGGGTCCTTTACCAGGAAGAGAGGCATTGAATTCTATTATGAAGGGATGGGGAGTGAAGTGTCGTATCATCCCGTATGGCAAAGGATGGACAGTTTTCAAATTCATGACGGAAGAAGATCGCACAAATGTACTCCATGGAGGCCCATATATGGTCTTCGGAAAAACTATGATGCTAAAGCCTATTAATAAGGGAGTTTTATTAACAGATGATTTATTCATGGACATTCCAATCTGGGTCACTTTCCACGACATCCCCCTCTCGATTTGGAGTGCAACAAGCCTTAGCAAGTTTGCTTCGCGTGTGGGGAAGCATCTATACACGGATCAATATACTAAGGAGAGGTCAAAAATGAATTATGCAAGAGTCTTAGTGGAAGTAGATGTCAGCAAAGAACCGGTTATGGAATTTGGTGTCAAACTTCCCGACAATAGAAGGTATACTCAAAAGGTGAACTATGAGAACTACCCGGATTTTTGCTATCATTGTGCATCTTTTGGGCACAACCACTTGAAGTGTAAAAAACTGATGCAAGATATCAACGCTCAAGAAGCTCAGAAAAATCGCAACCCATTGGTACCTCCAAGCAATGGTGGAGTTTCTACATGTTCGGGTGCTGACATTGCTACGGGTAAAACCGGCCCTCCTTGCACTGATCCGCCACTTACTCAACATCCCGTAGGTACTGAGAACTTGATGGATATAGAGAATAGTGAGCAAACACTACCTCATATACCCGGAAGTGTGGGAGAAGCTCTGAATTTTGCAATTCCTCCGGTTGTGGGTCAGTCTAGCTCATCAAGTCTATGGGTTGCACAAGAGGGGTCCTCAAGCCATCACCCCCATGATGGTCTTGCGCATCATGATAGGAAGAGATTTGAGACAAGACATACTGATTCTAGAGCACCAATGGACCCGCAAACTTCACTAGATGGGGTAATTTGCAAGAGTACTACGGAAGATTCTAATCATGCATTACGGTGCATAAACTTTGAACGCGGGGAACATAGCCTGGCTGGGACACCTGCCTTGACTTCCAACAACAAGGACGAGGGATGGAAAGAAGTAATTTCAAGGAAAAATACGCCAAAAGGTAGTAGTATGGCAAATACAGCGAAGCGCGGAGGTGCTAACAAAACCTCCTTTGTTTCTTAATGAAAGTACTTTGTTGGAATGTCCGGGGTCTTTGCGGACAAAGAGATAGGGCAGCCACGCAAACTCTTGTGTGTAGGCTCACAAAACAACATGATGTTTCAATGGTTTGTCTAATTGAAACTAAATTCTCTCGAGCACGGATTGACTCTTTTACATCTCAAAGATTCCTTGCTTGGAATTTTTGCTCCAACATAGATTTCATTGATGGCGGAAGAATGTTAATACTTTGGGATCCCTCCAGAGTTAGTTGTGAAGTGCTTGGAATGGACTCTCAACATATTCATGTCCAAGCAAGATGTAAAACAACACAAGTGTCCTTCCTGGCCACATTTGTGTACCCGGTTTATAGCATCCCGGAAAGAAGAAAACTTTGGCATCACCTTACCCACTTGGGCATCGGCATTGTCAAGCCTTGGATGATTATTGGAGATTTCAACACCTATTGCTACCCACATGATAAGGCGGGTGGTCCCCCTCTCACGCCTTATGCACTTAGGGATCTTGGAGAATTCAAAAATGCTCACGGACTAGAAGACACGCCTTCTTCCGGTTCCTTCTACACTTGGACGAATGGTTCGATATGGTCTAATCTTGATAGAGTGATGATGAATCAACATTGGAGTGATTTGAATCTAGAATGCACGACCAACTTCTTGCCTATGGAACCAGTCTCGGATCATTGCCCCGTGGTAGCTTCGGTAATTGCATCCTCTAGAATTGGGAAACGACCTTTCAAGTTCATGAACATGTGGCTCTCTCATCACGCATTCGAGAACATACTGACTTCATGTTGGAGGCAGCACATATTGGGATCTGCCCAATTCATATTAGCCACAAAATTGAAGTCTTTGAAAAAGCCATTGCGAGAATTGAACACGAGTGAATTTGGAAGCATAGAACAAAGAGCAAATGCGGCAAACATGGAGTTCAAGGAGGCTATCAATGCGCATATGGAAGATCCCTTTGATGATGAACTAAAAGTCAATGTTAAGTCCTTAAGAGCTAAAGAAAACCTCTTGCTTGAAGCCGAAAGACACTTCATAAGACAAAAATCGAGGCAAAAACACTTGATTGAGAGTGATAAATGCTCCAAATACTTTCACAGCTTGATCAAGAGGAGTAATGTCAGAAATTCAATCAACTACCTTGTCAAGGCCAATGGAACTAGCACAACATCTCCCGGGGAAGTAAGAGAGATACTTGTAGAGTTTTATAAAGATCTTTTAGGCTCATCTCGGTCCTCAACCAACATTGATCCCGCGGTATTGGATTGTGGACCGGCTGTGAAGGAAGATGGACTACACCTTTTGCATATTATCTCCCCTAAGGAGATTTGGGAGGCTCTTTCCGATATAGGCAATGACAAGGCACCTGGTCCGGATGGTTTTTCAGCCGCCTTCTTCAAAAAAAAATTGAGGGATGTGGGACAAGATGTGGTAAGAAGTGTACAATAATTCTTCTCATCCGGAGTTCTTTTGAAGCAAGTGAATCATACCATACTTACCCTCCTGCCCAAGACTGATCGGGATCCCAAGGTAAATGACTTTAGGCCTATCGGATTGACCAATGTGGTCTACAAGATCATAACAAAGATTTTAGCTAACCGGATGGCAAAGGTTCTTCCTACTCTTGTTGATAAATCCCAAGGAGCTTTTGTGAAAGAAAGAAACATGGTGGACAATGTCTTTATTGCCCAAGAACTTGTGAGAGGTTTTAACAGAGCTAGAGTCTCACCAAGGTGTATGCTTATGGTGGATCTACGGAAAGCATTTGATACGGTCTCTTGGAACTTCCTTGAGTCAGTACTAAGAGGACTCAAATTTCTGGACAGATTTGTAAGATGGATCATAGAATGTGTTAGCTCCACCTCTTTCTCTCTTTCAATCAATGGTGAGCTACATGGTTATTTCATGGGTAAACGCGGCTTAAGGCAGGGTGATCCTATGTCTCCTATGCTATTTATCTTGTGCATTGAATACCTTTCAAGGTTGCTAAAGCTAAAGACTTCGGAAAAAACAT
The DNA here is from genome assembly GCA_029844215.1 of Przewalskia tangutica. Lineage (NCBI taxonomy): Eukaryota > Viridiplantae > Streptophyta > Magnoliopsida > Solanales > Solanaceae > Przewalskia > Przewalskia tangutica. The sequence continues at coordinate 1,061,245 of JAQGDG010000030.1, forward strand.
TTTCCTATCACCCTAAGTGCAAGAGGTAGGGCATCACTCACCTTGCCTTCGCAGATGACTTCATGCTGTTTGCCAAAGGGGATGTATCTTCTGTTGGTGTTCTTATGGAGTGTCTTGAAGATTTGGAGGCAGCCTCTGGGCTAACACTTAACCCGTCTAAATCCTCCATCTACTTAGCAGGAGTGCAAGGTACAATTCGTGACTTGATCTTGACTAGAGTGGGTTTCGTTGGTGTCTTTCCGTGCGGTGCCAGGGATTCCTTTGTCCCCAATTTCTGTCTCGGTTGATCAGTTTGCCCCATTCCCTAGTGCAATCTCGGAATACATTCAGAAATGGGGGCATCACTCACTCTCTTATGCGGGAAAACTGGAACTAATCAGATCGGTTATTCAGGGTGTTGAGAGCTTTTGGTTTCGGGCACTTCCTATTCCTTCTTCAGTTTTCAACAAGTCTGCACAAGATGTATTTAGTTCTTATAGGGTGGTAAGCCACCAAGAGTCGCTTGGGATGTCATTTGTGTGCCTCAATCCGAAGGAGGCTTGGGTCTTGTGAACATCAAAGAATGGAACCATGCCTTACTCTCCCGGACCATCTGGCATACTCACACTAAGGCGGATACCTTATGGGTCCAATGGATTAATAGCTATGTCACGACCCGAACCCGGGCCCGTGACTGGTGCCTTACCCCGGGCACCCTAGCGATACAACATCAGAGAAAATCAGCGGAAATAAAAACTAAAACATGAGACAAGACATAAAGTATGAAACAGGCTAACCCAAGCGGTTACCTTTTGAACATAAATGAAAACTTGAACAGTTACATCCCTTACAAACCTGCCCACAACAGTGCTACAGACCTCTAAGAATTTTGAAACCATAATGACGGGACAGGGCCCCGCCATGCCCCTGAATATACAAAAGTCTACTACTTCAGGGAACCGTACCACAGGACAAGCTTCCGGAGATATGGAGCTTTCCGAGAACCGAACAGCGATCCTAAGAGTGTGGATCAGCAAGCTATGTACCTCAACCTGCGGCATGAACGCAGCCCCCCGAAGGAGGTCAGTACAACAGGTACCAAGTATGTGAAACTAAAAATACTGTAAATGAAATCATAATAGTCTATATAAAAACAGGAGACATGTATGATAACCAAACTACAGTTCGCAATATATATTAGCAGTCATGTCAAGATAGGGACTCATGCCCGTGAATTCATCACTCAAATACAACCCGGGAATTTAACCCGCACAATGGACGCATGCCCCGGCATCTCACCTCGGTATAAGCATGGCCCTGGAACCGTCCTTGTGGGCCCATACCCGTGGACCATCCAACGTGTCGGTATGCCCAAAGGAGATAACAAGATAACAATCCCTGTGGAAGCATACCCGTGGGCTACCCAACGTGTCGGTATGTCCAAACAACTAACAAGATAATACTCACTGTGGAAGCATACTCGTTGGCTACCCAACGTGTTAGTATGTCCAAACAAATAACAAGAGAATACTCACCGTGGAAGCATACCCGTGGGCTACCCAACGTGTCAGTATGTCCAATCAAATAACAATAATAACACCCCTAGTGGAAGCATACCCGTGGGCCTCCCAACGTGTCAGTATGTCCATCAAGAATCGATATAGTGGAAGCATACCCGTGGACCATCCAACGTGTCAGTATGTCCATCAATCAACCAGATAGCCGACCCTCCAACGAGACGCGGTACGTAAATACAACACTTGCAAAACAAAAGCTATCACAACAAGCATAGGCCAGTTCAACGTACTTTCATTCCTTCAAAACAAAGACCTTTTTCTACGTAAAAGCCACACAATACTAACACCCATAGTATCGAACACATTCAGGTTTAAATCAAACACTTTAAACATTTTTTAGCACAACGTCAAGTATACCAATCTAAATCCAATAATGAATCCATTTCTTTATTTTCCATAAAGTCGTTATAACTAACTTCCCATAAAGCTATTATAACACTTTATGTTTTAAAACAATACAAGAAAAAACCATGCCTTTCTTTTTAAAACAAAACACTTCAAATTCTTAAGTCTCTTTTCTTTTAGAAATCGAGTTCCTTACCTTGGGATTTTTAAGAAGATCAAAACTTGATTACAATAATTCTTATTAGAGCAGCCATGATCTAGGAAATGTAATACAATTTTGTCTTATCTTAGCTTCTATGCAGATGGAGGTTTCTACTGGTTTTAATATGATTAATTGTCATTACCTCTTTCCTTTATCAACGCTGCATTGGCTTGTTCGATCCTTATTCCCATTTCAAATTTATGTAACATTTTCTTTTAAAAAAACAAGTACTCATTTCTCACGAATGAGATTTCACACCTTTCAACACCATTTAGGTCAATTACAAGTCACGTCTCTTATCTTTTGAAATCAACAAACCATTCTTTAGCTACATAAAGTGGTTATAACAAACTTCCCATAAAGCCGTTATAACACTTTATGTTTTAAACCAACCAATTACAACTACAAGCCCTTTGAGACCAAGAGGGCTTATTCTTTAACCACCGAGCACCCATTACTAACGAATAAGATTTTCCTACTTTTTCAAACAATCAAGACCTTTACACTTCATATCAAGTCAAGGCAAAACAAGGGAAACCAAATTCCTTTAACACGCGCATCTATCGACTATATATTTCACAAATAATCATGTGAAGAGGATAGGAAGAATCACATACCTCGCGATTTATTGCCGACAATTAGCAAAGGCTCCACGATTATACCTCCAAGTAGGATACACTACTCGTAGTACTTCAATCTAATAAGGTCATAAAACGTCTATCAAACTCTAGCTTGAGCGTAGAATAAACTAAGTGCAAAGTCCCTAAATTCTACGGCAATTTGGATGTAACTTCCTTTGTTTCTACTAACTTTGCCACCTTTTCAAGGTCGAATTTCAATAACCAACGCCACATTTAAGGCACACAATTCAGCTAACCACAAAGGGGATTACACGCCTTAACAGGACGCGTAAAATTCCGCCCCACAATGATACAAAATAAACCAATAATTTCCATGCCATTCTTGGCCAACAATATAACCAATACTAACCCCTTTCAACTCTTTTCCAATCCAAGTTCTTAGGTCTAACATGATATCTAGCCCTAGACATCTTCAACAACTACAATCCCCCTTTACAACATGCGACGACCAAATTAGTAACCAAATTGAAGTTATCATCTTAAGGCTAACATGCCCATTTCAGTTTTCAACAAGACAACAAGATCCAAATCTATTCAAATATAACAGCCTCAGGCTCAATTCTAAACTACTAAAATATAACAGCCTCAGGCTCATTTCTAAACTACTAAAATATAACAGCATAAAACTTATTTCCAAGAGAAGGGGAAAACTTTTACCTTAAGGAATAGCCTACAAAAGCCCCTTTCTTCCACTTCTTTACCGTCAAAATCGTCCACCAGCGCTTCCCACAAGTTTACCCACACTTTTCCTTCTTGCCGCCGCTCCAACAATTTCTCCTAAGGCAAGGTTTTCTTCAAAATCTAGAGAGAAAAGGGAGAGGGTTTTCTTGGGAGGGTTTGAGAAGAAATGGCCAAGTCTTCCAAGACTTGGCCCTAAAATAGGCCCTTAATCTGGTCAAAAGGATGGGAGGGACACTTGTCACCCTCCCATAGGCTTTTAACAAAATATCCCCGATTTCGTCTTTTCCCATGAAAAATCCCGCCAGCCTCGGCGCGCCCAGAAAAGTTCCAGCATTCGCGCGGCCTCAGATTCGGCGTCGCGCTGCAGCCTCTGCGGACTCCAAGACAACCGCGCCACGTGCATTCGGCGCCGCTGTACTGTATCCTCGAGCGAAAACTGCTGTTTGCCTGACTGCGCACCTAACTTGTAACTTCCATAACTTTTGACTATGATGTCCTATCGACGAACGGTTTGTTGCGTTGGGAACTAGATTTAACGGACTACACACTAGACTTTTTAAACACCTCGAAATTCTTAACAACTGGGGTACAACACTCCAAGGTAGACTCAAAATCCGTCCAACACATGTTTGTCAACTTATCTTTCAACTTTCAAATCTTATAATTCTTGGTATGTTCTTATCTTATCTTCTTGAATTTACGGGGTGTAACAAGCTACTACTTGAGAGGCCAATCCTTTTGGGATTATGAGGTACGTGCTAGGGACTCCCCCTTATTCAAAAAATTTGTGGCATTCGTGACACATTCATTTCCATCTTTGGTAGTCAAAGAAACGCAATTGCCGGCTTGGAAAAGTGTTGCACCAATGGAAGATTTGATTCTAGTCTTGTGTATGAGGTCTTGCGCACACCGCGGAAAAAAAAAGCTTTGGATGTCTCAAATTTGGAAAGGCTTCATTCCTCCTAGATTCTCATTCACAGTCTGGCTCACTTGTAGGAAACGTCTAGCTACCAAAGATACTCTCTCCTACCTAAACTTGGAAGATAGGACTTGCGGGTTCTGCAAGCGGGCTAATGAGACAAGGACTCACCTCTTCTTTCTTGCCCCTACACCCGCATGATTTGGAAGCACACAAAGGAATGGTTGGGTATTAGAAGAGAAATGACAACTATTGAAAGCGCACTCAAGTGGATCAAGAAAGAGCATCGCGGGACAGGCATCCGATCCAAAGCCATCTTACTTGCCTTTTGCATAATGGTATAAGAGATTTGGAGAACAAGAAATGAATTGTTATTCGAGGACATAAGTATAACGACGGATGAGGTTGTTGCTAAAGTCAAAACAACAACTTATAGAGTTCTTTATGACTTAATCCCCTATTGTAACGTCAACCAAGAGTGAACGTCCCACTCTCTCCCCTCTTTCATTTCTTGTTTATGCTTACGTTGAGGATTGAGAACCCTCAATGACTGATTGTAGCTCCCAGTTTTTCCTTTTCTAGTAATAATATTTGCATTTACCCGAATTTTTTTTTTACTAACCTGGATAGAAAGTCCAAATATTCCCCTTCTGGGCCGCTGTCGCTTTCTTATAGCTGCAATCACAAAAATATGTTAGGGAGGGACTACCCTAACCACACATCTCTATCGCACGATCTTGGAGTAAGAAGAATAAAAACCAATCCTAAATGTACTATAGCCTCATGTTTATGGGTGTGGTGCACAACACACTGATAACCAAGACTCTACTGCACACGGTCTGTAGACATTCCGAGGACTAAATGCTCTGATACCACTCTGTCACGACCCAAACCTCGGGCCCACGACCGGTGCCCTACCTAGGCACCCTTCTACCCATACAACACAAGTAACTCGCGGAAGCTAAATAACACTCATCATCATTTTTTTTTGCAAAGGAAAAGACGACAAGGCTGTCATAATATATAACACCCGAATGAGACTACAATTGTACAACAATATAAATACAACTCACGCAAGTACAACCCACATATGAATACAGACTTCTAAGAGTTTGGATAGTAACTATGTCGGGACAAGGCCCCGCCGTACCCCTTAATATTCTTAGCCGTAATGGAAGACCTGTGCCAAAATGACAAGCTCCGGAACATTGGAGCTATCCCAAAAATGTTGAACAAGGATCCTAAGCTCGCGGATCACCCAACTGAGAACCTAATACTTGCGGGCATGAATGCAGCCCCCGAAGGGGGTCAGTACAACATGTACCAAGTATATAAACATGAAGTACAATAAACAAGATCATAACTGTACTAAAGAATGACAGGGACATGTATGAAAAATCAAATACTAGATTCTACCGTGCCAAAAATAAGAGTCAAATGTACCTTGTATCACTGTACCCCTGTACCACTGTACCATTGTATTGTTGTATCACTGTACCACTGTACCACTGTATCAACATCAGACGATGTACCACTTCATCACATTTACTTTATAAAAATGATTCAACTGTACCCTTTTTAAAATAAGAGTCAACTGTGCCTTTAAATACTTTTTTGACCCTCAAAGGAATAAAACCAAGTTACCATCATGTCGTGTACCAATCATTAAAATGAGCTCTCTTTTTATAAAAAACCTGGGCACTAAAATATCATGCACCCAATAATCTAAGTAACCTCTTTTTAGAAAATCTGGGCACCAAAATATCATGCACCCAATAATCTAATCAACTATCTTTTTAGAAAATTTGGGCACCAAAATATCATGCACTCCAATAATCTAATCAACTATCTTTTTAGAAAATCAGGCACCAAAATATCATGCACCCAATAATCTAATCAACTATCTTTTGCCCCTTCCTCCTCCTTACCAGCTTTCTAAACGACATTCAACATAGAAACCAATATTCCCTTTTCATTTACTTAACTTCCTCGTCAATGGAAGCGATAAGAATCTTCCACCTCTCTCCTCTTCTACCTCTTCAATACCTTTCGATTTCATAAAGACTCTCACACACCCTCCACAACCTCACCTCACCCGAAATGCCCGCTCTTTCCCCACTCCTCCCAAATGGTACCCGTGATACTATCTCCGGACGCGCCCAAGCTCCATTCCTTCTAACACCACCCCTCATTCTACACTACCTAGAATGTCTGATGATTTTATACCTACTGATAATTCCAAATTCCATAACACACTTCCATCCGGTAAACCCTCTAAGGGTGCAATGCCCCCCCTCAACACAAAGGCCCAATACGCGAAGGAAAACCATGCGGGTGTCTTCATGTTCCGAACTGAAGCAAAAGGATTGAAACTTCATTTCATCAATCAACAAGGAGAAGATGTAGAACTAGAATCAACGGATGAAGTCCCCTTCATTGAAACATGGGGATATTGCCTCATAGGCTGCTTCACGGGTCCTTTCCCGGGAAGAGAAGCGTTGAACACTATTGTAAAATGTTGGGGAGTTAAGTGTCGTATCATTCCCTACGGCAAATGATGGACAATATTTAAATTCATGACGGAGGAGGAACGCACTAATGTACTCCACGGAGGCCCTTACATGGCCTTCGGCAAAACTATGATGTTAAAACCAATTGATAAAGGAGTTTTACTTACGGATGACTTATTCATGGATATCCCAATTTGGGTCACTCTCCATGACATCCCCCTTTCGGTTTGGAGTGCCTAAGGCCTTAGCAAGATTGCATCACGTGTATGGAAACCCCTATACACGGATCAATTTACCAAGGAAAGGTCTAAGATGAACTACGCCAGAGTCTTAGTGGAGGTTGATGTTAGTAAAAAACCGGTCACAGAATTTGGAGTCAAACTGCCTGACAATCGAAGATACATCCAAAAGGTCCAATATGAGAACTACCCTGATTTTTGTTATCATTGCACCTCCTTTGGTCATAACCATTTGAAGTCCAAGATTCTGATGCAAGACAACTCATCTAAGGAAGCCCGGAAAGCCGACTTTCCTTTAGCTCCTCCTTGCAAAGGAGCCGATTCTTCTAGCACGGGCCATCCTTTGGTTGCGGGTCACTCTGGTCCCCCTAATGCTGATCCACCACCCCCTCTTCATCCCGTGGGTAATGTTAGCTTGAAGGAAGTTGATAGTATTGAACAATCTGTAACGCTTATCCCCGGAAGTGTTGGGGAGGCGCTAAACCTCCAAATTCCACCGGTTGCGGGTCTTTCTGGCTCTTTGAACTTACGGGTTTCTCTTGAAGGGTCCACTGTTCAGCTACCTGATACTGCTATTGCGCATCAAGAGAGGCTTGGTATGGATGCCATGCAATCTGAAAAGAGCACACCATCTAACCCGCACACTCCTCCAGATATGGGTTCTCGCGGGAATTCTAATGAAGTGCCCAATATTGCAACTCGTTGCATTACCTTTGAGCGCGGTGAACATAGCAACTTTGATTCACCTTCCTTGGCTCCTAATGACAAGGATGAAGGTTGGAAAGAAGTAACTACAAGAAGAAATAACAGTTTGGCAAGAAAAGCGAAGCGCGGAGGGGCTCCTAAACCCTCCATGGTTTCCTAATGAAAATTATTTGTTGGAATGTCCGTGGTCTTTGCGGACAGAGGGATAGGGCAGCCACACAAACTCTTGTGTGTAGGCTCGCAATACAGCATGATGTGGCTCTGATTTGTCTAATAGAAACAAAATTTGACCGATTGCGGATTGACTCTTTTGCTTCTCAACGATTCCGTACTTGGAAATTCTGCTCCAACATTGATTTCATAGATGGCGGGAGAATGCTAGTACTATGGGACCCCTCCAGAGTTAGTTGTGATGTGCTTGGTATGGACTCTCAACATATCCATGTCCAAACATGCTGCAAGATTTCTCAAGTAACCTCCCTTGCTACGTTCGTGTATCCGGTTTATAGCATTCCGGAAAGAAGGAAGCTTTGGCACCACCTTACTCACTTGGGTACGGGTATTGTCATGCCTTGGATGATTATTGGAGACTTTAACACTTATTGCTATCCTCAAGACAAGTTGGGTGGCCCTCCACTCACGCCCTATGCACTTAGGGATCTCGGAGATTTCAGAATTGCACACGGTTTGGTAGACACTCCTTCTAAGGGGCCCTACTACACTTGGACTAACGGCTCTATTTGGTCCAAACTTGACAGAGTGTTAATGAACCAGAATTGGAGTGACTTGAACCTAGAATGCTCTACAAGCTTTTTGCCTATGGAACCAGTCTCGGATCATTGCCCCGTGATTGTTTCGGTAATTTCGTCTTGTAGTTTGGGGAAACGGCCTTTCAAGTTCATGAACATGTGGCTATCACATCCCGCATTTGAGAACATCCTTTCTTCATGCTGGAGGCAGCATGTCTTTGGTACTGCCCAATTCTCTTTGGTCACAAAACTGAAGTCGTTAAAGAAGCCATTAAGGGATCTTAACTCTAGTGAATTCGGGATTATTGAACAAAGAGCAAATGCGGCCAACTTGGAATTCAAAGAAGCTATCAATGAACATATGGTTAATCCCGTTGATGAAGAATTAAAAGCCAAGGTCAAGTCCTTAAGAGCTAAGGCCAACCACCTCCTTGAATCCGAGAGGCACTTCTTAAGGCAAAAGGCGAGGCAGAAACATTTGATTGGAAGTGATAGATGCTCCAAATACTTCCACAGTCTGATCAAGAGAAGCAATGTTAAAAACTTGATTTCTTATCTCATTAAAGACAACGGCAACACCACAACATCTCCCAGTGAAGTCTCAGATTTGTTAGTTGAGTTTTATAGAGGACTTCTTGGCTCCTCTCAACCCGTAACAAGAGTCGACCCTGCGGTACTTGATTGTGGCCCGAAATTAGGGGAGGAGGATGGTTCTTTCCTCATACATCCTGTCTCCCCAGAGGAGGTTTGGGATGCTCTTTCAGATATTGGTAATGACAAGGCACCTTGCCCGGACGGTTTTTCAGCCGCCTTCTTCAAGAATAGATGGAAGGATGTGGGGCATGATGTAGTTAGGAGTACACAAGAATTCTTCTCTACCGGTGTACTACTGAAGCAAATGAATCATACTATAATCACCCTTCTACCCAAATCTGATCGGGATCCCAAGGTGAGTGATTTTAGACCTATTGGATTAACAAATGTGGTATAAAAGATCATTTCCAAGATTTTAGCTAACCGGATGGAAAGGTTTTTACCCTCCTTAGTTGATGTCACGACCAGGCCTGCTGGATCGGTGCCCTACACAGGCACCTTACAGTATACATCAGAGATAATCAATAGACATACATGAAACTTATAAAATAATACAACAGAAGTAAAACAACAGGTTAGCCGATAGGGCTACCTTCCTGGACATATAATATATAACCGAAGCAGTTGCCTCCTTTCCTTTACAAACTGACCCACAAAATGTGACTACAGACCTCTAAGAGTTTTAACATAACAACTGTGGCGGGACAGGGCCCCGCCATACCCCTGAATATATATGAATCTACAACCTCAGGGGAAACCGTACCAAGAGATAAGCCTCCGGAGCAAATGGAGCTTTTTCCCAAAAACTGAACCGAGATCCTAAGAGCAAGGATCACCAACCTGGGTACCTAAAACCTGCGGGCATGAACGCACTTGCCCAGGGTCGATTACAAAAAGTCGAATATGGAACGGAAGTAAGGTACAACAATTAAAACATATCTGTATAAAAGCATGACAGAGGTAAGTGTAAAAGAAGTAAATACCTGAACCTACCATGTCATTACCATCTCGTGAACTTAATTGTACCTTATTATCTTTTCCCATTTTTCAATAAACGTTATAGCCACTTTCTTACGTACATACTTAGGAAAAACATCAAGTTCCTTACCATATAACTTACTTATCTTTCATAACCTAATCCGGCCCTTTACGGAGGGACGCCTATACTACCCGGCCCAAATCGACGCGATAAGTCACATAGTCTGCCCATACAGGTATACTGCCCGGCCCATTTCTGGGACGATGATGTCATATAGTCTGCCCGTAAAGGTATACTGCCCGGCCCATTTCTGGGACGATAATGTCATATAGTCTGCCCGTAAAGGTATACTGCCCGGCCCATTTCTGGGACGATAATGTCATATAGTCTGCCCGTAAAGGTATATTGTCCGGCCCATTTCTGGGACGATAATGTCATATAGTTCGCCCATAAGGTATATCGCGGCCCGTTTCGGGACGATAATGTCATATAGCGCCCATAAAGGTATACCGCCCGCCATTTCTCGGGATGATAATGTCATATAGTCCGCCCATAAAGGTATCTTTGCCTACCATTTCTCGACGATAATGTCATATAGTCTGCCTGAAGGTATCTTGCCGGCCCATTTCTGGGACGATAATGTCATAGAGAATCCGGGAATTTAACCCAACGTACCACGCACCTCTACTCCTTTAGAAGGACTCTTTTTCAAATAAAACTTCCAAGACACTAACAACCGTAGTATCAAGTCATCTCTACTTTTCAAGACAAGTCACATTACTTTTTTTTAGAAATACAATTACCGGCTTCTAAATTACGTGACTTCTTACTTAAAAACCTTAAGCAATTGGTACCTTTAAAACAAATTGCCCTTCTTTATTTCAAATCATTCCTTTGCTTACATTACTGAAGAAAACCATTCTTTTAATCTTCCATAAAGTTGTTATAACCAACTTCCCATAAAGTCGTTATAACTCTTTATGTCTTAAACAAATTCATTCCTTTTATAACCAAGAGACTTATACTTGGTGCGTTGTGAGTAAGTTATACTTATTTATAATGATCTTATTCAAGTAGCCATGATCTAGAAAATGTAATACAATTTTGTCTTATCTTAGCTTCTATGCAGATGGAGAATTCTACTTATTTTAATATAATTTATCGGCATTACATTTTCCTTTATTAACGCTGCAATGGCTTGTTCGATACTTACTCTCATTCGTGCCGTGAATTAGCCAAGTCAACTCGACTCCAAATACTTCCTAACGACTCTTACCAACATCCCCCATAAGACTTGGTAAGGACTTAGGATTTCTTAGACGTAGCTTTTTCATAGAGTAAATCAACATAACTACCTCTTAACTTCTAAGAGTAGACAGAATCATGAAATACTACTACATGTATATTTCATACATAGAATCATGACAAAGGAAGGAAGAGGTTCACATACCTCGCGACGATTGTCGACAAGTAGCAAAATGCTCCAAAGTACTTCAACCTTGAGCTATTCCATTCTTCAAGTTGTGTGAAATTTTGGCTAAGTGTTAAGCTTGTCTTGCACTACTAGTATTATATAGTGTAATGGAGGGTCAAGATATAAACAAATGGGTGGTTTGGATGAGGTCTTAACAAATATCAAGGCTAATGTGGACCCATTGACTTAGTCAATATTGTCAAGCTCACTACATTGCAAGACTTGTCTTCCTAACAAGGGTCAAATGACCCTTGTGTCCATGTTCAAATCGTCCAAGCTCACTTAAGGGGAGTGACACATGTCGCCCTCCCATTCGTCACAATATTACGTTTTCCGACAATTTCATAATTTCGATAAATTTTTACAAGTCTCAAATCTTAACACTTGTGAGTTCTTACGCACGTTCTTAAAACATGTCCTGTAAATACGGGGTGTAACATTCTTCCCCCCTTAGAAACATTCGTCCCCGAATGTTCTTTCGGAGTCAAACTTATAATTAGCGACATAGTTTCCTTTCACAATCCCGACATACCAATAATGCCACACATGGCCCTAATACCTCGTACACGCATATCCGTCTATCATGAGCCCAAAAGAGATTATCTTTTCGTACTTCCAACCCCTTCTAACATATACATAGTCTCAATACAATCTGTTCATGAAACTTAAACATACCACAACTTTATCAAGCATACAAGTTTCTAAAGGGCCAAAAACATACCTGAAATCATACAGGCGGTTCAAAGGACCGCTAAAACTGGGAACTCCCACCACGACCTCTGCCACGGCCTGTCGGTGTATGAACCTCCTGCCTAGCTATTGAAGGCGAAGAACCCGCAACTGATCCAGTAGACGGTGTTGTCCCACCTGGACCCCCTCTATAAGGACACTCTCTTAACATATGGCCCAGACGACCACAAGAAAAACAAGCACTGCACGTGCGACATACCCTGAATGTAACCTACCACATCGAAGGCACATATGGCCTCGACTGACTGGAACCCCCCATCTCCTTGAGGCTCTGAAGCTCTAGAGACCTGACCGGCCCCTGCATTCCCGGGGTTGTAAAACCCTCCGCCGGAAATCGTGGAGGAGCACTCGTCTTGGGCCGCAATGTAGACCTAGTCTGCTTTGAGGCCGTCGCCTCGAATCGCCCTGAGACCTGTTGTCCAGCCTCTTGGGCTGGCTGAGTCAATCGATCCTCCATCTCTCTATCCTCTATCCTCGCGCATAGGCTGCATTCCTGGTATCACGACCCGAACCGGGCGTGGATCGTGCCTTACCCCGGGCACCATAGTGATACAACATCAGAGAAAATCAGCGGAAATTGTTACACCCCGTAAATTCTAGAGGATAGATAAGTTGGCAAACATGTGTTGGAAGGATTTTGAGTTTACCTTTGAGTATTGGACCCCAGTTGTTAAGGATTGTAAGGTGTTTAAAAGGCCTAGTGTGTAGCCCGTTAAATCTAGATCCCAACGCAACAAACCGTTCGTCGATTGGACATCGGAGTCAAAAGTTATGGAAGTTTCAAGTTTGTGCGCGCAATGCTGCAGCTTCGTGCGAAGTGCATGCCACGCGGATCGCAGGCGCGCGCGCTTGTACCGGGGTCACAGGCCCGTGGCGCCGGAATGCAGGCGGCGCACACATACGGAAGATTTATTTTTGAGTGGAGCGCGCGGCGCGGCCGCGGCTCGGCGGGATTTTTGCGCAGTAAGTGACGAAAAACAGGGGATATTTCGTTTATAACCTATGGGAGGGTGACAAGTGTCCCTCCCATCCTTTTTATCAGTAAGTGGTCCTATTTTAGGGCCAAGTCTTGGAAGACTTGGCCATTCCATTTCATTTCATTTCAAAACCCTTCCATGGAAACCTTCTCCCTTCTCTATAGTTTTTGGAAGAAAACCTAGCTTTAGAGGAGATTGTTGGGGCGGCGGCAAGAAGAAAAAGTGTGGGTAAACTCGTGGGTAACGCTGGTGGGCGATTTTGACGGAAAGAGGTGGAAGAAAAAGGGGCTTTTGTGGGCTATTCCTTAAGGTAAAAGTTTCCCCTTTCTCTTGGTTATGAGCCTAAGGCTGTTTTATTATAGTAGTATAGATCTGTGAGCCTGAGGCTGTTATATTTAGAGTTTGAATAGATGTGAGCCTGAGGCTGTTTTATTTTAGTAGTTTAGAGTTGAGCCTGAGGCTGTTTTATATTGCATGGATTTGGATCTTGTTGTCCTGTGGAAAACCGAAGTGGGCATGTTAGCCTTAAGATTGTAACTACCTTTTGGTGACAAAGTTAGTCGTTGCATGTTGTATAGAAGGGAAATTGTGGTAGTTGAAGATGTTTAGGGTTAGACATCATGTTAACCTAAAACTTGAATTGAAAGAGTATTGAAAAGGGTTTAGAATGGGTTACTGTTTTCGACCTTGGATAAAGGTAGTAAGTTCCGTAGAACCCAGGGGCTTTGCTTTTAGCTTATTCTACGTTCGGAACTAGAAGTTAATAGATGTCTTATGACCCTTATAGGATTGAGGCGCTACGAGTAGCGTATCCTACTGGGCGGTTCAATACGCGGGCGTTTTGCTTTTGTCGGCAATCGTCGCGAGGTATGTGATTCTTCCTATCCTCTTCAAAGATGACTATTTGTGAAATATATAGTGCGTTGACGCACGTGTGTTAAAGGAAATTGATTTTCCAAATTTTGTCTTGACTTGTTATGAAGTGTAAAGGGCTTCATTATGTGTAAGAGTAGTAAGTCTTATCCGTTAGTAATGGGCACTCGGTGCTTAAAGAATGAGTCCTCTTGGTCTCATAAATGTTTATGTGGTAATTGGTTGGTTTAAAACATAAAGGGGTTATAACGGCTTTATGGGAAGTTAGTTATAACAACTTTATGTGAGTAAAAGAACGGTTGTTGATTGGTAGAAGTTAAGAGACTTGATCTTGTAAGATAAGAGACTTAACTTAGAATTGTGAAAGTTTTGTAATGTATTCAAAAGTTGTAAAACCTCATTCGTGAGTAATGAGTAATACTTGGTTTTTGAAAACTTAAGAGTTATACTAGCTTTATGGGAAGTTAGGTATAACGGCATAAGAATGTGAAATGGATTTCGAAAGTGGGAACAAGTATCGAACACACCATCAGCACTTAATAAAGGAAATGGTTTCACTAATTGATTATATTAAAACCAAGAGAAACCTCCATCTGCATAGAAACTAAGATAAGACAAAATGATATTACATTTCCTAGATCATGGCTGCTTAAATGAGAATCATTGATAACAAGTTCTGACTTTTCTTAAAATTCCAAAGAATGAACTTAATGGATTGCAAAGGATAATGTCTTTGGATTTTGGAAAAGAGAAGTAACTTGAGTTTGAAAGTATAAATCACTTGTTTTCAAATATCGAACTTTTCTTAAGGGAAAAGTAAATGACTTCGTTTTAAAAGGTAGAATACTTGACCTTAAAGGAGTTAATTACTGACTTCTAAAAGTATACTTGACGTTATGTTAATTGTGTTTGAAGACGTGTTCTAAACATGAATGTGTGTGATACTACGTGTGATAGTATCGTATGGTTTCTACGTAAAGAGAGGTCTTTGAAGGTAGGAAAGAATGTAGTATTTTGGGGTTGGAACCCGCTTGTCGACTTAAACGAAGGTACTTTGAGTCAGGTGTAACTTGCCCGCTTGTGGTGATAGTTTCGTTGTTGTGCAAGTGTTTGACTTTGTGCTACCGAGTCTCTCGACGAGGCCTGATATCGGGTGGTATGATGGACATATCGACACGCTTGGGTAGCCCACGTATGCTTCCACTATATTGATCCTTTGGGACATATCGACACGTTGGGTAGCCCACGTACGCTCTATTGTGAGTGTTATCTTGTAAACTGGTTTGGACATACCGACACGCTGTAGCCCACGAGTATGCGCCCACGGTGAGTATTATCTCGGTATTTGTTTGGACATACCGACACGCTGGGTAGCCCACGAGTATGCGCCCACAGCGAGTATTATCTTGTTATTGGTTGGACATACCGACACGCTGGGTAGCCCACGAGTATGCGCCCACGCGAGTATTATCTTGTTATTGGTTGGGACATACCGACACGTTGGGTAGCCCACGAGTACGCGCCCACAAAGAGTACTATCTTGTTATTGGGTCGACATATCGACACGCTGGGTAGCCCACGAGTATGCGCCCACTTTGAGTAATGATCTTTCGCGTAGTCCTCGACTTGATGTGATTTGATTTGATCGAATCAGATATACGTGGTGTCATCGTAGTTTCGTTATCATACATGTCTCCTGCTTTCCTTATAGACTATTATGATTTCTTTTACGCATTTTTCTGTTTCGCATACTCTGCACTGCCAGATCGACCTCCTTCGGCTGCGTTCACGCCGCAGTCGAGATACATCGCTTGTTGATCCGCACTTTGGATCGCTGTTCGCCTCGAAAGCTCCATTCCTTCGGAGACTTTGTCATTTGGTACGTTCCTCGTTGTAGAACTTTTTGTACATTCGTGGTATGGCGGCCCCGCCCCGCCAGAGATGTTATAAAAATTCTTAGAGGTCCAGAAAATCGATGCGTGGATTGTAATCGCTCAGTGTTAGTTATTTTCGTAAAAGGTAACCGCTTGTTAGCCTGCTTTTCTCTTTTCATTGGTTATCATGTATGAGTTTTAATTTCCGCTGATTTTCTCGATGTTGTTTGACTACTGGGTGCCCGTAAGGCACCGCCGCGCCCTGCCGGTCGCGATGATGGTATCGTGAGCGCTTAGTCCTCTGAAAGTGTCTACGCATCGTGTCTGTAGAGTCTTGATTATCGATGTTGTGCACCACATCTATAATCGTGAGGTCATGGACATTTAGGATTGGTTTCTATTCTTCTCATTCCGAGATCGTGCCTGTAGCCGTGTTGTAAGTTGGACCCTCCGACGTGTTTCGCTTTTTACCGCTATGCCTCGCGAAAGGCAACCAGGCCCGAAGGGCAAGGCAGAGGAGTCGCGAGTAGAGCAAATGGCGCCTCTACAGAGACCACAAGACGAGCCTCCATCCACTGCCCGGAGCGGAGAGACGGGTTACGCGAGTTGGCCCGCTATTGCCGTGGTCAGGGCCGACACGAGGATAGGCCGGACGCAGCAGCCCAAAGAGCACCAGCCGTTCACCCGAGATCGGATAGTTTGAGGTCAGCGGACTTTCGAGTCAGGCCCGCCGAGTTCTACGGTCGAGGCCCGAGGATGATCCGCAGGAGTTCATCCGATTCTGCCATGGATCATGAGAGTGATAAAGGCATCGGAGACCGAGTCGGTGGTCCTAGGTTCGCATCGGCCGCGTGATACCGCAATGATCGTTTGATTCGCGGAGCCGTCCCGGAGGGCATGCACTTCCAGAAGATGGGACGAGTTCTCTGAGGCATTTCTTGCACATTTCTTGCCTCCACGGATGGCGAGGACTCGGCCGGCATTTTTGATGTTGAGGCGTAACCGCGCATTTGGCTTGAGTACAACGTGGAGTTTAACTCACTAGCTCGCACGCCCCCGCGTTAGTAGCCGACATGGAGGACAGAGTGCACCGCTATGTCACGGCTTGATGACTATTTGGCGGAGTTGCTCGGGAGTAGCTCTTCACCGCATGGACATTGCCCGCACGCAGCTCACGCACTGGATGAGGCACGCGAGAGTCGACGGAATGACCAAGATCACAGAGTAGGGCCAAGGCAAAGCAGGTCCTTGGTGACCTTCGGGCGTGCAAATTTCAAAGAAGAAAGTTAGTTACGCGCTCCTCCAAGACGGAGTGCTCCACCTCGCCGTCGACGCTCGAGAAATTCGCGAGCAGTCGTGGCTCCAAGGTTTCGGTTTTGGGGATCGGGGATGTTAGTCTGATGGGACCACCCTTACCTCGCTGTGACTATCATGGTAGGCTCCACGATGGGGAGGTCGTGCTAATAGGGGAATCTGCTTATACGCGCCACCGCCATTTTGCAAGGAATTGTCCCACCAGATAGCGCGAGGTTGAGATTCACCTTCGATCGATGGACGATTCACCTCCTCCTTTTGTGCGTCGTCGGAAAGAACATGAGCAGAGCGACAAGAAGGAAGTGAAGCAATAGTTACAGGTACGTTCTTAACCCTCTAGAGTATTGTATGCTTTGATGTTGTGGTGATGTGTTGAGTGCTATGTTCTGGTAGCTTTGTGTGTATATAATGTGTTTTGGAAGCATGGTTAATAAAGAGGGTAAGTTTGGGGATGAGAAAAATTTTGAACCTTAGAATTTATAATGAGACCTTAGATGTAAGGCCGCCTTGGGTAGAAGCCTTTCATCGTTAATCCTTGTCTGAGTGTATGGTATACATGGAGTTTTGTGTGATGATTCCATGGGTAGTTTGCGATGGAAGTGGTAGCTTCCATGACGTGGATTAGTAAGATGGACGAGTTGGAGGTAGTGACTCAGGTGGTAGAAACCAGGCAGTGATCAATTGTGAACGTGTACTAGAGAGGTGCGAGTGTACAAGGAAGGTACGCCGAGGAGAGTATCCTTTAGACCAAGGGAGGAGAAAATAGTGATGTTTGCACGTTAGAGGTGATTTCCGTTAGCCGAATTGAGATGCGTGATTTCTATATTATGGCCATGAGAGGCATAAATGAGTTTTGGTAGGTATAGTAGTGAAGACTATACCGCGCATGTGTTCAAGATTAGAAGGAACATTCGGGACGAATGTTTCTAAGGGGGGAAGAATGTTACACCCCGTAAATTCTAGAGGATAGATAAGTTGGCAAACATGTGTTGGAAGGATTTTGAGTTTACCTTTGAGTATTGGACCCCAGTTGTTAAGGATTGTAAGGTGTTTAAAAGGCCTAGTGTGTAGCCCGTTAAATCTAGATCCCAACGCAACAAACCGTTCGTCGATTGGACATCGGAGTCAAAAGTTATGGAAGTTTAAGTTTGCGCGCAATGCCGCCGCAGCTTTGCATGCGGTAGCGGCCGCGCCGATCGCAGGCGCGCGCCATTGTACCGGGGTCACAGGTTGCAGCGCGCGCCGAACGTGGCGGCGCCGACATGCGGAAGATTTATTTTTGAGTGGAGCGCCGCGCGGCGGGCCGCGGCCGAGGCGGGATTTTTGCGCAGTAAGTGACGAAAAACAGGGGATATTTCGTTTATAACCTATGGGAGGGTGACAAGTGTCCCTCCCATCCTTTTTATCAGTAAGTGGTCCTATTTTAGGCCAAGTCTGAAGACTTGGCCATTCCCTTTCATTTCATTTCAAAACCCTTCCATGGAAACCCTCTCCCGTCTCTATAGTTTTTGGAAGAAAACCTAGCTTTAGAGGAGATGGTTGGGGCGGCGGCAAGAAGAAAAAGTGTGGGTAAACTCGTGGGTAACGCTGGGGCGATTTTGACGGAAGAGTGGAAGAAAAAGGGCTTTGTGGGCTATTCCTTAAGGTAAAAGTTTCCTTCTCTTGGTTATGAGCCTAAGGTCGCTTTTATTATAGTAGTATAGATCCGTGAGCCCGAGGTCGTTATATTTAGAGTTTGAATAGATGTGAGCCTGAGGCTGTTTTATTTTAGTAGTTTAGAGTTGAGCCCGAGGTCGCTTTTATATTGCATGGATTTGGATCTTGTTGTCCCGTGGAAAACCGGCCGGGCATGTTAGCCTTAAGATCAGAACTACCTTTTGGTGACAAAATTAGTCGCTGCATGTTGTATAGAAGGAAATTGTGGTAGTTGAAGATGTTTAGGTTAGACATCATGTTAACCTAAAACTTGAATTGAAAGAGTATTGAAAAGGGTTTAGAATGGGTTATCGCTTTCGACTCGATAAAGGTAGTAAGTTCCGTAGAACCCGTGGCTTTGCTTTTAGCTTATTCTACGCTCTAACTAGAAGTTAATAGATGTCTTATGACCCTTATAGGATTGAGGCGCCACGAGTAGCGTATCCTACTGAAGGGTTCAACATCGCTGGGCGTTTTGCTTTTGTCGGCAATCGTCGCGAGGTATGTGATTCTTCCTATCCTCTTCAAAGATGACTATTTGTGAAATATATAGTGCGTTGACGACGCGGTGTTAAAGGAAATTGATTTTCCAAATTTTGTCTTGACTTGTTATGAAGTGTAAAGGGCTTCATTATGTGTAAGAGTAGTAAGTCTTATCCGTTAGTAATGGGCACTCTGCTTAAAGAATGAGTCCTCTTGGTCTCATAAATGTTTATGTGGTAATTGGTTGGTTTAAAACATAAAGGGGTTATAACGGCTTTATGGGAAGTCAGTTATAACAACTTTATGTGAGTAAAAGAACGGTTGTTGATTGGTAGAAGTTAAGAGACTTGATCTTGTAAGATAAGAGACTTAACTTAGAATTGTGAAAGTTTTGTAATGTATTCAAAAGTTGTAAAACCTCATTCGTGAGTAATGAGTAATACTTGGTTTTTGAAAACTTAAGAGTTATACTAGCTTTATGGGAAGTTAGGTATAACGGCATAAGAATGTGAAATGGATTTGAAAGTGGGAACAAGTATCGAACACACCATCGCAGTCGCTAATAAAGGAAATGGTTTCACTAATTGATTATATTAAAACCAGTAGAAACCTCCATCTGCATAGAAACTAAGATAAGACAAAATGATATTACATTTCCTAGATCATGGCTGCTTAAATGAGAATCATTGATAACAAGTTCTGACTTTTCTTAAAATTCCAAAGAATGAACTTAATGGATTGCAAAGGATAATGTACTGGATTTTGGAAAAGAGAAGTAACTTGAGTTTGAAAGTATAAATCACTTGTTTTCAAATATCGAACTTTTCTTAAGGGAAAAGTAAATGACTTGGTTTTAAAAGGTAGGAATACTTGACCTTAAAGGAGTTAATTACTTGGACTTCTAAAAGTATACTTGACGTTATGTTAATTGTGTTTGAAGTACGTGTTCTAAACATGAATGTGTGTGATACTACGTGTGATAGTATCGTATGGTTTCTACGTAAAGAGAGGTCTTTGAAGGTAGGAAAGAATGTAGTATTTTGGGGTTGGAACCCGGTTTGTCGACTTAAACGAAGGTACTTTGAGTTGTGTGTAACTTGCCTGTGCTTGTGGTGATAGTTTCGTTGTTGTGCAAGTGTTTGACTTTGTGCTACCGAGTCTCTCGACGGAGGGCCGGATATCGGGTGGTATGATGGACATATCGACACGCTGGGTAGCCCACGGTATGCTTCCACTATATTGATCCTTTGGGACATATCGACACGCTTGGGTAGCCCACGTACGCTTATTGTGTTATCTTGTAAACCGGTTTGGACATACCGACACGCTGGGTAGCCCACGAGTATCGCCCACAGTGAGTATTATCCGGGTATTTGTTTGGACATACCGACACGTTGGGTAGCCCACGGTATGCGTCCACGATGAGTATTATCTTGTTATTGGTTTGGACATACCGACACGCTGGGTAGCCCACGGTATGCGTCCACGTGAGTATTATCTTGTTATTGGTTGGGACATACTGACACGTTGGGTAGCCCACGAGTATGCGTCCACATGAGTACTATCTTGTTATTGGGTCGACATACCGACACGTTGGGTAGCCCACGAGTATGCGCCCACTTTGAGTAATGATCTTTCGGGCGTGAGTCCTCGACTTGATGTGATTTGATTTGATCGAATCAGATATACGTGGTGCATCAGAGTTCGTTATCATACATGTCTCTGCTTTCCTTATAGACTATTATGATTTCTTTACGATTTTTCTGCTTCGCATACTCGGCACTGTTGTAATCGACCTCTTCGGCCGCGTTCATGCCGCAGTCGAGATACATCGCTTGTTGATCCGCACTTTGGATCGCTCGCTTCTCGAAGCTCCATTCCTTCTGAGACTTTGTCATTTGGTACGGTTCCTCAAGTTGTAGAACTTTTTGTACATTCGTGGTATGGCGGCCCGTCCCGCCGAGATGTTATAAAAATTCTTAGAGGTCCAGAAATGACGATGTAGGCGGATTGTAATCGCTCAGTGTTAGTTATTTTCGTAAAAGGTACCCGCTTGGTTAGCCTGGTTTCTCTTTTCATTGGTTATCATGTATGAGTTTTAATTTCCGCTGATTTTCTCTGATGTTGTTTGACTACTTGGGTGCCCGGGTAAGGCACCAGTCGCGGGCCCGGTTTCGGGTCGTGACAGAAATAAAACATAAACATGAAACAAGAGACATGTCAAATAAACAGGCCAACCAAAACAGTTGCCTTCTGTATATACATGACAAAACCAACGCTTATCCTTTTACAAACTCGCCACAACAAGATTACGCACTTCAGAGATTTACAACAACTATGACGGAGGCCCCGCCATACCCCTGAATGTACAAGAACTTACAGACTCGGGGATACATACCCAAAGATAAGCCTCCGGAGAAACGGAGCTTCCCAACGCTGAACTGTGACCCTAAGAGAGAGGGTCCGCAACCGATATACCTCTACTCATGCAGATGAACGCACTTCGGGAGGTCAAGACAACAGTACCAAGTATGTGAATCAAAAATATCAGAATGAAACCATAATACTATATAAAAACAGAGACATGTATGATAACAAAACTACAACATAAAAAAAGCCATGTCAAGTCGTGACTCACGCCTCAACGCCATCACTCAAATATAACCCGAATTTAACTCGCACAACGCGCATGCCCCAAGATCTCACCTCGGTATAAGCATGGCCATGGAACCATCCCGATGGAAGCATACCCGTGGGCCACCCATCGTGTCAAGATGTCCAAAGGAAATATCCAGATAACAATCGAAATGGAAGCGTACTCGTGGGCCACCCATCGTGTCGTATGTCCAAAGCGAATAACAAGGTAATACCAAAATGGAAGCATACTGGGCCACCCATCGTGTCGGTATGTCCAAGAAGGAAACAACAAGACAGAAATCCCAATGGAACCATACCCGCAGCGCCACGATCGTGGTCGCGATGTCCAAAAGGAAACAACTAGACAACAATCAAATGGAACCATACCCGCGCCACGCATCGGTCAAGATGTCCAAAGCGATTAGCAAAAATAACACTATCAATGCGAGCGCACTGGAATTCTCCTCCACACGCTGACGTCCAAGTAAGTCCTCAACCAGATAGCCGGCCCTCCAACGAGAGGCGCGGTAGCACAGAGATACAACACTTGCACAACAAAGGCTATCACAACAAGCATAGACAAGTTCAACAAATTCATAGACTTATATTTTATTACAACAAATCCGGGTTTTAACCCCAAAGTACTACATACATTAACTCTTTTTAAAAGATCCGTTCCTTTCACAAAAGTCACATAATACCCGTAGTATAGAAATAGAGTGACTATCTTTTTAAGTAAACCAAAATACTTCCCTTTGTAAAATCAAGTAACAACATTATTTTCCAAACGTTCAAGTTTGCCTAATTTCAAATACTCAAGTTTCTCATTTTAGAAAGGTTTCATAACTCATAGTCTTAATCCCTTTTAAAACAATTGAGTAACATATGTCTTATGTGTGAGTCGCTTATTCTTGTTTATAACAATCTTGTTACAGCAGCCATGATCTAGGAAATGTAATACAATTTTGTCTTATCTTAGCTTCTATGCAGATGGAGGTTTCTACTGGTTTTAATAACAATTAGTTATTTGTCAATACATTTTCCTTTATTAGCGCTGCTGTGGTTTGCTCGACACTTATTCTCATTTCCAAATCAAGAAACATTATTCTTTTAAAACCAAGTACTCATTACTCGCGAATGAGGTTTCACAACACTTTTAACAAAATGTTAATTACCAAGTAAAACAAGTTAAGTCTCTTATCTTTCAAGATCAAGTCTCTTAACTTCTACAATCAATAAACCAATCTTTTACCTACATAGAGTCGTTATAACTAACTTCCCATAAAGCTATTATAACACCCTATGTTTTAAACCAACCAACTCATTTAGCACACGACGCTCACCGTACTACATAGTTTACAAAACATCATGCTAGAAAGGATAGGAAGAGGTTCACATACCTCGCGACGATTATCGGCAATAAGCAAAACGCCCACAAGATCAGAATCTGGCCAGCCTTTTCCACTCTTCAAGTAGAATACGCTACTCGTAGTACTTCCACCTATAGGCCACGACGCCTATTAACTTCTAAACACACGGTTCCATATTCTACGTAAAATTCTAAGAAGACCTCCCCCGCAACCGCGTAAATCTCCTCTCTATCGAGGCCGCTACCAAGCCAACTGGGGGTTATACGCCTAACCTGACGTATACAATTCTACTATACAAAGAATACCACACAAGTTCATCAGAATACACCCATGTAATTACATTCATTCTCTTCTTTATATTCAGCTTAAGTCAAAAGACATTGCCAAAGCTATGTTCAGTTCTATATATAGTATACTTCAACTATATATTCCTACAACATGTAATTTCCAATTACAATAAGGACAAGATTATTTACCTCGATAAGCCCAAAATTATCCGAGATAAAAGTCGATCTGAGCAAGGTTTAGCTCCTACTCCGTGCGCTCCAATCCGCTACAAACAACCCTTAGAAGTTCTAACCAACTTCTACTCAAATACTTCAACCAACTATGAAGATTTCCTTAGGGTTTCGGTTTGAGACTAAATGTCACGACTGCCCGGCGTGGATCGTGCCTCACCGGCACCCAAGTAGCCATACATCGAGTAACCGGAAATATAAAACAAGACAGAAACATAGTAAACAAACAGCTTTATCTGATGAAAAGCTTGCCTTTCTAAGATAATATAAATAACTCAAGTTTTGCATAGCTACATCCCAACTGCATAATAGTACTACAGCACTTAAGGAAGTAACAACTATGGCGGACAGGGGCCGCCATACCCTCGATCAGACAAAACTATCTACAATACAGGAGATCATACCCAAAAGTAGAGCCTCTGAGGAGATGGAGCTCGACACCAATGTAAAGATCCTAAGGATGTGGATCTAGCACTGGCCGCTCTTACCGCGGCATGAACGCAGCCCCGGGCGAGGTCAAGATAACAGTACCAAGTATGTGAAACTATAAAGTACTTTAAATGAAATCAAGTATCTAAAACCTTTTCACAATTACGCTACCAATTGCACATAGTGCCACATCACAACAATAACAGAATAGGAAATCAGAATAAAGTCTAATCTAGGCGCGAACGATCGGGCAAGGCCAACCGCCCATAGTATCATTCTCACGTGCCTAGTCACGACTTCCGCACCGCATAGGTCACACACTGCACTGCGCATGAGGTATTCTCAGACGGGGTAGCTAGCCCTGCATTCTCCTCGACTTCCGCACCGCATAGCCTCAAAAGACCGCGATAGTCCCATGGACCGCATAGGCATCCTCGCACGCTAAATACCCGAATGATCAATCCCGAGCATACCGCAGCCTCCGCATAGTCTCATAGACCGCATAGCCGATAGACCGCATCGGGCGGTGGCAAGCCCTGATAACAAGTCAAGGGGTAGGTGATACAATAACAAGACAACGGACTTACCGGTTAGCAACGTAAGCGCAAAGAATGACCCCTTTCACACATTACAAGGCATTTAACACACGCAAAGATCATAATATGTCTACCTATCAACCAATCTTACTACACTTAACAGAAATCAATACAAGGCTTTTATAAACAAACAAGTAAACAGTTCCTTTTATCATTCTTAAGTTGTTATACCTACTTCCCATAAAGCTAGTATAACTCTTAAGCTTTTGTTCTAACACCAACTGTTACTCTTCTGTTAAAATGATTCATTATTCTTTTGACATACTTCAAGGTTCTTATTATTCAGGCTTAAGTCAAATGACATTGCGATTATCATACGTACGCCTACCGCACTATATATATATACTTAAAATATCATGCTCGTGAGTATAGGAAGAATCACATACCTTCTCAAATAAAACCACCCGCCAAGTTGAATATGTCGCAAGCAGAGTCACCTATAATAGTCACAGACATCTATCAAAGTCTAGACTAATCAAGGTCATTCTAAACAGAGGTTCACAATCCTACGGAAAGTCAGCAAGACAACCCTACCCTGAGCTATATGAGTTCATCAGAAAACAAATTCCCACGTGAGTACAGCTCAATTCTATTCTTTAATACTCTTCTAAGTATTTATACTTATTCTTATACTTCTACAAGATATATTCTCTAATAAAAAAGAAGGTAAGTTTATTTACCTCGATAAGCCCAATAATATCCAAGTAAAAAGTCGATCCCGAGCGAGGTTTAGCTCCTAATCCAAAGCTCCAAGGCGCTCCAAGAATCCTTAGAAGTTTCCCACAACTTCTACTAAGTACTAAGTGGATTTGGGCTAGGTTAAATCGGGCATTATAACAATACTAGAAGGCAACTTTTCTACCAAGAGAGGGGGTAGGTTTCGCCAGGCTAGGGGTGGTAGCCTCGCTTCTTAAGGGAGGGTGTTGGACGAATTGCTTACAAAGGGAGAGGAAGGATTTTAGTCTTGAAAGCTTTTGTGGACGAAGAACTCTTCATCTCAAGAGGGGTATTTATAGGTCAAGACATGGCCAACCAATGGCCAAGATTTAGCCAAGTGCTAGGCAGTGTGTAAGGTCAAGATTAGGGCAAGTGTACCTAGCCAACTTGCACACAAAATATCTAACCAACTTTATGACAAGGATGGTCATACATTCGGCCCTATTGCCGCGACAAGTCCACCAATGAGAGGTGGCGTGTCGCCTCTCGCTGGTCCAAAGTGTTACGCCTCTCGAAAAATCCGCAAAAATTAGAAATGACATAGTGAATTTATCCTACGAAGTCGTGGAAACGCTTCGCCGAAACTATTCGCTTTGTGAGTCAGTGCCCAATTATTTTCGTCCAAGCCTAGCTTTTAAGGCTAACCTTTCAGACGTATTCCCACGCATACTCTGAAATACGGTATAACATTCTCCCTCCTTAGAAACATTCATTCCGAATGTTCCGTCCCAAGACAGATAACGATAAGGTTCTTCATAACTTAAACAGTTGCAAATGCCACACACGACCACAAAACAACACTTAGGCAAAACGATAACGAAAATTTATAAGTAGGAAAGGGAATTACCTGGAGGTGTGGGGAATAGGTGAGGATACTTCTGCCTCATGCCATCCTCGGCTTCCCACGTCATCTCCTCCCTGAGCTCGTTCCGCCACAAGACTTTGACGGAAGCCACGCCCTGGTCCGCAGACGCCTAACTCCGACGATCGACTATCGCTATGGAATCTCCTCATACGATAACCCTGGTCACCGACATCGCCAATCGGGTGTACCTTAGATGGATCCCCGATACATCTCTCAAAGATAGATACGTGAAAACCGATGCACCGCCTCCAGACGGACGGCAGATCCAACTCATAGGCAACCTTGCCTAC
The DNA here is from genome assembly GCA_029844215.1 of Przewalskia tangutica. Lineage (NCBI taxonomy): Eukaryota > Viridiplantae > Streptophyta > Magnoliopsida > Solanales > Solanaceae > Przewalskia > Przewalskia tangutica. The sequence continues at coordinate 1,088,227 of JAQGDG010000030.1, forward strand.
CTCGCGGACAATCAAACGCCCAACGTACTGGCCGAAGTTTTCCTTCTTCCCGAATCTCATCACACCCTTCATGGGTGACACCTTCAGAAAACCCAATCATCAATCACGAACCTGGATGTCGACGCCGATGATCCGTGATACGACTTGGCCGACTCGAGCCGCCAATAGCCGCCTGATAAGCTTCACCTTATCCATCGCCACGCACCAAGTCTGGTCCCACTAATCGCACTCGCCACATCGAACCATGCTATTGGCGACCGCACTTCCTCCCATACAAAGCCTCATACGGCGCCATCCGAATGCTAGAGTGGTAGCTATTATACGCGAACTCTACCACGCAAGTGATCCTCCCACTACCGGTCAATAACACAGCTCGCAGATATCCTCAAGAGTCCGGATAAGGCGCCGCTCGTCCGTCTGTCTGCGGATGAAATGCAGCTTACTCGCCCCTAAACCTCCGGAAGGACCTCCAGTTAGCCAGAACCGGCTCTGCCGATATGATCGAAATAGGACCCCATGCACCGACGATCTCTGATGTAAAGTCCGCATAATCCTCACCAAAAAGTCGCCCGACGGAAGAAAGTTGGCTGATTTCGGCCACCGCCGAATAACCCATATAGAATCATGTCTCCTCGAGTGCGAGGCAATCCCGATGAAGTCCATGTTGATTACCTCCCACTTCCGTGTCGGTATCTCTATCGTCAGAATAAACCACCGTGCCTCCGTGCTCTACCTTCACCGCCGACAACACGCATCGAGCTACGAACTCGCAACGCCCCTCTTCAAACCATCCCACCAATACACGTATCTAGCGTCGTGGTACATCTTGGTCGACTTCGACGGATAGAGTAACGCCGCGCTGTGTGCTTCCCAAGAACTCCGCCAAGTCCCAAACATCCGGAACACACAACCGCCAAACCTTAGCACCCCATCGTGCTACTCAAAGGACCTTGCTCTCACGAAGAGTCAGACACGATATCGAATCAAAGCCGATCTCGAATCAAGGCTCTTCACCTCCTCGACGATGGAAGACTCGCAACCTCACGAACTCTAACCCCATCGCTATCGGGATCAATCAAACGGACACCAAGGCTCGCTAGCTGATGCAAATCACTAACCATGCCCTCCTCTATGGCCGCACTCCGATAGACTCCCATCGACCTACGACTAAGAGCATCCGCCATAACATCGCCTTCCCGTGGTACAGATATCGACGCCATAGTCCTTCAAAGAACTCTAACCACCGCCTCGCCGTAGTTCAAATTTCCTCTGGTCAAGATATACCGGAGGCTCTTGTGGTCAGATAAATATCCACGTGAACCCCATACAAATAGTGCCTCCGCATCTTCAAAGCGTGAATCACCGCCGCCACCCAAATCACGCGGGTAGTTCCTCGTGTATCTTAAGTCGCCGACGCTGATGCTATAACTCGCCTCCGCATCAACACATCCCAACCCGATGCCTCGACGATCACAATACACCACGTGAACCATCCGACCTCGTGAAGAGTAAGAACGGGGCGCCGCGCCTCCTTTAGCAATCGAAACCCCGCCACACGCATCACCATCAAACTTAGCCGCTTTCCGAGTCACCTAGTCAACGGTGCGTAGATAGAAGCAAACTTCTACGAACCGATAATATCCTCGCAAGGCCCGTAAAATCGCGAACTCTCGCGGAGTAAGAGTTCAGGCCAAGTCCTCGATCGCCGATTCGCCAGATCCACTGAATGCCATCACCCCGGCTAATGTGCCCAAGAAAAGCCACCGGTCAACCAAAACTCACATTTGGAAAACTTCGATACAAGCCGATCCCGAGAATCACAAGACACCTCAAATGCTCCGCATGCCCTCGCCTGAGCGAATAAACCAAGATATCATCAATGAACACTATCACAAACGTGTCCAAAAATGGTTTGAACACTCGTTCATCAACTCCATGAATACCACGAGCATCGTCAACCCAAAAGACATAACTCAACTCATAATGCCCGCATCGTCCGGAATGCAGTCCTAGGGACATCCACCTCTCTAACTCGAACCTGATGATAGCCCGATCGTAGATCAATCTTGAAAACATCTCGCGCTCGCAACCGATCGAACAAATCATCAATCCCGGGAAGAGGGTATTCCGTTTAATGGTCACCTTGTTCACCGTCAGAATCAACACATGCGCAGCTGGCCCCGCCCTTCTTCTTCACGAACAATACCGCGCTTCTGTGGAGAAACACTAGGTCCGATGAAACCCTTCTCCAACAAATCACCACCGCTTCCTTCAACTCTCTCAACTCGGCAGTGCCATCCTCGTATGGCTGAATGGAAATAGGCCGAGTGTCCGCAAAGACATCTATACAAAACTCGATCTCCTCTCGTGAGGATACCCGGAGGTCGTCTGAAACACGTCTGGAACTCACGACCATCGAATCGATCAAAATCTGTACCGCAGCCTTCAGATCAAACACCCGAACGAGATGGTAGATATACCCTTCGCACCATCTTCCTAGCCTCGAGGTAGGAAATAAACCTACCTCTCACGATACCGCGTTCTCCCACTCGACAACCGGCCCTCAGAAACTGAACCGCATTACTCTCTCTCTCAGCCTACATTGGCGTAGCAAGAAGCTAGCCAATCCATCCCCATAATCACGCCGGTCAATCATCTCCACTCTATCAAGTTGGCTAGGTCCGACGATCAGAACGGTCACAGACAAACTCTATATACCCGCCGAGCTACCACCGATCACCCACCTAGAGCTACCTCGAAAGCGGTCTATGGACTCGTGCTCTATCCCTATTCTACTAGCAACAAGTGAGATATATAGACAGAGTAGAACCCGATCTATCAAAGCATATACATCAAACCTAAACCGATAAGGTACCCGACATCGCGAGGCCTCCCGATCCCGCTTACCGACAAAGCATAAATGCGCTTCGAGGACCGCTAGAATCGAACTCGCGCCACGACCGCCACGACTGCTGATCTCTCGAAAATTCGCCCGGGCGAGTAATCGCTGGGATGGGCCGCAATGCACTCGTAGGCCGGGCCCTACCCCGCCACGCTGGCCGCAAACTCGCGAATGACCTCACGCCAAGTATGGCAAGTTCCCGTAGTAGCATAACAGCTCCTGCATGGAATCTACCACAACGCACACCGAACAGACTCGAACGTTAGCACTTCGCACTCGAAACTAAGTCCTCGCCCCGACCGCCCGATCCGCCGTCAGACCAAATGATGTAGGAGTGCTCGAGCCGCATGGTGCAACCGACTTCACGATGCCGCCACCCCGAACCACTAAAAGAACCGCCGCCCCGCCTTCTTCACGCTGATATCGGCTACCCGGCGTCTCTACGCCTCGCATCCCAACGACGAGCTCGCATACGTAATGTCCATGCTCGCCGAAGGGACACACCCGCACAAGACTCGCCATATAGTCGCTCAGCCCTGACGTAGCGATGCACCCGGCCCTCCATATTCGCTACTGCAGGAACATATCGAGCCAATGAATCAAACTCGACATTGTACTTCTAACCGCGCCCTCCCCGCCTCAAGAATAAAATTGCTGATCGCGTCTCCTCATCCGCGAGGCAAGAAGTGTGTGAGAAAAGCCTCAAAACTCATCCCATACTGCTGAGTGCATGCTCTCCCGAAAGCTCCTATGAATCAAACCAATCGATCATGTATCACGCACCGATGCGAACCGAATGTCACAGACTACCAAGCCCCGACACCCGCATAATCCTTCTGCAACCGACGGATGAACTCCTCGCGATCATCCTCCGCCTCGATCCATAAAACTCGCGGCTACAACTAAGGAAGTCCCGTAGTCTCAAACTATTCGCCTCGTGCACTACGGGTGCGATCGAGCTGAGCTGAATCGCCGCATCCAGCCTCTCTCAGACGGCCACAACTTTAGCCAAAAGTCGGGCCATCTCTCAGACCTAACTCTCCGCCTGTGCCGCGGGACGAGGTGGTACTGTGGTCTCGCTGGGCCAAGGCCATAGAACTCGCCGCCTCGTATAGATCGGGCCCGAGCCTCGTGACTGGGTGTCTCGCTAGCCTCCTCGCCGCTCGCCTTCTCGCCCGGTTGCCTTTACGTGAGGCATATCTCACATAGAAAGGAATGCGTTAGAGGGTCCAACCTATAACACGCCTCTAAAGCACGATCTCGTAATGAGAAGTGGAAACTAATCCTAAATATCCTATAGCCTCCTCGATTATGGTGGTGCACAACACACCGATAATCAAGACTTACTAGATACGGTCTCAGACATTTTCCGAGGATTAATCGCTCGATACCACTTTTGTCACGACTGCCTGGCCCGTGGATCGTGCCTTACCGGCACCCAAGTAGCCATACATCGAGTAACCAATGGAAATATAATACAAGACAGAAACATAGTAAAATGTAAATGCTTTATCTGATGAAAAGCTTGCCTTTCTGCATAATATAAATAACTCAAGTTTTGCAACATCCCAACTGCATAATAGTACTACTGCACTTAAGGAAGTAACAACTACATGGCGGACAGGCCCGCCATACCTCGACTGACAAAACTATCTACAATACAGGAGATCATACCCAAAAGTAGAGTCCGAGGAGACGGAGCTCTCGACACCAATGTAAAGATCCTAAGGACGTGGATCTAGCACTGCTTGCTTACCGCGGCAGATTTAACGCAGCCCCGGGCGAGGTAAGTACAACAGGTACCAATTATGTGATACTATAAATTAATTTAAATGAAATCAAAGTATCTAAAACCTTTTCACAATTTCAGTCAGTTCTATTGCACTTAGTTGAACATCACAACAATAATAAGAATAGAAAATCAGAATAGTCTAATCTAGGCCGCGAATGATCGAAGCAAGGCCAACCGCCCATAGTATCATTCTCAGGTGCCTAGTCCTCGACTTCCGCACCGCATAGGTCACACATGCACTGCATGAGGTATTCTCAGACGGGGTAGCTAGCCCTGCACTCTCCCCGACTTCCGCACCGCATAGCCTCAAAAGACCGTGATAGTCCCACGGATCGATAGGCATCCTCAGACGGGCTAAATACCCGAATGATCAATCTCGAGCATACCGCACCCGCATAGTCTCATAGACCGTGATAGCCGTATAGACCGCATCGGGTGGCAAGCCCTGTGATAACAAGTCAAGCGGGTAGGTGATACAATAACAAGACAACGGACTTACGGTTAGCAACGTAAGCTAGCAAAGAATGACCCCCTTCACACATTACAAGACATTTAACACACGCAAAGATCATAGTATGTCTACCTATCAACCAATCTTACTACACTTAATGTAAATCAATACAAGGCTTTTATAAACAAACAAGTAAATAGCCTTTTATCATTCTTAAGTCATATACCTACTTCCCATAAAGCTAGTATAACTCTTAAGCTTTGTTCTAACACCAATCATACTCGTTAAAATGATTCATTATTCTTTTGACATACTTCAAGGTTCTTATTATTCAGCTTAAGTCAAAAGACATTGTCGACATCATATGTACGCCTACCGTACTATATATATACTTAAAATATCATGCTCACGAGTATAGGAAGAATCACATACCTTCTCAAATAAAACCACCGCCAAGTTGAATATGTCACACAGAGAGTCACCATAATAGTCACAGACATCTATCAAAGTCTAGACTAATCAAGGTCATTCTAAACAGAGGGTTCACAATCCTACTGAAAGCTCCAAGCAAAGACAACCCTACCCACGAGCTATATGAGTTCATCAGGAAAATAGTCCTACGCGAGTACAGCCAATTCTATTCTTTAATACTCTTCTAAGTATTTATACTTATTCTTATACTTCTACAGATATATTCTCTAATAAAAAGAAGGGTAAGTTTATTTACCTCGATAAGCCCAATAATATCCAAGTAAAAAGTCGATCCCGAGCGAGGTTTAGCTCCTAATCCAAAGCTCCAAGGCCCAAGAATCCTTAGAAGTTTCCCACAACTTCTACTAAGTACTAAGGGATTTGGGCTAGGTTAAATTGGGCATTATAACAATACTAGAAGGCAACTTTTCTACCAAGGAGGGGGTAGGTTTCGCTAGGCTAGGGGTGGGTAGCCTCGCCAAGCTTCTCGGCGGATGTGTTGGACGAATTGCTTACAAAGGGAGAGGAAGGATTTTAGTCTTGAAAGCTTTTGTGGATGAAGAACTCTTCATCTCAAGAGGGGTATTTATAGGTCAAGACATGGCCAACCAATGGCCAAGATTTAGCCAAGTGCTAGGCAAGTGTAAGGTCAAGATTAGGCAAGGTACCTAGCCAACTTGCACACAAAATATCTAACCAACTTTATGACAAGGATGGTCATCCATTCGCCCTATTGCCGCGATGACAAGTCCACCAATGAGGGTGGCAAGTGTCGCCTCTCGCTGGTCCAAAGTGTTACGCCTCTGAAAAATCCGCAAAAATTAGAAATGACATAGCCGAATTTATCCTACGAAAGTGGAAACGTTTCATTTGAAAACTATTCGCTTGTGAGTCAGGCCCAATTATTTTCGCCCAAGCCTAGCTTTAAGGCTAACCTTTCAGACGTATTCCCACGCATACTCCGATATACGGTATAACACTAAAAGGACAAAAGGTAGTATTTCCGGGTTCTACGTATAGAGGTGACTTTGGAATACTACAAGGTATAAGGCTAAGGTATTTTGGGCATTATAACAATACTTGGAGAAGTATTTCAATACCACAAGGGAGGGGGTATATTTCTAAACAACTAGGCTGTGTGGGGTACCCTCTGGCTAGAACACTACCAAGGGGAGGGTACCCTCTCGCCAAAGCCTTACACGGTGGGCTAGTGTTTGGACGAGAGCCACAAGAGGAGGGAGGATTTCAAGACTTAGACAGCAGGAGTGGATGAAGAAGTTCATCACTAAGGGGTATTTATAGGAAACCAATGGACAAGATCAAGCCATGTGCAAGGAAAGTGTAAGGCCAAGATCAAGCCAAGTGCACCCTAACCCCTACTCCACAAAACATGGCACAAAACAAGGCACAAAACAAGGCCAAAATAAGGCACAAACAAGCGAGGAAAACGCCCTTTCGTCACTCCAAATCGCCACTGAGGTGACAAGTGTCACCTCTCGTTGGCCCAAAAATGTTCCGTCATCTAAAAATCCGCAAAAATAAAAACGACATAGCCGAATTTTCCCTTCGCAAGTTCTCAGAAACGCTTCGAAAACGATTCTTTACTGGGTCAGTGCACAAAATTTCAAACTTGCCTAACTTTAAGGCTCAAACATCTACGCACGCCCACACGCATATACCTGGAAATACGGTATAACATTCTCCTCCTTAGAAACATTCATCCGAATGTTCTTCTCACGACGGATAACGATAACGATCCTCTTAACTTTAACTAAGTTGCCAATGCCACATATGGCCATAAAAATAACAAACGCACAAATACTTAAACCCAAGCCAACGAGGAACTACCTCTAATATCACAACAAGCCTCCACCTATGGTTTAAAGAGTGCTCCCCTCGCACCCTCACTTCAAAAGAAATGATCACTCCGCTCTCATAACACAGTTCGCTTCTTTCTTACTCGTCGCATCTTTCTCGCACACTTGAACTATTTCTAGTACACGTACCATACTCTAGTCATCGCTTTAGTTTCCAAAACCTCTGGAGTCACCACCTCCAAACTTGGTCATCCTACTAACCTCAATCTTCTTTAAGGCCATTCCCGGCCTTCACGAACCGCTCGTCGAACATATCCACGAACTCATACGATGGTCATCTAAACTGGGCCTAGCACCTCGTGACCTACCATCCGGGACCACCCAGAATCGACCCACCTAAATCAAGCACGTTGACCCGCACACGCCTCAACCCGACCTCCGTCGCGCCAACTCTTGCTTCTCGATACTAACAATCTTACTAATTCACATCACGAAAGCCACCACTTTCATTTTACTCAACCCATGGACTTATCACACAAATATCTCCCACGATACTACGCACTGATAAAGGTCAAACATAAAATAAATCTTTTACTCAAGACGACCTTTCCTCTAAGGTCTCAATCGTGAAATATTCTAAGGTTCACACTTACCATGCCACCATACTTACCCTTCCAACTAACCATGTTTCTAACTCACAATAACACAATGCTATCCGCATATAGCACACAATAATAAGATCATAATATCAAGCATACCAAAACTCTGAGGGTTAAGGATATACCGCATCCACCGCTTCACTCTAATCATAGCCCGCTGCAGGCATAATCGTAGGCGTGATGAACCAACCATAGATCCTCGGGCGCCGAGTCTCTACATCCGCGCTTACTGGCCTGGACAATTTCTCGCAAATGGCTCTTGGGCCGCATGTAAAACAAACTCCCAAATTAGCACGACACTCCCCAAAATGGAGCCTACCACAATGGTCAAAACGAGGTAGGTGGCTTCACCGCTAGCACCCCGCTTCTCCGAAATCTGAACCTCGAGCCCCGACTTCCTCAAGACGGTGGAGAACCACTCAGATCAAGCGGGGTACATAACTAACTGGCCGGCCGAGGCGGTCCGCCTCGAAAGTCGCCAAAGACCTCGCCCCGCCCTCTTCTCACATCCTGTGTCATTCCGCCGACCTCTCCGTGCCTCACATCCTAGCGCACGAGCTCGCACGCGGCAATGTCCATGCCCTACCGCAGAGCTACACCAACAAGCCTCGCTGGTAATCATCTAGCCCGTGACGTAGCGACGCACTCTATCCTCCATGGTTGCCACTAAAGCGGGACATACCGAGCCAATGAGTCAAACTCCACGCTGTACTCCAACCGTACACCTCTCTCGTCTCAAGATCATAAATTGCCGCCCGCCTCCTCATCCGCGGAGGCAAGAAGTGAGCGAATGCCTCGAGAACTCGCCCCATATCGCTGGAAGCGCATGCTCCCGACAGCTCCCACGACCAAACCACGATCGCGTATCACGCACCGATGCGAACCTAAGACCACCGACTCGGTCTCCGGCTCGATCACTCAGACCAGAATCGCCGGATGAACTCATGCGGATCATCCTCGTGCCTCACCCATAAAACTCGCGGACTACAACTCGTAGTACCGTAGCCTCAAACTATCCGCTCGGGGTGAACTACGGTGCTACCGAATCGAATCGCCGTGATCCAATTTATCTCATATCTGCCACGACTTCGCCGAACGCCATCTCTTGTACTTAACTCTCTCGCCTCAGCCGCGGACCGAGGCTCAGTATCGTGGTCTCAGCAGCCATCGCCGCGCCTAAACTCGCTGGGCCTGGCGGCGCTACAAAACTCGCTGCTCAAGCACAATTCAGCATCGACGCTCGCGCTCGCATTTCTCTCAGATCTCACTAGCAAGACTCGCCGCTTTGCCCTTCTGGCTCGCTGCTGGAGGCATAATCGTAAATGAAATACGCCGAGGGTCCAACTTATAACACAAATCTAAGGCACGATCTCGTAATGAGAAGAATGGAAACTAATCCTAAATGTCCCGCACTCCTCGATTATATACGTGGTGCACAACACACCGATAATCAAGACTCTACTAGACACGGTCAGACATTTTCCGAGGACTAATCGCTTCGATACCACTTTTGTCACGACCCAACCTGCCCGTGATCGTGCCTACCCCGAGCACCCTAGTGATACAACATCGTAGAAAATCAGCTAAATAAAAATAAACATGAAACAAGAGACATGTCAAATAAACAAAGCAACCAAAATAAATTTGCTCAGATATACATGACAAAACCCCAACAGCTTATCCTTTACAAACTATGCCTACAACAAGATTACATGCACTTCTAGAGATTTACAATAACTATGACGGACAGAGCCCCGCCATACCCCGAATGTACAAGAACTTACGCACTGGGATACATACCCAAAGATAAGCCTCCGAGAAACGGAGCTTCCTAACGCCGAATCAGGACTCCTAAGAGAGAGGGTCCGCAACCGATATACTCTACTGCAGATGAACGCAGCCCCAAGGAGGTCAAGACAACAGTACCAAGTATGTGAAATCAAAAATATCAGAATGAAACCATAATACTATATAAAAACAGAGACATGTATGATAACAAAACTACAGCTCACAACATAAAAGCCATGTCAAGTCGTGACTCACGCCTCAACGCTATCACTCAAATATAACCCGAATTTAACTCGCACAACGCCGCATGCCCCAAGATCTCACCTCAGATAAGCATGGCCATGGAACCATCCTAATGGAAGCATACCCGCCACCCATCGTGTCGGATGTCCAAAGGAAATATCCAGATAACAATCGAATGGAAGCATACTCGCGGCCACCCATCGTGTCGATGTCCAAAGCGAATAACAAGGTAATACCAAATGGAAGCATACTCGGCCACCCATCGCACAAGATGTCCAAGAAGGAAACAACAAGACAAAGAATCCCAATGGAACCATACCCGCGCCACGATCGCGTCAAGATGTCCAAAAGGAAACAACTAGACAAAGAATCAAAATGGAACCATACCCGCGCGCCACGCATCGTGGTCGTGATGTGCAAAGCGATTAGCAAAATAACACTATCAACAGCGCACTGCGAATTCTCCACATCGCGCAAGACGCCCAAGTAAGTCCTCAACCAGATAGCCTACTCCAACGAGGCGCAGAGCACAGATACAACACTTGCACAACAATGGCTATCACAACAAGCATAGACAAGTTCAACAAATTCATAGAATTATATTTTATTACAACAAATCCGGTTTTAACCCCAAAGTACTACATACATTAACTCTTTTTAAAAGATCCGCCTTTCACAAAAGTCACATAATACCCGTAGTATAGAAATAGAGTGACCATCTTTTAAGTAAACTAAAATACTTCCTTTGTAAAATCAAGTAACAACATTATTTTCCAAACGCTCAAGTTTGCCTAATTTCAAATACTCAAGTTTCTCATTTTAGAAAGGTTTCATAACTCATAGTCTTAATCCTTTTAAAACAATCGAGTAACATATGTCTTATGTGGGAGTCGCTTATTCTTGTTTATAACAATCTTGTTAACAATGCCATGATCTAGAAATGTAATACAATTTTGTCTTATCTTAGCTTCTATGCAGATGGAGGTTTCTACTGGTTTTAATAACAATTAGTTATTTGTCAATACATTTTCCTTTATTAGCGCTGCTGTGGTTTGCTCGACACTTATTCTCATTTCAAATCAAGAAACATTATTCTTTTAAAACCAAGTACTCATTACTCGCGAATGAGGTTTTACAACACTTTTAACAAAATGTTAATTACCAAGTAAAACAAGTTAAGTCTCTTATCTTTCAAGATCAAGTCTCTTAACTTCTACAATCAATAAACCAATCTTTTACCTACATAGAGTCGTTATAACTAACTTCCCATAAAGCTATTATAACACCCTAAGTTTTAAACCAACCAACTCATTTAGCACACGACGCTCACCGCATCACATAGTTTACAAAACATCATGCTAGAAAGGATAGGAAGAGGTTCACATACCTCGCGACGATTATCGACAATAAGCAAAACGCCCACAAGATCAGAATCTTAGCCTTTTCCACTCTTCAAGAGAATACGCCACTGTAGTACTTCCACCTATATAGGCCACGCACGCCTATTAACTTCTAAACGCATCGCCCATATTCTACGTAAAATTCGCAAAGACTCCCCCGCAACCAGAAATCTCCTCCTCTATCGAGGCCGCTACCAAGCCAACCAGTGGGGTTATACGCCTAACCGACGATACAATTCTACTATACAAGAATACTACACAAGTCTATCAGAATACACCATGTAATTACAAATAGCTTCTTTCTTTATATTCAAAGCTTAAGTCAAAAGACATTGCCGCAAAGCTATGTTCAGTTCTATATATAGTATACTTCAACTATATATTCCTACAACATGTAATTTCCAATTACAATAGGGGGACAAGATTATTTACCTCGATAAGCCCAAAATTATCCGAGATAAAAGTCGATCCCGAGCAAGGTTTAGCTCCTACTCCGCGCCCAATCCTCCAAACAACCTCAAGTTCTAACCAACTTCTACTTAAATACTTCAACCAACTATGAAGATTTCCTTAGGGTTTTGGTTTGAGACTAAAAGGACAAAAGGTAGTATTTTCGGGCTCTACGTATAGAGGTGACTTTGGAATACTACACGGTATAAGGCTAAGGTATTTGGGGCATTCTAACAATACTTGGAGAATTATTTCAATACCCCACGGGAGGGGGTATATTTCTCCAACCAACTCGGCTAGGGGGGGGGTACCCCTCGGCTAGAACACTACCAAGGGGGGAGGGTACCTCTCGCCAAAGCCTTACACGAAAAGGGGCTAGTGTTTGACGAGCCACAAGAGGGAGGAGGGATTTCAAGACTTAGACAAAGTGAGGAGGATGAAGAAGTTCATCACTAAGGGTATTTATAGGAAACCAATGGACAAGATCAAGCCATGTGCAAGGCAAGTGTAAGGCCAAGATCAAGCCAAGTGCACCCTAACCCCTAGTCCACAAAATATGGCACAAAACAAGGCACAAAACAAGGCCAAAATAAGGCACAAACAAGGAGGAAAACGCCCCCTTTCGTCCACCCTAAATCGCCACTGAGGTGACAAGTGTCACCTCTCGCTGGCCCAAAAATGTTCCGCTGCCGGAAAATCCGCAAAATACAAAACGACATAGCCGAATTTTCCTTCGCAGTTCTCAGAAACGCTTCATTTAAAAACGATTCTTTACGGTCAGGCACAAAATTTCAAACTTGCCTAACTTTAAGGCTCAAACTTCTACGCACGCCCACACACGCATACTTTGGAAATACGGTAACACTAGCAATGTCTATACCGGTCAAGAGCCACCCCTAAGCATGCAGAATCATACGACTCCTAGCCTCATCACATAACGATGAACTCTATCCGCCACGCCGCCTACAATAGCGCGATGTCCGCCAAGGATTCAAACTCGTGCTATACTCCCCGATAGTCCTCCCATTCCGCCTCAAGGTCAAAAATCTATCTACGCCGGCCCTCCTCATCTCGTGAGGCAAAGTGATCCATAAAGGCCTCCTCCAACTCCTCCCAAACACTAGAAGAGCATCATCCTCTCACAACAACTATGACTCAAACCAGCCAACGCAATCGCTGCAGAATCGTAAGAGGATAGCATAACTGATCATCAAGCCCTAAGAACTTGCATAGTCCAGTGTAGTCCGCCGAACGAACTCGCGATCCTCTTCGCACTAACCATAAAACTCGGGCGGATGACAAAACCTAAAATCTGATCCGCAACTGTCACTCTTAGGTTAGCTCGCCTCGCATACGCTTGCGCTACATTATATCGTCAATAACCGGATCGCTTCGTAGTCTCATACTCCTCACAGTTTTGGAGACCTGAGGCTCGCGCGAACCTGAGCTACCGCCGCCTTCTAATCACTGGCGCTGGTCGACTTGAACTCACACCACCTTATACCCGTAGTTGCAGGTATGTATGTGAGGACGACGACGAGAGTACGCATAAATTTTGAAAAGAAAGAAGATGCGAGTTTTCACTAAAAGTTTCCGTAATTTGAAGAAAAGGTTCGTTAATGAATTGGATTCCTGTGACGGTATATGGGCTTTAAATTATATTAGAATTTTGAGATTTTATTTTCTGAATGGTCACGCTGGGCCCACGAGAAATTTACGCTGTGGCCCGCTTGTTTTTGAGATTTCGTGATTTTGATATTTTCTAAGACGAAATATTCGAATGGCGACACGTGTCACCCCACGTGGCACCCGCCGAATTTACCTTTGTGCACAACACCCGACAGTCGTTTTCGACGTAAACGCTTGCATAACTTCATAGGGGAAAATTCGACTATGTCGCTTTGTATTTTTAAGGATTTTTCCGAGCGACTTAACATCTGGTTAACGGCAGGTGACACTTGTCACCCTCAAGTGGCGGTTGGGGCAGTGGGGACGCCTTCCTCCCTTGTTTTGTGCCTTGTTTTGGCCTGTTGGTGCATTATTTCAGGCATGTTTGTGGAGTAGGGGTTAGTGCACTTGGCTTAATCTTGCTCTTACACTTGCTATACACTTGAAGGATCTCGCCTCGTTGGCCTTTGGTTTTGCTATAAATACCCCTGGTGTGAAGACTTCATCCATTCCAAAACTTCCAAGTCTCAAACCCTCTCCTCCCTTGCGAGCTTAGCCGAGAGCCTCCCTCCCCTTTTCGTGTGTTTTGGCCGAGGGTTCCTCCCCTCAGTGGTGCTGCCATGGTACCCCTAGCCTAGTTGTTTTCAGATAATACCCTCCTCGTGGTATTGAAATACTTCCCTAAGATTGTTATAATGCCCAAAATACCTTAGCCTCAGACCTTGTAGTATTCCAAAGATACCTCTATACGTAGAGCCCTAAATACTACCTTTGTCCTTTTAGTCTCAAACCGAAACCCTAAGGAAATCTTCATAGTTGGTCAAGATTTGAGCAGTGTTGGTTAGAACTTCTAAGGTTGTTTGGAGCGCACGAGTGTGAGCTAAACCTTGCTCAGATCGACATTATAACTTGATAATTTTGGGCTTATCGAGGTAATTATCTGTCCTCTATTGTAATTGGAAATTACATGTTTGTTAGAATATATAGTCAAGTATACTATATACGAACTATACTTAGTATTCGCAATGTCTTTTGACTTAAGCCCAAGAATAAAGAATCGAATCGAATCAGATTTACATAGATCAGATTGCGAGACTTGTAGTAGACATCGAGTAGAATTGTACACGCCCGGTTAGACGCAGTACTTCGTTGGCTTGGTAGCTACTGATAGAGGAGATTTACGCTGCCATGTGAGGTGTCCGAATTTTCTCAGAAAGATAGAAACTTGTGTTTTGGGGTTAATAGACGCCGTGACCTTTATAGTGAAAGTACTAAGAGTAGCGATTCTACCGAGGAGTGGAAAGGGCTAGTGCGTTGTAGTACTTGGAGCATTTTGCTTATCGTCGATAAATCGCCGCGAGGTATGTGAACCTCTTCCTATCTTTTCTAGCATGATTGTCAGGAACTATGTAGCACGGTAGACGATACGTGCAAGTGATTTGGTTGGTTTAAAACATAGGTGTTATAATAGCTTTACGGGAAGTTAGTTATAACGACCTTACGTAGTGAAAATGGTTTATCATGTTAGAAGTTAAGAGACTTGATCTTATAAGATAAGAGACTTAACTTATTTGTTTTAATGTGGATGTTGTGTGAAACCTCATTCGTGAGTAATGAGTACTTGGTTTTTAAAGGATAATGTTTTACTGATTTCGGGAATCGTAACGTATCGGCTGCACCATCGCAGCTGCAATAAAGGAAAATGTATTGAATAATGATGTGTTGTATTAAAACCAAGAGAAACCTCCATCCGCATAAGCTAAGATGACAAAATGATATTACATTTTCTAGATCATGGTCATTGTAATAAGATCGTTATAAACAAGAATAAACTACTCACATATATGACATATGTTACTCAATTGTTCTAAAAAGGAATCAAGTGATTAAGTTTGGGAACTATGAAATCATCCGAAACGAGAAGCTTGAGTAATCAAACTAGGCAAACCGAACTTAGGAAAAGAATGTCATACTTGATTTTGAAAAGGAATGGGTTGGTCATTCTAATACTACGTATAGGTGACTTTTATAAAAGTAATGGATCTCTTTAAAAGAACTTAACGATGTAGTACTGGGGTTAAAACCCGACTTTGGCATAAAATGAAAGTACTTTGAGTCAGGTGAAACTTGCCTATGCTTGTTGTTGTGAAACCTGCCTATGCTTGTTGTTGTGAAACTTGCCTATGCTTGTTGTTGTGAAACTTGCCTATGCTTGATTTATAGCCTTTGGTGCAAGTGTGGTATTTCGGTTACCGCTCTCGATAGAGGGCCTGGCCGACTTGTCGAGAACTTACTGACGTCGCGCGACGAGAATTCCACCGTATGTTTCATTTTGATTATCGCCTGTTGTTGATGTCACATGGACATGTCTACACCGATGCAAGATTCCGGCACGCTACGCGCGTGGTTGATCACCCAAGATATTATTGTTGATGTCATACGGACGTGTCTACACCGAGGTAGAATTCGGCACGCGCCGGGCATTGGTATTATTGTTGCATCATGGACATGTCTACACCGGCGCAGACTCCGGCACGCGCGACGCGAACATGATTGATGCCGCGCGCGAGACCCATAGTTATATTTGAGTGATGACTGAGGCGCGAGTCCTCGATCGACATGATCGCTTATGTTGTGAATCGTAGTTTGGTTATCATACATGTCTCCCGCTTTATATAGACTAGCATGATTTCATTACGCATTTTTACGCCACATACTTGGCACCAGATCGACTCTCCTTCGGGCCGCTCATGCCGCAGTAGAGGTACATCGGCCGTGGATCCTCGCCTAGGATCTCCGCTCAAGCTGGGAAGCTCCGCTTCTCCGAGGCTTATCTTTTGTATGTGTTCCCGAGTTGTAGGTTCTTGTACATCTGTGGTATGGCGGCCCCGCCCCGCCATAGTTGTTGTAAATCTTAGAGGTCCTGAGTACCGCAAGTGTGGTTTGTAAAAAAAGGATTAAACTGCTCGCTTGAAAGAGTTGTATTTATATATGTTATCAGCGTAAACTGGGTTGGCCTGCTTTTATGATCATATATCTTGTTTCTTGTTTAAAGTTTTATTTTCCGCCGTTTTCTCTCGATGTCAGGTCACTAGGGTGCCCGAGATAAGGCACCGATACGCCCCGGACGGTCGTTACAAAAGTGGTATCGCAGCGCTTAATCTCTGAAAGTGTCTGCATCGCGTCTAGTAGAGTCTTGATTATCGCGTGTTGTGCACCACATCTATAATCGTGAGGTCCGCAGGACATTTAGGATTAGTTTCCATTCTTCTCATTCCGAGATCGTGCCTGTAGTCAGTTGTAAGTCGACCCTCCGACGTGTCTCGCTTTTACCGCTATGCCTCCGCGCAGGCAACCAGAGCCCCGGGCGGCAAGACACCGAGGAACCGCTAGTGAGATACAGAGGAGTACGAGGGCGCAGCCCGCATAAGACTGAGGTCAGGCTTCGACGGCGGGTTTCAGGACGCCGCCACCCAGAGAGGTTAGAGCCGCATGAATGGCCGCCGAGACCGCAGCACTCGAGCCTCCAGCCCCACACCGGGCAGGAGATGGGTTACGCGAGATGGCGCTTGCCGGCCGTGGTCGTGGCCGATATGGCGATAGGCCGATGCAGCAGCCTGGCCCAGTAGCACCAGCCGTTCACCCCGAGCAGATAGTTTGAGGCTACGACTTTCCGAGTCAGAGCCCGCCAGAGTTTTATGGGTCGAGGCTCGAGGATGATCCGCAGGAGTTCATCCGGCAGCTACGCCGATCACGCGTGATCAAGGCTTCAGAGACCGAGTCAGGACCTTGTTCGCATCGGCCGCGCGATACCGCAATGATTGGTTTGATTCACGAGCTTTCCCGGAGAGCATGCACTCCGTAAGTATGGGATGAGTTTTCGGGCTTTCTCACGCACTTCGCCTCCGCAGATGGCGAGGGCACGGGCCGGCGATTTTTGATGCTTAGACAGAGCGGGCGACGGTTCGAGTACAATGCGGAGTTCGACTCATCGCCCGTGACGCCCCAGTCAGTAGCTAGTATGGAGGATCGAGTGCACCGATATGTTACAGGCTCGATGATTACATGTCGAGGCATGTTCAGAGTAGCTCTTCACCGCATGGACATTGCCCGCACGCAGCTCATGCACCGATGCGAGGCACGAGAGGTCGACGGAACGACCAAGATCAGCGTAAGAGGCCGCAACAACAGGTCCTCAGGACTTTCGAGGCGGACCGCCAAAGATCATACTAGTTTTGTACCTCCTCCGGCAGAGTGGTCCTCCACAACCTTCAGAGTATTCGGAGCAGTCGTGGCTCCAAGGGGTTCTGTTTCTGGAAGTGCGCGTTGCGGACGCGGTCACCCCTACCTCGTGTGGTCGATGTGGTAGACCGCATTTCGGGAGTGCCGTGGTGCCAGGAGAGCTTGTTATTTTTGGCACAGCAGGCCATTTTGCGCAGGAACTGTCCACCAAGGGTAGCACGGATGTTACGACTCACCACGGACGGTCGTTCATCGCCTTTCATACATGCATACTGCAGGCGTGCCTATGATTAGAGTGGAGCAGAGTTTGTATATCCTTAACCTCTAGAGTTTTGGTATGCTTGTTATAATGGTCTCATTATTATGTGCTATGTACGAATAGCGTGTTAATTATGAGTTAGAAAACATGCTTAGTTGGGAGGATACGATGGGGGCATGGTAAGTGAACCTTAGACTATGTCACGACCGAGACCTTAGTGGTAAGGTCGCCTTGAGTTGAAGATTTATTTTTGACCCTTATCGAGTAGTAGTATACGGGATTTTTTGTGTGATAAGTCCGTAGGTGTGAGACGGAAGTGGTAGCTTTATGATGTGAATTAGTAAGATTGTTCCGGACGGAACAAGAGTTTGGCGCGGTCGGGGTCGGGTCGAGGACCATTTATGCGGTCAACCCGTGAACCCGGCTTTGGGGTCGGGCTTCTGGTGGTCCCGCCAGTGGTAGGGTCACGAGGATGCTAGGCCCAAGTTTGTGTGACCATCGATGAGTTCGTGGACGCGTCGACCGTGCGGTTCGTAAAGGCCGGAATGGCCTTACGAAGTTTGAGGTTAGTAAGATGACCAAGTTGGAGGTAGTGACTCCGCAGATTTTCGAACGGAAGTAATGACCAAGTATGGTATGTACCGGAGAGTTCAAGTGTTCGAGAAGCGGCACGACGAGTAAGGAAAGAAGAGGACGCAGTTATTTCGCGCTGCCGCGCGCTGCAACTTGTTAGAGGAACTTTATCGTTATCCGATTGAGAAGGAACATTCGGACGAATGTTTCTAAGGAGAGGAGAATGTTATACCCGTAGTTGCGGTATGTATGTGAGGACGCACGCACGCAGAGTACTGCAGGTAAATTTTGAAAAGAAAGAAAGATGTGAGTTTTCGACTAAAAGTTTCCTAATTTGTGAAGAAAAGGTTCGTTAATGAATTGGATTCTGATTTGGTATATGGGCTTTAAATTATATTAGAATTTTGAGATTTTATTTTCTGAATGGTCACGTGGGCCCACGGAGAAATTTACTTTGTGGCCCGCTTGTTTTTGAGATTTCCTATTTTGGATATTTTCTAAGACGAAATATTCTCAATCGGGGCGACACGTGTCACCCCATGGCACCCTTGGCCGAATTTACCTTTGTGCACAACACCCGACAGTCGCCGACTAAACGCTTGCATAACTTCATGAGGGAAAATTCGACTATGTCGCTTTGTATTTTTGCGGATTTTTCCGAGCGACGAACATCTGGTTAACGAGGGTGACACTTGTCACCCTCAAGTGGTTTAGCAGTGCGCGGACGCCTTCCTCCTTGTTTGCCTTTTTGGCCTTGTTTGGTGCATTGTTTGCAGGCATGTTTTGTGGAGTAGGGTTAGGGTGCACTTGGCTTAATCTTGCCCTTACACTTGCTATACACTTGAAGGATCTTGCCCTTGGTCGCCTTTGGTTTTGCTATAAATACCCTAAGTGTGAAGACTTCATCCATTCCAAAACTTCCAAGTCTTGAAACCCTCTCCTCCTTTGTGAGCTCCAGCCAGAGCCTCCTCCCCTTTTCGTGTGGCCTTTGGCCGAGGGGTTCCTCCCCTTTGTGGTGCTAGCTGGGTACCCCCTAGCCTAGTTGTTTTCGTATAATACCCTCCTCAGGTATCAAATACTTCTCCTAGTATTGTTATAATGCCCAAAATACCTTAGCCTTGTACCTTGTAGTATTCCAAAGATACCTCTATACGTAGAGCCCTAAATACTACCTTTTGTCCTTTAGTCTCAAACCGAAACCCTAAGGAAATCTTCATAGTTGGTCAAGTATTTGAGTAGAAGTTGGTTAGAACTTCTAAGGGTTGTTTGGAGCGCACTGAGTAGAGCTAAACCTTGCTCAGATCGACATTATAACTTGGATAATTTTGGGCTTATCGAGGTAATTATCTTGTCCTCTATTGTAATTGGAAATTACATGTTTGTTAGAATATATAGTTGAAGTATACTATATATGGAACTATACTTAGTATTCGCAATGTCTTTTGACTTAAGCTCAAGAATAAAGAATCGAATCAATCAGATTTACATAGGATCGTATTGCAGAGACTTGTGTAGTATTATCGAGTAGAATTGTACACGCCCGTTAGACGCAGTAAACCCCGTTGGCTTGGCAGCCTCGATAGAGAGGAGATTTACGCCGCAGGGAGGTGTCGAATTTTCTCAGAGAAAGATAGAAACTTGTGTTTTGGGGTTAATAGACGCCAGACCTTTATAGGTGAAAGTACTAAGAGTAGCGTATTCTACTCGAGTGGAAAGTGGCCAGTGCGTTGTAGTATTGGAGCATTTTGCTTATCGTCGATAAATCGTCGCGAGGTATGTGAACCTCTTCCTATCTTTTCTAGCATGATTGTTGTGAACTATGTAGTACGTAGACGCATACGCTAAGTGATTTGGTTGGTTTAAAACATGTGGTGTTATAATAGCTTTATGGGAAGTTAGTTATAACGACCTTATGTAGTGAAAATGGTTTATCATGTTAGAAGTTAAGAGACTTGATCTTATAAGATAAGAGACTTAACTTATTTGTTTTAATGTGGATGTTGTGTGAAACCTCATTCGCGAGTAATGAGTACTTGGTTTTTAAAGGGATAATGTTTTACTGATTTCGAAATCGTAACGTATCGACAGCACCACCGCAGCTAATAAAGGAAAATGTATTGAATAATGATGTTGTATTAAAACCAAGAGAAACCTCCATCCGCATGTGTTTAAGATGAGACAAAATGATATTACATTTTCTAGATCATGGTCACGTAATAAGATCGTTATAAACAAGAATAAACTACTCACATATATGACATATGTTACTCAATTGTTCTAAAAGGAATCAAGTGATTAAGTTTGGGAACTATGAAATCATCCGAAACGGAGGCTTGAGTAATCAAACTAGGCAACCGAACTTAGGAAAGAATGTTGTTACTTGATTTTGAAAAGGAATGTGGGTTGGTCATTCTAATACTACGCATAGGGTGACTTTTATAAAAGTAATGGATCTCTTTAAAAGAACTTAACGTATGTAGTACTTTGGGGTTAAAACCCGACTTTGGCATAAAATGAAAGTACTTGAGTTGTGTGAAACTTGCCTATGCTTGTTGTTGTGAAACTTGCCTATGCTTGTTGTTGTGAAACTTGCCTATGCTTGTGATGATAGCCTTGTGCGCAGTGTGGTATTTCTGTTACCGCTCTCGATAGAGGGCGGCCGACTTGTCGAGAACTTACTGACGTCGGCGTGATGGAGAATTCCACGTATGTTTCCATTTTGATTATCGCCTTGTTGTTGATGTCACATGGACATGTCTACACCGACGCAGATTCCGGCATGCGGCCACGCGTCGGGTTGATTACCCGATATATTGTTATTGTGGTTACATGGACATGTCTACACCGAGGTAGAATTCCGGGCACGTGGCTACGCGCAGGTTGATCACCCAAGATATTATTGTTGATGTCATACGGACGCGTCTACACCGAGGTAGAATTCCGGCACGCGCCGGGCATCGTATTATTGTTGCATCATGGACATGTCTACACCGGCGCAATTCCGGCATGCGCCATGATGCGAACATGATTGATGTGGGCGTGAGACCCATAGTTATATTTGAGTGATGACTGAGGGCGCGAGTCCTCGATCGACATGATCGCTTTTATGTCGTGAATCGTAGTTTGGTTATCATACATGTCTCCCGCTTTATATAGACTAGCATGATTTCATTACTGATTTTTACCACATACTGTACTGTTGCATCGACTTTCGGCCGCTCATGCCGCAGTAGAGGTACATCGGTCGTGGATCCTCGCCTAGGATCTCCGTTCGCTTGGGAAGCTCCGCTTCTCCGAGGCTTATCTTTTGTATGTGTTCCCGAGTCAGAGGTTCTTGTACATTCTGTGGTATGGCGGCCCCGTCCGTCATAGTTGTTGTAAATCTTAGAGGTCCGTAGTACCGCAAGCGTGGTTTGTAAAAAAGGATTAAACTGCTCGCTTTGAAAGAGTTGTATTTATATATGTTATCAGGTAACCGCTGGGTCGGGCTCGCTTTATGATCATATATCTTGTTTCTTGTTTAAAGTTTTATTTTCCGCCGTTTTCTCTCGATGTTGTCACTAGGGTGCCCGATAAGGCACCAGCAACGCCCCGACGGTCGTTACACTACCTCGTGCATAGTCTGTGCTGAGTCCGAGTAACCTCTCGAGTACCGCTAGCGCCTCGCCGCTTTGCCCTTCCGGGCCCCGTCGCCTCCGCGAGGCATAATCATACATGCTAAGGGGTCGATGCATTCAACCTACTATGACAAATTCATCGCACGATCTCAAGAGAGAAGAATGGAAACTAATCCTAAATGTCTCCGCAGCCTCTCGATTATAGATGTGGTGCACAACACACCGATAATCAAGACTCTACTAGACACGGTGCAGAGACACTTTCCGAGGACTTATCGCTTCGATACAACTTTTGTCACGACCAACCTGCTCGCGATCGGTGCCCTACTGGCACCCTTACAGTATACATCGAGATAATCACGAACATACATGAAACTTATAAAATAATACAATGTAAAAACAACAAAGTTAGCCGATAGGCTACCTTCCCGACATATAATATATAACAAGAAGCTTGCCTCCTTTCCTTTACAAACCGACCCACAAAATGTGACTACAGCACTTCAAGAGTTTTAACATAACAACTGCGTGGACAGGGCCCCGCCATACCCCAATATATATGAATCTACAACCTCGTGGAAACTGCATTTCAAGAGATAAGCCTCCGAGCAAATGGAGCTTTTTCCCAAAATCAACCTGCATCCTAAGAGCAAGGATCACCAACCTGGTACCTAAAACTGCGGGCATTGAACGCAGCCCGGGGTCAAGACAACAAAAATTTAATATGGAACGGAAGTAAGGTACAACAATTAAAGCATATATGTATAAAAGCATGACAGAGGTAAGTGTAAAAGAAGTAAATACATGAACCTACCATGTCATTACCATCTCGTGAACTTAATTGTACCTTATTATCTTTTCCCATTTTTCAATAAACGTTATAGCCACTTTCTTACGTACATACTTAGGAAAAACATAAAGTTCCTTACCATATAACTTACTTATCTTTCATAACCTAATCCGGCCCTTTACGGAGGGACGCCTATACTACCCGGCCCAAACTGGGACGCGATAAGGTCACATAGTCTGCCCATACATGGTATCTCGCCCGACCCATTACCCATTTCTGGGACGATAATGTCATATAGTCTGCCCGTAAAGGTATACTGCCCGGCCCATTTCTGGGATGATAATGTCATATAGTCTGCCCGTAAAGGTATACTGCCCGGCCCATTTCTGGGACGATAATGTCATATAGTCTGCCCGTAAAGGTATACTGCCCGGCCCATTTCTGGGACGATAATGTCATATAGTTCGCCATAAAGGTATACCGCCTGCCCATTTCTGGGACGATAATGTCATATAGTCTGCCCGTAAAGGTATACTGCCCGGCCCATTTCTGGGATGATAATGTCATATAGTCTGCCCATAAAGGTATACTGCCCGGCCCATTTCTGGGACGATAATGTCATATAGTCCGCTCAGAAGGTATACCGCCTACCAATTGCGGGACGATAATGTCATAGAGAATCCGGGAATTTAACCCAACGTACCACACACCTCTACTCCTTAAGAAGGACTCTTTTTCAAATAAAACTTCCAAGACACTAACAACCGTAGTATCAAGTCATCTCTACTTTTCAAGACAAGTCACATTACTTTTTTTTAGAAATACAATTACCGGCTTCTAAATTACGTGACTTCTTACTTAAAAACCTTAAGCAATTGGTACCTTTAAAACAAATTGCCCTTCTTTATTTCAAATCATTCCTTTGCTTACATTACTGAAGAAAACCATTCTTTTAATCTTCCATAAAGTTGTTATAACCAACTTCCCATAAAGCCGTTATAACTCTTTATGTCTTAAACAAATTCATTCCTTTTATAACCAAGAGACTTATACTTGGTGCGTTGTGAGTAAGTTATACTTATTTATAATGATCTTATTCAAGTAGCCATGATCTAGAAAATGTAATACAATTTTGTCTTATCTTAGCTTCTATGCAGATGGAGAATTCTACTTGTTTTAATATAATTTATCTAGATTACATTTTCCTTTATTAACGCTGCAATGGCTTGTTCGATACTTACTCTCATTCGTGCCGTGAATTAGCCAAGTCAACTCGACTCCAAATACTTCCTAACGACTCTTACCAACATCCCCCATAAGACTTGGTAAGGACTTAGGATTTCTTAGACGTAGCTTTTTCATAGAGTAAATCAACATAACTACCTCTTGACTTCTAAGAGTAGACGGAATCATGAAATACTACTACATGTATATTTCATACATAGAATCATGCCAAAGGAAGGAAGAGGTTCACATACCTCGCGACGATGGTCGACAAGTAGCAAAATGCTCCAAAGTACTTCAACCTTGAGCTATTCCATTCTTCAAGTAGGATACGCTATACTTAGTACTTCAACCTATCATGGTCACAATACGTCCATTAACCTCTTACTTCAAACGTAGAATATTCTAAGGGCTAAGTCGCCAAATTCTACGG
This sequence comes from Przewalskia tangutica, assembly GCA_029844215.1. Taxonomy (NCBI): domain Eukaryota; kingdom Viridiplantae; phylum Streptophyta; class Magnoliopsida; order Solanales; family Solanaceae; genus Przewalskia; species Przewalskia tangutica. The sequence continues at coordinate 1,113,006 of JAQGDG010000030.1, forward strand.
AAAATCTGACAAAGACCTCCTTTGTTTCTACTACTATGCCACCTTTTTCAAGGCCGAATACAATAACCAAACACGCCACATTTAAGGCCCAAACAATTCAATCAACAATAGGGGATTACACGCCTACTAGACGTGTAAAATTCCGCCCCACAATAGATAACAAACTAAAACAACTACTAGCCCATTTTCGGCCAACTTGAAGTACAACAATACCAAATCTTATCCAATTTCCATTTCAATCCAAATTGTTAGCATATCATGATATCAAGTCGCAATCGATTATAACTACTATAATCCTTAAGTAAGCAACATGCGACGATTTCTAATAAACGACCAATTAGTAATCCAACTTCAAGTGGCTAATATAACATTTCGGATTTAAGCTACAAGCAATCCATAATACTTATGAACTTCAACATATCAACTTCATGCTAGCAACATGTAAAGCTAACAACAACAATATATATATAATCTTGTAACACTATTAAGAGACAAGATTATACCTCGACGAATCTCAATCCAACTCCAACCAAGTCGCCTCCTTAGCAACTTAGAGCCTCTTCAAGATACTTCAATCCGCTACTTGAGACCCTTAGAACCATACCAACAATTTCCCTTCAAACTTCCAATCCAAAACCTAGAAAGCAACTAGGTTTTCACTTTGCGACTAATACGAAAACTATCTTTTTCCGAGATTTTCCTATTGAGATACACTTACAATACACTCATGAACCTTGGTTTAAAGTGTGGGGCTTAACGAACAAGAAACGAAATTTTTTCCTTCTTTCCCTATGTGAACCCGAGAGCTAAGCTCTTGATGTTCTTCAAGTTGTGTGAAATTTTGGCTAAGTGTTAAGCTTGTCTTGCACTACTAGTATTATATAGTGTAATGGAGGGTCAAGATATAAACAAATGGGTGGTTTGGATGAGGTCTTAACAAATATCAAGGCTAATGTGGACCCATTGACTTAGTCAATATTGTCAAGCTCACTACATTGCAAGACTTGTCTTCCTAACAAGGGTCAAATGACCCTTGTGTCCATGTTCAAATCGTCCAAGCTCACTTAAGGGGGTGACACATGTCGCCCTCCCATTCGTCACAATATTACGTTTTCCGACAATTTCATAATTCCGATAAATTCTTACAAGTCTCAAATCTTAACACTTGTGAGTTCTTACGCACGTTCTTAAAACATGTCCTGTAAATACGGGGTGTAACAGTTGATAAATGCCAAGGTGCTTTTGTAAAAGGAAGAAGCATGGTAGAAAATGTCTACATTGCCCAGGAACTCGTGAGAGGCTATAACAGAACTAGAATTTCCCCAAGATGTATGCTCATGATAGATCTCCGGAAAGCTTTTGATACAGTCTCCTGGAATTTCCTTGAATCGGTGCTAAAAGGTCTCAACTTCCCGGACAGATTTACAAGGTGGATTTTGGAATGTGTAAGCTCAACTTCTTTCTCACTTTCAATAAATGGAGAGTTACATGGCTTCTTTACGGGTAAACGCGGTCTGAGGCAAGGTGATCCTATGTCTCCCATGCTCTTTATCCTTTGCATTGAATACCTTTCCAGAATGATCAAGCTCAGAACTTCGGATAGATCCTTCTCCTTTCATCCGAAGTGCAAAAGTCTAGGCGTCTCACACCTTGCCTTTGCGGATGACCTTATGCTCTTTGCCAAAGGTGACCTTTCTTCTGTTGGTGTCCTTATGGATTGTCTTGATAGTTTAGAGGCGGCTTCTGGCCTAACACTAAACCCATCAAAATCATCCATCTACATTGCGGGAGTTCATGATTCTATCCGCGACTTGATTTTGGCTAGAGTTGGATGTTATACCCCGTATTTCCAGAGTATGTACGTGAGGACGTACGTAGAAAAGTTTGAACTTAAAGTAGACTTGGCCGAAAATATTTTGTGCACAACACCCGATTAGAGTCGTTTTTCGACGAAAAGTTTTACTAAGCTTGCGAGGGGAAAATTCCGGCTATGTCATTTATTATTTTTGCGAATTTTTCCGAGAGACGAAACATTTTGGACCAACGAGAGGGCGACACTTGTCACCCTCAAGTGGGCGTCCAAGTGGACGATGTGGTTCACGGTTTAGGCTTGTTTTGGGGCACAAAACATGGGCCATTGTTTGTGGAGTGATTTGAGGAGTAGGTTAGGGGGGCACTTGGGCAAATCTTGGCCCTCCACCTTGCCCCCACTTGGCTTGATCTTGTCCATTAGTTTCCCTATAAATACCCCCCCTAAGCTTGAAGACTTCTTCATCCAAAACTTCTAAGTCTTGAAAGCTCTCTTCCTCCCCCTTAGTGTAGTGTCTCGTCCAAGAGTCCCTCCCCCCCCCTTTGTGAGGACCCTTGGCCGAGAGCCCTCCCTTGGCCGAGAGTACCCCCCCTCCTAGTGGGGTTGGCCGAGGGGTACACCCCCCCTCCTTGTGGTGTTGTCTCGTATAAATACCCCCCTCTTGGTAGAAATACTCTCCAAAGTATTGTTACTATACCAAAATACCTTAGCCGTATACCTTGTAGTATTCCAAAGTTACCTCTATACGTAGAGCCCGGAAATACTACCTTATGTCCTTTTTGTCTCAAACCGAAACCCTAAGGGAAAACCTTCATAGTTGGTTGAAGTGTTAAGTAGAAGTTGCGTAGAACTTCTAAGGGTTGTTTGGAGCGGGTTGGAGTGCACGGAGTAGGAGCTAAACGTTGCTCAGGATCGACATTTAAACTTGGATAATTTTGGGCTTATCGAGGTAAATATCTTGTCTCCCTATTGTAATTGAGTTTACATACTATTGAAGTATAAGAATAAGTATAAGGTATATACAAGGAAAGTATATAAGAAGAGATTTGAACTGTACTTACATAGGACTGTATTTACAGTAGACTTGTGTAGTATTACTGTGAAGTAAAATTGTACACGTCCAGTTAGTCGTATAACCCCCCCCCCCTGGTTGGCTTGGTGGCCGGCTTCGATAGAGGAGGAGATTTACGCCGTTGCGGGGGGGGGAGGTGCTGCCGAATTTTCTGTAGAATATGGAACCGTGCGTTTAGATGTTAATAGACGTTTGTGGCCTATATAGGTGGAAGTACTACGAGTAGCGTATTCGACTTGAAGAGTGGAAAAGGCTAGCGGTTCTGATCGTGGAGCGTATTGCTAATTGTCGATAATCGTCGCGAGGTATGTGAACCTCTTCCTATCCTTTCTAGCATGATGTTTTGTAAACTATGTAGTACGGTGAGACGTCATACGTGCTAAATGAGTTTGGTTGGTTCAAAACATAGGGTGTTATAATAGCTTTATGGGAAGTTAGTTATAACGACTCTATGTAGGTAAAAGAATGGTTTATTTATTGTAGAAGTTAAGAGACTTGATCTTGAACGATAAGAGACTTGACTTAGTTTGACTTGTTATGCATTTTGTTAAAATGTTGTAAAAAACCTCATTCGCGAGTAATGAGTAGTTAGTTTTAAAAGAATAATGTTTTACTGATTTCGGAAATCAGAATGAGTATCGAACAAACCACAGCAGCGCTAATAAAGGGAAATGTATTGACTAATAAAGTATTATTAAAACCAGTAGAAACTTCCATCCGCATGAAGCTAAGATGAGATAAAATGATATTACATTTCCTAGATCATGGCTGCTTAATAAGATTGTTATGAACAAGAATAACCTACTCACTTATAAGGTTTATGCTTCTCAAATTGTTTTAAAGGAGAATTACATCTTTGAGTGATTAAAACTATGAACTACGAAACCTTTCGAAAATGAGAAACTTGAGTAATTGAAATTAGGCAAACCTGTACGTTTGGAAAAGAATGTTGTTACTTGATTTTACAAAGAGAAGTGTTTTGATTTACTTGAAAAGATAGTCACTATTTTTATATACTACGTATTGTGTGACTTTTGTGAAAGTAACGTATCTTTTAAAGAGTTAAGGTATGAAGTACTTTGGGGATAAAAACCCGATCTTGTTAATCATATAGTAGAAAGTACCTTATGTGAATAACTTGATTGTGTTGGTTTGTGATAGCCTTGTAATACTTTCTTGTTGATCTGATAAGTAAACATGCTAGGATGCTACGTGTGTTAGTATCTTGTGATGTTGTGTAAAGGGGTTTTCCCTCGATTGCGCTTAAGTTGTTTAACTATCAGCCGTTATGTTGGTATTGTACCACTCACCTTGATATAATCCCGGAGGTTGTCGCCTCCACGCGGGTAGACTCAGTAGTCTGTGTGACCTATGATTCGAGAATACCTCACGCGGTCCCGGTCGGCGCGAGCTACGAGCTCCGTGTTAGTGTGCGGCCTTTATGGTCATGCGGTCTATGTGGCCACGCGATCGCGAGTCCAGCGGATGCCGGGAGTAGCTACCGATGCGAGAATACCTCACGCGCCTATGAGGTTGGCCTATGCGAGTCAGCGGGAAGTTCCGGTGGCTAGACGCGCACATTAGATATCGTAGGCGAGTGGCCGCTTTGATCATGTGACGCCTAGACAGATCTCATGGTACGATTTATGACCACTGGTACGTGGGTTTTAGTAGTCGGCTATGTCTTCGCACTTACCTCAGACGGTTTTCTTATGACACGTGGGACCCGTGTTCATGTGTTCCTCGGTGCTTTTATATCATAGATCGCCGCAGAAGGAAGGTATTCCACGCATGATTGATGTTATGGGCGTGAGACCCATAGTGATATTTGAGTGATGACTTTGAGGCGTGAGTCCCCGACTTGACATGACCGCTATTTATTGTGAATCGTAGTTTGGTTATCATACATGTCTCTGCTTTATATAGACTACTATGATTTCATTTACAGATTTTTCACATACTTGGTACTGTTGTATTGCGGCCCTTCGGGCCGCGTTCATGCCGCAGTTGAGGTACACCCGCCGTTGATCCTCGCTCTAGATCACGGTCAGTTGGGAAGCTCCGTTTCTCGGAGGCTTATCTTGGTATAGTCCCCTATTGTAGGTTCTACATTCTGTGGTATGATGGGCCCCGTCCGCCGTTGTTGTCATATCATTCGTAGGTCTGTAGTAATCTGCAGGCGTGTGGTTGTAATGGGATGTAATCGTTTCGGATCTAAGTTTTTATATATATATGCCGAAAGGCAAACTTTTCTTGAGATAAACATGTGTTTCTTTGCATTATTTCATGTCAGGTTTTATGTTCACTGATTTTCTCGATGTATGACTACTTGGGTGCCGGGTAAGGCACGATCACGGGCCGAACGGGTCGTGACAAAAGTGGTATCGAGCGCTTAATCCTCTGGAAAGTGTCTACAGGCATCGTATCTAGTAGAGTCTTGATTATCGGTGTGTTGTGCACCACACCAATAATCGTGAGGCTATAGGATATTTAGGATTGGTTTCCATTCTTCTCACTCGAGATCGTGCCTTAGAGTCGGTTGTAAGTTGGACCCTCTAACGTATTTCTTTCCCTTACCGTTATGCCTCCGCGTAGGGCAAACCTGGGCCCAGGAGGGCGGGGCAGCCGAGGGAGCTGCGAGTAGAGTACAGAGGGTTACGAGGGCACAGGCCCAATCATCACCTAGGGTGGTGCGTCATTCGGGGAGTTTGGCGACGCCGCCACCCCAGCAGGTTTAGCACGGCGCAGCCTCCTATCGCGCCATGATATTTGAACCTTCGCCCACGGCGGGGAACAGAGAAGATAGATTGCAAATAGGCGACCCTGTTACTAGCTATGGATTTAGCAACCAGAGAATATATAGTGTATAGACTTATCACGGGTCATGATGACTATCTAAGAGAGGGTGGTGCAAGAATAGCTCGTCAGTTAGGCTTGAGCATGGCTCACAGACAAAGCTTATGCGCAGCAGGCCGAGGAAACGTAGGGATCGACGGGTTAACCAAGATCAGCAGAAGAGGGCCAGATCGGCAGGGCCCTTGGGTAACTTTCGAGGCAAATCGCCTCAGCAGCAGACTGGATACACACCTCCGCCAGTGCAGAGTGGTCCTCCATGGATTTCAGGACGTTTGGGGTATGCCGGAGTTGGTCAGAGCTCCAGGGCTTCCGGTTCACAGTATGACAGGCGTCATCCCGGGGAATGTCGTCTTTTTGTTGGTACTTGTCAGACTGCGGCCGTGGGCAGTGTCGAAAGGGTGTCCTAGTAGGAGGACATAGCCTTCAGGATCGGTGGGTAGTTCGTCACCTTCCTTAGCTATGCGCCCAACAGGGTAGGATTGATTAGAACGACAGAGGGGAGTGAAGCTGTAGATACAGGTAGATCCTTAACCCTCTAGAGATGAGTATACCTTAAAAGTTATGTTAATTGTGATTAGAAATCATGGTTAGTAAACCGGGTAAGGTTGGGGATAAGAAAAGTGAGCCTTAGAGTGTTATATGTGAGACCTTAGAGGTAAGGCCATCTCGAGTAAAGATGTATTTTTTTTTTGTGTTTGACCCTTATCGGAGTGCATAGTACACGTGAGCTATGTTGTGGGATAAGTCCCTGGGTAGTGTGAATGAAAGAGGGTAGTTGAGCTAAGAAGACCGCTAGGTTTTCGTAACGTGATTAGTGAGATTACTCCTTCGGGGAGCTAGTGTTTTGCGCGTTGCCGGGTCGGGTTGAGGCCATGTTGCGGGTCAACCCGCGGCCTGTATGGTGATGGGGTCAGTTTGTGGTGGTCCCGCCTTGTGGTAGGGTCACGAGGGTGTTAGGCCCAAGTTTAGTTAACGACAGACGAAGTTCGTGGATGCGTTCGACCATGGTCGGGCGATGGGGCAGCCCATCGTGTTTTTCGGAGACCGTTTACTCGGCGATGTTGATATATCGAAGGTTGTAAGCGCTGCAGGCGCCTACCTTCACCTTATGACAGTGGAGCCCGTGTTACTACCGCTTTCTTTTAGAGGTTTTTACCAGCAGGTTAAGAACTCGGTAAGTCTCGATCGCATTCGCCACCGGGCGGTGTTTGATTTCGCGGTAGTTGTGAGGATTGTTGTCTCCTGTTGAGGGAGTGTTTTATAGTTACCATTTCAGTTTTCGAATGTCGCCTTATGAAGCCTTAGGGGGCGGAAGTGTAAGTTGCCGGTCGATTGGTTCGATGAGTGGCAAGGTTCAGATATTTGGTTCATACTTGTTTCGGCAGGTTATGGATAGGGTGAAGCTTATCCAGGAGAGGTTATTGGCAGCTCAGAGTCAACAGAAGTCGTGCGGATAATCGACGTCGACACTTAAAGTTCAGGTTGACGGTCGGTATTTGAAGGTGCCACCGCTAGGTGTGACGAGTTTTGGGAAACCAAGCGAATAAATGTGGTAAGTTATGAGAAAGAGTTCGAGTGTTCGAGAAGGGTACGGCACGTAAGGGAAGAAGCGAGCATGTATGCCGAGCATAGATGTGATCATTTCTTTGTAAGGAGAAGGTGCGCGAAGTATATTTTAGACCTCGGGTAAGGGCTTTTGTGATGTTAGAGGTGTTTCCTCGTGGACTTGGATGTAAGTATTTGCGCAGGTGTTTCTGTGGCCAGGGTGGCAGGATTGTTCTCGTAAGTATAGTAGTGAAGACTATATCGCGCGCGCGTTGTTTTGAGACTTAGAAGGAACATTCGGGACGAATGTTTCTAAGGAGGGGAGAATGTTATACCCCGTATTTCCAGAGTATGTACGTGAGGACGTACGTAGAAAAGTTTGAACTTAAAGTAGACTTGGCCGAAAATATTTTGTGAACAACACCCGATTAGAGTCGTTTTCGGCGAAACGCTTTACTGTTTCTGCGAGGAAAATTCCGCTATGTCATTTATTATTTTTGCGAATTTTTCCGAGACGAAACATTTTGGACCAACGAGAGGCGACACTTGTCACCTCGTGGGCGCCAGTGGACGATGTGGTTCACGGTTTGGGCTTGTTTTGGGGCACAAAACATGGGCCATTGTTTGTGGAGTGATTTGAGGAGTAGGTTGTGGCACTTGGGCAAATCTTGGCCTCCACCTTGCCCCACTTGGCTTGATCTTGTCCATTAGTTTTCCTATAAATACCCCTAAGCTTGAAGACTTCTTCATCCAAAACTTCTAAGTCTTGAAAGCTCTCTTCCTCCCCCTTAGTGTAGTGTCTCGTCCAAGAGTCCCTCCCCTGTGAGGCCCCTCGCCGAGAGTTTCCGCCTCCTAGTGGGGTTGGCCGAGGTACACCCCTCCGTGGTGTTGTCTCGTATAAATACCCCCCCCCTTTTGGTAGAAATACTCTCCAAAGTATTGTTACTATACCAAAATACCTTAGCCGTATACCTTGTAGTATTCCAAAGTTACCTCTATACGTAGAGCCCGGAAATACTACCTTATGTCCTTTTGTCTCAAACCGAAACCCTAAGGAAAACCTTCAGTTGGTTGAAGTGTTAAGTAGAAGTTGCGTAGAACTTCTAAGGGTTGTTTGGAGCGGGTTGGAGTGCACGAGTAGATCTAAACGTTGCTCAGATCGACATTTAAACTTGGATAATTTTGGGCTTATCGAGGTAAATATCTTGTCTCCTATTGTAATTGAGTTTACATACTATTGAAGTATAAGAATAAGTATAAGGTATATACAAGGAAAGTATATAAGAGATTTGAATCAGATTTACATAGGATCAGATTTACTGATGAACTTGTGTAGTATTATCGTGAAGTAAAATTGTACACGCCCGCTAGACGTATAACCCCGGGTTGGCTTGGTGGCCGACTTCGATAGAGGAGAGATTTACGCGATGTGCGAGGTCGCCAATTTTCTGTAGACTATGGAACCGGGCGTTTCGATGTTAATAGACGTTGGTGGCCTATATAGGGGGAAGTACTAAGAGTAGCGATTCGACTCAAGAGTGGAAAAGGCTAGCGTGGTTACGATCGTGAGCGACGCTAATTGTCGATAATCGTCGCGAGGTATGTGAACCTCTTCCTATCCTTTCTAGCATGATGTTTTGTAAACTATGTAGTACGGTAGACGTACATGCGCTAAATGAGTTTGGTTGGTTCAAAACATAGGGTGTTATAATAGCTTTATGGGAAGTTAGTTATAACGACTCTATGTAGGTAAAAGAATGGTTTATTTATTGTAGAAGTTAAGAGACTTGATCTTGAAAGATAAGAGACTTGACTTAGTTTGACTTGTTATGCATTTTGTTAAAATGTTGTAAAAAACCTCATTCGCGAGTAATGAGTAGTTGGTTTTAAAAGAATAATGTTTTACTGATTTCGGAAATCAGAATGAGTATCGAACAAACCACAAAGCCGCTTAATAAAGGAAATGTATTGACTAATAAAGTATTATTAAAACCGAGAAACTTCCATCCGCATGAAGCTAAGATGAGATAAAATGATATTACATTTCCTAGATCATGGCTGCTGTAATAAGATTGTTATGAACAAGAATAACCTACTCACTTATAAGGTTTATGCTTCTCAAATTGTTTTAAAGGAGAATTACATCTTTGAGTGATTAAAACTATGAACTACGAAACCTTTCGAAAATGAGAAACTTGAGTAATTGAAATTAGGCAAACCTGTACGGTTGGAAAAGAATGTTGTTACTTGATTTTACAAAGAGAAGTGTTTTGATTTACTTCAAAAGATAGTCACTCTATTTTTATATACTACGGGTATTGTGTGACTTTTGTGAAAGTAACGTATCTTTTAAAGAGTTAAGGTATGAAGTACTTTGGGGATAAAAACCCGATCTTGTTAATCATATAGTAGAAAGTACCTTGTGTGAATAACTTGATTGTGTTGGTTTGTGATAGCCTTGTAATACTTTCTTGTTGATCTGATAAGTAAACATGCTAGGATGCTACGTGTGTTAGTATCTTGTGATGTTGTGTAAAGGGGTTTTCCCTCGATTGCGCTTAAGTTGTTTAACTATCACCGTTATGTTGGTATTGTACCACTCACCTTGACATAATCCCGAGGTTGTCGCCTCACGCGGGTAGACTCAGCGTCCTGTGTGACCTATGATTCGAGAATACCTCATGCGGGTCCCGGGGCCTATGCGAGCTACGAGCTCCGTGTTAGTGTGCGCCTTTATGGTCACGCGGTCTATGTGGTCATGCGGATCGCGAGTCCAGCGGATGCGGGAGTAGCTACCTCGACGCGGGAATACCTCATGCGGGCTATGAGGTTGGCCTACGCGAGTCGGGAAGTTCTGTGGCTAGACGCGGCATTAGATATCATCGCGCGAGTGGCCGCCTTTGATCATGTGGCGGCAGACAGATCTCATGGTACGCTTATGACCTATTGGTACTGTGGGTTTTAGTAGTCACTATGCCTTCGTACTTACCCCGCACGGTTTTCTTATGACACGTGGGACCCGTGTTCATGTGTGTTCCTTGGTGCTTATATCATAGATCGCGGTGAGCGAAGGTATTCCACGCATGATTGATGTTATGGGCGTGAGACCCATAGTGATATTTGAGTGATGACTTTGAGGCGTGAGTCCACGACTTGACATGATCGCTATTTATCAGAATCGTAGTTTGGTTATCATACATGTCTCCTGTTTTATATAGACTACTATGATTTCATTTACGTGATTTTTCGCCACATACTTGGTACTGTTGTAATCGACTTCTTCGGGGCTGCGTTCATGCCGCAAGTTGAGGTACACCGCCGTTGATCCTCGCCTTAGGATCACGCTTCAGCGTTGGGAAGCTCCGTTTCTCCGAGGCTTATCTTCGCATAGTCCCCGTTGTTGTATGCTTACATTCTGGGGTATGACGGCCCCGTCGTTGTTGTCATATCATTCGTAGAGGTCCGTAGTAATCTGACAGGCGGTGGTTGTAATGGGATGTAATCGTCGGATCTAAGTTTTTATATATATATATGCCGAAAGGCAAACTTTTCTTCGATAAACATGTGTTTCATTTGCATTATTTCATGTTGGTTTTATGTTCGCTAATTTTCTCTCGATGTATGACTACTTGGGTGCCGGGTAAGGCACTACCACGCCCCGAACGGTCGTGATATCGATGCCCTTCGTGAGTCTTCCGTGAGATACTTAGGTGTCCCTTTGTCTCCTATCTCTGCTCTGTGGATCAGTTTGCCCTTTCACTAGTGTAATCTCTGGTTACATTCAGAAATGGGGCATCACTCGCTCTCTTACGGGTAAATTAGAGCTCATCAGTCGGTAGTTCGGGGTTGAGAGCTTTTGGTTCCGTGCTCACCCATTAGCTCTTCCGTGCTCAACAAGGTCCGCTTTGCTTGCATCCGTTCTTATGGGCAAGCCGCCAGAGTTGCTGGGATGAAATTTGTGTGCCTCAACTGGCGGAGGCCTTGGCCTCATGGATATCAAGGTATGGAATCACGCCTACTCTCTCATTCCATCCGCAAGCCCATTCTAAGGCGGATACACTTTGGGTCCAATGGATCAATAGACACTACCTAAGGAATCAATCCATTTGGGAGTATGAAATGCGCTCTAGAGATTCTCCTCTATTCAAAAGGCTTTGTTGCATTCGTGACACTTTCTTAAGCATCTTTGAGAATATAGGTAACACTATTATTGGCTTGGAAAAGTGTTGTATAAATGAAAGATTTGATTCGGGTCTTGTGTACAATGTCTTATGACACCAAGAGAGCACAAGCTTTGGATGTCGCAAATTTGGAAAGGATTTATTCCTCCTAAATTCTCATTCACGGTTTGGCTCACTTGTAGAAAGCGTCTTGCTACCAAAGATACTCTCTCCTTCCTCAACTTAGAAGACAAATCTTGTGTTTTCTGCAAGAGTGCCAACGAGACTAGATCTCACCTCTTCTTTTCATGCCCTTTCACTCACAAGATTTTGAAGTACACAAAAGAATGGTTGGGTATTACAAGGGAAATGTCAACTATTGAAAGTGCGCTCAAATGGATCAAGAAAGAACATCATGGGACTAGCATCCGCTCCAAAGCCATCCTACTAGCTTTTTGCTTAGTGGTATATGAGATTTGGAGAGCAAGGAATGAAATACTATTTGCTGACACTAAAACAACAGTGGTGGAAGTGGTAGCAAAAGTACAAACAACAACTTACAGAATTCTGTACGATTTAATCCCATCTTGTAAACATCACCTCTGAGTGATCACCCCTTCCCTCCTTCATTTCTAGTTTTTTACGTTGAGGATTGAGAACCCTCAATGATTGATTGTAAGATTTCAGTTTATTCTTATTTATAATATTACCATTTACCTGGAAAAAAAAAGTTGTGAACCTAGAAAGTGTAAAACGAACTGGTTATATCTTAGCTTCTATGCAGATGGAAAATTCTACTCATTTCAATATAATAGATTGTCGATTTCTTTTTTATTAACGCTACAATGGCTTGTTCGATACACTTTTCTCATTAGTACGGTAACTAAAAAGATCAATTCGACTCCAACATTTACTAAAATCTCTTACCAACATCTCCATAAGACTTGGTAAGGACTTATGAATAATTTAGACATGTCTTTAGCATAGAATCAATAACAAGAATACTCCTTAACTTCTAAGAGTAGAAAAACTTTTGAAACAATACCACAGTTATGGTTCACACGACGAACATGCCAAAAGAGAAAAGGAAGAGGTTCACATACCTCATTGACGACTAACCAACACGACAAGTAGAATACGCCCCGAATATGTACTTCAACCTTATCGGCTATTCCACACGCCAAGTAGAATATGCCACTAGTAGTACTTCAACCTATAATAATACTTCTATCAACTTCATACACACTAGTATAAGACTTATACCAAGTAATGGTTCTCTTATTCTACGGAAATTTGGGCAGCACTTCCCCCATTTATACGTACTTTTCCACCTTTTCCAAGGCCCAAATTCAACAACAATCAAGCCTCATTTAAGGCACAACCAACGATTAACCAAAGGGGATTACACACCTACTTGACGTGTAAAATTCAGCCCCTTAATCTACCAAAACAGTCCATAAAAATCAGTCCAATATCCAACAACAATAAGGGTACAAAGTGAAGCCTTTCCACACCCTTAATCTCTTATGACTTCCATTAACAATTACCACATTAATCATGCAAATAGGTGGCTGATTTTCCAGAAGCCTAACACCACAAAATAGTCCATAAGAACTGCATAATAACGTCCAACAATTTTATAGATTCCACGGCCAACAACTACAATTCAATAACTCTTTCCTTAATCATTTTTATTCCAATTCAAGTTCCAAAACTTCTATATAAGTTATATAAACTTATTAACAACAATATTACTCCATTATAACATGCGACAAGTGTAACTAACCACAACAATAACCAACGAATCCAATGTCGCCCAAAATGCCCAATTCGGCCAACACCATTAAAAATGGCTCAAATACTTTTTATCCTTCATTATTTTTAGCACAAGCTCATCTATACATATCAACAATAAGTAATATCCAATTACTTTAAAATAAGAAGAACCATTACCTTATTTTTAGCCCAAAATCGCTTAAAACAGTCCGGGAAGATTGGCAGCTTTTATTTCGCTCCACTTCTTCAAGTTTCAATCACATATATGTATCATCTACAACCTTACACTCATCTTCCATTCACGTTCACCTCCAAAAAGTCTACCAACAAGCCTAGGGTTTCACCCTCATTATCGGCCAAAGGAGATTATTGGTGTATTATCTTGGCTTAACACTTGGTTAGGGTTCTTGATCTTGTATTAGTGAACTAAGCTTGGAAGATTATAAATCTTGGTATTCAAAGACCCCTATGGCCGAGAGCAACATTGAGAGGAAGAGAGAGATATTATTTCTTGAAAATGACTAAGTGTGGGAAGTCTTGCAAGCTAATCCATATATATATAAATATCTATCCAAGTGTATGGACAAGTGGAGTGGGACCCACTTGTCTCCAAAATATCTAAAGTGATGAAGTCTTTCAAGACAAGTGGAGGGGTGACACGTGTCGCCCTCATATTGGTCCAAAATTATTTCTTCACAAAAACATTTTATACTTGGCCAAAATATCTAAAAATCTTGTGGGTCCCAAAAAATCGTAAAATTTCATGTGAGCCCCCCATGACCAAATCCGAGACTTAAAAACCCAAAACTTCAATATACTATAATAATTCCATATACCAAATTTGAGAATCAAATTTCAAGTTATAAACTTTTTTCTTCACAAATTTTCCGGAATTTCATTAAGAAAAAGTAATTATTCTTTCCTTCCAAAATTCAAATCTTAAATCCTTAATCACGTTCTCAATTAGTAGCCCTGGTATTACGGGGTGTAACACCAAGATCGGTCCATGCTCCAGCAACAACAAGAGTTCAAGTGTTATAGTTTGCAACATAACACTTTTCTACACCTTAATTCCTTTAGGACATATATCTGCAATTACAACAATGTACATGTATCTTTATAACTAAATTTCCAGCATTCTAACTTAACAAAACAGTCCCTAAACACGATACAACAATGCCCACAATTTCATGGATGTCTCGGCCACAAACCACATCCCATAGCTCTTCTCATAATTCCTTAAAATCCAATTTATACTTCAACACTTTCATATAAACAATTATAACTTTAAATATCAAGATTTCCTTTAATTTTAACATGCAACCAATGACCCTGATAACAACAACAACAATTCAACCCAATGTATACAAAACAGCCCCGAATCGGTAAAGACACTCCAATCGGCTCAACTACAACACCAATACAATCACATGCATTTTCTTACTTCCATTTTTTCTTAACACAAGTTCATCTCTTAACTACAACATCATGTAACTTCCAATTACTCTAATAAGAAGAAGTAATCTTACCTTCAATTTGCTAAAGCAGTCCCTATTAATCTCGGCACCCACTGCTCCATTTTCACAATTTCTTCAACTTTTAATGACATGCATGCATTCTTTAAAAGTTTGGAACCATCTTACTTACATGTTTTTCTTCCAAAATCGTTCATCTCCAAAACTAAAGTGTTTGGGGAAGATTCGGTCCAATTTACTGAAACAGTGGCGGTGGTGAGTTGTTTACCATGGCTTAGAACTTAGTAGAGAAGTTTAATCTTGGAAGAGAGATGTGTTTTAGTCTTAAACTTGGCTATAACAATGGAGGGAAAATCGGCTGGAGAGACGGAGAGAGGGATATGGAAAGATGGAGTGACTTTGAACTAAAGTGAATTGCAATGAATGGACATGGGTATATGTCAAATCTGAAAATTGGTAATGACGCCCGTACGTGGCGTGGCACAAGTCCCCCAACATTTTGACCACTTATTTTTATACTCTTCACTAAAATTAATCCCACAATTAATTAATCCTCCAATACCACTTCATTTTAAAATCTGAAAATTTCTAAATGTCCTAATTCTTGATGACAACATTTTATAATACAACACTAGTCCACAACCCCATTGAAAATATACAACTACAAGTATTAATTTTCATCATCACATTCGTTGTATCCAAAATTATTCCGTATTAGCATATGTAATTCTATTTTTCTTCCAACACTCGAATCTTATTTCCTTAATTACGTTCTCAATTTATTGTCCATATATTACGAGGTGTAACAGTATTCCCCCCTTAGAAACATTCGTCCTCGAATGTTCATAATAGGTCTTATGCTATAAGAATTTCGGCCTAGTCTCCTTTATAACTACACTTACCAACCTATACTGAGCAAACCATAGATGTCTCACAGGGCCACAATATATCACATATATTATTTACCAATCAACAAAGTCAAGTAAGGAATTTCACTAACTTGAACTAATTCTAGGCAACTAATGTAACCTCATACTTACAGTACCTAAGCTTTGTAATATTGCAGTACTAGGTAGTCTTCTACAATGCTATTGTCACACTAATTCATCTGAACAGGAAATAGATTCTCATGGATTAATTCAGATTATTATCTAGAACTGAAAGCACATATCAATCTATGTTTACTTAATAGACTCAAGTTCAGGCCAATTACATGTACAATTCTACATATAAAATACACACATAGTGACCCCTTTTAAATTCTAATATTCAGTAATCTTGTGTGAAGCTGTCATTATTTAGTCAACTGTTTAAACAGGAAGTTAATAGGTTAATGTATTCATACCTAGGTCTGTATTACATCTTATACATTCTTCAGTTTCAAAGAGTAGGCAAGGAAAATGAAGAGTTCTGACATCTAGTTTAGAGTCATATAAGAATTCATAGTTATTAGAGCAATAACCAAATTAGTACAAATAATCATGCTTCAACCGTTTTATTGCCTTGTGACTGGTTTAAATCAAGTTCCCAATTTTTTTTTCTAACTTCATAGTCTTATAATTAGTGTTTGAACCATCTAACAGAAAATGAGGTTCAGACAACATAGGATTTAGACCAAAACAACCAAGCATACCAATGACACAAGGAAACTTGCCTAATATATGTACATAAGATGATAGATACAACTCCTAAGTTCTTCCAACATCCTTGTTAAGGTTACTTCTATAGCATTCTAATCCCTGCCCCTCATTTAATCTCAACAGGTATACAAAACAAATATCATATAGGAAAACCAAAACAGTAAACCAACATGCTCTATATCAGAATTCAAATCTCTAAATTAGGGTAACACATTTAAATAGGAAACTACAAGAACCATACCATCCACAAATAAACCAAGTATTAAAACTAGGATGGTCACCTCCTAGGAACGCATGTGATATTTAAACAAGGTATTACCAGAAACATACCAAAAAACACCTACCAAATATCATACTATCACAGATATATAGTGTCACGCCCTGAACCCCCAGGCCCGCGACTGGTGCCCTACCTGGGCACCCTTTTATTCATACAACACAATAAACCGTGGAAGATAAATAACACTTATTTCCCTTTTTTTTTCTTTAAACAAAGGAAAAGCGGGTAAGGCTGCCATAATGTAAACCACCCGAAAGGGGCCACACTGTTCAACAATGTAAATACAACTCTAGCCAGTCCAACCCACATATGAATACAGACCTCTAAGATTTTGGACAAATATTATGACGGGACAAGGCCCCGCCGTACCTCTAAATGTACCTAGCCATAATGACAAGCTCCGGAACATTGGAGCTATCCCAAAATGCTGAACAAGGATCCTAAGCTCACGGATCCACAACTGAGTACCTAGTGTTATACCCCGTATTTCCAGAGTATGTACGTGAGGACGTACGTAGAAAAGTTTGAACTTTAAGTAGGCATGGACGAAAATATTTTTGTGCACAACACCCGATTAGAATCGTTTTTCGACGAAACGTTTTACAAAACTTGCGAAGGGAAAATTCCGGCTATGTCATTTTTAATTTTTGCGGATTTTTCCGAGAGACGAAATGTTTTGGACCAACGAGAGGGCGACACTTGTCACCCTCAAGTTGGTGGAGTGTGGGACGGCAACTTGGACGATTTGGAGTCAAGGGTTGGTAGGATATTTTGTAGATATTTTGTGTGGAAGATGAGCAAGTGGGACCCACACACACTTGTCCAAATCTTGACCCTACACTTGCCTACTACTTGGCATGATCTTGGCCCTTGGTTTCCCTATAAATACCCCCCCCCCTTTGTGAAGAGTTCTTCATACACTCCTCACTTCCTTAGTCTTGAAAGTCCCTCCCCCATTTCGTGAGGCCCCTTTGGCCGAGAGTTGTCACCTCCCCCTCCTTGTGGTGTGGCCGAGACACACCCCTCCTAGTGGTGCTAAGCGAGGTACCCCCTGCCTAGTTGTTCTCGAAAAATACACCCACCGGTAGAAAATACTTCCAAGTATTGTTACTATACCAAAATACCTTTGCCATAAACCTTGTAGTATTCCAAAGATACCTCTATACGAAGATCCCGGAAATACTACATTATGTCCATTTTGTCTCAAAACGAAACCCTAAGGAAATCTTCATAGGTTGAAGTATATTGTAGAAGTTGCGTAGAACTTCTAAGGGTTGTTTGGAGCGGGTTGGAGCGCCCAGAGTAGGAGCTAAACGTTGCTCAGGACCGACATTTAACTTGGATAATTATGGGCTTACCGAGGTAATTATCTTGTCTCCCTATTGTAATTGAGTTTACATACTATTGAAGTATAAGAATTAAGTATAAGTTATATACAAGGAAGGTATATAAGAAGGGAATTGAATCAGATTACATGGGGTATCAGACATGAGACTTGTGAAGTTTGACGGTAGGGAAGGGCGCCAAATTTTTGTCACGACTGCCCGGCCCGTGACTGGTGCCTTACCCCGGGCACCCTAGCGATACAACATCAGAGTAATCAGCGGAACATAAAACACATACATGAAACAAATGAAGTACAAAACAGTAATCTGAGGAAAACTTGCCTTTCGGCATATATACATATAACAACTCTTACCAATGAACAGTTTAATCCTTTTTACAAACCCTTCCCACAACAGTACTACAGACCTCTAAGAAATGATACGACAACAATGGCGGGACAGGGCCCCGCCATACCCCTGAATGTAAATACCTACAACGACAGGGGACTATACCAAGATAAGCCTCCGGAGAAACGGAGCTTTCCCAAACGCTGAACTGTGACCCTAAGAGCGAGGATCAACGACTGGTGTACCTTTACCTGCGGCATGAACGCAGCCCCCCGAAGGAGGTCAGTACAACAGGTACCAAGTATGTGAAACTGAAAATACTGTAAATGAAATCATAGTAGTCTATATAAAGCAGGAGACATGTATGATAACCAAACTACAGTTCACAATAAATAAGCAGTCATGTCAAGTCAGGGACTCACGCCCTCAAAGTCATCACAATAGAACCGTACGGGGTAAGTACGAAGGCATAGCCGACTACTAAGACCCACGCATTCTAAAAATGTCATAAAGCGTATCACGATGTCTTTCTAGACCGCACCATATGATCGGCCGCCACTCGCGCAGTATCAATGCGCGTCTATCCCTGGAACTACCGCAGCTCCGCATAGGTCACCCACAGACCCGCATGAGGTATTCCTCGAATCATGGTCCTGCATCACCGAGGTATACCCCGCGTCGAGGCGCTTAACCCGGTATCCGCTAGGCTCCCGCAACCCGCATAGTCTCAAAAGACCGCATAGTCTCAGCACCGCGTAGGAATCCCCGCATCGTGCTAAACACCGAATGATCAATCACGAGTTACCGCGACCGCATAGTCACAAGGACTGCATAGGCCGTATAGACCCGCATCAAGGGTGGCAAGCCCTCGGTATAATAAGTCAAAGGGGTATGTGATACAATAATAGTATAACGAGCTTAACGTTTAACAACGTAAGCACAACAAGAATGACCCCCTTACATCACGATCACACAAGATACTAACACACGTAGCATCCTAACATGTTTACTTATCACACCAACAAGAAAGTATTTACAAGGCTATCTCAAACCAACACAATCAAGTTATTCACACAAGGTACTTTATGCTAACAAGTTCGGGTATCTATCCCCAAAGTACTTCATACATTAAATCTTTTAAAAGATCTGTTGCTTTCACATAAGTCACACAATACCCGTAGTATAAAATAGAGTGACTGTCTTTTTAAGTAAACCAAAACACTTACCTTTGTAAAATCAAGTAACAACATTATTTTCCAAACGTCCAAGTTTGCCTAATTTCAAATGTTCACGTTTTCTTATTTTAGAAAGGTTTCGTAGTTCATAGCCTTATTCATTTAAGAATATAATTCTCTTTTAAACCATCTGAGAAACATAAGCCTTATATGTGAGTAGGATATTCTTGTTTATAACAATCTTATTACGGCAGCCATGATCTAGGAAATATCATTTTGTCTCATCTTAGCTTCTATGCAGATGGAAGTTTCTACTGGTTTTATTAATACTTCATTAATCAAAACATTTCCTTTTATTAACGCTGCAGTGGTTTGTCGATACACATTCTGATTTCCGAAATCAGTAAAACATTATCCCTTTTAAAAAAAATCAAGTACTCATTACTCACGAATGAGGTTTCACACAAAATTCATATAATTATTTAAGTTAAGTCTCTTATCTTACAAGATTAAGTCTCTTAACTTCTAAAATAATTAAAATCATTCGTTTTATCTTTCTTAAGCCGTTATACCTAACTTCCCATAAAGCTAGTATAACTCTTAAGCTTTTAAAACCAAGTATACTCTTCTTTTAAAAACAGTTCTTAATTCTCTTGAACTACTTCAAGATTATTATTATTCGGGCTTAAGTCAAAAGACATTGCCGTACAACTACGTTCAATTAACACACGTACGTCTACCGTACTACATAGTTATACACACATCATGCTAGAAGAGATAGGAAGAGGTTCACATACCTCGCGACGATTATCGACTATTAGCAAATCGCTCCACGGCTATAACCCGGCTAGCCTGGTCCACCTTCTCAAGTAGCACATGCTACTCGCAGAACATTCAACCTATATAGGTTACACAAGTCTATCAAAGTCTAGACTACACAAGTCTCATCTGAATACGCCTATGTAATTACAGTTCAGTTCTCTTCTTTAAATTCAGGCTTAAGTCCAAGGACATTGCCACAACACTAAGTTCAGTACTATATATAGTATACTTCAACTATATATTCTAACAACATGTAATCTCCAATTACAATAGGGGGACAAGATAATTACCTCGATAAGCCCATAATTATCCAAGTAGAGATGTCGATCCTGGGCAACGTTTAGCTCCAACTCCGAGCGCTCCGACCCGCTCTAAACCACCCTTAGAAGTTCTAACCAACTTCTACACAATACTCCAACGGACTATGGAGATTTTCCTAGGGTTTCGGTTTTGTGACTGACGGGAAGTATAATAGTATTTCTGGGCTTTTTGTATAGGTATAACCTTAGAATACAACAAGGTATATGGCTAAGGTAATTTGGGCATTATAACAATACTTTGGAGAGTATTTCTACACCACAAAAGGGGGGGGGGGTAATATACCAAAACACTAGGCTAGGGGGGGGGGTACACACGCGGCGAGCACCCCTAGAGTGGGTGCTCTCGCCACAGCGGGAGGCCCTCGCCGAACTCAACACAAGGGAGGAGAAGGAGAGCTTTCAAGACTTAGGCAAATTTGTGGATGAATTAGTCTTCAAAGTGGGTATTTATAGTCAAGTGAAGGCCAACCAATGGCCAAGATCTTGCCAAGTGCAAGGCAAGTGTAGGGCCAAGATTCACCCATGTGTCCTTGACCAACTAACACACAAAAAAATATCCTACCAACTCCCCTTGACCAACAAGGCCAATCGTCCAACCCACCCTTTACCGCCCATTCACGTCCGTCAATGAGAGGGTACCAAGTGGCGCCCTCTTGTTGGCCCAACACGTTTCGTCTCTCAGAAAAATCCGAAAAAATTAAAAATGACATAGCCGGAAATTCCCCTACGAAAGTTGTGGAAACGCTTTCGAAAAACGACTGACATCGCGTGTTGTGCACAAAAAATAAAACGGCCAAGCTTATTATCAAGTTCGAATTTCCTACGTCGTCCTCGCGTGCATACTGCGGAAATACGGTATAACATTCTCCTCCTTAGAAACATTCGTCCCAATGTTCCTTCTAAGTCTCAAACAACGCGCCAAGATAGTCTTCACTACTATACCTACGAGAATCAATCCTGCCACACCTGGCCACAGAAACAACTTGCGCAAAATGCTTACATCCAAGTCCACGAGGAAACACCTCTAACATCACCAAAATGATACCACTTTTGTCACTTTGTCGCGAGCCTTGCTCCGACGACCCAACAAATGGTACCGGGCTGCTTGCGATCCCCGAGGTCGCCAGACGCTCAACTCTTACCACATTTACATCGCCGCTTCCAAAACTCGGGGTTACTATCTCCAACCTGGTCATCATTAACTGGGAACACTCTGGATAGATCTTCGATACTTCCCGAACATAACAATACGAAGATCGACATACCGCTTCCTAAGTCGGACGGCAATGCTAACATATAGGCAACCCGCCTATTCTTCACATGAACTCAAAAGGCCCAAAGTAACTCGCTAAGTTCCTCTGCTCCCAAAACTCGTCACACCCAACCGGTGGTACTTTCAAGAAGATCGACCAGAACTTGAACTTTAAGCCGCCGCCGATTATCCGCACGATTCCTCCGAGCTGCCGAACCTCTTCTAGACAAGCTTCCCCATCCACACTCTGGAACAAGCCTGAACCAACTATCTGAACCTTGCCAACATCGAACCAATCGACCGGCAACTTTACACTTCCGCCCCTACAAGGCTTCAAAAGGTGACATCCGAACACTGAAATGGTAGCTTAAACACTTCTCTCTACAGGAGACAACAATCCCCACAACTATCCCCGAGATCCAAACACTGGCCCGAGGGCGAATGCGGTTCTGAGACTCACCTGAGTTCTTAACCCTGCCTGGTAAAACTTACAGAAACAAAAACAGCCGTACCCTGGGCTCCACTGTCTGTCATAAGGTGAAGGTAGGCACCCCGTGCAGCCTTACAACCTTTCTGATAAAACAACACTGCCGAGTAAACGGTCCTGAACGAAAAACACGATGGGCTGCCCCCATCGGCCCGACCACTGGTCGAACGCATCCACGAACTCGTACGCTGGTTAACTAAACTTGGGCCTAACACCCTCGTGACCCTAACACAAAGCGGGACCACCACAAACTGACCCCACCACCAAACCTGCCGCGGGTTGACCCGCAACGTGGCCTCAACCCGACTCGGCAACGCGCACAATACTAGCTCCCCGATCCGGAACAATCTCACTAATCACGTTACGAAAACCTAGCGGTCTTCTTAGCTCAACTACCCTCTTTCATCCCACACTACTCAGGGACTTATCCCACAACCATCGCTCACGTGCACAATGCACTTCCGATACGGATCAAACATAACACTACACCTTTTCTCGAGATGGCCTTACCTCTAAGGTCTCTACGTACAAAACTCTAAGGCTCACACTTTCACTATCCCCCCAATCTTTTCCGGTTACTAACCATGATTTCTAATCACAACTAACACACTGCTATCAGAACATAGCACTTACGATATACTCATCTTATCACACATACTGATCTCTAGAGGGTTAAAGATATGCCTGCATCTACTGCTTCACTCCCCTTAGTCGTTCTAATCAAACCTGCCCCGTAGGGCGCATAGCTTAAGGAAGGTGACGAACTACCCACCGGTACTGAAGGCAAAGTCCTCCTACTAGGTCACCCATTCGACACATGGCCCTGACGGCCACAGGTACAACAAGTACCGACTAAAAGACGACATTCCCTAGGATGACGTCTGTCACACAGTGAATCGAAAACCCTGGAGTTCTGACCAACTCCTGCATACCCCGAACGCCCTGAATCCTGCGGAGGACCTCTCTGCACTGGTGGACGTGCATAATCTAATCTGCTGGTGAGGTGACTCGCTTCGAAAGTTACCAAAGGACCTTGCTGCTCTGGCCCTCTTCTGCTGTCCCTTGTTAACCCGTCGATCTCTACGTTTCTCGGCCTGCTGCGCATAAGCCCGTACACAGGCCATGCTCAAGCCTAACTGAAGAATTATTCTTGCACAACCCTCTCTTAGGTAGTCATCAAGACTCGCGGTACATCGGTACACTCTCTGGTAGCCAAATCCATAGCTAGTAACAAGGTCGCCTCTTGCAATCTATATTCACTGTTCCCGGTCGTGGAACTGAAGGTTCAAATATCATGGCCGCAGTAGGAACTGCCGCCGCCGTGCCAAACTTTGCTGGGGCTAGTGACGTCGCAGAAATCCCCGAATGAAGCACTACCCTAGGTAAAGATTGGGCCTGTGCTCTCGCAACCCTCTGAACTCTACTCGCAGCCTCTCTGCCGCTTTGCGCCTCCCGGGCCCGGTTTGCCTGCGCGAGGCATAACGATAAGGGAAAGAATTTCGCCGAGGTCCAACTTACAACACACTCTAAGGCACGATCTCAGAGTGAGAAGAATAGAAACCAATCCTAAATATCCTATAGCCTCGACATTGGCGTGGTGCACAACACACCGATAATCAAGACTTCATCGATACTTGCTCAGACACTTTCCGAGGATTAACCGCTCGATACCACTTTTGTCACGACTGCCCGGCTCGTGGATCGTGCCTTACCCCGGCACCCTAGCGTACAACATCGTGAGTAATCGGAACATAAAACACATACATGAAACAAATGAAGTACAAACAAGAATCGAGAAAACTTGCCTTTCGCATATATACATATAACAACTCTTACCAATGAACAGCTTTAATCCTTTTACAAACCCTTCCCACAACAAGATTACATGCACTCTAAGAAATGATACGACAACAATGGCGGACAGTGGCCCGCCATACCCTCGAATGTAAATACCTACAACGACGGACTATACTAAGATAAGCCTCCGAGAAACGGAGCTTTCCCAAACGCCGAATGTGACCCTAAGAGCGAGGATCAACGATCGTGTACCTTTACTGCAGATGAACGCAGCCCCGGCGAGGTCGATAACAGTACCAAGTATGTGAAATCAAAATATCAGAAATGAAATCATAGTAGTCTATATAAAGCGGGAGACATGTATGATAACCAAACTACGCTTCACAATAAATAAGCGATATGTCAAGTCGTGACTCACGCCTCAAAGTCATCACAATAGAACCGCACGGTAAGTACGGCGCATAGCCGACTACTAAGACCCACGCACCAAAAATGTCATAAATCAGATCACGAGGTCTTTCTGACCGCACTACATGATCGGCCGCCACTCGCCGCAGATCAATGTGCGCGTCTATCCTCGAACTACCGCAGACTCCGCATAGGTCACCCATGCACCGCATGAGGTATTCTCGAATCATGGTCCTGCATCACTGAGGTATACCCCGCATCGAGGCGCCTTAACCCCCAGATCCGCCAGGCTCCCGCAACCCGCATAGTCTCAAAAGACCGCATAGTCTCAACGCATCGCGTAGGAATCCCCGCGTCGTGCTAAACACCGGAATGATCAATCTGGAGCTACCGTGACTCCGCATAGTCACAAGGATCGCATAGCCGATAGACCGCATCGCGGTGGCAAGCCCTGTATAATAAGTCAAAGGGGTATGTGATACAATAATAGTATAACGAGCTTAACGTTTAACAACGTAAGCACAACAAGAATGACCCCCTTACATCACGATCACACAAGATACTAACACACGTAGCATCCTAACATGTTTACTTATCACACCAACAAGAAAGTATTTACAAGGCTATCTCAAACCAACACAATCAAGTTATTCACACAAGGTACTTTATGCTAACAAGTTCGTATCTATCCCCAAAGTACTTCATACATTAAATCTTTTAAAAGATCTCATGCTTTCACATAAGTCACACAATACCCGTAGTATAAAATAGAGTGACTGTCTTTTTAAGTAAACCAAAACACTTACCTTTGTAAAATCAAGTAACAACATTATTTTCCAAACGTCCAAGTTTGCCTAATTTCAAATGTTCACGTTTTATTTTAGAAAGGTTTCGTAGTTCATAGCCTTATTCATTTAAGAATATAATTCTTTTAAACCATCTCGAGAAACATAAGCCTTATATGTGAGTAGGATATTCTTGTTTATAACAATCTTATTACTACCATGATCTAGAAATATCATTTTGTCTCATCTTAGCTTCATGCAGATGGAAGTTTCTACCGGTTTTATTAATACTTCATTAATCAAAACATTTCCTTATTAACGCTGCAGTGGTTTGTCGATACACATTCGATTCAAATCAAGAAACATTATCCCTTTTAAAAATCAAGTACTCATTACTCACGAATGAGGTTTCACACAAAATTCATATAATTATTTAAGTTAAGTCTCTTATCTTACAAGCTTAAGTCTCTTAACTTCTAAAATAATTAAAATCATTCGTTTTATCTTTCTTAAGCCGTTATACCTAACTTCCCATAAAGCTAGTATAACTCTTAAGCTTTTAAAACCAAGTATACTCTTCTTTTAAAAACAGTTCTTAATTCTCTTGAACTACTTCAAGATTATTATTATTCGGGCTTAAGTCAAAAGACATTGCCGCATAACCACGCTCAATTAACACACGCACGCTCACCGTACTACATAGTTATACACACATCATGCTAGAAGAGATAGAAGAGGTTCACATACCGCGACGATTATCGACTATTAGCAAATCGCTCCACGGCCATAACCCGGCTAGCCTGGTCCACCTTCTCAAGTAGCACATGCTACTCGCAGAACATTCAACCTATACAGGTTACACAAGTCTATCAAAGTCTAGACTACACAAGTCTACTGTAATACAGTCCTATGTAATTACAGTTCAGTTCTCTTCTTTAAATTCAGGCTTAAGTCCAAGGACATTGCCACAACACTAAGTTCAGTACTATATATAGTATACTTCAACTATATATTCTAACAACATGTAATCTCCAATTACAATAGGGACAAGATAATTACCTCGATAAGCCCATAATTATCCAAGTAGAGATGCCGATCCCGGCAACGTTTAGCTCAACTCCGAGCGCCCGACCAGCCTAAACCACCCTTAGAAGTTCTAACCAACTTCTACACAATACTCCAACTGACTATGGAGATTTTCCTAGGGTTTTGGTTTTGTGACGACGGAAGTATAATAGTA
The DNA here is from genome assembly GCA_029844215.1 of Przewalskia tangutica. NCBI lineage: Eukaryota > Viridiplantae > Streptophyta > Magnoliopsida > Solanales > Solanaceae > Przewalskia > Przewalskia tangutica. The sequence goes on from JAQGDG010000030.1 coordinate 1,139,579, forward strand.
TTTCGGCTTTTTATAGGTATAACCTTAGAATACAACAAGGTATACTGCTAAGGTAATTTGGGCATTATAACAATACTTTGGAGAGTATTTCTACACCACAAAAGGTGGGGTAATATACCAAAACACTAGGCTGTGGGGTACACTCTCGGCTAGCACCCCTAGAGGGGGTGCTCGGCCACAGGAGGCCCTCGCCGAACTCAACACAAGGGAGGGAGAAGGAGAGCTTTCAAGACTTAGGCAAATTTGTGGATGAATTAGTCTTCAAAGGGGTGGGTATTTATAGGTCAGTGAAGGCCAACCAATGGCCAAGATCTTGCCAAGTGCAAGGCAAGTGTAGGCCAAGATTCACCCATGTGTCCTTGACCAACTAACACACAAAAATATCCTACCAACTCCCATCACCAACAAGGCCAATCGCCCAACCCACCCTTTACCGCCCATTCACGTCCGCCAACGAGAGGTGCCGTGGCGCCTCTTGTCGCCCAACACGCTTCGCCTCTCGGAAAAATCCGTAAAATTAAAAATGACATAGCCGGAAATTCCCTACGAAAGTGGAAACGCTTCATTTAAAACGACTGGATTATCGGTGTCAGTGCACAAAAATAAATCGCCAAGCTTATTCTCGTTCGAATTTCCTACGACGCCCCTCGCGCATACTACGGAAATACTGTATAACATTCTCCCTCCTTAGAAACATTCGTCCGAATGTTCCTTCTAAGTCTCAAACAAACGCGCGCCAAGATAGTCTTCACTACTATACCTACGAGAATCAATCCTGCCACACCTGGCCACAGAAACAACTTGCGCAAAATGCTTACATCCAAGTCCACGAGGAAACACCTCTAACATCACCAAAATGATACCACTTTTGTCACTTTGTCGCGAGCCTTGCTCCGACGACCCAACAAATGGTACCGGCCGCATGCGATCCCCGAGGTCGCTGTGACGCCAACTCTACCACATTGATATCGCTTCGGTTCCAAAACTCGGTTACTATCTCCAACCTGGTCATCATTAACTGGGAACACTCTGGATAGATCTTCGATACTTCCCGAAAATAACAATACGAAAGACCGGACATACTGCCTCCTAAGTCGGACGGCAATGCTAACATATAGGCAACCTGGCCTATTCTTCACATGAACTCAAAAAGGCCCAAAGTAACTCGGGCTAAGTTCCTCTGTTCCCAAAACTCGTCACACCCAAATCCGGGGTGGTACTTTCAAGAAGATCGACCGTAAACTTGAACTTTAAGCGTCGTCGCCGATTATCCGCACGATTCCTCTGAGCTGCCAGAACCTCTTCTAGACAAGCTTCCCCCCATCCACAGTCTGCTGGAACAAGCCTGAACCAACTATCTGAACCTTGCCAACATCGAACCAATCGACCGGCAACTTTACACTTCCGCCCCTACAAGGCTTCAAAAGGTGACATCCGAACACTGAAATGGTAGCTTAAACACTTCTCTACAGGAGACAACAATCCCCACAACTATCCCCGAGATCCAAACACTGGCCCGAGGGCGAATGCGGTTCTGAGACTCACCTGAGTTCTTAACCCTGCCTGGTAAAACTTACAGAAACAAAAACAGCCGTACCCTGGGCTCCACTGTCTGTCATAAGGTGAAGGTAGGCACCCCGTGCAGCCTTACAACCTTTCTGATAAAACAACACTGCCGAGTAAACGGTCCTGAACGAAAACATGACGGGTCGCTTCATCGCCCGACCACCGTCGAACGCATCCACGAACTCAGACGTTGGTTAACTAAACTGGGCCTAACACCCTCGTGACCCTAACACAAAGCGACCACCACAAACTGACCCCACCACCAAACCCGCCGCGGGTTGACCCGCAACGCAGCCTCAACCCGACTCGCAACGCCGCACAATACTAGCTCCCGATCCGAACAATCTCACTAATCACGCTACGAAACCTAGCGTCTTCTTAGCTCAACTACCTCTTTCATCCCACACTACTCGTGACTTATCCCACAACCATCGCCACGCACAATGCACTTCCGATACGGATCAAACATAACACTACACCTTTTCTCGAGATGGCCTTACCTCTAAGGTCTCTACGTACAAAACTCTAAGGCTCACACTTTCACTATCCCCCCAATCTTTTCCGGTTACTAACCATGATTTCTAATCACAACTAACACACTGCTATCAGAACATAGCACTTACGATATACTCATCTTATCACACATACTGATCTCTAGAGGGTTAAAGATACGCCTCAAGATTCTATCGCTTCACTCCCTTAGTCGTCTAATCAAACCCGCCTGTAGGCGCATAGCTTGGCGAAGGTGACGAACTACCCACCGGTACTGAAGGCAAAGTCCTCCTACTAGGTCACCCATTCGACACATGGCCCTGACGGCCACAGGTACAACAAGTACCGACTAAAAGACGACATTCCCTGTGATGACGTCACACGCTGAATCGAAACCCCGAGTTCTCGACTAACTCCCGTGATACCCCGAACGCCTCGAATCTCGCGAGGACCTCTCGCACCGTGGACGTGCATAATCTAATCGCGAGGTGACTCGCCAAAGTTACCAAAGGACCTTGCCGCTCGCCCTCTTCTCGTCCTTGTTAACCCGCCGATCTCTACGCTTTCGGCTGCGCATAAGCCCGCATACGTGCCATGCTCAAGCCTAATCAAGAATTATTCTTGCACAACCTCTCTTAGGTAGTCATCAAGACTCGCAGACATCGCAGACACTCTCTGGTAGCCAAATCCATAGCTAGTAACAGGGTCGTCTTCTTGCAATCTAAATTCACTGCTCCCGGTCGTGGAACTGAAGGTTCAAATATCATGGCCGCAGTAGGAACTGCCACGCCGTACAAACTTTGCCGGGCTAGTGACGCCGCAGAAATCCCCGAATGAAGCACTACCCTAGGTAAAGATTGGGCTGTGCTCGCAACCCTTCCGAACTCTACTCGCAGCCTCCTCGCCGCTTGCCTCCCGGCCCGGTTTGCCCTACGCGAGGCATAACGATAAGGGAAAGAATTTCGCCGAGGTCCAACTTACAACACCTCTAAGGCACGATCTCGAGTGAGAAGAATAGAAACCAATCCTAAATATCCTATAGCCTCTCGATTATTGGCGTGGTGCACAACACACCGATAATCAAGACTTCACCGATACGGCTCAGACATTTTCCGAGGATTAATCGCTCGATACCACTTTTGTCACGACTGCCCGGCCCGTGGATCGTGCCTTACCGGGCACTTAGCGATACAACATCGAGTAATCACGAACATAAAACACATACATGAAACAAATGAAGTACAAGACAAGAATTGAGGAAAACTTGCCTTTCGATATATACATATAACAACTCTTACCAATGAATGCTTTAATCCTTTTACAAACCCTTCCCACAACAAGACATGCACTTAAGAAATGATACGACAACCATGGCGGGACAGGGCCCCGCCATACCCCTGAATGTAAATACCTACAATGACAGGGGACTATACCAAGATAAGTCTCCGGAGAAACGGAGCTTTCCCAAACGCTGAACTGTGACCCTAAGAGCGAGGATCAACGACTGGTGTACCTTTACTGCATGAACGCACTTCAAGGAGGTCGATAACAGGTACCAAGTATGTGAAACTGAAAATACTGTAAATGAAATCATAGTAGTATATATAAAGCAGGAGACATGTATGATAACCAAACTACAGTTCACAATAAATAAGCAGTCATGTCAAGTCAGGGACTCACGCCCTCAAAGTCATCACAATAGAACCGTACGGGGTAAGTACGAAGGCATAGCCGACTACTAAGACCCACAGCACCAAAATGTCATAAATCGTATCACGAGGTCTTTCTAGACCGCACTACGATCGGCCGCCACTCGCCCGCAGATCAATGCGGCGTCTATCCTCGAACTACCGCAGCCCGCATAGGTCACCCATGCACCGCATGAGGTATTCCTCGAATCATGGTCCTGCATCGCCGAGGTATACCCCGCATCGAGGCGCCTTAACTCCCGGATCCGCTTAGGCTCCCGCAACCCGCATAGTCTCAAAAGACCGCATAGTCTCAACAGACCGCATAGGGAATCCCCGCGTCAGCTAAACACCGGAATGATCAATCTCGAGCTACCGCGACTCGCATAGTCACAAGGACTGCATAGCCGTATAGACCAGCATCGGGTGGCAAGCCCTGTATAATAAGTCAAAGGGTATGTGATACAATAATAGTATAACGAGCTTAACGCTTAACAACGTAAGCACAACAAGAATGACCCTTACATCACGATCACACAAGATACTAACACACGTAGCATCCTAACATGTTTACTTATCACACCAACAAGAAAGTATTTACAAGGCTATCTCAAACCAACACAATCAAGTTATTCACACAAGGTACTTTATGCTAACAAGTTCGGGTATCTATCCCCAAAGTACTTCATACATTAAATCTTTTAAAAGATCTGTTGCTTTCACATAAGTCACACAATACCCGTAGTATAGAATAGAGTGATCGTTTTTTAAGTAAACCAAAACACTTACCTTTGTAAAATCAAGTAACAACATTATTTTCCAAACGTCCAAGTTTGCCTAATTTCAAATGTTCACGTTTTCTTATTTTAGAAAGGTTTCGTAGTTCATAGCCTTATTCATTTAAGAATATAATTCTTTTAAACCATCCGAGAAACATAAGCCTTATATGTGAGTAGGATATTCTTGTTTATAACAATCTTATTACACGGCCATGATCTAGAAATATCATTTTGTCTCATCTTAGCTTCTATGCAGATGGAAGTTTCTAATGGTTTTATTAATACTTCATTAATCAAAACATTTCCTTTATTAACGCCGCAGTTGGTTTGTCGATACACATTCCGATTTCCAAATCAAGAAACATTATCCCTTTTAAAAATCAAGTACTCATTACTCACGAATGAGGTTTCACACAAAATTCATATAATTATTTAAGTTAAGTCTCTTATCTTACAAGATTAAGTCTCTTAACTTCTAAAATAATTAAAATCATTCGTTTTATCTTTCTTAAGCCGTTATACCTAACTTCCCATAAAGCTAGTATAACTCTTAAGCTTTTAAAACCAAGTATACTCTTCTTTAAAAACAGCTTAATTCTCTTGAACTACTTCAAGATTATTATTATTCGCTTAAGTCAAAAGACATTGTCGTATAACCACGCTCAATTAACACACGCACGCCTACCGTATTACATAGTTATACACACATCATGCTAGAAGAGATAGGAAGAGGTTCACATACCGCGACGATTATCGACTATTAGCAAATCGCTCCACGGCTATAACCCGGCTAGCCTGGTCCACCTTCTCAAGTAGCACATGCTACTCGCAGAACATTCAACCTATACAGGTTACACAAGTCTATCAAAGTCTAGACTACACAAGTCTACTGTAATACAGTCCTATGTAATTACAGTTCAGTTCTCTTCTTTAAATTCAGGCTTAAGTCCAAGGACATTGCCACAACACTAAGTTCAGTACTATATATAGTATACTTCAACTATATATTCTAACAACATGTAATCTCCAATTACAATAGGGGGACAAGATAATTACCTCGATAAGCCCATAATTATCCAAGTAGAGATGTCGATCCTGGGCAACGTTTAGCTCCAACTCCGAGCGCTCCAACCCGCTCTAAACCACCCTTAGAAGTTCTAACCAACTTCTACACAATACTCCAACGGACTATGGAGATTTTCATATGGTTTCGGTTTTGTGGACCACGGAAGTATAATAGTATTTACGGGCTTTTCAGATAGGTATAACCTTAGAATACAACAAGGTATACTGGCTAAGGTAATTTGGGCATTATAACAATACTTTGGAGAGTATTTCTACACCACAAAAGGGGGTAATATACCAAAACACTAGGCAGTGGGTACACTCTCGGCGAGCACCCCTAGAGGGGGTGCTCGGCCACAGCGGGAGGCCCTCGGCGAACTCAACACAAGGGAGGGAGAAGGAGAGCTTTCAAGACTTAGGCAAATTTGTGGATGAATTAGTCTTCAAGGGTGGGTATTTATAGGTCAAGGCGCCAACCAATGGCCAAGATCTTGCCAAGTACAAGGCAAGTGTAGGCCAAGATTCACCCATGTGTCCTTGACCAACTAACACACAAAATATCCTACCAACTCCCTCGACCAACAAGGCCAATCGTCCAACCCACCCTTTACCGCCCATTCACGCCCGCCAACGAGAGGGTGCCAAGTGGCGCCTCTTGTTGCCCAACACGCTTCGCCTCTAAAAATCCGTAAAATTTAAAAATGACATAGCCAAATTCCCTACGAAAGTTGTGGAAACGTTTCGCCGAAAACGACTGACATCGGTGTGTTGTGCACAAAAAATAAATCGGCCAAGCTTATTCTCAAGTTCGAAATTTCCTACGTACGTCCCTGCGTACATACTCTGGAAATACGGGGTATAACATTTTCCGTAGAATCTTGTATCTAGATTTATTCTACCGAGTAGTCTAGACTTTGATAGACTTGTATAACCGTTATAGGTTGAAGTTCTGCAAGTAGCATGTTCTACTTGAAAGGTGGGCAAGGCTAGCCGGGTTATAGCCGTGGAGCATTTTGCTAATAGTCGATAATCTTCGCGAGGTATGTGATTCTTCCTATCCGCTTGAGCATGATATTTTAAAGTATATATATATAGTACGGTAGACGTACGAGTGTTAACTGAACGTAGTGTTACGGCAATGTCTTTTGACTTAAGCCTGAATAATAAGAATCTGAAGTAATTCAAAAGAATTAAGATACCTTTTTGAAAGAAGAGTAATACTTGGTTTTAAAAGCTTAAGAGTTATACTAGCTTTATGGGAAGTTAGGTATAACGACTTAAGAGTGATAAAAAGAATGGTTTACTAATTTTAGAAGTTAAGAGACTTGATCTTAAAAGATAAGAGACTTGACTTAATTATTATTAATATGAATTTTGTTGAAATGTGTGAAACCTCATTCGTGAGTAATGAGTACTTGGTTTTTAAAAGGATTAATGTTTTACTGATTTCGGAAATCAGAATAAGTATCGAACAAACCACAGCAGCGCTAATAAAGGAAATGTATTGTTAAAACCAAGAGAAACCTCCATCCGCATGTAGCTAAGATGAGACAAAATGATATTACATTTCCTAGATCATGGTCGCTTTAATAAGATTGTATAAACAAGAATAACCTACTCACATATAAGGCATATGTTTCTCAAATCATTTTTTTAAAGGAGAACTATTTCATTAAGTGATTAATACTATGAACTACGAAACCTTTCAAAATGAGAACTCGAGTATTTGAAATTAGGCAAACTTGAACGCTTGGAAAAGAATGTTGTTACTTGATTTTACAAAAAGTATTTTGATTTACTTCAAGATAGTCACTCTATTTTTATATACTACGTATTGTGTGACTTTTGTGAAAGAAACAGATCTCTTAAAGAGTTAATGTATGAAGTACTTTGGGATAAAACCCGATCTTGTTAATCATATAGTAGAAAGTACCTTGTTTGAATAACTTGATTGTGTTGGTTGGTGATAGGCTTGTAATACTTTCTTGTTGATTTGATAAGTAAACATGCTAGGATGCTACGTGTGTTAGTATCTTGTGATGTTTGGGTAAAGGGGTTTCTCTCGCTTGCGCTTATGTTGTTTAATGATCAGCCGTTATGTTGGTATTGTACCACTCACCTTGACATGATCCCGGGTTAGCCGCCTCCGATGCGCGGTAGACTCAAAGTGTCCGGGACAATGATTTGAGAATACCTCACGCGGGTCCCGGACCTACGCGAGCTACGAGTTCCGTGTTAGTGTGCGGCCTTTATGGTCATGCGGTCTATGTGGCCATGCGATCGCGAAGTTCGTGACGACGCCGGAGGAGTAGCTACCTCGATGCGGGGTTATACCTCACGCGCCTATGAGGTTGGCCTATGCGAGTCGCGGGAGTTCTGTGGCTAGACGCGACATTTGATATCGCGCGCGTGGGCCGCCCGATCATGTGGCGGTCTAGACAGATCTCATGATACGCTTTATGACCTTGTTAGTACCGTGGTGTTAGTAGCTCGGCGCCTTCGCATTTACCTCAGACGTTTTATTAGACACAGTGGGACTGGTGTTCATGTGTATTCCTTGGTGCTTTATATCATAGATCGCCAGTGAGGAAGGTATTCCACGCATGATTGATGTTGTGGGCGTGAGACCCATAGTTATATTTGAGTGATGACTTTGAGCGTGAGTCCCCGACTTGACATGATCGCTATTTATCAGGAATTGTAGTTTGGTTATCATACATGTCTCCCGCTTTATATAGACTACTATGATTTCATTTACGATTTTCGCCACATACTTGGTACCGTTGTCTCGACTCTTCGGGGCCGTTCATGCCGCAGTAAAGGTACACCGCCGCTGATCCTCGCCTTAGGTCACAATTCACGTTGGAAGCTCCGCTTTCTCGAGGCTTATCAGGTATAGTCCTCGTCGTTATAGGTACTTACATTCAGGGTATGGCGGGCCCCGTCCCGCCATTGTTGTCATATCATTCTTAGAGATCCAGTAGTAATCGCGGGCGTAGTTATAAAAAAGGATGTAACTGTTCTAGTTGTTATATATATTATGCCGAAGGCAAGTTTTCTCAAATGAACTGTTTCTTACTTCATAATATTTTTCATGTCTTGTTTTATGTTCCGCTGAATTACTCTGATGTATGTCTACTTGGGTGCCCGGGTAAGGCACCAGTCACGGGCCCGTGTTCGGGTCGTGACAAAAGTGATATCAGAGCAGTTAATCCTGAAAGTGTCTACCGTGATCTAGTAGTCTTGATTATCGGTGTGTTGTGCACCACACCAATAATCGTGAGGCTATAGGATATTTAGGATTGGTTTCCATTCTTCTCACTCGAGATCGTGCCTTAGAGTCGTGTTGTAAGTCGACCTCTAACGTATTTCTTTCTTACCGCTATGCCTCCGCGTAGGCAACCCGCCCGGCGGCAAGGCATGGCGGAGTCGCGAATGAGCACGCAGGTACGAGGGCACAGCCCAATCATCACCTAGGGTGGTGCTTCATTCGTGAGTTTGGCAACGCCGCCACCCCAAAGAGAGTTCAGCACGCAGCAAAGCGCTCATCGCGCTATGATATTTGAACCTTCGCCCACGATCGGGACAGAGAATATAGATTGCAAAGAGGCGACTGCATTATCTATGGATTTGGCTACCAGAGAGTATACCGATGTATCGCGAGTCTTGATGACTATCTAAGAGAGGTTGTGCAAGAGTAATTTTTTCGATTGAGCATGGCTCAGACAGCTCATGCGCGCAGCAGCCGAGAAAACGTAGAGATCGACGGATTAACCAAGATCAACGTAAGAGGCTGCAATAAAAGCGTCCTTTGGTAACTATCGAGGCGGACCTTTTAGCAAAGAGATTGATTATGCGCCTCCGCCAATGCGTAATGTTCCTCCAAAGGGTTCGTGACGCTGGGGTAAGCGGAGTTGGTCGAGCTCCGAGCTTCCGCTCACGCTACACGTAGGTTCCAAACACCGATTCAGTTTTTCCTCGCATTCACAAGGCGGCACGCCATCCCGGGAATGTCATCTTTTGTTGGTACTGCTTTACCGGCGCACGTCGGGCCATGTGTCGAAAGGATGTCCTAGTAGGAGGGATGCAAGTAGAGGACTCACCTTCAGATCGGTGGGTAGTTCGTCATCTTCCCTAATGCATGCTCTACGGCAGGTTTGATTGTAACGACTAAGGGAGTGAAAGAGATACAGTATATCCTTAACCTCTAGAGATTAGTATGTAAGATAGGTATACCTTAAAGTGTTATATTCCGATAGCATTGTGTAAATTGTGATTAGAAATCATGGTTAGTTAACCGAAAGATTGGGGATAAGAAAAAGTGAGCCTTAGAGCTTTATACGTAGAGACCTTAGAAGCAAGGCCATCTCGAGTAAAAGATTTATATTTTTACGCTTAACCTTTGTCGGAGTGCATAGTGCACGTGAGCTATGTTGTGGGATAAGTCCTCGAGTAGCGTGGAATGAAAGAGGGTAGTTGAGCTAAGAAGACCGCTAGGTTTTCGTAACGTGATTAGCGAGATTGTTCCGGACGGAGCAAGTGTTTTACGCAAGAGTGGTCGGGTTGAGGCTACGCGCGGTCAACCCGCCGACCTATTTTATGGTAGGGTCGGGCCAGGTGGTCCCACCAGTGGTAGGTCACGAGGTGTTAGGCCCAAGATTAGTTAACCATCGACGAGTTCGTGGACGATTCAACCAAAGAGTCGGGCCGATAGGTCACCATCGTGTCTTTCACCAGACCGCTGCTTGGCGATGATATATCGTAAAGGTTGTAAGGTCGCACGGTGCCTACCTTCACCTTATGATGCATGTGGAGCCTGTGGTACTACTGCTTTTTCTCGAGGTTTTACCAGCAGGTTAGGAACTCAGCGAGTCTCGGGATCGCATTCGCCTCTGGATGTTGTTTGGATTTCGTGGGTAGTTGTGAGGATTGTTGTCTCCGTTGAGGAGTGTTTTATAGCTACCATTTCAGTTTTCGGATGTCGCCTTATGCCTTACGGCCTTGGGCGGAAGTGTAAGTCACGGCCGATTGGTCTGACGTTGGCGTTCGGGATTGTTAGTTCATACCGGTTTCAGCAGAACGTGGCTAGTGTGACGAAGTTTGGGGAAACAGAGGAAACTTAGCCCGAGTTACCTCGGGCCTTTCGTGATCATGTGAAGAATAGGCCGTGTTGCATATAGTTAGCATTGCCGTCCGACTTGTGAGGCAAGACGTCCGGCCTTCGTGTTGCTATGTTCCTGAAAGCATCTGAGATCCATCCAGAGTGTTCCCGCTAATGATGACCAAGTTAGAGATAGTAACCCGTAGATTTGGAAACCGAATCAAGAATGTAAATATGGTAAGTTATGAGAAAGAGTTCGAGTAATGGTGAAGCGGTACGACGCGCAGTGGAAGTCGAGCATGTATTGGCATAGATGTGATCATTTCTTTTGTAAGGAGAATGTGCGGCGAAGTATATTTTAGACCTCGTGTAAGGGCTTTGTGATGTTAGAGGTGTTTCGTGGACTTGGATGTAAGTATTTGCGCAGTGTTTCGTGGGCCAGCGTGGCGTGATTGTTCTCGTAAGTATAGTAGTGAAGACTATACTGGCGCACGTTTGTTTTGAGACTTAGAAGGAACATTCGTGACGAATGTTTCTAAGGAGGAGAATGTTATACCTCGATTTGCAGTATGTACGTGATGACGCACGAGAAAAGTTTGAACTTTAAGAGGTACGACGAAAATATTTTTGTGCACAACACCCGATTAGAATCGTTTTCGACTAAACGCTTTACAAAACTTCATGGCGCGGAAAATTCGCTATGTCATTTTTAATTTTTATGGATTTTTCGAGAGACGAATAAATGTTTTGACTAACGAGGGCTTACACTTGTCACCCTCAAGTTGGTGAGTGTGGGACGGCAACTTGGACGATTTGGAGTCAAGGGTTGGTAGGATATTTTGTAGATATTTTGTGGAAGATGAGCAAGTGGGACCCACACACACTTGTCCAAATCTTGACCCTACACTTGCCTACTACTTGGCATGATCTCGCCCTTGGTTTCCTATAAATACCCCTTTGTGAAGAGTTCTTCATCCACTCTCACTTCCTTAGTCTTGAAAGTCCTCCCCATTTCGCGAGGCCCCTTTGGCCGAGAGTTGTCACCTCCTCTCCTGTGGTGTGGCCGAGACACACCCCTCCTAGTGGTGCTAAGCCAGGGTACCCCTTTCCTAGTTGTTCTAAAAATACACCCCACCTTGGTAGAAAATACTCCAAGTATTGTTACTATACCAAAATACCTTAGCCTTATACCTTTAGTATTCCAAAGATACCTCTATACGTAGAGCCCGGAAATACTACCTTATGTCCTTTTTGTCTCAAAACGAAACCCTAAGGAAATCTTCATAGCCGGTTGAAGTATATTGTAAGTTGCGTAGAACTTCTAAGGGTTGTTTGGAGCGGGTCGAGCGCCTGCAGTAGGAGCTAAACGCTGCTCAGACCGACATTTAACTTGGATAATTATGGGCTTACCGAGGTAATTATCTTGTCTCCTATTGTAATTGAGTTTACATACTATCAAGTATAAGAATTAAGTATGTTATATACAAGGAAGGTATATAAGAAGGAATTGAATCAGATTTACATAGATCAGACATAAGAGACTTATGAAGTTTGACTGCAGTGGAAGGCCGCCAAATTTTCCGTAGAATCCAGATCTAGATTTATTCTACCGAGTAATCTAGACTTTGATAGACTTGTATAACCGTTATAGGTTGAAGTTCGCAAGTAGCATGTTCTACTTGAAAGGTGGGCAAGGCTAGCCGTTATAGCTGGAGCGCTTTTGCCAATAGTGATAATCTTCATGAGGTACGTGATTCTTCCTATCCGCTGAGCATGATATTTTAAAGTATATATATATATAGTACCAGACGACGCATTTGTGTTAATCAACGTAGTGTTACGGCAATGTCTTTTCACTTAAGCCCAATAATAAGAATCAAGTAATTCAAAAGAATTAAGAAACCTTTTGAAAGAAGAGTAATACTTGGTTTTAAAGCTAAGAGTTATACTAGCTTTATGGGAAGTTAGGTATAACGGCTTAAGAGTGATAAAAGAATGGTTTACTAATTTTAGAAGTTAAGAGACTTGATCTTAAAAGATAAGAGACTTGACTTAATTATTATTAATATGAATTTTGTTGAATGTGTGAAACCTCATTCGTGAGTAATGAGTACTTGGTTTTTAAAAGGATTAATGTTTTACGATTTCTAAATCGAATAAGTATCGAACAAACCACAGCAGCTAATAAAGGGAAATGTATTGTTAAAACCAAAGAGAAACGCCCATCTACATGAAGCTAAGATGAGACAAAATGATATTACATTTCCTAGATCATGGTCGCTTTAATAAGATTGTATAAACAAGAATAACCTACTCACATATAAGGCATATGTTTCTCAAATCATTTTTTTAAAGGAGAACTATTTCATTAAGTGATTAATACTATGAACTACTAAACCTTTCAAAATGAGAACTTGAGTATTTGAAATTAGGCAAACTTGAACGCTTCAAAAGAATGTTGTTACTTGATTTTACAAAAGTTAAGTATTTTGATTTACTTCAAGATAGTCACTCTATTTTTATATACTACTGTATCAGGTGACTTTTGTGAAAGAAACAGATCTCTTAAAGAGTTAATGTAATGAAGTACTTTGGGGATAAAACCCGATCTTGTTAATCATATAGTAGAAAGTACCTGTGTGAATAACTTGATTGTGTTGGTTGTGATAGCCTTGTAATACTTTCTTGTTGATTTGATAAGTAAACATGCCAGGATGCTACGCAGTGTTAGTATCTTCGATGTTTGTGTAGCGGTTTCTCTCGATTGCGCTTTTAAGTTGTTTAACGATCAGTCGTTATGTTGGTATTGTACCACTCACCTTGACATGATCCCGGGTTAAGCCGCCTCCGACGCGGTAGACTCAAAGCGGTCCGGGGACCATGATTCGAGAATACCTCACGCGGTCCCGGACCTACGCGAGCTACGAGTTCCGTGTTAGTGTGTGGCCTTATGGTCACGCGGTCTATATGGCCATGCGATCGCGAGTCCGTGACGACGCCGGAGTAGCTACCCTCGACGCGGGTTATACCTCACGCGCCTACGAGGTTGGTCTACGCGAGTCGCGGGAGTTCCAGGCTAGACGCGCACATTTGATACATCGCGCGCGCAGGCCGCCTTCGATCATGTGGCGGTCTAGACAGATCTCATAATACGCTTTATGACCTTTTAGCATCGCTGGTGTTAGTAGTCGCTATGCCTTCGCACTTACCCCAGACGGTTTTTATTAGGACACAGCGGACTCGTGTTCATGTATTCCTTCGTGCTTTTATATCATAGATCGCCAGCTGAGGGGTATTCCACGGCATGATTGATGTCAGGCGTGAGACCCATAGTTATATTTGAGTGATGACTTTGAGGCGCGAGTCCCCGACTTGACATGATCGCTTATTTATCAGGAATCGTAGTTTGGTTATCATACATGTCTCCCGCTTTATATAGACTACTATGATTTCATTTACGATTTTCGCCACATACTGGTACCGCTGTATCGACTCTCTTCGGGGCCGCATTCATGCCGCAGTAAAGGTACACCGCCGTTGATCCTCGCCTAGGGTCACAATTCAGCGTTGGAAGCTCCGCTTTCTCGAGGCTTATCAGCCGTATAGTCCTCGTTATAGGTACTACATTCGTGGTATGGCGGCCCCGTCCCGCCATTGTTGTCATATCATTCTAGAGGTCCAGTAGTAATCGCTGTGGGCAGAGTTGTAAAAAGGATGTAATCGTTTAGTTGATATATATATTACGCCAAGGCAAGTTTTCTCAAATGAATCGCTTACTTCATAATATTTTTCATGTCTTGTTTTATGTTCCGAATTACTCGATGTATGTCTACTGGGTGCCCGTAAGACACTACCACGGCCCGTGTTCGGTCGTGGCACCTAGACCGCAGACATGAACGCACTTCCGGCGGGCCGCATAACAGTACTAAGTATGGAACGGAAATAAAGTACAACAATTAAGATCATAATCGCATATGAATGACAAGCGGCAAGTATGAAAATCAAATACCGATCCTACCGTGTCATATAAAAATCGAGCCAATCAGACCTTGTATCATCAGATCATCAGAACATCGCATCACTTTCAAATATGAAAGTCATGTCAAAACCGATACATGCCTCGGATATAATATCACGTAATACGCTAGTGGAATACAATATCGCTGTCGACGTAACAAGTATGATATACAACCATCATCGATAAGCATGCCTGCGGAATTCTCACATCACCGCTTGCATGTAATAAGTATAATAATCAACTACCAAAGATAATCGTGCCTTTTAACCACAGAGTACTAAGATTAAACTTTACCATTTTAAAATAGGAAGCTTATGATTAATTTAGGGCCGCCCGCCCGTAGTATCATTATGTAATCCTATTCAAGGGACTATTTCACCCGCATAGGTCTTGTGGACCCAAGAATGGAGCAATTTGCCCGCATAGGACTATTTCACCCGATAGACTATTTCACTGCATAGGCCCTACGGACCAGAATGAGCATATACGCCATACTCGATCGTGAGAGCAAATCCACTGATATGTAATGTCCTGGATCGACCCAAGAATAAATAATATAATACTTGCACTACTGGCTATCATGAACAACATATGCAAGTTAAGTAATCTTTAACTCTCATTAGATCCAAGTGAATGAACCACCATTTTAGACGACCAAGGAAAATACCATGCCTTCCTTTTAAAATAAACAAGACAATGCCATGCCTTCCTTTCTAAATAACCAAGACAATACCATGTCTTCCTTTCTAAAATGATCAAGACAATACCATCATGCGAGGTACGACATGTCCCGGCCCATTTTAGGGACTTGGTGAAAATATAAAGGACTGTACACATATAGCTATCACAAGCAACTATGTACCATTTAAATTATCTTCAAGTCTCATTAGCACAAATAGAATGAACTATCATTTTTAGAGAAACCAAGACACTAACAAGTCTTTCATTTTATAACACCAAGGCACTATCACATAGTTCATTAAGGATTAAGATCCATTACAACAATGTACGTCCGCCGTACATTCACTTTATAAACTCAAGGCACTTTCATTCATGTACTATATTAAGGACTTAATCATGGACATTCTCACATGATTTCTTTATAACCTTTTATAATATCTCTTGACTTTCCACAAACTGTTATAACCAACTTCCCATAAAGTCGTTATAACATCTTTCATTTTAGAAAACTAAAGCACTACCACATCTTTCCTTTTAATACAACCAAGACATTATCACGTCATGTAAGGGAGTTGAACCCAAAGTACTACGTACATTCGCTTCTTTACAAGAAGACTCAAATCATGTAATGTTAGGGGATTAAACCCAAAAGTACTACATACATCTATTCTTTATAAAAAGAATCATTTCATGAAATTTTAGGGAGTTGAACCCAAAGAATACTTTTGCTATCAAAAGTTACTTACACTTTTAAACTTAAGTAACTTATCCTTTAACATCAAGAACTTCTTCTTTCAACATTAAGTCATTTATTCTCTTTAAATCAATCAAGTAACTTATACCTTTAAATCAAGTTACTTCTCTTCTTTAAAATCAAGTAAGCTTGTTGTCACGACCCGAACCCAGGCCCGTGACTGGTGCCTTACCCGGGCACCCAAGTAGACATACATCAGAGTAACCAGCGGAATATAAGACATGAAACAATATGAAGTGAGAAACAGTTTATCTGAGAAAAGTTGCCTTTCGGCATATATATATAAAACTTGAATAGCTATCCATTTTACAAACCCCGCCACAACAAGATTACATGCACTTAAGAATGCTATAATAACAACGTATGACAGGCCCCGCCATACCCCGAACGCAAGTATCTACAACGACAGTGGACTATACCAAAGATAAGCCTCCGAGACACGAGCTTCCAAGACGCTGAATCGTGACTCAAGAGCGAGGATCAACAATCGCGTACTTCTACCGCAGATGAACGCAGCTTCCGGGCGGGTCGCATAACAGTACCAAGTATGAATCAAAATATCAGAAATGAAATCATAATAGTCTATATAAAATGTAAGACATATATGATAACCAATTTACGATACACAATATGTAAGCAAATATGTCAAGTCGTGACTCACGCCTTAAAGTCATCACTCAAATATAACCACGGGTCTCATGCCCACAATATCGCCATGCCCGTGGAATTCCTTCCTCACTGCCGGCAGTCCATGATATAAAAAAGACTAAGGAATACACATGAACACCAGGTCCCACCTGTGTCATTATAAAACCGTACGGGGTAAGTACGAAGGCATAGCCGACTACTAGAACCCACCGTACTCAACAATGTTATAAAATCAGATCACGAGGTCTTTCTAGACCGCCACATGATCGGCCGCCACTCGCCTCGATCAATGCGCGCCTAATCTCGAACTTACCGCACTCAAGATAGGCCACACATAGGCCCGCATGAGGTATTCCTCGACGGGGCAGCTTGTCACGACCAACCTGCCTGATCGTGCCTTACCCCTGCACCCTAGTGATACAACATCGAGAAAATCAATGAAATAAAAACTTAAAATACGAGACAAGACATAAAGTATGAAACAAAGCAACTAAAACGGTCACCTTCCAAAATATATACATATATATATCAAACCGAACAGCTTAAGTCCTTTTACAAACCCCGCCCACAACAAGATTCATGCACTTAAGAATGTAATTCATAACTATGACGGACAGTGGTTCGCCATACCCCGAATGTACAAATATCTACAATGACAGGACTATACTAAAGATAAGCCTCCTGAGAAACGAGCTTCCCAAAACGCTGAATCATGATCCTATGAACGAGGATCAACAACCGACGCACTTCTACCGCGCATTTAACGCACTTCAAGCGAGGTCAAGATAACAGTACCAAGTATGTGAAATCAAAATATCAGAGTTAAATCATAATAGTCTATATAAAGCAGAGACATATATGATAACCAAAATGCAGATACAACATAAAAGCATTCATGTCAAGTCGTGACTCACGCCAAAGTCATCACTCTAATATAACTACGGGTCTCGCGCCACAACATCAACCATGTTCGCATCATGGCCACATGCCCTGCAATTCTCCATCGGTATATGTCCAGGATGCAACAATAACAATGTACCGATAATCAACCATGCCATACGCCACATGCCCCGAATTCGTGAGACGGCAGATATGTCCATGTAACAATAATAACAATATACCGTAATCAACCTCGCCGCACGCCACATGCCCCGACTCGTGACGGTGCAGTATATGTCCATGTAACAACAATAACAATATATCGTAATCAACCTCGCCAGACGCCACATGCCCCTAATTCTTCATCGCGCATATGTCCATGTAACAATAATAACAATACACCGTAATAAACTCGCCGCACGCCACATGCCCCGACTCGTGACGGCCAGTATATGTCCATGTAACAACAATAACAATATATCGTAATCAACCCCGCCAGACGCCACATGCCCCTAATTCTTCATCGCGCAGTATATGTCCATGTAACAATAATAACAATATATCGTGTGATTAACTCCGCCGCATGGCCGCATGCCCCCTAATTCGTGACGGCAGAGCATGTCCATGTAACAACAATAACAATATACCGTGATTAACCCGCCGATGGCCGCATGCCCCTAATTCTTCATCTGCGTATACGTCCATGTAACAATAATAACAATATACCGACCCTCCATCGAGAGACGAGGTAGCATAGGAATACAACTTTTACACAACAAGGCTATCACAAGCAAGCACAAGCAAATTACAATACTTCAATTCTCTTACAAATATCCATTCTTTCACAAGAAGTCACCTGATACCAACACTCGTAGTATCCAAAATAGAGTAACTATTATTTTAAGTAACCCAAAATAATTTCCCCTTTTTTAAGACAAGTAACAACCTTCTTTTCCAAAAGTTCAAGTTTGCCTAATTTCAAATACTCAAGTCTCTTATTTTCGAAAGGTTTCGTAGTTCATAGTCTTAATCACTTAATAACATAATTCTCTTTTAAAACAAGTTGAGTAACATATGCCTTATGTGTGAGTAGGTTATTCTTGTTTATAACAATCTTATTAAAGCAGCCATGATCTAGAAAATGTAATACAATTTTGTCTTATCTTAGCTTCTATGCAGATGGAGGTTTCTACTGGTTTTAATAATAATTAATTAGTCAATACATTTTCCTTTATTAACGCTGCAGTGGTTTATTCGATACTTGTTCTCATTTCCGAAATCAATATAACATTATTCCTTTTAAAAACCCAATTACTCATTTCTCACTAAAGCGGTTTCACAACTTTTTAACACAACCCAAGTCCTTATTGTTTCACATCAAGTCTTTTATCTTTTAAAAAAAATCACAAACCATTTTTTTGCCCGCATAAAGTTGTTATAACCAACTTCCCATAAAGCCGTTATAACACTTTATGTTTTAAACCAACCAAATTCATTTAACCCATGTACGTCTACCGTACTACATAGTTCACAACATATCATGCTAGAAGGATAGGAAGAGGTTCACATACCTCACGACGATTATCGACAATTAGAAAACGCCCACAAGATCAGAATCCGCTAGCCTTTTCCACTCTTCAAGTATAATACGCCACTGTAGTATCGCAACCTATAAAGGCCACAAAACGCCTATTAACTCCTAGTCCTCTTCAGAGAATATTCTAAATGCAAGATTCCTTATTCTACGTAAAATTCGCAAAGACTCCTTTCCTCCCGTAACCACATAAATCTCTCTCTACTCGTGCCCGATACTGTGCCAACAACTCCCGTGGGGGTTACACGTCTAACCGGACGTGTTTAATTATACTTCACAAGAATACTACACAAGTCATCAGAATACACCCAATGTAATTACAGTCATTCTTTTCAATATTCATTCTATATATAGTATACTCAACTATATATTACTACAACATGTAATTCCAATTACAATAGGGACAAGATTATTTACCTCGATAAGCCCAAAATTATCCAAGGTATAAGTCGATCCCGAGCAACGCTTAGCTCCAATTTCTTACGCCCAACCCGCTCCAAGCAACCCTTAGAAGTTTCTAAACAACTTCTCTTAACACTTCAACTCTAAAAGTGAAGAACACTTAGGCTCTAAGTATGGCTAGTTTCAAGCCAAGGGGGTGTATTTAGGCTGTGGTGTGAAATCTTTTCTAACTTTTGGTTACAAATCTTCCTAATACACTAAGGAAGAACACTTAAGACTTTAAGAATTTTTGGACAACTTTGGCTAAGGGAAGGGCTTAAAACGAACAATCTGAGAGTGGAGGAACTTTTCAAGACTTGGAAACTCTCAAAGTGTGGATGAAATAAGTCTTCAACTAAGGGGTATTTATAGGACAATCAAGGGCTAGGATCTATGCAAAGTGTGTGGCCAAGATCGAGCCATGCAGCTGGGTCCCACCTATCCATCTACTCCACAAATATCCTACCAAACCTTGACCAAACATTTTAAGCCTTTAAAAGATGAAAAACGTGCCAATCCTTATCCAATTTTTCGTCCAACCTTGCCACCTAAGGGTGACACATGTCGCCCTCCTATTGGTCCAAAATATTTCATCTTCCGAAAATATCCGTAATGCCAAAAAAATCCGAAAAATAAAGTGGGCCCCACAAATCGTAAATTCCGGAAATATAATTCCATAATTCTCAAATATTCCAAAATGTCCGAATACCAAACTGGGAATCCAATTCCATTAACGAACCTTTTTCCTTCACAAAATCCGAAACTTTTCCGCGAAAAATCGTGATCTTTCTTCCTTTCCAAAATTATCACGTAATCTCGCACGCACGCCCTCACATACATACTGGAACTACGGGGTATAATATTCTTCCCCCCTTAGAAACATTCGTCCCGAATGTTCCTTCTAAGTCTCCAAACATGCAGGCGCCGGTATAGTCTTCACTACTATAATTACGAAACCAACTATGCCCCATACTGCCATAATATAATCATACGCTAAACCCAAATCCACGCCAACGAGGAATCACCTCTCGATGTAAACCAATACTAACTCTTACCCTTGTCCAAAGGATACTCTCTTCGCACCTTCACTTCACAAAAATGCTCACTTCCATCTCTCAAAGACATGTTCACTTCTTTCTTACTCACTCTTCTCTAACACCCGAACTCTTTCTAGTATACGTGCCACACTTCACCATCACTTCGCCTAAAATCTTGGAGTCACAACCTCCAAACTTGGTCATCATACTAGCCTCGACTCCTTCAAGGCCATTTCCGCCTTCACGATCCGATTCGTCGAACGATCCACGAACTCATACGATGGTTACCTAAACTCGGGCCTAGCACCTCGTGACTTACCACCGGGCGACCACCTCGAATCGACCCCACCTTATCCGCTACGGTTGACCCGCACACGCCCTCAACCCGACCCTCCGTGCGCGAACTCTCTTGTTTCCGATCCGAATAATCTTATTTTTCAAGTCATGAAAGCTACTACTTTCATCTTACATAACCCAAGGAATTTCCCACAATGCATTTCACGATACCAATTATTTCGACAAAACTAACCGTAAAATCTTTTACTCAAGACGGCCTTACATCTAAGGTCTCAACTTGTTATAATATTCCAAGGCTTATAATTTCCCTACCCCTAAGCTTACCTTTTCAACTAACCATGTTCTCTAGATCACAATTTCACACAATTCTATCCAAACATAACACTCAACATAAAATCATCATATCACGCATACAAATCTCTAGAGGGTTAAGGATATACCTGCAACTACCGCTTCACTCTAATCACGCCCCGCTCGCAGTCGTGATAGAGAAGGCGCGATGAACCGACCATCGATCTCGGCCGAGTCGCAACATCCGTATACTCGGCCTGGATAGCTTCGCAAATGGCCCCTGGCCGCAAAAATAACAAGCTCCTTGGCACCACGACACTCCCAAATGCGGTCTACCATCGACCACACCGAGGTAGGGTGGCCGATCCGCCAACACCCTACTCCTCGAAACTCAACCCATGGAGCTCGACCTACTCAATACCTCGACGCTCAAGGTTGCGGGGACCACTGCATCGCGAAGGTGCATAACTAGCTCGTCCGACGGTCCGCCTTGAAAGTCACCAAAGGACCCTGCTATTCGGGCCCTCTTCTGCTGATCTCGATCATTTCGTCGACCTCTCCGCTCCTCACATCCAAGTGCATAAGTCGCACGCGGCAATGTCCATGCCCGATCAAGAGCTACACCAACAAGCCTCGCCAAGTAGTCATCTAGCCCTGATGTAGCGTGTACTGGCCCTCCATATCGCCATTACAATGGGACATACCGAGCCAATAAGTCGAACTCCACATTGTACTCCCAAATCAGACGCCTGCTCGCCAACATCAAAAATTGTTTACCGAGCCCTCTCATCCGCGAGGCAAGAAATGTGCAAGAAATGCCTCGAGAACTCGCCCCATACTACCGGAAGTACATACTTCCCGACAGCCCCACGACCAAACTACGATCGCAGATCACGCACTGATGTGAAACCTAAGACCACCGACTTGTCTCCAAGCCTCGATCACTCATTACCCACAGAATCGCTTGATGAACTCCCGCGGATCATCATCGCCTCGACCCGTAGAACTCTAGCGGCTACAACTCGTAAAGTCCCGTAGCCTCAAACTATCCGATCTTGGGTGAACCACGGTGCTACGGAATCGCCGCTGGCCCAAATTTATCCTCACGTTCGCCAACTCGCTAGTAATCGCGGTTATCTCCTCAGAACCCATCTCTCTCGCCTCAGCCGGGACCGAGGCTCGTGTATCGTGGTCTCAACAGCCATCGCAGCTGCTCTAAACTTTGATGGGCCGGTGGCGCCGCAAAACTCGCCGTCAAGCACTATCTCATCGACTGCTCGCGCTCGCACTCTCAGGTCCTACTAGCAGCCTCGATCGCTTTGCCCTTCTTGTCACGACTCCAACTCGCCTGATCGTGCCTTACCTGCACTCCTAGTGATACAACATCGTAGTAATCAATAATATAAAACACAACATGAAACAATGTAAAAGAGACACGCTTTATTCAAGAAAAGTTGCCTTTCATATATATATAAAAACTTAAATCCAATAAAGCATCCTTTTTACAAACTCGCCAAAACAAGATTACTGCACTTCTAAGAATGATATGACAATAATGGCGGGCAGGTTCGCCATACCTCAATGTAAGTACCTACAACGACAGTGGACTATACCATCGATAAGCCTCCGAGAAACGGAGCTTCCCAACGCTGAATCGCGATCCTAAGAGCGGATCGACGATCGTGTACTTCTTCCTCGCGGCAGATGAACGCAGCCTCGGGCGAGGTCAAGATAACAGTACCAAGTATGTGAAATCGAAAGTATCAGAATGAAATCATAGTAGTCTATATAAAGGTGAGACATGTATGATAACTAAACTACGCTCACAATAAATAAGCCATGTCAAGTCGTGACTCACGCCTCAAAGTCATCACTGAATACAACTACGGGTCTCACGCCACAATATCAATCAATCATGCCCGTGGAATACCTTCCTCACCGCCAGCATGATATAAAAGCACCAAGGAACACATGAACACCTGTGTCCCACTGTGTCATAATAAAACCGCACGGTAAGTACGGCGTATGGCCGACTACTAAAACCTACGCATCAACAGGTCATAAATCAGATCATGAGATCTGCCTTGACCGCCACATGATCGGCCGCCACTCGCCTGCAGTATCTAATGTGCGCGCCTAGTCCCGAACTTCCCGCACCCGCGATAGGCCACTCACATAGGCCCGCATGAGGTATTCCTCGCATCGAGGGTAGCTACTCCCCGGCAACGTCCTGGACTCGCAGTCCGCATGGCCACATAGAATGCATGACCACAAAGGCCGCACACTAACCTGGAACTCGTAGCCCGCACGGGTCACATGCACCGCACGAGGTATTCTCGAATCATAGGTCACATGCACCCTCCCGAGTATAACCCGCACGGAGGCAGCTTAACCCCTAATCATGTCAAGAGGCGAGTGATATAATACTAACATAACAGCTTATCGTTAAACAACATAAGCACAACAAGGGAAACCCCTTTACACAAACATCACAAGATACTAACACACGTAGCATCCTAACATGTTTACTTATCAAATCAACAAGAAAGTATTACAAGACTATCACAAACCAACACAATCAAGTTATTCACACAAGGTACTTTCTTTATGTTAACAAGTTCGGGTTTTTATCCCCAAAGTACTTCATACATTAACTCTTTAGAAGATCCGCTTTTCACAAAAGTCACACAATAATTCGTAGTATAAAAATAGAGTGACTATCTTTTTAAGTAAACCAAAACACTTTCCTTTGTAAAATCAAGTAACAACATTATTTTCCAAACGTTCAAGTTTGCCTAATTTCAAATGCTCGAGTTTCTCATTTTCAAAAGGTTTCGTAGTTCATAGTTTTAATCACTTAATGATATAATTCTCCTTTAAAACAATTTGAGAAACATATGCCTTATATGTGAGTAGGTTATTCTTGTTTATAACAATCTTATTAAAGCAGCCATGATCTAGGAAATGTAATATCATTTTGTCTCATCTTAGCTTCTATGCAGATGGAGGTTTCTACTGGTTTTAATAATACTTAATTAGTCAAAACATTTCCCTTTATTAGCGCTGCTGTGGTTTGTTCGATACTTATTCGATTTCAAATCAAGAAGACATTATTCCTTTTAAAACCAAGTACTCATTACTCACGAACGAGGTTTCACACTTTTAACAAAATTCATATTAAATTAATTAAGTCAAGTCTCTTATCTTTAAGATCAAGTCTCTTAACTTCTAAAATCAAGAATCATTCTTTTTATCTTTCTTAAGCCGTTATACCTAACTTCCCATAAAGCTAGTATAACTCTTAAGCTTTTAAAACCAAGTATTACTCTTCTTTCAAAAAGGTTTCTTATTATTCAGGCTTAAGTCAAAAGACATTGCCGTAAAACTACGTTCAGTTAACACACGCACGTCTACCGTACTAAATATATTCCTTTTAAAATATCATGCTCAAGAGGATAGGAAGAATCACATACCTCGCGACGATTATCGACTATTAGCAAAACGCTCCACCGCTATAACTCGACTAGTCTTGTCCATCTTCCAAGTAGATCACGCTACTCGCAGTACTTCAACCTATAACGGTTATATAAGTCTATCAATGTCTAGACTACTCTGTAGAACATTCTAAGCAGAGGCTTATCTATTCTATTTAAAATCGGGCAGCACTTCCTCACCAAGTTAAACTACACAAGTTCATCAGAATACAAATTCCCATGTAAGTACAGCTCAAACTTCTTCTTTAATATTCTTCCATGTGATTTCATCAAGTCTTATCTGTAATATCCTTCTATTACGCTCAATTCTCTTTATGAATCTTATATTAATTTCTATAATACTACAGTATGTAATTTCCAATTACAATATGAGGACAAGAGTATTTACCTCGATAAGCCCAAAATTATCCAAGATTAAAGTCGATCCTGAGCAAGGTTTAGCTCCTATTCTTAATGCTCCAATTCGCTCCAAACAACCCTTAGAAGTTCTACGCAACTTCTTCTTAATACTTCAACCAACTGTGAAGATTTTCCTTAGGGTTTCGTTTAGTGGCTAAAGGAAAGTATAGTAGTATTTTTCCTGCTTTTCAGATGTAGGTACTTGGAAATACTACAAAGGTTTTGGGCTGTAGTATTTGGCATTAGCAACTATACTTGGAGAATACTTTTCACGGGGGTGTATTTTACGAGAACAACTCAAGGTAGGGGGGGGTACCTCTCGGCCAAAGCGTTTTCCAGGGGGGAGGGGTGGCTTGGACGAGAACTATACTACTAGGGAGCGAGGGATTTTTTAGACTTGGTAATGTCTAATTGTGGATGAAGAAGGTCAGCTTCTACGGGGGGTATTTATAGGCCAACCAATGGCCAAGATCAAGACAAGTGTGGGGCAAGTGGATGATGTGGATTAGGACATGTGTTAAGTGGGTCCCACTTGCTCATCTACCACACAAATATCTCACAAAATATCCTACCAACTCCTTGACCAAAATCAACACAAAAAACGTGCAAGAATTCCCATGGCTTTGTTGGCCCACTGAGGCCAAGTGTCGCCTCTCGTTGGTCCAAAATATTTCATCTCTAAAAATCCGCAAAATAATAAATGACATAGCCGTAATTTTCCTACGCAAGCTTTGGAAGACGCTTCGCTGAAACGGTTCTTTTTGGTAGTTGTGCACAAATATTTTCGTTCCTAGCCTAACTTAAGGCCTAAACTTTTATACGTACGCCCTCATGTAC
Source organism: Przewalskia tangutica (assembly GCA_029844215.1). NCBI lineage: Eukaryota > Viridiplantae > Streptophyta > Magnoliopsida > Solanales > Solanaceae > Przewalskia > Przewalskia tangutica. Next base: position 1,165,640 of record JAQGDG010000030.1, read on the forward strand.
ATACTCTGAAAATACGGGGTATAACATTCTCCCCTCCTTAGAAACATTCGTCCCGAATGTTCCTTCTAAGTCTCAAAACAACCATGCGCCAGTATAGTCTTCACTGCTATACTTACGAAAACAATCATGCCACACCTGGCCACAATACAACACGCGCAAATACTTACATCCAAGTCCACGAGGAATCACCTCCATCACTACAAAAGCTCCCACCGAGGTCTAAAATATACTCCTTCGTGACCTTCACTTTACAAAAGAAATGATCACATCTATGCTCGTAACACATGCTCGCTTCTTCCTTACTCGCATCTTCTCGCTCACTCGAACTCTTTCTCATAACTTACCACATTTCTATCGCCTAGCTTCAAAATCTCTGGGTTACTACCTCCAACTTGATTATCATTCACTGGGAACACTCTGGATGGATCTCCGATACTTTTCCGAACATAACAACATGAAAGACCGGATGTACTGCCTCCTAAGTCGGACGGCAATGCTAACCTATAGGCAACTTGGCCTATTTTCCAAATGATCTGAAAAGGCCCAAAGTAACTCGGGCTAAGTTTCCTCTGTTTTCCAAAACTCGTCACACCCTTTCCGGGGTGGTACCTTCAAGAAGACCCACCGTCTACCTGAACTCCAAGCGTCGTCGCCAATTATCCGCACGACTTCTGTTGACTCTGAGCTGCTAATAACCTCTCCTGGATAAGCTTCACTCTATCCACATCCTGCCGAAATAAGTATGAACCAACTATCTGAACCTTGCCAACATCGAATCAATCGACCGGCAACCTATACTTCCGCCCCTACAAGGCGTCATAAGGCGATATCCGAATACTGATATGGTAGCTTATTATAATACACACTCAACCAAGAGGCGAATAATCCTTACAGCTACCCCTGAAATCCTAACACTGGCCTGAGGGCGAATGCGATACTGAGACTCACCTGAGTTCCTAACCCTGCCTGGTAAAACCTCCAGAAAAGAAACACAGAACTGGCTCCACTGTCTGTCATAAGGTGAAAGTAGGAACCTCGTGCAACCTTACAACCTTCCTGATATAATCATCTCGCATAACCCTCTGTCGAGTAAACGGTCTTGACTAAAAGACAAGAGGGACTGACCCCATCGGCCCGACTACTGGTCGAACGCATCCACGATCTCGTACGCTGGTTAACTAAACTTGGGCCTAACACCCTCGTGACTTCACCACCGCGACCACCTCGAATTGACCCCACCACAATACAAAGCCGCTGGTTGACCCGCGACGGCCCTAATCTGACTCGCTATCGCAAGAAAACTCTTGTTCCCGATCCGGAACAATCTCACTAATCAAGTCACGAAAACCTAGTGGTCTTCTTAGCTCAACTACCCTCTTTCATATCATACCACTCAGGGACTTATCACACAACATATCTCACGTATACTATGCACTCCGATAAGGGTCAAACACAAAAATACATCTTTTACTCGAGATGGCCTTACCTCTAAGGTCTCTACGCATAAAACTCTAAGGCTCACACTTTCTCTATCCCCCAAATCTTACCCGGTTAACTAACCATGATTTCTAATCACAATTAACACAATGCTATCTGAACATAACACTTAAGATATACTTATCTTATCACACATACAATCTCTGTAGGTTAAGGATACACTCAGATTCACCGCTTCACTACCTCTCGCTGCTTCAATCAATCCCGCCTACTGGCATAGCAAAACAAGATGTCGAAGAAGTACGACACTCCCCACAATGACATCTATCACAACGGCCACACCGAGGTGGGGGTGGCCTCCTCTGTCTAACACCCCTTCCTCTCCGAACTACTGAATCCGCAACTGATCTGGTAGGCTGAGTCCTCCTACTTGCATCCCTCCTACTAGGACATCCTTTCGACACATGGCCCTGACGGCCGCAGGTAAAACAAGCATCAACAAAAGATGACATTCCCCGGGATGACGCCTGTCACACTGTGAACACTGGGGAAAAACTGAATACTACCGGGCCGGAACCTACGATAGCCGCGGAACCTAAGCCCCGAGCTCGACCAACTCCGCATACCTCGAACGCCCCGGTTTGCGAGGACCACTCGCACCGTGGAGGCACATATCATCACGCGAGGTGATTCGCCGAAGTTACCAAAGGACTCATTGCCCCGCCCTCTTCTCACGATTCGTTAACCCATCGATCCTCACGCTTTCTCGGCCGCGAATAAGCCCATACACGTGCCATGCTCAAGCCTCGATCAAGAGCTACTCTTGCACAACCTCTCTTAAATAGTCATCAAGACCCGTGATAAATCGATACCTAAAATACTCGTTGCTAACTCCTAGCTAGTAAATGTGGTTGCCTATTTGCAATCTATTCTTTCGCATCGGGTCGCGAATCAAGGTTCAAGTCTCATGGTCGCATTAGGAACTGCTGCCGCTGTGCTAAACTCTGTTGGGGCTGGTGACGTCGCAGAACTCCCCGAATAAAACACCACCCCAGGTGATGATTGGGCCTGTGCCCTCGTAACCCTCTGAACTCTACTCGCAGCTCCCTACCGCTTGCCCTTCGCCCGGCCGCCTTACGCGAGGCATACCCAGAATGGAAAGAAATACGTTAGAGGGTCCAACTTATAACACGCCTCTAAGGCACGATCTCGTAATGAGAAGAATGGAAACTAATCCTAAATATCCTATAGCCTCGATTATCGCGTGGTGCACAACACACCGATAATCAAGACTCTACTAGATACAAGAGACACTTTTCGAGGATTAATCGCTCGATACCACTTTTGTCACGACTCAACCTGCCCGTGATCGTGCCGTACCCCTGGCACCCTAGTGATACAACATCAGAGTAATCCGCGGAATATAAAACACAACATGAAACAATGTAAAAGAGACACAGTTTATCTGAAGAAAAGTTGCCTTTCTGCATATATATATATAAACTTAAATCCGAACAGTTACATCCTTTTTACAAACTCGCCACAACAAGATTTCATGCACTTCTAAGAATGATATGATAATAATGGCGGACAGGTTCGCCATACCCTGAATGTAAGTACCTACAACGACAGGACTATACCATCGATAAGCCTCCGAGAAACGGAGCTTCCCAACGCTGAATCGCGATCCTAAGAGCGAGGATCGACGATCGTGTACTTCTTCCTCGCAGATGAACGCACTTCAAGGAGGTCAAGACAACAGTACCAAGTATGTGAAATCAGTATCAGAAATGAAATCATAGTAGTCTATATAAAGCAGAGACATGTATGATAACTAAACTACGCTCACAATAAATAAGCAAATATGTCAAGTCGTGACTCACGCCTCAAAGTCATCACTGAATACAACTATGGGTCTCACGCCCACAACATCAATCATGCCCGTGGAATACCTTCCTCACCGCCTAGCCTATGATATAAAAGCACCAAGGAACACATATGAACACCGTGTCCCACTGTGTCATAATAAAACCGTGACGGTAAGTACGAAGGCATGGCCGACTACTAAAACCTACGCATCAACGTGGTCATAAATCAGATCATGAGATCTCGCTTGACCGCCACATGATCGGCCGCCACTCGCCCGCAATATCTAATGCGCGCCTAGTCCCGAACTTCCCGCACCCGCATAGGCCACTCACATAGGCCCGCATGAGGTATTCCTCGACGAGGGTAGCTACTCCCGCAACGCCCCGACTCGCACCGCATGGCCACATAGAATGCATGACCACAAAGGCCGCACACTAACCCGAACTCGTAGCCCGCATGGGTCACATGCACCGCATGAGGTATTCTCGAATCATAGGTCACATGCACTCTCCCGAGTCTAACCCGCACGGAGGCGCTTAACCCCTAATCATGTCAAGAGGTGAGTGATATAATACTAACATAACATTTATCGTTAAACAACATAAGCACAACAAGTGGAAACCCTTTACACAAACATCACAAGATACTAACACACGTAGCATCCTAACATGTTTACTTATCAAATCAACAAGAAAGTATTACAAGACTATCACAAACCAACACAATCAAGTTATTCACACAAGGTACTTTCTTTATGTTAACAAGTTCGGGTTTTTATCCCCAAAGTACTTCATACATTAACTCTTTAGAAGATCCGTTTCTTTCACAAAAGTCACACAATACCCGTAGTATAAAAATAGAGTGACTATCTTTTTAAGTAAACCAAAACACTTTCCTTTGTAAAATCAAGTAACAACATTATTTTTCAAACGTTCAAGTTTGCCTAATTTCAAATGCTCGAGTTTCTCATTTTCAAAAGGTTTCGTAGTTCATAGTTTTAATCACTTAATGATATAATTCTCCTTTAAAACAATTTGAGAAACATATGCCTTATATGTGAGTAGGTTATTCTTGTTTATAACAATCTTATTAAAGCAGCCATGATCTAGGAAATGTAATATCATTTTGTCTCATCTTAGCTTCTATGCAGATGGAGGTTTCTACTGGTTTTAATAATACTTAATTAGTCAAAACATTTCTTTATTAGCGCCGTGGTTTGTTCGATACTTATTCTGATTTCCGAAATCAGTAAGACATTATTCCTTTTAAAAACCAAGTACTCATTACTCACGAATGAGGTTTCACACTTTTTAACAAAATTCATATTAAATTAATTAAGTCAAGTCTCTTATCTTTTAAGATCAAGTCTCTTAACTTCTAAAATCAGTAAATCATTCTTTTTATCTTTCTTAAGCCGTTATACCTAACTTCCCATAAAGCTAGTATAACTCTTAAGCTTTTAAAACCAAGTATTACTCTTCTTTCAAAAAGGTTTCTTATTATTCAGGCTTAAGTCAAAAGACATCACAGAAACTACGCTCAGCTTAACACACGCACGCTCATCAGACTAAATATATTCCTTTTAAAATATCATGCTCAAGAGGATAGGAAGAATCACATACCTCGCGACGATTATCGACTATTAGCAAAACGCTCCACCGCTATAACTCGGCTAGTCTTGTCCATCTTCCAAGTAGATCACGCTACTCGCAGTACTTCAACCTATAACGGTTATATAAGTCTATCAATGTCTAGACTACTCTGTAGAACATTCTAAGCAGAGGCTTATCTATTCTACGGAAAATCGGGCAGCACTTCCCTACCCGTTAAACTACACAAGTCTACTGTAAATACAGTCCTATGTAAGTACAGTTCAAACTTCTTCTTTAATATTCTTCTGATGTGATTTCAGTTCAAGTCTTATCTGTAATATCCTTCTATTACAGTTCAATTCTCTTTTATGAATCTTATATTCATTTCTATAATACTACAGTATGTAATTTCCAATTACAATATGAGGACAAGAGTATTTACCTCGATAAGCCCAAAATTATCCAAGATTAAAGTCGATCCTGAGCAAGGTTTATCTCTTATTCTTAATGCTCCAATTCGCTCCAAACAACCCTTAGAAGTTCTACGCAACTTCTTCTTAATACTTCAACCAACTGTGAAGATTTTCCTTAGGGTTTCGTTTAGTGGCTAAAGGAAAGTATAGTAGTATTTTTCCGGGCTTTTCGTATAGAAGGTACTTGGAAATACTACAAAGGTTTTTGGGCTAGAGTATTTGGCATTAGCAACTATACTTGGAGAATACTTTTCTACCAAGGGGGTGTATTTTACGAGAACAACTCAAGTAGGGGTACCTCTCGCCAAAGCCTTCTAAAGGGGAGTGGCTTGGACGAGAACTATACTACAAGGGAGGGAGGGATTTTTAAGACTTTGAAATGTCTAAGTGTGGATGAAGAAGTTCATCAACTAAGGGGGGTATTTATAGGCCAACCAATGGCCAAGATCAAGACAAGGGGGCAAGTGGATGGTGTGGATTAGGACATGTGTTAAGTGGGTCCCACTTGCTCATCTACCACACAAATATCTCACAAAATATCCTACCAACTCCTTGACCAAAATCAACACAAAAAACGTGCCAAGAATTCCCATGGCTTTGGCCCACTCGAGGCCAAGTGTCGCCTCTCGTTGGTCCAAAATATTTCATCTCTAAAAATCCGCAAAATAATAAATGACATAGCCGTAATTTTCCCTACGCAGCTTTGGAAGACGCTTCACTGAAACGGTTCTTTTTGGTAGTCAGGCACAAATATTTTCGCTCCTAACCTAACTTAAGGCCTAAACTTTTATACGCACGCCTCACGCATATACTCAAAATACGGTATAACACTTCGCTGTGGTTGCCTCGCGCGAGGCATAATCGTAAAACGAAATACGCCGTAGGGTCCAACTTATAACACGGCTCTAAGGCACGATCTTAGAATGAGAAGAATGGGAACTAATCCTAAATGTCCTGCAACCTCCGACATTATAGACGTGCACAACACACCGATAATCAAGACTCTACTAGACACGTCAGAGACACTTTCCGAGGACTAATCGCTTCGATACCACTTTTGTCACGACTCAACCTGCCCGTGAATGGTGCCTTATCCCGGGCACCCTAGTGATACAACATCAGAGAAAATCAGCGGAAATAAAAACTAAAACACGAGACAAGACATAAAGTATGAAACAAAGCAACTAAAACGGTCACCTTCCAAAATATATACATATATATATCAAATCGAACAGCTTAAGTCCTTTTTACAAACCCCGCCACAACAAAGATTTCATGCACTCTAAGAATGTAACCATAACTATGACGGACAGGCTTCGCCATACCCCGAATGTACAAATATCTACAATGACAGGACTATACTAAAGATAAGCCTCCGAGAAACGAGCTTCCCAAAACGCTGAACCGTGATCCTATGAGCGAGGATCAACAACCGATGATCTCTACCGCGGCATGAACGCAACCCCGGGCGAGGTCGATAACAGTACCAAGTATGTGAAATCAAAATATCAGAGTTAAATCATAATAGTCTATATAAAGCAGGAGACATATATGATAACCAAAATGCAGTACACAACATAAAAGCAGTCATGTCAAGTCAGGGACTCACGCCCTCAAAGTCATCACTCCAATATAACTATGGGTCTCGCGCCCACAACATCAACCATGTTCTCATCATGGCCACATGCCCCCGGAATTCTCCATCGGTGTAGATATGTCCAGATGCAACAATAATAACAATGTACCGTAATCAACTCGCCGCACGCCACATGCCCGAATTCGCAGACGGCAGACATGTCCATGTAACAATAATAACAATATACCGTAATCAACCCGCCGCATGGCCACATGCCGACTGCAGACGGCATACATGTCCATGTAATAACAATAACAATATATCGTAATCAACCCCGCCAGACGCCACATGCCTCGAAATTCTTCATCGGTGCGTATATGTCCATGTAACAATAATAATAATACACCGTAATCAACTCACGCATGGTCACATGCCCCGACTTCGTGACGGCAGCATGTCCATGTAACAACAATAACAATATATCGTAATCAACCCCGCCACGCCACATGCCCCTAATTTTTCATCTGCGTATATGTCCATGTAACAATAAGAACCATATACCGGGTGATAAACCCGCCGCATGGCCGCATGCTCCCTAATTCTCAGACGGCGTATATGTCCATGTAACAACAATAACAATATACCGGTGATTAACTCCGCCGGGCCGCATTCCCCTAATTCTTCATCTGCGTATACATGTCCATGTAACAATAATAACAATATACCGCCTCCATCGAGAGACGCGGTAGCATAGGAATACAACTTTTACACAACAAGGCTATCACAAGCAAGCACAAGCAAATTACCATACTTCAATTCTCTTACAAATATCCATTCTTTCACAAGAAGTCACCTGATACCAACACTCGTAGTATCCAAAACAGAGTAACTATTATTTTAAGTAACCCAAAATAATTTCCCCTTTTTTAAGACAAGTAACAACCTTCTTTTCCAAAAGTTCAAGTTTGCCTAATTTCAAATACTTAAGTCTCTTATTTTCGAAAGGTTTCGTAGTTCATAGTCTTAATCACTTAATAACATAATTCTCTTTTAAAACAAGTTGAGTAACATATGCCTTATGTGTGAGTAGGTTATTCTTGTTTATAACAATCTTATTAAAGCAGCCATGATCTAGAAAATGTAATACAATTTTGTCTTATCTTAGCTTCTATGCAGATGGAGGTTTCTACTGGTTTTAATTATAATTAATTAGTCAATACATTTTCCTTTATTAACGCTTCAGTGGTTTGTTCGATACTTGTTCTCATTTCCGAAATCAATATAACATTATTCCTTTTAAAAACCCAATTACTCATTTCTCACTAAAGCGGTTTCACAACTTTTTAACACAACCCAAGTCCTTATTGTTTCACATCAAGTCTTTTATCTTTTAAAAAAAACCACAAACCATTTCTTTGCCCGCATAAAGTTGTTATAACCAACTTCCCATAAAGCCGTTATAACACTTTATGTTTTAAACCAACCAAATTCCTTTAACCCATGTACGTCTACCGTACTACATAGTTCACAACATATCATGCTAGAAGGATAGGAAGAGGTTCACATACCTCGCGACGATTATCGACAATTAGCAAAACGCCCACAAGATCAGAACTCGCTAGCCTTTTCCACTCTTCAAGTAGAATACGCTACTCGTAGTACTGCAACCTATAAAGGCCACAAAACGCCTATCAACTCCTAGTCCTCTTCGTAGAATATTCTAAATGCAAGATTCCTTATTCTACAGAAACTTCGGCATTTCCCGTAACCACATAAATCTCCTCTCTACTGTGCCCGCTACAAAGCCAACAACTCCGTGGGGTTACACGCCTAACCGACGTGTTCAATTATACTTCACAAGAATACTACACAAGTTCATCAGTAAATACACCCAATGTAATTACTGATTCATTCTTTTCAATATTCATTCTATATATAGTATACTCAACTATATATTACTACAACATGTAATTCCAATTACAATAGGGGGACAAGATTATTTACCTCGATAAGCCCAAAATTATCCAAGGTATAAGTCGATCCTGAGCAACGTTTAGCTCCAATTCCTTACGCTCCAACCCGCTCCAAGCAACCCTTAGAAGTTTCTAAACAACTTCTCTTGACACTTCAACTCTAAAAAGTGAAGAACACTTTAGGCTCTGTGGGCTTTCTGCCAAGGGGTGTATTTAGGCTAGGGGTGTGAAATTTTTTCTAACTTTTGGTTACAAATCTTCCTAATACACTAAGGAAGAACACTTAAGACTTTAAGAATTTTTGGACAACTTTGGCTAAGGGGAAGGGCTTAAAAAACGAGAACAATCAAGGAGAGGGGAGGGAACTTTTCAAGACTTGGAAACTCTCAAAGTGTGGATGAAATAAGTCTTCAACTATGGGGTATTTATAGGTCATTCAAGGGCTAGGATCTATGCAAGTGTGTGGCCAAGATTGAGCCATGTGCTGGGTCCCACCTATCCATCTACTCCACAAATATCCTACCAAACCTCGACCAAACATTTTAAGCCTTTAAAAGATGAAAACGTACCAATCCTTGTCCAATTTTTCATTCAACCTTGCCACCTAAGGGTGACACATGTCGCCTCCTATCGTCCAAAATATTTCATCTTCCAAAATATCCGTAATGCCAAAAATCCAAAAATAAAGTGGGCCCCACAAATCGTAAATTCCGGAAATATAATTCCATAATTCTCAAATATTTCAAAATGTCCGAATACCAAATCTGGGAATCCAATTCCCATTAACGAACCTTTTTCCTTCACAAAATTCGGAAACTTTTCCGAAAAATCGTGATCTTTCTTTCTTTCCAAAATTATCGTCAGAATCTCGCACGACGTCCTCACATACATACTGAACTACGGGTATAATACGCCTAACCCGCGCATCCACTGACTCCCGCAGTCCGCATAGTCACACGCATCGCATAGGACACACAGCGCAGACGGTAACCCACCCGAGGATCAATCTGGAACTCCCGCACCCGCATAGTCACACGCATCGCATGAGGTATTCCTCGATCGAGGGTGGCAAGTCCTCGACATTTCATGTCGTGGTGTAAGTGATATAATACCAAAGATAACTTGCTTATCGTTAAACAACATAAGCACAACAAAAAAACCTCTTTACACAAACGTCACAAGATACTATCGCACGTAGCATCATAACATGTTTTACTTATCAAACCAACAAGAAAGTATTACAAGGATATCACCAGTAAATCATAGTCAAGTTACTCACACAAAGTCGCACGGTATTCGTAGTATCAAATAGGGTAACTATCTTTCAAGTAAACCAAAACAATTTCCATATCTCCTTTTAAAACAAACTTAAGACAAAAGCATGCCTCCTTTTTAAACGAAAACACTTCAAATTTTCAAGTCTTTGTCTTTTATAAAACAAGTCCTTACTTTGAAATTTTAAGAAAATCAAAACTTGTTTATTAGTGATCTTATTAAAGCGGCCATGATCTAGGAAATGTAATACAATTTTGTCTTATCTTAGCTTCTACGCATTGGAGGTTTCTACTGGTTTTAATAATAATTAATTAGTCAATACATTTTCCTTTATTAGCGCTGCAGTGGTTTGTTCGATGTTCTTTCCCCTTTCCGAAATCAATACAAGGCTTTCATAAACAATTAAGTAAACCGTTCGTTTTATCTCTCTTAAGTCGTTATACCTAAATTCTCATAAAGCTAGTATAATTCTTAAGCTTTTAAAACCAAGTATTACTCTTCTTTCAAAAACGATTCATAACTCTTTTGAAATACTTCAAGATTCTTATTATTTAAAACTCAAGTCAAAAGACATCGAAGTAAAACCACGTTCAGTTAACACACGACGCTCACCGCACTATATATATTCTTTTAAAATATCATGCTCAAAAGGATAGGAAGAATCACATACCTCCTGAAATCCACCGCCAAGTCGAATATGTCGCCGCAGAGTTTCAACCTATAATAGTCAACACGCCTATCAACGTCTAGACTACTCTGTAGAATTTTCTAAGCAGAAGGTTCTTATTTCTACGGAAAATTGGGCAGCACTTCCCTACCCGACAAACTACACAAGTCTACTACAATACAGTCCTATGTAATTACAGTTCAATTCTCTTCTTTAAAACCTTCTATATCTTATACTCACTTCTAAACTACTATATGTAATTTCCAATTACAATAGAAGGACAAGATTAATTACCTCGATAAGCCCAAAATTATCCAAGTTTTAATGTCGATCCTGAGCAACGTTTAGCTCCTACTCCGTGCGCTCCAACCCGCTCCAAGCAACCCTTATACGCTCCTAACCAACTCCTCTTTAAGAACCAACCTAAACAAGTGAAGAACACTAAGGTTCTTGTCCTCACAACTCTCGGCCAAGGTGAGGCTTTAGGGGCTAGGGTGTGAAATCGTTTCTAAATTTTGGTTAACAATCTTCCTAATACACTAAGGAAGAACACTTAAGAGTTTAGGAATTTTTTGGACAAAGTTTGGTTAAGGGAGAGGGGTGTTTCGGACGAAGGCTTTCAAGGAAGAGGGAGGGGAAGTTTGGACGAGAACTTCAACTAAAGGGGGGAAGGATTTTAAGACTTGGAAATTGTTTTGTGGATGAAGAAGTCTTGCACAAGAGGGGGGTATTTATAGAACCACCAAGGGCCAAGATTAAAACAAATGGAGGGTGTAGATTAGATAGCTTGTGTGATGTTATACCCCGTATTTCCAGAGTATGTACGTAAGGACGTACGTAGAAAAGTTTGGACTTTAAAGTGGCTTGGCCGAAAATTATTTGTTCACAACACCCGGTTAGAGTCGTTTTTCGACGAAACGTTTTCACAGCTTTCGTAGGGAAAATTCCGGCTATGTCATTTTTAATTTTTGCGGATTTTTCCGAGAGACGAAATGTTTTGGACCAACGAGAGGGCGACACTTGGCACCCTCTCATTGGTGGACTTGTGGACGGCATTATGGACGATTTGGAGGAGTGTAGTTGGTAGGATATTTTGTGTAGTTGTTGTGCAAGTGGGACCCACACACACTTGTCCAAATCTTGACCTTACACTTGCCTACTACTTGGCATGATCTTAGCCCTTGATTGTCCTATAAATACCCCCCCTAAGTTTGAAGACTTCTTCATCCTAAAAATCACTAAGTCTTGAAAGCTCTTCCCCCCTCCCTCTTTAGTTCTCGTCCGCCCCCCCTTGTGAAGCGTTAGCCGAGAGTTCCTCCCTCCCCTTGGCAAGAGCACCCCCTAAGTGTAGGCCGAGGGTATACACCCCCCACCTTGTGGTGTTGTCTCGTATATACCCCCCCTCTTGGTAGAAATACTCTCAAAAGTATTGTTACTATACCCAAATTACCTTAGCCGTATACCTTGTAGTATTCCAAAGAAACCTCTATACGTAGAGTCTGGAAATACTACCAGATGTCCTTTTGTCTCAAACCAAACCCTAAGGAAAATCTCCATAGTTGGTTGGAGTTTTAAGTAGAAGTCGCGTAGAACTTCTAAGGGTTGTTTGGAGCGGTGGAGCACCCTGAGTGAGCTAAGCGTTGCTAAGGATCGACATTTATACTTGGATAATTATGGGCTTATCGAGGTAATTATCTTGTCCCCCTATTGTAATTGGATATTGCATGTTGTAGGAATATATAGTTGAAGTATACTATATATAGAACTGAACATAGTTTTGTGGCAATGTCCTTGGACTTAAGCCCAATTTAAAGAAGAAAACTGAAGTAATTACGTGGGATGTATTACTGAGACTTGTGTAGTTTGACTGCAGGAAGTGGCCGCCCAATTTCCCGTAGGATCTTGCATCTAGATTTATTCTACCGAGTAGTCTAGACTTTGATAGACTTGTATAAACTCGTATAGGTTGAATGTTCGCGAGTAGCATGTGCTACTTGAGAAGGTGGACCAGCAAGCGGGTTATAGCCGTGAGCGATTTGCTTTTAGTCGATAATCGTCGCGAGGTATGTGATCCTCTTCCTATCTCTTCCAAAGATGATATGTGTGTAACTATGTAGTACCAGACGACGTGTGGTAATTGAACGTAGTTATACGGCAATGTCTTTTGACTTAAGCCCGAATAATAATAATCTTGAAGTAGTTCAAGAGAATTAAGAACTGTTTTTAAAAGAAGAGTAATACTTGGTTTTAAAAACTTAAGAGTTATACTAGCTTTATGGGGAGTTAGGTATAATGGCTTAAGAGGGATAAAACGAATGATTTATTTATTTTAGAAGTTAAGAAACTTGATCTTGTAAGATAAGAGACTTAACTTAAATAAATTATATGAATTTTGTGTGAAACCTCATTCGTGAGTAATGAGTACTTGGTTTTTAAAAGGGGTAATGTTTTACTGATTTCGGAAATCAGAAATGTGTATCGACAAACCACTGCAGCGTTAATAAAGGAAAATGTATTGAATAATTAAGTATTATTAAAACCAGTAGAAACTTTCATCTGCATAGAAGCTAAGATGAGACAAAATGATATTTCCTAGATCATGGCTGCTGTAATAAGATTGTTATAAACAAGAATATCCTACTCACATATAAGGCTTATGTTCCTCTGATTGCTTAAAAGAGAATTACATTCTTAAATGAATAAGACTATGAACTACGAAACCTTTCGAAAATGAGAAACTTGAGTAATTGAAATTAGGCAAACTTGAAACGTTTGGAAAAGAATGTGGTTACTTGATTTTACAAAGATAAGTGTTTTGATTTACAAAAGATAATCACTCTATTTTCACTTACTACGGGTATTGTGTGACTTTGTGGAAGTAACGTATCTTTTAAAGAGTTAATGTATGAAGTACTTTGGGGATAGAAACCCACTTGTTAATCATATAGAAAGTGCCTTGTGTGCATAACTTGATTGTGTTGGGTTGTGATAGCCTTGAAATACTTTCTTGTTTATTTGATAAGTAAACATGCTAGTATGCTACGTGTGTTAGTATCTTGTGATGTTTGTGTAAAGGGGTTTCCCCTCGATTGCGCTTAAATAGTTTCACTATCAGCCGTTATATTGGTATTGTACCACTCACCCTGACTGTTCCGGAGGTTAAGTCGCCTCCACGCGGGGTAGACTCAAAGTGGTCTAGTGACCTATGATTCGAGAATACCTCACGCGGTCCTGTGGCCTATCGCGAGCTACGAGAGTTCCGTGTTAGTTTGCGTCCTTACGGGCACGCGGTCCATGTGGCCACGCGGACACGAAGTCCGCACGGATGCCGGGAGTAGCTACCCTCGACGCTGGTTATACCTGCGCAGCCTATGAGTTTGGCCTATGCGAGTCGCGGAAGTTCCGTGGCTAGACGCCAAGACATTAGATACCGCAGCGAGTGGCCGCCTTTGATCATGTGACGGCTAGACAGATCTCATGATACGCTTTATGACCTTGTTGGCATCGGGTTTTAGTAGTGGCTATGCCTTCATACTTACCCCGACGGTTTTATTATAACACAATGGGACCGTGTTCATGGTGTTTCCTTGGTGCTTTCATATCATAGATCACGCCAAGAAGTGAGAATGTGTCCCACGGCACGATTGATGTTGGGCGTGAGACCCATTGTTATGTTTTAGTGATGACTTGAGGCGTGAGTCCACGACTTGACATGATCGCTATTTATTGTAAATCAGTAGTTTGATTATCATACATGTCTCCGCTTTGTATAGACTACTATGATTTCATTTACGTGATTTATTTTCGCCACATACTCTGCACTGTCAGATCGACCTCCTTCGGGCTGCTCATGCCGCAGGTAAAGGTACACCCGACTTTGATCCTCCCTCTGAGGGTCACAGTTCAGCGTTTGGGAACGCTCCGCTTCTCGAGGCTTATCTTCGTATAGTCCCCTGTTGTTGTAGGTACTTACATTCGTGGTATGACGGCCCCGTCCGTCGTTGTCATATCATTCGTAGAGGTCCGTAGTAATCGCCGCAAGGTGGTTTGTAAAAAGGATTAAACTGCTCATGTTGAAAAGTTGTTGTTTATATATATGCCGAAAGGCAAGTTTTTCTCAGTTATTGTTTCATATTTCATAATATGTCTTGTATCGCTTTATGTTCCGCCGACACTGATGTTGTATCACTAGGTGCGCCGGTAGCACACCACGCCCGGAATCGGTCGTGACAAAAGTGGTATCGTGCGATTAATCCTCGGAAGGTATCTACGCATCGTATCCAGAGAAGTCTTGATTATCGTGTGTTGTGCACCACACCAATAATCGTGAGGCTATAGGATATTTAGGATTGGTTTCTATTCTTCTCACTCTGAGATCGTGCCTTAGAGCTGTGTTGTAAGTTGGACCCTCTAACGTATTTCTTTTCCTTACCGTTATGCCTCCGCGTAGGGCAACCCGGGCCTAGGAGGGCAAGGCAGCCGAGGGGGCTGCGAGTTGAGTACAGAGGGTTACGAGGGCACAGGCCCAACCATCACCTGAGTTAGGTGCTTCATTCGGGGAGTTATGCGACGTCACTAGCCCCAGCAGAGTTTAGCACGGCGGCGCGCTTCCATCGCGCCATGACATTTGAACCTTCAGTTCCACGACCGTGGACAGAGAATATAGATTGCAAGAAGGCGACCCTGTTACTAGCAATGGATTTGGCTACCAGAGAGTATATCGATGTACCACGAGTCTTGATGACTATCTAAGAGAAGGTTGTGCAAGAGTAATTCTTCAGTTGGGCTTGAGCATGGCCTGTGTACGGGCTTATGCGCAGCAGGCCGAGAAACGTAGAGATCAACGGGTTAACGAAGGACAGCAGAAGAGGGCCAGAGCAGCAAGGTCCTTTGGTAACTTTCGAGGCGAGTCACCTCACCAGCGGATTAGATTTGCACATCCACCAGTGCAGAGAGGTCCTCCACGGGGTTCAGGACGTTCGGGGTATGCAGGAGTTGGTCAGAGCTCCAGAGCTTCCGTTCACGGCGACACGTAGGTTCCACCACGGATTCAGGTGTTCCTCAGATTCACATGATGCACGTCATCCCGGAATGTCGTCTTTTGGTTGGTACTTGTTGTACTCACGACCGCCGTCGATGTCGAAAGAGTGTCCTCAGGAGGACTTAGCCTTCGTGGTCGGTGGGTAGTTTGTCATCTTCCTTAGCTATGCGCTTCGCCACGACTGCCGGTTCCCGTGATCGTGCCTTACCGGCACCCAAGTAGTCATACATCGAGTAATCGGAAACATAAAGCAAGACATGAAACAGCTTTATAAAATAAGACACGATTATGAGAAAACATCGCTTTCGGCATATATATATAATCATGGTTTAGCGCTACATCCGACATCGCATAACATGACTCTGACAGCACTTAAGGAAATATATAACTATGGCGACAGGGCCGCCATACCTCGATCAGATAAAACTATCTACAACAGGAGATCATACCAAAAGTAGAGCCTCCTAAGAGATGGAGCTCGACACCAACGTAGAGATCCTAAGGATGCGGATCTAGCACTGCTGCTCTTACCGCGGCATGAACGCAGCCGAAGGAGGTCAAGACAAATGTACTAAGTATGCGAAATCGTAAAGTACTTAAATGAAAACATATCATTTTTAAACCTGGTTTACAAATATGTGTGAAACAACCATGAAACCGCACATAGTGCCACATCACAAACAAGAGCAACAATAGGTAATCAGAATACGTCTTGTCTAGCCGCGAATGATCGAAACAGGCCACTCGCCCACATCCTCATTCTGCAAACCTAATCTCGACTCGAGTCCGTGATAGGCCAATCGCATGGGCCCGCATGAGGTATAACCCCGCATCGAGGGTAGCTACTCCTCGGCATCGTCCTGGACTCGCTGTCCGCATGGCCACATAGACCGAATGAGGCATAACCCCGCATACTAACCTTGAACTCGTAGCTCGCATAGGCCCCCGACCCGCATGAGGTATTCTCGAATCATGGTCCTGCATCACCGAGTCTACCCCGCAGACGGAGGCACAACCTCCTGATCATCTCAAGAGGTGAGTGATAGTACACTAACATAACGACTTATCTTTAAACAACATAAGTACAACAAGGATACTCATTTATACAAACGTTACAAGGTACTAACACACATAGCAACATGTCATGTCTACTTATCAAACCATCTTATTATTCTTTTCACAATTTCATATAAGTCTGTTAGAAATACATAGGCAACTTGTTTCTTTTATCAATCTTAAGTGGTTATACTTAACTTCCCATAAAGCTAGTATAACTCTTAAGCTTCTGTTTAAGAAACCAATTAGTTCTCTTCTGTAAATATGGTTCAGTAGTCCCTTTTGAAATGTTTTCAGTTCTTTATTATTCAGGCTTAAGCCGTGAGGCATTGCCGTACGTATTATTCAGGCTTAAGCCGTGAGGCATTGCCGTTAGTTATTATTCAGTTAACACATGTACGTCTACCGTACTATATACATATTGTAAAATATCATGCTTTAGGAAGAATCACATACCTTCTCAAATAAACCACCGCCAAGTGAATATGTCGCGCGCAGAGTCACCCTATAATAGTCACAGATATCTATCAAAGACTACTCAAGGTCATTCTAAACAGAGGGTTCACAATTCTATGGAAAAGTCAAGACAACCCTACCCACGAGCTATATGAGTCTCATCAGAAAACAAATTCACGCGAAAGTTCAATTCTATTATGTGATATTCTTCTAAGTATTTATACTTATTCTTATTCTACAACAGTAAGTATTCTCTAATTCAAAAGAGGGTTAGGATTAGTTACCTCGGTAAGCCCAATAATATCCTAGAAAAGTCGCGCTGAGCAAGGTTTTGCTCCTAAGTTGTATGCTCCATGAAACCTTAGAAGTTCTTCACAACTTCTACTAAGTACTAAGGTATTTGGGCTAGGTATTTTGGGCATTATAACAATACAAGAAGGCAACTTTTCTACCAAGGGAGGGGGTAGGTTTCGCTAGGCTAGTGGGGTAGCCTCGGCCAAGCTTCTCTGGAGGGGTGTGTTGGACGAATTGCTTACAAAGGGAGAGGGAAGGATTTTTAGACTTGGAAAGCTTTTGTGGATGAATAACTCTTCATCTCAAGAGGGTATTTATAGGTCAGGATGGCCAACCAATGGCCAAGATGAAGACAAGTGCAAGGCAAGTGTAGGGTCAAGATTTGGGCAAGTGTACCTAGCCAACTTGCACACAAAATATCTTACCAACAACTTGACCAAGTTGGCAACTCAATCGCCATATGGACGCTTCACATCCATCAATTGGAGGTGACAAGTGTCGCCTCCGCTGGTCCAAAATGTTTCGCCTCTAAAAATCCGCAAAAATTAGAAATGGCATAGCCGGAATTTATTCTACGAAAGTCGTGGAAACGCTTTCGCCTAAAACTGCTCGCTTGTGAGTCAGGCCTAAAAATCGTCCAAGGCCTAACTTTAAGACCAAACTTTTTGTACGTATTCCTTTACGTACATACTCTGGAAATACGGGGTATAACATTCTCCCCTCCTTAGAAACATTCGTCCCGAATGTTCCTTCCCAAGACAGATAACGATAAGGTTCTTCAAAACTTAAACAGTTTGCAAAAGCCACACACGGCCATAAACAACACTTAGGCATAAACGATAATGAAGATTTACAAGTAGGAAAGTGAATTACCTGGAGGGGTGGGGAACAGGTGAGGATACTTCTGCCTCATGTCCTCCTCGGCTTCCCACGTCATCTCCTCCTCGAGCCTGCTCCGCCACAAGACTTTGACGGCCACGCCCTTCGTCCGCAGACGCCTAACTCGACGATCGATTATCGCTATGGGAATCTCCTCATACGATAACCCTCACACCGACATCGCCAATCGGATGTACCCTAGATGGATCCCCGATACATCTCTCAAAGATAGAAACGTGAAACACGGATGCACCGCCCAGATCGGACGGCAGATTCAACTCATAGGCAACCTTGCCTACCTCGGACAATCAAACGCCCAATGTACCTTGGGCTGAGTTTCCCCTTCTTCCCGAATCTCATCACACCCTTCATGGGTGACACCTTCAGGAAAACCCAATCATCAACTGCAAACTCCAGATGTCGACGACGATGATCTGCATACGACTTCGCCGACTACGAGTCAATAACCGCCTCGGATAAGCTTCACCTTATCCATCGCTGCGCACCAAATCTGGTCCCACTAGCCGCACTCGCCCACCTCGAACCAACCTATAGGCGATCTGCACTTCCTCCCATACAAGGCCTCATAGCGCCATCTCGAATACCGAGTGGTAGCTATTATTATACGCGAACTCCACTAGAGGCAAATGATCCTCCCAACTACCACTGGTCAATAACACGGGCTCGCAAGATATCCTCAAGAGTCCGGATAGTGCGCTCTGCTCGTCCGTCTGCTCTCAGGATGAAATGCGAGACTGTGCTCACCGCCCCTAAACCTCTCGGAAGGACCTCTGCAGTTGGCGTAAATCGGCTCCTGCATGCGATATGATCGGCAGTAGACTCCATGCGATCGACGATCTCTGATGTAAAGTTCGCATAATCCTCACCGAAAAAGTCGCCCCGATGGGAAGAAAGTGGGCTGATTTCACACCGTCGACGATAACCCATATAGAATCATGTCTCCTCCGAGTGCGAGGTAATCCCGTGATGAAGTCCATGTTGATTACCTCCCACTTCCGTGCTCGGGATCTCTATCGTCAGAATAAACCACCGTGTCTCTCGTGCTCTACCTTCACTGCCGACAACACGCACCGAGCTACGAACTCGCAACGCCCTCTTCGCCATCCCACCAATACACGATCTAAGGTCGTGGTACATCTTGGTCGACCGATGGATAGAGTAACGCGCGCGTGTGCTTCCCCAAGAACTCACGAAGTCCTCAAACATCCGGAACACACAACCGCTCAAACCTTAGCACCCCATCAAAGTGCTACTCAAAAGGACCCTTGCCTCACGTAAGAGTCAGACACGATATCGAATCAAAGCCGATCCTCGAATCGCTGCCTCTTCACCTCCTCGACGATGGAAGACTCGGCAACCTCACGAACTCTAACCCCATTGCTATCGTAATCAATCAAACGGACACCAAGGCTCGCTAATCGGGTGCAAATTACGAACCATGTCCTTCTCTCTAGCCGCACATCCGATAGGCTCCCATCGACCTACGACTAAGAGCATACGCCACAACATCGCCTTGCCCGTGGTACAGATGTCCACATCGTAATCCTTAAGCAACTCTAACCACCGCCTCGCCGTAAGTTCGGCTCCTCTCGGCCGAAGATATACCGAGGCTCTTGTGGTCCGTAAAAATATCCACGTGAACCCCATACAAATAGGCCTCCGGATCTTCAAAGCGTGAATCACACCGCCAACTCCAAATCATGCGGGTAGTTCCTCGTGTTTCTTCACCGCCGACGCATATGCTATAACTCGCCATGCCGCATCAACACACATCCCAACCCGATGCCCGACGATCACAATACACGACATAACCATCCGACCTCCGAAGAGTAAGAACGGGGCGTCGCCTCTCTTTCAAAGAATCGAAACCCCGCCACAAGCATCACCATCAAACTTGGCCGCCTCGAGTCACCTAGTCAATGGTGCGAGATAGAAGCAAACTTCCACGAACCGATAATACTCGCAAGGCCTAAAATCGCGAACCTCAGCCGAGTAGTAGTTCAGGCCAAGTCCTCGACGCTTCGATCTTGGCCAGACAACTCGAATGCCATCACCCCGGCAATATGCCCAAGAAACGCCATCAAGTCAACCAAAACTCACATTTGGAAAACTTGGCGCATAACCGCTGGTCTGGAGAATCACAAGATAGCCTCAAATGCTCCGCATGCTCCCGCTTCCGAGCGAATAAACCAAGATATCATCAATGAACACTATCACAAACGTGTCCAAAATGGTTTGAACACTCGGTTCATCAAATCCATGAATACCACGAGCATTGGTCAACCCAAAAGACATGACTGAACTCATAATGCCTGCATCGTCCGAATGCGATCCTAGGACATCCACCTCTCTCGACTCGCACTGATGATAGCCCGATCGCAGATCAATCTTGAGAAACATCTCGCACTCGCAGAATCGGTCGAACAAATCATCAATCCTAGGAAGGGGGTATTCGTTTAATGGTCACCTTGTTCACCGTCAGATCAACACATGCGCAGCGTCCCGCCCTTCTTCTTCACGAACAATACCGCGCCCTGTGGAGAAACACTAGGCCTAATGAAGCCCTTCTCTAGCAAATCCCTAAGCCGATCCTTCAACTCTCTCAACTCGCAGTGCCATTCTGTATGGCGGAATGGAAATAGGCCGAGTATCCGCAACACATCTATACAAAACTCGATCTCCTCTCGGGAGGATACCCGAGGTCATCCGAAACACGTCTGGGAACTCACGACTATCGAATCGACGAAAATCTGGTACCGCAGCCTTCAAGATCAAACACCCGAACGAGATGGTAGATATACCCTTCTCGCACCATTTTCCTAGCCTTGAGGTAGGAAATAAACCTACCTCTACGATACCGCGTTCTCCCACTCAACAACCGGCTCCTCAGAAATCGAACTGCATTATTCTCTCTCTCAGCCTGCATTGGCGTAGAAGCTAGCCAATCCATCCCCATGATTACGCTGTCAATCATCTCCAACTCTATCAAGTCGGCCGTGGTCTCGACGATCAGAATGGTCACAGACAAGCTCTATATACCCGCCGAGCTACCACCGAATCACCCATCGCGTAGCTACCTCGAAAGTGTCTATGGACTCGTGCTCTATCCCTATCCTACTAGCAACAAGGGGAGATATATAGGACGAGTAGAACCCGGATCTATCAAAGCATACACATCAAACCCGAATCGATAAGGTACTGTGACGACATCGGTGAGGCCTCACGATCCCGCTGGACAAAGCATAAATGCGCTCGAGGACCGCTAGAATCGACCCGAGCCACGGCCTCGCCGCGACCTGGCCGACCCACGAGCACCACGCCCGGGCGAGTAATCAGAGATGATGAAGCGGTAATGAACCCGGCGTGAGCCCTACCACCGCCACGCTTGGCCTGACAAGCCCGCAAAGTGACCCGCCGCCACAATCGTAACAAGCTCCAAAAGTAGTACCACACTTCCAGAATGGGATCTACCGTGACGCCACACCGGGGGTGGTCCCGACGCCGCACTCGCTACTGGACGCCCGCCCCGCCCCGGTTCGCCCTCGAAAACTCTGGGCCGGCTTGACGGCAGGGTGCTCAGGCTGGCCGTGGTGCGACCCAGATCGCTGCCGAGGCCGCCACCACGATAACCACCGTAAGACCTCCCGCCCCGCCTTCTTCTCGCTGCCGTCGCCCACTCGCCGACCTCTGCGGCTCCTCGCATCCAAGGGCGTGAGCTCGCACGCGTAATGTCCATACCCTACCGGAGAAACACCCGCACATGACTCGACCATATAGTCGTCTAGCCCGGTGACATAGCGGTGCACCCTATCCTCCATATCTGCTACCAATGCTGGGACATATCGAGCCAATGAATCAAACTCGACATTGTACTCCCTGACAGTGCGTCCTCTCTGCCTCAGCAGTAAAAATCTATCAGCCCGCGCCCTCCTCATCCGTGGAGGCAAGAAGTGAGTGAGGAAAGCCTCTGAGAACTCATCCCAAGTAGCTGGGGACGCGTGCTCTCCCCGGGATAACTCCCATGAATCAAACCAATCGACTGCGGTATCACGCAGCCTATGTGAACCAAAGATCACGGACTCGGTCTCCGACGCCCTGATCACTCTCAAAATCCTCTGTAGCTGACAGATGAACTCTCGCGATCATCCTCCGCCGATCCATAAAACTCCGCGCTACAGCTCAAGAAGTCTCGTAGCCTCAAACTCTCTGCCCTCGGGTGAACAACGGGTGCGACCATGGGCTGAGCTGAATCGAATCGCCGCATCCAGCCTTTCTCAGACGGGCCACAACTTTAGCAAAGTCGGGCCGTCTCAGCTTGCCCCTAACTCTCCGCCCTGCATCGGGGACGAGGTGTGGTACTGTGGTCTCGCTGGCCGGGCGGCGTCATAGAACTCGCCGTCTCGGTATAGATCGGGCACGAGCCTCGTGACTGGGTGTCTCGCTAGCGCCTCCTGGCCGCTTTTCCTTCGCCCGGCCGTTTTACGCGAGGCATAATCAGCATTGAGAAAGGAATACGTTAGAGGGTCCAACCTATAACATTTCTCTAAAGCACGATCTCGTAATGAGAAGAACGGAAACCAATCCTAAATATCCTATAGCCTCTCGATTATTGGTGGTGCACAACACACCGATAATCAAGACTCTACTAGATACGGTCAGAGACACTTTCCGAGGATTAATCGCTCGATACCACTTTTGTCACGCACGCCCGGGTTCGTGGATCGTGCCTACCGGCACCCAAGTAGTCTTACATCGCAGTAATCATGGAAACATAAAGCAAGACATGAAACAGCTTTATAAAATAAGACAGACATGTGAGAAAACATCGCTTTCAAGATATATATAATCATGGTTTAGCGCTACATCCGACATCGCATAACATGACTACAGCACTTAAGGAAATATACAAATATGGCGGACAGGGCCCGCCATACCGATCGCATAAAAACTATCTACAACAGGAGATCATACCAAAAAGTAGAGCCTCCAAGAGATGGAGCTCGACACCAACGTAGAGATCCTAAGGATGCGGATCTAGCACTGCTGCCCTTACTGCGGCATGAACGCAGCCTCAAGGAGGTCAAGATAACAGTACTAAGTATGCGAAATCGTAAAGTACTTAAATGAAAACATATCATTTTTAAACCTGGCCACAAATATGTGTGAAACAACCAAGAAACCGCATATAGTGCCACATCACAAACAAGAGCAACAATAGGTAATCAGAATACGCCTTGTCTAGGCTGCGAATGATCGAAACAGGCCACTCGCCACATCCTCATTCTCGCAAACCTAATCACGGACTCTCGAGTCCGTGATAGGCCACTCGCACGGGCCCGCATGAGGTATAACCCCGCGTCGAGGGTAGCTACTCCTAAATCGCCCCGACTCGTCCGCATGGCCACATAGACCGCATGAGGCATAACCCCGCATACTAACCTCGAACTCGTGAGCTCCGCATAGGCCCCCGACCCGCATGAGGTATTCTCGAATCATGGTCCTGCATCACCGAGTCTACCCCGCATCGGAGGGCAGCTTAACCTCCGGTATCATCTCAAGAGGTGAGTGATAGTACACTAACATAACGACTTATCTTTAAACAACATAAGTACAACAAGGATACTCATTTATACAAACGTTACAAGGTACTAACACACATAGCAACATGTCATGTCTACTTATCAAACCATCTTATTATTCTTTTCACAATTTCATATAAGTCTGTTAGAAATACATAGGCAACTTGTTTCTTTTATCAATCTTAAGTGGTTATACTTAACTTCCCATAAAGCTAGTATAACTCTTAAGCTTCTGTTTAAGAAACCAATTAGTTCTCTTCTGTAAATATGGTTCAGTAGTCCCTTTTGAAATGTTTTCAGTTCTTTATTATTAGAGCAAAGCTGTGAGGCATTGCCAGACGTATTATTCAAAGCTTAAGCCGTGAGGCATTGCCGTTAGTTATTATTCGCTTAACACATGTACGCTCACCGTACTATATACATATTGTAAAATATCATGCTTTAGGAAGAATCACATACCTTCTCAATAAAACCACCGCCAAGTCAATATGTCGCGCGCAGAGAGTCACCTATAATAGTCACAGATATCTATCAAAGACTACTCAAGGTCATTCTAAACAGAGGTTCACAATTCTATGGAAAGTTGGCAAGACAACCCTACCCGGTGAGCTATATGAGTCATCTGTGAAAACATTCTATGCTGAGTTCAATTCTATTCATGATATTCTTCTAAGTATTTATACTTATTCTTATTCTACAACAAAGAAGTATTCTCTAATTCAAAAGAGGGTTAGGATTAGTTACCTCGGTAAGCCCAATAATATCCTAGAAAAGTCGCTGAGCAAGGTTTTGCTCATAAGTTGTATGCTCCAGGAAACCTTAGAAGTTCTTCACAACTTCTACTAAGTACTAAGGTATTTGGGCTAGGGTATTTTGGGCATTATAACAATACAAGAAGGCAACTTTTCTACCAAGGGAGGGTAGGTTTCGGCTAGGCTAGGGGTGGGGTAGCCTCGCCAAGCTTCTCGAGGGAGGTGTGTTGGACTAATTGCTTACAAAGGGAGAGGGAAGGATTTTTAGACTTGAAAGCTTTTGTGGATGAAGAACTCTTCATCTCAAGAGGGTATTTATAGGTCAAGGGATGGCCAACCAATGGCCAAGATGAAGACAAGTGCAAGGCAAGTGTAGGTCAAGATTTGGGCAAGTGTACCAGCCAACTTGCACACAAAATATCTTACCAACAACTTGACCAAGTTGGCAACTCCAATCGCCATATGGACGCTTCACATCCATCAATTGGAGGGTGACAAGTGTCGCCTCCCGTTGGTCCAAAATGTTTCGCCTCTCTAAAAATCCGCAAAATTAGAAATGGCATAGCCGAATTTATTCTACGAAAGTGTGGAAACGCTTCGGCTAAAAATCTGTTCGCTGTGAGTTGTGCCTAAAAATCGCCCAAGGCCTAACTTTAAGACCAAACTTTTATGCGTATTCCTACGCATATACTCTGGAAATACGGGTATAACAAATGCCTCACGAGGTGATTGTTTAGAACGACTAAGGATAAGAAAGAGATACATGCATATCTTTAACCCTCTAGAGTTTGTTTTTGTGATAAGAGTGTACCTTAAGTGCTATGTTCACGATAGCGGTGTGTAAATTGTGATTAGAAATCATGGTAGGTTAGAGTAAGATTTTGGGGGATAGAGAAGTGTGAGCCTTAGAGTGTTATACGTAGAGACCTTAGCAGGGAGGCCGTATGAGAAGGTGTAGTGTTTATGTTTGATCCTTATCTGAGTGTGCATAGTGCACGTGAGCTATGTTTGGGATAGGTCCCCAAGTAGTAAGAAAGAGGGTAGTTGAGCTAAGAGCCTAGGTTTTCGAACGTGTTTAGTGAGATTGTTCTTCCGTGGGATAGTATTTTCGCGCTTCGGGTCGGGTTGAGGCCACGTTGCGGGTTAACCGCGGCCCGCTTGTGGTGGTCGCCGGGTGGTCCACAGCGGATGTTAGGCCCAAGTTTAGTTAACCAAACGAGTTCGTGGATGCGTTCGCGACACCGACATGTAGAGCCGACGGGTCACCCATCGTGTTTTTTGATCAGACCGTTGCTTGGCGGTGATGATATATCGTAGTGGTAAGGCACGGTGCCTGCCACCTTATGAACGCAGAGCTGGAGTCCGTGTTACGCTTTTTTCGGGAAATTTTACGAGCGTGGTTGGGAACTCGGGTGAGTCTCAGACGCGTTTCGCCTCGGGCGTTGTTTGGATTTGGGGTAGTTGTGAGGATTATTTATCTCTGTTGGAAGTGTTTTATAGCTACCATTTCGGTGTTCTGATATCGCTTGTGACGCCTTGGCGCCTGGCCGATTGTCGGCGTTGCAAGGTTCGA
Source organism: Przewalskia tangutica (assembly GCA_029844215.1). Lineage (NCBI taxonomy): Eukaryota > Viridiplantae > Streptophyta > Magnoliopsida > Solanales > Solanaceae > Przewalskia > Przewalskia tangutica. Next base: position 1,192,153 of record JAQGDG010000030.1, read on the forward strand.
ATGGTTGGACGTCAGTGTTCAGATATGTGGATACGTGAAGCTTATCCGTAAGAGGTTTTTTTTTTGGCTCGGAGGAATCGTACGGATTATCAGCGACGACGCTTAGAGTTCAGGTTGACGGTCGGTATTCTTGAAGGTACCACCCCGGATAGGGTTTGACGAGATTCGAAAAACAGAGGAAACTTAGCCCGTGTTACTTTGGGCCTTTTTTGAGCTCTTGTGAAGAGTAGGCCAGGTTGCCTATATGTTAGCTTTTGCCGTCCGACTTAGGAGGCGACGTCGTCCTTTTCGTATGGTTATGTTCGGAAAAATCTGAGATCCATCCAGAGTGTTCCCGCTAATGATGACTGTTGGAGATAGTAACCGAGTTTTGGAACCAAGCGAGATCGTGTGGTAAGAGTTCGAGTGTACGGCGCCTCGTGGATCGCATGCAGCCCGGTACCATTTGTTGGGTCGTCGGAGCAAGGCTCGCGACAAAGTGACAAAAGTGGTATCAGTGATAAAAGAAGTATATTTTTGACCCCGGGGAGAGGTGTTTGTGGTAATGTTAGAGGTGTTTCCTCGGGGAATTGGATGTAAGTATGTTGCGCAGGTGTTTTTGTGGCCAGTTGTGGCAGGATTGTTCTGGTAAGTATAGTAGTGAAGACTATACTGGCGCACGTTTGTTTTGAGACTTTGAAGGAACATTCGGGACGAATGTTTCTAAGGAGGGGATAATGTTATACCCCGTATTTCCAGAGTATGTACTTAAGGACGTACGTAGAAAAGTTTGGACTTTAAAGTGGCTTGGCCGAAAATTATTTGTTCACAACACCCGGTTAGAGTCGTTTTGACGAACGCGTTTCACGACTTTCGTAGGGAAAATTCTGCCATGTCATTTTTAATTTTTGGATTTTTCCGAGAGACGAATGTTTTGGACCAACGAGAGGGCGACACTTGGCACCCTCTCATTGGTGGACTTGTGGACGGCATTATGGACGATTTGGAGGAGTGTAGTTGGTAGGATATTTTGTGTAGTTGTTGTGCAAGTGGGACCCACACACACTTATCCAAATCTTGACCTTACACTTGCCTACTACTTGGCATGATCTTAGCCCTTGATTGTCCTATAAATACCCCCCTAAGTTTAAAGACTTCTTCATCCTAAAAATCACTAAGTCTTGAAAGCTCTTCCCCCCTCCCTCTTTAGTTCTCGTCCTCCCCCCCTTGTGAAGCTTTAGCCGAGAGTTCCTCCCCCCCCCCTTGGCCGAGAGCACCCCCCCTAGTGGGGTAGGCTGAGGGGTATACACCCCGCCTTGTGGTGTTGTCTCGTATATACCCCCCCTCTTGGTAGAAATACTCTCAAAAGTATTGTTACTATACCCAAATTACCTTAGCCGTATACCTTGTAGTATTCCAAAGAAACCTCTATACGTAGAGCCCGGAAATACTACCGTATGTCCTTTTTGTCTCAAACCGAAACCCTAAGGAACATCTCCATAGTTGGTTGGAGTTTTAAGTAGAAGTCGCGTAGAACTTCTAAGGGTTGTTTGGAGCGGGTTGGAGCACCCGGAGTAGGAGCTAAGTGTTGCTAAGGATCGACATTTATACTTGGATAATTATGGGCTTATCGAGGTAATTATCTTGTCCCCCTATTGTAATTGGATATTGCATGTTGTAGGAATATATAGTTGAAGTATACTATATATAGAACTGAACATAGTTTTGTGGCAATGTCCTTGGACTTAAGCCTGAATTTAAAGAAGAGAACCGAATCAGAATTACGTAGATCAGACATGAGACTGCAGTGTAGTTGACTGCAGTAAGGCTGCCCAATTTCGTAGGATCTTGCATCTAGATTTATTCTACCGAGTAGTCTAGACTTTGATAGACTTGTATAAACTCGTATAGGTTGAATGTTCTCGAAAGCAGTACTTTGAGAAGGTGGACCAAAGGGTTATAAAGTTATGCGAGCGATTTGCTTTTAGTCGATAATCGTCGCGAGGTATGTGATCCTCTTCCTATCTCTTCCAGCATGATATGTGTGTAACTATGTAGTACGGTAGACGTACGTGTGGTAATTGAACGTAGTTATACGGCAATGTCTTTTGACTTAAGCCCGAATAATAATAATCTTGAAGTAGTTCAAGAGAATTAAGAACTGTTTTTAAAAGAAGAGTAATACTTGGTTTTAAAAACTTAAGAGTTATACTAGCTTTATGGGGAGTTAGGTATAATGGCTTAAGAGGGATAAAACAAATGATTTATTTATTTTAGAAGTTAAGAAACTTGATCTTGTAAGATAAGAGACTTAACTTAAATAAATTATATGAATTTTGTGTGGAACCTCATTCGTGAGTAATGAGTACTTGGTTTTAAAAGGGTAATGTTTCATTGATTTGAAATCAGAAATGTGTATCGACAAACCACTGCAGCGTTAATAAAGGAAAATGTATTGAATAATTAAGTATTATTAAAACCAGTAGAAACTTTCATCTGCATAGAAGCTAAGATGAGACAAAATGATATTTCCTAGATCATGGCTGCTGTAATAAGATTGTTATAAACAAGAATATCCTACTCACATATAAGGCTTATGTTCCTCTGATTGCTTAAAAGAGAATTACATTCTTAAATGAATAAGACTATGAACTACGAAACCTTTCGAAAATGAGAAACTTGAGTAATTGAAATTAGGCAAACTTGAAACGTTTGGAAAAGAATGTGGTTACTTGATTTTACAAAGATAAGTGTTTTGATTTACAAAAGATAATCACTCTATTTTCACATACTACGGGTATTGTGTGACTTTGTGGAAGTAACGTATCTTTTAAAGAGTTAATGTATGAAGTACTTTGGGGATAGAAACCCGACCTTGTTAATCATATAGTAGAAAGTGCCTTGTGTGCATAACTTGATTGTGTTGGGTTGTGATAGCCTTGTAATACTTTCTTGTTTATTTGATAAGTAAACATGCTAGTATGCTACGTGTGTTAGTATCTTGTGATGTTTGTGTAAAGGGGTTTCCCCTCGATTGCGCTTAAATAGTTTCACTATCAGCCGTTATATTGGTATTGTACCACTCACCGATCGCTCCGAGGTTGCCGCCTCCGCGGGGTAGACTCAGCGTCTAGTGACCTATGATTCGAGAATACCTCACGCGTCCTGAGGGCCTATGCGAGCTACGAGAGTTCCAGGTTAGTTTGCCCTTTATGGGCATGCGTCCACGTGTGGCCACGCGGACACGGTCCGTGCGCCGGAGTAGCCTACCCTCGGGGTTATACCTCATGCGAGCCTATGAGTTTGGCCTATGCGGAGTCGCGGAAGTTCGGGCTAGACGCGCACATTAGATCTGCGGGCGAGTGGCGGCTTTGATCATGTGACGGCCAGACAGATCTCATGATACAGTTTATGACCTTGTTGGTACTGGGGGTTTTAGTAGTCGGCTATGCCTTCATACTTACCCCGTACGGTTTTATTATAACACAGGTGGGACCTGGTGTTCATGTGTGTTTCCTTGGTGCTTTCATATCATGATCGGCGGTGAGAATGTGTCCACGCACGATTGATGTTATGGCGTGAGACCCATTGTTATGTTTTAGTGATGACTTGGCGTGAGTCACGACTTGACACGATCGCTTATTTATTGTAAAGCGTAGTTTGATTATCATACATGTCTCACCTTTGTATAGACTACTATGATTTCATTTACGATTTATTTTCGATTTCACATACTCTGTGACTGTTATCGACCTCCTTGGCCGCGTTCATCCGCAGTAAAGGTACACCGCCGTTGATCCTCGCTCTTAGGAGTCACGATTCATTTGGGAAAGCTCCGTTTCTCGAGGCTTATTCGTATAGTCCCCGTTGTTGTGGTGCTTACATTCAGTGGTATGACGGCCCCGTCGTTGTTGTCATATCATTCGTAGAGTGTGAATCGTATCGTGGCGTGGTTTGTAAAAGGATTAAACTGCTCATGTTGAAAAAGTTGTTGTTTATATATATGCCGAAAGGCAAGTTTTTCTCGATTATTGTTTCATATTTCATAATATGTCTTGTATCGTTTATGTTCACGATTACTCGATGTTGTATCACTAGGGTGCGGGTGGTAAGGCACCAACACGTCCGAATCGGTCGCGTGACATGTGAGTGGAGTCTTCCACCAAGTGTCCACCACAACCTTGGGACATATGTCCACCACAACATTGGGACATATGTCCCCCACAACAAAGAGCCATGTGGCCTTCCACTAGGCACAAAAAAACGTCCAAGGCAAGCCCCCACTTGCCCACAAAAATCGTCCCTACCTACCCCCATTAACCCAAAGAATTAACTTGCAAGACTTGACCATTTGACTTGTCCACTAGCCCAACATTTTTGTCCAACCCATGCCAACTAAGGGTGACACATGTCGCCCTCCTATTGGTCCAAAATATTTCGTCTCTCGGAAAAATCCGTAATCGGTTAAAATATTAAAAACGTAGAATTTCCTTCACAAGGTTCGGAATCTTTTCCGTTGAAAGTTCACAATTTCATCCTTAACCTAATTAGGGTTTGTACAAATGTACGTACGTCCTCACATACATACTCTGGAAATACGGGGTATAACATTCTCCCCTCCTTAGAAACATTCGTCCCGAATGTTCCTTTTCAAGACAGATAACGATAAAGTTCCTCATAACTTAAACAGTTTGCAAATGCCACACATGGCCACAATACAACATGCGCAAATACTTAAATCCAAGTCCATAAGGAATCACCTCTAGCATCACAAAAGCTCCCACCCAAGGTCTAAAAGATATTCCCTTCGCACCTTTACTTCACAAAAGTAATGATCACTTCTATTCTCTTACTCGTCGTACCCTCCTCGTACACTCGAACACTTCCTAAATAAACTTACCACCTTCCTGTTATTGCTTCAGTTTCCAAAATCTCGGGGTTACTATCTCCAACTTGGTCATCATTAACTGGGAACACTCTGAATGGATCTCCGATACTTTTCCGAACATAGCAACATGAAAGACCGGACGTACTGCCTCCTACGTCGGACGGCAAAGCTAACTTATAGGCAATCTGGCCTATTCTCCAAATGATCTGAAAATGCTCAAAGTACCTCGGGCTAAGTTTCCCCTGCTTTCCAAATCTCACGCCTTCCGGTGGTACTTCAAGAAAACCCACCGTTAACTCGAACTCCAAGTGTCGCCGATTATCCGCACGACTTCGCTGACTCGAGCCGCCAATAACATCTCTCGGATAAGCTTCACCCTATCCACATCCTCGCTGAATCAAGTATGAACCAACTATTCAACCTTGCCAACATCGAACCAATCGATCGGCAACCTACACTTCCGCCCATACAAGGCTTCATAAGGCGACATCCGAATCAAATGGTAGCTATAATACTCACTCAACAAGAGGCACATAATCCTCACTACCCACAAATCAAAACACCGCCCGAGGTGAATGCACATCGAGACTCACCGAGTTCCTAACCCCGCCGTAAAACCTCCAAAAGAAATAGCCGCAACCGGCTCCACCGTCATAAAGTAAAAGTAGGAACCCCTGCGCCTTATAATCTTCTGATATATAACATCTCGCATAACCTTCGCCGAGTAAATGATCCGATCAAAGACAAGATGGGCTGACCTCATCGGCCCGACTACTGGTCGAACGCATCCACGAACTCGTACGATGGTTAACTAAACTTGGGCCTAACACCCTCGTGACCCTATCACAAAGCAGGACCACCACAATTTTTCCTTACTTCAAACCGGGCTGCGGGTTGACCCGCAATCTGGCCTCAACCCGACCCATTTCTCGCGCCAAGCTCTTGTTTCCCGATCCGGAACAATCTCACCATCAAGTCACGAAAACCTAGTGGTCTTCTTAGCTCAACTACCCTCTTTCATTTCACACTACTCAGGGACTTATCACACAAATATATCTCACGTATACTATGCACTCCGATAAGGGTCAAACGTAAAAATAAATCTTTTACTCAAGATGGCCTCGTCTCTAAGGTCTCCACGTATAAAACTCTAAGGCTCACATTTTTCCTATCCCCAATCTTACCCTTTTAACTAATCATGATTTCTAATCACAATTAACACAATGCTATCTGAACATAACACTTAAAATATACTCATCTTATCACACATACTAATCTCTAAAGGGTTAAGGATATACCTGTATCTACTGTTTCATTCCCCTTTGTCGTTCTAATCAATCTCGCCTGTTGGCGCCTGGGGAAGGTGATGAACTAGCCACCGATCTCGGCGTTGAGTCTCTACATCCGCGCCACTGCCTGGACAATTTCTCGCAAATGGCCTGGCCGCAAGCATAACAAGTCGTCGAAGAAGTACGACACTTCACAATGACACCTACCACAACGCCACACCGAAGGGGTGGCCTCCTCTAGCTAACACCCCTTCCTCTCCGAACTACTGAATTTGCAACTGATCTGGTAGGCTGAGTCCTCCTACTTGCATCCCTCCTACTTGAACATTCTTTCGTCACATGGCCCTGACGGCCGCAGGTAAAACAAGCACCAACAAAAGACGACATTCCCGACGACGCCGCCACATCGTGAACACCGAGGAAATCGAATCCGCCTGGCCGGAACTACGTGTATCTCGGAACCGGAAGCCATGGAGCTCGACCAACTCCTGCATACCCCGAACGCCCCGAACTCGCGAGGACCACTGCATCGGGCGGAGGCGCATATCCGATCTGCTCGAGGCGATTCGCCTCGAAAGTTACCAAAGGACCTCGCCGACCGCCTTTCGCGATCTTGGTTAACCCGTCGATCCCTACGTTTCTCGGCCTGCTGCGCATAAGCCCGTACGCAGACATGCTCATGCCTGAATGAAGAGCTACTCTTGCACAACCCTCTTTTAGATAATCATCAAGACCCGTGATAAATCGGTACATAATATACTCTCTGGTTGTTAAATCCCTAGCTAGTAATGTGGTCGCTCTTTGCAATCCATACTTTCGCATCGTCGCGAACCAGGTCAGGTATCATGGCCGCAGAGAGATCGCCGCCGTGCTAAACTCTGCTGGGCCGCGACGAGCGTAACTCCCCGAAGGAAGCACCACCTCAGGTGATGATTGGGCCTGTGCCTTTGTAACCCTCTCGCTTACTCGCAGCCTCCTACGCTTCTTGCCTTCGGGCCGGGTTGCCTTGGCGAAGCATAATCGTAAGGGAAAGGAATACGTCAGAGGGGGTCCAACTTATAACACAGCTCTAAGGAACGATCTCAGAGTGAGAAGAATGGAAACCAATCCTAAATATTCTATAGCCTCCTGATTATACATGTGGTGCATAACACACCGATAATCAAGACTCTATTAGATACGGTCTGTAGACACTTTCCGAGGATTAACTGCTCTGATACCACTTTTGTCACGACCCGAACCCGGGCCCGTGACTGGTGCCTTACCCGGGCATCCAAGTAGACATACATCAGAGTAACCAGCGGAATATAAAAACAAAACATGAAACAATATGAAGTGAGAAATAGTTTATCTGAGAAAAGTTGCCTTTCGGCATATATATATAAAAACTTGAACAGTTACATCCATTTTACAAACCCCGCCACAACAAGATTACTGCACTCTAAGAATGTTATAACAACAATGGCGGGACAGGGCCCCGCCATAGCCCTGAATGCAAGTATCTACAACGACAGGGGACTATACCAAAGATAAGCCTCCGGAGACACGGAACTTCCCAAGACGCTGAACTGTGACCCTAAGAGCGAGGATCAACAACTGGTGTACCTCTACCTGCGGCATGAACGCAGCCCCCCGAAGGGGGTCAGTACAATAGGTACCAAGTATGTGAAACTGAAAATACTGTAAATGAAATCATAATAGTCTATATAAAACAGAAGACATATATGATAACCAATTTACGATACACAATATGTAAGCAGTCATGTCAAGTCAGGGACTCACGCCCTAAAAGTCATCACTCAAATATAACCATTGGTCTCATTCCCACAATATTAGTCATACCCGTGGAATTCCTTCTCACCGCTAATCCGTGATATAACAAGACCAAGGAATACATGAACACCAGTCCCACCGTGTCATAATAAAACCGTCGGGTAAGTATGAAGGCATAGCCACTACTAAAACCCACCGTACCAACAATGCTATAAATCAGATCACGAGGTCTTTCTAGACCGCCACATGATCGAAGGCGGTCACTGCCTCCTCGATGATCATGCGCGTCTAATCCTGGAACTTACCGCAGCTCGCGTAACACACATAGGCCCGCATGAGGTATTCCTCGTGACGGGGCAGCTAACTCGCGCATCCACTGGACTCCCGCACCGCATAGTCACACGCACCGCATAGGCCACACAGTTCGCGTCGGGTAACCCACCCGAGGATCAATCTCGAACTCCCGCGACTCGCGTAGTCACACAGACCGCATGAGGTATTTCTCGCATCGAGGGTGGCAAGTCCTCGGCATTTCATGTCAGGGGTGTAAGTGATATAATACCAGCATAACTTGCTTATCGTTAAACAACATAAGCACAACAAGAAAACCTTTTTACACAAACGTCACAAGATACTATTGCACGTAGCATCATAACATGTTTTACTTATCAAACCAACAAGAAAGTATTACAAGGCTATCACCAGTAAATCATAGTCAAGTTACTCACACAAAGTCGCACGGTATTCGTAGTATCAAATAGGGTAACTATCTTTCAAGTAAACCAAAACAATTTCCATATCTCCTTTTAAAACAAACTTAAGACAAAAGCATGCCTCCTTTTTAAACGAAAACACTTCAAATTTTCAAGTCTTTGTCTTTTATAAAACAAGTCCTTACTTTGAAATTTCAAGAAAATCAAAACTTGTTTATTAGTGATCTTATTAAAGCAGCCATGATCTAGGAAATGTAATACAATTTTGTCTTATCTTAGCTTCTATGCAGATGGAGGTTTCTACTGGTTTTAATAATAATTAATTAGTCAATACATTTTCCTTTATTAGCGCGATGGGTTTGTTCGATGTTCTTTCCCCTTTCCGAAATCAATACAAGGCTTTCATAAACAATTAAGTAAACCGTTCGTTTTATCTCTCTTAAGTCGTTATACCTAACTTCCCATAAAGCTAGTATAATTCTTAAGCTTTTAAAACCAAGTATTACTCTTCTTTCAAAAACGATTCATAACTCTTTTGAAATACTTCAAGATTCTTATTATTTAAAACTCAAGTCAAAAGACATCGAAGTAAAACCACGTTCAGTTAACACACGACGCTCACCGTACTATATATATTCTTTTAAAATATCATGCTCAAAAGGATAGGAAGAATCACATACCTCCTCGGCGAAATCCACCTGCCAAGTCGAATATGTCGCGCAGTGTTTCAACCTATAATAGTCAAATACGTCTATCAACGTCTAGACTACTCTGTAGAATTTTCTAAGCAGAAGGTTCTTATTTCTACGGAAAATTGGGCAGCACTTCCCTACCCGACAAACTACACAAGTCTACTGCAATACAGTCCTATGTAATTACAGTTCAATTCTCTTCTTTAAAACCTTCTATATCTTATACTCACTTCTAAACTACTATATGTAATTTCCAATTACAATAGAAGGACAAGATTAATTACCTTGATAAGCCCAAAATTATCCAAGTTTTAATGTCGATCCTGAGCAACGTTTAACTCCTACTCCGTGCGCTCCAACCCGCTCCAAGCAACCCTTATACGCTCCTAACCAACTCCTCTTTAAGAACCAACCTAAACAAGTGAAGAACACTAAGGTTCTTGTCCTCACAACTCTCGGCCAAGGTGAGGCTCTTTTCTAACCTTTGGTTAACAATCTTCCTAATACACTAAGGAAGAACACTTAAGAGTTTAGGAATTTTTTGGACAAAGTTTGGTTAAGGGAGAGGGGTGTTTCGGACGAAGGCTTTCAAGGAAGGGGGAGGGGAAGTTTGGACGAGAACTTCAACTAAATGGGGGAAGGATTTTAAGACTTGGAAATTGTTTTGTGGATGAAGAAGTCTTGCACAAGAGGGGGGTATTTATAGAACCACCAAGGGCCAAGATTAAAACAAATGGAGGGTGTAGATTAGATAGCTTGTGTGAGTGGAGTCTTCCACCAAGTGTCCACCACAACCTTGGGACATATGTCCACCACAACATTGGGACATATGTCCCCCACAACAAAGAGCCATGTGGCCTTCCACTAGGCACAAAAAAACATCCAAGGCAAGCCCCCACTTGCCCACAAAAATTGTCCCTACCTACCCCCACTAACCCAAAGAATTAACTTGCAAGACTTGACCATTTGACTTGTCCACTAGCCCAACATTTTCGTCCAACCCATGCCAACTAAAGGGTGACACATGTCGCACTCCTATTGGTCCAAAATATTTCGTCTCTCGGAAAAATCCGTAATCGATTAAAATATTAAAAACGTAGAATTTCCTTCACAAGGTTCGAAATCTTTTCCGTTGAAAGTTCACAATTTCATCCTTAACCTAATTAGGGTTTGTACAAATGTACGTACGTCCTCACATACATACTCTGGAAATACGGGGTACAACACTTGTACTTTTCAAATCAAGTATTATAACTTTCAAAATAAATCAAATCTCTTAACTCTAGAAATCAAGTCTCATAACTTGAAAAATAAAGTCTCATAATCTTTTAAAGAAATCAAGTCTCATAACTTTACATCAAATCACTTAACTTTAAAGTAATTCATGTAACTTATACATTTCAAACCAAGTCACTCATACTTTCATAATCAAGACTCATATACTTTCAAAATCAATTCATTTACTTCAAATAAATCAAGTCACATAGACTTACCAATATCAAGTGACAGAGGCTTTCCAAATAATCATGTCAAAAGAAGGAATGATAGTTCACATACCTCGTGACGACTAACCAACATGACAAGTAGCAATACGCTCCAATGTACTTCAACCTTAGCGTTTATTCCACATTCCAAGTAGAATATGCTACACGTAGTTCTTCAACCTATAATGACGATAGCACTTCTATCAATATCATACTTAGTAGTATAAGACTTATACCAAATAATGGCCCTCTAATTCTACGGAAATTTGGGCAGCACTTCTTTTGTTTCTACGTACTTTTCCACCTTTTTCCAAGGCCCGTATTCAACAACCAACAAGCCACATTTAAGGCACAACCAAAAGTTAACCAAAGGGTATTACACGCCTAACTAGACGTGTAAAATTCTGCCCCACAATCTGTCACGACCCGACCCCGGGCCGCGACTGGTGCCCTACCTGGGCACCCTTCTAATCATACAACATAATAAACTGCGGAAGATAAATAACACTTTTTTTTAAACCAAGGCCAAGCCGATAAGGCTGCCATAACATAAAAATTACCCGAAAGGGTCTACACTGTTTAACAATGTAAAAACAACTCTTGCCAGTCCATCCCACAGATGAAAACAGACCTCTAAGATTTGAACAAATACTATGGCGGGACAAGGCCCCGCCGTACCCCTGAATACACATAACCATGACGACAAGCTCCGGAACATTGGAGCCATCTCAAAATGATGAACCAGGATCCTAAGCTCGCGGATCCACAATCACCTAAACTCGCGACATGAACGCAGCCTCCGGCGAAGTCGATAACAAAAATTTAATATGGAACGGAAAATAAGGTACGATAAACAAATCATAATCGCATAAAAGAATGACAGGGCAAGTAAAAAGGGTACATACCGGATCCTATCATGTCATTACGATCTCGTGAACTTAATCGCACTTATTATCTTTTCCCATTTTTCTATAAAAGTTATAGTCACAATCTTACTTACATGCTTAGGAAACACCGTCAAGTTCATTACCATATAACTTACTTACCTTACATAACATAATCCAACCCTTTATGGAGGGACGCCTATATCGCCTACCAATCTGACGCGTAAGTCACATAGTCCGCCCATAAAGGTATACCGCCGCCAATCCGGGACGCGTAAGGTCACATAGTTCGCCCATAAAGGTATACCGTCCGCCCAACTCGAGACGCGTAAGGTCACATAGTATGCCCATAAAGGTATCTTGCCGCCCAATCTCGACGCGTAATGTCATATAGTCGCCCATAAAGGTATCTTGCTCGCCCATTCACGACGCGGTAATGTCATATAGTCTGCCCATAAAGGTATACTGCCCGGTCCATTCCTGGGACGCGGTAATGTCATATAGTCTGCCCATAAAGGTATACTGCCCGGCCCATTCCTGGGACGCGGTAATGTCATATAGTCTGCCCATAAAGGTATACTGCCCGGCCCATTCACGATGCGGTAATGTCATATAGTCGCCCATAAAGGTATAATGCTGCACCCATTCACGACGCCAGAATGTCATATAGTCTCCGGGAATTTAACCCAACGTGATACGAACCTCTACTCATTTAAAAAACGACTCTTTTTCAATTAATACTTCCAAGATACTAACAACCGTAGTATCAAGTCATATCCACTTTTCAAGACAAGTCACAATACCTGTTAGAAATACATTTACCGACTTCTAAATCAAGTGACTTCTTTCTTTAAAACCTTAAGCAATTGGTACCTTTAAAACAATTTGCCCTTCCTTATTTCAAATCATTTCTTTGCTTACATTACTGAAGAATACCATTCTTTTAATCTTCCATAAAGTTGTTATAACCAACTTCCCATTAAGCCGTTATAACTCTTTATGTCTTAGACAAATTCATTCTTTTTTATAACCAAGAGACTTATACTTTCAAATCAAATCACATAGCTTTCAAAATACTTCAAGTCTCTTAACTTTTAAGAAAACAAGTTTCTTAACTTTAGAATGGCAAGAAATCAATACTTTCCAAATCAAGTATTCTTTACTTTTAAATCAATTCATTTCTTCCTTTAAGAATCAAGTCCCATAACTAGAAAAATAAAGTCCCTTAACCTTTTAAAAATTTGAGGTTCATAGTCTTAAAACTTCATACGCAAATTCTTATAAATTAAGTAACATATACTTTGGTGCGTTGTGAATAAGTTATACTTATTTATAACGATCTTAATCGAGTAGCCATGATCTAGAAAATGTAATACAATTTTGTCTTATCTTAGCTTCTATGCAGATGGAGAATTCTACTCATTTTAACTTAATTGATTGTCATTACATTTTCCTTTATTAACGCTGCAGTGGCTTGTTTGATTCTTATTCTCATTTGTGCCGTAACTTAGCCAAGTCAACTTTGTTACACCCCGTAGTTCAGGTCATGCGTTTGAGAGCGTACGAAAGGGGGTAAGACTTAAAATTTTCTAAGGATAGGTTGACGGATTGTTCCGGATGGGTTTTAGTCAACTTTGAGGCGGGTTATGACCCGATACATTGAGAGTTCTTAAGTTTTTCAAAGGCCTGGGGCATAGTTCGTTGAGTCTAGATTCCAACGCAACTAATCGTTCGTCGATAGGACATCAGAGTAGGAAGTTATTAGAGTTACAAGTTCGGTCGCAGACGACGTAAATGCGTTTCGTGCAAAGGCAATGCGCGCGCCGGACGCAGGCCGCGAAATACCGAGGGGCCGCTGAAGTTGCAGGCCGCAGCGGCCGGAAGCGCGCGCGCGGAGAAGTTCGCAGAAGGCCGGAGGTTTGAGCCGCGCGCCGGAAGTTGCGCGCCGAGGCGGATTCGGGCGAAAAACTTAGGAAAAGTCGATTTTTCTTTTAAAAGACCTTGGGAGGGTGACAAGTGTTCCCCACCCCCATCTGATTTTGCATGATTATATAGACCAAGTCTTCAAGACTTGGTCATACTTCATCTCTCTCTCTTAGACAAAAGCTCTTCCTTCTCTCTTAAAAGTTCAAGCTCCTCCTTCTCTCTAAAATCCCAAGAGACATTCTAGCCTTAGGAAAAATCTGAAAAAAGTAAAAGCAAGAGGGAAGCTTGTGGCTAGCTTGTGAAGGTTGTTGTGGTGGTGTTCTTGAAAAGGAAGCTAGCAAGTGGTTGGAAAGATTTGGCTAAAGCTCTAAGGTAATGATTCTTCCTTTAGAATTAGTTTTTAGTGTTGCATGTTAAGAAGAAAGAACTTGTGATAGTGAATAATGCTCTTAGAGTCATTGCATGCAAGAAATGTGGTTTGGATATGGAAGAATTGGTTAAGAAGTTATAATGAGCATGTTGTAGCCTAAAAACTACCTTAGAATTGTTAAGTGAATTGTTGTACCTTATGGGGCAGAATTTTACACACCCAAGTTTAGGTGTGTAATCCCCTTTGAAATGTTGGATTGTTGAGCCTTAAATGTGGCGTTTGGATGATAAATTCGCCTTGTGAAGGTGGCAAAGTATGTAGAAACAAAGGAAATGCTGCCCAATTTTCCATAGAATTTAGTGGCTTTGAGTTTAGATTATTCTACATTGAAATTAGAGGTTAATAAACGATCATGGTTATTTTAGGTTGACATATTACTTGCGGTAGTTTGGACTTAGCAAGTGGCTTGATCAAAAGGTATTTGAAGCTTTCCTATCCTTTGAGCATGAGTATTTGTATCTATGTAGTACGGTAGACGTACAAGGTTTAGTATTCTTACTTGTTTAAGTATAAATAAAGACTTGTTTTGTTTTAAGAAGTATAAGTCCCTTGGTTAAGGGAAAAGTATGATATTACAAAAGTATAGAGTACTTGGTGTGAAAGTATTGAGTATTGAATTATTCTAAAGATAAGAGGCTTGAAGTATTTTTGAAAGTTGTGTAGATTTGTTGATGTATAAGTCTCTTGGTTAGTAAAAGAACAAAATGGTTTATAAGGAGTTATAACGTCTTTATGGGAAGTTAGTTATAACGGCCTTATGAAAAGATAAGAAGGTCTTAATTTCTAAAGTATAAAGATAGTATAACGGCTTTATGAGAAGTTAGTTATATTAGCTTTATGAAAGGTCAACACGAAGAGATTTACTCTTAAGTAAGATAAGCAAGGACAAATGATTTGATTTATGAAAGGCAAATTGATTTTTAAGGCATCAATTGCCCAAGGGTTTTATGTATGAAAAAGAGTCACTTTTAAAAGAGTTGAAGTATGTAGTACTTGGGTTAAGTTCCCGGTTTTATTTTATTAAAGATATGATTAAGTGACTTAAGTAAAGATTAATGAGAGGGTATATGGACAAAGCTAATAAGAAGTTATAAGTTTTCTTAACTTATTTATGATTATGATATGATGACAGTTTGAGCTAGGGTAAGAGTATATCTGAGGGGCAAGCCCCAAGATCGTTATACCACCTTCTCTAGGGTAAGAGTATGTCTGAGGGGCAAGCCCCAAGATCGTCATACCACCTTCTCCAGTGTAAGAGTATATCTGAGGGGCAGGCCCAAGATCGTTATACCATCTGCACCAGTGTAAGAGTATATCTGAGGGGCAAGCCCCAAGATCGTTATACCATCTGCTCCAAAGATAAGAGTATATCCGGCGAGTACCCCAAGATCGTTATACCATCCGCTCCGGTAAGAGTATATCCGGCGGGTAAGTCCCCAAGATCGTTATACCATCTGCTTGTGGTAAGAGTATATCCGGCGGGTAAGTCCCCAAGATCGTTATACCACTGCCCGCGTGGACTTGCTACCCATGATGCGAGGAATACCTCATGCGAGTCCTTATGGGCTTACGCGGGTGAAATAGTCCCACGCGGGCAGTGTACACCTATGCGAGGAATACCTCACGCGGTCCACGGGACCCACGCGGTGAAATAGTCCCGCGAGTAGGATTGCTTATCGATACTACAGGCGAGGACCTGCTTTGATCACGAGCCTCCTATTTTATGCAGTAGTATATATATGTTTGTTACTCTCATTGTTAGTAAGGCACAGTAAAAGGTAAGTTGATTTCATCCCTGACCCCAGCTTATTTTCAGACTTATGATTTCATTACGATTTTCGCCACATACTTGTACTGTATCGACTCCTGGGCCGCGCGTCATGCCGCAGGTCGAGATACGTAGCTTGTTGTTCCGCACTCTTAGGACCACTGTTCATTTCCTGGAAAGCTCCATCCCTTCGGAGGCTTGGTATTTTGGGTATGCTTCCCTGAGGTTACAGACTGTTGTACATTCAGGGTATGGGGCCCTGTCCCGCCACAGTTGTTATTCCTAGAGGTCTGTAGTCACGTTTGTGGTTTGGGCTGTAAGAACCAGTTGTACTGTTTCACATTCGATTAAGTTATTTTATGAAAGGCGACTGTTTCTTGCTAGTGATGTTTACCTTAAACAGATTTTGTATTATGTATGTTCCGCTGCTATTCTCGACGATGTGTACTGACGGTGCCCGATAGGCACCACGCGCCCCGGGTCGGTCGTGGATCATATACCGTATTTCAGTATGTACGCAGGACGCACGAGGAAATTTCGAACTTCAAGTAGGCTCGCCGATTTAATTTTGTGCACAACACCCGATTAGAGTCGTTTTTCGCTAAACGCTTTCACACTTTCGTAGGGAATTTCCGCTATGCCATTTTTTATTTTGCGGATTTTTCCGAGAGATTTAAACATTTTGGACCAACAAGAGGGCGACACTTGTCACCCTCTCATCGGGACACCTTGGCAGAATGTAGTGGCGAAAGTTGGCCATTGTGGTCAAGGGTTGGTAGGATATTTTTGTGTTAGTTGGCTAGTGTGCACTTGGCAAGATCTTGGCCCTACACTTGCATAGCACTTGGCAAGATCTTGGCCATTGTTGGCCTTCACTTGACCTATAAATACCCCTTAGTGAAGACTTCTTCATCCAAATATTTGCCTAAGTCTTGAAAGCTCTCCTTCTCCTCCCTTGTGTTGAGTTCGTCCTAAGCCTCCCCACCCTTGGCCGAGCGCCCTCCCCCCCTCCAATGAGGTGCTAGCCGTGGGGTACCCCCCCTAGCCTTGTTGCTTTCGTATAATACCCCCCTTTGTGGTGTAGAAATACTCTCAAAAGTATTGTTATAGTGCCCAAATTACCTTAGCCGTATACCTTGTAGTATTCTAAGGTTATACCTTTACGAAAAGCCCAGAAATACTATTATACTTCCCAATACAAACCGAAACCCTAGGAAAATCTCCATAGTCATTGGAGTATTGTGTAGAAGTTGGTTAGAACTTCTAAGGGTGGTTTAGAGCGGGTTGGAGCGCACAGAGTTGGAGCTAAACCTTGCTAAGGATCGACATTAAACTCGGATAATTATGGGCTTATCGAGGTAATTATCTTGTCCCTCTATTGTAATTGGAAATTACATAATGTTAGAATATATAGTTGAAGTATACTATATATAGTACTGAACTTAATGTTGTGGCAATGTCCTTGGACTTAAGCTCAAGAATCGAATCAATCGTAATTACTTAGATGATTACAGAGACTTGTAGTTTGACGGGTAGGGAAGGGCTGCCCAATTTTCCCGTAGGATCTTGCATCTAGATTTATTCTACCGAGTAGTCTAGACTTTGATAGACTTGTGTAACCTGTATAGGTTGAATGTTCTGCGAGTAGCATGTGCTACTTGAGAAGGTGGACCAGGCTAGCGGGTTATAGCATGAGCGATTTGCTAATAGTCGATAATCGTCGCGAGGTATGTGAACCTCTTCCTATCTCTTCTAGCATGATGTGTGTATAACTATGTAGTACGGTAGACGTACGTATGTTATTTGAACGTAGTTGTACGGCAATGTCTTTTGACTTAAGCCCGAATAATAATAATCTTGAAGTAGTTCAAGAGAATTAAGAACTGTTTTTAAAAGAAGAGTGTACTTGGTTTTAAAAGCTTAAGAGTTATACTAGCTTTATGGGAAGTTAGGTATAACGGCTTAAGAAAGATAAAACGAATGATTTTAATTATTATAGAAGTTAAGAGACTTGATCTTGTAAGATAAGAGACTTAACTTAAATAAATTATATGAATTTTGTGTGAAACCTCATTCGTGAGTAATGAGTACTTGATTTTTAAAAGGGATAATGTTTTACTGATTTCGGAAATCAGAAATGTGTATCGACAAACCACTGCAGCGTTAATAAAGGAAAATGTATTGAATAATTAAGTATTATTAAAACCAGTAGAAACTTCCATCTTCATAGAAACTAAGATTAGACAAAATGATATTTCCTAGATCATGGCTGCTGTAATAAGATTGTTATAAACAAGAATATCCTACTCACATATAAGGCTTATGTTTTCTCCGATTGTTTAAAAGAGAATTATATTCTTAAATGAATAAGACCTTGAACTACGAAACCTTTCTAAAATAAGAAACGTGAACATTTGAAATTAGGCAAACTTGGACGTTTGGAAAATAATGTTGTTACTTGATTTTACAAAGGTAAGTGTTTTAGTTTACTTAAAAAGACAGTCACTCTATTTTATACTACGGGTATTGTGTGACTTATGTGAAAGAAACAGATCTTTTAAAGATTTAATGTGTGAAGTACTTTGGGGTTAGATACCCGAACTTGTTAGCATAAAGTACCTTGTGTGAATAACTTGATTGTGTTGGTTTGTGATAGCCTTGTAATACTTTCTTGTTGATTTGATAAGTAAACATGTTAGGATGCTACGTGTGTTAGTATCTTGTGATGTTGTGTAAGGGGGTCATTCTTGTTGTGCTTACGTTGTTAAACGTTAAGCCCGTTGTACTATTATTGTATCACATACCCCTTTGACTTATTATACCGAGGGCTTGCCACCCTTGATGCGGGTCTCTACGGCCTATGCGGTCCTTGTGACTATGCGGAGTGCGGTAGCTCCAGGATTGATCATTCCGGGTGTTTAGCCTGATGCGGGGGATTCCCTATGCGGTCTGTTGAGACTATGCGGTCTTTTGAGACTATGCGGGTTGCGGGAGCCTAGGCGGATACCGGGTTAAGCCGCCTCGATGCTGGGTATACCTCAGCGGTGCAGGACCACGATTCGAGGAATACCTCACGCGGGTCCGTGTGACCTATGCGAGTCGCGAGAGTTCCAGAATAGACGCCGACAAATGATCTTCGCGGGCGTGGCCGCCGATCATGTGGTGCGGCCTAGAAAGACCTCGTGATACGCTTTATGGCATTTGTGGTAATGGGGTCTTAGTAGTCGGTTATGCCTTCGCATTTACCCCGCACGGTTTTATTGTGATGACTTTGAGGCGTGAGTCCCCGACTTGACATGATCGCTATCAGGAATCAGAGTTTGGTTATCATACATGTCTCCCGCTTTATAGACTACTATGATTTCATTTACGATTTATTTTCGCCACATACTCTGCACTGTTGCATCGCCCTCCTGGGCTGCGTTCATGCCGCAGTAAAGGTACACCCGCCGTTGATCCTCGCTCTAGTGGTCACAGTCATTCGGTTGGGAAAGCTCCGCTTCTCCGAGGCTTATTCGCATAGTCCCCGCTGTTGAAAGTGCCATTCTGTGGTATGACGGCCCCGTCCGTCATCATTGTCGTATCATTTCTTAGAGGTCCGTAGTACTTTGTAGGCGTGGTTTGTAAAAAGGATTAAACTGCTCATTTGTAAGAGTTGTTATTTATATATACGCCGTGCAAGTTTTCCTCGACATCGCTTTGTACTTCATTTGTTTCATGTATGTGTTTTATGTTCCATTACATCGATGTTGTATCACTAGGTGCCCGGTAAGGCACCATCCACGCCCAGTTCGGTCGTGACAAAAGTGGTATCGAGCGATTAATCCTGAAAGTGTCTTCATGCATCAGATCCAAGAGTCTTGATTATGTGCGCACCACGCCAATAATCGTGAGGCTATAGGATATTTAGGATTGGTTTCTATTCTTCTCACTCGAGATCGTGCCTTAGAGCCGTGTTGTAAATCGACCTCTAAACGTATTTCTTTCCTTACCGCTATGCCTCCGCCAGGCAACCCGCCCAGAGGCGCGCAGCGGCGGAGCTGCGAGTAGAGTTCAGAGGGTTACGAGGGCACAGGCCCAATCATCACCTGAGTTAGGTGCTTCATTTGGGGATTTCTACGACATCACTAGCCCCAGCAGAGTTTAGCACGGCGACGGCAGCCTTACCGCGCCATGATATTTGAACCTTCGCCCACGATCGAACAGAGAATTTAGATTGCGAAGGCGACCACATTAGCTATGGATTTGGCTACCAAAGAGTATACCGCTGTACCGCAAGTCTTGATGACTACCTAAGAGAAGATGGTGCAAGAGTAATCCTTCAGGTAGGCTTGTGCAGGGCCTGTGTACGGGCTTATGCGCCGCAGGCCGCGACGCGTAGTGATCGACGGGTTAACGGCGACAATGTAAGAGGCCGTGAGCAGCAAGGTCCTTTGGTAACTTTCGAGGCGAGTCACCTCACCAAATAGATTTGATTATGCACATCCATCGCCAGCAGAGTGGTCTTCCACGAATTTCGGGACGTTCGGTACGCAGGAGTTGGTTAGAACTCCGTGGCTTCCGCTCACAGCGATGCACGCCATCCCGGAATGTCATCTTTTAGGTTAGTACTTGTTGCACTATGACCGCCGTGGTCCGTATCGAAGAGTGTCCTTGTAGAGGACTTAGCCTTCGTGATCGGTGGGTAGTTTGTCATCTCCTCACCATGCGCCTACGCAGGTTTGATTAGAACGACTAAGGGGAGTGAAGCTGTAGATATAGATATATCTTTAACCCTCTAGAGTTTTGTTTATGTGATAAGGTGAGTATACCTTAAGTGCTTTGTGTTAGTTGTGATTAGAAATCCTGGTTAGTTAACCAAGTAAGAATCGGGGATAGAAGGTGTAAACCTTAGAGTCTTGTTACGTAGAGACCTTGAGGTAAGGTCATCTAGAGTAAAAGACGTATGGTTATGTTGATCCTTATCGGGTGCCTAGCGCACGTGAGCTATGTTTGGGATAGTCCCTAGTAGTGTGGAATGAAAGAGGTAGTTGAGCTAAGAAGAACGATAGGTTTTCGTAAAATGTTTAGTGAAATTGTTCCTTCTGGGGGATAGTATTTTGCGCCTTGCGGGTCGGGTTGAGGCCACGCCGCGGGTCAACCCGCGGCATGTTTAGCGCGGGTCTGGTTGTGGTGGTCCCGCCTTGTGGTAGGGTCACGAGGGTGTTAGGCCCAAGTTTAGTTAACCAGCGTACGAGTTCGTGGATGCGTTCGACCAGTGGTCGGGCCGATGGGGGCAGCCCATCGTGTTCTTCGGTCGGGACCATTCACTCGGCAGTGTTGATACATCAGAAAGGTTGTAAGGCTGCACGGGGTGCCTACCTTCACCTTATGGCGCATGGAGCCCGTGATACTACCGCTTTTGTTTCGGAAGTTTTACCAGCAGGTTAAGGACTCAGCGTAGTCTCGACCGCATTCGCCTCGTGCCGATGTTTGATTTCGCGGTAGTTGTGGGGACGGTTGTCTCTCGTAGAGAGAAGTGTTTTAGCTACCATTGCGGTTCGGATGTCGCCTTACGGCCTTGTAAAGCGGAAGTGTAAGTTGCCTGGCCGATTGGTTCGATGTTGGCAAGGTTCGATCGGTTGAGCTTGTTCCACAGACCGTGGTTAGTGAAGCTTGTCTAGAAGAAGTTCCGCAGCGGAGGAATCGCGGATAATCGGCGGCGACGCCAGAGTTCGTGCCGACGGTCTTCTTGAAAGTACCACCCCGGTCAGGGTGTGACGAGCTTTGGGAAAACAGAGGAAACTTAGCCCGAGTTACATGGGCCTTTGTGAGTTCATGTGAAGAATAGGCCAGGTTGCCTATATGTTAGCATTTGTCGTCCGACTTAGAGGCGGGACGTCCGGTCTTTTCGTATTGTTATGTTCGAAAGTATCAAGATCCATCCGAATGTTCCCAAAATGATGCCCACGTTAAGAGATAGTAACCGAGTTTTGGATACTAAAGCGATCGTAAATGTGGTAAGAATTCGAGTGTACGACAGCTTCAGTGATCGCATGCAGCCCGGTACCATTTGTTGGGTCGTCGGAGCAAGGCTCGCGACAAAGTGACAAAGTAGTATCATTTTGGTGATGTTAGAGGTGTTTCTCGTGGACTTAGATGTAAGTATTTCGCGGGGTGTTTCGTGGCGGACGTGTGGCGTTTGTTCTCGTAAGAATAGTAGTGAAGACTATCTTGGCGCGCTTGTTTTGAGACTTAGAAGGAACATTCGGACGAATGTTTCGCGAGGGAGAATGTTATACCCCGTATTTCCAGAGTATGTACGCAGGGACGTACGTAGGAAATTTCGAACTTCAAGTAGGCTTGGCCGATGTAAGTTTGTGCACACCACCCGATTAGAGTCGCTTTTTCGCCAAACGCTTTCACAAATTTCGTAGGGAATTTCCGCTATGCCATTTTTATTTTTATGGATTTTTCCGAGAGACGAACATTTTGGACCAACAAGACGGCGACACGTGTCACCCTCTCATTGGGACACCTGGGGCGGTAAGGTAGTGGCCGCAAGTTGGCCATTGTGGTCAAGGGTTGGTAGGATATATTTTGGGTTAGTTGGCTAGTGTGCACTTGGCAAGATCTTGCCCTACACTTGCATAGCACTTGGCAAGATCTTGGCCATTGGTTGGCCTTCACTTGACCTATAAATACCCCTTAGTGAAGACTTCTTCATCCAAATATTTGCCTAAGTCTTGAAAGCTCTCCTTCTCCCTCCCTTGTGTTGAGTTCGCCCTAAGCCTCCCACCCTTGGCCGAGAGCCCTCCCCTCCTTTGAGGTCTAGCCGTGGTACCCCTAGCCTTGTTGCTTTCAGATAATACCCCCTTTGTGGTGTAGAAATACTCAAAAGTATTGTTATAATGCCCAAATTACCTTAGCCGTATACCTTGTAGTATTCTAAGGTTATACCTTTACGAAAAGCCCGTAAATACTATTATACTTCCCGCTACCACAAAACCGAAACCCTAGGAAAATCTCCATAGTCCGTTGAGTATTGTGTAGAAGTTGGTTAGAACTTCTAAGGGTGGTTTAGAGCGGGTCGAGCGCCTGAGTGGAGCTAAACCTTGCTAAGGATCGACATTAAACTCGGATAATTATGGGCTTATCGAGGTAATTATCTTGTCCTCTATTGTAATTGGAAATTACATAATGTTAGAATATATAGTTGAAGTATACTATATATAGTACTGAACTTAATGTTGTGGCAATGTCCTTGGACTTAAGCTCAAGAATCGAATCGAATCAGAATTACTTAGGGTGTATCAGACATGAGACTTGTGTAGTTTGACTGCAGGGAAGTCGCCCAATTTTCCGTAGGATCTTGCATCTAGATTTATTCTACCGAGTAGTCTAGACTTTGATAGACTTGTGTAACTGTATAGGTTGAATGTTCGCGAGTAGCACGTGCTACTTGAGAAGGTGGACCAAAGTGCTAGGGTTATAGCCGTGGAGCGATTTGCTAATAGTCGATAATCGCCGCGAGGTATGTGAACCTCTTCCTATCTCTTCTAGCATGATGTGTGTATAACTATGTAGTACGGTAGACGTCGTATGTTATTTGAACGTAGTTATCGGCAATGTCTTTTGACTTAAGCCCGAATAATAATAATCTTGAAGTAGTTCAAGAGAATTAAGAACTGTTTTTAAAAGAAGAGTGTACTTGGTTTTAAAAGCTTAAGAGTTATACTAGCTTTATGGGAAGTTAGGTATAACGGCTTAAGAAAGATAAAACGAATGATTTTAATTATTATAGAAGTTAAGAGACTTGATCTTGTAAGATAAGAGACTTAACTTAAATAAATTATATGAATTTTGTGTGAAACCTCATTCGTGAGTAATGAGTACTTGATTTTTAAAAGGGATAATGTTTTACTGATTTCGGAAATCAGAAATGTGTATCGACAAACCACTGCAGCGTTAATAAAGGAAAATGTATTGAATAATTAAGTATTATTAAAACCAAAGAGAAACTTCCATCCGCATAGAAACTAAGATGAGACAAAATGATATTTCCTAGATCATGGCTGCTGTAATAAGATTGTTATAAACAAGAATATCCTACTCACATATAAGGCTTATGTTTTCTCCGATTGTTTAAAAGAGAATTATATTCTTAAATGAATAAGACCTTGAACTACGAAACCTTTCTAAAATAAGAAACGTGAACATTTGAAATTAGGCAAACTTGGACGTTTGGAAAATAATGTTGTTACTTGATTTTACAAAGGTAAGTGTTTTAGTTTACTTAAAAAGACAAATACTCTATTTTATACTACGTGTATCAGGTGACTTATGTGAAAGAAACAGATCTTTTAAAGATTTAATGTGAAGTACTTTGGGTTAGATTCGAACTTGTTAGCATAAAGTACCTTGTGTGAATATCTTGATTGTGTTGGTTTGTGATAGCCTTGTAATACTTTCTTGTTGATTTGATAAGTAAACATGTTAGGATGCTACGTGTGTTAGTATCTTGTGATGTTGTGTAAAGTCATTGTTGTGCTTACGTTGTTAAACGTTAAGCCCGTTGTACTATTATTGTATCACATACCCCTTTGACTTATTATACCGAGGGCTTGCCACCCTTGATGCGGGTCTCTACGGCCTATGCGGTCCTTGTGACTACGCGGTCGCGGTAGCTCGAGATTGATCATTCCGGTGTTTAGCCGACGCGGGGATTCCTATGCGATCTGTTGAGACTATGCGGTCTTTTGAGACTATGCGGGTCGCGGAGCCTAGGCGGATACCGGGGTTAATTGCCGCTCGACGCGGTATACCTCAAAGCGGTGATGGGACCATGATTCGAGAATACCTCATGCGGTCCGTGTGACCTATGCGAGTGCGAGAGTTCCAGAATAGACGCCAGCGGTGATCTGCGGGCGGTGGCCAGCTTCGATCATGTGGTGCGGTCTAGAAAGACCTCGTGATACAGTTTATGGCATTTGTGGTACTGGGGGTCTTAGTAGTCGGTTATGCCTTCGTACTTACCCCGTACGGTTTTATTGTGATGACTTTGAGGGCGTGAGTCCCTGACTGACACGATCGCTATTGTGGAATCGTAGTTTGGTTATCATACATGTCTCGCTTTATAGACTACTATGATTTCATTTACTGATTTATTTTGATTTCACATACTCGGCACTGTTAGATCGACCTCCCGGGCCGCGTTCACGCCGCAGTAAAGGTACACCGCCGTTGATCCTCGCTCTTAGGGTCACAGTTCGTTGGGAAAGCTCCGTTTCTCGGAGGCTTATCTGGTATAGTCCCCGTTGTTGTAGAGTGCTACATTCGTGGTATGACGGCCCCGCCCCGTCATTGTTGTCGTATCATTTCTTAGAGCTCTGTAGTACTGTTGTGGGCAGGGTTTGTAAAAAGGATTAAACTGTTCATTTGTAAGAGTTGTTATTTATATATATGCCTCAGGCAAGTTTTCCTCGACATCGCTTTGTACTTCATTTGTTTCATGTATGTGTTTTATGTTCGTGACACTCGATGTTGTATCACTAGGGTGCGGGTAGGCACCATCACGCCCGTGTTCGGTCGTGTGATGACAAAAGTGGTATCGAGCGATTAGTCCTCGGAAAGTGTCTGCACCGTGTCTAGTAGAGTCTTGATTATCGGTGTGTTATGCACCACATCTATAATCGTGAGGTGCAGGACATTTAGGATTGGTTTCCATTCTTCTCTCTTTGAGATCGTGCAGAGAGTCATAGTAGGTTGAGTCCTCTCGACCTATCCTTGTGTATGCTTATGCCTCGCGGAGCGACCAGAGCCCGTGGCGGCAAGGCAAATGCAGGAGGCGCTAGTAGCACGCGTAGAGTTACCGTGACTCGGCACGGACTATGCCCGAGGCGATGAAGCGGTCGGCGAGTTCACCACGCCGACAGATAGAGGGGCCGAGAGCGGTGGCTCCAGAGGTTCCTGCACCGAGCCTCCGCCCACACCAGGCGAGTATAGGATTACGGAGAGCGGCTCGGGTTGTTGACTAGCATCGTGGTAGGCGACGCGCCAGTGGCCGGCTAACCCTGTGGCGGCTTTAAGGATTCGGGACTTTCTGAGTTGTGATCCACCCGAGTTCTATGGTTCGAGGTCTGAGGAGGATCCTCAGGAGTTTATTCGACAGGTGCGGCGGACTACGCAGGTGCTTAGGGCCTCGGAGACAGAGTTCGTAGTGTTAGCTTCTTACCGGTTACGCGATATTGCGTTGAACTGGTTTGAGTCATGGGTGTTGACGAGAGGTGAGGATACTCTCCCAGCTGTTTGGGAGGAGTTCACAGAGGCTTTCCTGGATCACTTCTTGCCTCCTGAGATGAGGAGATCCCGCGTAGATAGATTGTTGACCTTGAGGCAGGACGGAAGGACTATCAGAGAGTACAACCTGGAGTTTGACTACTTGGCCAGGTATGCGCACACCATTGTAGCGGATATGGCAGACAGGGTTCATCGATATGTGATGGGGTTAGACCGTCATATGATTACTGCATGCTTGGGGGTGGCTCTTCAGCCAGGGATGGATATTGCCAGGATGCAGGCATATGCGCAGGGGATAGAGGACAGAGAAAGGGAGGGTCGGCTTGACTCAGGCCAGCCCAAGAGGGCCAGGACAGCAGGATCTCAGGGCAGTTTTCAAGGCGGACCACCTCAGCAGCAGGCTAGTTATGCGCCTCAGCCAGTACGGAGTACTCCACCACCGTCTTCAGGACATTCGGGAGATTCGGGAGCTGGTCAGGGCTCCGAGGGTTCAGGTTTTCAGGGGAGTAGGGGTGTTAGTCTAAGGAGGCCACCTCTACCTCGGTGTAGTCGATGTGGTAGGACCCATTATGGGGAGTGTGGTGCTAGTTTGGGTAATTGCTATACATGTGGCCAGCAGGGCCATTATGCAAGGAACTATCCGACCAGGGATAGCGCGGATGTAGAGATTCAGCCTTCGGGATCAGTGGCTGGTTCATCGCCTTCTTTTGTTATGCGTCGTGCAGGGCAGGATCATGATTAGGACGACAAGGAGAATGCGAAGCAATAGTTACAGGTACATCTTTGACCCTTTAGAGATTAGTATGTGTGATAGGATTGTTGTATGATTTAGTGTTATGAGCAGGATATTGAGACTATGTACACGTGTTAGAATAAGTTGGTAGATACGAACGGGCAGTGCATTGGGACGTGAACGAGAGTAAGTGGTAATGGGTCATACGTTGGATTCGTTTTCCTGTTTGATTTATGAGGAATGATTGAGAGTGTGCGATATCTTATGGTCACAAGTGGCATAGTAAGGTCCTATTAAGAGTGAAGTCCGAGGGTGTATCGAGGAATAGTAGATTGGCTCCAAAGGAACATTCGGGGGCGAATGTTTCTAGGGGGGGAGAATGTTACACCCCGTAGTTCAGGTCATGCGTTTGAGAGCGTACGAAAGGGGGTAAGACTTAAAATTTTCTAAGGATAGGTTGACGGATTGTTCCGGACGGGTTTTAGTCAACTTTGAGGTGGGTTATGACCCAATACATTGAGAGTTCTTAAGTGTTTCAAAGGCCTGGGGCGTAGTTCGTTGAGTCTAGATTCCAACGCAACCAACCGTTCGTCGATAGGACATCAGAGTAGGAAGTTATGAGAGTTACAAGTTCAGTGCAAAGACGGACAGAAATGCGTTTCAGGCAAAGGCAACAGGGCCGCGGCGCCGGATGCAAGGCCGCGGCGCCGAAAGTACTGAGGGGCCGCTGAGCTTGCCGGCGCCGGAAGCAGGGTGCTGGAAGTTCGCAGGCTACGGAGGTTTCAGCCAGCGCGCCGGAAGGCAGCTGCGGCCGAGGCGGGATTCTGGGCGGAAAAACTTAGGAAAAGTCAGATTTTTCTTTTAAAAGACCTTGGGAGGGTGACAAGTGTTTCCCCCCCCCCCCCCCCCATCTGATTTTGCATGCATTATATGACCAAGTCTTCAAGACTTGGTCATACTTCATCTCTCTCTCTTAGACAAAAGCTCTTTCTTCTCTCTTAAAAGTTCAAGCTCCTCCTTCTCTCTAAAATCCCAAGAGACATTCTAGCCTTAGGAAAAATCTGAAAAAGTAAAAGCAAGAGGGAAGCTTGTGGCTAGCTTGTGAAGGTTGTTGTGGTGGTGTTCTTGAAAAGGAAGCTAGCAAGTGGTTGGAAAGATTTGGCTAAAGCTCTAAGGTAATGATTCTTCCTTTAGAATTAGTTTTTAGTGTTGCATGTTAAGAAGAAAGAACTTGTGATACTGAATAATGCTCTTAGAGTCATTGCATGCAAGAAATGTGGTTTGGATATGGAAGAATTGGTTAAGAAGTTATAATGAGCATGTTGCAGCCTAAAAACTACCTTAGAATTGTTAAGTGAATTGTTGTACCTTATGGGGCAGAATTTTACACACCCAAGTTTAGGTGTGTAATCCCCTTTGAAATGTTGGATTGTTGAGCCTTAAATGTGGCGTTTGGATGATAAATTCGGCCTTGTGAAAGGTGGAAAAGTATGTAGAAACAAAGGAAATGCTGCCCAATTTTCCATAGAATTTAGTGGCTTTGAGTTTAGATTATTCTACATTGAAATTAGAGGTTAATAAACGTATCATGGTTATTTTAGGTTGACATATTACTTGCGGTAGTTTGGACTTAGCAAGTGGATTGATCAAAAAGGTATGAGCTTTCCTATCCTTTGAGCATGAGTATTTGTATCTATGTAGTACGGTAGACGTACAAGGTTTAGTATTCTTACTTGTTTAAGTATAAATAAAGACTTGTTTTGTTTTAAGAAGTATAAGTCCCTTGGTTAAGGGAAAAGTATGATTTTACAAAAGTATAGAGTACTTGGTGTGAAAGTATTGAGTATTGAATTATTCTAAAGATAAGAGGCTTGAAGTATTTTTGAAAGTTGTGTAGATTTGTTGAAGTATAAGTCTCTTGGTTAGTA
This sequence comes from Przewalskia tangutica, assembly GCA_029844215.1. Classification (NCBI taxonomy): domain Eukaryota; kingdom Viridiplantae; phylum Streptophyta; class Magnoliopsida; order Solanales; family Solanaceae; genus Przewalskia; species Przewalskia tangutica. The sequence goes on from JAQGDG010000030.1 coordinate 1,220,918, forward strand.
AAAGAACAAAATGGTTTATAAGGAGTTATAACGGCTTTATGGGAAGTTAGTTATAACGGCCTTATGAAAAGATAAGAAGGTCTTAATTTCTAAAGTATAAAGATAGTATAACGGCTTTATGGGAAGTTAGTTATATTAGCTTTATGAAAGGTCAACACGAAGAGATTTACTCTAAGTAAGATAAGCAAGGACAAATGATTTGATTTATGAAAGGCAAATTGATTTCTAAGGCATCAATTGCCCAAGGGTTTTATGTATGAAAAAGAGTCACTTTTAAAAGAGTTGAAGTATGTAGTACTTGGGTTAAGTTCCCGGTTTTCTTTTATTAAAGATATGATTAAGTTCCTTAAGTAAAGATTAATGAGAGGGTATATGGACAAAGCTAATAAGAAGTTATAAGTTTTCTTAACTTATTTATGATTATGATATGATGACAGTTTGAGCTAGGGTAAGAGTATATCTGAGGGGCAAGCCCCAAGATCGTTATACCACCTTCTCCAGGGTAAGAGTATGTCTGAGGGGCAAGCCCCAAGATCGTCATACCACCTTCTCCAGTGTAAGAGTATATCTGAGGGGCAGGACCAAGATCGTTATACCATCTGCACCAGTGTAAGAGTATATCTGAGGGGCAAGCCCCAAGATCGTTATACCATCTGCTCCAGTATAAGAGTATATCTGAGGAGTACAGCCCCAAGATCGTTATACCATCTGCTCCAGTGTAAGAGTATATCTGAGGGGTAAGTCCCCAAGATCGTTATACCATCTGCTTCAGGGTAAGAGTATATCTGAGGGGTAAGTCCCCAAGATCGTTATACCACCTGTTTCGTGGACTTGCTACCCACGATGCGAGGAATACCTCATGCGAGTCCTTATGGGCTTATGCGGGTGAAATAGTCCCATGCGGGCGGGTACAACCTATGCGAAGAATACCTCATGCGGGTCCACAGGACCCATACGGGTGAAATAGTCCCAGGAGTAGGATTGCTTATTGATACTACGGGCGAGGGACCCTGTTTTGATCACGAGCCTCCTATTTTATGCAGTATTATATATATGTTTGTTACTCTCATTGTTAGTAAGGCCCGGTAAAAGGTAAGTTGATTTCATCCCCGACCCGGCTTATTTTCGGACTTATGATTTCATTACTGATTTTCGCCACATACTTGGTACTTGTTGTCGACCTCCTCGAAGTGCATTCATGCCGCAGGTCGAGATACGTAGCTTGTTGTTCCGCACTCTTAGGACCACTGTTCATTTCCTGGAAAGCTTCATCCCTTCGGAGGCTTTGTATTTTTGGTATGCTTCCCTGAGGTTATAGACTTTTGTACATTCAGGGAGTATGGCGGGGCCCTGTCCCGCCACAGTTGTTATTCCTAGAGGTCTGTAGTCACGTTTGTGGTTTGGGCTGTAAGAACCAGTTGTACTTTTTCACATTCGATTAAGTTATTTTATGAAAGGCGGCCTTGTCGGCTTGCTAGTGATGTTTACCTTATACAGATTTTGTATTATGTATGTTCCGCTGCTATTCTCTGATGTGTACTGACGGTGCCCCGATAGGCACTGATCATGCCCCGGTCGGTCGTGACAAACTTGGCTCCAAATACCTCCTAACGACTCTTACCAACATCCCTCATAAGACTTGGTAAGAACTTAGGATATCTTAGACATAACCTTTACGTAGAGTAAATCAACATACATACCTCTTAACTTCTAAGAGTAGAAGGAATCATGAAATAGTACTACATGTATATTTCATACATAGAATCATGTCAAAAGAAGGAAGAGGTTCACATACCTCGCGACGATTATCGACAAATAGCAAAATGCTCCAAAGTACCTCAACCTTGATAGCTATTCCATCCTTCAAGTAGAATATGCTATACTTATTACTTCAACCTATAATGACTATAATACGTCCATTAAACCTCTAGCTTCAAACGTAGAATATTCTAAGTGCAAAGTCACTAAATTCTACGGAAAATCGGACAGCACTTCCTTTGTTTCCACATACTTTGCCACCTTTTTCAAGGCCGAATTCAATAACCAAACACGCCACATTTAAGGCTCAACAATGTAATTAACAATAGGGGATTACACGCCTACAAGACGTGTAAAATTCCGCCCCACAATTGATATCAAACTAGTCCACAATACAAATGCCAATTTCGGCCAAAAGGTGCAACAACTTATCAACCTTTCCAATTCCTTTTCAATCCAAGTTCTTAGGTCAAACATGTTATATAGTCATAGACAACTTCAACAACTACAATTTCCTTCTTTAAATAACATGTGACGACTTATACTAATAATCAAATTGAATTGTAATCTTAAGGCTAAACATACTAGTTTTCGGATTAGGGTTCCAATATCCCTAACACTTATCAAACTTCATATTATAAACCTCATGCTTGCTAATATCCATAACTACAATGATAAGAAATCTTTAATTACTAAAACGACAAGAACTTTATCTTTACAAGCCCTCATAATTTCCAAGATTCAATGTCGCTCCTTAGCAATTCTTAGCTCCTTTCCTTTACGCTCCAATCCGCTATTTGAAGCCTTTAGAAGCTCACAACCAACTTCTCTTCCATTTCCAATCAAAACCTATGAAAATGCCTTAGGTTTTCGCCTTGCGACTAACGTGAAAACGTCGTTTTTCCGAAATCTTTCTATTGAGATATCCTTACAATACCCTTAGGGACCTTGGGTTAAAGTCTTGTGAATAAAGAACCAAAACTACAAAAAATTTGTGTGTGAATAATGTCAAAGCCGAGAGCAACTCAAGGCACACACAAGTCTCTCAAATTTTTCTAAGTGTTGTGAGCTAAGTCTTGCTACTTAGGATGATATATAACACAATTGAGGGTCTAGATTACAACACATGTTAAGTTTGGAGGGAAGAGATCAAGCCAAGTGGCCCTTGGACTTAGTCAACAATGTCAAGCTCTTTAATTAGCAAGACTTGGTCATCTTAACATTGGCCAAAAGACCATTTTGCCCTTGCATAAATTCGACCAAGCCTTTGCCTTTGTTTAAAGAAAAAAAAAGGGAAGTGTTATTTATCTTCCGCGGTTTATTGTGTTGTATGAATAGAAGGGTGCCCAGGTAGGGCACCACCATGCCCGGGGTTCGGGGTACGCATGAGTGGTATCGTGAGCGATTAGTCCTCGGAATGTCTACAGACCGTGTATAGTAGAGTCTTGTTTATCGGTGTGTTGTGCACCACATCTATAAACATGAGGCTATAGTACATTTAGGATTGATTTCCCTTCTTCTCACTCTGATATCGTGCGATAGAGCTGTGTTGTTAGGGTAGTCTCTCCCTAGCGTATTATTGTGATTGCAGCTTTGAGTAAGGCAACAGTGGCCCAAAAAAGATTATATGGATTGTGTATCCAGGTTCGTAAAATTATCGTATAGATGGTATTATTATGATGTATATCTGTACGAGAGTATTTATCCGGGGCTATGTGTGTTGCCTAGAACGGTTATGAATTACCATGGGTTGGTTAAGCCTTAGTAAATTCTTGGAAGGTGTGAAACAGTTATTGAATCCACACCTAGGCTTTATATATGTACTGATTTGGAATATCAGGAGAGAATAAACTATCTGAGATTGTGGTATACTCTTAAAAAAGGTCATGTTTAATTGATTTGATAGCATACCATGTTGTTAGATTAAGCTGCGTTGTACGCTTAAGTGATTGTGTGAATAATATTGGTATGGAATAAATAGAGTTGTTGTGAGTAAGACAACATGATTATGAGATATTAAGAAGCTACATTTCCCGTATGTGGGGACTGATAATGTATGCTTGGGACATGGAATAATTGTGAACCTTAGAATATTGATAACCGCAGAGACCATAGATGTACAAGGCCTTCTCGGATAGTAAGATTTATTTCAGACCCAGAATGAGAATTTAGTGCGACGATGAGTCGGGTTGTGGGCCGATTGAGGGTCAACCTGTAGCCCAAAATGGAATGGGGTCGGTTAGAGGTGGTCTCGCTATGTGATAGGGTCTGGAGGGTGCAAGGCCTAAGTCTAGTTAATCGTTGTACGAGTTCGTGGACGCGTTCCACCAGAACCGGGTCGTGGGAGCCGAAAATGGCCTTAAATTGTTGAGTATAATAACTCCAAGATTTGAAAACAGAGGCAATAATTGAAATTGTGTACGTATACTAGAATAAGTTGGAAGTACGAGAAGAGTACGACAAGTAAGAAAAGGAGCGAACAAGTGTTAAAAAAGGAATTGAAGTGGTTATAGTTATGAGTAATGAAGGTACGAACGGAGAATCCTTTTAGTCCATAAATGAGAGTTAGTAGTGGTGATACACACTTTAAATTTGATTCCTCGTTTGGCTTGTGATTGATGAATATACATGTGTGATGTATTGTGGCCATGTGTGGCGTATTCGATTATGTAAGGTATAGTTAAATGGGGACTATACCTATATCTGTTTAGATTGAACCTAGTATGAACATTCGGGATGAATGTTTCTAAGGGGGAAGAATGTTACACCCCGTAGTTCCAAGGCAATGAGATGAGAACGTGCGTAAGAAATTGAGATTTGAATTTTGGAAAGAAAGAAGAATTACTTTTCTTAAGGAAAAATCTCAGAAATTTGTGAAGGAAAAGGTTTATAAATTGGAATTTGGTTCTCAAATTTGGTATTTGAGACTTTTGGAATATATTGGATTTATGGATTTTTAAGTTCGGATTTGGTCACGTGGGGCCCACCAGAAAATTTTACGGTTTTGTGGGGCCCACAATATTTTGAGATATTTTGGCCAATTATGGATTTTTGGGAGATGAAATAATTTTGGACCAATCGTAGGGTAACACGTGGCACCCCCCATTTGTCTTAGTCTTGGAAGACTTTGACTATTTGACTTTAGATATTTTGAGACTTGAGACAAGTGGGTCCCACTCCACTTGTCTTGCTACACTTAGCCCATACACTTGTCAAGAATCCAACCATTGAGATACATTATATATACAAGAGAGAGGGCTTGCAAGACTTCATCCAACACTTAGCCAATTTCACAACAAAATATATTTCCCTTCTCCTTACATTACTCTCGGCCAAGGGGTGTTTTGCATGACCAAAATTCTTCAATCCTTGATGATAAATCCTCAAACTCAAGACTAAGCTCCCTAATGGATTGTTAAGCCAAGATAACCCCTTAAACCCCAAGAATCATGTGTTGGCCGAGAAAGAGGGTGTGAAATCCTATTATAGGTATGGATTGGTTGACTTTTTGTTTTACTAATGTCGATTGTAGAGAGAAGTTGGTTCGATTTCAGTTTCCAGGCGAGCCAATTATAGAGTGGAAGGGGAATACAACATCGCCGAGAGGTAAGTTTATTTCATACCTCAAGGTAAGAAAGATGATTAGGAAAGGTTATCTTTATCATTTGGTTCGAGTGCATGATATGGAGGAGAATGCACCGCTCTTCATCGCCCAGAGTTAATTAGTTCCCGTGTGTAATCCTGCATGATCTTCCGTGTCTTCCTCCGTAACAGAGAGATAGAGTTCACTATAGATGTATTGACAGGTACCCAACCTATATCCATTCCTTCTTATAGAATGACACATGCAGAGCTGAAGGAGTTGAAGGAGCAGCTGAGAGACTTGTTGGAAAAAGGCTTTATCAGGCCTAGTACATCACCTTGGGGAGCGCCGGTATTGTTTGTGAGAAAGAAAGATGGATCGCTGCCGATGTATATTGATTATAGGCAGCTGAATAAGGTGACAATAAAGAACAGGTATCCCCTCCCCAGGATTGATGATTTATTTGACCAGTTGCAGGGTGCAAAGTATTTTTCAAAGATAGGCTTGCGGTCAGGTTATCATCAGGTGTGGGTAAGGGAGGAAGATATTCCTAAGATAGCGTTCAGGACCCGATACGAACATTATGAGTAGTTTAGTGTGATGTCTTTTGGGCTGACCAATGCTCCAGCAGTGTTTATGGATTTAATGAACCGAGTGTTCAAGCCAAGATTTTGGACAAATACTATGACGGGACAAGGCTCCGCCGTACCTCTGAATGTACCTAGCCATAATGACAAGCTCCGGAACATTGGAGCTATCCCAAAATGCTGAACAAGGATCCTAAGCTCACGGATCCACAACTGAGTACCTAGACATGCAGACATGAACACAGCCCCCCCGAAGGGGGTCAGTACAACAGGTACTAAGTATGGAATGGAAATAAAGTACAATAATTAAGATTATGACAGGGGCAAGTATGAAAATCAAATACCAGATCTACTGTGTCATATAAAAATCAGAGCCAATCAGACTTTGTATAATCGCACTCATCAGAATAATCGCACCACTTTCAAATATGAAAGCCATGTCAAAATCCGACACTCGCCTCGATATAATATCACAAAAGCATGCTCGTGGAATACAACATCACTGTCAGTATGTAACAAGTCTAATATAAAACCATCATCAGATAAGCATGCCCGTGGAATTCCCACATTACTGTCAGCATGTAATAAGTATAATAATCAACTACCAGTACACTGTGCCTTTTTAACCATGAGAGTAATAAGAGTAAACTTTACCGTTTTAAAATAGGAATCTTATGATTAATTTAGGGCCGCCCACCCGTAGTATCATTATGCAATCCTAATCAAGAGACTATTTCACCCGAATAGGTCTTGTGGACCCGCAATGGAGCAATTTGCCCCGCATAGGACTATTTTACCCGCATAGGTCTTGTGGACCCACAATGGAGCATATTGCCCCGCATAAGACTATTTCACCAGCATAGGACTATTTCACCCGCATAGGCCTACGGACCCGCAATGAGCATATACGCCATACTCGCATCGTGGAGAGCAAATCCACGGATATGTAATGTCCCGGGGATTGGCCCAGCAATAAATAATATAACACTTGCACTACTTGCTATCATGAACAACATATGCAAGTTAAGTAATCTTTAACTCTCATTAGATACAAGTGAATGAATCACCATTTTAGACGACCAAGGCACTATCATATCTTTCATTTTAAAACAACCAAGGCAAATACCATGCCTTCCTTTTAAAATAAACAAGACAATACCATGCCTTCCTTTCTAAATAACCAAGACAATACCATGCCTTCCTTTCTAAAATGACCAAGACAATACCATCAAGCGAGGTACGACATGTCCCGGCCCATTTTTGGGTCTTGGTGCAAATATAAAGGACTGTACACATATAGCTATCACAAGCAACTATGTACCATTTAAATTATCTTCAAGTCTCATTAGCACAAATAGAATGAACTATCATTTTTAGAGAAACCAAGACACTAACAAGTCTTCCATTTTATAACACCAAGGCACTATCACATAGTTCATTAAGGATTAAGATCCATTAGAACAATGTACGTCCGCCATACATTCACTTTATAAACTCAAGACACTTTCATTTCATGTACTATATTAAGGACTTAATCATGGACATTCTCACATGATTTCTGTCACGCCCCGAACCCCGGCCCCGCGACTGGTACCCTACCTGAGTACCCTTCTATACACACAACATGAGTAACACGCGGAAGATAATAACACTAATTTTTTATTCTTAAAGCAAAGGCAAGGTCGATAAGCCTGTCGTATATATATACCATACACAATTGGGTCTACACTGTACAACAACATGAATATAAATCTCACCAGTCCAGCCCACATATGAATACAGACCTCTAAGAATTTGACAACAATCGTGACGACAGGCCCCGCTGCACTTCAATATACCTAGCCATAAATGATATGCTCCAGAACATTGGAGCTATTCAAAACGTTGAACAAGGATCCGAAGACAGTGGATCCACAACTGAGTACCTAGACCTGCGGACATGATCGCAGCTTCAAGGAGGTCAGTACAACAAGGTACCAAGTATGTAAACATGAAGTACATGAAATAAGATCATAATGGTACAAAAGAATGACAGGGGCAAGTATGAAATCAAATATCAGATCCTATCGTGTCATATGAAATCAAAGCCAAATGTACCTTGTATCATCAGACATCAGATCACCGTATCATTGTAACACTGTACTATTATAACACCGAGAGTCAACTATGTCTTTTTTTTTTTGTATATAAAACCACACAGTCCAAATATAACTCAAGAGACATGTATGATAACCATAATACATTACACTATGCCTTGTTAACAATAAGAGTAATGAAATCAACTTAACCTTTTTAGAAGACAATTTCACCATATATAAGTAGTCGTAAAGTCAAGCGACGCATGCTTTAAAATCATTACTTAAGTACAACTATGGGTCTCATGCCCACAATATCAAGCGCGTGCGTGGAATTCCTTTTTCTCATCACGGCAGCTATATGATATGATAGTACACCAATATATACATACTCAAATACTGTGTCCAACTCACACATAAACCGAGGCAAGTACGAAGGCCAACTACGGTCCGCTGCGGCCACAAAGCCGACGGCAAGAACGAAAGCCAACTACCAGATTCCGCATGCATCACAAAACCTCACGGGGAGCTAGTCCATGGAATAATAATAATATATAACATGCCCGTGGTATTCCTGCATCTCGGGTACATGTCTTCATGGGGAGCTAGCCCATGGAATAATAATATCATCCGGGATTTGAACCCGCATCATGGCCGCATGCCCCCGGAATCCTTCATCGGTGCAGACATGTCCATGGAACAATAAATATATACAACATGCCCGTGGTATCCTGCATCTCGGGTACATGTCTTCATGGGAAGCTAGCCCATGGAATAATAATAATATATAACATGCCCGTGGTATTCCTGCATCTCGGGTACATGTCTTCATGGGGAGCTAGCCCATGGAATAATAATATCATCCGGGATTTGAACCCGCATCATGGCCGCATGCCTCTGCACTCACATCTGCGCGCATGTCCATGGAACAATAAATATATACAACATGCCCGTGGTATCCTGCATCTCGGGTACATGTCTTCATGGAGAGCTAGCCCATGGAATAATAATTCCGGGATTTGAACCCGCATCATGGCCGCATGCCCCCGGAATTCCTTCATCGGTGCAGTCATGTCCATGGAACAATAAATATATACAACAAGATGGCCGGCCCTCCATTTGAGAGACGTGGTAGCATAGAAATACAACACTTGCACAACAAAGGCTATCACAACTAGCATAGGCATGTTTAACATACTCTTAGACTTTCATTAACATGTAAAATGGATTATCATTTTATAAACTCAAGGCACTTTAATTTTATGTAAACAATCCGGGGATTTAACCCAAAGTGCTATGTACTCCTATTCTTTGGAAATTACTCTTTTCACAAAATAAGGATAAGATACTAACACCCGTAGTATCTAGACACTTCCATTTTTAACAATCAAGTTACTACACGTTTTAACTCAAGTAAGTTATACCTTTCAAATCAAGTCAATTATACTTTTAAAACCAAGTAATTTATACATTTCAATTAGACAACCCAAGGTGTTATCAAGAAAATAGATAGAACTACTTCCTAAAAACTCTTACCATTCAGACATGCTTTAAACACCGAAACCACCACATGAATACCCTTAAATTCTAGGAGTAAAATAACTTCCCTTTTATAAAACCCAAAGATACTAGCACTGGTAGCATTAAGGCACTTTCACTTTCTACATTAAGGCAATTATTCCTTTAACTCAAGTAACTCATTCATTTCAAATAGCGTTACTCCTATCTTTTAAAATCAAGTCATGCATTCTCTTTAAACCAAGTAATCTATACTTGTTAAATAATTCTAGTCTCATGACTTTCCGACAACTCTGTCTCATAACTTCCAAATAAATCAAGTCTCTTAACTTTAGAAATCAAGTCCCATAACTTGAAAAATAAAGTCTCATAATCTTTAAATCAAATCTCATAACTAAAGGAATTCAAGTAACGTATTCGTTTCAAACCAAGTCACTCATACATTTAAAATTAACACTTATTTGAACCGTGAATAGGTTATACCCGTTTCTAATACTTCCTAACGTCTCTTACCAACATCCCCCATAAGATATAGTAAGAACTTAGGAATATTTTAGACATACCTTTAGCATAAAAATCAATAACATGAATACTTCCTAATGACAAGGCAAGTACTCCAAGAAAACAAGTCATGTATACTCCAACTAACAAGACAAGTATACTTTAAGAATAAGTCATGTATACTCCAAAACAAGGCAAGTATACTTTAAGAACAATCATGTCGATAGAAGGAAGAAGTTCACATACCTCATGACGACTAACCTAAACGACAAGTAGCAATACGCTCCAATGTACTTCAACCTTATTAGTTATTCCACCCTCCAAATAGAATATGCTACACGTAGTACTTCAACCTATAATGACTATAGAACTTCTATCAATATCATACTTTCTAGTATAAGACTTATACCAAATAATGCCCTCTAATTCTACGGAAATTTGGGCAGCACTTCCTTTGTTTTTACGTACTTTTCCACATTTTCCAAGGCCCGTATTTCCATAACCAACAATCCACATTTAAGGCGCAACCAACATTTAGCCAAATGGGATTACATGCCTAACTGGACGTCTAAAATTCTGCCCCATAATCTAATCTAAACAGTCCATAATATACCAACATTTTTTGGGCCATTCTCGGCTAACATCACTTTAAATTCAAATCCATTTTCCTTAATTCTTTTTAATCCAACTCAAGTTCCAATATGTTATATAAGTTATATTAACTATCTATAACAATATTTCCTTCATTATATAACATGCGACAAGTGTAGATGACGACAATAAAAATCAACGAATCCAATGGCCCGAAAAACCTTAAAAACGCCCCTGCAGAATGCTATGTTTTGGTCCGCAGTTTTCGTTTCGCTCCACTTCTTCAAGTTCCAATCGCATATACGTGACCCATATAAGCTTGTGATCAACTTCCCTTCACGTTTCAACACCAAAAAGTCGACGGAAAACCCTAGGGTTTCAAACCCCATTCTCGGCCCAATGAAGTTTTAAAGGGTTGAGATGTTAATCTTGGTTCAACACTTGGATTATGGGCTTAATCTTGGAGAAAAATATTTTAATCAACACTAGGTGTTCTTGGTGTTCTTGTTCTTGAGATCAAAGGAATAAAAAAAAGATGAAGAAATATGGTTTAAGTGTAGAGACAAGTCTTGCAAGCCTCTTATGTATATATAAATATCTCAAAGGGTGAGATCATGACAAGTGTATGGACAAGTGGATGTGGGACCCATGTCCACTTGTCCTACTTCAACAAATATCTAAAGTCAAATAGACAACCGAGACAGGGGGGGGGGGAGGGGTGGGAGTGTGCCACGTGTATCCTCCGATTCGGCCAAAATATTTTCATCTCCCAAAACATCCATATTGGCCAAAATATCGAAAAATATTGTGGGCCCCACAAAACGTAAATTTTTTCCGTGGGCCCCACGTGACCAATTTCGGATTTAAAAAATCCATAATTCTATTATATTCCAAAAAGTCCAAATCCCAAATTTGAGAACTCAATTCTCATTATTAAACACTTTTCCCTCACGGGTTCCGAGGTTTCTTTTAAGGAAAAAGCGCATCTTCTATCGTTTCACGATTTAACCCTTATCGTCTTACGTATGTTCTCTTATTCTTGTGTTGGAACTACGGGGTGTAACAATTTCCTTATAACCTTTTATACTATCTCTTGACTTTCCACAAACTGTTATAACCAATATCCCATAAAGCCGTTATAACATCCTTCATTTTAGAAAACTAAAGCACTACCACATCTTTCCTTTTAATACAATCAAGGCATTATCACGTCATGTAAGGGAGTTGAACCCAAAGTACTACATACATTCACTTCTTTACAAGAAGTCTCAAATCATGTAATGTTAGGGGATTAAACCCAAAAGTACTACATACATCTATTCTTTATAAAAAGAATCATTTCATGAAATTTTATGAGTCAACCCCAAGAATACTTTTGCTATCAAAATCAAGTTACTTACACTTTTAAACTTAAGGAACTTATACCTTTAACTCCAAGAACTTCGTCTTTCAAAATTAAGTCATTTATTCTCTTTAAATCAATCAAGTAACTTATACCTTTAAATCAAGTTACTTCTCTTTAAAATCATGTAAGCTTGTACTTTTCAAATAAAGTATTATAACTTTCAAAATAAATCAAATCTCTTAACTCTAGAAATCAAGTCCCATAACTTGAAAAATAAAGTCCTATAATCTTTTAAAGAAATCAAGTCTCATAACTTTAAATCAAATCTCTTAACTTTAAAGTAATTCAAGTAACTTATACATTTCAAACCAAGTCACTCATACTTTCATAATCAAGACTCATATACTTTCAAAATCAATTCATTTACTTCAAATAAATCAAGTCACATAGACTCACCAAAATCAAGTCACATAGGCTTTCCAAATAATCATGTCAAAAGAAGGAAGGATAGTTCACATACCTCGTGACGACTAACCAACACGACAAGTAGCAATACGCTTCAATGTACTTCAACCTTAGCGTCTATTCCACATTCCAAGTAGAATATGCTACACGTAGTTTTTCAACCTATAATGACGATAGCACTTCTATCAATATCATACTTACTAGTATAAGACTTATACCAAATAATGACCCTCTAATTCTATGAAAATTTGGGCAGCACTTCCTTTGTTTCTACGTACTTTTCTACCTTTTTCCAAGGCCCGTATTCAACAACCAACAAGCCACATTTAAGGCAAAACCAACAGTTAACCAAAGGGGATTACACGCCTAACTGGACGTGTAAAATTATGCACCACAATCTATCCAAAATAGTCCACAATTTATCCAACATTAAGGGTACGATGTGAAGCCTTTAACACCCTTATTCCTTAGGACTTTCATTTTTCAATTACTACATTAATCATGCATTTTTAGGGGCTGATTTTCCAGCATAGCAACACCCCAAAACAGTCCATAAAAATGACACGATGACGTCTAATAGTTTTGTGCAGTTTTCGGCCAACAACAACTACAACAATCCAAAGTCCTTTTCCTTAATTCCTTTTAATACAATTCTCATTCCAACATGTTATATAAGTTATAATTACTATCAACAACAATATTTCCTTCATTATATAACATGCAACACGTGTAAATAACAACAATAAAAATCAACGAATCTAATGACACAAAATAGTGCTACTCTCGGCCAAGACACAAAAAAGTGTCCAAACCATTTTTAATCTTCATTCTTTTTAGCACATGTTCATATATACATATCAACAATAAGTAATATCCAATTACTTCAAAAGAAGAAGAATCATTACCTCATTTTTGCCCAAAATAACGTCCAAACCAGTACTGGCTACAATGGTCCACAGTTTTCGTTTCGCTGCACTTCTTCAAGTTCCAATCACATATATGTGACCCCTATGAGCTTATACACAACTTCACTTTGTATTTCACTTCCAAAAAGTCGACGGAACCTTAGGGTTTCACACCATCTTTCTCGGTCAACACATGATTCTTGGGGTTTAAGGGGTTATCTTGGCTTAACACTCCATTAGGGAGCTTAGTCTTGAGTTTGAGGATTTATCATCAAGGATTGAAGAATTTTGGTCATTCAAAACACCCCTTGGCCGAGAGCAATGTAAGGAGAAGGGAAATATATTTTGTTGTGAAATTGGCTAAGTGTTGGATGAAGTCTTGCAAGCCCTCTCTCTTGTATATATAATGTATCTTAATGGTTGGATTCTTAACAAGTGTATGGGCTAAGTGTAGCAAGACAAGTGGAGTGGGACCCACTTGTCCACTTGTCTCAAGTCTCAAAATATCTAAAGTCAAATAGTCAAAGTTTTCCAAGACCAAGACAAGTGAGGGTGCCACGTGTCACCCTACGATTGGTCCAAAATTATTTCATCTCCCAAAAATCCATAATTGGCCAAAATATCTCAAAATATTGTGGGCCCCACAAAACCGTAAAATTTTCCGGTGGGCCCCACGTGACCAAATCCGAACTTAAAAATCCATAAATCCAATATATTCCAAAAGTCTCAAATACCAAATTTGAGAACCAAATTCCAATTTATAAACCTTTTCCTTCACAAATTTCCGAGATTTTTCCTTAAGAAAAGTAATTCTTCTTTCTTTCCAAAATTCAAATCTCAATTTCTTACGCACGTTCTCATCTCATTGCCTTGGAATTACGGGGTGTAACATATAGATTACTCTGCCCTGTTCTTACTTGAGTCTAGTTTACAGGTCTTATATGATTAAAGGAAATACTTAAAGTGGTCTAAGGGTCATGCATCTTTATTAACATTATAACCAGGGATTTAGATCATATCCCAGTTGGCTAAGTATCATTTCATAGTAGTTATTGAAACTTAGTCAAGTCACTAGAAACATGCATAGGAGTAATTGTCTAGATCTCTACATAACCCAGACACCTTATACATGACTTAAATCACATGAAGTGTTAATGGCTAAGGTACTGCAGCCTCCAAGCCTCAAAATTGTCTAAAAAAATGTAACTCATTTCAACTTAAAATGTAGCACAACCTAAGGATACACCTCTCCTATATCATGCTAACATTCTTAACACGTACACAAAATATGCATTTTAAACTACAGGCTCAACTTGTATAGGTCAAACATATACATGTTACTTTTCATGTTTCAAAATACCATTACTATTAGTCTATACCTTCAGAATGTATCTAGCAGTAACAAACAACCTTAAGGCCTAGCAACATATCTTAGACTGACCACATAAGCTATAACAGAAAAGAAGAGGATAATATGAATAAATAAGCTAAAACAGATTATTGTACCTATAACATGTGATTCAAGGGAGGTATTATTGGCAACATAATAGGAAGGCAAGACTGAGTATTAACTAAAATGTAGGAACATACACTAAACTCAATTTAGATCAGCAGTGATGCACATTTTCATCATAACGCACTTAAACAAAGTCTAAATGATTGTCTAAACACTTTCAGCTCATGTATTCAGATTCAACGGCTCATTTAACTACCTCACATCCCATAAATTCCTATGATGTTCACTAGATTTATGAATATTTAAGACTGATACAACATATCTCTGCAGCACATAAACATGTTTTAAGGAAAGTTGGAACATATTAACTAGACTCATCAGCATATTGAAAATTTGTTCTTAACATGCTTTTGGCACAATTGTTCACAAAAAAAGAGGATGGGCACACTACAAGTATACATACTAGACATTTTTAGCTTCGTGCATGTTACACCCCGTAGTTCCAGGGTATGTATACGAGAACGTACGTACGAGAATACGACAGTAAAATTGGAAAGGAAGAAAGATGTGATTTTTTCGACGGAAAAGTTTCCGGATTTTGTGAAGGAAAAATGTTCGTTAAAGGGAATTGGATTCCCAGATTTGGTATTTGGACTTTTTGGAATATTTGAGAATTATGAAATTTTATTTCCGAATTGGTCACGTGGGCCCACTGAAAATTTACTTGCTAGGCCCACTTTATTTTCGGATTTTTGGCATTACGGATATTTTCTAAGATGAAATATTTTGACGGTAGAAGCGACACGTGTCACCCCGTGGCCATGTTGGCCGAATTGGAGAAGGACAAGTGGGACGTTTTTGGTGGACAAGTGGCCCATTTTGTGCGCGCCACTTGTCCCATTTTTGTGGTAGCCAAATGGTTGGCCAACTACCCACACACATGTACCACATCCTCACCATCCACTTGCCTAGATCTTGGTCATTGATTTCCCTATAAATACCCCTTGTGTGCAAGACTTTATTTCATCCACATTAGAAAGTTTCCAAGGCAAAACAATTCCCCTCCCTCCCTTAGTGAGTTCTCGTCCAAACACCCCACCTTGAGTAGCATTCTGCAAGTATTGTTGTGATTCCAAAAACTTTAGCCTAAATACCTTGTGGTATTCCACAGAAATCCCAACATAAGAGCCCTAAATACTACTTTATTCCATAGTCGCAAAAGGCACCCATAGCAAAATCTTCATAGCTTAGATGAAGTGTGAAGAGAAGTTGTTTATAAACTTCTAAGGGTTGCTTGGAGCGGGTTGGAGCGTCAGGAATTGGAGCTAAACGTTGCTCAGGATCGACTTATATCTAGGATAATTTTGGACTTATCGAGGTACTTATCTGTCCCCTATCAGAATTGGATATTACATCGTGTAAGTAATGGCTAGTTGAGTATACTATATGTAGAATGAATATGGATTAGCAGTGAAATGTATTTACCTATGACTGTATTTACAGTATAGGTATAGTATTATGGTTGAGTAGAATTGTACACGTCCGGTTAGACGGTAACCCCAGAGTTGTTGGCTGTAATGGGCCTTGATAGAGGAGGAGATTTATGTGGTTACGGGGGGGGAGGTGCTGCCGAATTTTCCGTAGAATAAGGAATCTTGTATTTAGAATATTCTACGAAGAGATCTAGAAGTTGATAGACATTTTATGGCCATTATAGGTGGAAGTACTACGAGTAGCGATTCTACTTGAAGGGTGGAAAAGGCTAGCAGAGTGATAGTACTTTGGATCGTTTGTCTAATTGTCGATAATCGTCGCGAGGTATGTGAACCTCTTCCTATCTTTTCTAGCATGATTGTGTGAACTATGTAGTACGGTAGACGTACGTGTGCTAAACGAATTTGATTGGTTTAAAACATAAAGTGTTATAACGACTTTATGGGAAGTTTGTTATAACAACTTTATGTAGGTAAAGAAATGGTCTGTGATTTTTAAAAGATAAGAGACTTGACTTATAAATGACTTGATGTGAAATATTAAGGACTTGGTTTGTGTTAAAAAGTTGTGAAACCGCATTTATGATAAATGGGTAATTGAGTTTTAAAAGGAATAAGTTATATTGATTTCGGAAATGAGAATAAGTATCGAACAAACCACTGCAGCGTTAATAAAGGAAAATGTATTGACAAATAATTAATTATATTAAAACCAGAGAAACCTCCATCTGCATAGAAGCTAAGATAAGACAAAATTGTATTACATTTCCTAGATCATGACTGCTTTAATAAGATCACTAATAACAAGTATTGATTTTTCTTAAATTCCAAAGTAAGGAACTTGTTTTCTAAAAGAAATGAGACTTGAGGAATTTGAAGTGTTTTGGTTTAAAAGAAAGGCATGGTTTTGTCTTAAATTGGTTTACAACATAAAGTGTTATAAATGACTTTATGGGAAGTTAGTTATAACGACTTTATGAAAACTAAAGGATGGTTTTATTATTGGACTTAAAATGGTAACTGGACTTTAAAGGGAGAAATGATTTGGTTTAAAAAGAAAGTATGAAAATTGTTTTGGTTTACTTACAAAGACAGTTACTCTATTTTTGATACTACGGGTATCGTGTGACTTTGTGTGAAATAAATGGATCCTTTAAAGAGTTAAAATACGTAGTACCCGGGGTTAAAACCCGGATTTGTGTTCATAAAAAGAATGTCTAAAAGTATGTTGAACTTGCCTATGCTTGTGGTGATAGCTTTTGTTGTGCAAGTGTTGTGTTTCTGTGCTACCGCGTCTCTCGTTGGAGGGCCGGCTATCTGGTTGATTGATGGACATACTGACACGATGGGTGGCCCACGGGTATGCTTCCACTATATCGATCCTTTTGGACATACTGACACGATGGGTGGCCCACGGGTAAGCTTCCATTAGGAGTGTTATTCTGTTATTTGCTTTGGACATACTGACACGATGGGTGGCCCACGAGTATGCTTCCACTATGATTGTTATCTTGTTATTTCCTTTTGGACATACTGACACGATGGGTGGCCCACGGGTATTCTTCCATTAGGAGTGTTATTCTGTTATTTGCTTTGGACATACTGACACGATGGGTGGCCCACGAGTATTCTTCCACTATGATTGTTATCTTGTTATTTCTGTTACACCCAGTAAGTCCAGGACATGTATAAGAGAATGTACGTAAGGAATCAAGACTTGGAAATTAGTACGAAAGGAAGAATTGTTTTTCCGACGGAAAATGTTCCGAACGCTCTAAAGGAAAATGTTCGTTGTTGAGAATTGGATTCTCAAAATGCATTATTTGAAGAGTATGAAACTCTTAACCTAATGGAATTTATTTTTTTTTACGGATTTGGTCACGTGGGGCCCACCCGAGGAATTTTACATTTTGTGGGGCCCACGAGGGTTACGGAATTTTATGGACGAATGAGAGGGCAACACGTGGCACCCCATATGGCTTGGTCGAAATTTATGCAAGGGTAAAATGGTCATTGACCATGGTAGAAGATAAGTCTTCCAAAGCTTGATATTGTTGACAAGTCAACTTGTCCACCTAGGCTTGATCCAAGTGAAACTCATCCTAACCTCACATTTGTTTAAGTCTAAGCCTCCATCAGGTTATAAGTATACTACTAGTGCAAGACTAGCTCATTAACACTTAGAAAATTTTAGAGAAACTCTTGTGCTTCACAATGAGCTCTCGGGTTTGCCTTAGATCCCACACAAAAATTTTGTAGTTTTGATCCATTAGCCACAAGACTTTAACCCAATGTCCCTTAGGGTATTGTAAGGATATCTCAATAGAAAGATTTCGGAAAAAACGCATTTTCACGTTAGTCGCAAGGCGGAAACTATGGGAGTTCTTCAACTTTGAAGTTGGAACTTGAAGATGGGTTCTTCATAGGCCTCTAAGGAGTGCTTGGAGCGGATTGGAACTTAAGGAAAGGAGCTAAGAATTTCTAAGGCGCGACTTTGGATCTTGGAAATTTTAAGGGCTTGGAAAGGTATAAATTTTGTCGTTTTAGTAGTTAAGACTTACTTATTGTCAGAGCTATGGATTTTAGCAAGCATGTGTTATATAGTATGAAGTTTGATATGTTTATGGGCTATTGGAACCCTAATCCAAAACTAGCATGTTTAGCTTTAAGATTGGAATTCAAGTTGATTATTAGTTTAAGTCGTCGCATGTTGAATAAAGAAGGAAATTATAGTTGGTGAAGTGGTTTATAACTATATAACATGTTGACCTAAGAACTTGAAATTGGAAAAGGATTGGAAAAGACGTAGTGTGATTGGTTATATGTTGGCCGAGAATGGCTAGTGAAGTATTATACTATTTCGTATGAATTGTGGGGCGGAATTTTACACGTAGTGTAAGGCGTGTAATCCCCTTTGTTTGGATGTTGTTTGGAGCCTTAAACGTGGCTTGTTGGTTATTGTATTCGGCCTTGAAAAAGGTGGCAAAGTGAGTAGAAACAAAGGAAGTCTTTGCCCGATTTTCCGTAGAATTAGAGACTAAATACTTAGTATTATTCTACATAGAGACTAGAAGTTGATAGCCTTGTTGTGACCATTATAGGTTGACACTTCTACGTACGGTGTATTTGGCTTAGCTTGTGGATTTAGCCGAAAAGGTATGTGAACTATCTCCTCTTCTAGCATGATTCCTTAAGATAAAGAAAGTAGGTTCTACTCCTTAAATGATCCATTCCTTGGTTGTATTTGGATTGCCTAAAATAGAATTTGTTCTATGTACTTCCTTGAGTGTACTTTGATGTTTAGATTGTAAGTTGTAGAATCCATTTTCTTGATGAAGTTTGGATTCTTAAAAGTGAAGGTATTTTTACTTAAAGTACATGTAGTCTTAAAAGGAAGTGGTTTCAAATCTTTTGGCTAGTGCCTTAGTTCTAAAACCTAAAGGTCATTATAATGACTTTAGGGGAGTCAAAGGAGTGATTTACTTATTTGATTTAAAAGAGAAGAAATGACATGATTTAAGAGAAGTAACTTGTGTTAAGGGTGAAGTTACTTGAGGTTTAAAAAGTAGAAGGAAACTTATTTTCTAACTATTAAGAGACTTGAAGTATTTTGAAAGTTAAGAACTTGATTTGTAAGTATGTGATACTTGGTTTTAATAGTATAAGCCTCTTGGTTATTGAAGGAATGGATACGTCTAAAACCATAAAGGGTTATAACGGCTTTATGGGAAGTTGGTTATAACGGCTTTATGGAAGGTCTAGAAAGTTGTCTATTTTGATTAATCGGCATAAGTTGCCTAGATTGTGAAAATTTGGAGTTACTTGATTTCAAGCTTTGAAATGAGTTTTCTAAAAGTGTAGTAACTTACTTTGAAAAATAGACACGCCTTGATACTACGGGTGTTAGTATCTTGAGGCTTTACATAGAAATGAGTCTTTTATGAAAGAATGTACGTACGTAGTACTTTGACTTGTTAAAAGAGAATTATTCTATGTATGCCTTGATTAGTACTTTGGCTTGATAAATTGAGAATTTGTCTAAGTGTGCCTTGATAAGTACTTTGGCTTGTTAAAAGAGAATTATTCTATGTATGCCTTGATTAGTACTTTGGCTTAATAAATTGAGAATTTGTCTAAGTGTGCCTTGAAAAGTACTTTGACTTGTTAAAAGAGAATTATTCTATGTATGCCTTGATTAGTACTTTGGCTTGATAAATTGAGAATTTGTCTAAGTGTGCCTTGATAAGTACTTTGGCTTGTTAAAAGAGAATTATTCTATGTATGCCTTGATAAGTACTTTGGCTTGATTAATTGAGAATTAGTCTAAGTGTGCCTTGATAAGTACTTTGGCTTGATTGATTGTGAATTATTCTAAGTGTGCCTTGTAAGGACTTTGGCTTGTTGATTGAGGATTTGCCTATGTGTCTTTGGAAATAGCCGGTTGTGTGCTATTGGTATATCGATCGTTTGGTCGATCCGGGTTTGTGGCATTTGCATAATTCGTGGATTTGCTACCCGCGATGCGAGGAATACCTCACGCGAGCCCGTAGGCTTATGCGGTGAAATAGTCCCGTGCGGGCGGGTCCGACCTATGAGGAATACCTCGTGCGGGTCGTAAGGACTTATGCGGGTGAAATAGTCCCGTGCGAGAATATCTCATGCGGTCCGTAAGGGATTATGCGGGTGAAATAGTCCCGCGAGGAACATCTCATGCGGGTCCGCGCGACTTATGCGGGTGAAATAGTCCCAGGAGTAGGATTTCTTATTGATACTGCGGGCGGTGGTCCTGCTTTGATCGTGAGCTTCCTATTTTATATTGCAAGTATACTAATATTTGCTCTCATGATTGTAAGGTTCAGTGTGCTTACTGATGTTGTAGTATATGATGGACTGCCGGCAGCGAGGAAGGATTCCGCGGGCATGATTGATGTATGGGCGTGAGACCCATAGTTATATCTGAGTAGTGACTTTGAGGGCCTGCGTCCCTGACTTGATATGACTGCTTATGTGTTATGTAATGTAGGTTGGCTATCATACATGTCTCCTGCTTTGTTTAGACTGTTATGATTTCATTCTGATTTATTGTTCACATACTTGGTATATTCTTCGTCTTGACCTCCTTGGGCCGCGTTCATCTGCATGAGTTTAGGTGCAGTGATGGTGATCGGCAGTGTAGGACCACCTTTCGAGTTTTTGGATAGCTCCTCTATTAGGGGTTTATCTTTGGTATATGTCCTTCAAGATGTGCTTTATGCAGTTTTGGGTACGGGGCCTTGTCCGTCTTGGTTCGATTTAACTCGCAGGTGCAGTATTCATATGTAGGATTGGACTGCGTATGCGTGTAGTGTCTTTTGTTTATGTATATTATATGGCGGCTAGTCGGCTTTGCCTTACACGTCGTTGGTTTTAAAAAAATGAGTATTATTAATTTCCATGTACTTAGTTGTTAAGGTAGAAGGGTGCCCGGTAGGGCACGATCACGCCCGGGTTGGTCGTGACAATTTCCTTTGGACATCGACACGATGGGTGGCCGGGTATGCTTCCATTAGGAGTGTTATTCTGTTATTTGCTTTGGACATACCGACACGATGGGTGGCCCACGAGTATCTTCCATTATGATTGTTATCTTGTTATTTCCTTTGGACATACCGACACGATGGGTGGCCGGGTATGCTTCCATTAGGATGGTTCCATGGCCATGCTTATACCGAGGTAAGATCTTGGGGTATGCGCCGTTGTCGCGAGTTAAATTCGGGTTATATTTGAGTGATGACTTTACGCGTGAGTCCACGACTTGACATGATCGCTAATATATATTGTGAATCGTAGTTTGGTTATCATACATGTCTCCTGTTTATATAGACTATTATGATTTCATTTCTGATATTTTCGATTTCACATACTTGATACTGTTGTCTTGACCTCCTTGGGCTGCGTTCATGCCGCATGATAGAGTACACGGTTGTTGATCCTCGCCATGGATCACATTCAAGATTTTGGGAAGCTCCGTTTCTCGGAGGCTTATTTTTTGTATGATTCCCGAGTTTGTAGGTTCTTGTACATTCGGGGTATGGCGGGCCCTGTCCGTCATAGTTGTTATAAAATTCGTAGAGGTGCAGTAATCTTGTTGTGGCGGGGTTTGTAAGGGATTTAACTGTTCAATTTTGATTTATATATACAGGAAGGTAACCGTTTTGGTTAGCCTATTGCTTATTTTATGTCTTGTTCATGTTTAAGTTTTTATTTCCGCTGATTTTCTCTGATGTTGTATCACTAGGGTGCCCGGGGTAAGGCACCAGTCGCGGGCCCGAGGTCGGGTCGTGACAAAAGTGGTATCAGAGCAGTTAATCCTCGGAAAGTGTCTACAGACCGTATCTAGTAGAGTCTTGATTATCGGTGTGTTGTGCACCACACCTATAATCAGGAGGCTGCAGGATATTTAGGATTGGTTTCCATTCTTCTCACTCTGAGATCGTGCCTTAGAGCTGTATTATAAGTTGGACTCCCTCTGGCGTATTCGTTTGTGCTAGTTATGCCTCTACGCAAGGCAACCAGGGCCCAGATGGGCAAGGCAGCGGAGGGAGCTACGAGTAAAACACGGAGGGTTACGAGGGCACAGGCCTGGTCATTACCTGAGATAGTGCTTCATTCAGGGAGTTCGGCGACGCCGCTAGCCCCAGGAGAGTTTAGAGCAGCAGCAGTAGCTACAGAGACCACGATACCTGAGTCTTCAGTTCCACGGCCAGGAATAAAGGATATGAGTTACAAGGAGATGGCCCAGTTACTAGTCCGTGGTCGGGAATGAGGACGACGGAGCCGAGCCTGTTTCCTAGCACGTGAGTTCACCCTAGATCCGATAGTTTTGAGACTTCGGACTTCTTGAGTTGCAGTCCACCCGAGTCCTATGGATTGAGGACTGAGGAAGATCATCAGGAGTTTATTCGACGATTCGAATGATCATGAAAGTGATCAAGACCTCGTGAGGCATTTCTTACATTTCTTGCCCTCGCAGATGAGAGCTCGCGATAGATTTATGAGGTTGAGGCGTAGCAGGCGGACGGTTCGGGAATACTGATAGAGTTTGACTTATTGGATCGTTATGTCCCCGCGTTAGTGGCGCATACATGGAGGATAGAGTGCACCGATATGTCACAGACATGACGATTATCTAGCGAGAGTTGTACAAGAGTAGCTCTTGATCGACATGGACATTGCCCGTGCAGAAGCTTACGCGGCAGATCGAGGAACGTGGAGATCGACGGATTAACCAAGATCGCGTAAGAGGCGAACAGCAGGGTCCTTTGGTAACTTTCGAGGCGGACCTTCTCAGCAGCAGACTGGTTATGCGCCTCCGCCAGTACAGAGTGGTCTTCCACGGACTTCAGGACGTTCGGGGTATTTAGGAGTTGGTCAGAACTCCAGGGTTTCTGGTTCACAGATTTGCATAGGTTCTAGCCAGCCAGATTCAATTTTCCCTCAGTGTTAACTATGTGGTAGACGTCATCCCGAGGAAATGTCGTCTTTCTTACTAATGCTTGTTTTACCGGCCCGCCGTGGCCATGAGAGAGAATGTCCTAGTAGGAGGGATACAGGTGGTATGACTTAGCCTACCAGGTCAGTTGTGGATTCAGTGGATCGGAGAGGAAGAGGTGTTAGCCAGAGGAGGCCACCCCCACCTCGGTAAGGTCGTTATGGTAGATTCATGTGGAGTGCTATGTTCGGTTAGCATGGTGTAAGTTGTGATAAATCCATGGGTAGTGTGAGATGGAAGTAGTAGCTTTCATGACGTGAACTGGTAAGATTGTTCCGGATCGGGGAACGAGAGTTTAGTACAAAGTGGGTCGGGTTGAGGCCATTTCGCGAGTCAACCCGCAGCCCGGAATGTGGTGGGGTCAGTTTGAGGTGGTCCCACTAGATGATAGGGTCACGAGGGTGTTAAGCCCAAGTTTAGGTAACCGTTGTGTTATACCCCGTATTTCCAGAGTATGTACGTAAGGGCGTACGTACAAAAGTTTAGCCTTAAGGATTAGGCTTTGGACGAAAATATTTGGGCACAACTCACTAAAAGAATCGTTTTTCGACGAAACGTTTTACTAAACTCGCGTAGGGTAACTTCCGGCTATGTCATTTATTATTTTTGCGGATTTTTCCGAGAGACGAAACATTTTGGACCAACGGGAGGGTGACACTTGTCACCCTCAATGGACGGCAAACATGGGCCAAGGTTGCACGTTTTTTTTGCCTTGCACAAAGTCAAGGAGTTGGTAGGATATTTGTGTAGTAGATGGATAAGGACACTTGCCTAAATCTCCACCTTACACTTGCCTTGCACTTGGCATCATCTTGGCCATTGGTTGGCCATTTCTTGACCTATAAATACCCCCCTTAAGATGAAGAGTTCTTCATCCACAAATCAATTTCCAAGTCTCCAAAGTCCTCCTCTCCTTCTAGTTCTCGTCCAAGAGCTCTCCTTCCCCTCTAAAAGAGCCTAGCCGAAACAACCCTCTAGTCCTAGCCGAAATCTACCCCCCCCTCCCTTGGTAGAAATGTTGTCTTTCAAGTATAGTTACTATTCCTAAATACCCTAGCCCAAATCCCTTAGTACTTAGTAGAAGTTGTGAAGAACTTCTAAGGGTTCTTGGAGCTATCGGAGCGTACAAATTAGGAGCTAAACCTTGCTCAGGAGCGACTTTTAACTTGGATAATTTTTGGGCTTGTCGAGGTAAATAATCTTATCCTTCTTTTGTAATTAGAGAATGCATACTGTAGAAGTATAGGAATAAGTACTAAATACTTAGAAGGATATTAAAGAATAGAATTGAACTGTTATCACAGTAGAAGGGTTTAAAAGAAGAATAATTGAACTATACTTACATAGGACTGTTTTCACAGTAGACTTGAGTAGCTTGACGGGTAGGGAAGTGCTGCCCAAATTTCCGTAGAATAGAGAACCCTCTGCTTAGAACTGTTTACAGAATAGTCTAGACGTTGACAGACGTATTTGACTATTATAGGCTGATTCTCTGCGCGCGACATATTCGACTTGGCAGGTGGTTTTCGCCGAGAAGGTATGTGATTCTTCCTATACTCCGAGCATGATATTTTAAAATATATATATATAGTACGGTAGACGTACGTGTGTTAACTGAATAATAATTACGGCAATGTCTTTTGACTTAAGCCTGAATAATACAGATCTTAAAAAGTCTTTCAAAAGAATTATAAATCAGTTTTGAAAGAAGGAGAATATTTGCTTTTAAAACAAGAAGCTTAAGAGTTATACTAGCTTTATGGGAAGTTAAGTATAACGACTTAAGAATGATAAAAGGAACAGTTTACTTATGTGTTTATAAAAGACTTATATTGATTTCTGGAAAGTACAACAAAATGGTTTGATAAGTAGACATGATATGATGCTATGTGTGTTAGTGTCTTGTAACGTTTGTATAAGAGGGTATTCTTGTTGTGCTTATGTTGTTTAACGATAAGCTGTTATGTTAGTATTATATCACTCACCTCGACATAATACCGGGTTAAGTCGCCTCCGACGCGGGTATTGCTCAGCGATGCGTGTGACTATGATTCGAGAATACCTCACGCGGTCCCTGGGGCCTATGCGAGCTACGAGAGTTCGAGGTTAGTGTGCGGCCTTTGTGGTCATGCGGTCTATGTGGCCACGCGACTACGAGTCCGCGATGCCGAGGAGTAGCTACCCTCGACGCGGGGATACCCCACGCTGGCCTACGAGTGGCCATGCGATCGCGGAGTCCGAGATTAGGCATGCATAATGATACTATGGGCGATTGGCCTTGCTTCGATCATTCGCAGCCTAGACAAGACTTATTCTGATTTACCTATTGTTGCTCTTGTTTATGATGTGGCACTATGTGCGGTTACTTTGGTTGTTTCATACATAATTGTAAAAAATTGGTTTTAAAATGATATGATTTCATTAAGTACTTTACAGTTTCACATACTTGGTACCTGTTGTACTGACCTCCTTCGGGGGGCTGCGTTCATGCCGCAGGTAAGGGCAAGCAGGTGCTAGATCCGCATCCTTAGGATCTTTTGCGTTGGTGTCAGGAGCTCCATCTTCTCCGGAGGCTCTACTTTTGGGTATGATCTCCCTGTTGTAGTTAGTTTTGTATAGTCAGGGTATGGCGGGGCCCTGTCCCGCCATAGTTGTTTATCTTCTTAGAGGTCTGTAGTCCTATTGTACAGTTGGGATGTAACTGCAAAACCATGTTTATATATATATGCCGAAAGGCGATATTTTCTCACATAAAACTGTGTCTCATTTTACAACTGTTTCATGTCTTGTTTTTATTCCGATTACACGATGTATGACTACTTGGGTGCCGGGTAGGCACGATCCACGCCCCGAACGGTCGTGACAAAAGTGGTATCAGAGCGATTAATCCTGAAAGTGTCTACGCACCGTATCTAGTAAGTCTTGATTATCGGTGTGTTGTGCACCACACCAATAATCGGGAGGCTATAGGATATTTAGGATGGTTTCCATTCTTCTCACTCGAATCGTGCCTTAGAGTCATGTTATAAGTTGGACCCTCTAACGTATTCCTTTCTCAGAATGATTATGCCTCCACGTAAGGCAACCCGCCCGAAGGCAAGGCAGCGGCGGAGGCGCTAGTAGGACACCGGAGTCACGAGGCTCGAGCCCGATCTATACCGAGACGGCGAGTTCCATGACGCCGCCGCCCCAAAGAGACCACGACTCGCACTCCCGCCCCACACCGGGCGGAGGAGTTAGGGTACAGAGATGGCCCCTATTGGCCGGGATCGTGTCCGTGACACGAGGACAGCCGATTCGATCAGCCTCCGGCCCAGTACCGTGGTTCACCCGAGGCGGATAGTTTGAGGCTACGGATTTCTGAGTTGTAGCCCGCCGTAGTTTTACGGTCGAGGCCGCAGGATGATCCGCAGAGTTCATCCGCCGGCCATGAAGGATTATGAGAGTGATCGGGCGCCGAGACCGAGTCTGTTATCTTCGGTTCGCATCGGTGTGTGATACCGCAATCGATTGGTTTGATTCGCGGAGTTATCCCGGAGAGCACGCGCCCCGCCTACTTGGGACGAGTTCTCGCAGGCTTTCTCACTCACTTCTTGCCTCCACGGATGAGAGGCACGGGTCGATGATTTTTGCCGCCGAGGCAGAGGGCGCACGATTGAGTACAACGTTGAGTTTGATTCGTTGGCTCGATATGTCCCTGCATTGGTAGCGATATGGAGGACCGTGCATCGCTACGTCACCGGCTAGATGATTATATGGCCGAGTCTTGCGGGTGTGGCTCTGACCAGCATGGACATTACCCGTATGCGTGCTCATGCACTTGACGCGGCGAGCGTAGAGCCGACGGGTTGATGTGACAGCAGGTTAAGGCGAGGACGGCGGGATCTTTTGGTAACTATCCGGGTGGGCGGCCTCAAGCTGGCCTAGATTTGCACCACAGCCAGCTCAGAGCACTCCTACACCGTCCGCAGCACAGTCAGGATATTCGAGGGCAGACCAGGGCCCCGTGACTTCAGACGTCCAAGGTAGCAAAGGTGTTAGACGATCGGGACCACCCCTCAGTGTGGCCGATGCGGTAGATCCCATTTCGGGAATTGTGGCATCGCTCGAGTATGTTCTGCTGCGGCCAGCAGGTCATTTTGCGAGGGCTCGCCCAACCGTGGCAGCGTGGTAGGGCTCACCTACGGTGGTCTTGGCTCATCATCTCCTACAGTTACTCGCCCCGGAGGGCAGGGTACTCATGGGCCAGCAGGTCGCGGCAGAGGTCGTGGCGCGGGTCCCAGTTCTAGCGGTCCTCAGAACCGCATTTATGCCTTGTCCGGGCAGACGGAGGCCTCACCGATGTCGCCACAGTACCTTATCGATCTCCGACATGATGTATGCCTTGATAGATCCGGTTCTACTCATCCTATATATCTCCCTTATTGCTAGTAGGATAGGATAGAGCACGAGTCCATAGACCACTTTCGAGGTAGCTACGCCAATGGGTGATTCGGTGGTAGCTCGGCGGGTATATAGGGCTTGTCCGATGACATCATCTATCGTCCGACCTAGCCGACTTGATAGAGTTGGACATGACTGATTTCGATGTGATGATCGGTATGGATTGGCTAGCTTCTTGCTAAGCCAATGTAGACTGCAGGGAGAGAGTGGTACAGTTCCAGTTTCCTGAGGAGCCGGTTGTTGAGTGGGAGGGGAACACTGTATCGCCGAGGGGTAGGTTTATTTCCTACCTCAAGGCTAGGAAGATGGTGCAGAAGGGATACATCTACCATCTCGCTCGGTGTTTGATCTGAGGTGCAGTGCATTTTCGCCGCCTCTGTAGTCGAGTTCCCGACGTGTTTCCGCACGACCTCGTATCCTCCCGAGAGGAGATAGAGTTCAGATCGATGTTGCCGCGGACACTCGACCTATTTCCATTCCGCCATACAGAATGGCACCTGCCGAGTTGAGAGAGTTGAAGGACCAGCTTAGAGATTTGCTGGAGAAGGGCTTCATCAGACCTAGTGTTTCTCCCTGGGGAGCGCCGGTATTGTTCGTGAAGAAGGGCGGGGCCTTTGCGCATGTGTTGATCTGACGGTGAACAAGGTGACCATTAAACGAATACCCTTCCCGAGATTGATGATTTGTTCGACCAGCTTCAGGTGGCGCGAGATGTTTCTCCAAGATTGATCTGCGATCGCTATCATCGAGTTAGTCGAGAGGCGGATGTCCCTAGGATCAGATTCCGACCGTCACGCATTATGAGTTTAGGGTCATGTCTTTTGTTGACCAATGCTCCGGTATTCATGGATTTGATGAACCGAGTGTTCAAACCATTTTGGACACGCTTGTGATAGTGTTCATCGATGATATCTTGGTTTATTCTCGCCAGAGCGAGCACGCGAGCATTTGAGGACTATCCGAGAGTTCTCCGACCGGCAACTATCGCCACGTTTTCCAAATGTGAGTTTTGGTTAGCTTCGTGGCTTTTCTTGGGCATATTGTGGGTAGATGGTATTCGGTGGATACGCCCAAGATCGGCGCAAGAGTTGGCCTAGACCTACTACTCCGGCGCAGGTTCGCAGTTTTCTGGGCCTTGCAGGTTATTATCGGCGGTTCGTAGAGAAGTTTGCTTCTATCTCTGCACCATTGACTAGGCTGACTCAGAAGGCAGCTAAGTTTCAGTGGACTGATGCTTGTGAGCAGGGTTTCCAGTTGCTGAAG
Organism: Przewalskia tangutica; assembly: GCA_029844215.1. Classification (NCBI taxonomy): domain Eukaryota; kingdom Viridiplantae; phylum Streptophyta; class Magnoliopsida; order Solanales; family Solanaceae; genus Przewalskia; species Przewalskia tangutica. The sequence goes on from JAQGDG010000030.1 coordinate 1,250,432, forward strand.
GAGAGACTGACGACCGCCCCCGTTCTTACTCTTCCAGAGGGTCCAGATGGCTACATGGTGTATTGTGATGCGTCAGGCATCGGGTTGGGATGTGTGTTGATGCAGCAGGGCAAGGTTATAGCGTACGCATCCCGGCAGCTTAAGAAGCATGAGAGGAACTACCCCACCCATGATTTGGAGTTGGCAGCGGTGATTCACGCCTTGAAGATCTGGAGGCACTATTTGTATGGGGTTCATGTGGATATTTATACAGACCACAAGAGCCTCCAAAGATATCTTCACCGGGGAGTTGAACTTACAGCGAGACGGTGGTTAGAGTTGCTTAAGGATTACGATGTTGATATCATGTACCACCCGGGGAAGGCCAATGTTGTGGCAGATGCTCTTAGTCGTAGGTCGATGGGAGCCTATCGATGCGCGCAGAGGAGGACATGGTTCGTGATTTGCATCGATTAGCGAGCCTTGGTGTCCGCTTGATTGATTCCCGATACTGCATGGGGTTCGAGTTCGTGAGGTTGCCGAGTCTTCCATCGTCGAGGAGGTGAAGAGGCAATGGTTCGAGGATCGGTTTTGATTCGCACGTGATACGGCTCTTCGTGAGGAAGGGTCCTTTGAGGTAGCACCGATGAGTGCTAAGGTTTGAGGGCGTGTTGTGTGTTCCACATGTTTCGTGACTTAGCGGCGAGTTCTGGGGAAGCACACACAAGCGTTACTCTATCCATCCGTGGTCGACCAAGATGTACCACGACCTTAGATCCGTATTGGTGGGATGGCTTGAAGAGGGCGTTGCGAGTTCGTAGCTCGCCCGTGTTGTCGCAGTGAAGGTAGAGCACCGTGAGGCCCGTTGGTTTGTTGCACGATTGAGATCCCGACCGAAGTGGGAGGTGATCAACATGGACTTCATCACGGATTACCTCGCACTCGGAGGAGACATGATTCTATATGGGTTATCGTCGATGGTGGCGAAATCAGCCCACTTTCTTCCCGTCGTGACGACTTTTTCTACCGAGGATTATGCGGACTTTACATCCGAGAGATCGTCGATCGCATGGAGTCCCTATTTCGATCATATCCGGCGCAGGAGCCTGGGCCACGGCTAACTTCAGAGGTCCTTCCGTAAGGTTTAGGGACGCAGTGAGCACGAGTCTCGCATTCCATCCACGCATGCAGACGGACAGCAGAGCGCACTATCCGGACTCTTGAGGATATGTCGCGAGCCCGTGTTATAGACTTCGAGGTAGCCGGAGGATCATTTGCCTCTAGTTGAGTTTCGTATAATAATAGCTACCACTCCAGATTCGATGGCGCCTTATGAGGCCTTGTATGAGGAAGTGCAGACGCCGACAGCTGGTTTGATGTTGGCGAGGTACGATTAGTAGGACCAGACGGTGCAGCAAAGATGGATAAGGTGAAGCTTATCCGAGGCGCTATTGACAACAGAGTCGCGAAGTCTTACGCAGATCATCGTCGTCGGCATCCGGAGTTCGCATTGATGATTGGGTTTTCTCGGTGTCACCCATGAAGGTGTGATGAGATTCGGGAAGAAAGGGAAACTCACCAAGGTACATTGGGCCCTATCGATTGTCCGCAGTGGTAGGCAAGGTTGCCTACGAGTTGGATCTGCCGTCCGATCTGGAGGCAGTGCATCCGGTGTTTCACGTTTCTATGCTGAGGAGGTGTATCGGGGATCCATCTAGGGTACACCCGATTGACGATGTCCAGGTGACCGAGGGGTTATCGTATGAGGAGACTCCCATAGCGATAATCGATCGTCAGGTTAGGCGTCTGCGGACCAAGGACGTGGCTTCCGTCAAAGTCTTGTATGAACGAGCTCGGGAGGAGATGGCGTGGAAGTCGAGGAGGACATGAGGCAGAAGTATCCTCACTTATTCCCCACACCTCCAGGTAACTTACTTTCCTACTTGCTAGTCTTAAATTTCGAAATTGTTAAGTGTTATTTTTTGGCCATGTGTGGCACTTGCAAACTGTTTAAGCTTTATCGTTAACTGTCTTGGGAAGGAACATTCGGGACGAATGTTTCTAAGGAGGGGAGAATGTTATACCCCGTATTTCCAGAGTATGTACGTAAGGGCGTACGTACAAAAGTTTAGCCTTAAGGATTAGGCTTTGGACGAAAATACTTGGGCACAACTCACTAAAAGAATCGTTTTTCGACGAAACGTTTTACTAAACTCGCGTAGGGTAAATTCCGGCTATGTCATTTATTATTTTTGCGGATTTTTCCGAGAGACGAAACATTTTGGACCAACGGGAGGGTGACACTTGTCACCCTCAATGGACGGCAAACATGGGCCAAGGTTGCACGTTTTTTGTGCCTTGCACAAAGTCAAGGAGTTGGTAGGATATTTGTGTAGTAGATGGATAAGGACACTTGCCTAAATCTCCACCTTACACTTGCCTTGCACTTGGCATCATCTTGGCCATTGGTTGGCCATTTCTTGACCTATAAATACCCCCCTTAAGATGAAGAGTTCTTCATCCACAAATCAATTTCCAAGTCTCCAAAGTCCCTCCCCTCTCCTTCTAGTTCTCGTCCAAGAGCTCTCCTTCCCCTCCTCTAAAAGAGCCTAGCCAAACAACCCTCTAGTCCTGGCAAATCTACCCTACCTTGGTAGAAATGTTGTCTTCCAAGTATAGTTACTATTACTAAATACCCTATCCCAAATCCCTTAGTACTGAGTAGAAGTTGTGAAGAACTTCTAAGGGTTCTGAGCTATCTGAGCGCATACAAATTAGGAGCTAAACCTTGCTCAGAGCGACTTTTAACTTGGATAATTTTGGGCTTGTCGAGGTAAATAATCTTATCCTTCTTTTGTAATTAGAGAATGCATCGTAGAAGTATAGGAATAAGTACTAAATACTTAGAAGGATATTAAAGAATAAATTGAACTGTTATCACGATGAGAAGGGTTTAAAAGAAGAATAATTGAACTATACTTAAATATGACTGTTATCACAGTAGACTTGAGTAGCATGACCGGTAGGGAAGTGCTGCCCAAAATTTCGAACAATAGAGAACCTCCGCTTAGAATCGCTACGTAATAGTCTAGACGTTGTGACGATTTGACTATTATAGTCGATTCTCTGCGCACACATATTCGACTTGGCAGGTGGTTTTCGCCGAGAAGGTATGTGATTCTTCCTATACTCCGAGCATGATATTTTAAAATATATATATAGTACGGTAGACGTACGTGTGTTAACTGAATAATAATTACGGCAATGTCTTTTGACTTAAGCCTGAATAATACAGATCTTAAAAAGTCTTTCAAAAGAATTATAAATCAGTTTTGAAAGAAGGAGAATATTTGCTTTTAAAACAAGAAGCTTAAGAGTTATACTAGCTTTATGGAAAGTTAAGTATAACGACTTAAGAATGATAAAAGGAACAGTTTACTTATGTGTTTATAAAAGACTTATATTGATTTCTGGAAAGTACAACAAAATGGTTTGATAAGTAGACATGATATGATGCTATGTGTGTTTAGTGTGTAACGCTTGTATAAGAGGGTATTAACTTGTGCTTATGTTGTTGTTGTTTAACGATACTATGTTATGTTAGTATTATATCACTCACCTCTTGACATAATACCGGGGTCCCGCCCGATGCGAGGTATTGCTCGGCGATGCAGGTGTGACTATGATTCGAGAATACCTCATGCGGGTCACAGGGCTCTACAAGAGTTCAAGGTTGTTAGCGTGTGCGGCCTTTGTGGTCATGCGCTCACGTGGCCATGCGGACTACGAGTCGGGGCGCCGAGGAGTAGCTACCCTCGATGCGGGGGATACACCATGCGGGCCTACGTGAGTGGCCTATGCGGACTACGGGAGTCCAGGATTAGGCATGCATAATGATACTATGGGCGATTGGCCTTGCTTCGATCATTCGCAGCCTAGACAAGACTTGTTACGCTTACCTATTGTTGCTCTTGTTTATGATGTGGCACTATGTGCGGTTACTTTGGTTGTTTCATACATAATTGTAAAAATTGGTTTTAAAATGATATGATTTCATTAAGTACTTTACAGTTTCACATACTTGGTACATTGTAATCGACCTCCTTCGGCCGCATTCATGCCGCAGGTGGCAAAGCAGTGCTAGATCCGCCCCAGGATTTTTGCGTTGGTGTCGGAGCCTCAGAACGACTGTTCGGCCCGCATCGTGCCTTACCGGGCACCCTAGTGATACATACATCGAGAAAATCAGCGGAACATAAAACATGAGTCATTTTAACAAGATATAATAAATAAACAAAGCAACCAAAAGCAGTTGCCTTCGATATACATAAAACTCCGAATAGTTTAATCCTTTTACAACCCCGCCACAACAAGATTACTGCACTTAAGATATACATGACTATGACGGACAGGCCCCGCCATACCCCTGAATGTAAAAGAACCTACAACTCAGGGAACACCTACCAAAAGATAAGCCTCCGAGAAACGGAGCTTCAAATCTGTTGAATCGTGATCCTATGGCGAGATCCACTATCGATGTACTCTACTGCAGATGAACGCACTTCAAGGAGGTCGATAACAGTACCAAGTATGTGAAACTGCATAATATCAGAATGAAATCATACTAGTCTATATAAAGCGGGAGACATGTATGATAACCAAACTACGATTCACAACATAAAATCATCACTCCGATATAACTATGGGTCTCACGCCCACCACATCAATCAGTTTCGCATTATGGCCGCATGCCCCCGTTATACTTCATCGTTGTAGACATGTCCATGATGCAACAATAATACCAATGTCCCATGGCCACATGCCCCCGGAATTCTGCATCGGTGTAGACATGTCCATGTGACCTCAACAACAAGACAGCAATCCAAATGGAAGCATACCCGTGCGCTACGATCGTGTCGTGATGTCCAAAGGGAAACAATAAGACAACATTCCAAATGGACGATACCCGCGCGCTACGATCGCGTGTCGGTATGTCCAAAGGGAAACAATAAGACAACATTCCAAATGGACGATACCCGCGCGCTACGATCGTGTCGATATGTCCAAAGGGAAATCACAAGGCGATAATCAAATGGAAACATACCCGCAGCGCTACGATCGTCGCATATATCCAAAGCGATTAACCACAAGACCTTAACCAAAATGGAAGCATACCCGTGCGCTACGCATCGTGTCAGTATGTCCAAAGCGATTAACAACAATAATACTATCACCAGAACGCATCTGCGGAATTTCTCCCACACGCCAAGACGCCCAAGTAAGTTCTCAACTATCAACCGACTCTATCGAGAGACGCCAGAACACGTAAACACAACGTTTGTACAATAAAGACTATCATCACAAGCATAGGCAAGTTTCACAACAACAAGCATAGGCAAGTTTCACACAACTCAAAGTACTTTCATTTTATGCCAAGGTCCAGGTTTTTAACCCCAAAGTACTACATACGTTAAGTTCTTTTAAAAGAGATCCATTACTTTTATAAAAGTCACCCGATACCGTAGTATTAGAATGACCAACCCATCTTCCTTTTCAAAATCAAGTAACAACATTCCTTTCCTAAGTTCCGGTTGCCTAGTTTCAATTACTCAAGCTTTATTTTCAAATGGTTTCATAGTTCCCAAACTTAATCACTGATTCCTTTTAGAACAATTAAGTAACATATGTCATATATGTGAGTAGTTTATTCTGTTTATAACGATCTTATTACAAATACCATGATCTAGAAAATGTAATATCATTTTGTCTCATCTTAGCTTCTACGGATGGAGGTTTCTACCGGTTTTAATACAACACATCATTATTCAATACATTTTCCTTTATTAACGCTGCAGTTGGTCCTGTCGATACACATTCTGATTTCCAAATCAAGAAACATTATTCCTTTAAAACCAAGTACTCATTACTCACGAATGAGGTTTCACAACATTCACATTAAAACAAATAAGTTAAGTCTCTTATCTTATAAGATCAAGTCTCTTAACTTCTAACATCGTGAAACCATTTTCACTACATAAGGTCGTTATAACTAACTTCCCATAAAGCTATTATAACACCCTATGTTTTAAACCAACCAAATCACTTAGCACATGTACGCTCACCGTACTACATAGTTCACACATATCATGCTAGAAGAGATAGGAAGAGGTTCACATACCTCGCGACGATTTATCGACAATAAGCAAAATGCTCCAAGTACTACAACCTTGCTAGCCCTTTCCACTCATCGAGTAGAATACGCTACTCTTAGTACTTTCACCTATAAAGGTCACAAACGTCTATTAACCCCAAAACACAAGTTTTCTGCCTTCAATAGAAAATTCGCAAAGACTCTCCCCGCAACAGCGTAAATCTCCTCCTCTATCGAGGCCGCTACCAAGCCAACCAGGGGTTTACACGCCTAACCTGACGTGTACAATTCTACACAAGTCTCCGCAATACACCCTATGTAAATACAATTCAGATTCTTGAGCTTAAGTCAAAAGACATTGCAGACTACTAAGTATAGTTCCATATATAGTATACTTCAACTATATATCCTGACAAACATGTAATTTCCAATTACAATAGAGGGATAAGATAATTACCTCGATAAGCCCAAAATTATCCGAGTTTAATGTCGCTCACGAGCAAGGTTTAGCTCCACTCCACGCTCCAAACCACTCCAAACAACCCTTAGAAGTTCTAACCAACTTCTACTCACATACTTCAACCAACTATGAAGATTTCCTTAGGGTTTCGGTTTGAGACTAAAAGGACAAAAGGTAGTATTTCCGACTCTACGTAAAGAGGTATCTTTGGAATACTACAAGGTACAAGGCTAAGGTATTTTGGGCATTATAACAATACTTGGAAGACAACTTTCTACCAAGGGGGTAGGCTCTGGCTAGCACAACTAGGCTAGGGGGGTGTTCTCGCCAAGGGCCTCTTTCTAAGGGGTGAAGGGAGTTGGACGAGCAACAACAAGGAGAGGAGGATTTCAAGACTTAGACAAAGTGAGTGAATGAATAAGTCTTCACGCGAGGGTATTTATAGCAAAGCCAAAGGCCAACCAACGGCCAAGATCTAGCCAAGTGCTACACAAGTGTAAGGCCAAGATCAAGCCAAGTGCACCTAACCCTACTCCACAAATCCTCACAAATATCTACACAAATATCTACCACAACTTGCCCATCCAATCGGCCTACCGCCTTTTCAGTCCACCAACGAGGTGCCAAGTGTTGCCCTCTCGTTGGTCCAAAACGTCCGCCTCCGGAAAAATTCGCAAAAAGACTAAATGACATAGCCGAATTTTCCTTCGCAAGCTTAGTAAAACGCTTCGTAAACGACTCTAATCGGGTGTCACAGACAAAAATATTTCGCCAAGGTGCCACATGGGGTGACACGTGTCGCCCGATTCGCCTGCAATATTTCGTCTTCCAAAATATCCAAAATACCGACATCTCAAAACAAAGCGGGCTCCACAAAACCAGAATTTCTCCCGTGGCCCCACGTGACCATTTCCAAAATAAAATCTCAAAATTCTAATATAATCTATGAAGTCCAAATACCAAACTGGGAATCCAATTCCCATTAACGAACCTTTTCTTCACAAATAACCGAAACTTTTCCGGTAAAACTCACATCTTTCTTTCTTTTCAAAATTTTCTGCAGACTCTCAGACGCACGTCCTCACATACATACCCTGCAACTACGGGTATAACATTCTCCTCCTTAGAAACATTCGTCCGAATGTTCCTTCTCAAGACGGATATCGATGAAGTTCCTCTAACAAGTTGTCAACGCCACGCCGCCACGAAATAACACACGTTATCTTCCTCCCTTACTCGTTGTACCCTTCTCGAACACTAGAACTCTCCCAAGACGTACCATACTTGATCATTACTTGCTTCGAAAATCTGCGAGTCACTACCTCCAAACTTGGTCATCTTACTAACCTCAAACTTCCTTAAGGCCATTCCCGCCTTTACGAACCGCTTCGTCGAACGCGTCCACGAACTCATCGATGATCATACAAACTTGGGCCTAGCATCCTCGTGACCCTACCACCGCGGGACCACCTGAACTGACCCCACCCCAAACCGGTTACGGTTGACCCGCAAATGGTCCTAAACCCGACCCCAACCGCCAAACTCTTGTTCCCGATCCGAACAATCTTACTAATTCACGTCATGAAAGCTACCACTTCCATCTCACACTACCCACGGACTTATCACACAAATAAATCCCACGTATACTACTACTCGATAAGGGTCAAAAATAAATCTTTAACTCAAGACGACCTTACCCTAAGGTCTCGGGCCGTGACATAGTCTAAGGTTCACACTTACCATGCCCCCATCGTATCCTCCCAACTAACCATACATTCTAACTCACACATATCACAATGCTATCCGTACATAGCACACAATAATGAGACCATCATAACCAGATACCAAAACTCTAGAGGTTAAGGATATACCAAGCTACCGCCCACTCTAATCATAGGCACGCCTACAGGCGCATAGTTGTAGAAGGTGATGAACCACCCACAGATCCCGGGCGTCGAAGTCGTAACATCCGCGCTTCCCTTGGTGGACGCCTCGCAAATGGCCTGCCGCCGCATGCAAAACAAACTCCCAATCTAGCACGACACTCTCCAAAATGGAGTCTACCACAATGGTCACAATGAGGTAGGGTGGCTTCACCGTTAACACCCCGCTCGCCAAAATCAACCTCGAGCCACGACCGCCTCAAGACGCGGAGGACCACTGCACCGGTGGGGGTATATAACTAGCTCCGCCGAGGCGGTCCGCCTCGAAGCCACCAGGACTCCCGCCCTGCCCTCTTCGCTGATCCAGTCATTCCGTCGACCCTCCGTGCCTCACATCCTAGCGTGAGCTCGCGTGCGGCAATGTCCATGCGGTGAAGAGAAACACCCGCACAAGATTCGCCATATAATCATCAAGCGGTGGCGTAGCGATGCACCCTATCCTCCATATCTGCAACTAAGCGCAGGACATATCGAGCCAAAGAATCGAACTCGACATTGTACTCCCGACAGCGCGCCTCTGCCTTAGTAACAAAAATGCGCCCGCGTGCCCTCCTCATCTGCGGAGGCAAGAAGTGCGTGAGAAAGCCCGAAAACTCATCCCATACTGCTGAGGTGCATGCTCTCCCGAAAGCTCCTATGAATCAAACCAATCGATCGCGGTATCACGCACCGATGCGAACCAAAGGTCACACTTCGTTTACGAAGCCTTGATCACCCGTGATGATCCGTCAGAATCGCCGGATGAACTCCTGCGATCATCCTCGTGCCTCGACCCATAAAACTCGCGCTACAACTCGGAAAGTCCCGTAGCCTCAAACTATCTCGCTCGGGGTGAACCATCGTGCATCGGGACCGAATCTGCGTCATCCATCTGCCTCATATCCGCCACAACCTCGCCAATAATCGCCATCTCTCGCGACCCATCTCCCGCTTCCGCATGGGACCGAGGCTCGTGCATCAGAGTCTCATCAGCCACCGCTGCGCTCTAAACTCGCTGGCCGGGCGGCCGCGAAACCCGCCGTCAAGCACAACCTCAGTAATCGCTCGCTCGCGCTCGCACTTCTCTCAGATCTCACTAGCAGCACCCTCGCTGCCTTGCCCTTCGGCTCTGGTTGCTTTGCGCGGAGGCATAATCGTAAAAACGAGATACGCGGAGGGGTACAACTTACAACACAAATTTCATGGCACGATCTCGGAATGAGAAGAATGAAACCAATCCTAAATGTCTCAGCCTCACGATTATAGATGTGGTGCACAACACATCGATAATCAAGACTCTACTAGACACGATGCAAGACACTTTCCGAGGATTAATCGCTCGATACCACTTTTGTAACGACTCGCCCGGCCCACATCGTGCCTTACCCCGCACCCTAGTGATACATACATCGTAGAAAATCAGCGGAACATAAAACATGAGTCATTTTAACAACAGATATAATAAATAAACAAAGCAACCAAAAATAGCTGCCTTCAAGATATACATAAAACTCCGAATGCTTTAATCCTTTTACAACCCCGCCACAACAAGATTACTGCACTTAAGATATACACGACTATGACGGGACAGGCCCGCCATACCCCGAATGTACAAGAACCTACAACTCGGGAACACCTACCAAAAGATAAGCCTCCGAGAAACGGAGCTTCAAATGCGCTGAATCATGATCCTATGGCGAGATCCACTATCGATGTACCTACTGCGGCATGAACGCAGCCCAAGGAGGTCAAGATAACAGTACCAAGTATGTGAAATCAGCATAACATCAGAATGAAATCATACTAGTCTATATAAAGCGGAGACATGTATGATAACCAAACTACGATTCCACAACATAAAAGCGATCACTCCAATATAACTATGGGTCTCACGCCCACCACATCAATCGTTCGCATTATGGCCGTGATGCCCCGAATATCTGCATCGGTAGACATGTCCATGATGCAACAATAATACCAATGTCCCATGGCCACATGCCCCGGACTCAGACGGTGTAGACATGTCCATGTGACCTCAACAACAAGACAGAATCCAAATGGAAGCATACCCGCGCGCTTACGCATCGTGTCGGTATGTCCAAAGGGAAACAATAAGACAACATTCCAAATGGACGATACCCGCAGCGCTACGATCGTGTCGTGATGTCCAAAGAAACAATAAGACAACATTCCAAATGGACGATACCCGCAGCGCTACGATCGCGGTCGGTATGTCCAAAGGGAAATCACAAGGCGATAATCAAATGGAAACATACCCGCGCGCTACGATCGTGTCGATATATCCAAAGCGATTAACCACAAGACCTTAACCAAAATGGAAGCATACCCGCAGCGCTACGATCGTGTCAGTATGTCCAAAGCGATTAACAACAATAATACTATCAGCGAACGCATCTGCGGAATTTCTCCGTCACACGCCGACGCCCAAGTAAGTTCTCAACTACCAACCGACCTTCATCGAGACGCGTAAATACGTAAACACAACGTTTGTACAATAAAGACTATCATCACAAGCATAGGCAAGTTTCACAACAACAAGCATAGGCAAGTTTCACAACAACAAGCATAGGCAAGTTTCACACAACTCAAAGTACTTTCATTTTATGCCAAGGTCCGGGTTTTTAACCCCAAAGTACTACATACGTTAAGTTCTTTTAAAAGAGATCCATTACTTTTATAAAAGTCACCCGATACCCGTAGTATTAGAATGACCAACCCATCTTCCTTTTCAAAATCAAGTAACAACATTCCTTTCCTAAGTTCCAGTTTGCCTAGTTTCAATTACTCAAGCTTCTTATTTGCAAATGGTTTCATAGTTCCCAAACTTAATCACTTGATTCCTTTTTAGAACAATTAAGTAACATATGTCATATATGTGAGTAGTTTATTCTTGTTTATAACGATCTTATTACAACAGCCATGATCTAGAAAATGTAATATCATTTTGTCTCATCTTAGCTTCTATGCAGATGGAGGTTTCTACCGTTTTAATACAACACATCATTATTCAATACATTTTCCTTTATTAACGCTTGCGTTGGTCCAGCCGATACACATTCTGATTTCCGAAATCAGTAAAACATTATTCCTTTAAAAACCAAGTACTCATTACTCACGAATGAGGTTTCACACAACATTCACATTAAAACAAATAAGTTAAGTCTCTTATCTTATAAGATCAAGTCTCTTAACTTCTAACATCAGTAAACCATTTTCACATACATAAGTTCGTTATAACTAAATTACCATAAATATATTATAACACCCTATGTTTTAAACCAACCAAATCACTAAGCACATGACGCTCACCGTACTACATAGTTCACACATATCATGCTAGAAGAGATAGGAAGAGGTTCACATACCTCGCGACGATTTATCGACAATAAGCAAAATGCTCCAAGTACTACAACCTTGCTAGCCCTTTCCACTCCTCGAGTAGAATACGCTACTCTTAGTACTTTCACCTATAAAGGTCACAAACGTCTATTAACCCCAAAACACAAGTTTTCTGTCTTTCAATAGAAAATTGGCAAAGACTCTCCCGCAACAGCGTAAATCTCCTCCTCTATTGAGGCCGGCTACCAAGCCAACCAGGGGGGGGGGTTTACACGTCTAACCGGACGTGTACAATTCTACACAAGTCTACTGCAATACAGTCCTATGTAAATACAGTTCAGTTCAGTTCTTCAGGCTTAAGTCAAAAGACATTGCCGACTACTAAGTATAGTTCCATATATAGTATACTTCAACTATATATCCTGACAAACATGTAATTTCCAATTACAATAGAGGGATAAGATAATTACCTCGATAAGCCCAAAATTATCCGAGTTTAATGTCGCTCCTGAGCAAGGTTTAGCTCCACTCCACGCGCTCCAAACCACTCCAAACAACCCTTAGAAGTTCTAACCAACTTCTACTCACATACTTCAACCAACTATGAAGATTTCCTTAGGGTTTCGGTTTGAGACTAAAAGGACAAAAGGTAGTATTTCCGGACTCTACGTAAAGAGGTATCTTTGGAATACTACAAGGTACAAGGCTAAGGTATTTTGGGCATTATAACAATACTTGGAAGACAACTTTCTACCAAGGGGTAGGCTCAGCACAACTAAAGCAGGGAGGGTGTTCTCGCCAAGGGCCTCTTTCTAAGGGTGAGAAGGGAGATGGACGAGAGCAACAACAAGGGAGATGGAGGGATTTCAAGACTTAGACAAAGTGAGGAGTGAATTAAAAAGTCTTCACAAGGGCGGGGTATTAATATCAAAGCCAAAGGCCCACCAAAGGCCCAGATCTATCCCAGTTCTACACAACTGTAAGGCCAAGATCAATCCAACTGCACCCTAACCCTACTCCACAAATCCCTCACAAATATCTACACAAATATCTACCACAACTTGCCCATCCAATCGGCCCTAGCCGCCCCTTCAAGTCCACCAACGAGAGGGTGCCAAGTGTTGCCCTCTCGTTGGTCCAAAACGCCCGTCTCCGGAAAAATTCGCAAAAATACTAAATGACATAGCCGAATTTTCCTTCGCAAGCTTAGTAAAGCGTTTCGAAAAACGACTCTAATCGGGTGTTGTGCACAAAAAAATATTTCGGCCAAGGGTGCCACTTGGGGGTGACACGTGTCGCCCCCCGATTCGCCCAGAATATTTCGTCTTCCGAAAATATCCAAAATACCGGACATCTCAAAAACAAAGCTCCACAAAATCAGAATTTCTCCCGTGGGCCCACGTGACCATTTCCAAAATAAAATCTCAAAATTCTAATATAATCTATGAAGTCCAAATACCAAATCTGGGAATCCAATTCCCATTAACGAACCTTTTTCTTCACAAATAACCGGAAACTTTTCCGTCGAAAACTCACATCTTTCTTTCTTTTCAAAATTTTCTGCCGTACTCTCGTACGTACGTCCTCACATACATACCCTGCAACTACGGGGTATAACAGCTCCATCTTCTCCGGAGGCTCTACTTTTGGGTATGATCTCCCTGTTGTAGTTAGTTTTGTACAGTCAGGGTATGGCGGGGCCCTGTCCCGCCATATTTGTTTATCTTCTGTAGAGTCGTAGTCTATTATGCTGATGTAATCGCAAAACCATGTTTATATATATATGCCGAAGGCGACATTTTCTCACATAAAAGCGTGTCTCATTTTACAACCGTTTCATGTCTTGTTTTTATATTCGCCGACACTGATGTATGACTACTGTGCGGGTAAGGCACCGGCCCCGAACGTCGTGACACGTTAGACGAAGTTCGTGGACGTTGCGAAATCGGATCGTGAAGGCCGGGAAGGGCCTTAAAGGAATTTGAGGCTAGAAAAATGACCAAGTTTGGAGGTAGTGACTCCAAGGTTTTGGAAACTGAAGCGATGACTGGAGTACGGTACGTGTACTAGAGAGAGTTCGGGTGTACGAGAAGGGTATGACGAGTAAGGAAAGGAGTGAACGTGTGTTAACAGAATAAAAGAGATCATTTTGTTGTGAAGTGAAGATGCGAAGGGAGTATCCTTTAGACCATAGGTGGAAGCTTTTGTAATGTTAGAGGTGATTTCTCGTTGGCTTGGATTTGAGTTGTTGCGCGTGTGTTGTATTATGGCAATATGGGGCATAGTTGGTTTCGTAAGTATAGTAGTGAAGACTATACCGGCGCATGTACGATTGGAGACTTAGAAGGAACATTCGGGACGAATGTTTCTAAGGGGGGAAGAATGTTACACCCCGTAGTTCCAGGGTATGTATACGAGGGCGTGCGACGAGAATACGATAAGAAATTGGAAAGGAAGAAAGATGTGATTTTTTCGACGGAAAAGTTTCCGGATTTTGTGAAGGAAAAATGTTCGTTAAAGGGAATTGGATTCCCAGATTTGGTATTTGGACTTTTTGGAATATTTGAGAATTATGAAATTTTATTTCCGAAATTGGTCACGTGGGGCCCACGGGAAAATTTACTTTGTGGGCCCACTTTATTTTCGGATTTTGGCATTACGGATATTTTCGGAAGATGAAATATTTTGACGAGTAGGGGCGACACGTGTCACCCCGTGGCCATGTTGGCCATTGGAGAAGAACAAGTGGGACGTTTTTGGTGGACAAGTGACCCATTTGTGCGCCACTTGTCCCATTTTTGTGGTAGCCAAATGGTTGGCCAACTACCCACACACATGTACCCATCCTCACCATCCACTTGCCTAGATCTTGGCCATTGATTTCCTATAAATACCCCTGTGCAAGACTTTATTTCATCCACATTAGAAAGTTTCCAAGGCAAAAATTCCTCCCTCCTTAGTGAGTTCTCGCCCAAACACCCCCACCTTGAGTAGAATTCTTCAAGTATTGTTGTTATTCCAAATACTTTAGCCTAAATCCCTTGTGGTATTCCAAAGAAATCCCAACATAAGAGCAGGAAATACTACTTTATTCCATAGTCGCAAAATGAAGCCCTAGAAAAATCTTCATAGCTTAGATGAAGTGTTAAGAGAAGTTGTTTAGAAACTTCTAAGGTTGCTTGGAGCGGGTTGGAGCGTATGAATGGAGCTAAACGTTGCTCGGGATCGACTTATATCTTGGATAATTTTGGGCTTATCGAGGTAATTATCTGTGTCCACCTATTGTAATTGGATATTACATGTAGTAGTAATGTATAGTTGAGTATACTATATGTAGAATGAATATGGATAAGAATTGAATCACAAGACCGAACCTGCCCGTGATCGTGCCTTACCCCGCACCCTAGTGATACAACATCGAGATAACCAAAAAAATAAAACTTTAACAAGAAACAAGATATATGATCATAAAACAAAGTCAACCAAACGGTTACCTTCCAATAGAATATATGTATACAACTCTTTCAAAACGAATGTTTAATCTTTTTACAAACCCCGCCACAACGATTTTCTGATGCACTTCTAAGATTTACAACAACTATGGCGGACAGGCCGCCATACCCCGAATGTACAAGAACCTACAACTCGTGGAACATACCAAAGAATAAGCCTCGGAGAAACGGAGCTTCCAATACGAATCGTGATCCTATGGCGAGGATCCACTACCGATGTACTCTACCGCGATGAACGCAGCCCCGAGAGGTCGGCAACAGTACCAAGTATGTGAAACTGAAAATTCTGCAGTTAAATCATAACAGTCTATATAAAGCAGGAGAAATGTATGATAACCAACATACAGTACGCAACATAAGTGCGCCAAGTCGTGACTCACGCCAACGTCATCACTCAATATAACTATGGGTCTCACGCCACAACATCAATCATGCTTGCATCATGGCCACATGCCCTGACTGCATCGGTGTAGACTGTCCATGATGCAACAATAATAACAATGCCCCATGGCCACATGCCCCGGTCTGCGCCGGTGTAGACACGTCCATGTAACATCAACAATATATCTTGGGTGATCAACCCCGCCGTACGCCACATGCCCCGAATTCTACCTCGGTAGACATGTCCATGTAACCACAATAACAATATATCGGGTAATCAACCTGCATGGCCACATGCCCCGATTCAGACGGTGTAGACATGTCCATGTAACCTCAATAACAATATATCACACAACCGGGCTATCACAAACAAGCTCAAGCAAATTACCATACTTCTAGACTTTTATAAAAGATCCACTCTTTCTCGAAGTCACACAATACCCGCAGATAAAAATAGAGTGACTATCTTTTAAGTAAACCAAAATACTTCCTTTGTAAAATCAAGTAACCACATTATTTTCCAAACATTCAAGTTTGCCTAATTTCAAATGCTCAAGTTTCTCATTTCAGAAAGGTTTTATAACTCATAGTCTTAATCCCTTTTAAAACAATTGAGTAACATGTGTCTTATGTGTGAGCGTTTATTCTTGTTTACAACAATCTTGTTACAGCAGCCATGATCTAGGAAATGTAATACAATTTTGTCTTATCTTAGCTTATGCAGATGGAGGTTTCTACCGGTTTTAATAACAATTAGTTATTTGTCAATACACTTTCCTTTATTAGCGCTAACGTGGTTTGTTCGACACTTATTCTCATTTCAAATCAGAAACATTATTCTTTTAAAACCAAGTACTCATTACTCGCAAATGAGGTTTCACAACACTTTTAACAAAATGTTAATTACCAAGTAAAACAAGTTAAGTCTCTTATCTTTCAAGATCAAGTCTCTTAACTTTTACAATCAATAAACCATTCTTACCTACATAGAGTCGTTATAACTAACTTCCCATAAAGCTATTATAACACCGTGTTTTAAACCAACCAACTCATTTAGCACATGACGTCTACCGCATTTACATAGTTTACAAACAATCATGCTAGAAAAGTGTCACGACTGCCCGGTTCGGATCGTGCCTTACCCGCACCCAAGTAGTCATACATCGAGAAATCGGAAAATAAAACAACCACAATATGAAACAAGATAAATAAGACAGCTGGGAAAAGTTGCCTTCGGCATAAATGTATATAAGTACCCCAAAATGAAAGCGACATCCCAACCTGCAAAGTCTACAGACTTAAGAGTTTAAAACAACAATGGCGGACAGGGGCCGCCATACCCCGAATACAAATATCTACAACGACAGGACCATACCAAAATGCTAAGCTTCCGAGAAACGAGCTTTCCCCACGAAGCGGTGATCCTAAGAACGGATCAACGTAGGAGTACCTTTACTCGGCATGAACGCAATTTCCGGCGAGGTCAAGACAACAGTACCAAGTATGTGAAAGCGAAAATCAGAAATGAAATCATAGTAGTCTATATAAAGCGGAGACACGTATGATAAGCCAAAACTACATTCATAATAAATAGCCATGTCAAGTCGTGGACTCACGCCTCAAAGTCATCATAAAACCGTGACGGTAAGTGCGAAGGCATAGCGACTACTAAAACCCCAAGAACAAGGTCGAATCAGATCATGAGATCTGTCTAGACCGTCACATGATCAAAGCTGGCCACTCGCCCGCAGTATCTAATTTGCGCGTCTAGCCCTGGAACTTCCCATAGCTCCGCATAGGCCAATCTCATAGGCCCGCATGAGGTATAACCTCGCGAGGGTAGCTACTCCCCGGCAGCGTCCTGGACTCGCCGTCCGCATGGCCACGAAGACCGCATGACCACAAGGGCCGCATACTAACCTGGAACTCCCGCAGTTCCGCATAGGCCATATAGACCTGCATAAGGCATTCTCGAATCATAGGTCCAACGACCCTTTGAAGTCTACCCCAGACGGAGGCTTAACCTAATCATCTCAAGAGATGAGTGATGTATTGTTATACCCCGTATTTCCAGAGTATGTACGTGAGGGCGTACGTATAATAATTTGAGCCTTAAAGTTGGCTAGTTTCGAAATTTGTACACAAGTGCCGAAAAGAGTCGTTTTCCGACGAAACGTTTCCACGACTACGTAGGAAAATTCCGGCTATGTCATTTATAATTTTTGCGGATTTTTCCGAGGGACGAAACATTTTGGACCAACGGGAGGGTGACAAGTGTCGCCGTCACATTGGCCTTGAGTGGGCGGCTTAATGGACGATTTTGGGCTACTTTAGTTGGTAGGATATTTTGTGCAAGTTGTGTGGTAGATGGATAAGGTCCACATGGTTGAAATCTAGCCCTACACTTGCACCACACTTGTCTTCATCTTGGCCATTGGTTGGCCTTCACTTGACCTATAAATACCCCTCTAGTTGAAGACTTTCTTCATCCAAAATAAAACTTGAGCAATCTATCTAAGTCTCAAAATACTGACTATCCATTGAGCTTTCGTCCACCACACCCCCCTCCCCCTTTGAGAGCCCTTGGCCGAGAGCCACCCCCTTCCCCTTTGTGGTGTTTTGCGTGGGTACCCCTAGCATAGTTGCCTCGTATAAATACCCCCTTTTGTTGTATAGAAATACTCTCCTAGTATTGTTATAATGCCCAAATACCTTGGCCCAAATACCTTGTAGTAATCCCAAGGTTACACTTTTACAAAAGCCCAGAAAATACAATTATACTTCCCTCAGTCACAAAAACGAAACCCTAAGTAAATCTTCACCGTAGTTGAAGTTATAAGTAGAAGTTGGTTAGAACTTCTAAGGGTTAGTTGAGCGGCCTGAGCGCACGGAGTAGGAGCTAAACCTTGCTCGGGATCGACATATAAACTCGGATAATTTTGGGCTTATCGAGGTAAACATTCTTGACCTTCATTTGTAATTGGAAATTACATGTTGTAGGAGTATATAGTTAAGTATACTATATATAGAACTGAACATAGTTGTGCAATGTCTTTTGACTTAAGCTGAATAATACTTACAGAATGTCTTGCGACTTAAGCACAATTTTAATAAGTGGAATCAGTAATTACATAGGATCAGACATGGAGACTTGCGTAGTATTATCGTGAGTAGAATTGTACACGTCCGTTAGGCGTGCAAACCCCTGGTTGGCTTGGTAGCGGCCTCGATGAAGAGGAGATTACGCTTATTTGCGGGGAGGTGTCGAATTTTCTGTAGAATATTCTACATTGAGATCTAGGATGTTAATAGGCGCCTTGTGGCCTCTATAGGTTGAAGTACTACGTATGGCGTGATCTACTTGGCTTAAGGAGTAGCCGACGGTTTGAGGTACTTGGAGCATTTTGCTATTAGTCGATAATCGTCGCGAGGTATGTGAACCTCTTCCTATCCTTTCTAGCATGATATGTGTGAACTATGTAGTACGGTAGACGTACATGTGTTAACTGTATTTGGTTGTTTTAAAACATAAAGTGTTATAACAGCTTTATGTAGGTATGAAAATGGTTTGTGGTTTTTTTAAAAGGTAACTGATTTGAATTATAACTGGCTTGTTATGTGTTAATGGAGAACTTGAAGTATTTCAAAAGATTTATGAATCGTTTTGAAAAGAAGAGTAATACTTGGTTTTTGAAAACTTAAGAGTTATACTAGCTTTATGGGAAGTTAGATATAACGGCTTAAGAATGTGAAATGGATTTTGGAAATGAGAACAAGTATCGAACAAACCATCGCGTTAATAAAGGAAAATGTATTGACTAATGAATTATGGGTAAAACCAGAGAAACCTCCATCCGCATAGAAGCTAAGATAAGACAAAATGATATTACATTTTCTAGATCATGGTCTTTGTAATAAGAATGTTATAAACAAGGATAACCTACTCGCACGTAAGACATATATTACTCGGTTGTTCTAAAAAGGAATTAAGTGATCAAGATTATGAAACTATGAAATCTTTCAAAAATGGACTTGAGTAACTGAAACTAGGCAAACTGGAACTTTAGGAAAAAGGAATGTTGTTACTTGACTTTAAAGGAATGTGGGTTGGTTTACTTAAAAATGTGGGTCACTCTATTCTTATACTACGAGTATCGGGTGACTTTTATAAAAGGAATTTAACGTACGTAGTACTTTAGGGTTAAAACCCAGACTTTGGCATAAAATGAAAGTACTTCGAGTTGTGTATAACTTGCCTATGCTTGTTGTTGTGAAGCTTGCCCATGCTTGTTTGTTGTGAAGCTTGCCTATGCTTGTTGTTGTGAAACTGCCTATGCTTGTTGTGATAGCCTTTGTTGTATTTCATTCCGCGTCTCGATGGGTAGGTTGATTTGTTATGAACGATATTACACCGAGTCCCACGAGATGGGCAGGGTCACGTATTTCATCTGATATTACACCAAGTCCCACGAGATGGGCAGGGTCACGTATTTTATCTGATATTACACCGAGTCCCACGAGATGGGCAGGGTCACGTATTTCATCTGATATTACACCGAGTCCCACGAGATGGGCAGGGTCACGTATTTCATCTGATATTACACCGAGTCCCACGAGATGGGCAGGGTCACGTATTTCATCTGATATTACACCGAGTCCCACGATATGGGCAGGGTCACGTATCTCAAATGATTTTACAACGAGTCCCACGATGGCGGTGGTCACGATTTCATCTAGTTATCATACATGTCTCCTGCTTTATATAGACTATTATGATTTCATTTACAGTATTTTACAGTTTCACATACTTGGTACCTGTTGTACTGACCTCCTTCGGGGGGCTGCGTTCATGCCGCAGGTGGAAGTACATCGGCCGTGGATCCTCGCTCATAGGATCACAGTTCAGCGTGTCGGGAAGCCCCATTTCTTCGGAGGCTTATCTTTTGGTATGTTACCCTGAGTCTGTAGATTCTTATACATTCAGGGGTATGGCGGGGCCCTGTCCCGTCATAGCTGTTGTAAAAATCTTAGAGGTCTGTAGCACCGCCAAGCGGGTTTGTAAAAAAAAAGGATAAGCTGTCGTATTTATGTATATATGATGAAGGCAACTGTTTTGGTTGGCCTGTTTATTTATCTTGTCTCTTAATTCATGTTTATGTTTTTATTTCCGCTGATTTTCTCTGATGTTGTATCACTAGGGTGCCCGGGGTAAGGCACCAGTCACGGGCCCGGGTTCGGGTCGTGACAAAAGTGGTATCAGAGCAGTTAATCCTCGGAAAGTGTCTACAGACCGTGTCTAGTAGAGTATTGATTATCGGTGTGTTGTGCACCACATCTATAATCAGGAGGCTATAGGACATTTAGGATTGGTTTCCATTCTTCTCATTCTAAGATCGTGCCCTAGAGCTGTGTGATAAGTTGGACCCCTCTGACGTATTCCTTTGCTTTACCAGTTATGCCTCCGCGGCAACCTGCAGCCCGGATGGGCAAGGCGATGAGGAGTCATTAGATACGAGAGTACGAGGAGCGCAGGCGCAGCCCTGCTCGAGACAGTGCTTCCAACGGCGAGTTTTGCGACGCCGCCAGCACCAGCAGAGTTTAGAGCCGCAGCAGTGGCTGCTGAGACTACAAGACGAGCCTCCGCCCCACACCGGAGCAGATGAGATAAGTACAAGGAGATGGCCCGATCGCCGTGGTCGTGGCCGATATGAGGATAGGTTGACGCAGCAGCTCACCCGGAAGCACCCGTAGTTCACCCCGAGCGAGCTGAGGCTACGTGACTTTCTCGAGTTGTAGCCCGCCGCTGTTCTATGGATCGAGAGCCGAGGATGACCCTCGTGAGTTTATCCGACAGCTACAATGGATCGAGAGTGATCGAGTCTCGAGGCGGTCGGTGGTATTGGTTCGCATCACCGCGCGTGATACCGCAGCTGATCGGTTTGATTCGTGAGTTGTCCGGGAAGAGCATGCACTTCCACCGTTTGGGACGAAGTTCTCGCGGCTTTTCTTGCACATTTCTTGCCCCCAGATGAGGAGGGCTCGCCGATGATTTTTGACGTTGAGGCGGGATCGCGGACGGTTAGAGAGTACAATGTGGAGTTCGACTCATTAGCTCGGTATGTTCCGCCGTAGTAGCCGATATGGAGGACCAGTACACCGCTACGCCACCGCTAGATGATTACTTGGCGAGGCTTGTACGGTGTAGCTCTTCACCGCATGGACATTGCCCGCACGCAAGCTCATGCACTAGGATGCGAGGCACGGAGAGGTCGGCGGAATGGCCGAGATCGCGAAGAGGCCGAACAGCAGGTCCTTTGGTAACTTTCGAGGCGGACCGCCTCGAAGAGCCTAGTTATGTACCTCCACCAAGATGCAGTGGTCCCCACATCGCCGTCGACGCTCACAGGTATTCGAGCCGGGTCGAGCTCCGTGGCTTCGTTCACGATATACATGGGTTCTAGCCATCGGGTTCGAGTTTTCTCGGTGTACGATGTGGGCGCCATCCCGGAATGTCGTTTTTATGGTGCTTGTTTTTCCCGCGCCGCCGTACCATGTGACGAAACCGTCTAGTAGGAAGGATGCAAAGAATGACTCACCTACCGGATCGCAAGGTGTTCATCGCCTTCTACAATGCATACTGCAGGCGTGCTTATGATTAGAATGGAGCGGTAGATTCAGGTATATCCTTAACCCTCTAGAGATTTATTTGTATGATAATGATGACCTTATTATTGTGTGCTACGTTCGGATAGCGTTATGTTGGTTATGAGTTAGAAAGCTTGGCTAGTGAAAGGATATGTATGGGGGCATGGAAAGTGTGAACTTTAGAATATTTCATGTCGAGACCTTAGATGTAAGGTCATCTTGAATAAAAGATTTTACGGTTAGTCCTTGTTGAAATACTTGGTTTGCGTATAAATGTATTGTGTGATAAGTCCCTGGGTTGGGTAAATGAAAGTGGTATCTTTCCTGATGTGATTTAGCAAGATTGTTCCGTGTCAAGGAGCAAGAGTTGGCGCGACAATGGGTCGGGTTGGGGCCATGTTGCGGGCCAACCCGCGGCCTGTTTCGAGGTGGGGTCAGCTCTGGGTGGTCCCGCCAGGTGGTAGGGTCACGAGGGTGCTAGACCCAAGTTTAGATGACCATCGTATGAGTTCGAGGATATGCTCGACCAGAAGCGGATCGTGAAGGCCGGGAATGGCCTTGGGCGAAGATCGAGGCTAGTAAGATGACCAAGTTTGGAGGTAGTGACTCCAAAGTTTCGGAAACTGAAGTGTGGTACGTATACTAGAAGAGTTCAAGTGTTCGAGAAGAGTACGACGAGTAAGGGTTGAGGCGAGCATGTATTGCGAGCATAGATATGATCATTTCTTGTGAAGGGAGAAGGTGCGAAGGATGTATATTTTAGACCTCATGAATCGCATGCAGTCCGGCATCATTTGTTGGTCGCCGAGTGACACTAGAACCTCGCGCAAAGTGACAAAAGTTTGTGATGTTAGAGGTGTTTCCTCGGACTTGGATGTAAGTATTTACGCTGGTGTTTCGTGGCCAGTGGCGATGGCAACTTATTAGAAGAACTTTATCGTTATCCGTCTGAGAAGGAACATTCGGACGAATGTTTCTAAGCGAGGAGAATGTTATACCCCGTATTTCGAGTATGTACGTGAGGCGTCGATAATAATTTGAGCCTTAAAGTTGGCTAGTTTCGAAATTTGTACACAAGTGCGAAAGAGTCGCTTTCCGACTAAACGTTTCCACTTACGTAGGAAAATTCCGCTATGTCATTTATAATTTTTGCGGATTTTTCCGAGAGACGAAACATTTTGGACCAACGGGAGGTGACAAGTGTCGCCACATCGCCTTGAGTGGGCGGCTTAATGGACGATTTTGGGCTACTTTAGTTGGTAGGATATTTTGTGCAAGTTGTGTGGTAGATGGATAAGGTCCACATGGTTGAAATCTAGCCCTACACTTGCACCACACTTGTCTTCATCTTGGCCATTGGTTGGCCTTCACTTGACCTATAAATACCCCTCTAGTTGAAGACTTTCTTCATCCAAAATAAAACTTGAGCAATCTATCTAAGTCTCAAAATACTCCCTCTCCCTTGAGCTTTCGTCCACCACACCCCCCTCCCCCTTTGAGAGCCCTTGGCCGAGAGCCACCCCCTTCCCCTTTGTGGTGTTTTGCCGCGGGTACCCCTGGCATAGTTTCCTCGTATAAATACCCCCTTTTGTGGGATAGAAATACTCTACTAGTATTGTTATAATGCCCACATACCTTGGCCCAAATACCTTGTAGTATTCCCACGGGTACACGTTTACAAAAGCCCAGACAATACAATTATACTTCCTCGACCACAAAAACGAAACCCTAAGTAAATCTTCACCGTAGTTGAAGTTATAAGTAGAAGTTGGTTAGAACTTCTAGGGTTGGTCGAGCGGTCTGAGCGCACGAGTAGAGCTAAACCTGCTCAGATCGACATATAAACTCGGATAATTTTGGGCTTATCGAGGTAAACATTCTTGACCTTCGCTGTAATTGGAAATTACATGTTAGGAGTATATAGTTAAGTATACTATATATAGAATGAACATAGTTGCGGCAATGTCTTTTGACTTAAGCCTGAATAATACTTACGGCAATGTCTTGCGACTTAAGCCTGAATTTTAATAAGTGAACTGAACTGTAATTACATAGGACTGTATTACAGTAGACTTGCGTAGTATTACTGTGAGTAGAATTGTACACGTCCGGTTAGACGTGTAAACCCCCCCCCCCCCTGGTTGGCTTGGTAGCCGGCCTCGTTAGAGGAGATTACGCTGCCATGCGGGGAGGTGTCGCCAATTTTCTGTAGAATATTCTACATTGAGATCTAGGATGTTAATAGGCGCCTTGTGGCCTCTATAGGTTGAAGTACTACGTATGGCGTGATCTACTTGGCTTAAGGAGTAGCCGACGGTTTGAGGTACTTGGAGCATTTTGCTATTAGTCGATAATCGTCGCGAGGTATGTGAACCTCTTCCTATCCTTTCTAGCATGATATGTGTGAACTATGTAGTCTGCAGACGCATACGTGTTAATCATATTGGTTGTTTTAAAACATAAAGTGTTATAACGGCTTTATGGGAAGTTGGTTATAACAGCTTTATGTAGGTAAGAAAATGCTTTGTGGTTTTTTTAAAAGGTAACTGATTTGAATTATAACTGGCTTGTTATGTGTTAATGGAGAACTTGAAGTATTTCAAAAGATTTATGAATCGTTTTGAAAAGAAGAGTAATACTTGGTTTTTGAAAACTTAAGAGTTATACTAGCTTTATGGGAAGTTAGGTATAACGGCTTAAGAATGTGAAATGGATTTTGGAAATGAGAACAAGTATCGAACAAACCACTGCAGCGTTAATAAAGGAAAATGTATTGACTAATGAATTATGGGTAAAACCAGTAGAAACCTCCATCTGCATAGAAGCTAAGATAAGACAAAATGATATTACATTTTCTAGATCATGTCATTGTAATAAGAATGTTATAAACAAGGATAACCTACTGCACGTAAGACATATATTACTCGGTTGTTCTAAAAGGAATTAAGTGATCAAGATTATGAAACTATGAAATCTTTCAAAATGGGACTTGAGTAATCAAACTAGGCAAACCGAACTTTAGGAAAAAGGAATGTTGTTACTTGACTTTAAAGGAATGGGTTGGTTTACTTAAAAATGTGGGTCACTCTATTCTTATACTACGAGTATCGGGTGACTTTTATAAAAGGAATGAATCTCTTAAAAGGAATTTAACGTACGTAGTACTTTAGGGTTAAAACCCAGACTTTGGCATAAAATGAAAGTACTTCGAGTTGTGTATAACTTGCCTATGCTTGTTGCCGAAGCTTGCCCATGCTTGTTTGTCGAAGCTTGCCTATGCTTGTTGTTGTGAAACTGCCTATGCTTGTTGTGATAGCCTTTGTTGTATTTCTGTACCCCCGCGTCTCTCGATGGAGGGCCGGTTGATTTGTTATGAACGATATTACACCGAGTCCCACGAGATGGGCAGGGTCACGTATTTCATCTGATATTACACCGAGTCCCACGAGATGGGCAGGGTCACGTATTTCATCTGATATTACACCGAGTCCCACGAGATGGGCAGGGTCAGGTAGTTCATCTGATATTACACCGAGTCCCACGAGATGGGCAGGGTCACGTATTTCATCTGATTTTACACCGAGTCCCACGAGATGGGCAGGGTCACGTATTTCATCTGGTTATCATACATGTCTCCTGCTTTATATAGACTATTATGATTTCATTTACAGTCTTTTACAGTTTCACATACTTGGTACCTGTTGTACTGACCTCCTTCGGGGGGCTGCGTTCATGCCGCAGGTGGGAGTACATCGGCCGTGGATCCTCGTTCATAGGATCACAGTTCAGCGTGTCGGGAAGCCCCATTTCTTCGGAGGCTTATCTTTTGGTATGTTACCCTGAGTCTGTAGATTCTTATACATTCAGGGGTATGGCGGGGCCCTGTCCCGTCATAGCTGTTGTAAAAATCTTAGAGGTCTGTAGCACCGTTGTGGGCAGGGTTTGTAAAAAAAAAAAGGATAACTGTTCGGGTATTTATGTATATATGATGAAGGCAACTGTTTTGGTTGGCCTGTTTATTTATCTTGTCTCTTAATTCATGTTTATGTTTTTATTTCCGCTGATTTTCTCTGATGTTGTATCACTAGGGTGCCCGGGGTAAGGCACCAGTCACGGGCCCGGGATCGGGTCGTGACATGTATAATACTAACATAACAGCTTATCGTTAAACAACACCAGCACAACAAGGGAAAAACCCCTTTTACACAAACATCACAAGATACTAACTCACGTAGCATCCTAACATGTTTACTTATCAAGTCAACAAGAAAGTATTACAAGACTATCACAAATCAATACAATCAAGTTATTCACACAAGGTACTTTCTACATTATGTTAACAAGTTCGGGTTTTTAGCCCCAAAGTACTTTATGTATTACTCCTTTAAAAGATCCGTTCCTTTCACAAAAGTCACACAATACCCGTAGTATAAAAATAGAGTAATTTCCTTTTGAAGTAAATCAAAAACACTTCTCTTTGTAAAATCAAGTAACAACATTCTTTTCCTAACGTTCAAGTTTGCCTAGTTTCAATTACTCAAGTTTCTCATTTTCGAAAGGTTCCGTAGTTCATAGTTTTAATCTTTTAAAACAATTTGAGAAACATATACCTTATGTGTGAGTAGGTTATTATTGTTCATAATAACTGATTACAAAAGTTGATCTAGGAAATGTAATATCATTTTGTCTCATCTTAGCTCCTATGCAGATGGAAGTTTCTACTGGTTTTAATAATACATTATTAGTCAAAACATTTCTTTTATTAGCGCCTTGTGGTTTGTTCGACATTCATTCTGACGCAGAAACATCATTCCTTTTGAAAACCAAAAATACTATTTACTCACGAATGAGGTTTCCCACTTTTTCACATCGTATAATTAAGTCAAGTCTCTTATTTTCTTAAAACATTAAATCATTCTTTTTATCACTCTTGCCGTTATACCTAACTTCCCATAAAGCTAGTATAACTCTTAAGCTTTTAAAACCAAGTGTTACTCTTCTTTCAAAAAAGGTTTCTTAATACTTTTGAACTACTTCCGATTCTTTTTATTCAGGCTTAAGTCAGAAGACATTGCCGTAATTATTATTCAGGCTTAAGTCCGAAGACATTGCCGTAATTATTATTCGTGCTTAAGTCCAAGACATTGCCGTAATTATTATTCGCTTAACACACGCACGCTCACCGTATTATATACATATTCTTTTAAAATATCATGCTCAAGAGGATAGGAAGAATCACATACCTTCTCGCGAAACCACCGCCAAGTGAATATGTCGCGCGCAGAGTATCGACCTATATCACCAACACGCCTATCAACGCCTAGATCAGATCAGATAAAGCTCTAAACAGAGGGTTCGCTATTCTATGGACATTTGGGTAGCACTTCCCTACCCGGTGAGCTACTCAAGTCTACTGTGAAAACAGTCCTATGTAAGTACAATTCTATTATTCTTCTTTTAAGCCCTTCAATTCTATTCTGCAATATCCTTCTAAGTATTTAATACTTATTCCTATACTTCTACAGAATATATATACTCTAATTACAAAAGGAGGGTAAGGTTATTTACCTCGGTAAGCCCAATAATATCCTAGATAAAAGTCGCGCCTGAGCAAGGTTTAGCTCCTAAGTTGTGCGCTCCGGTAGCTCCAAGAAAACCTTAGAAGTTCTTCACAACTTCTACTAATGACTAAGGGATTTGGGCTAGGGTATTTTGGGCATTATAACAATACTAGAAGGCAACTTTTCAACCAAGGGAGGGGGTAGGTTTCGGCTAGGCTAGGGGTTGCTCTCGCCAGAGCTTCTCAAAGGGAGTGTGTTTGGACGAAACAACAAGAGGAGAGGAGGATTTGAGACTTAGAAAGATTGCTCAATTTGGGATGAAATAACTCTTCAACAAGGGGTATTTATAGGTCAGGATGGCCAACCAAGGGCCAAGATTATGCCAAGTGCAAGGCAAGTGTAGGGTGAGGATTTAGGCAAGTGTCCTTGGCCAACTTGCACACAAAATATCCTACCAACTCCAAGACAAAATAAGCCAACCCAATCGCCCTATTGCCGCGTGACATCCATCAATGAGAGGGTGACAAGTGTCGCCTCTCGTTGGTCCAACGTGTTGCGCCTCTCTAAAAATCCGCAAAAATTAGAAATGACATAGCCGAATTTATCCTACGCGAAGTTGTAAAACGCTTCGCCGAAAACGACTCTAAACGTGTTGTGTACAAAGTGGAATTCGGCCCAAGCCAACTAGGGGGTGACACGTGTCGCCTCCTACTCGTCCAAAATATTTCATCTTCCGAAATATCCACAATGGCCAAAATCTCAAAACAAAGTGGCCCTACAAAATCAGAATTTTCTCCCGTGGCCCCACGTGACCATTTCCGAAAAATAAAATTCCATAATTCTCTAATATTCCAAGAAGTCCGAATACCAAATCTGGGAATCCAATTCCCATTAACGAACCTTTTTCCTTCACAAAACCTAAACTTTTCCGTGGAAAAATCACCTCTTTCTTCCATTCCAATTTCAATGCCGTATTCTCGTACGTACGTCCTCGCATACATACCCTGAAACTACGGGGTATAACAAAAAGATAGGAAGAGGTTCACATACCTCGCGACGATTATCGACAATAAGCAAAACGCTCCACGATCAGAATCTGCCAGCCGCTTCCACTCTTCAAGTAGAATACGCTACTCGTAGTACTTCCACCTATAAGGCCACAAACGCCTATTAACTTCTAACCGCACGGCCCATGTTCTACGTAAAATTCGGCAGACTCTCCCCGCAACAACAGAAATCTCCTCCTCTATCGAGGCCGCTACCAAGCCAACCAGTGGGGTTTACACGTCTAACCTGACGTGTACCATTCTACTACACAACAATGCTACACAAGTCTCATCAGAATACACCCCATGTAATTACAGTCAGCTTCTTCTTTAAATTCGTGCTTAAGTCAAAAGACATTGCCGCACAATAATGTTGATTCTATATATAGTATACCTCAACTATATATTCCTACAACATGTAATCTCCAATTACAATAAGTGGACAAGAGTCTTTACCTCGACAAGCCCAAATTTATCCAAGTTATAAGGTCGATCCGGAGCAAGGTTTAGCTCCTACACCGGGCGCTCCAATCCGCTCCAAACACCCCTTGAAGTTCTAACTAACTTCTACTCAAATACTTCAACCAACTATGAAGATTTCCTTAGGGTTTCGGTTTGAGACTAAAGGACAAAAGGTAGTATTTCCTGCTCTACGATAGAGGTAACTTTTGGAATACTACAAGGTAAAGGCTAAGGTATTTTGGGCATTATAACAATACTGAGAGTATTTCTACCAAGAGGGTGTATTATACTAAACAACTAGGCTAGTGGGTACCCTCGGCTAGTGGCACCACAAAGGGGGAGGGGAGGCCTCTCGCCAAAGCTCCTCTGGGGAAAGTGAGGCTTAGGACGATGGCTCACAAGTGGGGAAGGAGGATTTAGACTTGGAAATTTGTGATGAATAAGTCTTCAAAGAGAGGGTATTTATAGGAAGCTGGCCAACCAATGGACAAGATAAAGCCATTTGCAAGGCAATTGTATGGCCTTGATCTAGCCAAGTACACCCTAACACTACTCCACAAAACAAGGCACCAAACAAGCCACAAAACAAGGCACAAAACAAGGCCAAAACAAGGCACCAATCGCCACAAACCCGTGACCCAACCGGCCATCCACATCGCCACTGAGGTGACAAGTGTCACCTCCCGTTGGTCCAAAATGTTTCGCCGCCGAAAATCCGCAAAATAAGAAAAGACATAGCCGAATTTTCCCTCGCAAGTTACGCAAAACGCTTCCGAAAACGACTCTAACCGTGCCAGGCACAAAGATGATTCGCCAAGCCACCTAGGGGTGACACGTGTCGCCTCCTACTAGTCCAAAATAATTCATCTTCTGAAAATATCCAAATGGCCAAAATCTCAAAATCAAAGCGGCCCCACAAAATCAGAATTTCTCCCGTGGCCCCACGTGACCATTTCCAAAATAAAATCTCAAAATTCTAATATAATTTAAGAAGCCCATATTCCAAATCTGGGAACCCAATTCCCATCAACGAACATTTTTCTTTACAAAACCTAAACTTTTTCCGTGGAAAATCACCTCTTTCTTCCTTTCCAATTTTTCTCAGGCTCTCGCACGCACGTCCTCGCATACATACCCCGAGAATACGGTATAACATTCTCGCCTCTTAGAAACATTTGTCCCGAATGTTCCTTCTCAAGACGGATATCGATGAAGTTCCTCTAACAAGTTGCCAACGCCACAGCTTGGCCACGAAATAACACACGTCCTCTTCTTTCCTTACTTGTCGTGCCCTTCTCGAACACTTGAACTCTCCCAAGACGCACCATACTTCACCATTACCTGCTCCCAAAAATCTCCGAGTCACTACCTCCAAACTTGGTCATCTTACTAACCTCAAACTTCTTTAAGGCCATTCCCGGCCTTTACGAACCGCTTCTAGTCGAACGCGTCCACGAACTCATACGATGATTAACTAAACTGGGGCCTAGCACCCTCGTGACTTACCATCTGGCGACCACCCAATCGACTTACCTAAACCGGGCTACGGGTTGACCCGCAATATGCCCTCAACCCGACCCTCCTTCGCGCCAACTCTTGCTCCTCGATACGGAACAATCTTACTAACATACGCCATGAAAGCTACCACTTCCACCTCACACTACCCATGGACTTATCACACAAATAAACCCCACGTATACTACGCACTCTGATAAGGGTCAAACATAAAATAAATCTTTTACACAAGACGACCTTACCTCTAAGGTCTCAATCGTGGAATAGTCTAAGGTTCACACTTACCATGCCCCTGTGCTTACCCTTCTACACTAACTGTGCTTCTAAATCACATTTTAGCACAAAGATATCCGAACATAACACTAAACACATCAAAGATAACAAGCATACAAAACTGGAGGGTTAAGGACATACCGTCTCTACCGCTTTTCTAATCACACCCACTGACAGGCGCATAGCTAGCGGCGTGATGAACCAGCCATCGATCCTCGGCGTCGAGTCGCAACATCCGTGCTACCTTGGCCTGGACGGTTCTCGCCAAATGGCCCCGCTGGCCGCAAAAATAACAAGCTCCTCGCACCACGACACTTCCGGAAATGCGGTCTACCATCGCCACACCGAGGTAGGGTGATCGATTCGCCAACACCCTACTACCCCGAAACTCAACCTCGAGCCCGACCGCTCTCAAGACGGTGGAGGACCACTGCATCAGCGGGGTACAAAACTAGTCTGGCCGAGGCGGTCCGCCTCGAAAGTCGCCAAAGACCACGATGTCTCGCCCTCTTCTCACGATCCAGTCATTCCGCCGACCTCTCCGCACTCACATCCTAGCGCATGAGCTCGCACGGGCAATGTCCATGCCCTACAAGAGCTACACCCGAACAAGCCTCGCTGGTAATCATCTAGCCCGTGACATAGCGGTGCACTCTATCCTCCATGGTTGCCACTAAAGCGGGACATACCGAGCCAACGAGTCAAACTCCACGTTGTACTCCGAACCGCACGCCTCTCGCCTAAGCATCATAAACTGTTTACCGCGCTCTCCTCATCCGCGGAGGCAAGAAGTGAGTGAGGAATGCCTCGAGAACTCGCCCCATATCGCTGGAAGCGCATGCTCTCCCGACAACTCCCACGACCAAAACCAACCGATCGCGGTATCACGCAGCCGATGCGAACCTAAGACCACCGACTCGGTCTCCGGCCTTGATCACTCACGACCAGAATCGCTTGATGAACTCCTGCGGATCATCCTCGTGCCTCGACCCATAAAACTCAAGCGCTACAACTCGTAAAGTCCTATAGCCTCAAACTATCTGCTCTGGGTGAACCATCGTGCTATTGAACTGGAATCACGATCCATTTATCCTCATATCTGCCACGACTCGCCAAGAATCGCCATCTCTTGTACTTATCTCATCCGCCTCCAGCCGGGACCGAGGCTCGTGTATCAGGTCTCAGCAGCCCACCGCCGCGCTCTAAATCACTGGGCCGGGCGCTACAAAACTCGCCGTCAAGAACAATCTCAGTCTGACGGCTCGCGCTCGTATTCTCTCAGATCTCACTAGCAAGACTCGCCGCCTTGCCCTTCCGGGCTCTGGTTGCTCGCGCGAGGCATAATCGTAAAAACGAGATATGCTGGAGGGTCCAACTTACAACACAGCCTCTAAGGCACGATCTCGAATGAGAAGAAATGGAAACCAATCCTAAATGTCCTATAGCCTCTCGATTATAGATGTGCACAACACATCGATAATCAAGACTCTACTAGACACGGCTCAGTAGACACCTTCCGAGGATTAATCGCTCGATACCACTTTGTCAAGACCCAACCGCCCGTGATCGTGCCTTACCCTGCACCCTAGTGATACAACATCGAGATAACCAATGAAAAATAAAACTTTAACAAGAAACAAGATATATGATCATAAAACAGTCAACCAAACGGTTACCTTCAAATAGAATATAAGTATACAACTCTTTCAAAACGAAAAGTTGAAACCTTTTTACAAACCCCGCCCACAACAAGATTCTGCACTTCTAAGATTTACAACAACTATGACGGGACAGGGCCCCGCCATACCCCTCAATGTACAAGAACCTACAACTCAGGAACACATACCAAAGAATAAGCCTCCGAGAAACGAGCTTCCCAATACGAACTGTGATCCTATGAGCGAGGATCCACTACCGATGTACTCCTACCGCGGCATGACGCAGCCCCGGGGAGGTCAAGCATAACAGTACCAAGTATGTGGCCGAAAATACTGCAGTTAAATCATAACAGTCTATATAAAGCAGGAGACATGTATGATAACCACCATACAATACGCAACATAAAAGCAGTCAAGTCAGGGACTCACGCCCTCAACGCCATCACTCAATATAACTATGGGTCTCACGCCCACAACATCAATCATGCTTGCATCACGCCACATGCCCGGACTGCATCGGTGTAGACTGCCCATGATGCAACAATAATAACAATGCCCATGGCCACATGCCGGAGTGCATCGGTGTAGACACGCCCATGTAACATCAACAACAATATCTTGGGTGATCAACCTGCCGCAGCCACATGCCCCGGAATTCTACCTCGGTGTAGACATGTCCATGTAACCACAATAACAATATATCGGGTAATCAACCTGCCGCGTACGCCACATGCCCGAATGACCAGAGACATGTCCATGTAACCTCAATAACAATATATCACACAACCAAAGCTATCACAAACAAGCTCAAGCAAATTACCATACTTCTAGACTTTTATAAAAGATCCACTCTTTCTCGAAGTCACACAATACCGCAGATATAAAAATAGAGTGACTATCTTTTAAGTAAACCAAAATACTTCCCTTTGTAAAAATCAAGTAACCACATTATTTTCCAAACATTCAAGTTTGCCTAATTTCAAATGCTCAAGTTTCTCATTTTAGAAAGGTTTTATAACTCATAGTCTTAATCCCTTTTAAAACAATTGAGTAACATATGTCTTATGTGTGAGCGTTTATTCTTGTTTACAACAATCTTGTTACAGCAGCCATGATCTAGGAAATGTAATACAATTTTGTCTTATCTTAGCTTCTATGCAGATGGAGGTTTCTACTGGTTTTAATAACAATTAGTTATTTGTCAATACACTTTCCTTTATTAGCGCTGCTGTGGTTTGTTCGACACTTATTCTCATTTCCAAATCGGAAACATTATTCTTTTTAAAACCAAGTACTCATTACTCGCAAATGAGGTTTCACAACACTTTTAACAAAATGTTAATTACCAAGTAAAACAAGTTAAGTCTCTTATCTTTCAAGATCAAGTCTCTTAACTTTTACAATCAATAAACCATTCTTACCTACATAGAGTCGTTATAACTAACTTCCCATAAAGCTATTATAACACACTATGTTTTAAACCAACCAACTCATTTAGCACATGTACGTCTACCGTACTACATAGTTTACAAACAATCATGCTAGAAAAGATAGGAAGAGGTTCACATACCTCGCGACGATTATCGACAATAAGCAAAACGCTCCACAGTACTGTAACCCGGCTAGCCGTTTCCACTCTTCAAGTAGAATACGCTACTCGTAGTACTTCCACCTATAAGGCCAAACGCCTATTAACTTCTAACCGCACGGTTCCATGTTCTCTGAAAATTCGGCACTCCCCGCAACAGCGTAAATCTCTCCTCTATCGGTAGGCCACCAAGCCAACCAGGGGGTTTACACGTTTAACTGACGTGTACCATTCTACTACACAACAATGCTACACAAGTCTCATCTGATACACCCTATGTAATTACAGTTGATTCTCTTCTTTAAATTCGTGCTTAAGTCAAAAGACATTGCCGCACAATAATGTTCGTTCTATATATAGTATACCTCAACTATATATTCCTACAACATGTAATCTCCAATTACAATAAGGGGACAAGAATATTTACCTCGACAAGCCCAAAATTATCCAAGTTATAATGTCGATCCTGAGCAAGGTTTAGCTCCTACTCGTGCGCTCCAATCCGCCTCCAAACAACCCTTAGAAGTTCTAACTAACTTCTACTCAAATACTTCAACCAACTATGAAGATTTCCTTAGGGTTTGGTTTGAGACTAAAAGGACAAAAGGTAGTATTTCCTGCTCTACGTATAGAGGTAACTGTGGGAATACTACAAGGTAAAGGCTAAGGTATTTTGGGCATTATAACAATACTTGGAGAGTATTTCTACCAAGAGGCGGGGGGTGTATTATACGAAAAAACTAGGCTAGGGGGGGGGTACCCCTCGGCTAGGGCACCACAAAGGGGGGAGGGGGAGGCCTCTCGGCCAAAGCTCCTCAAGGGGGGGGAAAGTGAGGCTTAGGACGATGGCTCACAAGGGGGAAGGAGGATTTAGACTTGGAAATTTGTGATGAATAAGTCTTCAAAGAGAGGGGTATTTATAGGGAAGCCAAGGGCCAACCAATGGACAAGATCAAGCCATGTGCAAGGCAAGTGTAAGGCCTTGATCAAGCCAAGTGCACCCTAACCCTACTCCACAAAACAAGGCACCAAACAAGCCACAAAACAAGGCACAAAACAAGGCCAAAACAAGGCACCAATTGGCCACAAACCCGTGACCCAACCGGCCATCCACATCGCCCACTTGAGGGTGACAAGTGTCACCCTCCCGTTGGTCCAAAATGTTTCGTCGCTCGGAAAAATCCGCAAAAATAACAAAAGAAATAGCCGTATTTTTCCCCTCGAAAGTTACGAAAAACTTTTCGTCTAAAAACGACTCTAACCGGGTGTTGTGCACAAAGATGATTCGGCCAAGCCACCTAGGGGGGGTGACACGTGTCGCCCTCCTACTAGTCCAAAATAATTCATCTTCTGAAAATATCCAAAATGGCCAAAATCTCAAAATCAAAGCGGGCCCAAAACAGAATTTCTCCGTGGGCCCCACGTGACCATTTCCGAAAATAAAATCTCAAAATTCTAATATAATTTAAGAAGCCCATATTCCAAATCTGGGAACCCAATTCCCATCAACGAACATTTTTCTTTACAAAAACCGGAAACTTTTTCCGTGGAAAAATCACCTCTTTCTTCCTTTCCAATTTTTCTGTCGTGCTCTCGTACGTACGTCCTCGCATACATACCCTGAGAATACGGGGTATAACATGAACTGTATTTACATTGGACTGTATTTACAGTAGACTTGTAGTATTATTGTGGGGCAGTGTTGTACACGTCCTTTTAGACGTGTAACCCCCCTAGGAGTTGTTGGCTTGGTAGCGTGTCACGACCCGAACCCGGGCCCGTGACTGGTGCCTTACCCCGGGCACCCTAGTGATACAACATCAGAGAAAATCAGCGGAACATAAAACAAGACATGATAAAATATAAAATGTGAAACGGTTATCAGAGAAAAACTTGCCTTTCGGCATATATAAATCCATTTTAAAACCGAACGATTATATCCCATTACAACTCGCCACAACAAGATTACTGCACCTCTAAGAATGATATGACAACAATGGCGGGACAGGGCCCCGCCATACCCCTGAATGTAAATACCTACAACGACAGGGGACTATACCACTGATAAGCCTCCGGAGAAACGGAGCTTCCCAAACGCTGAACTGTGACCCTAAGAGCGAGGATCAACGACTGGTGTACCTTTACCTGCGGCATGAACGCAGCCCCCCGAAGGAGGTCGAGATAACAGTACCAAGTATGTGAAATCAGAAATCTTGAAATGAAATCATAGTAGTCTATATAAAGCAGGAGACATGTATGATAACCACTACAGTTCACAAAAAATAAGCAGTCATGTCAAGTCAGGGACTCACGCCCTCAAAGTCATCACAATAGAACCGTACGGGGTAAGTATGAAGGCATAGCCGACTACTAAGACCCACAGTACCAAAAATGCCATAAACTGTATCACGAGGTCTTTCTAGACCGCACCACATGATCGGCCGCCACTCGCCCGCAGATGTCGATGCTTGCGTCTATCCTCGAACTACCGCACTCGCATAGTCACACACGCACCGCATGAGGTATTCTCGAATCACGGTACCGCATCGCCGAGGTATACCCGCTTCGGAGGCAGCTTAACCCCCGGTATCCGCCTGGACTACCGCAGCCCGCATAGTCTCAAAAGACCGCATAGTCCCATGGACCGCATAGGGCATCCCCCGCATCGGGCTAAACACCCGGAATGATCAATCCTGGAGCATACCGCTGCTCCGCATAGTCTCACAGACCGCATAGGCCGTATAGACCCGCATCAAGGGGGGCAAGCCCTCGGTATAATAAGTCAAGGGGGTATGTGATACAATAACAGTACAACGGGCTTAACGTTTAACAACGTAAGCACAACAAGAATGACCCCCTTACACAACAATCAAAAGATACTAACACACGTAGCATCCTAACATATTTACTTATCAAATCAACAAGAAAGTATTACAAGGCTATCACAAACCAACACAATCAAGTTATTCACACAAGGTACTTTATGCTAACAAGTTCGGGTATCTATCCCCAAAGTACTTCATACATTAACTTTTTAAAAGATCCGTTTCTTTCACAGAAGTCACACAATACCCGTAGTATAAAATAGAGTGACTATCTTTTTAAGTAAACCAAAACACTTCCCTTTGTAAAATCAAGTAACAACATTATTTTCCAAACGTTCAAGTTTGCCTAATTTCAAATGTTCACGTTTCTTATTTTAGAAAGGTTTCGTAGTTCATAGTCTTATTCATTTAAGAATATAATTCTCTTTTAAACAATCTGAGAAAGATATGCCTTATATGTGAGTAGGTTATTCTTGTTCATAATCAATCTTATTAAGCAGCCATGATCTAGGAAATGTAATATCATTTTGTCTCATCTTAGCTTCTATGCAGATGGAGGTTTCTACTGGTTTTAATAATACTTCATTAATCAAAACATTTCCCTTTATTAACGCTGCAGTGGTTTGTCGATACTCATTCTGATTTCCAAAATCAGTAAAACATTATTCCTTTTACAAACCAAGTACTCATTACTCACGAATGAGGTTTCACACAAAATTCATATTAATTTAATTAAGTCAAGTCTCTTATCTTTTAAGATCAAGTCTCTTAACTTCTAAAATCAATAAATCATTCATTTTATCTCTCTTAAGCCGTTATACCTAACTTCCCATAAAGCTATTATAACACTTAAGTTTTTAAAACCATAAAGCATTTTCTTACCTACACAAAGCTGTTATAACCAACTTCCCATAAAGTCGTTATAACACTTTATGTTTTAAACCAATCAAATACATTTAACACATGTACGTCTACCGTACTACATAGTTATACACATATCATGCTAGAAAAGATAGGAAGAGGTTCACATACCTCGTGACGATTATCGACTAATAGCAAAACGCTCCAAGTACCTCAAACCGTCGGCTACTCCTTAAGCCAAGTAGATCACGCCATACGTAGTACTTCAACCTATAGAGGCCACAAGGCGCCTATTAACATCTAGACGCACGGTTCCATATTCTACGTAAAATTCGCAAAGACTCTCCCCTCTCCCCGCAACCGCGTAAATCTCTCTCTCAATCGAGGCGGCTATCAAGCCAACCAGTGGGTGTATACATCTAACCTGACGTGTACGCTTCTACCACAATAATGCTATACAAGTCTTCAGAATACATCCTATGTAATTACTGTCATTCTCTTTCTTTAAATTCGTGCTTAAGTCAAAAGACATTGCCGCAAGACTATGTTCAGTTCTATATATAGTATACTTCAACTATATAATTCTACAACATGTAATTTCCAATTACAATAAGGGACAAGAATATTTACCTCGATAAGCCCAAAATTATCCGAGATAAAAGTCGATCTGAGCAAGGTTTAGCTCTAGATCGCACGCCCAACCCGCTCCAAACAACCCTTAGAAGTTCCACGCAACTCTACTTAACACTTCAACCAACTGAAGGTTTTCCTTAGGGTTTCGGTTTGAGACAAAAGGACAAAAGGTAGTATTTCCTGCTCTACGATAGAGGTATCTTTGGAATACTACAAGGTATACGGCTAAGGTAATTTGGGTATAGTAACAATACTATGGAGAGTATTTCTACCAAGAGGGGGGGGGTATTCTACGAGAACAACAAGGCAAGGGGGTATTCACGAGAACAACAAGGCAGCGGGGTACCCCACGGCTAGCCCTGGAAGGGGTGGGTCTCGGCCACACCACAAGGAGGGGGGGTGCTACTATCTCGGCCAGGGGCCTCACGGTGGGAGGGCTTTCAAGACTTGAGGAGTGAGGAGTGGATGAAGAAAACTTATCAAAGGGAGGGGTATTTATAGGGAAACCAAGGGCCAAGATCTAGCCAAGTGTTATGCAAGTGTAGGGCCAAGATATGCCCAAGTGCCCCCCTAGTCCCTACTCCTTAAAACCCTCACAAATATCCTACCAACTCCAAGGGTTGGTT
The DNA here is from genome assembly GCA_029844215.1 of Przewalskia tangutica. Lineage (NCBI taxonomy): Eukaryota > Viridiplantae > Streptophyta > Magnoliopsida > Solanales > Solanaceae > Przewalskia > Przewalskia tangutica. Next base: position 1,289,890 of record JAQGDG010000030.1, read on the forward strand.
CGTCCCATGTGCCGCCCCACTTTTCCGCCAATGAGAGGGTGCCAAGTGGCGCCCTCTCGTTGGTCCAACACGCTTCGCCTCTCGGAAAAATCCGCAAAATTTAAAATGACATAGCCGGAATTTTCCCTTCGCAAGTTGTGTAAAACGTTTCGTCGAAAAACGATTCTAACCGGGTGTTGTGCACAAAAATATTCGGCCAAGCCTACTTAAAGTTCAAATTTTTCTACGTACGTCCTTACGTACATACTCTGGAAATACGGGGTATAACATTCTCCCCTCCTTAGAAACATTCGTCCCGAATGTTCCTTCTAAGTCTCAAAACAAACGCCGCCAAGATAGTCTTCACTACTATACTTACGAGAACAATCTGTCACACCGCCGTAAAACACCCGCAAATACTTCCATCCAAGTCCACGAGGAAACACCTCTAACAAAGACCACAAATACCTCTCTCCGGGGTCTAAAATATACTTCCTTCGCACCTTCTCTTTACAGAAGAAATGATCACATCTATGCTCGCCATACATGCTCGCTTCTTCCCTTACGTGTCGTACCCTTCTTGTACACTCGAACTCTTTATCAACTTACCACATTTCTGTTACTGCTTCAGTTTCCAAAACTCGTCACACCCTATCCGGGGTGGTACCTTCAAGACCGACCACAACTCAACTCTGCCGTCGCCGATTATCCGCACGATTTCTCCGAGCTGCCAATAACCTCTTCTGGATAAGATTCACCCTATCCACATCCTGCTGAACACGTATGAACCAACTATCGGAACCTTGCCAACGTCGAACCAATCGACCGACAATTTACACTTTCGCCCCTACAAGGCGTCACAAGGCAATATCCGAACACTGAAATGGTAGCCGTAAAACACTTCCTAACAGGAGGCAACGATCCTCACCGCTACCCCTGAAATCCAAAATCGCCCAGGGCGAACGCGTACGGAGACTCACCGAGTTCCTAACTCGCTCGTAAAACTTCGTAAAAGAAACAAATGCACTGGCTCCACTGCGCCATAAGGTGAAGGTAGGCACCCGCAGCCTTACCACCTTCTCGATGTAACATCTCGCATAACCTCTGCCGAGTAACCTGGTTCGACTAAAAGACCGGATGGGTGACCCATCGCCCGACCATCGTCGAACGCATCCACGAACTTGTACGCGGTTAATCGAACTTGGGCCTAACACCCTCGTGACCTACCACAAGCGGGACCACCACAACTGACCCCACCACCATACAGGCCGCGGGTTGACCCGCAACATGGCCCCAACCCGACCCGGCAACGCGCAAAACACTAGCTCCCCGAAGGAACAATCTCACTAATCACGTTACGAAAACCTAGCGGTCTTCTTAGCTCAACTACCCTCTTTCATTCCACACTACCCAGGGACTTATTCCACAAACATAGCTCACGTGCACTATGCACTCCGATAAGGGTTAAACACAAATGTAATCTTTTACTCAAGATTGCCTTGCCTCTAAGGTCTCCACGTATAAAGCTCTAAGGCTTACACTTTTCCTATCCCCCAATCTTTCCCGGTTACTAACCATGATCACTAATCACAATTAACACACTGCTATCAGAACATAGAACTTAAGATATACTCATCTTATCACACTAATCTCTAGAGGGTTAAAGATATGCCTGAATCTACTGCTTCACTCCCCTTTGTCGTTCTAATCAAACCTGCCCCGTAGGGCGCATAGCTAGGGAAGGTAACGAACTACCCACCGATCCTGAAGGCTGAGTCCTCCTACTTGCATCCTTCCTACTAGGACGTCCTTTCCACACATGGCCCTGTCGGCCGCAGGTAAAACAAGTATCAACTAAAAGACGACATTCCCCGGAATGACGCCTGTCACACTGTGAATACTGGGGAAAAACTAAATCCGGCTGGCTGGAACCTACGTGTAGCTGTGAACCGGAAACTCTGGAGCTCTGACCAACTCCTGCATACCCCGAACATCCTGAACCCTGTGGAGGACCTCTCTGCACTGGTGGATGTGCATAATCTAATCTGCTGGTGAGGTGACTCGACTCGAAAGTTACCAAAGGACCTTGCCGTCCTGGCCCTCTTCTGCTGTCCTTGGTTAACCCGTCGATCTCTACGTTTCTCGTCCTGCTGCGCATAAGCCCGTACACAGGCCATGCTCAAGCCTAACTGAAGAATTACTCTTGTCCAACCCTCTCCTAGATAGTCATCAAGACTCGCGGTACATTGGTAGATAATATACTCTCGGTTGCTAAATCCATAGCTAGTAACAGGGTCGTCTCTTTGCAATCTATATTCTCTGTTCCCGGTCGTGGAACTGAAGGTTCATATATCATGGTCGCAGTAGGCACTGCTGCCGCTGTGCTAAACTCTGCTGGGGCTGGTGACGTAGCATAACTCCCCGAATGAAATACCACCCCAGGTGATGATTGGGCCTGTGCCCTCGTAACCCTCTGAACTCTACTCGCGACTCCTACGCTGCCTTGCCCTCCTGGGCCCGGGTTTGCCCTACGCGGAGGCATAACGGTAAGGGAAAGAAATACGTTAGAGGGTCCAACTTACAACACCGCTCTAAGGCACGATCTCAGAGTGAGAAGAATGGAAACCAATCCTAAATATCCTATAGCCTCCTGATTATTGGTGTGGTGCACAACACGCCGATAATCAAGACTCATCGATACGTCAGACACTTTCCGAGGATTAACTGCTCTGATACCACTTTTGTCACGACCCGAACCCGGGCCCGTGACTGGTGCCTTACCCCGGGCACCCTAGTGATACAACATCAGAGAAAATCAGCGGAACATAAAACAAGACATGATAAAATATAAAATGTGAAACGGTTATCAGAGAAAAACTTGCCTTTCAGCATATATAAATCCATTTTAAAACCGACGATTACATCCCATTACAACTCGCCACAACAAGATTACTGCACCTCTAAGAATGATATGACAACAATGGCGGGATGGGGCCGCCATACCCTGAATGTAAATACCTACAACGACAGGACTATACCATCGATAAGCCTCGAGAAACGGAGCTTCCCAAACGCCGAATCGTGACCAGAGGCGAGGATCAACGATCGTGTACATTTACCGCGGCATGAACGCAATACCGCGAAGAGGTCGATAACAGTACAGTATGTGAAATCAGAAATCTCGAAATGAAATCATAGTAGTCTATATAAAGCAGGAGACATGTATGATAACCAAACTACAGTTCACAAAAAATAAGCAGTCATGTCAAGTCAGGGACTCACGCCCTCAAAGTCATCACAATAGAACCGTGCACGGTAAATGAAGGCATAGCCGACTACTAAGACCCACAGCACCAAAAATGCCATAAATCAGATCACGAGGTCTTTCTAGACCGCACTACATGATCGGCCGCCACTCGCCCGCAGTATCAATGTGCGCGTCTATCCTTGGAACTACCGCAGCTCCGCATAGGTCACACACAGACCCGCATGAGGTATTCCTCGAATCACGGTCCTGCATCGCTGAGGTATACCCGCGACGGAGGCGACTTAACCCCGTATCCGCGGGACTACCGCGCCCGCATAGTCTCAAAAGACCGCATAGTCCCATGGACCGCATAGGCATCCCCGCGATCAAAGCTAAACACCGGAATAATCAATCCGAGCATACCGCTGCTCCGCATAGTCTCACAGATCGCATAGGCCGATAGACCGTCAGACGCGGCAAGCCCTCGGTATAATAAGTCAGGGTATGTGATACAATAACAAGATAACGGGATTAACGCTTAACAACGTAAGCACAACAAGAATGACCCCCTTACACAACAATCAAAAGATACTAACACACGTAGCATCCTAACATATTTACTTATCAAATCAACAAGAAAGTATTACAAGGCTATCACAAACCAACACAATCAAGTTATTCACACATGTACTTTATGCTAACAAGTTCGGGTATCTATCCCCAAAGTACTTCATACATTAACTTTTTAAAAGATCCGTTTCTTTCACAGAAGTCACACAATACCCGTAGTATAAAATAGAGTGACTATCTTTTAAGTAAACCAAAACACTTCCCTTTGTAAAATAAAGTAACAACATTATTTTCAAAACGTTAAATTTTTCCTAATTTCAAATGTTCACGTTTCTTATTTTAGAAAGGTTTCGAGTTCATAGTCTTATTCATTTAAGAATATAATTCTCTTTTAAACAACTGAGAAAGATATGCCTTATATGTGAGTAGGTTATTCTTGTTCATAATCAATCTTATTAAGCAGCCATGATCTAGGAAATGTAATATCATTTTGTCTCATCTTAGCTTCTATGCAGATGGAGGTTTCTACTGGTTTTAATAATACTTCATTAATCAAAACATTTCCCTTTATTAACGCTGCAGTGGTTTTTCTATACTCATTCTGATTTCCAAAATCAAGAAACATTATTCCTTTTACAAACTAAGTACTCATTACTCACGAATGAGGTTTCACACAAAATTCATATTAATTTAATTAAGTCAAGTCTCTTATCTTTTAAGATCAAGTCTCTTAACTTCTAAAATCAATAAATCATTCATTTTATCTCTCTTAAGCCGTTATACCTAACTTCCCATAAAGCTATTATAACACTTAAGTTTTTAAAACCATAAAGCATTTTCTTACCTACACAAAGTCATTATAACTAACTTCCCATAAAGCCGTTATAACACTTTATGTTTTAAACCAATCAAATACATTTAACACGTACGCTCACCGCATTTACATAGTTATACACATATCATTCTAGAAAAGAAAGGAAGAGGTTAAAATACCTAGAGACCATTATCGACTAATAGAAAACGCCCAAGTAACTCAAACCGTCTACTCCTGCCAAGTAGATCACGCCATACGTAGTACTTCAACCTATAGAGGCCACAAGGCGCCTATTAACATCTAGACGCACGGTTCCATATTCTACAGAAAATTCGGCAGCACCACCCCCCCCCCCCGCAACCGCGTAAATCTCCTCCACAATCGAGGCCGGCTATCAACCCAACCGAGGGTGTATACATCTAACTGGCGTACGCTCTACCCACGCAATGCTACACAAGTCTCACTGTCTGATCCATGTAATTACAGTTCAGTTCTCTTTCTTTAATTTCAGGCTTAAGTCAAAAGACATTGCCGCAAGACTATGTTCAGTTCTATTTATAGTATACTTCAACTATATAATCCTACAACATGTAATTTCCAATTACAATAAGGGGACAAGAATATTTACCTCGATAAGCCCAAAATTATCCGAGATAAAAGTCGATCCTGAGCAAGGTTTAGCTCTAGATCGCACGCTCCAACCCGCTCCAAACAACCCTTAGAAGTTCCACGCAACTCCTACTTAACACTTCAACCAACTATGAAGGTTTTCCTTAGGGTTTCGGTTTGAGACAAAAAGGACAAAAGGTAGTATTTCCGGGCTCTACGTATAGAGGTATCTTTGGAATACTACAAGGTATACGGCTAAGGTAATTTGGGTATAGTAACAATACTATGGAGAGTATTTCTACCAAGAGGGGGGGTATTCTACGAGAACAACAAGGCAAGGGGGGGTACCCCCACGGCTTAGCCCTAAAGGAAGGGGGGGTGGGTCTCGGCCACACCACAAGGAGGGGGGGGGGGTGCTACTCTCGGCCAAGGGGGGCCTCACGAAAAGGGGAGGGGCTTTCAAGACTTGAGGGAGTGAGGAGTGGATGAAGAAAACTTATCAAAGGGAGGGGTATTTATAGGGAAACCAAGGGCCAAGATCTAGCCAAGTGTTATGCAAGTGTAGGGCCAAGATATGCCCAAGTTCCCCCCTAGTCCCTACTCCTTAAAACCCTCACAAATATCCTACCAACTCCAAGGGTTGGTTCGTCCCATGTGCCGCCCCACTTTTCCGCCAATGAGAGGGTGCCAAGTGGCGCCCTCTCGTTGGTCCAACACGTTTCGCCTCTCGGAAAAATCCGCAAAAATTAAAAATGACATAGCCGGAATTTTCCCTTCGCAAGTTGTGTAAAACGTTTCGTCGAAAAACGATTCTAACCGGGTGTTGTGCACAAAAATATTCGGCCAAGCCTACTTAAAGTTCAAATTTTTCTACGTACGTCCTTACGTACATACTCTGGAAATACGGGGTATAACATAGCGGGCCTTGATAGAGAAGGAGATTTATGTGGTTACGGGGGGGGAGGTGCTGCCGAATTTTCCGTAGAATAAGGAATCTTGTATTTAGAATATTCTACGAAGAGATCTAGAAGTTGATAGACATTTTATGGCCATTATAGGTGGAAGTACTATGAGTAGCGTATTCTACTTGAAGGGTGGAAAAGGCTAGTAGAGTGATAGTACTTTGGAGCGTTTTGCTAATTGTCGATAATCGTCGCGAGGTATGTGAACCTCTTCCTATCTTTTCTAGCATGATTGTGTGAACTATGTAGTACGGTAGACGTACGTGTGCTAAACGAATTTGATTGGTTTAAAACATAAAGTGTTATAACGACTTTATGGGAAGTTTGTTATAACAACTTTATGTAGGTAAAGAAATGGTCTGTGATTTTTAAAAGATAAGAGACTTGACTTATAAATGACTTGATGTGAAATATTAAGGACTTGGTTTGTGTTAAAAAGTTGTGAAACCGCATTTATGATAAATGGGTAATTGAGTTTTAAAAGGAATAAGTTATATTGATTTCGGAAATGAGAATAAGTATCGAACAAACCACTGCAGCGTTAATAAAGGAAAATGTATTGACAAAGAATTAATTATATTAAAACCAGTAGAAACCTCCATCTGCATAGAAGCTAAGATAAGACAAAATTGTATTACATTTCCTAGATCATGGCTGCTTTAATAAGATCACTAATAACAAGTATTGATTTTTCTTAAATTCCAAAGTAAGGAACTTGTTTTCTAAAAGAAATGAGACTTGAGGAATTTGAAGTGTTTTGGTTTAAAAGAAAGGCATGGTTTTGTCTTAAATTGATTTAAAACATAAAGTGTTATAACAGCTTTATGGGAAGTTAGTTATAACGACTTTATGAAAACAAAAGGATGGTTTTATTATTGGACTTAAAATGGTAACTGGACTTTAAAGGGAGAAATGGTTTGGTTTAAAAAGAAAGTATGAAAATTGTTTTGGTTTACTTACAAATACAGTTACTCTATTTTTGATACTACGGGTATCGTGTGACTTTGTGTGAAAGAAATGGATCTTTTAAAGAGTTAAAATACGTAGTACCTTGGGGTTAAAACCCGGATTTGTGTTCATAAAAAGAATGTCTAAAAGTATGTTGAAGTTGCCTATGCTTGTGGTGATAGCTTTTGTTGTGCAAGTGTTGTGTTTCTGTGCTACCGCGTCTCTCGTTGGAGGGCCGGCTATCTGGTTGATTGATGGACATACTGACACGATGGGTGGCCCACGGGTATGCTTCCACTATATCGATCCTTTTGGACATACTGACACGATGGGTGGCCACGGGTATGCTTCCATTAGGAGTGTTATTGATTGATTTTCTATGGACATACTGACACGATGGGTGGCCCACGAGTATGCTTCCATTATGATTGTTATCTTGTTATTTCCTTTTGGACATACTGACACGATGGGTGGCCCACGGGTATGCTTCCATTAGGAGGGTTATTCTTATTTGCTTTGGACATCGACCACGATGGGTGGCCACGAGTATGCTTCCACTATGATTGTTATCTTGTTATTTCCTTTTGGACATACTGACACGATGGGTGGCCCACGGGTATGCTTCCATTAGGAGTGTTATTCTGTTATTTGCTTTGGACATACTGACACGATGGGTGGCCCACGAGTATGCTTCTATTATGATTGTTATCTTGTTATTTCCTTTGGACATACTGACACGATGGGTGGCCCACGGGTATGCTTCCATTAGGATGGTTCCATGGCCATGCTTATACCGAGGTAAGATGCCGGGGCATGCGGCCGTTGTGCGGGTTAAATTCCCGGGTTATATTTGAGTGATGACTTTACGGGCGTGAGTCACGACTTGACATATTCGCTAATATATATTGTGAAATGTAGTTTGGTTATCATACATGTCTCCTGTTTTATATAGACTATTATGATTTCATTTACAGTATTTTCAGTTTCACATACTTTGATACCTGTTGTACTGACCTCCTTCGGGGGGCTGCGTTCATGCCGCAGGTAGAGGTACACCGGTTGTTGGTCCTCGCTCATAGGATCACAGTTCAGCATTTTGGGAAGCTCCGTTTCTCCGGAGGCTTATCTTTTGGTATGATTCCCTGAGTTTGTAGGTTCTTGTACATTCGGGGGTATGGCGGGCCTGTCCGCCATAGTTGTTATAAAATTCGTAAGTGCAGAATCTTGTTGTGGGCAGGGTTTGTAAGGGATTTAACTGTTCAATTTTGATTTATATATACAGGAAGGTAACCGTTTTGGTTAGCCTATTGCTTATTTTATGTCTTGTTCATGTTTAAGTTTTTATTTCCGCTGATTTTCTCTGATGTTGTATCACTAGGGTGCCCGGGGTAAGGCACCAGTCGCGGGCCCGAGGTCTGGTCGTGACAGTGCACTCCAGGGATACAAGTAGACATGTAGATAAATCCCCATTCATGCAAGGCCACCAACTAAAGATCAAACTTTCAGATAAAATAAAATTGTGGAAGTGCATTACACAAGTATGGGATTTACTTCATTTTAATCATCCTAGGCACTCAGATGCCTTAGTTAATCTCTGGGTGAGAAAGTTGAGACACAAGAGTAGACAAGAGTAATCATTTTTGGATCAAATAGTATGCATATAGCAAGTGGGGTTAACCTATCACAGGAGTAGACATTTATGTCATACAGACACAATTCTTATTCAATACATTGATGTGGTAACAAATAGCTCAACATGACTTTGAATTAGAGGAAACAATCATGTCACAAATGCATAATATTATTTACTAAGTATGGGATTCAAAGTATACAAACAATGGATAATGCAGGGACTGTTAGCTACTGTGCTCCCTAATCCTATGGTCAATATCATGGCATGAATTTTATGCAGACTGGACCTGATCCAAATAGGCAGGGGAATATTCATACAAGATTTACGGATGCCCTGCATACATTTCCTCATGCTAACATTTTAAACTAGTGTACCTAACTAAGCAAGTTTCAATTTATCATTTCAGACACCATTTAGTCAATCCAAACAATCACATATACTTGCAACCCTCTGAAGTTAACAATATCTAGGCATGAAGTTAACTGACACTGGCGTTGTACGAGTCTGAAACTAACACACCACACATGTCAGTTTATATTACCACAATATTTTATATCAACTTAAATCAGTTTTATCTAATTAAACAAGCTCCCAAATTATCATATTAACATTATTTCAAGAATAAACAGTCTGTACCAATTAATACAGATTCTTTTATCCACTTCTGGTTGTGCAAGATCATCTATGGACTTGATCATGTAGAGCTTGACATATTAAAAGGTAAACAACTTGGCATGCCATTTCAGTTCACACATACACTTTATCTTTCAATAAATTCAATCCTATAATACTAGATAAGATTAACTCTGGACCTCAAACTAGTATACAGGGGTATAACAAGATCAACAAGCAACTAGTAAACATTTGAAAACCAATACTCTTACCATATCGTACTCTTAATATCAAAGAGAGAAAATACCAATAAATAGTCACAACTATTATCCCTCACATCACTTTTAAGTCATATACAAATAGATTTATATCTTCATAACATTTAACAGTACAATAACCTTATCATTCCCTATACATAGTCCATTATTTCTTGACCAGTCCAACATATAGCAATGTGGCAGATACCAAATTCCATGAATCAACAGAGCAAGCTTACGATAGTTTTAATAAGAAACATTTAGATAATATTCATAACCCACAATCATCACATAGTTCTCATCATAAATAACATCATATTACCTCAACATATCAATCTACATAACTCATTCCCTTCTACTTTTAAATTATCGAATCAGACGATATAAGACAAGTTTTGTTAAATATGACAACTAATCTTGCTCTTAATCAGTGGCGCTTGTTTTAGGTAGATAATATGACTAAACAACTTACAGGTAGCCAAACGAGTTTCCAAAACAGTACATTGGTCATCACATTAAATTAATAACCCATCCATGCTAAAACCAACTTCAATCAAACATGTCAATCCATTAAATCAAATCTAGACACTTTATAGATAATTAATATCTTTAAATTAGCAATATTAAGTATTAAATTAACTAAGTAGCCTATACACGACTAGACAAATCTGAAATCAACCTGTTTTGTTCTATTTCAACTGTACAGATTATTCTAAATCAGCATTGAACATTTATCAGTTATCTAAAAACAGGACCTAAACAAACTGAAATATACCTTATAAGTATAAAGTGTTGACCAGACACATAAATCTACAAATTCATTCTTTCACTTTAACATAGGCAAAACCATCAAAGGATCCCTCTCATAGCATAGATATAATTCAGTCAAGTAAACCAACACTTAAGTCTAGACATGTATATCCTTGACCAATCTCATACACTACATACTTTAACCAAGCTCAAGCGTCAAATATCATATTCAAGAAGGCCTTTTATATCTAAGGTCTCAACGGTTACTTAATATTCTAAGATTCTCAAATATTTCGCTTCTCAATCTTACATTATCTTTCCAAATTATTAACACATGATTCTTTAAGTGTTCATCACAATCTCAGACAGTTCATCATCTCCTAATTATTCCAAATTAGCACATATATTATGCCTTGATGTGGATTCATTAGATTGTTACATACCTTCCAAACAATTATTAAGGCTTAAACAACTCATGATAACCCATAATTATTTCAGACAACACACACATAGCCCTAATAAATATGTTCGTATAGATGCACATCATCATCACCAACTATACAACAATCTTACCAACCTATGTACAAAGTCCATATATTCCCTTCTGGGCCGCTGTCGCTTTCTTTGAAGGCATAGCTGAAAAGGCAATAATTCTTTAGCGAGGGATTACCCTAATAACATAGCTCTATCACACGATCTACAAGATGAAAGAATAGATGACATCCTAAATATCTGGCAGTCTCCTACGTATAAGTATGGTACACAACATATCCATACACAATACTCTACTAGACACGGTCTGTAGACATTCCGAGGACAAACTGCTCTGATACCACTCTGTGTCACGACCCGACCCGACGGGCCACGACTGGTGCCCTAGCTGGGCACCCTTATACTGACCTGTCACATATAATCAGACTAATACTAAGGGCAATATAGAAAATTGTGTCATTATACTGCAATTGAATCTGTCTCCTGAGGAGTCACATCTAATCAATCATGACAAAATAGGCAAGCCGATAAGGCTGCCTCTATACACGGTAATATCCAAAATGAGCAACAACAGTCTGGCTGACCAAAACACGTCTACAAACCACACATATCCAACCCACACATATCCATAGACCTCTAAGAGTATGATAATGAAATATGACGGGACAGGGCCCCACCGTACCCCTAAATATGCATAAGTCTATATCCAAGGATCTGTACCAAGTAACTAGGCTCCGGAACAATAGAGCTCTACGAATTGCTGAGTAGAAATCCTAAGATGGAGGATCACCAAACTGAGCACCTGTACCTGCGGGCATGAACGCAGCCCCCCGAGAAAAGGGGGTCAGTACGAAAAAATGTACCGAGTATGTAAAACATGAAGTACTATAAATAAGATCATAACTGGCCAAAAAATGACAGGAGACAAGTATAATAATCAAAATACCAATGCAATTGTGCCTTATGAAATGGGAGTCATACATGTCCATATAATATATCATATCCGTGGATACCTGTCCATATATACCGTACCCGGCCCATTCTGGGACTCGGTGAATAAAGTCATATCAGTGGATTTCTGTCCATATGTATATATGTGGATACCTGTCCACTGCGCACATACCGTACCCGGCTCATCGTGGGACTCGGTGAAATAATCATATCCGTGGATGTCTGTCCACATATATATCGTACCCGGCCCATTCTGGGACTCGGTAAAATCATCATATATATACATACCGTACCCGGCCCTCCAGCGAGAGACTCGGTGAAATGATATAATCTCATCAAGCACGAATAAAATATCATGAGTAACCATATGCAAATTGAATCATCATTTGACTCTCAATAGAATAAATAAAATGAACTATCACTGGAAATTAAAGGCACTATCATATCATGTATCACTATGAATTAAGATTCATTGGAACTATGTACATCCGCCGTACATTCATTTAGGTAAATCATGCCAAAAGAAAGAAGGGATAGTTTCACATATCTTATTGTCGAACTAACCAACTCAATAATTAGAATATGTCTCAATTAGCACTTCAACCTATAATAATAATATCATGTCCGTCAATTCTATGATTACTAGTGTAAGTTATATACCAAATGATGAGTCTCTTTTCATATAAAAGTTTGGGCAGCACCTCCCCTATTTATACACACATCCACAACTTACAAACAAGGTCAACAATACAAATAACAAGACACAACTCAAGGATATAGCAAAACAGTCCCATATAACTGATATACACTACCATTATACATTCTTTCTCCTTATATTCATGAAATACAACCAAAACTGCAGCCAAGGTGATTAATACAACTATTTCTCATGTTAATCCAGCCCCTTAATCATATTAAAACAGTCACCAAAATCGGTTCATGCTCCAACAACAACAAGAGTTCAAGTCTTATAGTTTGTAACATAACACTTTTCTACACCTTAATTCCTTTAGGACATATATCCGCAATTTCAACAATGTACATGTATCTTTATAACTAAATTTCCAGCATTCTAACATAACAAAACAATCCCTAAACACGATACAACAATGACCACAATTTCATGGATGTCTCGGCCACAAACAACATCTCATAGCTCTTCTCATAATTCCTTAAAATCCAATTTATACTTCAACACTTTCATATATACAATTATAACTTTAAATATCAAGATTTTCTTTAATTTTAACATGCAACCAATGACAATGATAATAACAACAACAATTCAACCCAATGTATACAAAACAACCCCGAATTGGTAAAGACACTCCAATCGGCTCAACTACAACACCAATACAATCACATGCATTTTCTTTCTACCAATTTCTCTTAACACAACTTCATCTCTTAACTACAGCATCCTGTAACTTCCAATTACTCTAATAAGAAGAAGAAATCTTACCTTCAATTTGCTAAAGCAGTCTCTATTAATCTCGGCACCCACTGCTCCATTTTTACCATTTCTTCAACTTTTAATGACATGCATGCATTCTTTACAAGCTTGGAACCATCTTACTTACATGTTTTTCTTCCAAAATCGTTCATCTCCAAACTAAAGTGTTTGGGGCAGATTCGGTCCAGTTTACCGAAACAGTAGCGGTGGTGAGTTGTTTACCATGACTTAGAACTTAGTAGAGAAGTTTAATCTTGGAAGAGGGAGGTGTTTTAGTCTTCAACTTGGCTATAACAATGGAGGGAAAATCGGCTGGAGAGAAGGAGAGAGGGATATGGAAAGATGGAGCGAGTTTGAACTAAAGTGAATTGCAATGAATGGACATGGGTATATGCAAAATCTGAAAATTGGTAATGCATGCTGCCCATGTGGCATGGCACAAGTCCCCCAACATTTTGCCCACTTATTTTTATACTCTCCACTAAAATTAATCCACAATTAATTAATCCCACAATTAATTAATCCTCCAATACCACTTCATTTAAAAATCTGAAAATTTTGAAATGTCCTAATTCTTGATGACAACATTTATAATACAACACTAGTCCATAACCCCATTGGAAAAATACAACTACTAGTATTAATTATCAACGTCACATTTGTTATATCCAAAATTATTCCGTATTAGCATATGTAATTATACTTTTATTCCAACACTCGAATCTTATTTTCTTAATTACGTTCTCAATTTATTTCCCTTATATTACGAGGTGTAACATCCTTCCCCCCTTAGATACATTCGTCCTCGAATGTTCATAATAAGTCTTATGCTATAAGAATTTTGGCCTAGTCTCCTTTATAACTACACTTACCAACCTATTCAGCAAACCATAGATGTCTCACAGGGCCACAATATATCACATATATTATTTACCAATCAACAAAGTCAAGTAAGAAATTTCACTAACTTGAACTAATTCTAGGCAACTAATGTAACCTCATACTTACAGTACCTAAGCTTTGTAATATTGCAGTACTAGGTAGTCTTCTACAATGCTATTGTCACACTAATTCATCTGAATAGGAAATAGATTCTCATAGATTAATTCAGATTATTATCTAGAACTGAAAGCACACATCAATCTATGTTTACTTAATAGACTTAAGTTCAGGCCAATTACATGTACAATTCTACATATAAAATACACACATAGTGACCCCTTTTAAATTATAATATTCAGTAATCTTGTGTGAAGCTGTCATTATTTAGTCAACTGCTTAAACATGAAGTTAATAGGTTAATGTATTCATACCTAGGTCTGTAGTACATCTTATACATTCTTCAGTTTCAAAGAGTAGGCAAGGAAAATGAAGAGTTCTGACATCTAGTTTAGTGTTACACCCCGTAGTTTCAGAGTATGTATATGAGGACGTACGTACGAGAATACGACACAAAAATTGGAAAGGAAGAAAGATGTGATTTTTCGACGGAAAAGTTTCCGGATTTTGTGAAGGAAAAAGGTTCGTTAATGGGAATTGGATTCCCAGATTTGGTATTTGGACTTTTTAGAATATTTGAGTATTATGAAATTTTATTTCCGAAATTGGTCACGTGGGGCCCACGGGAAAATTTACGGTTTTGTGGGGCCCACTTTATTTTCGGATTTTTGGCATTACGGATATTTTCGGAAGATGAAATATTTTGGGCAGTAGGGGCGACACGTGTCACCGTGTGGCCATGTTGTTGACACGTGAGAAGAAGAAGCAAGTGGACATTTTTAGGTGGACAAGTGGCCCATTTTTGTGGTGGCCACTTGTCCCATTTTTGTCGTGAACAAATGGTTGGCCAACTACCCACACACATGTACCCCATCCTCACCTTACATTTTCCTTAATCCTAGCCATTGATTTATCTATAAATACCCCTTTATTCTAGACATAATTTCATCCACACTTAGAGATTTCAAAGTCTTGAAAACTCCCTCCCTTTCCTCTTGTGTGCTCTCGACCATGGGCTGATTTTGTGAGCAAAACTTGTCCAAAAAATTCTTAAAGTTTTAAGTGTTCTTCCTTAGGGTGTTAGGAAGATTGTGTACCAAGAGTTGGAAAAGATTTCACACCCCTAGCCTAAATACACCCCTTGGCCGAAAGTTGGTAGTGTTGTAGCCTAAGTGTTCTTCACTTTTTGGAGTTGGATCTTGAAGAGGAGTTGGTTAGAAACTTCTAAGGGTTGCTTGGAGCGGGTTGGAACGTAAGGAATTGGAGCTAAACGTTGCTCAGGATCGACTTATAAACTTGGATAATTTTGGGCTTATCGAGGTAATGATCTTTGTCCCCCTATTGTAATTGGATATTACATGTTGTAGTAATGTATAGTTGAGTATACTATATGTAGAATGAATATGGATAAGAATTGAACTGTATTTACATAGGATTTGTATTCTGATAGACTTGTAGTATTATTGTGGAGCAGAATTGTACACGTCCGGTTAGACGTGTAACCCCCCTGAGATTGTTGGTTTGGTAGCAGGCCTCGTTAGAGGAGGAGATTTATGTGGTTGTCGGGGGGGTGGTGCTGCCGAATTTTCCGTAGAATAAGGAATCTTGTATCTAGAATTATTCTACGAAGAGATCTAGAGGTTGATAGACGTTTTGTGGCCTTTTTAGGTTGAAGTGCTACGAGTAGCGTATTCTACTTGAAGGGTGGAAAAGGCGAGCAAGGTTAGAGTACTTTGGAGCGTTTTGCTAATTGTCGATAATCGTCGCGAGGTATGTGAACCTCTTCCTATCCTTTCTAGCATGATATTTGTGAAATATATTTAGTGCGGTAGACGCACGTGTGTTTAAAGGAAGTTGATTTTCCTTTTGTGTCCTTGACTTGATTCCAAAGTTAAGTGACTTGTTATGAAATATTAAGGACTTGGTTTGTGTTAAACAGTTGTGAAACCGCTTTTATGAGAAATGGGTACTTGGGTTTTAAAAGGAATAATATTATATTGATTTCGAAATGAGAATAAGTATCGAACAAACCACTGCAGCGTTAATAAAGGAAAATGTATTGACTAATTAATTACTATTAAAAGCAGAGAAACCTCCATCTGCATAAGCTAAGATAAGACAAAATTGTATTACATTTCCTAGATCATGGTCGCTTTGATAAGAATCATTATAAACAAGCATTAATTTTCTTAAATTTCCAAAGTATGGAACTTGATATCTAAAAGAAAAGAGACTTGAGGAATCAAGAGTTTTGGTTTAAAAGAAAGACATGGTTTTGTCTTAAATTGGTTTAAAACATAAAGTGTTATAACAGCTTTATGGGAAGTTAGTTATAACGACTTTATGAAAACAAAAGAATGGTTTTATCATTAGTTTTAAAATGGTAACTTGACTTTAAAAGGAGAAGTGTTTTGGTCTAAAAAGAAGGCATAGTATTGTCTTAATTTGGTTTAAAAAGGAAAGTATGGAAGTTGTTTTGGTTTACTTAAAATGTTAGTCACTCTATTTTGATAATACGGAATCGGGTGACCTTTGTAAAAGAAATGAATCTTTTAAAAAGAATTTAACGTACGTAGTACTTTGGGGTTAAAACCTGGACTTTGGCATAAAATGAAAGTACCTTGAGTTGTGTGTAACTTGCCTATGTTTGCGTGTGATAGCCTTGTCGTGCTAGTATTGTATTTCTATACCACCGCGTCTCTCGATGGAGGGCCAACTGATTTGTTATGATCTTACTTGGACGTACCGGCAGTGACGGAGCATTCCACGGGTACACTTCTGTGATTATTATTCCATGGACTAGCTCTCCATGAGGTTTTACTGATTCGGCAGTATCCGTAGTTGGCTCGACTTGCCAGGTCGTGGCTGATTTGGCTTGGTATCCGTAGTTAGCCTTCGTACTTGCCCGTTCGGTTTGTGTGAAGTCTCGTGATTCCGCCGTATCCGGTAGTTAGTCTTAGATTTGCCGACCCAGCACGTGCGCAGTGGTATCCGTAGTTGGCTTTCGTACTTGCCAGGTCACCGTGGTATGGTTATATAGATTTGTTGGTAAGGCTTTGGTATCTCGTAGTTTGCTTTCGTACTTGCCCGCCGATTGATGATGCGGCTTTGGTATCCGTAGTTAGCCTTCGTACTTGCCCCGTACGGTTTTTAGGACACAGGTGTGACCTGGTGTTCATGTGTACTCCTTGGTGTAGTTATCGTAGACTGCCGGCAGTGAGGAAGGTGTTCCACGGGCATGATTGATGTTGCGGGCATGAGACCCATAGTTATATTTGAGTGATGACTTTGAGGGCGTGAGTCCCTGACTTGACGTATCGCCATATTATGTAATCGTAGTTTGGTTATCATATATGTCTCTGCTTTATATAGACTACTATGATTTCATTTACTGATATTTTGTTTCATACTTGGTACTGTTATCGACCTCCTTGGGCCGCGTTCATGCCGCAGTAAGTACACGGTTGTTGATCCTCGCCAAAGGATCACGTTCAGATTAGGAAGCTCCGCTTCTCCGAGGCTTATCTTTTGGTATGTTTCCACTGAGTTGTAGGTTCTTGTACATTCGGGGTATGGCGGGCCCTGTCCGTCATAGTTGTTGTTACACTCTTAGGTGCGTAATCTTGTTGTGGCGGGGTTGTAAGGATGTAACTGTTCAAATTCTGTATATATATGCAAAAGGCAACCGTTTTGGTTGCTTTGTTTTCTTTTATCTTGTTTCATATCTGTATGTTTTATTTCCGCTGGTTTTTCTCTGATGTTGTATCACTAGGGTGCCCGGGGTAAGGCACCAGTCGCGGGCCCATGGTCGGGTCGTGACAAAAGTGGTATCAGAGCAGTTAGTCCTCGGAAAGTGTCTACAGACCGTGTCTAGTAGAGTCTTGATTATCGGTGTGTTGTGCACCACATCTATAATCGGGAGTCGCAGGATATTTAGGATTCGCTTCCATTCTTCTCACTCAGATCGTGCCTTAGAGCCGTGTTATAAGTTGGACTCCTCCGACGTATTCTTTTCACCCGTTATGCCTCTACGCAAGGCAACCGAGCCCGGGAGGCAAGGCGAAGGAGGCTGCGAGTAGAGCACGTAGGGTTACGAGCACGCAGGCGATCATTATCCGAGACAGTGCTTCATTTGGGGAGTTCTGCGACGCCGCTAGCCCAGAGAGTTTATAGCGTGCGGTAGCTCACGAGACCACGATATCTGAGCCTCCAGTCCCACGGCCCGGAGCGGAGGATATGAGTTACAAGGAGATGGCGATTACTAGCCGTTTGTGGCTGGGAATGAGGACGAGAGTCGGAGGTTCGGTAGTACCAATAGTTCACCCTAGATCCGATAGTTGAGATTTGGACTTCGAGTTGCGGTCCACCCGAGTTCCATGGATTGTGAGCGAGGAAGATCTCGTGAGTTTATTCGACAATTGCAGCGGATCATGAAAGTGATCAAGACCTTAGAGGCATTTCTACACGCCTCGCGGATGAGGAGAGAATGTCCTAGTAGGAGGATACAGTGGGATGACTAAGCCTACCAAGTCGATTCTGCAGATTGATGGGTCGGAGAGGAAGGGGTGTTAGCTGCAGGAGGCCACCCCACCCGGTATGGCCGTTGTAGTAGGTGTTCTTATGGGAGTGTCATACTACTTAGATAGCTTGTTAGCTTGCGGCGGCAGGCCATTTACGAGATATTGTCCAACCGGAGGTGGCGCGGATGTTACGACTCAGCCCGGGATCGATGGCTGGTTCATCACCTTCTCGTAGTTATGCGCCCGTGAGAGCGGGGATTTGCTTAGAGCGACAAAGGAAAGTGAGGCGTGAGTTACAGATATCTTCACCGCAGAGACTTGTTTGAGTCGTTATGGTAGTTACGTGTGAGTGCTATGTTCGGTTAGCATGGTGTAAGTTGTGATTAGAAAACATGGGTAGTTGAAAAGGGTAAGTCCGGGACGAAAATGGTGAGCCTTAAAATTTGTAACAGTTGGAGACCTTAGATGCAAGGCCATCTTGAGTAAAGGATTGTACGTTTGATCGTTGTCAGGGTACATTGTATACGTGGAGTTTAGTCAGGTGATAAGTCCATGAGTGGTGTAAAAGGGAAGTGGATTGTGAGCTTAGAAGACCACTAGGTTCTCATGACTTGAATAGTGAGATTGTTCCGGACTAGGAACGAGAGTTTAGTACGAAGTGGGTCGGGTTGAGGCCATATTGCGAGTCAACCCGCAGCCCGGAATGTGGTGGGGTCAGTTTGAGGTGGTCCCGCTAGATGATAGGGTCACGAGGGTGTTAGGCCCAAGTTTAGGTAACCATCGTACGAGTTTGTGGATGCGTTCGACCAGTAGTAGGGCCGATGGGGTCAGCCCATCTTGCCTTTTAGTCAGGACTATTTACTCGGCGGAGGGTTATGCGAGATGTTGTATATCAGGAAGGTTGTAAGGCTGCACGGGGTTCCTACTTTATTTTATGGCAGGCAGTGGAGCCCAGTTTATGGCTATTTCTTTTTCGGGAGGTTTTACCAGGCGGGGTTAGGAACTCAGGTGAGTCTCAGTATTGCATTCACCCTCGGGCCGACGGAGAAACAGCGCGTTTTATCCAGACATTTGAGGATAGGTTACGGGCCGGTGTTTTGATTTCAGGGGTAGCTGTGAGGATTATTTGCCTCTTGTTGGGTGAGTATTATACTAGCTACCATTTCAGTATTCGGATGGTGCCTTATGAAGCCTTGTATGGACGGAAGTGTAGGTTGCCGGTCGATTGGTTCGATGTTGGCAAGGTTCAGATAGTTGGTCCTACTTATTTCAAGGACGTGGATGTGAAGCTTATCCGAAGAAGTTATTAGCAACTCAGAGTCAACAGAGTCGTGTGGATAATCGGCGTCGACACTTGGAGTTCAGGTTGACGGTGGGTCTTCTTGAAGGAACCACCCCGGAAGGGTGTGACGAGATTTGGAAAGTAGGGGAAACTTAGCCGAGGTACTTTGGGCATTTTCAGATCATTTGTAGAATACGCCAGGTTGCCTATAAGTTAGCACTGCCGTCCGACTTAGGAGGCAGTACGTCCGGTATTCCATGTTGCTATGTTTCGGAAGAGTATCGGAGATCCCTCCAGAGTGTTCCCAGTTAATGATGACTAAGTTAGAGATAGTAACCCCGAGATTTTGGAAACTGAAGCAATGACAGAAATGTGGTAAGTATATTAGGAAGAGTTCGAGTGTACGGAAAGGGTACGACGAGTAAGGGAAGAAGCGAGCATGTGTTATGAGAATAGAAGTGATCATTTCGTGTGTGAAGAAAGTATCCTTTGGACCATAGGTGGAGCTAATGGTATTGTTATACGATTTGAGGTGATTCTTTGTTGGCTTGGATGTGAGTTTTTGCGCGTATGTGGTATTATGGCCATGTGTGGCATAATTGGTTCCGTAAGTATAGTAGTGGAGACTATACCGACGCATGTGTGTTTTGGAGACTTAGAAGGAACATTCGGGACGAATGTTTCTAAGGGGGGAAGAATGTTACACCCCGTAGTTCCAGAGTATGTATATGAGGACGTACGTACGAGAATACGACACAAAAATTGGAAAGGAAGAAAGATGTGATTTTTCATGGAAAAGTTTCGGATTTTGTGAAGGAAAAAGGTTCGTTAATGGAATTGGATTCCCAGTTTGGTATTTGGACTTTTTAGAATATTTGAGTATTATGAAATTTTATTTCGAAATTGGTCACGTGGGGCCCAGGAAAATTCTGATTTTGTAGGCCCACTTTATTTTTGGATTTTGGCATTACGGATATTTTCTAAGATGAAATATTTTTGGGCAGTAGGGCGACACGTGTCACCCCGTGTGGCCATGTTGGCGAATGGAGAAGTGCAGTGGGCGTTTTTAGGTGGACAAGTGGCATTTTGTGGTGGCCACTTGTCCCATTTTTGTGGTGAACAAATGGTTGGCCAACTACCCACACACATGTACCCCATCCTCACCTTACATTTGCCTTAATCCTAGCCATTGATTTATCTATAAATACCCCCTTTATGCTAGACATAATTTCATCCACACTTAGAGATTTCAAAGTCTTGAAAACTCCCTCCCTTTCCTCTTGTGTGCTCTCGGCCATGGGCTGATTTTGTGAGAAAAACTTGTCCAAAAAATTCTTAAAGTTTTAAGTGTTCTTCCTTAGGGTGTTAGGAATATTGTGTACCAAGAGTTGGAAAAGATTTCACACCCCTAGCCTAAATACACCCCCTTGGCCGAAAGTTGGTAGTGTTGTAGCCTAAGTGTTCTTCACTTTTTGGAGTTGGATCTTGAAGAGGAGTTGGTTAGAAACTTCTAAGAGTTGCTTGGAGCGGGTTGGAACGTAAGGAATTGGAGCTAAACGTTGCTCAGGATCGACTTATAAACTTGGATAATTTTGGCCTTATCGAGGTAATGATCTTTGTCCCCCAATTGTAATTGGATATTACATGTTGTAGTAATGTATATTTGAGTATACTATATGTAGAATGAATATGGATAAGAATTGAATCAGTATTTACATAGAATTTGTATTCTGATGAGACTTGTAGTCCTATTGTGGAGTAGACTTGTACACGTCTGGGTAGACGTGGAACCCCCCCGGGGATTGTTGGTTTGGTAGCAGGCCTCGTTAGAGGAGGAGATTTATGTGGTTGCGGGGGGGGGTGCTGCCGATTTTTCCGTAGAATAAGGAATCTTGTATCTAGAATTATTCTACGAAGAGATCTAGAGGTTGTGTTACACCCCGTAAGTCCAGGACATGTAAAAGAGAATGTGCTTAAGGAAACAAGACTAGGAAATTAGTACGAAAGGAGGAATTATTTTTCCGACGGAAAATCTTCCGAACGCCGGAAAGGAAAAATGTTCGTTGTTGAGAATTGGATTCTCAAAATGCATTATTGAAGAGTATGGAACTCTTAACTTTTTGGAAATTTATTTTGACGGATTTGGTCATGTGGGGCCCTTTAGGAATTTTACGTTTTGTGGGGCCCGAGGTTCTAATTTTATGGACGAATGAGAGGGCAACACGTGGTACCCCCACATGTGGTCTTGGACGAAATTTAGAGAGGGTAAAATGGTCATTAACCACCTTGGAAGATTAGTCTTGCTAGCATGACATTGTTGAACTGTCGAGCAGCCCGTGGGCTTGATCTAGTGAAAACCATCTAAGCCTCACATTTGTTATAATCTTGGCCATCCATAGTGTTATAAGTACTAAGCTAGTGCAAGACAAGCTCATTTTACACTTAGAAAATATCACAACAATTCTTGTTCTTCAATAGACCTCTCGGCTTTGTCCCATTTCCAACAAGAAAATTTTGTAGTTTTGATCCATTAGCCACAAGACTTTAACCCAATGTCCCTTAGGGTATTATAAGGATATCTCAATAGAAATATTTCGGAAAAACGACGTTTTCGTATTAGTCGCAAGGCGGAAACTAAAGGAGTTCTTCAACTTTGAAGTTGGAACTTGAAGATGGGTTCTTCATAGGCCTCTAAGGAGTGCTTGGAGCGGATTGGAACCTAAGGAAAGGAGCTAAGAATTGCTAAGGCGCGACTTTGAATCTTGGAAATTTTAAGGGCTTGGAAAGGTATAAATTTTGTCGTTTTAGCAATTAAGTTTACTTATTTATTGTAGCTATGGATATTAGAAAGCATGAGTTATATATTATGTAGTTGGATTGGTGTATTGGCTATTGGAACCCAAATCCGAAAACTAGCATGTTAGCCCTAAGATTTCAATTCAAGTCGATTATTAGTAAAGTCGTCGCATGTTGTAAAAAGGAAGGAAATTGTAGTTGTTGAAGTGGTTTATAACTATATAACATGTTAGACCTTAGAACTTGGAATTGGAAAAGGATTGGAAAGGACTTAGTGTTATTATTTATGTTGTAGAATGGCTAGATTATGGGGCTATTTCGTATGAATTGTGGGGCGAAATTTTACGTATTGTAGGCGTGTAATCCCTTTGTTTGGTTGTTGTTTGGAGCCTTAAATGTGGCGTGTTGGTTATTGTATTCGACCTTGAAAAGGTGGCAAAGTGAGTAGAAACAAAGGAGGTCTTGCCCGATTTTCCGTAGTAGAATTAGCCAAGTATACTTAGTATTATTCTACGTTAGAGACTAGAAGTTGATAGTCTTGTTGTGACCATTATAGGTTGACACTTCTACGTACGGCGTATTCGGCTTAGCTTGTGGATTTAGCCGAAAAGGTATGTGAACTATCTCCTCTTCTAGCATGATTCCTTAAGATAAAGAAAGTAAGTTCTACTCAAATGATTCATTCCTTGGTTGTACTTGGATTGCCTAATATAGAATTTGTTCATGAACTTCCTTGATTGTACTTTGATGTGTAAATTGTAAGTTGTATAATCCATTGCCTTAGTGAAGTTGGATTCTTAAAAGTGAAAGTATTTTACTTAAAGTACATGTAGTCTTGAAAAGGAAGTGGTTTCAAACCTTTTGGCTAGTGCCTTAGTTCCAAAACCTAAAGGTCATTATAATGACTTTAGGGGAGTCAAAGAAGTGATTTACTTAATTGTTTTAAGAGAGGAGAAATGACATGATTTAAGAGAAGTAACTTGTTTTAAAGGTGTGAGTTACTTGAGGTTTAAAAGTAGAAGAAACTTGTTTTCTAAATATTAAGAGACTTGAAGTATTTTGAAAGTTAAGAACTTGATTTGTAAGTATGTGATACTTGGTTTTAAAAGTATAAGTCTCTTGGTTATAAAAGGAATGAAATTGTCTAAAAAACCATAAAGGGTTATAACACTTTATGGGAAGTTGGTTATAACGGCTTTATGGAAGGTTTAGAAAGTTGTCTATTTTGATTAATGGGCATAAGTTGCCTTGATTGTGAAAATTTGAAGTTACTTGATTTCAAGCTTTGAAATGAGTTTTCTAAGAGTGTAGTAACTTACTTTGAAAAATAGACACACCTTGATACTACGGGTGTTAGTATCTTGGGATGTTACATAAAAAAGAGTCTTTTGAAAAGAATGTGCGTACGTAGTACTTTGGCTTGTTAAATGAGAATTATTCTATTTGTGCCTTGATAAGTACTTTGGCTTGGTTAATTGAGAATTATTCGAGTGTGCCTTGATAAGTACTTTGGCTTGATTAATTGAGAATTATTCTAAGTGTGCCTTGATAAGTACTTTGGCTTGATTAATTGAGAATTATTCTAAGTGTGCCTTGCTAAGTACTTTGGCTTGTTTAATTAAGAATAGCCTATATGTCTTTGGTGATAGCCTTTGAGTGCAAGTATTATGTTTTATTACGTTGTCGCGACTCTCGGTTGGAGTCGGCGGTCTTGTTGTAAGTACTTGGGCGTCTGAAGCGGTGATGTGGGATTCCACGTATGCTTAGCTATTTGTAGTACTTTGGTTAAATTCGGATTTTTATAAAAGACACAGTAGTGCTTAGGTGTTGTTTGTGGTAGGTCGAGATAGGGTAAGAGTATAAGTGAGGGTAAACCCCAAGACGCTATACCACCTTCTCCGGGGTAAGAGTATAAATGAGGGTAAACCCCAGACATTATACCCCGCTTGTTTTGTTTGATGGCCTGGTCGAGATAGGGTAAGAGTATAAGTGAGGTAAACCCCCAGACGCTATACCACCTTCTCGAGTAAGAGTATAAATGAGAGTAAACCCCAAGACATTATACCCTCGCTTTACCACCGCTCGTCTTCTACTTGCGATCTGCTTTAGGACACGGGTGGGACTTCGTGTTCATGTATGCCTATTGGTGTTATATTATATCATGGATCGCCGGCGGTGAGGAAGGATTCCACGGGCATGATTGATATTATGGCGTAGACCCATGGTTATACTTTAGAAATGACTTGAGCGCACGTCACGACTTGATATGATCGCTTATGTATTATGTGCATAGGTTGGCTATCATACATGTCTCCGCTTTGTTTAGGATTATGATTTCATTCACTACTTCATCGTTCACATACTTGGTACATTCTTCTTGACCTCCTTGAAGCTGCGTTCATCTGCCGCAGTTTAGGTCTGTTGTTTGGTGATCGGCAGTGTAGGACCTGCTCGAGTTTTGGATAGCTCCTTCATTCGAGTTTTATCTTTTGGTATAAGTTCTTTCAAGATGTGCTTTTTACGATTATAGATGCAATGGGGCCTTGTCCGTCATAGTTGATAAAACTCTAAGAGGTATGTATTCATATGTGGGATTGGACTCGTATGCGATGTAGTGTCTTTTGAGTATGTATATTATGGCAGCCTTGTCGGTTTTGCCCTTGCACGTATGTTGGTTAAAAAAAAAGGTGTTATTTAATTTCCGCAGTTTACTTAGTTGTTAAGGTAGAAGGGTGCCCAGGTAGGGCACCAGTCACGGGCCCGGGGTTCGGGGCGTGACAGATTGATAGACGTTTTGTGGCCTTTTTAGGTTGAAGTGCTACGAGTAGCGTATTCTACTTGAAGGGTGGAAAAGGCGAGCACGGTTAGAGTACTTTGGAGCATTTTGCTAATTGTCGATAATCGTCGCGAGGTATGTGAACCTCTTACTATCCTTTCTAGCATGATATTTGTGAAATATATTTAGTGCGGTAGACGCACGTGTGTTTAAAGGAAGTTGATTTTCCTTTTGTGTCCTTGACTTGATTCCAAAGTTAAGTGACTTGTTATGAAATATTAAGGATTTGGTTTGTGTTAAACAGTTGTGAAACCGCTTTTATGAGAAATGGGTACTTGGGTTTTAAAAGGAATAATATTATATTGATTTCGGAAATGAGAATAAGTATCGAACAAACCACTGCAGCGTTAATAAAGGAAAATGTATTGACTAATTAATTACTATTAAAACCAGTAGAAACCTCCATCTGCATAGAAGCTAAGATAAGACAAAATTGTATTACATTTCCTAGATCATGGCTGCTTTAATAAGAATCATTATAAACAACCATTAATTTTCTTAAATTTCCAAAGTAAGGAACTTGATTTCTAAAAGAAAAGAGACTTGAGGAATTGAAGAGTTTTGGTTTAAAAGAAAGACATGGTTTTGTCTTAAATTGGTTTAAAACATAAAGTGTTATAACAACTTTATGGGAAGTTAGTTATAACGACTTTATGAAAACAAAGAATGGTTTTATCATTAGTTTTAAAATGGTAACTTGACTTTAAAAGGAGAAGTGTTTTGGTCTAAAAAGAAGGCATAGTATTGTCTTAATTTGGTTTAAAAAGGAAAGTATGGAAGTTGTTTTGGTTTACTTAAAATGTTAGTCACTCTATTTTGATAATACGGGCATCGGGTGACCTTTGTAAAAGAAATGAATCTTTTAAAAGAATTTAACGTCACGTAGTACTTTGGGGTTAAAACACGGACTTTGGCATAAAATGAAAGTACCTTGAGTTGTGTGTAACTTTCCTATGTTTGCGTGTGATAGCCTTGTCGTGCTAGTATTGTATTCTATACCACCGCGTCTCGATGGAGGGCGGCTGATTTGTTATGATCTTACTTGGGCGTCTGCGATGTGGAGCATTCCACGATGCGCTCGTGATTATTATTCCATGGACTAGCTCTCCGCGAGGTTTCTTGATTCACGGTATCCGTAGTTGGCTCGTACTTGCCCAGGTCGTGGCTGATTTGGCTTGGTATCCGTAGTTAGCCGTACTTGCCCGTTCGGTTTTGTGTGAAGTCTCGTGATTCCGGCTTGGTATCCGTAGTTAGTCTTCGTACTTGCCCGACCACGTGGCGCAGTGGTATCTGGTAGTTGGCTTTCGTCTTGCCTGGGTCGGCTTCGTGGTATGGTTATATAGATTTTTGGTACGACTTTGGTATCGGTAGTTGGCTTTCGTACTTGCCCGGTCGATTGATGATGCGGCTTTGGTATCGGTAGTTAGCCGTACTTGCCGTCACGATTTTTAGGACACAGTGGGACACGGTGTTCATGTACTCCTTGGTGTGGTTATCGTGATCGGCTGCCGGTGAGGAAGGTGTTCCACGGGCATGATTGATGTTGCGGGCATGAGACCCATAGTTATATTTGAGTGATGACTTTGAGGCGTGAGTCCACGACTTGGCGTATTTGCCATATTATATGTCTTGTAGTTTGGTTATCATATATGTCTCTGCTTTATATAGACTACTATGATTTCATTTACAGTATTTTCAGTTTCACATACTTGGTACCTGTTGTACTGACCTCCTTCGGGGGGCTGCGTTCATGCCGCAGGTAGAGGTACTTCGGTTGTTGATCCTCGCTCATAGGATCACAGTTCAACATATTGGGAAGCTCCGTTTCTCCGAGGCTTATCTTTTGTATGTTTCCCGAGTTGTAGGTTCTTGTACATTCGGGTATGGCGAGCCCTGTCCGTCATAATTGTTGTTACACTCTTAAGTGCTGTAATCTTGTTGTGGGCAGGGTTGTAAAGGATGTAACTGTTCAAATTTCTGTAGATATATGCAAAAAGGCAACCGTTTTGGTTAGCCTGTTTTCTTTTATCTTGTTTAATATCTGTATGTTTTATTTCCGCTGGTTTTTCTCTGATGTTGTATCACTAGGGTGCCCGGGGTAAGGCACCAGTCGCGGGCCCGTGGTCGGGTCGTGACATTTAGAGTCATATAAGAATTCATAGTTATTAGGGCAATAACCAAATTAGTACAAATAATCATGCTTGGCAAGTTTTATTGCCTTGTGGTGGTTTAAATCAAGTTCCCAAATTTTTTCTAACTTCATAGTCTTATAATTAGTATTTGAACCATCTAACAGAAAATGAGGTTCAGATAACATAGGATTTAGACCAAAACAACCAAGCATACCAATGGCACAAGGAAATTTGCCTAATAAATGTACATAAGATGATAGATACAACTCCTAAGTTCCTCCAACAACCCTGTTAAGGTTACTTCTATAGCATATCTAATCTCTGCCCCTCATTTAATCTCAACAGGTATACAAAACAAATATCATATAGGAAAACCAAAACGATAAACCAACATGCTCTATATCGAATTCAAATCTCTAAATTAGGGTAACACATTTAAATAGGAAGCTGAGAACCACAACAACCAAACACTTAACCCAATACATACCAACAAACACTTGTTGTGTGCCGGATTAACTTCGCATTTTATGTTCATCCTTCATCTAAATCACTCCAATCCTTTTACCACCACACCCATAAGACTCATAACCATTCCCATCAAAGTTTCCAAACCGAAACCACCACAACGTCCGTCGATCCCGTGATACCAAGCGATCGCATAACACAACTTGCGATGACCTCACTATTTCAGTTCTACTTCATCACCTTGCCACCATAAAAACACCAAGTATCGAACATCACACTGACCTTCAACCTTCCCATGATAACCCCACAAAATTTCTCAGTCCATTTCTAATTACATCTACCCGAAATAGTCTCTCAATCCCATACTGCCTGGTGATAACGCCCCAAACGAGAACTTTACTATTTTAGTAAACTTCTGACGCCTTCCACAACTAAAATAACCAAGCCCGATCACTACAACAAGCCTCAACATTTCCACAACAATCCAACAAAATGCCTTGACCCGGTTCGCGCCACACTCTCTTAAAATAGCCATCAAATATCCCCATTGGCCCGTCAATACGAGATACCAAGAACTACATATTGTCATCCATTTTCGGGTCAACCTGAATATCCTCTACACCCGACCCACTTACCCAACATCACCCCTTCTTACTCACATCAGATTGGTATAAGAGCCAAGCATTCCCATCCCATGTAACAACGCTATGATCATCTTGAATGAGGAACTTATGAGGGTTATGTCCAAGTTAGTTATGGAACGTCGCGAGCCTTGAGAAAATAAGGTGATCTCCCAACCTTTGATTGAGATATGAACCTGAAAGAGTTCCTTGAATGGCTAATCACCATTGAGGGATTTTTCATGTATCCACAATATGACAATCATGAGAGCATCAAAGTTGCCAAAACAAGGTTCAAATCATTTGCAGATTGGTACGAAAGTCAAAAAACCAATCGAAAAGAAGTGAGAAGACCAAGATTGACTCTTTGAATAAATTAAAGAGGTATATGATGAGGAAATTTTTGCCAAGTGAGAATTAACCAAGTCTATACTCCCGACTCCCCAAGCGTCGCCAATAAAAAGTTGAAGTGACATCAAGTTGCACTTTAGAGGTGGGGTTGAGAAAACACAAAGGAGAGGTGCCCCAAAGTCTTACATAGAGCCCTCCAATGTCAAGAAAATGGGCAACACCCTTTTTATCAACCCCTTGTATGTTGAAGAGAAAGATCAAAAGGTAGAAGATGGTACTATTCTTTTACTAATCCATTATATAATCAAGGAGTTGTATAAGGAGACACGGAGAAGGTAGAGGTCACCACAGGGATAAACAAAAGGAGAAGAAGGTGTTTCCAATGTTGGGAATTGGGATATTTGGCAAATAATGTCCTAACCCTCGAGTAGTGACAAATGAAGATGGTGCAAAGTCCTTGGAGGAATCCGAAGCCAAGGAAGATTCCGAGACCCCCTTACTTGATGCACAAAAGGTATAGGAAGAATTTAAGAAGGAGAGTACTATAGTTGTCGACTCAAAGTAGTCCTTGGAAGTTATAAGTATGAATGTTCTTTCCACCGGGCCACTACTGATAGAAAGTAGTGAACATTTTCTTGGTTTATTTCCAAAGTGTTCATTACCCAACCCTCAAGCCTATGAACATAATCTGGACAAGGCCACGGGCTTGATGAAGGCAAAAGAAAATAAAATTTGGCACGTGTGTGTTGAAATTCGAGAGGTCGACAACTTCATCATGGGAAACACACTTCCTATGTCAAGGTTGAATACCTTTTTGATGAATTGAGTAGAGCCAAATTGTTCATCAAGTTAGAATTAAAAGGTGGCTACCTTTGAGTGGGAATTCGAAGAAAGATGAATGAAATATGACCCTCGAAATCAAGTTTGATTTAGGCGAATGGTTTATGATACCATTTGGATGGTGTGACATCCCAAACTCTTCCTCATACAAGGTGTCACATCCATCCTTGGGGCGCTTAACATCTTCCGATAATATTGATGCCAACCCACCCAAGAGGGAATCTTACCAAAGGTGGTCCCAGCCTAGGATCATTGCGGAAAAAAGTTTATTTGGTACGACTTCTTCTTCTCATCATGTCATGCAAAAATATTGCACACTTGTTTCCCCTATCCAATGGTTCCAAGGAGCCACAAGTGTCTTTGAAGCCTTGAGAAGGAAGATTTATGAAGCCCCGATCCTAACGATGCCTAATCGTGAAAGGCCATTGACATCAAATATGAAACTAGGGTAGGTTTCCTTTGCTCTAGAACAAAATGGTGTGGTACACATCACTATTATCCTACCTATGGTCAGGAATTATATCTTATGGGATCCGATAAAATCTGGACAACATGGTGAATCAAAACCATTGGTCTCGTATTCGGATCCTTATTTGGCAAATTTTGAGGAGCCTACAAGATAAAACTCCGGGTCCTATCTAATGGTGAAAATATTGGATCAACACTTGTTGTTGAATTTTTTTCCACTTTTAGACGTCTCAAATTTTAGGGTAAATTCTTTCAAAGAAGGGGAGATTGATGCAAAAAGACCATGGACTTAAACTCCCAACTTGATCCATTAAGTAGATTGCCGAGGATGCCAACAATTTACCATATACCTATGGATAAATGCCTCAAATGGGATGAAATGTGGAGTAGAATGAATGGCATCACATGAAGATCTAAGAAACAAGTTTTATTCGGCCTTTTTGTTCGTCTTGGCCGAGACCATATTGTTTTCTTTTAGCTTATTGTTTTCCTTAGTTCTTAGTTTAGCTTTTAGCTATTAGTTTAGGACATAGTACGTCATGTAATAACTACCTTAGGTGTCATGACCCAAACTGGAGGGCCACGACTGGCATCCAGATCTTACCTGCCGGGTACCCCAAATCACACCATCAACATATAATCATAGTTAAACACGGACTAAGCCGAAAAGGATTATAAAGGTTTTTGACCAGAAAACTGACTTATACATATATACATGACCACGCCAAGGCCGATATGGCCATACAAAATCACTATCCACATGACACATGTCTACAAGCCTCTAAAGAGTATACGATATCAAAATATCATACCAAGAATAGACTGCAACTATGGAATAAATATAGTGCTCCAAAATCAATTGAACCATCAACCTACCAGCGTGAACCATCACTCTCTTTAACTGAACCTGCGGGCATGAAACACAACATCCCCAGCAAAAGCAACGTCAGTACGACTGATGTACTAAGTATGTTAGGAATAATGAATAACATAACAGAGATGTATCATAATCTTAAATCGAAACACTGACCAACAATACATAACTCTGAGGGCCCTAGTACATATGTCTAAATGTTATGCAATACCAATGCAGTTTACTGATGGTCACACATGCGTCTTTCTTTTCATAACAGTCTCTGTGGACATAATATACATAAATGTCATGCATGATGCACATGCGGTATACTACGGCCACATAGGCATCTTACCCATAACTGCCTCTATGGGCATCTGGTTATATTAGTCACACACGCATTCATATCATATCATCTTCGCCACACAGACATCCATTTAGGCCATACATGCATAATATGTGGCGTCTTAGGGCTCTTTTGTGATAGTCTATACCAGTTGCAGGTGGTGTGCGTATATAACGTCTTTTTCCTTTTTTCCATTCCCCAAGTGGTCTAGGGTAATATTCGAATACAATGCAAATGAAATTGCATGAATGAAAACACCATATTCCAATCTCAACAGGTGACATATTACCTTTGTACCTTTGACGACACTATGAATATCATTATCATATTTTTTTCATATGCCTTATTAAGGACTTAGAAACAATTTAGACATACTTTCAACATAGGAATCAACAACATGATTATTCTTAACTTCTAGGAGTAGAATAAATTATGGAATAATATCACAGTTATATTTCATTATATGAAACATGCCAAAAGAAAGAAATAATTTGCCTTAACATACCTTAATTTCTTAGAAAGGACAACATCTGATTCACCTTGACTCTCATATGATTTACACCAGTTGTCTTTTAAATTGACAAACCCATTAAGTTCGAATCACATATCCCATGAATATCACCACAAAAATATAACCTAGCCAAATCGGATAAACCATTAAAGGAACAAAATGTTTATTCCATAAGTGGTCTTGCATCCTTCCTCAATACAAAGATGAATGCCATTCGGCATGAGAAAGGAACACCGAAAAGAGAAGTCGTTCATTAGCAAGATAGGGTAGTTGAAAAGAGGGTTAAAGGATTTTCTTTTGGAGATTAGTGAGAAGAAAAAGTATATCTAGACAAGTCCTTTTTGTGGAAAATGAATTAAAAAAGTAAAACCGAAATGAGATATCTGAGTAGATTTTTAATATCAAACACCGCCTTTTAATTCCATATCCAAGGGTGTGGACTATGCAACAATTTTTGTTCTTCTAAGATGTGGTTCGACAAGGTGATAAAACTAATTGCACTGGCGACACGTGCTCATCTAAGAAAGCCATACGTATAATGCTCACTCCTTCAACAAAATGCTAACGCAATCCTATCTTTTCACATGGTGAAATCCATGAGCTTGTCACCTCGGAATTCCTCCAAAGTCTTACACGTCCCAAGCCTCCACTAATCTTGTCCCCTTCACTTAAATTAATTAAGTGACAAGCCTTCGTATAATTTATCAATCACACATAATTAATTTTTGGTTCCACTTCATTTAAATCCTAATAACTCATTGTCACGACCCGACCTCGGGCCCGCAACCGGTGCCTTACCCCGGACACCCTAGTGATAATACATCAGAGAAAATCAGCGGAATAAAACTCATAGACATGGAACAATATAAAGAAGAAACAGGCTAACCAATAAGGTCACCTTTCTGCATATATATATATATATATATCAAAACCCGAACAGTTACATCCTTTACAAGCCCAACTCACAACAGGACTACAGACCTCTAAGAGTTTGACATAACAACTATGACGGGACAGGGGCCCGCCATACCCCTGAATGTACAAGTACCTACAATGACAGGGAACCATACCAAAAGATAAGCCTTCGGAGAAACGGAGCTTTCCAATACGCAGAAGTGATCCTATGGCGAGGATCAACAACCTGTACCTCTACTGGCGTGAACGCGGCCACGAAGGAGGTCGATAACAGTACAAGTATGAAATGAAATCAGAATGAAATCACATTTCATCCTTTTAAAAGACCATTTCACAATATATAGCGATCGTATGTCAAGTCGTGATCGTGCCCTCAAAATCATTACTCACATATAACCATGGGTCTCACGCCCACAATATCAATCATGTCCGTGGAATTCCTTCCTCACTTCCGGCAGTCCATGATGTAAAACAATACCGATATGTGTACCTGAACACTAGATCCCGCCTGCGTCATAAAACCGATCGGGCCAAGTAGAAGAGCCAACTACCAGATCCAGCCTGCATCATAAAACTTAACGGGCCAAGTACGGAAGCTAACTACCAGATCCAACCTGCGTCACACAACTGACCGGGGCAAGTATCTTAAGCCAACGTACCAGAGCCTACCGTATCACGAGATATGACCGGGGCAAGTATCTTAAGCTATCTACGAGCACAGCCGATACGAGAAATGACCGGGACAAGTATCTAAAGTGTGCTGTAACTCGTGTACAAATCAAGCCCATGACCACTCATCACCGCGCAAGCTTCATGGATAGCTAGTCCATGGACTAATAACATGACCGAATTTAACGCGCCACGGCTGCGTGCCGGAACCTCTCATCGGTGTAAGCATGGCCATGGAATAATCATAGTGGAAGCATACCCGTGGACCATCCAGCGTGTCAGTATGTCCAAAGGAACGATATAGTGGAAGCATACCCGTGGGCCACCCAACGTGTCAGTATGTCCAAAGAAATAACAAGATAACAATTATAGTGGAAGCATACCCGTGGGCCACCCAACGTGTCAGTATGTCCAAGTAAATAACAAGATGACCGACCCTCCATCGAGAGACGCGGTAACATAAGAATACAACACTTGCACAACAAGGCTATCACAAGCAAGCATAGGCAAGTTACCATAATTCTAAACATTCATTTTATGCCAACAATCCGGGTTTTAACCCCAAAGTACTACATACTTTAATTCTTTCAAAAAGATCCATTTTTACGTAAAAGCCACACGATACTAATACCCGTAGTATCAAAACACGTTTTCTTTTCAAACCAAATTACTACACCTTCAGAAAATCTTTACAAGACCTTTAAAATCAAGTAAGTAAACCGTTCTTTTATCCTCTTCATGTCGTTATAACTAACTTCCCATAAAGCTATTATAACACTTATTTTTCAAGCAATTCAAAACAACTACAATCATTTGGAAAACCAAGAGGACTTATTCTTTTCAAACCAAATATCAATTTCTTCCCAAATAATGATTCACAACTTTTTAGAATAATTCAAGGCCTCTTTAGGATTTTAGAAGTCAAGTCAAGGACATCAAAATGAAACCAAATTCATTTAACACACGTACGTCTACCGTACTATATATTTCACAACAAATCATGCTCAAGAGGATAGGAATAATCACATACCTCCTCGGCTAATCCACTTGCCAAGTCGAATATGCCGCGCGTAGAATATCAACCTATAATAATCAAATACGTCTATCAACGTCTAGATCTCTTCGTAGAATATTTCTAAGTATAGGGTCTCTTTATTCTACGGAAAATCGGGCAGCACTTCCCCTGTTTTTACGTACTTTTCCACCTTTTTCAAGGATCGAAATTCAATAACCAACATGCCACATTTAAGGCGCAATAACACAACAATACTAAAGGGGATTACACGCCTAACTGGACGTGTAAAATTCTGCCCCACAATATACAAAACAGTCCATTAGTCCAAAGTAAAAACAGTCCAATGTAAATACAGTCTAATGTAAATACAGTCCATTAGTTGGTGTTCTTGGCCAACTACTACAATCAAACTTATCCAATTTTCGGCCAACATGCCAGAATTACTTCTTTAATCTTCCAACTTATATTCCAATCTTTATACAAGTTATAATAACTTTGTTATTAACTGTCAACAGGTAATAGGTAACGTTTTTACCATTTTAATGGCTAGCATGCCAATTTCTCGATTTTTGCAACTTAACAAGGTCCAATTCCTTTCAATATTCCTTCCACATATCACATACTCATTTATATACTACTATCACATGTAATCTCCAATTACAATAAAAGGACAAAGATCATTACCTCAATAAGCCCAAAATTATCCAAGATCTAAAAGTCGATCCTTAGGAATCTTAGCTCTAATTCCTTACGTACCAATCCACTCCAAGCAACCCTTAGAAGTCCCTAACCAACTTCTCTTAACACTTCATCTAAAAAAATGAAGATCACCCTAGGGTTTCACTTTGCGACTATTGGATTAACGTAGTATTTCCGGGATTTTTGTGTTGGGATATCTTAAGAACACTACAAGGGACACTTGGTTTAAGTGTTGGGATTTATCAAGAACAATTGAAAAATTTCTAAGCCTAAGGGATGTTTAGCCAAGATCTTTGTCAAGGAGGGAGTATATTTTTGTGTCTTGGAATTTCTCTAAGTGTTGATGAAGTCTTGCAACCCTAAGGTGTGTATTTATAAGACAACCAAGGGCTAGGATCAAAACAAATGTGTGGTTCAGATTGGGGACAAGTGTGTGTGGGTCCCACAAGCCACTTGTCCACACAAATATCTTCCTCCACTTATCCACACAAATATCTCACAAATATCTTCCTCTCTCCCCCCCCCTTGGCCGAAACACACCCCCCCACCAAGTCTTCAACCAAAACCTATACATGTACAAATACATATACATATACATACACCTTTGCTACACAAGTGGGGAGGGACACATGTCACTTTCTTATTGGCCCAAAATATTTTCATCTCCCAAAAACATCCATAATGGCCAAAATCTCAAAAATAATATGGGCCCCACAAAACTGTAAATTTCTCCCGTGGGCCCCACGTGACCAATTCTGGAAAATAAAATCCATAATTCTCTTATATTCCAAGAAGTCCAAATACCAAAATTGAGAATCCAATTCCCAATAATAAACTTTTTTCATTCACGAGGTTCGAAATATTTTCCGTCGGAAATTCAAAATTTTCTTCTCTTTCGTACTTAGTGTTATATTCTCGAACGTACTGTTACACCCCGTATTTACAGGACATGTTTTAAGAACGTACGTGAGAATCCCAAATGTTAAGATTTGAGACTTGTAAAAATTTATCGGAATTATGGAATTTGTCGGAAAAAAAAATATTGTGACGAATGGGAGGGCGACACGTGTCACCCCCCTTAAGTGAGCTTGGGCGAATTGGACATCGGCAAAAGGGTCATTTGACCCTTGTTAGGAAGACAAGTCTTGCAAGTAGTAAAGCTTGATATATTTGACTTAGTCAATGGGACCACTAGCTTGATATTTAAAAGAACCTCATCCAAGCCACACATTTGTGCACATATTGACCCTCCATTGAACTATATAGTAGTACTAGTATCAAGACAAGCTCAACACTTAGCTAAATTTCAAGAAAAATTTGAAGAAACACATTAGGTGCTCTCGGGTTTGCAAGCTTCCCACAAGAAAAAAATTTGTTTGTTGTCCATTTAGCTCCACACTTCAAACCAAGGTTCCTAAGTGTATTGTAAGGGTATCTCAATAGAAAAATCCCGGAAAAAGATAGTTTTCGTATTAGTCGCGGTGAAAACCTAGTTGGTTTTCTAGGTTTTTGTTGGTAGATTTAAGGGAAGTGGTTTGTGATATTCTAAGGGTCTCAGTGGTGGATTGAAGTGTCAAGAAGAGGTTCTAAGTGCTAAGGAGCGACTTTGGATTTGAAGTTGGACTAAGAATCGTTGAGGTAATAATCTTGTCTCTTAAGTGTTACAAGATTATATATTGTTGTTAGCCTTACATGTTTGCTAGCATGAAGTATATGTGTTGAAGTTTTATAAGTGTTATGGATTGTTGTAGCCTAAAAACCGAAATGTCATATAAGCCATTTGAAGTTGGATTACAATTTGGTCGTTAATTAGAATCGTCGCATGTTACTTACTTGAAGATTATAGTAGTTATAATCGATTGCGACTTGATATCATGTTATGCTAACAACTTGGATTGAAAAGGAAATTGGATAAGAATTGATGTTGATTGTATCTCAAGTTGCCGGATTTACACTTGTAGTTGTATTAGTTTGATATCGTTTGTGGGGTGGAATTTTACACGTCTAGTAGGCGTGTAATCCCCTATTGATTAATTGCATTGTTGGGCCTTAAATGTGGCGTGTTTGGTTATTGAATTCGGCCTTGAAAAAAATGGCAAAGTAAGTAGAAACAAAGGAAGTGCTGTCCGATTTTCCGTAGAATTTAGTGACTTAGCACCTAGAATATTCTACGTTTGAAGTAAGAAGTTAATGGACGTATTATGGCCATTATAGGTTGAAGTACTAAGTATAGCGTATTCTACTTGAAGGATGGAATAGCTATCAAGGTGGAAGTACTTTGGAGCATTTTGCTACTTGTCGATAATCGTCGCGAGGTATGTGAACCTCTTCCTTCTTTTGGCATGATTCTATGTATGGAATATACATGTAGTAATATTTCATGTTCCCTTCTACTCTTAGAAGTTAAGAGGTATGTATGTGATTTACTCTATGTAAAGGTTATGTCTAGGTTATCCTAAGTTCTTACCAAGTCTTATGGGGGATGTTGGTAAGAGTCGTTAGGAGGTATTTGGAGCCAAGTTGACTTGGCAAATTTTACGGCACAAATGAGAATAAGTATCGAGCAAGCCATTGCAGCGTTAATAAAGGAAAATGTAATAACAATTGATTATATTAAAATGAGTAGAATTCTCCATCTGCATAGAAACTAAGATAAGACAAAATTGTATTATATTTTCTAGATCATGGCTACTTGAATAAGATCGTTATAAATAAGTATCTTGGTTATAAAAGGAATGAATTTGTCTAAGACATAAAGAGTTATAACGGCTTTATGGGAAGTTGGTTATAACAACTTTATGGAAGATTAAAAGAATGGTTTTCTTCAGTAATGTAAGCAAAGAAATGATTTGAAATAAAGAAGGCCAAATTGTTTTAAAGGTACCAATTGCTTAAGGTTTTTAAGAAACAGTCACTTGATTTAGAAGCCGGTAAATGTATTTCTAAAAAGGTATTGTGACTTGTCTTGAAAGGTAGATATGACTTGATACTACGGTTGTAGTATCTTGGAAGTTTTATTTGAAAAAGAGTCTTTCTAAAGGAGTAGGGTCGTGAATCGTTGGGTTAAATTCGGATTTTATATGACTTTACCGCGTTCCAGTTGGTAGGCGGTATACCTTATGGGCGACTA
Source organism: Przewalskia tangutica (assembly GCA_029844215.1). NCBI lineage: Eukaryota > Viridiplantae > Streptophyta > Magnoliopsida > Solanales > Solanaceae > Przewalskia > Przewalskia tangutica. Next base: position 1,328,614 of record JAQGDG010000030.1, read on the forward strand.
CATGACTTTCTGGCGTCCCAGTTGGCGAAAGCAAAGATACCTTTTGGGCGAACTACATGACTTTCTGCGTCCCAGTTGGGTGGCGATACCTTTATGGGCGAACTACATGACTTTACCGCGTCCCAGTTGGCGGCGAGATACCTATGGGCGAACTACATGACTTTCGCGTCCCAGATTGGGCCGAGCAGTATACCTTTATGGGCAGACTACATGATTTTACGCGTCCCAGATTGGGGCGGGCAAGATACCTTATGGCGAATACATGACTTTACCGCGTCCCATTGGGCGGGCGGTATACCTTTATGGCGAACTACACGACTTTACCGCATCCCAGTTGGGCGGGCGGTATACCTTTATGGGCGAACTACATGACTTTACCGCGTCCCAGATTGGGCGAGCGTTATACCTTTATGGGCGAACTACATGACTTTACTGCGCGTCGAGTTGGCGGAAGTATACCTTTATGGACAGACTACATGACTTTACGCGTCCCAGTTGGCGGGCAGTATACCTTTATGGGCGGTATGTGACATTACCGCGTCGTGTTGGGCTGGCGGATACCTTTATGGGCAAACTATGTGACCTTACGCGTCGAGTTGGTAGGCGAGATACCTTTATGGGCGGACTATGTGACTTTATCGCGTCGGTTGGTAAGGCGATATAGCGTCCCTTCATAAAGTCGGATTATGTTATGTAAGGTAAGTAAGTTATATGGTAATGAACTTGATTATTTTCCTAAGTATGTACGTAAGAAAGTGACTATAACTTTTATTGAAAAATGGGAAAGGATAATAAGGTACGATTAAGTTCACGATATGGTAATGACATGGTAGGTTTAGGTATTTACTTCTTTTACACTTACCTGTCATGCTTTTATCTGAATATGTTTTAATTGTTGTACCTTACTTAGTTCCATATTAAATTTTTGTTATCTTGACCCCCGAGGCTGCGTTAAATGCCCGCAGTATTAGGTACACAGTTGGTGATCCTTGTTCTTAGGATCTCGGTTCGATTTTAGGAAAAATCTCCATTTGCTCAGAGGCTTATCTCTTGTACGGTTTTCCACGAGGTTGTAGATTCATGTATATTCGTGGTATGGCGGGGCCTGTCCATCGTTGTTATGTTAAAACTCTTAGAGTGCAGTAGTCACATATTGTGGGTCGATTTGTAAGGAAAGGAGGCAATCTTGGTTGTATATATATATGTCCAGGAAGGTAGCCCTATCGGCTAACCTGTTGTTTTAATTTATAAGTTTCATGTATGTTCACGATTATCTCGATGTATACTGTAAGGGTGCCTGTGTAGGGCACGATCGCGAGCGGCTCGGTCGTGACAAAAGTGGTATCGAGCGATTAGTCCTCTGAAAGTGTCTGCACCTGTCTAGTAGAGTCTTGATTATCGGTGTGTTGTGCACCACATCTATAATCAGGAGGCTGCAGGACATTTAGGATTGGTTTCCATTCTTCTCTCTTTGAGATCGTGCAGTATAGCTGTCATAGTAGGTGAATCCTCTCTGACCTATTCTTATGTAACAGTTATGCCTCCTCGGAAGGCGACCAGGGCCCAGAAGGGCAAAGCGGCGGCGAGGCTGCTAGTGGTACCTGAGGGTTACGAGACTCGGGCCTGACTATGCACGAGGTAGTAGGCGGATCGGCGGGTTCACCACGCCGGCGATAGAAAGGCCGAGGCGGCGGTAGCTCGAGGTTCCTGCACGAGCCTCGATTCGCGGCCTGGGCGAGTTTAGAGATTATGGAGAGCGGTCGGGCTATTTACTAGCATAGTGGTAGGCGGCGCCGACAGAGCGGTAGCTAACCCAAGCCGGTTTGAGGATTGGGATTTTTAGGTTGCGATCCACCCAGTTTTATGGTTCGAGATCTGAGGATGATCCTCAAGAGTTCGTTCGGCAGCTACAGTGGACTATGCATGTGCTTAGGGCCTCGGAGGCAGTCGATTGTTTTAGCTTCTTCTACGGTTCTGCGATATTGCGTTGAACTGTTTGAGTCTTGGGAGGCTGTCGAGAGGTGTGGGTGCTCGTCCAACGGTTTGGGGTGATTTCACGGAGGCCTTTCTTGATCACTTTTGCCTCACTGAAATGAGGAGAGCCCGTGTTAGTGAGTTCTTGTCATTGAGACAGAATGGGAGGACTATCGAGTACAACACCGAGTTTGACTCGCTTGGCGGTATCACGCACACCATTGTAGCGGCATGGCGGATAGAGTTCATCGTTATGTGATGGGGCTAGACCGTCATATGATTCTGCATGCTTGGGGTGGCCCTTCACCTGTATGGATATTTCGGAGATGCAGCGTATGCGCGAGGATAGAGGATAGAGAGAGGAGGATCAGATTGGCTCGAGCCCGGCCAAGAGGCGGGGCAGCGAGTCTCGGGGCGATTTTGGCGGGCGGCCTCAGTGAACTAGGTCTACATTGCAGCCAGCAGTGCTCCTCCACGATTTTCGGTGGGGTTTTACAACCGGGATTACGAGGGCGGTCAGTCTCTAGAGCCGTAGTCTCGGGAGATAGGGGTTCGGTCGATCGAGGCCACCTTTGACTCAATGCGCCCAGTGTGGTAGGTTCCATTCTGGGGTATGTCGCGCCGGTACAGGTGCTTGTTTTTCTTGTGGTCATCTAGGCCATATGTTAAGAGAGTTTCCTTATAGAGGGTCTGGTGGGACAACACGATCTCTTTGGATCGATTCGCGGGTTCTTCGCCTTCAATAGCTAGGTAGGATGTTCATGCACCGACAGGCCGTGGTAGAGGTCGTGGTGGAAGTTCCCAGTTTTAGCGGTCCTTTGAACCGCCTATATGATTTCAGGTATGTCTTTGGCCCTTTAGAAACTTGTATGCATGATAAAGTTGTGGTATGTTTAAGTGTCATGAACAGATTATATTGAGACTATGTATATGCTAGAAGGAGTTGGAAGTACAAAAAGATAATCTCTTTTGGGCTTATGATGGACGGATATGCGTGTGCGAGGTATTAGGGCCATGTGTGGCATTATTGGTATGTCGGGGTGGTAAAAGGAAACTATGTCACTAAGTATAAGTTTGACTCCGAAAGAACATTCGGGGATGAATGTTTCTAAGGGGGGAAGAATGTTACACCCCGTATTTACAGGACATGTTTTAAGAATGTACGTGAGAATCCCAAATGTTAAGATTTAAGACTTGTAAAAATTTATCGGAATTATGGAATTTGTCGGAAAACAAAATATTGTGACGAATGGGAGGGCGACATGTGTCACCCCCCTTAAGTGAGCTTGGGCGAATTGGACATGGGCAAAAGGGTCATTTGACCCTTTTTAGGAAGACAAGTCTTGTAAGTAGTAAAGCTTGATATATTTGACTTAGTCAATGGGACCACTAGCTTGATATTTAAAAGAACCTCATCCAAGCCACACATTTGTGCACATCTTGACCCTCCATTGAACTATATAGTAGTACTAGTAGCAAGACAAGCTCAACACTTAGCTAAATTTCAAGAAAAATTTGAAGAAACACATTAGGTGCTCTCGGGTTTGCAAGCTTCCCACAAGAAAAAAATTTGTTTGTTGTCCATTTAGCTCCACACTTCAAACCAAGATTCCTAAGTGTATTGTAAGGGTATCTCAATAGAAAAATCCCGGAAAAAGATAGTTTTCGTATTAGTCACAAGGTGAAAACCTAGTTGCTTTTCTAGGTTTTGGTTGGAAGATTTAAGGGAAGTGGTTTGTGATATTCTAAGGGTCTCAAGTGGTGGATTGAAGTGTCAAGAAGAGGTTCTAAGTGCTAAGGAGCGACTTTGGATTTGAAGTTGGACTAAGAATCGTTGAGGTAATAATCTTGTCTCTTAAGTGTTACAAGATTATATATTGTTGTTAGCCTTACATGTTTGCTAGCATGAAGTATATGTGTTGAAGTTTTATAAGTGTTATGGATTGTTGTAGCCTAAAAACCGAAATGTCATATAAGCCATTTGAAGTTGGATTACAATTTGGTCGTTAATTAGAATCGTCGCATGTTACTTACTTGAAGATTATAGTAGTTATATTCGATTGTGACTTGATATCATGTTATGCTAACAACTTGGATTGAAAAGGAAATTGGATAAGAATTGATGTTGATTGTATCTCAAGTTGCCGGATTTACACTTTTTTTTTTTCGGTAAATGCAAATATTATTACTAATAACGAAAAGAAAATTGGCTACAATCAGTCATTGAGGGATTTCAAGCCTCAACGTAATGTAAACAAGAAAAGGGGGAGGAGAGGGGTTGTCACTCAAAGGTGCCATTACAAGAGGGGATAAAATCATAGAGAACTCTATAAGATGTTGTTTTGATTTTTGCAATGACCTCTCTGTAGGAAGCTTGTGCCTTCAAAGAGCAACGTGTTTCTTGCCCTCCAAATCTCATAGACCACTATGCAAAAAGTAAGCAAAATAGCTTTGGCTCTGATGCTTGTCCCGCGGTGATCTTTCTTAATCCACTTAAGGGAGCTTTCAACATTGTCATCTCTCTTCTAATGCCCAACCAATCTTTTATGCTCTTCCAAATCAAAGCGTGTGAAGGGCAAGTAAAGAAGAGGTGTTCCCTTGTTTCATTATCTTGCTTGCAGAACCCAAGACTTATCCTCCAAGTTGAGATATGAAAGAGTATCCTTTGTAGCTAACCGCTTTACGCAATTTAGCCACACGCTTAAAGAGAATTTGGGAGGAATGAAGCCTTTCCAAATTTGTGACATCGAGGCTTTTAACATGCGAGTCGCAAGATATCATACACGAGGCTGGAATCAAATTTTCCGTTGTTACAACACTTTGTAAAGCCATCAATCGCATCACCATGGCTACCAAAGATAGAAACAAATTTGTCGCGGATCCCACAAATCCTTTTGAATAAGGGGGAGTCCCTAGGACGTACCTCATAGTCCCAAATTGTTATACCTCTCAAATAGTGGCTATTGATCCATTGGACCCATAGAGAATCTGCATCCGTGTGAGTTTGCCAAATAGTCCTGGATAGCAAGGCATGGTTCCATTCCTTGATGTTCATTAGACCCAAGCCTCCTTCAGATTGAGGCAAGCAAATGACATCCCAAGCGACTCTTGGTGGTTTCCCTCCCCATAAGAACTGAATACAAGCAGACCGTACCTTGTTGATAATAGTGGCCGGGATAGGAAGTGCCCAGAACCAAAAACTCTCAACCCCTTGGACAACCTACCTGATTAGTTCCAGCTTACCCGCATAAGATAGGGTGTGATGCCCCCATTTCTGAATGTAATTCGAAATTGCGCAAGTGAATGGAGCAAATTGGTCCACCGAGACTGAAATTGGGGACAAAGGGATCCCCAAGTATCGTACCGGAAAGCTACCAATGGCGAATCCCACTCTGGACAATATCAAGTCACGAACTGTAATATGCACTCCCGCTAAGTAGACAGAGGATTTAGACGGGTTAAGAGTTAGCCCTGAGACAGCCTCCAACTCTTCCAGACAATTCATAAGAATCCTAACTGAAGATATATCTCCTTTGGCAAAAAGCATGAGGTCGTCCGCAAATGCAAGATGAGTAATGCCCAATCTCTTGCACTTTGGAAAATATGAGAAAGCTCTTGCCTCAGCCTTCATTTTAAGCATCCTTGAGAGGTATTCCATGCACAAGATAAAGAGAGTAGGGGACATAGGATCACCTTGTCTTAGGCCGCGCTTTTCTTTGAAGTATCCATGTAGCTCACCGTTGATAGAAAGGGAGAAGGAGGTTGAGCTAACACATTCCATGATCCAACTTATAAATTTGTCTGGAAATTTTAGACTTCTTAGTACCAATTCAAGGAAACTCCAAGAGACTGTATCAAATTGTTACACCCCGTAAGTCCAGGACATGTAGAAGAGAATGTACGAAAGGAAACAAGACTTGGAAATTGTTACGAAAGGAAGAATTGTTTTTCCGACGGAAAATGTTCCGAACGTCGGAAAGGAAAAATGTTCGTTGTTGAGAATTGGATTCTCAAAATACATTATTTGAAGAGTATGGACCCTATTAATATTATGGAAATTTATTTTTTACGGATTTGGTCGTGTGGGGCCCACCCGAGGAATTTCTGGTGTGGGGCCATGCGAGGTTCTGAAATTTTATGGGCGAATGAGAGGCGACACGTGGCACCCACATGGCTTGGTCGAAATTTATGCAAGGGTATAATGGTCATTGACCATCTTGGAAGATAAGTCTTGCTAGCTTGAGTTTGTTGACGAGTCCACTTGCCACATAAGCGATCCTTGTGAAACTCATCCTAGCATCACATTTGTTGAAGTCATGACCCTCAATTGTTTTATAAGTATACAACTAGTAGCAAGACTTGGCATTTTAAAACTTAGAAAATTTTTGACATTGTGTTCTTCAATAGAGACCTCTCGGGTTTGCGAGAAAGAAAGGAGAAAAATTTGTAGTTTTGATCCATTAGCCACAAGATTTAAACCCAAGGTTCCTAAGGGTATTGTAAGGTTATCTCAATAGAAAGATTTGGAAAAACGCATTTTCACGTTAGTATGGCGGAAACTAAAGGAGTTCCTCAACTTTGAAGTTGGAACTTGAAGATGGGTTCTTCATAGGCCTCTAAGGAGTGCTTGGAGCGGATTGGAACCTAAGGAAAGGAGCTAAGAATTTGCTAAGGCGCGACTTTGAATCTTGGAATTATAAGGGCTTATAAAGGTATAAATTTTGTCGTTTTAGTAGTTAAGACTTACTTATTGTTGTAGCTATGGATTTTAGCAAGCATGTGTTATATAGTATGAAGTTTGATATGTCTTTTGGCTATTGGAACCCTAATCCAAAAACTAGCATGTTTAGCTTAAGATTCCAATTCAAGTTGTTTATTCGTTTGAGATTGTCGCATGTTGTTTAAGAAGGAAATTGTAGTTGTTGAAGTAGTTTATAACTATATAACATGTTAGACCTTAGAACTTGGAATTGGAAAAGGATTGGAAAGGACTTAGTGTTGCTATGTAAGTTGGCCGAGAATTGGCTAGTGTGCCTTAGGCTATTTTCGTATGAATTGTGGGCGGAATTTTACACGATAGTAAGGCGTGTAATCCCTTTGTTTGATTGTTGTTTGGAGCCTTAAATGTGGCGTGTTGGTTATTGTATTCGACCTTGAAAAGGTGGCAAAGTGAGTAGAAACAAAGGAAGTCTTTGCCAGATTTTCCGTAGAATTAGAGACCAAATACTTAGTATTATTCTCGTAGAGACTAGAAGTTGATAGTCTTGTTGTGACCATTATAGGTTGACACTTCTACGTGCAGCGTATTCGGCTTAGCTTGTGGAATTAGCGAAAGGTATGTGAACTATCTCCTCTTCTAGCATGATTCCTTAAGATAAAGAAAGTATGTTCTACTCCCTAAATGATCCATTCCTGGTTGTATTTGGATTGCCTAAAGTAGAATTTGTTCTATGTGCTTCCTTGATTGTACTTTGATGTTTAAATTGTAAGTCGTATAATCCATTTCCTTAGTGAAGTTTGGATTCTTAAAAGTGAAAGTATTTTACTTAAAGTACATGTAGTCTTGAAAAGGAAGTGGTTTCTAAACCTTTTGGCTAGTGCCTTAGTTCCAAAACCTAAAGGTCATTAAAATGACTTTAGAAGTCAAGGGAGTGATTTACTTAATTGTTTAAAGAGGAGAAATGACATGATTTAAGAGAAGAAACTTGTTTTCTATATATTAAGAGACTTGAAGTGTTTTGAAAGTTAAGGGACTTAAAGAGTTTTAAAGTATGTGATACTTGTTCCGTTTTAAACGTATAAGTCCCTCGGATAGGAAATTGTATTTGGCGAAGGTATAAAGTAAATATAACGACTTTATGGGAAGTTGGTTATATTTGCTTTATGGAAAGATAAATGACTCGATTTTAATGAAAAGGCAACTTGATTTTAAGGCATCAATTGCCTAAAGTTTAGTAATAAAATAAGTTACTTGGTTTCTAAAGGTTAAGAGACTAAGTGTATTTTTAAAAGTTAAGAAAATCGATTTGAAAGTATTTAATACTTGGATTTTAATAAGTATAAGTCTCTTGGTTATAAAAGGAATGGATATGTCTAAAACCATAAAGGGTTATAACGGCTTTATGGGAAGTCGGTTATAACGGCTTTATGAAAAGTTTAGAAAGTTGTCTATTTTGATTAATCGACATAAGTTGCCTAGATTGTAAAAGAAAATTTGAGTTACTTGATTTCAAGTGTTGAAATAAGCTTTCAAAAAAATGTAGTAACTTACTTTGAAAAATAGACACGCCTTGATACTACGGGTGTTAGTATCTTGGGATTTTACACAAAAAGGAGTCTCTTGAAAAGATTAGTACTTTGGCTTGATAAATTGAGAATTTGCCTAAGTGTGCCTAGATTAGTACTTTGGCTTGATAAATTTAGAATTTGCCTAAGTGTGCCTAGATTAGTACTTTGGCTTGATAAATTGAGAATTTGTCTAAGTGTGCCTTGATTAGTACTTTGGCTTGATAAATTGAGAATTTGTCTAAGTGTGCCTTGATTAGTACTTTGGCTTGATAAATTGAGAATTTGTCTAAGTGTGCCTTGATTAGTACTTTGGCTTGATAAATTGAGAATTTGTCTAAGTGTGCCTTGATTAGTACTTTGGCTTGATTAATTGAGAATTAGTCTAAGTGTGCCTTGATTAGTACTTTGGCTTATTAAATGAGAATAATTCTATTGGTGCCTTGATTAGTACTTTGGTTGTTAAATGAGAATAATTCTAAGTGTGCCTTGATAAGTACTTTGGCTTGATAATTGAGAATTATTCCATGTGTGCCTTGATAAGTACTTTGGCTTGATTAATTGGGAATTGCCTGTGTGTGCCGGTGATAGCCTTTGAGTGCAAGTACTATGTTTTATTACGTTGTCGCGACTCTCGGTTGAAGGGTCGGCTGTCTGGTTGTAAGTTACTTGGACGTACCGACAGTGATGTGGGATTCCACGGGTATGCTTCCGTCATTTGTAGTACTTGGGTTAAATTCCCAGATTCTTTTTATAAAAGACATGGTAGTGCTTATGTCTTGTTTGATGGTCGGTCGAGACAGGGTAGAGTATATGTGAGGGGTACACCCCCAAGATGTTATACCACCTGTTTTACCACCTCCTCCAGGGTAGAGTATATGTGAGGGGTACACCCCCAAGATCTTATACCACTGTTTACCACCTCTCCTCCAGTAGAGTATATGTGAAGTACACCCCAAGATGCTATACCACCTGTTTTACCACCTCCTCCAGGGTAGAGTATATGTGAGGGGTACACCCCCAAGATGCTATACCACCTGCTTTACCACCTTCTCCAGGGTAGAGTATATGTGAGGGGTAAACCCCCAAGATGTTATACCACATGTCTTACCACCTTCTCCAGGGTAAGAGTATAAGTGAGGGGTAAACCCCCAAGATGCTATACCACCGGTGGGACTTGGTGTTCATGTATGCCTATTGGTGTTGTACTATATCATGGATCGCCAAGGTGAGGAAAGATTCCACGGGCATGATTGATGTTATGGGCGTGAGACCCATGGTTATATTTGGGTAATGACTGCGAGGGCTGCGTCCACGACTTGATGTGGATCGCTATGTATTGTGTATCGTAGGTTGGCTATCATACATGTCTCTGCTTTGTTTAGACTGTTATGATTTTATTACGATTTCATCGCTCACATACTTGGTACATTCTTCGTCTTGACCTCTTCGGGGCCGTTAAATGCCGCAGTTTAGGTCTGTTCGGTGATCGGCGGCGTAGGATCCTCGAGTTTTGGATAGCTCCCCGATTCAGAGTTTATCTTTTGGTATATATCCTTCAAAGCATGCTTTTACTGGCACGGGGCCTTGTCCCGTCATAGTTCAGTATAACTCTTAGAGGTCTGTATTCATATGTGGGATTGGACTCATGTACGGTGTAGTGTCTTTTGTTTATGTATATATGGCAGCCTTGTCGGCTTTGCCCTTGCACGTACGTTTGTTTAAAAAAAATGAGGTCTTATTAAATTTCCGCAGTTTACTTGTGTTGTTAAGGTAGAAGGGTGCCCAGGTAGGGCACCAGTCACGGGCCCGGGGTTCGGGGCGTGACACAAATGCTTTCCGAAGGTCCACCATAAGCATACATCTTGGTGAGACTCTGGCTCTATTAAAACCTCTCACAAGCTCCTGTGCCACATATACGTTGTCCATCATGTTTCTCCCTTTCACAAAAGCCCGCGGGATTTGTCAATGAGAGAAGGAAGAATCAATGCCATTCTGTTAGCTAGAATCTTTGTGATGATCTTATAGACCACATTAGTCAATCCGATGGGCCTAAAATCATTTACCTTAGGATCATGATCAGTCTTCGGTAGTAGGGTAATGATGGTATGATTCACTCTTCAAAAGAACTCCAGTGAGAAGAACTCTTGGACACTTCTTACAACATCATGGCCCACATCTCTCCATCTATTTTTGAAGAAGGCAGCCGAATAACCATCCGGTCCAGGTGCCTTGTCATTGCCTATATCAGAAAGAGCTTCCCAAATCTCCTTTGGGGTGATGAAATGAAAAAGCTGTAATCTCCTCTTCACTTAGCTTCGGGCCATAGTTGAACACTTCAGGATCGAAGTTGGTAGTAGATCGGGATGTACCTAATAGATCCTTGTAAAATTCAACAAGAAACTTCCTAACTTCTCCTGGTGATGTAGTGATAGTACCATTGGCTTTAACAAGAAAGTTGATTGAGTTCCTGACATTACTCCTCTTGATCAGGCTATGAAAGTATTTGGAGCATCTATCACTTCCAATCAAGTGTTTACGCTGACTTCGCCTTATGAAGTGTCTTTACGCTTCCGAGGTGTTTGCTCACAGCTCTTGAGGACTTAACCTTGGCTTTTAGCTCCTCGTCAAAGGGATTTTCCATGTGTGCATTGATAGCCTCCTTAAACTCCATGTTTGCCCCTTTTGCTCTTTGTTCAATACCCCCAAAGTCACTTATGTTCAATGCCCTTAATGGTTGCTTGAGGCTTTCAATTTTGAGGCTAGGGCATTGGCGCTCCAATATGTCTTGTCTCCAACATGAAGTCATTATGTCCTCGAAGGCTGGGTGAGAAAGCCACATATTCATGAACTTAAAAGGACGTTTCCCAACATTATAGGATGCAATAACCGTGGCTATCACAGGATAGTGGTCCGAGACAGGTTCCATAGGCAAGAAATTGGCCGTTCATTCCAGGGTCAAATAACTCCAATTTTGATTCATCAACACTCTATCAAGCTTGGACCAAATCGAACCATTTGTCCAAGTGTAGAAGGAACCGGAAGAAGGAGTGTCTTCTAGTCCATGAGAATTCCTGAAATCTCCAAGATCCCTAAGTGCATAAGGCGTGAGAGGAGGACCCCCCGCCTTATCATGTGGGTAGCAATAAGTGTTGAAATCTCCCATAATCATCCAAGGCTTAGTGATGCCAATGCCCAAGTGAGTAAGGTGATGCCAAAGCTTCCTTGCAATCGAGATGCTATAAACCGGGTACACAAAGGTGACAAGGAAGGACACTTGTGTTATATTTCAACTTGCTCGACATGGATATCTTTGAGAGTCCATTCCAAGCACTCGCAATGACCACGGAGGATCCCATAGTAATAGCATTCTTCCGCCATTAATGAGTTCCAAATTGGAGCAAAAGTTCCAAGCTTTGAATCTTAGAGTAGAAAGACTCGTCGCTTACTAGATAGTTTAGTTTCCAATAGACAAATCATAGCCGCATCATGCTGTTTTGTGATACTACACACTGTAGCTTGCGTGGCTGCCCTATCCCTTTGTCCGCAAAGACCACGGACATTCCAACAAAGTTTTTTCATTAGGAAACAAAGGAGGTTTTGTTAGCACCTCCGCGTTTTGCTGCCTTCGTCTTTCCACTTCCTTTCAGCACATTCTTCTTAGACAAAACTTCTTTCCATCCATCTTCTTTGTTGCTGGAAGCCATAGCATGTGGTACACCGGCTATGTTCCCCGCGTTCAAAGTTAACGTTACCGGACACAAGTTGAGCCTTTTCCGTAGCACCCTTGTATGTTTCTCCATCCAATGAAGGTGGTGGGTTCATAGTGTTACACCCCGTAAGTCCAGGACATGTATAAGAGAATGTACGAAAGGAAACAAGACTTGGAAATTAGTACGAAAGGAAGAATTGTTTTTCCGACGGAAAATCTTCCGGACGACGGAAAGGAAAAATGCTCGTTGTTGAGAATTGGATTCTCAAAAGACAATATTTGTAAAGTATGGAACTTATTAACACTATGGAAATTTATTTTTACGGATTTGGTCACGTGGGGCCCACCGAGAATTTTACATTTTGTGGGGCCCAGGGTTCTGAAATTTTATGGACGAATGAGAGGGAGACACGTGGCACTCCTTCCACATGGCTTGGTCGAAATTGTGTAAGGGCAAAATGGTCATTGACCATGGTAGAAGATAAGTCTTCCAAAGCTTGATATTGTTGACAAGTCAACTTGTCCACCTAGGCTTGATCCAAGTGAAACTCATCCTAACCTCACATTTGTTTAAGTCTAAGCCCTCCATTATGTTTTATAAGGTTACTACTAGTGCAAGACTAGCTCATTTACACTTAGAAAAATTAGAGATCATTTGTGCCAAGAAAGAGGCTCTCGGGTTTGGCTATGTTGCTCACAAGAAATTTTGTAGTTTTGATCCATTAGCCACAAGACTTTAACCCAATGTCCCCAAGGGTATTGTAAGGTTATCTCAATAGAAAGATTTCGGAAAAAACGCATTTTTACGTTAGTCGCAAGGCGGAAACTAAGGGAGTTCTTCAACTATGAAGTTGGAACTTGAAGATGGGTTCTTCATAGGCCTCTAAGGAGTGCTTGGAGCGGATTGAAACCTAAGGAAAGGAGCTAAGAATTGCTAAGGCGCGACTTTGGAATCTTGGAAATTTTAAGGGCTTATAAAGGTATATTCTTGTCGTTTTAGCAATTAAGGTTTACTTATCATTGTAGCTATGGTTATTAGAAAGCATGAGTTATATAGTATGAAGTTTGATAAGTATTTTGACTATTGGAACCCTAATCCGAAATCTAGCATGTTTAGCTTTAAGATTTCAATTCAAGTCGATTATTAGTTAAGTCGTCATATGTTGTATAAAGAAGGAAATTGTAGTTGTTGAAGTTGTTTATGACTAAATAACATGTTGACCTAAGAACGTGGAATTGGAAAAGACGTAGTGTTGTTGGTTATATGTTGGCCGAGAATGGCTAGTGAAGTATTAAACTATTTGGTATGAATTGTGGGGCGGAATTTTACGTATTGTAGGCGTGTAATCCCCTTTGTTTGGTTGTTGTTTTGAGCCTTAAATGTGGCTTGTTGGTTATTGTATTCGGCCTTGAAAAAGGTGGCAAAGTGAGTAGAAACAAAGGAAGTCTTGATTTTCCGTAGAATTAGAGACCGTATACTTAGTATTATTCTACGTTAGAGACTAGAAGTTGATAGTCTTGTTGTGACCATTATAGGTTGACACTTCTACTGTTATACCCCGTATTTCCAGAGTATGTACGTGAGGACGTACGTAGAAAAGTTTGAACTTTAAGTAGGCTTGGACGAAAATATTTTGTGCACAACACCCGATTAGAATCGTTTTTCGACGAAACGTTTTACCTGACTTGCGAAGGAAAATTCCGGCTATGTCATTTATATTTTTGCGGATTTTTACGAGAGATGAAACATTTTGGACCAGCGGGAGGGTGGACATGTGTCACCCTCAAAGTGGACGGCAAAGGCTTGGATTGGCACGCGTTTTGTTGCCTTGGAGTAGGTAGGATATTTTGTGATATTTGTGTGGTAGATGGATAAGGTACATGGATGAATCTTGACCCTACACTTGCCTTGCACTTGGCATGATCTTGGCCATTTGTTGGCCATTGCTTGTCCTATAAATACCCCCCCCCCCCCTTTGAAGACTTCTTCATCCAAAAATTGTTCCAAGTCTTGAAAATCCCTTCCCCCTCTTGGTAGTGTTTCGTCCAAACACCCCTCCCCTTTGAGAAGGCCCTCGCGAGAGCCCCTCCACCGGCGAAAATATCCCCCTCCTAGTGGTGCTAGCGAGGGTACCCCTTTCCTAGTTGTTCTCATAAAATACACCCCCACTGGTAGAAATACTCTCCAAGTATTACTATTCCAAAATACCTTGGCCCATATACCTTGTAGTATTCCAAGGTTACACTTATACGAAAAGCCCAGAAATACTATTATACTTCCCTTCAGTCACAAAACACAACCCAAAGGAAATCTCCATAGTTGGATGGAGTATTAAGAAGAAGTTGCGTAAAACTTCTAACGGTTGTTTGGAGCGGGTTGGAGCACCCGGAGTAGGAGCTAAACGTTGCTCAGGATCGACATTAAACATTGGATAATTTTGGGCTTACCGAGGTAAATATCTTGTCCTTTTATTGTAATTGGAAATTACATCGTAGTAGTATAGAAATGAATATAAGATTCATAGAAGGAGTTGAATCGTTATAGAAGAATATTAAAGAAGAAGGACTAAAGCTGTACTTACATAGATGTATTCTGATGGTGTGTAGCTTAACGGGTAGGAAGTCTTGCCCGATTTTCCGTAAATAGAGAACTCTATTATTCTGCAGAGTAGTCATTGATAGACTTGTATAACCCTTATAGGTTGAATGTCTGCGAGTAGCATGTACTCTTGAAAGGTGGTCGAGGCTAGCGGGTTATAGCCGTGGGCGTTTTGCTAATAGTCGATAATCGTCGCGAGGTATGTGATTCTTCCTATCCTCTTGAGCATGATATTTTAAAGAATATATATATAGTACGGTGAGCGTCGTGTGTTAAGCGAATAATAATTACTACGGCAATGTCTTCGGACTTAAGCCTGAATAATAACTACGGCAATGTCTTTCGACTTAAGCCTGAATAATAATAATCTTGAAGTATTTCAAAAGAATACTGAATCATTTTTAACAGAAGAGTAATACTTGGTTTTAAAACTTAAGAGTTATACTAGCTTTATGGGAAGTTAGGTATAACGGCTTAAGAAAGATAAAAGAATGGTTTATTAATTTTAGAAGTTAAGAGACTTGATCTTAAAAGATAAGAGACTTGACTTAAAGGAATTAATATGAATTTTTGTGTGAAACCTCATTCGTGAGTAATGAGTACTTGGTTTGTAAAAGGAATAATGTTTTACTGATTTCGGAAATGAGAATAAGTATCGAACAAACCACTGCAGCGCTAATAAAAGGAAATGTACTGAATAATTAAGTATTATTAAAACCAGTAGAAACCACCATCTGCATAGAAGCTAAGATGAGACAAAATGATATTACATTTCCTAGATCATGGCTGCTTTAATAAGATTGTTATAAGCAAGAATAACCTACTCACATATAAGGCATATGTTTCTCAAATCGTTTTAAAGGAGAATTATATCATTAAGTGATTAAAACTATGAACTACGAAACCTTTCGAAATGAGAAACTTGAGCATTTTAAATTAGGCAAACTTGAACGTTTGGAAAATAATGTTGTTAATTGATTTTACAAAAGGAAGTGTTTTGGGTTTACTTAAAAAGATAGTCACTCTATTTTTATACTACGGGTATTGTGTGACTTTTGTGAAAGAAACGGATCTTTTAAAGAGTTAATGTATGAAGTACTTTGGGGATAAATTCCCGAACTTGTTAACAAAAAAAGAAAGTACCTTGTGTGAAGAACTTGATTGTATTGGTCTGTGATAGCCTTGTAATACTTTCTTGTTGATTTGATAAGTAAACATGTTAGGATGCTACGTGTGTTAGTATCTTGTGATATTCTTGTTGTGCTTACGTTGTTGAACTTTAAGCCTGTTATCAAGTATTATATCACATACCCCCTTGACTTATTATCAGGGCTTGCCACGCTTGATGCGGGTCTATACGGCTATGCGATCTATGTGACTATGCGGGCGGCGGTATGCTCGGGTTGATCATTCGGTGTTTTATCCGTCACGGGGATGCCTATGCGGTGCATTGTGACTATGCGGTCTATTGAGACTATGCGGATTGCGGGAGTCCATGAGGGTACCGGGGTTAGCTACCCCCGATGCGGGTCTATACGACCTATGCGGGTCTATGTGTGACCTATGCGGCCGCGGAAGTCGAGATAGGCACGCATAATGATACTATGGGCGATCGGCCTTGCTTCGATCATTAGCGGCCTAGAAAAGACCGGTTACAGTATATCTATTTCACTCTTGTTTTATGTTGTGGGCGTGAGACCCATAGTTATAATTGAGTGATGACCTTGAGGGCGTGAGTCCCTGACTTGACATGACTGCTTATTTATTGTGAACTGTAGTTTGGTTATCATACATGTCTCCTGTTTTTATATAGACTACTATGATTTCATTTCTGATATTTTCGGCTTCACATACTTGGTACCTGTTGTACTGACCTCCTTCGGGGGGCTGCGTTCATGCCGCAGGTAGAGGTACACCAGTGTTGATCCTCGCTCTTAGGGTCACAGTTCAGCGTTTGGGAAGCTCCGTTTCTCCGGAGGCTTATCAGTGGTATAGTTTCCCTATCGTTGTAAGTGTTTACATTCAGGGGTATGGCGGGGCCCTGTCCCGCCATTGTTGTCATATCATTCTTAAGTGCATGTAATGCTTATTGTGGCGAGTTGTAAAAAGGGATGTAACTGTTCTAGTTGATATAAATAATATGCCGAAAGGAAAGTTTATCTCAGATAACTTTTTTTCACTTCACATTATAAATGTCTTTTTTTATATTCCATTACTCGATGTATGGCTACTTGGGTGCGGTAAGGCACGATCACGGGCCCGTTCGGTCGTGAAAAAGTGGTATCGAGCGATTAATCCTCGGAAAGTGTCTACGCCGTATCGATGAAGTCTTGATTATCGGTGTGTTGTGCACCACACCAATAATCAGGAGGCTATAGGATATTTAGGATTGGTTTCCATTCTTCTCACTCTGAGATCGTGCCTTAGAGCTGTGTTATAAGTTGGACCCCTCTAACGTATTTCTTTCCCTCACCGTTATGCCTCCGCGTAAGGCAACCCGGGCCCAGAAGGGCAAGGCAGCCGAGGGAGCTGCGAGTAGAGCACAGAGGGTTACGAGGGCACAGGCCCAATCATCACCTGGGGTGGTGCTTCATTCGGGGAGTTCTGCGACATCGCCAAAACGGCCAAGAAGTTTAGCACGGCGGCAGCAGTCCCTACTGCGGCCATGACATTTACACCTTCAGTTCCACGACCTGTAGCAGAAGTATAGTTTGCAAGGGGACGACCCTGTTACTAGCTAGGGATTTGGCTACCAGAGAGTTTATGATATACCGATTTAACGCGGGCCTTGATGAATATCTAAGAGAGGGTTGTACTAGAGTAGCTCTTGATCGAGCTTGAGCATGGCACGTATGCGGGCTTATGCGCGGCCGAAGGCGTGAGATCAGCAGATTAACCAAGGGCGAAGAGGGCGAGCAGCGAGTCCTTTGGTAACTTTCAAGGCAAACCGCCTCGGCCGAATTAGATATGCACCTCCGCCCGATGCGAGTGGTCCTCGCGGGGTTCGGGGCGTTCGAGGTGTGCGGAGTTGGTCGAGTTCGTGGCTTCGATCCACGCCTATCGTATGTTCTAGCCGGTAGTTGATTTCCTCAGTGTTCACAGTGTGGCAGACGTCATCCCGGGGAATGTCATCTTTTGTTGGTACTTGTTTTACCGGCGGCCGTCAGGGCCATATGTCGAAAGGATGTCCTAGTAGGAAGGATGCAAGTAGGAGGACTCAGCCTACCGCATCGATTCAGTGGTTCGGAGAGGAAGAGGTGCTAGCCAGAGGAGGCCACCCCCACCTCGATGTGGCCGTTGTGGTAAGTGTCATCGTGGAGAGTGTCATACTTTTTCGACAGCTTGTTATGCTTGCGCCCTACGGGGCAGGTTTGATTAGAACGACTAAGGGGAGTGAAGCAGTAGATACAGGTATATCCTTAACCCTCTAGAGATTAGTATGTGTGATAAGAGGAGTATGTCTTAAATGTTATATTCAGATAGCGTTGTGTTAATTGTGATTAGAAATCATGGTTAGTTAAAAGGGTAAGATTGGGGATAAGAAGTGTGAGCCTTAGAGTTTTATGCGTAGAGACCTTAGAGGAAAGGCCATCTCGAGTAAAAGATGAATTTTTCTTTATGTGTGTTTGACCCTTATCGGAGTGCATAGTGCACGTGAGGTATAGTTGTATAATAAGTCCCTGAGTAGTGTGGAATGAAAGAGGGTAGTTGAACTAAGAAGACCACTAGGTTTTCGTGACTTGATTAGTGAGATCGTTCCGGATCGGGGAACAAGAGTTTTTGCGCGATAGCGGGTCGGGTTGAGGACCGATCGCGGGTCAACCCGCGACCTGTTTTGTAGTGGGGTTAGTTCGGGGTGGTCCCTCCAGGTGGTAAGGTCACGAGGGTGTTAGGCCCAAGTTTAGTAAACCAGTGTACGAGTTCGTGGATGCGTTCGACCGATGGTCGGGCGATGAGGTCACCATCTTGTCCTTCGAGTTATGCGAGATGTTATTTATCGGGAAGGTTGTAAAGTGCACGAGGCGCCTACTTTCACCTTATGTCGCAGTGAAGCCCAGTTGTGGCTATTTCATTTCGGAAGTTTTACCAGCAGGTTTAGGAACTTCAGTGAGTCTCGATGTCGCGTTCGCCCTCGGGACAGTGTTTGGATTTCAGGGGTAGCTGTAAGGATTGTTGCCTCCGGTTAAGGGAGTGTTTTTATAACCACCATTTCAGTATTCGGATGTCGCCTAATGAAGCCTTAGGGGCGGAAGTGTAAGTTGTCGGTCGATTGGTTCGATGTTGGCGCGTTCGATTGTTGGTTCATACCGCCATTGAGAATGTGGCTAGGGTGTGACGAATTTTGGAAAGCAGAGGAAACTTAGCCTGAGGTACTTGGAGCCTTTTCAGATCATGTGAAGAATAGGCCAGGTTGCCTATAGTTAGCATTGTCGTCCGACTTAGGAGGCAGTACGTCCGGTCTTTCGTGTTGCTATGTCCGGGAAAGTATCGGAGATCCATCCAGAGTGTTCCCAGTTAATGATGACCAAGTTAGAGATAGTAACCCAGAGATTTGGAAACTGAAGCAGTAACAGAAATGTGGTAAGTTATGAGAAAGAGTTCGAGTGTACGAGAAGGGTACGACACGTAAGGGAAGAAGCGAGCATGTATGGCGAGCATAGATGTGATCATTTCTTTTGTAAGGAGAAGGTGCGAAGGAAGTATATTTTAGACCTCGGGTAAGGGCTTTTGTGATGTTAGAGGTGTTTCCTCGTGGACTTGGATGTAAGTATTTGCGGTGTTTCGTGGCAGTGTGGCAGATTGTTCTCGTAAGTATAGTAGTGAAGACTATCTTGGCGCCGCTTGTTTTGAGACTTAGAAGGAACATTCGACGAATGTTTCTAAGGAGGAGAATGTTATACCGTATTTCCGAGTATATGCGTGAGGACGTGCGTGAAAAGTTTGAACTTTAAGTAGGCTTGGACGAAAATATTTTGTGCACAACACCCGATTAGAATCGTTTTTCGACGAAACGTTTTACACAACTTGCGAAGGGAAAATTCCGGCTATGTCATTTATATTTTTTGCGGATTTTTCCGAGAGATGAAACATTTTGGACCAACGGTCTCAAAAGTGGACGGCAAAGGCTTGGATTGGCACGTTTTTGTTGCCTTGGAGTAGGTAGGATATTTTGTGATATTTGTGTGGTAGATGGATAAGGTACACATGGATGAATCTTGACCCTACACTTGCCTTGCACTTGGCATGATTGTTATACCCCGTGTTTCCAGAGTATGTACGTGAGGGCGTACGTGTACAATTTGAGCCTTAAGTAGGCATAGTTTCGAAATTTGTACACAAGTGCCGAAAGGAGTCGTTTTTCGACGAAACGTTTCCACAGCTTACGTTGGGAAAATTCCGGCTATGTCATTTAGTATTTTTATGGATTTTTCCGAGCGACGAACATTTTTGGACCAACGGGAGGTGACACTTGTCACCCTCATTGGACGGCAAAGAGAGGGCTTGGCCTCGCCGATTGGCTCCCTCTTTTGTGCCTTGCTTTGTGGCTTGTTTTGTGGAGTGTTTTGTGGAGTGTTTTGTGGGTGCACTTGGCTTGATCTTGGCCTTACACTTGCCTTGCACATGGCTTGATCTTGGCCATTGGTTGGCCTTTAGTTTTGCTATAAATACCCCCTCTCTTTGAAGACTTCTTCATCCACTCTTCACTTGCCTAAGTCTTGAGAACCCTCCTCCCTCTTGTTGACTCTCGCCCAAGAGCCCTCTCCCCTTGTGAAGGCCTTTTGGCGAAACCTCCCATGTGAGCCTAAAGCGAGAACACCCCTCCCTTAGGTGTTGTTCTCGTGTGGTACCCCCCCCTTTGTGGTATTAAAATACTCCTCCAAGTATTGTTATAATGCCCAAAATACCTTAGCCTTATACCTTGTAGTATTCCAAAGTTACCTCTATACGTAGAGTCCGGAAATACTACCTTTTGTCCTTTTAGTCTCAAACCGAAACCCTAAGGAACCCTTCACTGTTGGTTGAAGTTTTGGAGTAGAAGTTGGATAGAACTTCTAAGGGTTGTTTGGAGCGGTTTGGAGCACTCGGAGTAGGAGCTAAACCTTGCTCAGGCGCGACATTATACTCGGATAATTTTGGGCTTATCGAGGTAAACACTATCATTCTTCTATTGTAATTGGAAATTACATGTTGATAGAATATATAGTTGAAGTATACTATATATAGAACTATACTTAGTACTGTGGCAATGTCTTTTGACTTAAGCCTGAAGAATTAAGAACTGAACTGTATTACAGTAGATTTGTGTAGTATTACTGTGTAGTAGAATTGTACACGTCCGGTTAGGCGTGTGAAACCCCCCCCTCTGGTTGGCTTGGTAGCCGGCCTCGATAGAGAAGGAGATTCTGTTGTGGCGGGAGATCTTTGATTTTTACGTAGAATATTCTACGTTGTGGTCTAGATAATAATAGGCGCCTTGGCCTTATAGGTTCAAGTACTACGTGTGGCGCGATTTACTTGGCTTAGGAGTGGCCATTTGTTTGAGCGTTTTGCTATTAGTCGATACTCGTCGCGAGGTATGTGAACCTCTTCCTATCTCTTCTAGCATGATATGTGTGTAACTATGTAGTACGGTAGACGTACATGTGTTTAATGTATTTGATTGGTTTGAAACATAAAGTGTTATAACGGCTTTATGGGAAGTTGGTTATAACAGCTTTATGTAGGTAAGAAAATGGGTTGTGGTTTTTAAAAGATAATTGATTTGATTTATAAGCGGCTTGGCGTTATAATAAAACTTGAAGTATTTCAAAAGATTTATGAATCGTTTTGAAAGAAGTGTAGTATTGTGCTTTGAAAACTTAAGAGTTATACTAGCTTTATGGGAAGTTAGGTATAACGGCTTAAGAATGGTTTACTGATGTTAGAAGTTAAGAGACTTGATCTTATAAGACAAGAGACTTAACTTATTTGTTTTAATGTGGATGTTTTGTGTGAAACCTCATTCGTGAGTAATGAGTACTTGGTTTTATTTAAAGGGATAATGTTTTACTGATTTCGGAAATCAGAATGTGTATCGACAGACCACTGCAGCGTTAATAAAGGAAAATGTATTGAATAATGATGAATTGTATTAAAACCAGTAGAAACCTCCATCTGCATAGAAACTAAGATGAGACAAAATGATATTACATTTTCTAGATCATTTCTTTGTAATAAGAATGTTGTAAACAAGAATAACCTACTCTCACGTCTTACATAATTTACTCAATTATTCTAAAAGGAATCAAGTGATTAAGTTTATGAACTATGAAACCTTTTGAAAATGAGAAGCGAGTAATTGAAACTAGGCAAACCGAACTTAGGAAAAGAATGTTGTTACTTGATTTTGAAAAGGAATGTGGGTTGGTCATTCTAATACTACAGTATCGGGTGACTTTTATAAAAGTAATGGATCTCTTTTAAAAGAACTTAACGTATGTAGTACTTTGGAGTTAAAAACCCGGACTTTGGCATAAAATGAAAGTACTTGAGTTATGTGAAACTTGCCTATGCTTGTTGTTGTGAAACTTGCCTATGCTTGTTGTTGTGAAACTTGCCTATGCTTGTGATGATAGCCTTTGTTGTGCAAGTGTGGTATTTACGTATTCTGGCGTCTCGATGGGCGGTCGACTTGTTGAGAACTTACTTGGACATCTTGCGTGATGGAGAATTCCACGTATGCTCCTGTTGATGGTGTTATTCCATGGACTAGCTCTCCACGAGGTTTCTTCTTGCTCGGCTGGGTATCGGTGGTCGGCTCACTGCGTCTTGCCGCCTCGTGGTGATTCGGCCTTGGTATCGGTAGTCGACCCTCGTGCTTGCCAGTTCGCTATAGTAGTGAAGTTTCGTGATCTGACCTTGGTCACGGTGGTCAGACCCTCGTACTTGCCGGTCACCGCGTGACCGGCCTTAGTATCCGGTAGTCGGCTCGCACTTGCCGTGTCGGCCGTGTTTTGGTTGCATTGTATTATTGGTACGGTCGGATCTGGTAGTTATACTTGTCTGCACGGTTTTATAACACAGATGGGACATGGTGTTCATGTATAATCCTTGGTATGGTTATATCATAAAGCCGCGGTGAGGAAGAAATTCCACGCACGCAGTGATAATTTGGAGCGTGAGTCCACTGTCTTGATATCGTTATATGTAATATCAGTAGTTTGGTCATCATACATGTCTCCCGCTTTATATAGACTATTATGATTTCATTTACGATATTCTGATTTCACATACTTGGTACTGTTATCTTGACCTCGCCTTGGCCGCGTTCACCGCAGTAGTAGGTACATCACTGTCGATTCCGCGTTTAGGATCTCATTTCAAAGATTTTGGGAAGCCCGTTCCGTCGGAGGCTTATCTTTGGTATGTTACCCAGTCCGTAAGTTCTTATGCGTTCAGGTATGGCGGGGCCCTGTCCCGTCATAGTTGTTGTAAATCTTAGAGGTCTGTAGTACTGTTGTGGGCAGGGTTGTAAAAGGATTAAACTGTTCAGGTTTTATGTATATACTGAAGGCAACTGTTTTGGTTGGCCTGTTTATTTACTATATCTCTTATTTCTTGTGTAAAGTTTTTTATTTCCGCTGGTTTTCTCTGATGTTGTATCACTAGGGTGCCCGGGGTAAGGCACCAGTGACGGGCCCGGGTTCGGGGCGTCACAAGTGGTATCAGAGCAGTTAATCCTCGGAAAGTGTCTACAGACCGTGTCTAGTAGAGTCTTGATTATCGGTGTGTTGTGCACCACATCTATAATCAGGAGGCTATAGGACATTTAGGATTGGGTTCCATTCTTCTCATTCTGAGATCGTGCCTTAGGCGTGTGATAAGATTGGACCCTCGGCGTGTTTCGTTTTACGATTATGCCTGCGAAAGGCAACCCGGCCCGAAGAGGCAAAGCGGCGAAGGATCTGCGAGTAAAGCGTGGCAGAGACCACAAGACGAGCCTCCATCCGCGATGCAGGCGAGGAGATGAGTTACAAGGAGCTGGGCGATTAATGGCGTGGTTGTGGCGGACTTGAGGATAAATTTGGACCGCAGCGGTTCGATGCACCGATGGTTCACCTAGATCGGATAGTTCGA
Organism: Przewalskia tangutica; assembly: GCA_029844215.1. Taxonomy (NCBI): domain Eukaryota; kingdom Viridiplantae; phylum Streptophyta; class Magnoliopsida; order Solanales; family Solanaceae; genus Przewalskia; species Przewalskia tangutica. The sequence continues at coordinate 1,352,301 of JAQGDG010000030.1, forward strand.
GGCTTCGGATTTTACGAGTTGTAGGCGCGAGTTTTAGGGTCGAGGCTCGAGGATGATCCGCAGGAGTTCATCAAGCGATTCTGGATCATGAGTGATCAAGGCATCGGAGATCGAGTCGGTGGCCTAGGTTCACATCAATCGCGTATACCGCGATCGTTTGATTCTTGGGAGCTGTCTGGAGAGCATGCGCTTCAGCCGATATGGAACGAGTTCTCGAGGCCTTTCTTGCACATTTCTTGCCTCCCGGATGAGGAGGGCTCGGCGAGATTTTTGGTGTTCTGGCAAGCAGGCGTGCATTTCGAGTACAATGTGAGTTCGACTCATTGGCGTGCGTCCGCGTTAGTAGCTAGTATGGAGGATCGAGTGCCGATATGTTCTGAGGCTCGATGATTGCCTTGCAGAGTTGTTCGGTGTAGCTCTTGTCACCGCATGGACATTGCCGCGTGCAGCGTATACACTTGGATGTGAGGCGGATAAATCGACGGAATGACCAAAGTCGCCGAAGAGGCGTAACAATGAGGTCCTTTGGTGACTTTCGAGCGGACGCCTCGCAGCAGACTAGTTATGTACCTCCGTCGATCTGAGTGGTCCTCACGGCTTCGGGACGCCGGGATATTGAAGCGGTGCCGGGCTCCGTGTTTCGATTTTCGTGAGAGCGGGAGTGCTCGCGGATGAGTGCCCTTGTCTCGGTCCGGCGTTGTGGAAAGCTTCATAAGGGAGAGTGTCGTACTAACTCGGAGATTGTTATTTTTGCGCCAACAGGCCATCGGCAAGAGATCGTCTCAGGCCGGGTAGCACGGTAGGATAGCATGGACTACTAGAGCGATTGCGGGTTCTTCACCTTCCGTAGCGAGCAGATGTTTGTACCGGAAGGCCGGTAGGTCGCGATGGGAGTTCCCGATTTTAGCGGTCCTTGAACCGCCTAGTTTCAGTATATCCTTAACCTCTAGAGTTTTGTTTGTATTGATGTTGTTGATGTGTTTAATGTTATGTTTGGATAGCTTTGTGCTAAAATGTGATTTAGAAACACAGTTAGTGAAAAGGGTAAGTCCGGGTAGTGTGAGATGGAAGTGGTAGCTTTCATGATGTGAAATAAGATTGTTCGGATCGGGAACAAGAGTTGGCGCGTGGGGGTCGGGTTGGGGACCATTTGCGGGTCAACCAGTAACCCGGTTTGGGGTGGGTCGGTTCTGGTGGTCCCGCCAGTGGTAGGGTCACGAGGGTGCTAGGCCCAAGTTTAGTTGACCATCGTATGAGTTCGTGCGTGTGTTCGACGAGAATCAGTTCGGAAGGCCGAATGGCCTTAGGGAAATCGAGGTTAGTGAGATGACCAAGTTTGGAGGTAGTGACTCGAGGGTTGGTAACGAAGCGTTGGCGAAGTGTGAGTACGGATACTAGGGCGAGTTCGAGTGTTCGTGGCGAGTACTACGAGAAGGGAGAAGCGAGCGTGTGTTTTGTGGCAGTGTGGCATGATTGTTTTCGTGCGTATAGCGGTGAAGACTATCTTGACGCTGTTTGTTTTGAGACCTAGAAGGAACATTCGGGAATGTTTCTAAGGAAGAATGTTATACCGTGTTTCCGTATGTGCGTGAGGCGTGCGTGTACAATTTGAGCCTTAAGTAGGCATAGTTTCGAAATTTGTACACAAGTGCGAAAGAGTCGTTTTTAAATGAAACGTTTCCACGACTTACGTTGGGAAAATTCGGCTATGTCATTTAGTATTTTTGCGGATTTTTCCGAGCGGAACATTTTTGGATTAACGGGAGGGTGACACTTGTCACCCTCATTGGGACAAAGAGAGGGCTTGGCCTTGGCGATTGGCTCCCTCTTTGTGCCTTGCTTTGTGGCTTGTTTTGTGGAGTGTTTTGTGGAGTGTTTTGTGGGTGCACTTGGCTTGATCTTGGCCTTACACTTGCCTTGCACATGGCTTGATCTTGGCCATTGGTTGGCCTTTAGTTTTGCTATAAATACCCCCTCTCTTTGAAGACTTCTTCATCCACTCTTCACTTGCCTAAGTCTTGAGAACCCTCCTCCTCTTGTTGACTCTCGTCAAGAGCCCTCTCCTTGTGAAGGCCTTTTGGCGAAACCTCCCCTTTGTGAGCCTAAGCGAGAACACCCCCTCCTTGGGTGTTGTTCTCGTGTGGTACCACACTTTGTGGTATTAAAATACTCCTCCAAGTATTGTTATAATGCCCAAAATACCTTAGTATATACCTTGTAGTATTCCAAAGTTACCTCTATCGTAGAGTCTGAATACTACCTTTTGTCCTTTAGTCTCAAACCGAAACCCTAAGGAACCCTTCACCGTTGGTTGAAGTTTTGGAGTAGAAGTTGGATAGAACTTCTAAGGGTTGTTTGGAGCGGTTTGGAGCACTCGGAGTAGGAGCTAAACCTTGCTCGGTAGCGACATTATACTCGGATAATTTTGGGCTTATCGAGGTAAACACTCATCCTTCTATTGTAATTGGAAATTACATGTTGTAGAATATATAGTTGAAGTATACTATATATAGAACTATACTTAATCTTGTGGCAATGTCTTTTGACTTAAGCTGAAGAATTAAGAACAGACGTATTCTGATGGATTTGTGTAGTATTCTTGTATAGTAGAATTGTACACGTCCAGGTTAGGCGTGTGAAACCCTCTGGTTGGCTTGGTAGCCAGGCCTCGATAGAAGGAGATTTCTGTTGTGGCGGGAGATCTTTGCCGATTTTACGTAGAATATTCTACGTTGTGGTCTAGATAATAATAGGCGCCTTGTGGCCTTATAGGTTGAAGTACTACGTGTGGCGCGATTTACTTGGCTTAGGAGTAGCCATTGTTTGGGCGTTTTGCTATTAGTCGATACTCGTCGCGAGGTATGTGAACCTCTTCCTATCTCTTCTAGCATGATATGTGTGTAACTATGTAGTGCGGTAGGCGTACGTGTGTTTAATGTATTTGATTGGTTTGAAACATAAAGTGTTAAAACGGCTTTATGGGAAGTTGGATATAACAGCTTTATTTAGGTAATAAAATGGGTTGTTGTTTTAAAGATAATTGATTTGATTTATAAGCGGGGGCGTTATAATAAAACTTGAAGTATTTCAAAAGATTTATGAATCGTTTTGAAAGAAGTGTAGTATTGTGCTTTGAAAACTTAAGAGTTATACTAGCTTTATGGGAAGTTAGGTATAACGGCTTAAGAATGGTTTACTGATGTTAGAAGTTAAGAGACTTGATCTTATAAGACAAGAGACTTAACTTATTTGTTTTAATGTGGATGTTTTGTGTGAAACCTCATTCGTGAGTAATGAGTACTTGGTTTTATTTAAAGGGATAATGTTTCTTGATTTGGAAATCGTAATGTGTATCGACAGGACCAACTGCGGCGTTAATAAAGGAAAATGTATTGAATAATGATGAATTGTATTAAAACCGGTAGAAACCTCCATCCGCATAGAAACTAAGATGAGACAAAATGATATTACATTTTCTAGATCATGGTCTTTGTAATAAGAATGTTGTAAACAAGAATAACCTACTCTCACGTACGACATAATTTACTCAATTATTCTAAAAAGGAATCAAGTGATTAAGTTTATGAACTATGAAACCTTTTGAAAATGAGAAGCTTGAGTAATTGAAACTAGGCAAACTGGAACTTAGGAAAAGAATGTTGTTACTTGATTTTGAAAAGGAATGTGGGTTGGTCATTCTAATACTACGGGTATCGGGTGACTTTTATAAAAGTAATGGATCTCTTTTAAAAGAACTTAACGTATGTAGTACTTTGGAGTTAAAAACCCGGACTTTGGCATAAAATGAAAGTACTTGAGTTATGTGAAACTTGCCTATGCTTGTTGTTGTGAAACTTGCCTATGCTTGTTGTTGTGAAACTTGCCTATGCTTGTGATGATAGCCTTTGTTGTGCAAGTGTGGTATTTCAGATACCGTCTCTCGATGCAGGCCGGTCGACTTGTTGAGAACTTACTTGGGCGTCTTGGCGGTGATGGAGAATTCCACCGTATGCTCACTGCTGATGGTGTTATTCCATGGACTAGCTCTCCATGAGGTTTCTTCTGCTCGGCTGGGTATCTGGTGGTCGGCTCTGCGTCTTGCCGTCTCGTGGTGATTCGCCTTGGTATTCGGTAGTCACCGCACTTGCCCGTTCGGTATAGTACGAAGTTTCGTGTCTGACCTTGGTCCACGTGGTCACCCTCGTACTTGCCGGTCATTTGCGTGACCGCCTTGGTATCCAGTAAGTGGCTCGCACTTGCCGTGCTCGGCCGTGTTTTGTTGCATTGTATTATTGGTACGGTCGGATCTGGTAGTTATACTTGTCTGTCGGTTTTATAACACGGATGGGACATGGTGTTCATGTATAATCCTTGGTATGGTTATATCATAAAGCTGGCGATGAGGAAGAAATTCCACGCACGAGTGATAATTTGGAGCGTGAGTCCTGTCTTGATATCGTTATATGTAATATCATGTAGTTTGGTCATCATACATGTCTCTCGCTTTATATAGACTATTATGATTTCATTCTGATATTCTGATTTCACATACTTAGTACTGTTGTCGACCTCCTTCGCCGCGCTGCGTTAAATCTGAGGTAAGTCGTCGGTGTCGATTCCGCGTTTAGGATCTCATTTCAAAGATTTTGGGAAGCTCGCTCCGTGGAGGCTTATCTTTGGTATGTTACCCAGTCCGTAAGTTCTTGTGCGTTCGGGGTATGGCGGGGCCCTGTCCGTCATAGTTGTTGTATAAATCTTAAGTGCCTGTAATGCTGTTGTGGGCGGGGTTGTAAAAGTTAAAGCGTGTGTTTTATGTATATCTTAAGGCAAGCTTTTTGGTTGCTGTTTATTTACTATATCTCTTATTTCTTGTGTAAAGTTTTTATTTCCACGGTTTTCTCGATGTTGTATCACTAGGGTGCGGGTAGGCACGATGTGGGCCGAGTTCGGGCGTCACAATGATCTTGGCCATTGGTTGGCCATTGCTTGACCTATAAATACCCCTGAAGACTTCTTCATCCAAAAATTGTTCCAAGTCTTGAAAATCCCTTCCTCTTGGTAGTGTTTCGTCCAAACACCCTCCCCTTTCGAGAATGCCCCGGCGAGAGCCCCTCAGCGAAAGTATCCCCCTGCCTAGTTGTTCTCATAAAATACACCCACCTTGGTAGAAATACTCTCAAGTATTGTTACTATTCCAAAATACCTTGGCCCATATACCTTGTAGTATTCCAAGGTTACACTTATACGAAAAGCCCAGAAATACTATTATACTTCCCTTCAGTCACAAAACACAACCCAAAGGAAATCTCCATAGTTGGATGGAGTATTAAGAAGAAGTTGCGTAGAACTTCTAAGGGTTGTTTGGAGCGGGTTGGAGCACCCGGAGTAGGAGCTAAACGTTGCTCAGGATCGACATTAAACATTGGATAATTTTGGGCTTACCGAGGTAAATATCTTGTCCTTTTATTGTAATTGGAAATTACATACTGTAGTAGTATAGAAATGAATATAAGATTCATAGAAGGGAGTTGAACTGTTATAGAAGAATATTAAAGAAGAAGGACTAAACTGTACTTACATAGGACTGTATTTACAGTAGACTGTGTAGCTTAACGGGTAGGGAAGTGCTGCCCGATTTTCCGTAAATAGAGAACCTACTGATTATTCTGCAGAGTAGTCTAGTCATTGATAGACTTGTATAACCCTTATAGGTTGAATGTCTTTGCGAGTAGCATGTACTACTTGAAAGGTGGTCGAGGCTAGCCGGGTTATAGCCGTGGAGCGTTTTGCTAATAGTCGATAATCGTCGCGAGGTATGTGATTCTTCATATCCTCTTGAGCATGATATTTTAAAGAGTATATATATAGTACGGTAGACGTACGTGTGTTAACTGAATAATAATTACGGCAATGTCTTCGGACTTAAGCCTGAATAATAACTACGGCAATGTCTTTCGACTTAATCCTGAATAATAATAATCTTGAAGTATTTCAAAAGAATACTGAATCATTTTTAACAGAAGAGTAATACTTGGTTTTAAAACTTAAGAGTTATACTAGCTTTATGGGAAGTTAGGTATAACGGCTTAAGAAAGATAAAAAGAATGGTTTATTAATTTTAGAAGTTAAGAGACTTGATCTTAAAAGATAAGAGACTTGACTTAAAGGAATTAATATGAATTTTTGTGTGAAACCTCATTCGTGAGTAATGAGTACTTGGTTTGTAAAAGGAATAATGTTTTACTGATTTCGGAAATGAGAATAAGTATCGAACAAACCACTGCAGCGCTAATAAAAGGAAATGTACTGAATAATTAAGTATTATTAAAACCAGTAGAAACCTCCATCTGCATAGAAGCTAAGATGAGACAAAATGATATTACATTTCCTAGATCATGGCTGCTTTAATAAGATTGTTATAAGCAAGAATAACCTACTCACATATAAGGCATATGTTTCTCAAATCGTTTTAAAGGAGAATTATATCATTAAGTGATTAAAACTATGAACTACTGAAACCTTCAAATGAGAAACTTGAGCATTTTAAATTAGGTAAACTTGAACGTTTGGAAAATAATGTTGTTAATTGATTTTACAAAGGAAGTGTTTGGGTTTACTTAAAAAGATAGTCACTCTATTTTTATACTACGTATTGTGTGACTTTTGTAGAAAAGCAGATCTTTTAAAGAGTTAATGTATGAAGTACTTTGGGGATAAATTCTAACTTGTTAACAAAAAGAAAGTACCTTGTGTGAAGAACTTGATTGTATTGATGCGTGATAGCCTTGTAATACTTTCTTGTTGATTTGATAAGTAAACATGTTAGGATGCTACGTGTGTTAGTATCTTGTGATATTCTTGTTGTGCTTACGTTGTTGAACTTTAAGCGTTGTCATTATTATATCACATACCCTTGACTTATTATACCGGGCTTGCCACCGATGCGGTCTATACGGCTTTATGCGGTCTATGTGACTATGCGTGTCACGACCCATTCGTGGATCGTGCCTTCTGGGCACCCAAGTAGTCATACATCAGAGTAATCAGCTGAATATAAAACAAGACATGAAACAGTTTATAAAATAAGACACAGTTCATGTGAGAAAAGGTTGCCTTTTGGCATATATATATAAACATGGTTTAGCAGTTACATCCCATACTGTATAACATGACTCTGCACTTAAGGAAATATACAACTATGGCGGGACGGCCGCCATACCATACCTCGATCAGACAAAACTATCTATAACGGAGATCATACCAAAAGTAGAGCCTCCAGAAGATGGAGCTCCCGACCAACGCAAAAGATCCTAGGATGCGGATCTACACTGGCTGCCTTTACCGCAACGCACGCACTTCTGCGGCGTCAAGACATAGGTACCAAGTATGTGAAACTATAAAGTACTTAAATGAAATCAAAGTATTTAAAACCTTTTCACAAATACAATCGATTCAATTGCACATGCACATCACAAACAACAACAATAATAGGAAAAGCGTAACAGTCTATTCTAGGCGCGAATGATCGAGCAAGGCGATCGCCCATAGTATCATTCTGCGTGCCTAGTCTGGACTTCCGATCCGCATAGGTCACACACGGACCGCATGAGGTATTCCTCGCATCGGGGTAGCCAACCCGATACACTGGACTCCGCGATCCGCATAGTCTCGATAGACCGCGTAGTCCCAATGGACCGCATAAGGCATCCCGCGTCGGGCTAAACACCCGAATGATCAATCTTGGAGCATACGGCTGCTCGCATAGTCTCACACAGACGCATAGGCCGTATAGACCCGCATCAAGGGTGGCAAGCCCCGGTATAATAAGTCGAGGATAGGTGATATAATAACGATAGATGTACTTCAGTTTAGCAACGTAAGCACAACAAGAATGACCTCACACGGCATTTCAAGACACTAACACGTAGCATCATAATATGTCTACTTATCAAACAAATCTTACTACACTTAAATCAATACAAGGCTTTTATAAACAAACAAGTAAACGATTCCTTTTTATCTTTCTTAAGTTGTTATACCTAACTTCCCATAAAGCTAGTATAACTCTTAAGCTTTTGTTTAAAAACCAAATATTTATCTTCTGTTAAAAATGATTCGATAGTTCTTTTGAAATGCATCAGATTCTTATTATTCGTGCTTAAGTCAAAAGACATTGCGTAGTTATTATTCGAGCTTAAGTCAAACGACATTGCCGTAGTTATTATTCGATTAACACGTACGCGTCTGGCACTATATATATGTTAAAATATCATGCTTAGGAAGAATCACATACCTTCCGTGAAAACCTCTGCCAAGTTGAATATGTCGCGGAAGAATCGACCTATAATAGTCACGACATCTATCAAAGTCTAGACTACTCAAGGTCATTCTAAACAGAGGTTCACAATTCTACTGAAAGTCGGACAACCCTACCCGTGAGCTATATAAGTCTCATGAAAACAGATCTATGTAGTCTGATTCAATTATTCTTCTTTAAACCCTTCTACTGTGATAACATTTCAATTCTATTCCGTAATATCCTTCTAAGTATTTAATACTTATTCTTATACTTCTACAGTATGTATTTTCTAATTATAAAAGAAGGGTAAGATTATTTACCTCTATAAGCCCAAAATTATCCGAGTATAAACGTCGCTCTGAGCAAGGTTTAGCTCTAATTGGTGCGCTCCGATAGCTCAAGAACCTTTAGAAGTTCCTCACAACTTCTACTAAGTACTAAGGGATTTGGGCTAGGTATTTTGGGCATTATAACAATACTAGAAGGCAACTTTTCTACCAGGGGAGGGGGGGTAGATGTCGGCTAGGCTCGGGGGGGATTAGACTCGGCTAAGCTCACCCAAGGGAAGGTGTGTTGACGAAAAGGCTTAAGGAAGAGGAGAGGATTTTTCAAGACTTGGAAAGATTTGTGGATGAAGAACTCTTCATCTTAAGGGGGGGTATTTATAGCTCAAGCCATGGCCAACCAATGGCCAAGATGAAGACAAGTGCAAGGCAAGTGTAGGGTGAGGATTTACTACACACAAATATCCTACCAACTCCTTGACTTGTGCAAAGGCACAAAAAACGTGCCATCCTATTCCAATTCGTCCAATGGACGATTTCAAGTCCACCAATTGGAGGGTGCCAAGTGTCGCCCTCCCGTTGGTCCAAAATGTTTCGTCTCTCGGAAAAATCCGCAAAAATACTAAATGACATAGCCGGAATTTTCTCTACGAAAGTTGTGGAAACGTTTCGTCGGAAAATGATTCTTTTAGTGAGTTGTGCACAAATAAAAATGTCCAAGGCTTAAACTTTCAAGGCCAAACTTTCGTACGTACGCCCTCACGTACATACTCCGGAAATACGGGGTATAACATTCTCCTCTTAGAAACATTCGTCCGAATGTTCCTTCCAACGATTAACGGTAAAAGCTTAAACAGTTTGCAAGTGCCACACATGGCCACAATATAACACTTAATAATTACGAAAATTAAACCAGCAAGCAGGAAAGTAAGTTACCTGGAGGTGTGGGGAATAAGTGAGGTACCTGCGCCATGTCCTCTCCGCTTCCCGTCATTTCCTCCTGCTCGTTCCGCCTCAGAACTTTGACGGAAGCCACGTCCTTGGTCCGCAGACGCCTATCCTGAAGATCGACTATCGCTATGGGAATCTACTCATACGATAACCCCTCGGTCACCTGGACATCGTCAATCGGATGTACCTAGATGGATCCCGATACATCTCGCCGGCGTAAACGTGAAACACGGATGCCGCCTCGGATCGGACGGCAGATCCAACTCATAGCAACCTTGCCTACCTGCGGACAATCTGAAGCGGCCCGATGTACCTTGGTGAGTTTCCCTTCTTCCCGAATCTCATCACACCGCCATGGGTGACACCTAGGAAAACCCAATCATGAACCTCGAACTCCGGATCGACGACGATGATCTGCATATGACTTGCCGACTCGGCCGTCAAGAACCTCTCTGGATAAGCTTCACCTTATCCATCGCTGCGCCAAATCTGGACCACTAGCCGCACTTCGCCACATCGAACCAACCTATAGGCGATATGCACTTCCTCCCATACAAGGCCTCGTAAGGCGCCATCGAATCTTGGAGTGGTAGCTATTATTGTACATAAACTCAACTAGAGGCAAATGATCCTCCTACCACGAAGTCGATAACACGGGCTCGCACATATCCTCAAGAGTTCGGATAGTGCGCTCGCTGTCCGTCTGCATGCGTGGATGGAATGCGATGCTCGAGCTCACTGCGTCCCTAAACCTCTGGAAAGACCTCGAGAGTTAGCGTAAACCGGGCTCCTGCTCGATATGATCGAAATAGGGACTCCATGCGATCGACGATCTCTCGGATGTAAAGTCGGCATAATCCTCGGTAGAAAGTCGTCCTAACGGAAGAAAGTGGGCTGATTTCGACCGTCGACGATAACCCATATAGAATCATGTCTCCTGCGAGTGCGAGGCAATCCTGTGATGAAGTCCATGTTGATCACCTCCACTTCGGTCGGGATCTCTATCGTCAGAACAAACCACCGGGCCTGCGGTGCTCTACCTTCACTGCGACAACCGCGGGCGAGCTACGAACTCGCAACGTCCTCTTGAGCCATCCCACGATACACGGATCTAAGGTCGTGGTACATCTTGGTCGACCACGGATGGATAGAACGCTGCGTTGTGTGCTTCCCCAAGAACCTGCTGCCAAGTCCCAAACATCCGGAACACAACGCCCTCAAACCTTAGCACCCATGGTGCTACCTCAGGACCGCGCCCTCACGAAGAGTCGTATCACGATAACGTGTCAAAAGCGGATCCTCGGCTGTTGCCTCTTCACCTCCCGATGATGGAAGACTCGCAACCTCACGAACTCTAACCCCACCGCTATCGTAATCAATCAAGCGGACACCAAGGCTCGCTAATCGATGCAAATCACGAACCATGTCCTCTCGCCTGGTGCACATCCGATAAGCTCCCATCGACCTACGACTAAGGCATCTTCCTGACATTGGCCTTCCGGGTGGTACGGGATATCAACATCATAATCCTTGGCGGCAATCTAACCACCGTCTCTGCGTATGTTCAGCTCTCTGCGGTGAAGATATCTTTGGAGGCTCTTGTGAGTGCGTATAAATATCCACGTGAACCCATACAAATAGTGCCTCGGATCTTGGCGTGAATCACCGCCAACTCTAAATCATGGGTGGGGTAGTTCCTCGTGTTTCTTGGTGTCGGGATGCATACGCTATAACCTTGCCTGCTGCATCAACACACATCCCAACCCGATGCGGCGATCACAATACACAACATAACCGTCTGGACCTGCGGAAGAGTAAGAAGCGGGCGGTCGTCGATCTCTTTCGAATCGAAACCACGCTCCACATCGATCCACGAAACTTGGCCGCTTCGAGTCGGCTAGTCAATGGTGCGCAGATAAAGCAAACTTCTACGAACCGCCGATAATATCTGAGGCCCGAGCTGCGAACCTCTGCGCCGGAGTAGTAGGTCTAGGCCAAGTTCGATCGCTCGATCTTGGCGTATCCATCGAATGCCATCGGCCACAATATGCCCGAAAAAGCCACGAAGTCAACCAAAACTCACATTTGGAAAACTTGGCGTACAATCGCTAGTCGGGGCTATCGGCCTGATCGCCAAATGCTCGCGTGCTCGCTCTGAGAGAATAAACCAAGATATCATCAATGAACACTATCACAAGCGTGTCCAAAAATGGTTTGAACACTCGGTTCATCAAATCCATGAATACCGCGGAGCATTGGTCAACCCAAAAGACATGACCACTGAACTAATAATGCCGTCAAGGTCGAATGCGATCCTGGGACATCCACCTCTCGACTACTTTGATGATAGCGAACGCGGATCAATCTTGGAGAAACATCTCGCGCCTATGGCAATGGTCGAACAAATCATCAATCACAGGAAGGGTATTCATTCTTAATGGTCACCTTGTTGCTGTAATCAACACCAGCGTGCGCGGCGTCGTCCTTCTTCTTCACGAACAATCTGGCGCTCCCGGGGAGAAACACTAGGCTGATGAAGCCCTTCTCCGGCCAAATCTCTCGGTGGTCCTTGACTCTCTCAACTCGGCGGGTGCCATTACGTATGGCGGAATGGAAATAGGCGAGTGTCTGCGACATCTATACAAAACTCGATCTCCTCTCGGGAGGATGCGGAAGGTCGTGCGGAAACACGTCTGGAACTCTCGACCACTGGGCCCAGCGGAAAATGCGATGCGCGACTTGATATCAAACACCGAATGAGATGGTAGATATACCGCCTGCACCATCTTCCTAGCCTTGAGGTAGGAAATAAACCTACCCGCCGGCGTCTGATGCTCCTCCCACTCAACAATGGCCCGCCGAAGCTGGAACCGTATTACTCTCTCTGCGGTCTACATTGGCGTAGCAGAAGCTAGCCAATCCATCCCCATGATCACGTCGAAGTCAATCATCTCCAACTCTATCAAGTCGGCTAAGTGGTTCGGTGTAAATAGTCACGAGACAAGCTCTATATACGCCGAGCTACCACGAATCACCCACTGGCGTAGCTACCTCGAAAGTGTCTATGGACTCGGGCTCTATCACTATCCTACTAGCAACAAGGGGAGATATATGGGGCCAGTAGAACCGGATCTATCAAGGCATACACATCAAACCCGGCCCGATAGGGTACCTGTGACGACATCAGGTGAGGCCTCCTGATCCTGTCGGCTGGACAAAGCATAAATGCGGTTCTGAGGACCGCTAGAACTGGGACCCGCGCCACGACCTCTGCCGCGACCCGCTGGTCCATGAGTACCCTGCCCTCCGGGGCGAGTAACTGTAGGAGATGATGAAGCGGCAACAGACCCTGTAGGCTGGGCCCTACCACCAGCGCCGCCCCCGGTCGGACAAACTCTCGCGAAATGACCCTGCTGGCCACAAGTATAGCAAGCTCGGTCTGACTCGAATGGTATCTACCACAACGGGCACCAGCAAACCTCGAGCAGTTAGCACCACTGCTACCAAATCCGAAGTCTGGGCCACTGCGTGCCCCATCGCTCTGGGTGTGCGAAACTGATGTAGGAGCGCTCTGCGCCGGCTGTGGTGCAAATCTGGACTTCTGCTGATGCCGCCCACCCTGAGAACCACCAAAAGAACCGGCCGTCTTGTCCTTCTTGCTGGCGATATCGCTCTGCCGGCGGTCTCTACGCTCCTCGCATCTAGTGCATGAGCACTGCATCACGGGTAATGTCCATGTACAGGTGAAGGACACACCGCCAAGACTTCGGCCATGTAATCATCTAGCCCAGTGACATAGCGATGCACCGGTCCTCCATATCTGCTACGGTGAGGACATATCGAGCCAAAGAATCAAACTCAACATTGTACTCCTAAGCGTGCGTCCTCCCTGTCGACAGCGAGAATCTATCGACTTGCCCTCGCCGTGCGGAGGCAAGAAGTGTGTGAGAAAAGCCTCGAAAACTCATCCCATACTCGAGGTGCATGCTCTCCGGGAAAGCTCCGAATCAAACCAATCGATCACGGTATCACGCGGCCGATGCAAACCGAATATCACGATCGGTCGAAGCCTTGATCACCGCGTGATCTCTGCAGAATCGACGGATGAACTCCTGCGGATCATCCTCCCTCGACCGTAAAACTCGCGGGCTACAACTAAGAAATCCGTAGCCTCAAACTATCGCTTCTCGTGCACTTCACAGTCTTTGCCGCTGAACTGCGTCGGCTGTCGCCAAATCGCAGCCGCCACAATCCGAGCAAATAATCGGGCCATCTCTCTGCACCCATCTCCTCTGCTCCGTGCCGCGGATGGAGGTATGGGTGCTGCGGTCTCTTCGCTGGGCCGGGCGTCATGGAACTCGCTGCTCGGGTATAGACGGGCACGAGCCCTCGTGACTCTGGGTGTCTGCTCGCAGCTCCGGCCGCTTTGCCTTGCCGCCCGGTCGCCTTGCGTGGAGGCATAATCACATACGAAAGGAATACGTTAGAGGTCCAACCTATAACACGGCTCTAAGGCACGATCTCGAGTGAGAAGAATGGAAACCAATCCTAAATATCCTATAGCCTCTCGATTATTGGTGTGCACAACACACCGATAATCAAGACTTACTAGATACGATGCAGTAGACACTTTCCGAGATTAAGCGCTTCGATACCACTTTTGTCACGACCCATTCGGGCCGTGGATCGGTGCTCACCGTGGCACCCAGTAGTCATACATCGAGTAATGGAATATAAAACAAGACATGAAACAGTTTATAAAATAAGACCAGTTCATGAGAAAAGGTTGCCTTTCGGCATATATATATAAACATGGTTTAGCGCTACATCCCATCTTGCATACAACATGACTACAGACCTAAGGAAATATACAACTATGGCGGGACAGGCCCCACCATACCGATCAGACAAAACTATCTATAACGGGAGATCATACCCAAGTAGAGCCTCCGAGAAGATGGAGCTCGACACTAACGCAAAAGATCCTGATGCGGATCTAGCACTGCTGCCTTTACCGCGGCATGAACTGTCACGACCCATTCGGGGCGTGGCGGTGCCTTACCGGGGCACCCAAGTAGTCATACATCAGAGTAATCAGCGGAAATATAAAACAAGACATGAAACAGTTTATGTGAACAAACGTCGCCTTTCGGCATATATATATAAACAAGGTTTAGCGATACATCCGACATCGTACATCATGACTACAGACCTAAGGAAATATACAACTATGGCGGAGGGCCCGCCATACCTGATCGTACAAAACTATCTACAATACAGGAGATCATACCAAAAGTAGAGCCTCAGGTAAGATGGAGCTCACGACACCAATGCAAAGAGATCCTAAGGATGCGGATCTAGCACTGCTTGCCCTGCGGCATGAACGCAGCAGAAGGAGGTCATTACAACAGTACTAAGTATGCGAAATCAAAGTACTTAAATGAAAACATATCATTTTAAAACCAGTTTACAAATATGTGAAACAACCAAGGAAACCGCATAGTGCACATCACAAACAAGAGCAACAATAGGTAAAGCGTAATAGGTTTTGTCTAGGCTACGAATGATCAAACAGGTCACTGCCCACATCATCATTCTCGCAAGCCTAATCCTGGACTCGAGTCGCATAGGCCACTCCACGGGCCCGCATGGTATAACCCGCGTCGAGGGTAGCTACTCTCAACGCCCCGACTCGTTGTCCGCATGGCCACATGGACCGCATGAGGTATAACCCCGCACACTAACCTGGAACTCCCGTAGCTCCGCATAGGTCCCTTGGACCCGCATGAGGTATTCTCGAATCATGGTCCCAGACCGCCTGAGTCTACCCCGCATCGGAGGGCAGCTTAACCCCCGGTAATATGTCAAGAGGTGAGTGATGTTACACTAACCTAACAGCTTATCGTTAACAACATAAGCACAACAAGAATACTCTTTTACACAAACGTTACAAGACACTAACACACATAGTATCATATCATGTCTACTTATCAAACCATCTTATTATTCTTTTTCACAATTCATATATAAGTCTGTTATAAACACATAGGCAAACTGTTTCTTTTATCAATCTTAAGTGGTTATACTTAACTTCCCATAAAGCTAGTATAACTCTTAAGCTTCATTTAAAACCAATTAGTTCTTCTCAAAAAAATGATTCGATTCTTTGAAATGCTTTGGATCTTTATTATTCGGGCTTAAGCGTGAGGCATTCTTTAGTAAGTGTTATTCGGGCTTAAGCCGAGGCATCGTGTAAGTATTATTCAGTTAACATATGTACGTCTACCGTACTATATATATATTGTAAAATATCATGCTTTAGGAAGAATCACATACCTTCTCAGCGAAAACCGCCTGCCAAGATGAATATGTCGCGCAGAGAATCGACTATAATAGTCACGCATCTTATCAAAGTCTAGACTACTCAAGGTCATTCTAAATGGAGGGTTCACAATTCTACGGAAAGTCGGGCAGACAACCCTACCCAGGAGCTATATGAGTTCATTGTGAAAACAAATCCTATGTAGTACAGTTCAATTATTCTTCTTTAAACCCTTCATTGTGATAGCAGTTCAATTCTATTCTTTAATACTCTTCTAAGTATTTATACTTATTCTTATACTTCTTAAGATATATTCTCTAATTATAAAGAAGGGTAAGTTTGTTTACCTCAGTAAGCCCAATAATATCCTAGATAAAAGTCGCTGAGCAAGGTTTAGCTCCTAAGTTATGCGCTCCGATAGCTCGAGAAACCTTAGAAGTTCTTCACAACTTCTACTAAGTACAAAGGGATTTGGGCTAGGTATTTTGGGCATTATAACAATAATAGAAGGCAACTTTTCTACCAAGGAGGGGGTAGGTTTCTAGGCTAGGCTAGGGGTGGGGTAGCCTCGCCAAGCTTCTGGGAGGGGGTGTTGGACGAATTGCTTACAAAGGGAGAGGGAAGGATTTTTAGACTTGGAAAGCTTTTGTGGATGAAGAACTCTTCATCTCAAGAGGGGTATTTATAGGTCAAGGGATGGCCAACCAATGGCCAAGATGAAGACAAGTGCAAGGCAAGTGTAGGGTCAAGATTAGGGCAAGTGTCCTTGGCCAACTTGCACACAAAATATCCTACCAACTACTTGACCAAGTTGGCAACTCGATCGCCATATTGCCGTCAAGTCCATCAATTGGAGGGTGACAAGTGTCGCCCTCCCGTTGGTCCAAAATGTTTCGTCTCTCGGAAAAATCCGCAAAAATAAGAAATGGCATAGCCGGAAATTACCCTACGAAAGCTGTGGAAACGTTTCGTCGGAAAACTATTCGCTTTGTGAGTTGTGCACAAAAAAACGTCCAAGGCTTATCTTTAAGGCTAGACTTTTGTACGTATTCCCTTACGTACATACTCTGGAAATACGGGGTATAACATTCTCCCCCACTTAGAAACATTCGTCCCGAATGTTCCTTCCCAAGACAGTTAACGATAAGATTCTTCATAACTTAAACAGTTTGCAAAAGCCACATACGGCCACAAAACAACACTTAGGCAAAAACGATAACGAAAATTTACAAGTAGGAAAGTGAATTACCTGGAGGTGTGGGGAATAGGTGAGGATACTTCTGCCTCATGTCCTCCTCAGCTTCCCACGTCATCTCCTCCCTGAGCTCGTTCCGCCACAAGACTTTGACGGAAGCCACGTCCTTCGTCCGCAGACGCCTAACCTGACGATCGATTATCGCTATGGGAATCTCCTCATACGACAACCCCTCGGTCACCTGGACATCGTCAATCGGATGCACCCTAGATGGATCCCCGATACATCTCCTCAGCATAGATACGTGAAACACCGGATGCACTGCCTCGGACGGACGGAGTCAACTCGTAGGCAACCTTGCCTACCTCGGACAATCAAACGCCCGATGTACCTTGGTGAAGTTTCTTCCGAATCTCATCACACCCTTCATGGGTGACACCTTTAGGAAAACCCAATCATCAATCGCGAACTCGGATGTCGGCGGCGATGATCTGCATACGACTTGTCGACTCAGGTATCGATAGCGGCTCTCGATAAGCTTCACCTTATCCACCGCCTGTACCAAATGGTCCCACCACCGCACTCGCCCACGTCGAACCAACCTATAGGCGATCTGCACTTCCTCCCATACAAGGCCTCATAAGGCGCCATCCGAATCTTTGAGTGGTAGCTATTATTATCGCGAACTCAACTAGAGGCAAATGATCCTCCCAACTACCATCGGAAGTCGATAACACAAAGCTCGCGACATATCCTCGAAGTGCGGATAGTGCGCTGCTGTCCGATGCATGCGTGGATGAAATGCAGTACTCAGGCTCACCTGCGTCCCTAAACCCTTCTGGAAGGACCTCCAGAAGTTAGCCGTAAACTGGGCTCCCCTATCTGATATGATCGAAGTAGGGACTCATGCGATCGGCGATCTCTCGGATGTAAAGTCTGGCATAATCCTCAGCCGAAAAAGTCGTCCTGACGGAAAGAAAGTGGGCTGATTTCGTCAGCCTGTCGACGATAACCCATATAGAATCATGTCTCCTCTGAGTGCGAGGTAATCCTGTGATGAAGTCCATGTTGATCACCTCCCACTTCCAGGTCGGGATCTCTATCGTCTGTAACAAACCACCAGGCCTCTGGTGCTCTACCTTCACTGCCGACAACACGGCATCGAGCTACGAACTCGGCAACGTCCCTCTTCCACCCATCCCACCAATCCCCAGATCTAAGGACGTGGTACAACTGGGTCGACCCTGGAAGGATAGAGTAACGCTTGTGTGTGTGCTTCCCGAGAACCTGCGAAGTCACGAAACATCTGGAACACACAACTCGCCTCAAACCTTAGCACCCCATCGGTGCTACCTCAAAGGACCTTGCCCTCACGAAGAGCGTATCGCGATATCGAATCAAAAGGCCGATCCTCGAACTGTTGCCTCTTCACCTCCTCGACGATGGAAGACTCGGCAACCTCACGAACTCTAACCCCACTGCTATCAGAATCAATCAAACGGACACCAAGGCTCGCTAACTTGTGCAAATCACGAACCATGTCCCTTCTCTCTAGCTGCACATCTGATAGGCTCCCGTCGACCTCGACTAAGAGCATACGCCACAGCGTGGCCTTGCGGTGGTGCAGGATATCAACATCGTAATCCTTAAGCAACTCTAACCACCGTCTCGCCGTAAGTTCGGCTCCTCGGCTGAAGATATACTTGGAGGCTCTTGTGGTGCGTAAAAATATCCACGTGAACCCATACAAATAGTGCCTCGGATCTTGAAAGCGTGAATCACACCCGACTCAAATCATGGGTGGGTAGTTCCTCTCGTGTTTCTTCACCGATGCCGGACGCATCACAATGCTATAACCATCTGCCCTCTGCATCAAGACCACGAACCCGATGCGCCGGTCTCTCTTTCAAAGAATCGAAACCTCGCCACAACCACTGCTCACATCGATCCTGGCTGCATTCGAGTCGCTAGTCAATGGTGCGAGATAAAGCAAACTTCTCCACGAGCCGATAATTGTCACGACCCGTTAAGGTTCGTGGTAGTGCCTTACCGGGGCACCCAAGTAGTCATACATCAGAGTAATCAGCGGAAACATAAAGCAAGACATGAAACAGTTTATAAAACAAGACACAGATTATGTGAGAAAACATCGCCTTTCGGCATATATATATAATCATGTTTTAGCAGTTACATCCGACACTGTACAACATGACTACAGACCTCTAAGGAAATATACAACTATGGCGGGACAGGGCCCCGCCATACCTGCATCGTAAAAACTATCTACAACAGGAGATCATACCAAAAAGTAGAGCCTCGGAAGAGATGGAGCTCACGACACCAGCGTAGAGATCCTAAGGATGCGGATCTAGCACTGCCGCCCTTACCTGCGGCATGAACGCGGCCCCGAAGGAGGTCGATTACAGCGGTACTAAGTATGCGAAGCGTAAAGTACTTAAATGAAAACATATCAAAAACCACTTTACAAATATGTGTGAAACAACCAGGAAACCGCACATAGTGCACATCACAAACAAGAGCAACAATAGGTAAGCGTAATACGTCTTGTCTGAGGCTGCGAATGATCGAAAGCAGGGCCACTCGCCCACATCCTCGATGCAAGCCTAATCTGGACTCCCGAGTCCGCGTAGGCCACTCGCGTGGGCGCGTGAGGTATAACCCCGCGTCGAGGGTGCTACCTCGGCATCGCACGGACTCGCTGTCCGCATGGCCACATAGACCGCATGAGGCATAACCCCGCATACTAACCTGGAACTCTCGTAGCTCCGCATAGGCCCCCTGGACCCGCATGAGGTATTCTCGAATCATGGTCCCAGACCGCCTGAGTCTACCCCGCATCGGAGGGCAGCTTAACCCCCGGTATCATCTCAAGAGGTGAGTGATAGTATACTAACATAACAACTTATCTTTAAGTAACATAAGCACAACAAGGATACTCACCTATACAAACGTTACAAGATACTAACACACATAGCATCATATCATGTCTACTTATCAAACCATCTTATTATTCTTTTCACAATATAAGTCTGTTATAAACACATAGGCAAACTTGTTTCTTTTATCAATCTTAAGTGGTTATACTTACTTCCCATAAAGCTAGTATAACTCTTAAGCTTCTGTTTCAAAAACCAATTAGTTCTCTTCTGTTTAATAAATGGTTCAGTAGTCCTTTTGAAATGTTTTCAGTTCTTTATTATTCAGGCTTAAGCCGTGAGGCATTCGTCACGTATTATTCGAGCTTAAGCCGTGAGGCATTCCGTAAGTATTATTCAGTTAACACATATGCGTCTACCGTACTATATACATATTGTAAAATATCATGCTTTAGGAAGAATCACATACCTTCTCGAAATCCACCGCCAAGTCGGTATGTCGTGTGAGAATCGACTATAATAGTCACGGATATCTATCAAAGTCTAGACTATTCTCAGGTCATTCTAAGCAGAGGGTCCTCAATTCTACGGAAAGTCGGGCAGCACAACCCTACCCTGAGCTATATAAGTCTCTTTTGAAAACTTCCCATGTAAGTCTGACAGTATATTCTTATTTTATACCCTTCTAAGGTGTTACTGATCAATTCTATTCTTAACAACCTTCTAAGTATTTATACTTATTCTTATTCTACAACGATAAGTATTCTCTAATTACAAAGAGGTTAGGATTATATACCTCGATAAGCCCAATAATATCCAAGTAAAAGTCGATCTGAGCGAGGTTTAGCTCACAATCCAAAGCTCCAAGGCGCTCAAGAATCCTTAGAAGTTTCCCACAACTTCTACTAAGTACTAAGGAATTTGGGCTAGGTTAAATTGGGCATTATAACAATACTAGAGGCAACTTTCCTACCAAGGAGGGGGTAGGTTTCGGCTAGGCTAGAGGGAAGGGCCTCGGCAAAACTTCACTCAAAGGGAGGGTGTTTGGACGAATTGCTCACAAGGGAGAGGAGGGTTTTCAAGACTTGAAAGCTTTAGTGGATGAAGAACTCTTCATCTCAAGAGGTATTTATAGGTCAAGACATGGCCAACCAATGGCCGAGATTTGCCAAGTGCTAGGCAAGTGTAAGGTCGAGATTAGGGCAAGTGTACCTAGCCAACTTGCACACAAAATATCTATCAACTTTATGACAAGGATTGTCATCCAATCGCCCTATTGCGTGACAAGTCCACCAATGAGAGGGTGGAAAGTGTCGCCTCTCATTGGTCCAAAGTGTTACGTCTCTCGGAAAAATCCGCAAAATAAGAAATGACATAGCCGGAATTTATCCTATGAAAGCTGTGGAAACGTTTCGTCGGAAAACCAATCGTTTGTGAGTTGTGCCCAATAATTTTCGTCCAAGCCTAACTTTTAAGGCTAACCTTTTGTACGTATTCCCTTACGCATATACTGAAATACGGGTATAACATTATCCCTCCTTAGAAACATTCGTCCCAATGTTCCTTCCCAAACGATTAAAGATAAGGTTCTTAACAACCCAAGCGATCGCAAAAAAACACTTAGCACATAAGTCAATTGAATCAATAAGTAGGAAAGTAGGTTACACAGGTGTAGGGAATAGGTGAGGTATCTGCGCCTCATGTCCTCCCTGGCTTCCCACGTCATCTCTCCTCGAGCTCGTTCCGCCACAAGACTTTGACGGAAGCCACGCCCTTCGTCCGCGGGCGCCTAACACGGCGATCGATTATCGCTATGGGAATCTCCTCATCGATAACCCCTCGATCACCGGACATCGTCAATCGGATGTACCTAGATGGATCCCGATACATCTCTCCGATAGAAGCGTGAAACACCGGATGTGCCTCCGGATCGGACGGCGGATACAACTCATAGGCAACCTTGCCTACCACGGACAATCAAGCGCCCAATGTACTGGGTGAGTTTCTTCTTCCCGAATCTCATCACACCGCCGTGGGTGACACCTTGAGAAAACCCAATCATCAATTGCAAACTCGGATATCGGCGATGATGATCTGCATCGACTTCATCGACTCGAAATTTGTCGATAGCCGCTCGGATAAGCTTCACCTTATCCACTGCCTGCTGCACCAAATCTGGTCCCACTAGCTGCACCTCGCCCACCTCGAACCAACCTATAGGCGATCTGCACTTCCTCCCATACAAGGCCTCATAAGGCGCCATCTGAATACTGGAGTGGTAGCTATTATTATACGCGAACTCAACTAGAGGCAAATGATCCTCCCAACTACCATCGTCAATAACACAGCTCGCAGCGATATCCTCAAAGTGCGGATAGTGCGCTCTGCTGTCCGTCTGCATGCGTGGATGAAATGCAGTGCTGTGCTCACCTGCGTCCCTAAACCCCTCTGGAAGGACCTCCAGAAGTTGGCCGTAAACTGGGCTCCTCTGTCTGATATGATCGAAGTAGGGACTCCATGCAGTCTGACGATCTCTCGGATGTAAAGTCTGGCATAATCCTCGGTAAAAGTCGTCTGACGGAAGAAAGTGGGCTGATTTAGTCGACACTGTCGACGATAACCCATATAGAATCATGTCTCCTCGAGTGCGAGGTAATCGCGTGATGAAGTCCATGTTGATTACCTCCACTTCCGAGTCGGGATCTCTATCGCAGTAACAAACCACGGTGTCTGCGGTGCTCTGCCTTCACTGCGACAACACGCGGCGAGCTACGAACTGCAGCGTCCTCTTCAAGCCATCCCACCAATACACGATCTGGTCGTGGTACATCTTGATCGACCGGATGGATAGAGTAACGCGCTTGTGTGCTTCCCCAAGAACTCGCGAAGTCTGAAACATCTGGAACACACAACCTGCCCTCAAACCTTAGCACCCCATCAGGTGCTACCTCAAAGGACCCTTGCCCTCACGAAGAGCTGTATCACGATATCGAATCAAAGCTGGATCCTCGAACTGTTGCCTCTTCACCTCCTCAACGATGGAAGACTCGGCAACCTCACGAACTCTAACCCCATTGCTATCAGAATCAATCAAACGGACACCAAGGCTCGCTAACTGGTGCAAATTACGAACCATGTCCCTTCTCTCTAGCTGCACATCTGATAGGCTCCCCATCGACCCACTTACTAGCGGCGTACGCCGCAACGTTGGCCTTGCGGGTAGTGCAGGATGTCCACATCGTAATCCTTAAGCAACTCTAACCACCGTCTCATCGTAAGTTCAGCTCCTCGGTGAAGATATCTTTGGAGGCTCTTGTGGTGCAGTAAAAATATCCACGTGAACCCCGTACAAATAGTGCCTCGGATCTTGGCGTGAATCACATTGCCAACTCCAAATCATGGGGGTAGTTCCTCTGCGTGTTTCTTCATTGTCGGGATGCATATGCTTTAACTCTGCCATGCTGCATGAACACATCCCAACCCGATGCACGACGCATCACGATACGACATAACCATCTGGACCCTGCGGAAGAGTAAGAAGCGAGGCGGTCGTCGTCTCTCTTCGTGAATGGAAACCACACTCACAAGTATCGATCCACGAAACTTGGCCTCTGAGTCAGCCTAGTCAATGGGCGAGATGAAGCAAACTTCTCCACGAACCGCCAATAATACCTGCGAGGCCCGAAATGCGAACCTGCAGCCGGAGTAGTAGGTGCAGGCCAAGTCTGATCGCCGATCTTGGCGTATCAACTCGAATGCCATCACTCACAATATGCCCAAGCGCCATGAAGTTAACCAAAACTCACATTTGGAAAACTTGGCGTAAGCGCTGATCTGGAGAAGCGCCACGGTCCTCAAATGCTCCGCATGCTCCTGCTCTGGCGAGAATAAGCGAATATCATCGATGAACACTATCACAAGCGTGTCCAAAAATGGTTTGAACACTCGGTTCATCAAATCCATGAATACCGGAGCATTGGTCAACCCAAAAGACATGACCAACTCATAATGCGTCTGGTCGGAATGCGATCTAGGGACATCGCCTCTCGACTACTTTGATGATAGCGATCGCGGATCAATCTTGGAAAACATCTACGCACCACAATGGTCGAACAAATCATCAATCACAGGAAGGGGTATCTGTTCTTAATGGTCACCTTGTTCTGCTCATGTCGACACACGTGCGCGGCGTCCGTCCTTCTTCTTCACGAACAATCTGGCGCTCCCGAGGAGAAACACTAGGCCTAATGAAGCCCTTCTCTAGCAAATCCTAGTGATCCTTCAACTCTCTCAACTCGGCGGTGCCATTACGTATGGCGGAATGGAAATAGGCCGAGTATCTGCAACACGTCTATACAAAACTCGATCTCCTCTCGGGAGGATACGGGAGGTCATGCGGAAACACGTCTGGGAACTCGTGACTCTGGGCCAGCGGAAAATCTGCACCGCAGCCTTATCAAACACGAGCGAGATGGTAGATATACCCCATACGCACCATCTTCCTAGCCTGAGGTAGGAAATAAACCTACCCTCGGCGATACCGTGCTCCTCCCACTCAACAACCGGCCTCGGGAAAGCGAACCGTACTATTCTCTCTGCGGTCTACATTGGCGTAGCGAGGCTAGCCAATCCGTCCCCGTGATCACGCCGAGTCAATCATCTCCAACTCTATCAAGTCGGCGGTGCGGCGATAAATGATCACAGACAAGCTCTATACCCGTAGAGCTACCACCGAATCACCCATGGCGTAGCTACCTCGAAAGGGTCTATGGACTCGGGCTCTATCCCTATCCTACTAGCAACAAGGGAGATATATAGGCGAGTAGAACCGGATCTATCAAAGCATACATATCAAACCGCCGATAAGGTACTGTGGCGACATCGGTGAGGCCTCCGATCTGTCGGTGGACAAAGCATAAATGCGGTTACGAGGACGCTAGAAGCGGGACCGAGCCACGGCCTCTGCGCGACTGCTGACCCATGAGCACCGCCCGGCGATAAGCGTAGGAGATGATGAAGCGGCAACGAACACGGAAGCGTGAGCCTACCACCGCCTTGCCGGTCGGACATCCTCGCAAAGTGACCTGCAGCCACAAGCGTAACAAGATCCAAAAGTAGTACCACACTTCCCGTAATGGGATCTGGCATCGGCCACACCGAGGTGGTCCCGATCGGCGCACTGCTACCCTGGGCGTCACGAAGCCACGAGGCCACAGTACGCCCTCAAAGCGTGCGTCGTGGGCGGTGCGGTGCGAGTGCTCTGTCTTGGGCGTGGTGCGAATCTAGGCTACTTTGAGGCCGCCACCACGATAACCACGAGAAGACCCTCCCGTCACGGCTTCTTCTGCATTACGTCCACTCGTCGACCTCTGCGCTCGCGTCCAAGGCGTGAGCACGCATGCGGGTAATGTCCATGCGGTACCGAGAGAAACCCCGCACATGACTCGGCCATATAGTCGTCTAGCCCGGTGACATAGCGGTGCACCCTATCCTCGTATCTGCTACCAATGCGGGACATATCGGGCCAATGAATCAAACTCGACATTGTACTCACGACGGTCGCGTCCTGCGCCTCGATGGTAAAAATCTATCGGCCGCGCCTCTCTCATCTGAGGCAAGAAGTGAGTGAGGAAAGCCTCGAGAACTCATCCCAGTAGGCTGGGGCGCGTGCTCTCCCGGGATAACTCCCAAGATCAAACCAATCGATGCGGTATCACGCAGCCTATGTGAACCAAAGATCACGGACTCGGTCTCCGACGCCTGATCACTCTCAAAATCCTCTGGAAGGCGACGGATGAACTCCACGGATCATCCTCCGCCTCGATCCATAAAACTCCGGCGGCTCACAAGAAGTCTCGTAGCCTCAAACTCTCTCGCCTCGGGTGAACAGGTGCGGCCAAGCCTTGAGCCCAGGCTGAATCGCATCCGGCCTCTCTCGTATCGGGCCACAACTTTAGCCAAAAGTGGGCCATCTCCTTGTACCTAACTCTCCGCCTGGCATGGGGACAAGGTGTGGTGCTGCGTGGTCTCTTTGGGGCGGCGTCATAGAACTCGCCGTCTGCGGTATAGGCCGGGCACGAGCCCTCGTGACTCTGGGTGTCTGCTAGCGACTCCTCGGCCTTGCCGCTTCTGGGCGGGTTGCCTTACGTGGAGGCATAAGCATACAGAAAGGAATACGTTAGAGGTCCAACCTATAACACAACTCTAAAGCACGATCTCGGAATGAGAAGAACGGAAACCAATCCTAAATATCCTATAGCCTCACGATTATTGGTGTGGTGCACAACACAGATAATCAAGACTTACTAGATACGGTGCAGCAGACACTTTCGAGGATTAATCGCTCGATACCACTTTTGTCACGACCGTTAAGGGCGTGGATCGTGCCTTACCGGGCACCCAGTAGTCATACATCGAGTAATCGAAACATAAAGCAAGACATGAAATAGCTTATAAAACAAGACATAGATTATGTGAGAAAACATCGCCTTTAAGATATATATATAATCATGTTTTAGCGCTACATCCGACAGCATACAACATGACTCTGAGACTCTGAAATATACAACTATGGCGGACAGGGCCCCGCCATACCTGATCGTACAAAAACTATCTACAACAGGAGATCATACCAAAAGTAGAGCCTCGGAAGAGATGGAGCTCACGACACCAGCGTAGAGATCCTGAGATGCGGATCTAGCACTCTGCCCTTACTGCGGCATGAGCAGCCCCAGGAGGTCGATCAACAGTACTAAGTATGCGAAATCAGAAAGTACTTAAATGAAAACATATCAAAAACCGGTTTACAAATATGTGTGAAACAACCAAGGAAACCGCACATAGTGCCGCATCACAAACAAGAGCAACAATAGGTAAGCGTAATACGTCTTGTCTAGGCTGCGAATGATCGAAAGCAGGCCACTCGCCCACATCCTCATTCTGCAAGCCTAATCACGGACTCCGGTCGCATAGGCCACTCGCGTGGGCCCGCGTGAGGTATAACCGCGTCGAGGTAGCTACTCCTCGGCGTGATCGCACGGACTCATTGTCCGCGTAGCCACATAGACCGCATGAGGCATAACCCCGCATACTAACCGGAACTCGTAGCTCGCATAGGCCCTGGACCCGCATGAGGTATTCTCGAATCATGGTCCCCATCACTTGAGTCTACCCGCATCGGAGGCGACTTAACCCCGGTATCGTCTCAAGAGGTGAGTGATAGTATACTAACATAACAACTTATCTTTAAGTAACATAAGCACAACAAGGATACTCACCTATACAAACGTTACAAGATACTAACACACGTAGCATCATATCATGTCTACTTATCAAACCATCTTATTATTCTTTTCACAATATAAGTGCATTATAAACACATAGGCAAACTTGTTTCTTTTATCAATCTTAAGTGGTTATACTTACTTCCCATAAAGCTAGTATAACTCTTAAGCTTCATTTCAAAAACCAATTAGTTCTCTTACGTTTAATAAATGGTTCATGAGTCCTTTTGAAATGTTTTCATTCTTTATTATTCGAGCTTAAGCGTGAGGCATTCCGCACGTATTATTCAGGCTTAAGCCGTGAGGCATTCCGTAGTATTATTCGGTTAACACGTATACGTCTACCGTACTATATACATATTGTAAAATATCATGCTTTAGGAAGAATCACATACCTTCTGCGAAATCCACCGCCAAGTCGAGTATGTCGCGCAGAGAATCGACTATAATAGTCACGATATCTATCAAAGTCTAGACTATTCTAGGTCATTCTAAGCAGAGGGTCCTCAATTCTACGGAAAGTCGCAGCACAACCCTACCCTGAGCTATATAAGTCTCTTGTGAAAGCAGTCTATGTAAGTACATCGTATATTCTTCTTTTATACCGCTTCTAAGGTGTTACTGAATTCTATTCCTTAACAACCTTCTAAGTATTTATACTTATTCTTATTCTACAACAGTAAGTATTCTCTAATTACAAAAGAGGGTTAGGATTATATACCTCGATAAGCCCAATAATATCCAAGTAAAAAGTCGATCCTGAGCGAGGTTTAGCTCACAATCCAAAGCTCCAAGCGCTCCAGAATCCTTAGAAGTTTCCCACAACTTCTACTAAGTACTAAGGAATTTGGGCTAGGTTAAATTGGGCATTATAACAATACTGAAGGCAACTTTCCTACCAAGGGAAGGGGGTAGGTTCGGCTAGGCTAGAGGGGAAGGGCCTCGGCAAAACTTCACTCAAAGGGGAGGGTGTTTGAATTGCTCACAAGGGAGAGGAGGGTTTTTCAAGACTTGAAAGCTTTAGTGGATGAAGAACTCTTCATCTCGAGAGGGTATTTATAGGTCAAGACATGGCCAACCAATGGCCAAGATTTACCAAGTGCTAGGCAAGTGTAAGGTCGAGATTAGGGCAAGTGTACCTAGCCAACTTGCACACAAAATATCTATCAACTTTATGACAAGGATTGTCATCCAATCGACCTATTGCCGTGACAAGTCCACCAATGAGAGGGTGGAAAGTGTCGCCTCTCATTGGTCCAAAGTGTTACGTCTCTCGGAAAAATCCGCAAAAATAAGAAATGACATAGAATTTATCCTATGAAAGTTGTGGAAACGTTTGGTCGGAAAACCAATCGTTTTGTGAGTTGTGCCCAATAATTTTCGTCGAGCCTAACTTTTAAGGCTAACTTTAGACGTATTCCCACGCATATACTGAAATACGGGTATAACAATAATATCTGCAAGACCAAAAGCGCGAACCTCGGAGTAGTAGGTCTAGCCTGTCTGCCTCGATCTTGGCCGTATCTACTCGAATGCCAGCCCGACAATATGCCCAAGAAACGCCATCAAGTCAACCAAAACTCACATTTGGAAAACTTGGCGTACAAGCGCTGGTCTGGAGAAGCACAAGACTGATCCTCAAATGCTCGCATGCTCTGCTCTGGCGAGAATAAACCAAGATATCATCAATGAACACTATCACAACGTGTCCAAAATGGTTTGAACACTCGGTTCATCAAATCCATGAATACCGCCGAGCATTGGTCAACCCAAAAGACATGACCAACTCATAATGCGTCACGTCGGAATGCGATCCCCAGGACATCCACCTCTCGACTACTTTGATGATAGCCCGGCCAGATCAATCTTGGAGAAACACCGCGCGTACACTAGTCGAACAAATCATCAATCACAGGGGGTATCGTTTCTTAATGGTCACCTTGTTCACCGTCAGAGTCAACACACGCGCGGCGTCGTCATCTTCTTCACAACAATACCGGCGCTCGGGAGAAACACAAGCTGATGAAGCCCTTCTCCAAATCCCTCGTGGTCCTTCAACTCTCTCAACTCGGGTGCCATTCGTATGGCGGAATGGAAATAGGCAGTATCTGCAACACATCTATACAAAACTCGATCTCCTCTCGGGAGGATACGGGAGGTCATCGAAACACGCTCGGGAACTCGGCGACTCTGGCGACGAAAATCTGGTACCGCAGCCTTCAGATCAAACACCCGAGCGAGATGGTAGATATACCTTCGCACCATCTTCCTAGCCGAGGTAGGAAATAAACCTACCCCGGCGTCTGGTGCTCCTCCCACTCGACAACCGGCTCCTCGGAAGCCGAACCGTACTACTCTCTCTGCGGTCTACATTGGCGTAGCAGAAGCTGCCAATCCATCCCCATAATCACGTCGAAGTCAATCATCTCCAACTCTATCAAGTCGGCTGAGTCGACGTTGTAAATGGTCACGGGACAAGCTCTATACCCGAGCTACCGAATCACATCTGGCGTAGCTACCTCGAAAGGGTCTATGGACGTGCTCTATCCTGTCCTACTAGCAACAAGGGAGATATATAGGGCCAGTAGAACCGGATCTATCAAAGCATACACATCAAACCAACCGATAAGGTACACATGACGACATCGGTGAGGCCTCACGATCTGTCGGTGGACAAAGCATAAATGCGTTCGAGGACCGCTAGAACTAGACCCGAGCACGACCTGCGCGACTCTGACCCATGAGTACCACGCCCGGGCGAGTAAGCTGTAGAGGCGAAGGCCGGCGAAAGAACACAGGTGACACTACCATCACCGCTTGGTGGCCGGTTCTGACAGCCGCAGTGACCTGGCCGCTTCAATGAAACAAACTCGCATACACAACTCGAAGTGGGATCTACCGACGGCCACACCGGTGGTCCGTCGGCGATCCTGCGCTACTCGACATCCGAAGTCCACAGGCCACAGTGCGCCGAATACTCTGGGCCATGTCTTTGAGGCGGTGCGAGTGCTCTGAGCTGGCTGTGGTGCAAATCTGCTGCTGAGGCCGTCCACCACGATAGCCACCAGAAGACCCTCCCGCCCGGCCTTAACCTGCTGCCTGCCCACTCGTCGACCTCGCGCTCGCATCAGGCGTGAGCACGCATGCGGGTAATATCCATACAGTGAAGAGCCACACCGCACAAGACTTCGCCATATAGTCGTCTAGCCGGTGACATAGCGGCACCCTATCCTCCATATCGCCACCAATCTTTGGGACATATCGAGCCAAAGAATCAAACTCAACATTGTACTCGACGGTGCGTCCTTCCTGCCTCGGCGGTAAAATCTATCACCCGCGCCCTCATCCGTGGAGGCAAGAAGTGAGTGAGGAAAGCCTCGAGAACTCATCCCAGTAGGCGAGGCGCGTGCTCTCGGGATAACTCATGAATCAAACCAATCGCCGAGGTATCACGCGGCCGATGCGAACAAGGTCACGACTGTCTCTGAGGCCTTGATCACCGCATGATCCTCTGGGCGACGGATGAACTCGCGGATCATCCGGCCTCGACCAGTAAAACTCGCGGGTGCAACTCAAGAAATCGTAGTCTCGGACTATTCGCTTCTGGTGCACCACAAAGTTGGGCGATGGAGCTGGGCCGAATCGAACCGCCGATCAGCCTTCTCTCGGGCCACAACTTTGCCAATCGTGGGCCATCTCTTTGTACCCTAACTCCTCCGCCAGGTGTGGGATGGGAGGTATGGGTGCGTGGTCTCTTTGGGGATCGGCGTCATAGAACTCGCTGCCTCACGGTATAGACTAGGCACGAGCCCTCGTGACTCTGGGTGTCTGCTGCGACTCCTGCCGCTGCTTGCCATACGGGTTGCCTGCGTGGAGGCATAAGCATAGAAAGGAATACGTTAGAGGTCCAACCTATAACACAATTCTAAAGCACGATCTCGGAATGGGAAGAGCGGAAACCAATCCTAAATATCCTATAGCCTCACGATTATTGGTGCACAACACACCGATAATCAAGACTTCTAGATATGGTGCAGACATTTTAGAGGATTAAGCGCTCGATACCACTTTTGTCACGACCCATTCGGGGCAGAATCGTGCCTTACGGGCACCAAGTAGTCATACATCGAGTAATCACGGAAATATAAAACAAGACATAAACGATTTATAAAATAAGACACGATTTATGTGAACAAACGTCGCTTTCGGCATATATATAAACAAGGTTTAGCGATTACATCCGACATCATGCATCATGACTACACTCTAAGGAAATATACAACTATGGCGGGACGGGCCCGCCATACCGAACGTACAAAACTATCTACAATACAGGAGATCATACCAAAAGTAGAGCCTCGGAGAAGATGGAGCTCGACACCAATGCAAGAGATCCTGAGGATGCGGATCTAGCACTGCCGCCTTACCTGCGGCATGAACGCGGCCCGAAGGAAGTCGACAACAGTACTAAGTATGCGAAAGCCCCTAAAGTACTTAAATGAAAACATATCATTTTAAAACCATTTACAAATATGTGAAACAACGAAACCGCACATAGTGCCACATCACAAACAAGAGCAACAATAGGTAAAGCGTAATAGGTTTTGTCTAGGCTACGAATGATCGAAAGCAGGCCACTCGCCCGGTCATCATTGCAAGCCTAATCACAGACTCGAGTCCGCATGGCCACTCCACGGGCGCGCGTGAGGCATAACCCCGCGTCGGTAGCTACTCCTCGGCAACGTCTGGACTCGTTGTCCTCATGGCCACATGGACCGCGTGAGTATAACCACACTAACTGGAACTCCCGCTCGCGAGGTCCTGGACCGCGTGAGGTATTCTCGAATCATGGTCCTGCATCCTTTGAGTCTACCCCGCGTCGGAGGGCGCTTAACCCCGGTAATATGTCAAGAGGTGAGTGATGTTACACTAACCTAACGTTATCGTTAACAACATAAGCACAAAGAATACTTTTACACAAGCGTTACACACTAACACACATAGTATCATATCATGTCTACTTATCAAACCATCTTATTCTTCTTTTCACAATTCAATATAAGTTTGTTATAAACACATAGGCAAACTGTTTTTTATCAATCTTAAGTGGTTATACTTAACTTCCCATAAAGCTAGTATAACTCTTAAGCTTCTGTTTAAAAACCAATTAGTTCTCTTACGAAAAAAATGATTAGATTCTTTGAAATGCTTTGATCTTTATTATTGGGCTTAAGCGGTGAGGCATTCCGTAAGTGTTATTCGGGCTTAAGCGTGAGGCATTGCCGTAAGTATTATTCATTAACATATATGCGTCTCTGTACTATATATATATTGTAAAATATCATGCTTTAGGAAGAATCACATACCTTCAAGTGAAACTTTGCCAAGATGAATATGTCGCGCAGAGAATCAGCTATAATAGTCACGGACATCTTATCAAAGTCTAGACTACTCGAAGGTCATTCTAAGCAGAGGGTTCACAATTCTACGGAAAGTCGGGCGTGACAACCCTACTGAGCTATATGAGTCTTTGTGAAAACAGATCTTATGAAGCGGTTCAATTATTCTTCTTTTAAACCCTTCTGTGATAACAGTTCAATTCTATTCTTTAATACTCTTCTAAGTATTTATACTTATTCTTATACTTCTCAATATATATTCTCTAATTATAAAGAAGGGTAAGTTTGTTTACCTCAGTAAGCCCAATAATATCCTAGATAAAAGTCGCGCTGAAGGTTTAGCTCACAAGTTATGCGCTCAGATAGCTCGAGAAACCTTAGAAGTTCTTCACAACTTCTACTAAGTACAAAGGGATTTGGGCTAGGGTATTTTGGGCATTATAACAATACTAGAAGGCAACTTTTCTACCAATGGAGGTAGGTTTCGGCTAGGCTGGGGTGGGGTAGCCTCCAAGCTTCTTGGGGAGGGTGTTGGACAATTGCTTACAAAGGAGAGGAAGGATTTTTAGACTTGGAAAGCTTTTGTGGATGAAGAACTCTTCATCTCAAGAGGTATTTATAGGTCAAGGGATGGCCAACCAATGGCCAAGATGAAGACAAGTCTGGCAAGTGTAGGGTCGAGATTAGGGCAAGTGTCCTTGCCAACTTGCACACAAAATATCCTACCAACTAATTGACCAAGTTGGCAACTCAATCGGCCATATTGTCGTGTCAAGTCCATCAATTGGAGGTGACAAGTGTCGCCTCCCGTTGATCAAAATGTTTCGTCTCTCGGAAAAATCCGCAAAATAAGAAATGGCATAGGAAATTACCCTACGAAGTCGTGGAAGCGTTTAGTCGGAAAACTATTAAGCTTTGTGAGTTGTGCAAAAAACGTCAAGGCTTATCTTTAAGGCTAGACTTTTATGCGTATTCCCTTACGTACATACTGGAAATCTGACGGTATAACATGAGCGCAGCCCGAAGAGGAAGATAACATGTACCAAGTATGTGAAACTATAAAGAACTTAAATGAAAACAAAGTATTAAAAACTGTTCACAAATCAAATGAGTTCAATTGCACATAGTTCCACATCACAAACAACAAGCGAATAGAAAAGCAATGTGTCTATTCTAGGCGCGAATGATCGAAGCAAGGCCGATCGCCCGTAGTATCATTCTGCGTGCCTAGTCCTCGACTTCCGCGATCGCATGGTCACATGCACCCGCGTGAGGTATTCTCGCATGAGGTAGCCAACCCCGTACCGCTTGACTCCTGCGATTCCGCATAGTCTCAATAGACCGCATAGTCCATGGACCGCATAGGCGTCCGCGTCGGGCTAAACACCCGAATGATCAATCACGAGCATACCGCATTCGCATAGTCTCGCGGACCGCGTAGGCCGTATAAACCCGCATCAAGGGTGGCAAGCCCTCGGTATAATAAGTCGGGATAGGTGATATAATAACGACATGAGACTTACCGTTTAGCAACGTAAGCGCAAAGAATGACCCACTTTACACGCATTTCAAGACACTAACACGGTAGCGTCATAATATGTCTACTTATCAAACAAATCTTACTACACTTAACGAGAAATCAATACAAGGCTTTTATAAACAAACAAGTAAAGTTCCTTTTTATCTTTCTTAAGTTGTTATACCTAACTTCCCATAAAGCTAGTATAACTCTTAAGCTTTTGTTTTAAAAACCAAATATTTATCTTCTGTTAAAAATGATCGATAGTTCTTTTGAAATGCATCGATTCTTATTATTAGGGCTTAAGTCAAAAGACATTGCCGTAGTTATTATTCGGGCTTAAGTCAAGCGACATTGCCGTAGTTATTATTCGATTAACACGTATGCGTCTACCGCTATATATATGTTAAAATATCATGCTTAGGAAGAATCACATACCTTCTCGAAAACCTCTGCCAAGTTGAATATGTCGCGCGAGAGAATCACCTATAATAGTCACGGACATCTATCAAAGTCTAGACTACTCAAGGTCATTCTAAGCGGAGGTTCACAATTCACGGAAAGTCGGTAGCACAACCCTACCGGTGAGCTATATAAGTCTCTTGTGAAAGCAGTCTATGTAATCTGATTCAATTATTCTTCTTTTAAACCCTTCTTGTGATAACAGTTCAATTCTATTCCATAATATCCTTCTAAGTATTTAATACTTATTCTTATACTTCTACGATGTATTTTCTAATTATAAAAGAGGGTAAGATTATTTACCTCTATAAGCCCAAAATTATCCGAGTATAAGCGTCGCTCTGAGCGAGGTTTAGCTCTAATTGGTGCGCTCAGATGGCTCCAAGAACCTTTAGAAGTTCCTCACAACTTCTACTAAGTACTAAGGGATTTGGGCTGGGGTATTTTGGGCATTATAACAATACTAGAAGGCAACTTTTCTACCAGGAGGGGGTAGATTTCGGCTAGGCTAGGGGATTAGCCTGCTAAGCTCACCAAAGGGAAGGTGTGTTGAATGAAAAGGCAGGAAGAGGAGAGGATTTTTCAAGACTTGGAAAGATTTGTGGATGAAGAACTCTTCATCTTAGAAGTATTTATAGCTCAAGCCATGGCCAACCAATGGCCAAGATGAAGACAAGTGCAAGGCAAGTGTAGGGTGAGGATTTACTACACAAATATCCTACCAACTCCTTGACTTGTGCAAAGGCACAAAAGCGTGCCATCCTATTCCAATTCGTCAATGGGCGATTTCAAGTCCACCAATTGGAGGTGCCAAGTGTAAGCCTCTCGTTGGTCCAAAATGTTTCGTCTCTCGGAAAATCCGCAAAAATACTAAATGACATAGCGGAATTTTCTCTACGAAAGTGTGGAAGCGTTTACGTCGGAGTGAACGATTCTTTTAGTGAGTTGTGCACAAATAAAAGCGTCCAAGGCTTAAACTTTCAAGGCCAAACATTCGTCGTGCGCCTCGGCGTACATACTCGGAAATACGGTATAACGATGCGGAGCACGGTATGCTCGAGTTGATCATTAAGGTGTTTTATCCGTCGGGATACCTACGATGCGTGACTATGCGGTCTATTGAGACTATGCGGATTGCGGAGTCGAGGAGAATGCGGTTAGCTACCCCGTCGCGGGTCTATCGACTACTGCGCGTCTATGTGTGACCTATGCGAGTGCGGGAAGTCGAGATTAGGCACGCATAATGATACTATGGCGTCGGCCTTGCCTCGATCATTAGCGGCCTAGAAAAGACCGGTTCTGATATCTATTTCACTCTTGTTTTATGTTGTGGGCGTGAGACCCATAGTTATAATTGAGTGATGACCTTGAGGGCGTGAGTCCCTGACTTGACATGACTGCTTATTTATTGTGAACTGTAGTTTGGTTATCATACATGTCTCCTGTTTTTATATAGACTACTATGATTTCATTTACAGTATTTTCAGTTTCACATACTTGGTACCTGTTGTACTGACCTCCTTCGGGGGGCTGCGTTCATGCCGCAGGTTGAGGTACACCAGTCGTTGATCCTAGCTCTCAGGGTCACAGTTCAGCGTTTGGGAAGCTCCGTTTCTCCGGAGGCTTATCCGTGGTATAGTCCCCTGTCGTAGTAAGTGTTTACATTCACGGGGATGGCGGCCCCGCCATCATTGTTGTCATATCATTCTTAGAAGTCATGTAGTAATTGTTGGCGAGTTGTAAAAAGGATATAATCGTACAGTTGATATATATATATTATCTGAAAGGCAAGTTTTCTCGAATAAGCGCTTTTTCACTTCACTTTATTCATGTCTTATTTTATATTCGATTACTCGATGTATGGCTACTTGGGTGCGGGGTAAGGCACGATCACGGGCAGGTTGGTCGTGACATCTACGTCTGGCGTATTCGACAGCTTGTGGATTTAGCCGAAAGGTATGTGAACTATCTCTCTTCTAGCGTGATTCCTTAAGATAAAGAAAGTACGTCCTACTCCTTAAATGATCCATTCCTTGGTTGTATTTGGATTGCCTAAAAGTAGAATTTGTTCTATGTACTTCCTTTGATTGTACTTTGATGTTTAAATTGTAAGTTGTATAATCCATTGTCTTAGTGAAGTTGGATTCTTAAAAGTGAAAGTATTTTACTTAAAGTACATAGAGTCTTGAAAAGGAAGTGGTTTCCAAATCTTTTGGGCTAGTGCCTTAGTCCCAAAATCCTAAAGGTCATTATAATGACTTTAGGGGAGTCAAAGGAGTGATTTACTTAATTGTTTTAAAAGAGGAGAAATGACATGATTTAAGAGAAGTAACTTGTTTTAAAGGAGTGAGTTACTTGAGGTTTAAAAGTAGAAGAAACTTGTTTTCTATATATTAAGAGACTTGAAGTGTTTTGAAAGTTAAGAACTTGATTTGTAAGTATGTGATACTTGGTTTTAATAGTATAAGTCTCTTGGTTATAAAAGGAATGGATATGTCTAAAACCATAAAGGGTTATAACGGCTTTATGGGAAGTTGGTTATAACGGCTTTATGGAAGGTTTAGAAAGTTGTCTATTTTGATTAATCGGCATAAGTTGCCTAGTTTGTGAAAATTTGAAGTTACTTGGTTTCAAGCTTCGAAATGAGTTTCAAAAAGTATAGTAACTTACTTTGAAGAATAGACACGCCTTGATACTACGGGTGTTAGTATCTTGGGATTTTACATAAAAAGGAGTCTTTTGAAAAGAATGTACGTACGTAGTACTTTGGCTTGATAAATTGAGAATTTGTCTAAGTGTGCCTTGATAAGTATTGTTATACCCCGTATTTCCAGAGTATGTACGTGGGGGCGTACGTACAAAAGTTCAACCTTAAAGTTAAGGCTTAGGACGAATTTGTGCACAACTCACTAAAAGAATCGTTTCAGGCAAGCGTTTTCCTAACTTTGCGAAGGGAAAATTCTGGCTATGTCATTTATAATTTTTGCGGATTTTTCCGAGAGATGAAATATTTTGGACCAACGAGAGGGTGACACTTGTCACCCTCAAGTGGACGGCAATGGGCAAGGGTTGGACGATTTTGTGGCTTTGTTTTAGTCAAGGTTAGGTAGGATATTTTTGTGTAGTAGATGGATAAGGACACTTGCCTAAATCTCCACCTTACACTTGCCTACCACTTAGCTTCATCTTGCCCTGAAAGCCCTATAAATACCCTTGAGTTGATGAATTCTTCATCCACAAAATTATCTTCAAGTCTCAAATTCCCTCCTCTCTTATAGTGTTTAGTCGACACCCTCTCCCCTCTAGAAGCCCTAGCGAAACACCCCCTTGGGTAGAAAAATACTCTCCAAAGTATTTTTACTATTCCCAAATACTTTAGCCTATACCTTGTAGTATTTCCAAGTCACCTCTATACTAAAAGCCTAGAAATACTACCTTATCTCCATTTGTCACTAATGAAACCCTAAGAGAAACTTCATAAGTTGGTTGAAGTAAATAGTAGAAGTTGTGTAGAAACTTCTAAGGGTTTCTTGGAGCGGATTGGAGCGTTCGATTAGGAGCTAAACCTTTCGGGATCGACATTTATACTTGGATAATTTTGGGCTTATCGAGGTAAATACTCTTGTCCTTCTATTGTAATTGGATATTACACAAAAGAATAGTTAAGACTTGAGTATAAGATATAGAAGGATATTAAAGAATGGAATTGAACTGTAATCACAGTAGAAGAGTATAACAGAAGAGAATTGAACTGAAATCACATCAGAAGAATAATAAAGAAGAATTGAATGATTTACATGGGAGTATTTTCTGATGAGCTTGTATAGCTTACCGGGTAGGGAAGTGCTGCCCGATTTTCCGTAGAATTAAGAACCCTCTGCTTAGAACTTTCTACAGAGTAGTCTAGACTTTGATAGACGTACCTGACTATTATAGGTTGATTCTCTGCGCGCGACATATTCGACTTGGCAGGTGGATTTCGCCGAGGAGGTATGTGATTCTTCCTATACTCTTGAGCATGATATTTTAAAAATATATATAGTACGGTAGACGTACGTGTGTTAACTGAACGTAGTTTTACTGCAATGTCTTTTGACTTAAGCCTGAATAATAAGAATCTTGAAGTCTTTCAAAAGAATTATAAATCATTTTTTTTGAAAGAAGAAGAATATTTGTTTTTAAAACAAAAAGCTTAAAGAGTTATACTAGCTTTATGGGAAGTTAGGAATAACGACTTAAAGAAGATAAAAGGAACAGTTTACTTGTGTGTTTATAAAAGACTTGTATTTATTTCTGGAAAGTACAGTAAGATGGTTTGTTGAGTAGACATATTGTGAGGCTATGTGTGTTAGTATCTTGTAATGTTTCTGTAAAGAGGTTATTCTTATTTGTGCTTATGTTGTTTAACGGTAAGCTGTTATGTTAGTATTATATCACTCACCTCTTGACATGATACCGGGGGTTAAGCTGCCCTCCGATGCGGGGTAGACTCAGGCGGTCTGGGACCATGATTCGAGAATACCTCATGCGGGTCCAGGACTATGTGGGCTACGAGTTCCAGGTTAGTGTGCGGGGTTATAACTCATGCGGTCTATGTGGCCATGCGGACTATGAGTCCAGGACGATGTCGGGGAGTAGCTACCCTCGATCCGAGGAATACCTCATGCGGGCCTAGGTGGCCTATGCGGACTACGGGAGTCCAGGATTAGCGTGCGTAATGATACTATGGGCGATTGGCCCTGCTTCGATCATTCGCAGCCTAGAAAAGACCTGTTACAGTTTACCTATTGTTGCTCTTGTTTGTGATATGGCACTATGTGCGATTACATTGGTTGTTTCTGTTACACCCCGTAAGTCTAGGACATGTAAAAGAGAATGTACGAAAGGAAACAAGACTTGGAAATTGATACGAAAGGAAGAATTATTTTTCCGACGGAAAATGTTCCGAATGTCGGAAAGGAAAAATGTTAGTTGTTGAGAATTGGATTCTCAAAATGTATTATTTGAAGAGTATGGAACCTATTAGCATTATGGAAATTTATTTTTTTTACGGATTTGGTCACGTGGGCCCACTTTGAAATTTTACATTTTGTGGGCCACGAGGTTCTGAATTTTATGGGCGAATGAGAGGCGACATGTGGCACCCCCACAAGGTCTTGGTCGAATTAGAGGAGGGTAATATGGTCATTGACCATCTTGGAAGATAAGTCTTGACTTGATATTGTTAATAGTCAACTTGTCCACCTAGGCTTGATCCAGTGATACTCGTCCTAACCTCACATTTGTTTAAGTCTAAGCCCTCCATTGTGTTTTATAAGGTTACTACTAGTGCAAGACTAGCTCATTTACACTTAGAAAAATTAGAGATCATTTGTGTTCTTGAGAGACCTCTCTGTTTGCATAGTTCCCACACAAAAAAATTTAGTTTGTGATCCATTAGCCACAGACTTTAACCCAATGTCCCTAAGGGTATTATAAGGATATCTCAATAGAAAGATTTCGAAAAAGTTTTCACGTTAGTCGCAAGGAAACTTAGAAGTTCTTGACTTTGAAGTTGGAACTTGAAGATGGGTTCTTCATAGGCCTCAGGAGTGCTTGAGCGGATTGGAACCTAAGGAAAGGAGCTAAGAATTGCTAGTAGCGACTTTGAATCTTGGAAATTTTAAGGGCTTGGAAAGGTATAAATTTTGTCGTTTTAGCAATTAAGTTTACTTATTGTTGTAGCTATGGATTTTAGCAAGCATGAGTTATATATTATGTAGTTGGATATGTTTATTGGCTATTGGAACCCTAATCCGAAAACTAGCATGTTAGCCTTAAGACTATAATTCAAGTTGATTTTCGTTTAAGTCGTCGCATGTTGTGTAAGAAGGAAATTGTAGTTGTTGAAGTTGTTTATGACTAAATAACATGTTGACCTAAGAACTTGAAATTGGAAAAGGATTGGAAAAGACGTAGTATTATTGGCCGAGAATGGCTAGTGAAGTATTATACTATTTGGTATGAATTGTGGGGCGGAATTTTACACGTATTGTAAGGCGTGTAATCCCCTTTGTTTGGAGCCTTA
Source organism: Przewalskia tangutica (assembly GCA_029844215.1). Classification (NCBI taxonomy): domain Eukaryota; kingdom Viridiplantae; phylum Streptophyta; class Magnoliopsida; order Solanales; family Solanaceae; genus Przewalskia; species Przewalskia tangutica. The sequence goes on from JAQGDG010000030.1 coordinate 1,392,979, forward strand.
AATGTGGCTTGTTGGTTATTGTATTCGGCCTTGAAAAAGGTGGCAAAGTGAGTAGAAACAAAGGAAGTGCTGCCCGATTTTCCGTAGAATTAGAGACCGTATACTTAGTATTATTCTACGTTGAGACTAGAAGTTGATAGTCTTGTTGTGACCATTATAGGTTGATACTTCTACGTACGGCGTATTCGGCTTAGCTTGTGGATTTTAGCCGAAGAGGTATGTGAACTATCTCCTCTTCTAGCATGATTCCTTAAGATAAAGAAAATCGTCCTACTCTTAAATGATCCATTCCTTGGTTGTATTTGGATTGCCTAAAGTAGAATTTGTTCTATGTACTTCCTTTGATTGTACTTTGATGTTTAAATTGTAAGTTGTATAATCCATTGCCTTAGTGAAGTTGGATTCTTAAAAGTGAAAGTATTTTACTTAAAGTACATAGAGTCTTGAAAAGGAAGTGGTTTCCAAATCTTTTGGGCTAGTGCCTTAGTCCCAAAATCCTAAAGGTCATTATAATGACTTTAGGGGAGTCAAAGGAGTGATTTACTTAATTGTTTTAAAAGAGGAGAAATGACATGATTTAAGAGAAGTAACTTGTTTTAAAAGGAGTGAGTTACTTGAGGTTTAAAAGTAGAAGAAACATTTTTTCTATATATTAAGAGACTTGAAGTGTTTTGAAAGTTAAGAACTTGATTTGTAAGTATGTGATACTTGGTTTTAATAGTATAAGTCTCTTGGTTATAAAAGGAATGGATATGTCTAAAACCATAAAGGGTTATAACGGCTTTATGGGAAGTTGGTTATAACGGCTTTATGGAAGGTTTAGAAAGTTGTCTATTTTGATTAATCGGCATAAGTTGCCTAGTTTGTGAAAATTTGAAGTTACTTGGTTTCAAGCTTCGAAATGAGTTTCAAAAAGTATAGTAACTTACTTTGAAGAATAGACACGCCTTGATACTACGGGTGTTAGTATCTTGGGATTTTACATAAAAAGGAGTCTTTTGAAAAGAATGTACGTACGTAGTACTTTGGCTTGATAAATTGAGAATTATTCTATTTGTGCCTTGATAAGTACTTTGGCCTGATTAATTGAGAATTAGTCTAAGTGTGCCTTGATAAGTACTTTGGCTTGTTAATTGAGAATTATTCTATTTGTGCCTTGATAAGTACTTTGGCCTGATTAATTGAGAATTAGTCTAAGTGTGCCTTGATAAGTACTTTGGCTTGATTAATTGAGAATTATTCTATGTGTGCCTTGATAAGTACTTTGGCTTGTTTAGTGAAGCGCCTATGTGTCTTTGAAATAGCGGTTGTGTGCTATTGGTATATCGTCGTTCGGTCATTCCGGGTTTGTGGCATTTGCGATTCGGAATTGCTACCCACGATGCGAGGAATACCTCATGCGGGTCGTAAGGACTTATGCGGTGAAATAGTCACGACCGTTAGGGCGTGGTAGTGCCTTACCCGGGCACCCAAGTAGTCATACATCAGTGTCAGTGAACATAAGACAAGACAAGAAACATTATGAAAAGAGAAAGTTTATCGATGAAAAGCTTGCCTTTGGCATATATATAACCCAAGTTTTGATTTACATCCCAAGTACAATAGGACTCTGGACCTCTGAGGAAGTAAACAACTATGGCGGGACGGGCCGCCATACCTGAATGTACAAAACTATCTACCATACAGGGAGAGCATACCCAAAAGTAGAGCCTCCGGAGAAGATGGAGCTCAGACACCAAAGCAAAGATCCTAAGGATGTGGATCTAGCACTGCTTCTTACCTGCGGCATGAACGCACCCGAGGAGGTCGATAACAGTACCAAGTATGTGAAAGCGTAAAGTACTTAAATGAAATCAAAGTATTTAAAACCATTTGCAAATACAATCGGTTCAATTGCACATAGTGCCATATCACAAACAAGAACAATAATAGGTAAAGCAGAATGTGTCTTTTCTAGGTCGCGAATGATCGAAGCAAGGCCAGCGCCCATAGTATCATTATGCGCCTAATCACGACTCCGCAGTCCGCATAGGTCACACCACCGCATGAGGTATTCTCGCGCGGGGTAGCTAACCGCATTCTCCTCGACTCCCGCATCGCATAGTCTCGATAGACCGCGTAGTCACACGCACCGCATGTAGGCATCCCCGTCGGGCTAAAACACCGGAATGATCAATCACGGAACTCCAGACTCGCATAGTCACATGATCATAGGCGTATAGACCGCATCAAGGGTGGCAAGCCCTGTATAACAAGTCAAGGGTAGGTGATATAATAACAAGCAGACTTACCGTTTAGCAACGTAAAGCCGCCAGAATGACCTCCTTTCACAACATTACAAGATACTAATACATGTAGCATCATAATAGGTCTACTTATCAAACAATCTTACTACCCTTAACAGAAATCAATACAAGGCTTTTATAAACAACAAGTAAACAGTTCCTTTTATATTTCTTAAGTTGTTATACCTAACTTCCCATAAAGCTAGTATAACTCTTATGCTTTTGTTTAAAAACCAAATATTTCTCTTCTGTTAAAAATGATTCAGTATTCTTTTGAAATGCATCAAGATTCTTATTATTCAGGCTTAAGTCAAAAGACATTGTCGTGGTTATTATTCAGGCTTAAGTCCGAGGACATTGCCGTAATTATTATTCAGTTAACACATGTACGTCTACCGTACTATATATATATATCTTAAAATATCATGCTTAAGAGTATAGGAAGAATCACATACATTCTCGAAACCACCGCCAAGTCGAATATGTCGCGCAGAGAATCAGCCTATATCGATCAAATCGTCTATCAACGTCTAGGCAGATCTTATAAAGCTCTAGCGAGGTTCTCTATTCTATGGAAATTTGGGCAGCACTTCCCTGCCCTAAGCTATACGATCTCTTTGTAAAAGCAGTCCTATGTGAGTGCAGTTCAATTATTCTTCTTTTATACCCTTCTTGTGATATGATTTAATTCTATTCTGTAATATCCTTCTAAGTATTTATACTTATTCCTATACTTCTACAGTATGTATTCTCTAATTACAACAGAAGGATAAGTTTATTTACCTCGATAAGCCCAAAAATTATCCAAGTTAAAAGTCGCTCCTGAGCAAGGTTTAGCTCCTAATTTGTACGCTCCGATAGCTCCAAGAACCCTTAGAAGTTCTTCACAACTTCTACTAAGTACTAAGGGATTTGGGCTAGGGTATTTAGGAATAGTAACTTAAACTTGGAAGACAACTTTTCTACCAAGGGAGGGGGGGTAGATTTCGGCTAGGGCTTTCTTTAGAGGGGGGGGGGGGAGGCTCTCGACCAAGCCACTTAGGCTAGAGGGGGGAAGAGGGTGTTGGACGAAATGCTCAAGGGAGAGGGAGGGATTTTAGACTTGGAAAGTTTGCTTTGTGGATGAAGAACTCTTCATCTTAAGGGGGGTATTTATAGGTCAAGAAATGGCCAACCAATGGCCAAGATTAAGCCAAGTGCTAGGCAAGTGTAAGGTCAAGATTAGGGCAAGTTTACCTTATCCAACTATCACACAAAATATCCTACCAACTCCATGACAAAATAGCCATTCCAATCGGCCCTATTGCCGCCCCACATCCATCAATGAGAGGGTGACAAGTGTCGCCCTCTCGTTGGTCCAAAATGTTTCGTCTCTGGGAAAAATCCGCAAAAAATAGAAATGACATAGCCGAAATTTACCCTACGCGAGTCTTGTAAAACGTTTCGTCGGAAAACGATTCTTTGTGTGAGTTGTGCCCAAAAAAAACGTCCTATGCCTAAACTTTAAGGCTAAACTTTCGTACGTACGCCCTCACGTACATACTCTGAAAATACGGGGTATAACATTCTCTCCTCCTTAGAAACATTCGTCCCGAATGTTCCTTCCCAAGACCGTTAACGATAAGGTTCCTCATAACTTAAACAGTTTGCAAATGCCACACACGGCCACAAAACAACACTTAGGCATAAACGATAATGAAAATTTACAAGTAGGAAAGTGAATTACCTGGAGGTGTGGGGAATAGGTGAGGATACTTCTGCCTCATGTCCTCCTCAGCTTCCCACGTCATCTCCTCCCTGAGCTCGTTCCGCCACAAGACTTTGACGGAAGCCACGTCCTTGGTCCGCAGACGCCTAACCTGACGATCGATTATCGCTATGGGAATCTCCTCATACGATAACCCTGTCACACGGACATCGTCAATCGGTGTACCTAGATGGATCCGATACACCTCCTCGGCGTAGAAACGTGAAACACGGATGCATCGCCTCCGGATCGGACGGCGGATCCAACTCATAGGCAACCTTGCCTACCTGCGGACAATCGATAGGGCCCAGCGTACTTGGCCGAAGTTTCCTTTCCCGAATCTCATCACACCGCCGTGGGTGACACCTTCAGGAAAACCCAATCATCAACCTCGAACTCCAGATGATCTGCATATGACTTCTGTCGACTCTGAGCTGTGAGCAACCGCTCCTGGATAAGCTTCACCTTATCCACTGCCTGCTGCACCAAATCTGGTCCCACTAACTGCACCTCGCCCACATCGAACCAGCCTATCGGCGATCTGCACTTCCTCCCATACAAGGCCTCATAAGGCGCCATCCGAATCTTTGGAGTGGTAGCTATTATATGCAAACTCAACTAGAGGCAAATGATCCTCCTACCACGAAGTCGATAACACAGCTCGCAGACATATCCTCGAAGTGCGGATAGTGCGCTCGACTGTCCGTGCTGCGTGGATGGAATGCGTTACTCGAGCTCACTGCGTCCCAAACCCTTCGGAAAGACCTCCAGTTAGCCGTAACCGGGCTCCTCATGCGATATGATCGAAATAGGGACTCCATGCGATCGGCGATCTCTCGGATGTACAGTCGAGCATAATCCTCAGCCGAAAAAGTCGTCCTGACGGGAATAAAGTGGGCTGATTTCGTCAGCCTGTCGACGATAACCCATATAGAATCATGTCTCCTCTGAGTGCGAGGTAATCCTGTGATGAAGTCCATGTTGATCACCTCCCACCTTCTAGGTCGGGATCTCTATGCGTAACAAACCACCGGGCCTGCGGTGCTCTACCTTCAATCACGACAACACGCATCGAGCTAGGAACTCGCAACGCCCTTCTTCAAGCCATCCCACCAATACGGATCTAAGGTCGTGAGTACATCTTGGTCGACTGGATGGATAGAGTAACGCGCTGTGTGCTTCCCAAGAACTGCCAAGTCACAAACATCCGGAACACACAACCGCCCTCAAACCTTAGCACCCCGTGGTGCTACCTCAAAAGGACCCTTCCTCACGAAGAGCCGTATCACGATAACGTGTCAAAATCGGATCCTCGAGTATTGCCTCTTCACCTCGCCGGCGATGGAAGACTCGGCAAACTCACGGACTCGAACCCCATCGCTATCGGAATCAATCAAGCGGACACCAAGGCTCGCTAAGCGATGCAAATCACGAACCATGTCCCTCCTGCTCTGCCGCACATCGATGGGCTCCCATCGACCTACGACTAAGAGCATCTGCCACAACATTGGCCTTCCCGTGATGCGGGATATCAACATCGTAATCCTTAAGCAACTCTAACCACCGCCTCGTCGTAAGTTCGGCTCTCCTGCCGAAGATATCTTTGGAGGCTCTTGTGGTGCGTATAAATATCCACATGAACCCCATACAAATAGTGCCTCCGGATCTTGGCGTGAATCACCGCCGCGACTCCAAATCATGGGTGGGGTAGTTCCTCTCGTGTTTCTTAAGCTGTCGGGATGCATACGCTATAACCTTGCCTGCTGCACCAACACACATCCCAACCCGATGCCTGACGCATCACAATACACGACATAACCATCTGGACCCTCTGGAAGAGTAAGAACGGGAGGTCGTCGGTCTCCTTCAAAGAATGGAAACCACCGCTCACACGCATCAGTCCATCAAACTTAGCCGCTTCGAGTCACCTAGTCAATGGTGCGAGAGATAGAAGCAAACTTCTACGAACCGTCGATAATATCATGCAAGGCCCAAAAGCGTGAACCTCGTCGGGTAGTAGTCTAGGCCAAGTCTGGATCGCCTCGATCTTGGCGTATCCACTCGAATGCCATCAGCCCGACAATATGCCCAAGAAAAGCCACCGGCTAACCAAAACTCACATTTGGAAAACTTGGCATATAATGCTGGTCGAGAAGCTGTCGACCTGATCCTCAAATGCTCGCGTATGCTCTGCTCTGGCGAGAATAAACCAAGATATCATCGATGAACACTATCACAAGCGTGTCCAAAATGGTTTGAACACTCGGTTCATCGATCCATGAATACCGCGAGCATTGGTCAACCAAAGACATGACCACGAACTCATAATGCCCGCACGTCGGAATGCGATCCTGGGACATCCGCCTCGACTGCACTGATGATAGCCGATCGCAGATCAATCTTGAGAAACATCTCGCACTGCAACCGGTCGAACAAATCATCAATCACAGGAAGGGTATACATTCTTAATGGTCACCTTGTTCACCGTTCGTAATCAACACACATGCGCAGCGTCCCGTCCTTCTTCTTCACGAACAATACCGGCGCTCCCCAGGGAGAAACACTAGGTCTGATGAAACTCGGCAGGTGCCATTCTGTATGGCGGAATGGAAATAGGCCGAGTGTCTGGCAACACATCTATACAAAACTCGATCTCCCTCTCAGGAGGGATACCCGGGAGGTCGTCTGGAAACACGTCCGGGAACTCTCGACTCATCGAATCGATCAAAATCTGGTACCGCACCTCGATATCAAACACCCGAACGAGATGGTAGATATACCCCATATGCACCATCTTCCTAGCCTTGAGGTAAGAAATAAACCTACCGCCGGCGTCTGGTGTTCTCCCACTCAACAACCGGCTCCTCAGGAAACTGGAACCGTACTACTCTCTCCCTGCAGTCTACATTGGCGTAGCAAGAAGCTAGCCAATCCATACCCATGATCACGTCGAAATCAGTCATGTCCAACTCTATCAAGTCGGCTAGGGTCTGACGACTGTATATGGTCACTGGACAAGCCCTATATACCCGCCGAGCTACCACCGAATCACCCACTGGCGTAGCTACCTCGAAAGGGTCTATGGACTCAGGCTCTATCCCTATCCTACTAGCAATAAGGGGAGATATATAGGACAGAGTAGAACCCGGATCTATCAAGGCATACACATCATAATCGGAGACTGATAAGGTACCTGTGACGACATCAGGTGAGGCCTCCTGATCCTGCCCAGGTGGACAAGGCATAAATGCGGTTCTGAGGACCGCTAGAACTGGGACCCGCGCCACGACCTCTGCCGCGACCTGCTGGCCCATGAGTACCCTGCCCTCCGGGGCGAGTAACTGTAGGAGATGATGAACCGGCAACAGACCCCGTAGGCTGAGCCCTACCACCAGCGCCGCCCCCGGTCGGACAAACTCTCGCATAATGACCCTGCTGGCCACAAGTATAGCAAGCTCCCGGAGTAGTACTACGACTCGAATGGAATCTACCACAGCGGACACACCGACAGACTCGCTCGGTTAGCACCTCGCTACCCGAAATCTGAAGTCCTGGGCCCGACACGCCCGAATACTCTGGCTGCATCGACAATGATGTGGGAGTGCTCACGAGTGGTGGGTGCAAATCTAGGCTAACTGAGGCCGTCCACCGAGAACCACCAAAAGAACCGCCGTCTTGGCCTTCTTCTCGATCGATATCTGTCGACTCGTCGGTCTCTGCGCCTCGCGTCAGTGCATGAGCTGCATACGGGTAATGTCCATGCTCGTGAAGAGACACACCCGCACAAGACTCGGCCATATAATCATCTAGCCCGGTGACGTAGCGGTGTACACGGTCCTCCATGTCTGCTACTAGCGCAGGGACATATAGAGCCAAAGAATTGAACTCGACATTGTACTCCCTAACTGTGCGCCCTCTCTGTCTCAGTAACAAAAATCTGTCAGCCCGTGCCCTCCTCATCTGCGGAGGCAAGAAGTGCGTGAGAAAAGCCTCCGAAAACTCGTCCCATATGGCTGGAAGTGCATGCTCTCCCCGGGACAACTCCCATGAATCAAACCAGTCGACTGCAGTATCACGCAGCCGATGTGAACCGAAAGTCACTGACTCGGTCTCCGAAGCCTTGATCACCGCGTGATCCTGCAGAATCGACGGATGAACTCCTGCGGATCATCCTCTGGCCTCGATCCGTAGAACTCTGGCTGGCTACAACTCAGGAAATCCCGTAGCCTCAAACTGTCTTCCCTCGGGTGAACCACGTACCTTTGGGTCGAATCGAATGCTGCATCGGCTGTCCTCGTATGCGCCACGATCACGCCAATAGTGGCCATCTCCTTGTACCCTAACCTCCGCCGGTGCCGTGGGAGAGGTGCGGGTCTGATGGTCTCTTGGGCCGGCGGCGTCATGGACCTCGCCGTCTCGGGTATAGAATGGGCACGAGCCTCGTGACTCGGTGTCCTACTAGCGGCTCCTCGGTGCCTTGCCTTCCCGGGCGGGTTGCCTTGCGTGGAGGCATAATCATTCGTAAAAGAATACGTTAGAGGTCCAACTTATAACACGGCTCTAAGGCACGATCTCGAGTGAGAATAATGGAAACCAATCCTAAATATCCTATAGCCTCACGATTATTGGTGTGGTGCACAACACACCGATAATCAAGACTCTACTAGATACGGTGCGTAGACACTTTTCCGAGGATTAAGCGCTCGATACCACTTTTGTCACGACTCTGGCCGTGGATCGTGCCTTACCCGGCACCCAGTAGTCATACATCGAGTAATCAGGAACATAAGACAAGACAAGAAACATTATGAAAAGAGAAACAGTTTATCGATGAAAAGCTTGCCTTTGGCATATATATATAACCCAAGTTTTGCGCTACATCCCAACTGCATAATAGGACTACTGACCTCTAAGGAAGTAAACAACTATGGCGGACAGGGGCCCGCCATACCTGAATGTACAAAACTATCTACAATACGGGGAGATCATACCCAAAAAGTAGAGCCTCCAGAAGATGGAGCTCCCGACACCAAAGCAAAGATCCTAAGGATGTGGATCTAGCACTGTTTGCCCTTACCGGCATGAACGCAGCCCAAGGAGGTCGATAACAGTACCAAGTATGTGAAATCAGAAGTACTTAAATGAAATCAAAGTATTTAAAACCATTTGCAAATACAATCGGTTCAATTGCATAGTGCCGTATCACAAACAAGAACAATAATAGGTAAATAGCATGTGTCTTTTATAGGCCGCTAATGATCGAATCAAGGCCAAACGCCCAAAGTATCATTATGAGTTCCTAAACCTCGACTCCGCACCGCATAGGTCACACATGCACCGCATGGTATTCCTCGTGACGGTAGCTAACCCCGGTACCCTCCTGGACTCCCGCAGTCCGCATAGTCTCAATAGATCGCATAGTCACACAGACCGCATAGGGCATCCCCCGCATCGGGCTAAAACGCCCGGAATAATCAATCCTGGAACTCCCGCAGCTCCGCATAGTCACATAGACTGCATAGGTCGTATAGACCCGCATCAAAGGTGGAAAGCCCTCGGTATAACAAGTCAAGGGGGTAGGTGATATAATAACAGTACAACAGACTTACCATTTAGCAACGTAAGCACAGCAAGAATGACCTCCTTTCACAACATTACAAGATACTAATACATGTAGCATCATAATATGTCTACTTATCAAACAATCTTACTACCCTTAACAGAAATCAATACAAGGCTTTTATAAACAACAAGTAAACAGTTCCTTTTATCTTTCTTAAGTTGTTATACCTAATTTCCCATAAAGCTAGTATAACTCTTAAGCTTATGTTTAAAAACCAAATATTTCTCTTCTGTTAAAAATGATTCAGTATTCTTTTGAAATGCATCAAGATTCTTATTATTCAGGCTTAAGTCAAAAGACATTGCCGTGGTTATTATTCAGGCTTAAGTCCGAGGACATTGCCGTAATTATAATTCAGTTAACACATGTACGTCTACCGTATTATATATATATATCTTAAAATATCATGCTTAAGAGTATAGGAAGAATCACATACCTTCTCGGCGAAAACCACCTGCCAAGTCGAATATGTCGCGCAGAATCAATTATATCACCAAATACGTCTATCAACGTCTGAGGCATCTTGTATAAAGCTCTAAGCGAGGGTTCTCTATTCTATGGAAATTTGGGCAGCACTTCCTACCCTAAGCTATACAGTCATCTTTGTAAAAAATTCTATGAGTCAGATTCAATTATTCTTCTTTATACCCTTCACTGTGATAACAGTTTAATTCTATTCAGAATATCCTTCTAAGTATTTATACTTATTCCTATACTTCTACAGATGTATTCTCTAATTACAAAGAAGGATAAGTTTATTTACCTCGATAAGCCCAAAATTATCCAAGTTAAAAGTCGCTCGAGCAAGGTTTAGCTCCTAATTTATGCGCTCAGATAGCTCGAGAACCCTTAGAAGTTCTTCACAACTTCTACTAAGTACTAAGGGATTTGGGCTAGGTATTTAGGAATAGTAACTTAAACTTGGAAGATAACTTTTCTACCAAGGAGGTGGGGGTAGATTTCGGCTAGGGCTTTCTTTAGAGGGGGGGGGGGGAGGCTCTCGGCCAAGCCACTTAGGCTAGAGGGGGGAAGAGGGTGTTGGACGAAATGCTCAAGGGAGAGGGAGGGATTTTAGACTTGGAAAGTTTGCTTTGTGGATGAAGAACTCTTCATCTTAAGGGGGGTATTTATAGGTCAAGAAATGGCCAACCAATGGCCAAGATTAAGCCAAGTGCTAGGCAAGTGTAAGGTCAAGATTAGGGCAAGTGTACCTTATCCAACTATCACACAAAATATCCTACCAACTCCATGACAAAATAGCCATTCCAATCGGCCCTATTGCCGCCCCACATCCATCAATGAGAGGGTGACAAGTGTCGCCCTCTCGTTGGTCCAAAATGTTTCGTCTCTCGGAAAAATCCGCAAAAAATAGAAATGACATAGCCGGAATTTATCCTACGCGAGTCTTGTAAAACGTTTCGTCGGAAAACGATTCTTTGTGTGAGTTGTGCCTAAAAAAAATGTCCTATGCCAAAACTTTAAGGCTAAACTTTCGTACGTACGCCCTCACGTACATACTCTGAAAATACGGGGTATAACAATAGTCCCATGCGGGCGGGTCCAGCCTATGCGAGGAATACCTTATGCGAGTCCGTTAGGGCTTATGAGGGTGAAATAGTCCCATGCGAGGAATACCTCACGCGGGTCCACGCGGCCTATGCGGGTGAAATAGTCCCAGGAGTAGGATGGTTAAATGATACTGCGGGCGGATGGTCCTGTTTTGATCATGAGCTTCCTATTTTATATTGTAAAGATACTACTGTTTACTCTCATTGTTAGTAAGGCACAATGTGTTGTAATGTGATTATCATATATGTCCCCGGATTTGGTTGTGTTACCCTATGGTCATGTTTTACGATGTGGGATTCCGGGGCATGAGACCACGAGGCATTTAGGACACAGGTGGGACTTGGTGTTCATGTATCCTTATTGGTGTTATTACATCATGGACTGCCGGCAGTGAGGAAGGATTCCACGGGCATGATTGATATTATGGGCGTGAGACCCATAGTTATATTTGAGTAGTGACTTTGAGGGCCTGCGTCCCTGACTTGATATGACTGCTCATGTGTTATGTACTGTAGGTTGGCTATCAGACATGTCTCCTGTTTTGTTTAGACTGTTATGATTTTATTACGCATTTCATCGCTCACATACTTGGTACATTCTTCATCGACCTCCTTCGGGGGGCTGCGTTCATGCCGCAGGTTTAGGTACGCTGTTTGGTGATCGGCAGGTGTAGGACCCTGCTCAGAGTTTTTGGATAGCTCCCTCTGTTCAGGAGTTTATCATTTTGGTATAGTTCCTTCAGTACAAGCTTTTGTACAGTTATGGATGCACGGGGCCTTGTCGTCATATTTCATAAAACTCTTAGAGGTCCGTATTCATATGGGATTGGACTCATGTACAGTAGTGTCTTTTATTATGTATATTATATGGCAACCTTATCGGCTTTGCACGTCACGTTAGTTTAAAAAAATGAGGTGTTATTTAATTTCCGCAGCTTTACTTAGTTGTTAAGGTAGAAGGGTGCCGGGTAGGGCACGATCCACGCGATCCGGTTCGGGTGTGACAGTGGTATCGAGCGATCGTCCTAATGTCTACAGACCGTGTCTAGTAGAGTCTTGATTATCGGTGTGTTGCGCGCCACACCCATAAACAGGAGGCTACAGGACATTTAGGAGTTGGTTTCTATTCTTCTCACTCTAAAGATCGTGCCATAGAGCTGTGTTAGTAAGATAATTCCTCTCTGACGTATTCTGTTTTACAGTTATGCCTCCAAGGAGGGCAACAGCCCGTGGGCAAATGAGTAGAAGGAGCTACTAGTCGACTCGAGAGTTGATAGGGCTTATGCCCGTGGTATACCGTATGTTGTCAGCCGCAATGAAGTTCTTCGCCAGTTTTGTGGCCCAATACGAGCCTCCGTCTCTCGATAAGAGACTGTAGGGTCATGAAGGAAGCCATTATGTTATTGACCAAGATAGCAGTGCTACAGTTTCATCAGCAGGAGGTTATTCGGCCAGTACAGACATGTGTACAGAGGGTAGAGGGCCAACGCGGAGATCAGCGTAAGAGTGATAGATCTGGTGGTTATTCCGGTGAGTTTTGGACGAGTCGCCTCAAAGTGAGTGAGATATTCATCCCACCACCCGGTACATATCCTCGCAGCCAGGTGGGAGATTTGATCCCACAAGGTATTTAGGAGCCGATGCGAGCTCCAGGTCGAGGTTCTCAAAGGAGCGGAGGATTTTCTGGTCGAGGCCACCTATTCCTCGATGTATCGATGTAGTGGCGTCATTCGGAAATACCGTTATGCACAGTGTTTGTTTTTATTGTGGCCGTCACCGCCATATCGAGGGTATGTCCTTTTAGAAAGAGCACTGGTGAAGTGGCTCAGCCTATGAGGCCGATGGTTGATTCCCTTTCCTCCACAGATGCGTTCCCGAGCAGGTGTTGGATGTTAGCCACCGTGGTGGAGGGTGGGGTTTATAGTTCTGGCGGTCCTTCGAACCGCAGAGATGACGTGACTACTGGACAGGATCAGGAAGCGACACCGCACGGGTTACAGGTATAGTTCGATTCTTTTGAATCATACGTGCATTGTTAGATTCAGATTTTGCCTTAGCGTATATGTTTTCCCTTTGTTGCTAGAGTTGTAAAGTGATAGTACCCCAGAGGTAGGGATACTTTGATTAGTAAAGTGAAAAGTTAAGAATATTGACAAGAATGATAAGTGAACTGAGACTATAGTTGTATAGAGTTCACAAGTTGTAATTACCCCGTAACAGTGTAAGACCGATAGGGAAGGATGTATAGTAGAAATACCTTGGCTTATGTGACAAACCTCTAGTGAATGGGAGGATAGGGTGAGAAGTACCTTGAGATAAGAGAGAGATTTATTTCAGGCTAAGAATGAGAAGTTAAGTGTGACAATGAGTCGGGTTATAGACTCATTTCGGGTCAGTCGATAGTATGGAATGGGGTGATGTCAGTTGGTAGTGGTCCCGCTATATGATAGGGTCACAAGGGTGCTAGGCCCAAGTTTAGTTAATTGTGGTACGAGTTTGTGGATGCGTTCCACCGGAACTAGGTCGTAAGGACCGAGAAGAGCCTTAACGGGAATGTAAGTAACAATATGGCCAAGTTGGTTAGTAACTCCAAGGATTGGGGAACAGAAACAAAATTTGAGAATTTGTACGTGTACTAGATTAGTTTGAAAGTACGAGAAAGTATGACAAGTAAGGAAAGAAAGGAACCTCTAAGGATTCCGTGTTTGGGAAGACTGTAACCTTTGAGTTTTGTGAGAAGGGACCGCGGACGGAAGGTCCATTGATAGGTTTACGTATGTTGTGGTGGCCATGTGTGGCATCGTTGGCCTTGTGCATGTTTTGATTGATAGGCATAGTATAGAGTTTATGTCGGAGTTTGTATAGCTTGGCAACCGACTAAGAACATTCGGGGACGAATGTTTCTAAGGGGGGAAGAATGTTACACCTCGTAAGTCCAAGACATGTAAAAGAGAATGTACGAAAGGAAACAAGACTTGGAAATTGATACGAAAGGAAGAATTGTTTTTCCGACGGAAAATGTTCCGAATGTCGGAAAGGAAAAATGTTAGTTGTTGAGCATTGGATTCTCAAAATGTATTATTTGAAGAGTATGGAACCTATTAGCATTATGGAAATTTATTGTTTTTACGGATTTGGTCACGTGGGGCCCACCCGAGGAATTTTACATTTTTGTGGGGCCCACGAGGGTTACAGAATTTTATGGACGAATGAGAGGGCGACACGTGGCACCCCCACTTAAGGTCTTGGTTGAATTAGAGGAGGGGTAATATGGTCATTGACCATCTTGGAAGATAAGTCTTCAAGCTTGATATTGTTGACAAGTCAACTTGTCCACCTAGGCTTGATCCAAGTGAAACTCATCCTAACCTCACATTTGTTTAAGTCTAAGCCCTCCATTGTGTTTTATAAGGTTACTACTAGTGCAAGACTAGCTCATTTACACTTAGAAAAATTAGAGATCATTTGTGTTCTTCAAGAGACCTCTCGGGTTTGCATAGTTCCCACACAAAAAAAATTTAGTTTGTGATCCATTAGCCACAAGACTTTAACCCAATGTCCCTAAGGGTATTATAAGGATATCTCAATAGAAAGATTTCGGAAAAACAGAGTTTTCACGTTAGTCGCAAGGCGGAAACTTAAGAAGTTCTTCAACTTTGAAGTTGGAACTTGAAGATGGGTTCTTCATAGGCCTCTAAGGAGTGCTTGGAGCGGATTGGAACCTAAGGAAAGGAGCTAAGAATTGCTAAGGCGCGACTTTGAATCTTGGAAATTTTAAGGGCTTGGAAAGGTATAAATTTTGTCGTTTTAGCAATTAAGTTTACTTATTGTTGTAGCTATGGATTTTAGCAAGCATGAGTTATATATTATGTAGTTGGATATGTTTATTGGCTATTGGAACCCTAATCCGAAAACTAGCATGTTAGCCTTAAGACTATAATTCAAGTTGATTTTCGTTTAAGTCGTCGCATGTTGTGTAAGAAGGAAATTGTAGTTGTTGAAGTTGTTTATGACTAAATAACATGTTGACCTAAGAACTTGAAATTGGAAAAGGATTGGAAAAGACGTAGTATTATTGGTTATATATTGGCCGAGAATGGCTAGTGAAGTATTATACTATTTGGTATGAATTGTGGGGCAGAATTTTACACGTATTGTAAGGCGTGTAATCCCCTTTGTTTGGTTGTTGTTTAGAGCCTTAAATGTGGCTTGTTGGTTATTATATTCGGCCTTGAAAAAGGTGGCAAAGTGAGTAGAAACAAAGGAAGTGCTGCCCGATTTTCCGTAGAATTAGAGACCATATACTTAGTATTATTCTACGTTGAGACTAGAAGTTGATAGTCTTGTTGTGACCATTATAGGTTGATACTTCTACGTACGGCGTATTCGGCTTAGCTTGTGGATTTTAGCCGAAAAGGTATGTGAACTATCTCCTCTTCTAGCATGATTCCTTAAGATAAAGAAAGTACGTCCTACTCCTTAAATGATCCATTCCTTGGTTGTATTTGGATTGCCTAAAGTAGAATTTGTTCTATGTACTTCCTTTGATTGTACTTTGATGTTTAAATTGTAAGTTGTATAATCCATTGCCTTAGTGAAGTTGGATTCTTAAAAGTGAAAGTATTTTAATTAAAGTACATAGAGTCTTGAAAAGGAAGTGGTTTCCAAATCTTTTGGGCTAGTGCCTTAGTCCCAAAATCCTAAAGGTCATTATAATGACTTTAGGGGAGTCAAAGGAGTGATTTACTTAATTGTTTTAAAAGAGGAGAAATGACATGATTTAAGAGAAGTAACTTGTTTTAAAAGGAGTGAGTTACTTGAGGTTTAAAAGTAGAAGAAACTTGTTTTCTATATATTAAGAGACTTGAAATATTTTGAAAGTTAAGAACTTGATTTGTAAGTATGTGATACTTGGTTTTAATAGTATAAGTCTCTTGGTTATAAAAGGAATGGATATGTCTAAAACCATAAAGGGTTATAACGGCTTTATGGGAAGTTGGTTATAACGGCTTTATGGAAGGTTTAGAAAGTTGTCTATTTTGATTAATCGGCATAAGTTGCCTAGTTTGTGAAAATTTGAAGTTACTTGGTTTCAAGCTTCGAAATGAGTTTCAAAAAGTATAGTAACTTACTTTGAAGAATAGACACGCCTTGATACTACGGGTGTTAGTATCTTGGGATTTTGCATAAAAATGAGTCTTTTGAAAAGAATGTACGTACGTAGTACTTTGGCTTGATAAATTGAGAATTATTCTATTTGTGCCTTGATAAGTACTTTGGCCTGATTAATTGAGAATTAGTCTAAGTGTGCCTTGATAAGTACTTTGGCTTGTTAATTGAGAATTATTCTATTTGTGCCTTGATAAGTACTTTGGCCTGATTAATTGAGAATTAGTCTAAGTGTGCCTTGATAAGTACTTTGGCTTGATTAATTGAGAATTATTCTATGTGTGCCTTGATAAGTACTTTGGCTTGTTTAGTTGAGAACTGCCTATGTGTGCTGGAAATAGCCGGTTGTGTGCTATTGGTATATCGCCGCCGTGGTCATTCCCGGGTTTGTGGCATTTGCGATTCCGTGGAATTGCTACCCACGACGCGGCGAATACCTCATGCGGTCCGTAAGGACTTATGCGGTGAAATAGTCCCACGCGCGGTCCCAGCCTATCGCGAGGAATACCTCACGCGAGTCCGTAAGGGCTTATGCGGTGAAATAGTCCCATGCGAGAATACCACGCTGGTCCACGCGCCTACGCGGTGAAATAGTCCCGAGTAGGATGGTTAAATGATATCGCGCGGATGGTCTGCTTTGATCATGAGCTTCCTATTTTATATTGTAAAGATACTCTCATTTACTCTCATTGTTAGTAAGGCACAATGTGTTGTAATGTGATTATCATATACGTCCCCTGTTGGTCAGGTTACCCTATGGTCATGTTTTACGATGTGGGATTCCGGCATGAGACCACGAGGCATTTAGGACAGCGTGGGACTTGGTGTTCATGTATCCTTATGGTGTTATTACATCATGGATCGCCAGCGGAGGAAGGATTCCACGCATGATTGATATTATGGGCGTGAGACCCATAGTTATATTTGAGTAGTGACTTTGAGGGCTCGCGCCCCCGACTTGATATGACCGCTCACGTGTTATGTATCGTAGGTTGGCTATCGACATGTCTCCTGCTTTGTTTAGATCGTTATGATTTTATTACGCATTTCATCGCTCACATACTTGGTACATTCTTCATACCGACTTTCGGGCCGCGTCACGCCGCAGTTTAGGTACGCTGTTTGGTGATCGGCAGTGTAGGACCGCCGAGTTTTGGATAGCTCCTCTATTCAGTGAGTTTATCATTTTGGTATAGTTCCTTCAGCATGCTTTTGTACGAGCATGGGTACGGCGGCCTTGTCCGTCATATTTCAAGAAACTCTTAGGTCCAGATTCATATGTGGATTGGACTCATGTACGCGTAGTGTCTTTTATTATGTATATTATATGGCAGCCTTGTCGGCTTCGCATGTACGCTGGTTTAAAAAAAAAAAAAGGTGTTATTTAATTTCGCAGCTTACTTAGTTGTTAAGGTAGAAGGTGCCTGTAGGCACCCACGCCCGGTTCGGTGTGATAGCTGCGCATATTTGTAAAATTGGTTTTAATGATATGATTTCATTTAAGTACTTTACGCTTTCACATACTTAGTACTGTTATCGACTTCTTCGGGGCCGTGCTCATGCCGCAGGTGAAAGGTGTGCTAGATCCGCATCCTTAGGATCTTTTGCTTTGGTGTCGTGAGCTCCACCTTCTCCGAGGCTCGACTTTTGGGTATGATCTCCCTGTTGTGTAGATAGTTTTGTACATTCGTGGTATGGCGGGCCCCGTCCGCCATAGTTGTTTACTTCCTGAAGTCCGTAGTCCTATTGCATACTGGGATGTAACCGCGATTTTGGTTTATATATATATATGCCGAAAGGCGCCCTTTTCTCAGATAAAATGTGTCTCATTTACAATTGTTTCATGTCTTGTTTTTATATTCCGCTGATTACTCTGATGTATGACTACTTGAGTGCCCGGGTAAGGCACCAGTCACGGGCCCCGGAACGGGTCGTGACAAGTACTTTGGCTTGTTAATTGAGAATTATTCTATTTGTGCCTTGATAAGTACTTTGGCCTGATAAATTGAGAATTTGTCTAAGTGTGCCTTGATTAGTACTTTGGCTTGATAAATTGAGAATTTGTCTAAGTGTGCCTTGATAAGTACTTTGGCTTGTTAATTGAGAATTATTCTATTTGTGCCTTGATAAGTACTTTGGCTTGATAAATTGAGAATTTGTCTAAGTGTGCCTTGATAAGTACTTTGGCTTGTTAATTGAGAATTATTCTATTTGTGCCTTGATAAGTACTTTGGCCTGATTAATTGAGAATTAGTCTAAGTGTGCCTTGATAAGTACTTTGGCTTGATTAATTGAGAATTATTCTATGTGTGCCTTGATAAGTACTTTGGCTTGTTAATTGAGAATTATTCTATTTGTGCCTTGATAAGTACTTTGGCCTGATTAATTGAGAATTAGTCTAAGTGTGCCTTGATAAGTACGTTGGCTTGATTAATTGAGAATTATTCTATGTGTGCCTTGATAAGCACTTTGGCTTGTTTAGTTGAGAACTGCCTATGTGTGCTGGAAATAGCCGGTTGTGTGCTATTGGTATATCAGTCGTTTGTGGTCATTCCGTTTGTGGCATTTGCAGATTCCGTGGAATTGCTACCCACGATGCGGAATACCTCACGCGGTCCGTAAGGACTTACGCGGTGAAATAGTCCCACGCGCGGTCCGACCTATGCGAGGAATACCTCACGCGAGTCCGTAAGTGGCTTACGCGGTGAAATAGTCCCATGCGAGGAATACCTCACGTGGGTCCACGCGGCCTATGCGGGTGAAATAGTCCCAGGAGTAGGATGGTTAAATGATACTGCGGGCGGATGATCCTGTTTTGATCATGAGCTTCCTATTTTATATTGTAAAGATACTACTGTTTACTCTCATTGTTAGTAAGGCACAATGTGTTGTAATTTGATTATCATATATGTCCCCGGATTTGGTTGTGTTACCCTATGGTCATGCTTTTACGATGTGGGATTCCGGGGCATGAGACCACGAGTGTCACGACCCGACCCCGGGTCCGTGACCAGTGCCTTGACCCGGGCACCCTTGTGACACAACATCAGAGAAAACCAGCGGAATATAAACTCAAAATAAAACAACTATGATGGTATAAATAGTCTAGCCCAAAAATGGCTACCCCAAAAGTACATAAAACCGAACAGCTATATCCTTTAACAACCCAAGTTATGACAAGACTACAGGCCTCTAAGAATAAGTAACACTATGACGGGACAGGGCCCCGTCATGCCCCTGAATGTACAAAATAACACAACACCGGGGAGAACCATACCAAAAGTCGAGCTTCCGAAGAAATGGAGCTCCTGACACCTGAGTAAGAGATCCTAGGAATGAGGATCTACCACCGCTTCCCTTACTCAAGATGAACGCAGCCCCCGGGAAGGGGTCGATACACAACGTACCAAGTATGTAAAACTGGAAAATACTGTAGTAATATCATAAGTCAAAAGTAAGCTGGAGTCATAGATAAAAATCAATTTCCTTACACTGTGCCTTACTAACAATGAGAGTAACAAGTATAAAAATTATAGCATAAAATAGGAGGCTCACGATCAAAACAGGGTACCTCGCCCGTAGTATCGTTAAGCAATCCTACTCCTGGGACTATTTCACCCGCATGAGTTCTGTGGACCCGCATGAGGTCATCCGCCTCGTCATGGGACTATTTCACCCGCATGGGACTATTTCACCCGCATGGGTCCTGTGGACCCGCATGAGTACCATCGCCGTACTCGCATGGGACTATTTCACCCGCATGAGTACCATCGCCGTACTCGCATGGGACTATTTCACCCGCATGGATCCTGTGGTCCGGATCCGCATGAGTGCAAGCGCCGCACTCGCATCATGGGTAGCAAATCCATGGCATAGATAATAACCCGGGGTTTACCCCGTAATAATAAAAATATATAACATAGCTCATCCGGCTATCATACACAACATAAGCACTACCGGCCTATCATACCATACATAAGCACTACCGGCCTATCATACCATACATAAGCACTACCGGCCTATCATATCACAACATAAGCACTACCGGCCTATCATAACATAAGCAAGTTAAGATATCCCCTAACTTCTTATTAACATTATTAATATATCCTCTCATTTTAGTATCCTAAGGCACTAACATGTCTTTTAATAGAAAATCCGGGAATTCAACCCAAGTACCATGTGCTTCTAACTTTTTAAGAAATAACTCTTTTTATACAAAATTCCAAGATACTAATCACCATAGTATCAAGTTACGATTTCTTTCAAGACAAGTCACATTTCCTTTTAGAAATATAATAGGCTTCTAAATCAAGTGACTTCATTTCCTTTAAAACCTTAGGCAACCAATGCCTAACAATCAATTCACCTTTCTTAGTTTCAAATCCTTTACCCGTACTTGTTTTAATTAGAGTAAACCTTTCTTTGTGAAACTTTCAAGAAAACTAATATAACCAACTTCCCATAAAGTCATTATATTAGTGTTATACCTTTGTCAAATACATTTTCCCTAAATCCAAGGGACTTATACTTTTGAAATGAAACAAGTAGCATATACTTTTAAAACAAGTGAAAGATATCAAATCTTGTACGTCTACCGTACTACATAGGTACAACTACTCATGCTCAAGAGATAGGAAAGTTCTACATACCTCCTTGGTCAATCCACTTGCTAAGTCCAACTACCGCAAGTAATATGTAAACCTATAATAACCATAGTGTGTTTATTAACCTCTAATTTCAATGTAGAAATTCCAAATTCAAGTTATCAATTCCTAAGGAAAATTGGGCAGCATTTCCTTTGTTTCTACTCACTTTGCCACCTTTTCAAAGGCCGATTTTTCAACATTCAAACGCCTTATTAAGGCCCAACAACCAAACCAACACAGTGGGATTACACACCTAATCTTGTGTGTAAAATTCTGCCCCATAAGTTATAATAGTACACTTAACAATTCTAAGGTGGTTTTTAGGCTACAACATGCTCATAATATTTCTTTAGCCAAATCCTTCATATTCAACCCACATTTCTAGCATGCAAAGACTCTAAGAGCATTATTTACCACCATAAGTATTTTCTTCTTAACATGCAACTCTATAAACTAATAATAGAGGAAGAATCATTACCTTAGAGCTTTAGCCAAATTTGTATCCAACAATTTGCTAGCCTTTCTACCAAGAATATCACCACCACCACCTTCACAAGTTAACCACAAGCTTCCTTCTTGTCTTTTAATTTTTCAGATTTTTCTTAAGGCTAGAATCCTCTTGGATTTTTAGAGAGAAGGAGGAGCTTGAAATATTTAGAGAGAAGGAAGAGGTTTTTCAAAGAGAGAGATGACAAATGACCAAGTCTTTAAGACTTGGTCAATATATTGCATGTAAAAATCAGATGGGGACACTTGTCCCCACTCGTGCCCTTTCAAAATAAAAATCGACTTTTCCTAAGTTTTTCCGCCGATTTCCCTCGGCTTCCGCTTCCCTGAACTTCACGCTTTCGCTGAAGACCCTCGGTTCATGGCCACATGTCGCCGCTGGCAATCACCGCGACCATCACCGCTTCGCGCCGCCTCGGCTGAGACCCCGGATCATGTCCAGTTCGAACCACGGGTATAACATTCTCCCCTTAGAAACATTCGTCCGAATGTTCCTCTAGCTTACTCAAATTACAATATCGGCATAGACTCAAATAAAGACGCTTCACACGGCCACAACAAAACTCAAGCATAAATACTAAATTTAAAGACCAACAATTTTAGAACGTGGGTTACCTGGAGGTATAGGGAATAAGTGAGGATATTTCTTCATCATGTCATCCTCAGCTTCCCACGTCATCTCCTCTCTGTTCTCGTTCCGCCATAAGACCTTGACGGAAGCCACATCCTTTGTCCGCAATCGCCTAACCTGACGATCGAGTATCGCTGGGACTCTCTCATATGATAACTCCTCTTACACGAACCTCATGAATCGGATGTACTGACGGGTCTCCAATACATTTCCGCAACATAGACACACGAAACACCGGATGTATCGCTTCTAGATCGGACGGCGGATCCAACACATAAGCAACCTTGCCTACCCTCCGACAACTGTAAGGCCCAATGTACTTGGGCTAAGCTTCCCTTCTTTCCGATCTCATCACGCCTTCACGGGCGATACCTTAGAAAAACCCAATCATCTATCTCAAATTCCAAGTGTCGACGCTGATGATCTGCATACGACTTCGCCGACTCGAGCCGCTAACAACCGCTTCCTGGATAAGCTTCACCTTATCCATCGTCACGAACTAAGTCCGCCCGACCAATCAACTTCTCCCACCTCGAACCAGCCTATAGGTGACTCGCACTTCCTCCCGTATAAGGCCTCATAAGGCGCCATCTCGAATCCGGAATGGTAGCCGTTGTTGTAAGCAAACTCCACAAGAGGCAAATGATCCTCCCACCCCTCGAATCAATAACACAAGCCCGCAGATATCCTCGTTGTCGGATAGTGCGCCGCCCGTCCGGCTCGGTCCGAGGATGAAACGCCAGATCGAGACTCACCTGTCCCTAATCCCTTCCGAAAGGACCTCCGGTTAGCCGAACTGCTCTCTATCCGATATAATCGACATCGACTCGTGCGCCTCACAATCTCTCTAATATATAATCCGCATAGTCCTCGATAAGAACGCCATTCTCGATCGAAGAAAATGGGCTGATTTCGTACCGCCGACAATCACCCAAATGGAATCATGCTTCCTCCGAGTGGTAGGTAGCCCCGTAATAAAATCCATATTTATCACCTCCCACTTCCAAGTCGGAATATCAATATCCCGCAATGCCCACCGGCTTCGTGCTCAATCTTAACTCGCCGACAATTCGGACATCGTGCTACGAACTCGCAACGCCCCTCTTTAGGCCATCCCACCAATACACGATTCGAGGTCACGATACATTTTAGTCGATTCCGATGAATAGAATAATGAGAATCGTGTGCTTCCTCGTAATCTGGCCGACGAAGTCTCGCTACATCGGAACACACAACCGCCTCGAATCTTAGCACTCATCAGCGCTACCTCAAATAGACTCTCTCTTCGAAAGCATCTCTGCATCGCACCAAAATCGGATCCTCATATCGCCGCTTCTTCACCTCCTCGACGATGGAAGACTCGCAACCTCTCGAACCCGAATTCCGTCACTAACGAATCAACCAAACGAACCCCAAGGCTCGCTAGTCGATGTAACTCTGACCATATCCCTTTCTCCGTGAACAATGCATGCACTACCCATCGACCGCGACTAAGGGCATCTGCAACTACATCGCCTTCCCCGGTGGTATAGAATATCAACATCGTAATCCTTAAGTAGCTCCAACCACCGCCTCGCCGCAAGTTCACTCTCCTCCGTGAAGATGTACCGAGACTCTTGTGGTCTGTGTAAATGTCCACATGAACTCCATATAAATAATGTCTCCAGATCTTCAAGGCATGAATCACTGCTGCCAACTTCAAGTCATGCGTGGGATAGTTCTTCGCATGCTTCCTAAGCTGCCGAGATGCGTACGCTATAACCTTTCTGTGCTGCATCAGCACGCACCCAAGCCCGACACCTGACGCGTCACAATAAACCACATATCCATCTAAACCCTCTGGAAGAGTAAGAACTGGGGCGGTCGTCAACTTCTCCTTTAGCAACTGGAAACTTTCCTCACAAGTATCCGCCCACCGAACATAGCCGCTTTCCGAGTCACTTAGTCAAAGGTGCCAAATAGAAGCAAACTTTTCCACAAACCTCCGATAATAGCCGCAAGGCCCAAAAGTCGCGCACTCCGCTTGTAGCTGGTCCGCCAAGTCTGATCGCTTCAATCTTAGTCAGACAACCCGAATACCATCGCCCCGATAACATGCCCTAAGAAAGCCATCAAGCTAACTAACTCGCATTTCGAGAACTTGGCATACAATCGCCGGCCTCGGAGGACTCCAATACCGCCTCAAATGATTCAGATGCTCCCGCTCAGCGCGAATACACCAAGATATCATCAATAAACACTATAACGAACATATCCAAGAATGGCCGAACACCCTACTCATCAAATCCATGAATACCGCTGGGCGTTGGTCAAGCCGAAAGACATCACCTCAACTCATAGTGCCCATACCGGTCCCGAATGCGCCTTTGGGATGTCTATCTCTAACTCGCACTGATGATAACCGCATCGCAGTCTATCTTGAAAACACTTTGCACTCGCAACCGGTCAAACAAATCACAATCCCGGGAGGATATCTGCTTGATAGTAACCTTGTTCACCGCTCAGAATCAATACACATACGCAGCTGCTCCATCCTTCTTCTTTACAAACAACATCAAGGCGCCTCAGGAGAAACACTTGGCCTAATAAAGCCTTTCTCCAAAGAAATCTTTCACCGATCCTTCAATTCCTTTAACTCGGCGGTGCCATCCTCGTATGGCGGAATAGATATCTACGAGTGTCCGTGCCAAATCGATGCAAAACTCAATCTCCTCTCGTGAGGATACCCTAAGCTCGTCTGGGAATACGCCCGAAACTCTCTAACAACCGAATCGATCAAGGTCCGATTCACCGTGATTCGAATACCCAACCAAATGGTAGATATACCCTTCCGCACCATCTTCCTAGCCTTGAGGTAAGAAATAAACCTACCCCTACGATGCAAGATTCCCTTCCACTGATAACCGGCCACCAGAAACCGAATCGAACTAACCTCTCTCTCAAATTCACATTGGCATAGCAAGACGCCAGCCAATCCATACCCATAATCACATCGTCGGTCATATCCAACTCTATCAAGTCGCCAGAGTCCGACGATCATCTATAGTCACTAAGCAAGCCTTATATACCCGCCGCCTACCACCGGCACCTACGGCGTAGCCACCTCAAAGGATTCTATGGACTCGGCTCTATCCCTATTCTACCAAAGAATATGAGGAGATATATAGGACAAGGTAGAACTGGATCTATCAAAGCATAAACATCACAAAGAAGAGACCAACAATGTACCGTGACGACATCGTGACGCCCCGTCCCGGGCGGCCGACATAGCATAAATGCGTTCGAGGACCGCTGAATCGAACCCCGCCACGACTCTCGCCGCGCTGTTGGCCCGTGAACACCCCGCTCCGGCGCCAACCATCAAGATGAAGACCAAAGAATCAACTCGCTTACCGAGCCATGGCACTCCCGCCGCCTCGACGGACAATCTTCTTCAAATGGCCCCGCCGCCACAAGAGTAACAAGCTCTCGGAGGAATACGACACTTCTATAATGGCAATCACCACATCGACCACACCGAGGCATGGGGCCTCATCTCGACCGGAACTCGTCCTCCGAAACCCGGCCCCGAACCCCGCCCCGCCCCGAATACTCAGACGCCCCAAGATGGTGGAGGAGCGCCTGACCGACCGTGGTGCAAATCTGGTTCGCCACGGGTTGTCTACCCTAAAACTACCAGAGGACCCTATTGTCCCGGACCTCTTCGCCGATACCGCCGATCCGCCGCCCTCGCTCTCACACCTGCGCGTACGTGCTCGCATGCGGCAATGTCCATGCCCGCCGAAGAGCCACCCCGCAACTCTCGCCAAGTGATCATCGAGTCCTTGACATACGGTGCACCCCGCCCTCCATGTTCGCTACCAAAGCGGCACATACCTAGCCAATGAATCAAACTCCATGTTGTATTCTGACCGTCCGCCCATTCTCGTCTCAAAGATCAAAATCTATCGCCCGAGCCCTCCTCATCCGCGGAGGCAAGAAATGGCCAAGTAACGCCTCGAGAACTCGTCCCAAACACCGGAAGCGCATGCTCCCCGATGACAGCTTCCTATGAATCATACCACCAATCGCGGTGTCCCGCACCGTCGCGAACCTAGTACCACCGACTCGGTCTCCAAGCCCCGATCACCTCGCGATCCACAGAATCGCTTGATGAACTCCCGAGGATCATCCTCGTGCCTCGACCCATAAAACTCGTGGGTCAGCAACTCGTAAAGTCCTTCGCCTCGTTAGCGGCTCAGGTTTAACTACGGTACATGAATCGCCGTCTCCACTTATCCTCGCGTCGCCACAATCCCGCCGAATCGACATCTCCTTGTAGCCCATATCCTTCGCCCCGGCCGCTGGATCGAGGCTCGCACCGCGGTCTCGTGAGCCGCCGCCGCTCGCATTACCGGGTTGGCGACGTGGTAGAACTCGCCGCTCAAACACCTCATCCGTAAGGATCGGGCTCAGGCTCGTAACCCTGCGTTCTACTAGTAGTTCTCCATCGCTGCCCTTCTCGCCGCGGCCGCTTTGCGTGAGGCATAATCGATACACACAAAGTTTACGTCAGAGGAAATTCAACCTATAACACAGCTCTATTGCACGATCTTAGAGTGGAAGAAATGGAAACCAATCCTAAATATCCTGTAGCCTCCTGATTATAGATGTGGTGCACAACACACCTAAATATCCTGATACCACTTTTTCACGACCCGACCCCGGGTCCGTGACCGGTGCCTTGACCCGGGCACCCTTGTGACACAACATCAGAGAAAACCAGCGGAATATAAACTCAAAATAAAACAACCATGATGGTATAAATAGTCTAGCCCAAAAATGGCTACCCCTAAAAGTACATAAACCGAATGCCTATATCCTTTAACAACCCAAGTTATGACAAGACTACAGGCCTCTAAGAATAAGTAACACTATGACGGGACAGGGCCCCGTCATGCCCCTGAATGTACAAAATAACACAACACCGGGAGAACTATACCAAAAGTCGAAGCCCAAGAAATGGAGCTCGACACTGAGTAAGAGATCCTAGGAATGAGGATCTACCACCGCTTTCCTTACTGCAGATGAACGCAGCCCCGGCGAAGCGGGTCGCACACAACGCACAAGTATGTAAACCGAAAATATCAGAGTAATATCATAAGTCAAAAGTAAGCCGAGTCATAGATAAAAATCAATTTCTCAGACCGTGCCTTACTAACAATGAGAGTAACAAGTATAAAACTTATAGCATAAAATAGAGGCTCACGATCAAAACAGGTACCTCGCCCGTAGTATCGCGCAATCCTACTCGGGACTATTTCACCCGCATGAGTTCTGTGGACCCGCATGAGGTCATCCGCCTCGTCATGGGACTATTTCACCCGCATGGGACTATTTCACCCGCATGGATCCTGTGGTCCGGATCCGCATGAGTGCAAGCGCCACACTCGCATCATGGGTAGCAAATCCATGGCATAGATAATAACCCGAGGTTTACCCCGTAATAATAAAAATATATAACATAGCTCATCCGGCTATCATACACAACATAAGCACTACCGGCCTATCATACCATACATAAGCACTACCGGCTTATCATACCATACATAAGCACTACCGGCCTATCATGTCACAACATAAGCACTACCGGCCTATCATAACATAAGCAAGTTAAGATATCCCCTAACTTCTTATTAACATTATTAATATATCCTCTCATTTTAGTATCCTAAGGCACTAACATGTCTTTTAATAGAAAATCCGGGAATTCAACCCAAGTACCATGTGCTTCTAACTTTTTAAGAAATACTCTTTTTATACAAAATTCCAAGATACTAATCACCATAGTATCAAGTTACGATTTCTTTCAAGACAAGTCACATTTCCTTTTAGAAATATAATAGGCTTCTAAATCAAGTGACTTCATTTCCTTTAAAACCTTAGGCAACCAATGCCTAACAATCAATTCACCTTTCTTAGTTTCAAATCCTTTACCCGTACTTGTTTTAATTAGAGTAAACCTTTCTTTGTGAAACTTTCAAGAAAACTAATATAACCAACTTCCCATAAAGTCATTATATTAGTGTTCTTTGTCAAATACATTTTCCCTAAATCCAAGGGACTTATACTTTTGAAATGAAACAAGTAGCATATACTTTTAAAACAAGTGAAAGATATCAAATCTTGTACGTCTACCGTACTACATAGGTACAACTACTCATGCTCAAGAGATAGGAAAGTTCTACATACCTCCTTGGTCAATCCACTTGCTAAGTCCAACTACCGCAAGTAATATGTCAACCTATAATAACCATAGTGTGTTTATTAACCTCTAATTTAAATGTAGAAATTCCAAATTCAAGTTATCAATTCCTAAGGAAAATTGGGCAGCATTTCCTTTGTTTCTACTCACTTTGCCACCTTTTCAAAGGCCGATTTTTCAACATTCAAATGCCTTATTAAGGCCCAACAACCAAACCAACACAAAGGGGATTACACACCTAATCTTGGGTGTGTAAAATTCTGCCCCATAAGTTATAATAGTACACTTAACAATTCTAAGGTGGTTTTTAGGCTACAACATGCTCATAATATTTCTTTAGCCAAATCCTTCATATTCAACCCACATTTCTAGCATGCAAAGACTCTAAGAGCATTATTTACTACCATAAGTATTTTCTTCTTAACATGCAACTCTATAAACTAATAATAGAGGAAGAATCATTACCTTAGAGCTTTAGCCAAATTTTTATCCAACAATTTGCTAGCCTTTCTACCAAGAATATCACCACCACCACCTTCACAAGTTAACCACAAGCTTCCTTCTTGTCTTTTAATTTTTCAGATTTTTCTTAAGGCTAGAATCCTCTTGGATTTTTAGAGAGAAGGAGGAGCTTGAAATATTTAGAGAGAAGGAAGAGGTTTTTCAAAGAGAAAGATGATAAAATGACCAAGTCTTTAAGACTTGGTCAATATATCGCATGTAAAAATCAGATTGGGGACACTTGTCCCCACTCGTGCCCTTTCAAAATAAAAACTGACTTTTCCTAAGTTTTTCCGCTGATTTCCGCCGCTGCGCCACGCTTCCGGCCACGCGCTGAAACTTCAGCGACCCTCAAGATTTCCGCGCCGCTGCCCTACAATCACCGCTGCCGCGCCGCGCTCGCCCGCGCCATGGTGTCGAGACTCTCGATCATGTCCAGTGCCCGAACCACGGTATAACAACGAGGCATTTAAGACAATGTGATGGGACTTGGTGTTCATGTATCCTTATCGTGTTATTACATCGCCGATCACGGCAGCCGAGGAAGGATTCCACGCATGATTGATATTACGGGCGTGAGACCCATAGTTATATTTGAGTAGTGACTGCGCCCCCGACTGATATGACCGCTATGTGTTATGTAATCGTAGGTTGGCTATCGCATATGTCTCCGCTTTGTTTAGATCGTTATGATTTTATTACGCATTTCATCGCTCACATACTTGGTACATTCTTCGATCGACCTCCTTCGTGGCCGCTCATGCCGCAGTTTAGGTACGTTGTTTGGTGATCGCAGTGTAGGACCGCCGAGTTTTGGATAGCTCCTTCGCTCGGAGTTATCTTTTGGTATAAGTTCTTTCAAGACATGCTTTTGTACGCTTATGGGTACGCGGCCTTGTCCCGTCATAGTTCAGTATAACTCTTACAGGTCTGTATTCATATGTGGGATTGGACTCATGTACAAGGTAGTGTCTTTTTATTATGAATATTATATGGCAGCCTAGTCGGCTTTGCTCGCACGCACGCTGGTTTTAAAAAAGAAGAGTGTTATAAATTCCGCATTTACTTGTGTTGTTAAGGCGGTGCCCAGATAGGCACCACCACGCCCGGATTCGGGCGTGACAGAGTGGTATCGAGCAGCGCCTCTAATGTCCACGATCGTGTCTAGTAGAGTCTTGATTATCGTGTGTGCGCGCCACACCCATAAACAGGAGTCTACATGACATTTAGAGTTGGTTTCTATTCTTCTCACCCACGATCGCGCTAGAGCCGTGTTAGTAAGATAATTCCTCTCGACATATTGTTGTGTTACGCTTATGCCTCTAAGGAGGGCAACAACGCCCGTAAGGGCAAAGGAGTAACAGAGCTACCAGCACTCGCAGAGTTGATAGGATTATGCCTGTGGTATACGGATGTTGTTCCGATGGGCGAAGTTCTTCTCGCCGGTTTGTGGCCCCAATACAGAGCCTCAGCCTCTCGCTAAGAGGAGACTTTAGGGTCATGAAGAATCCATTATGTTATTGACCAAGATAGCAGGCACGCCATCACAGGAGGTTATTCGGCCAAGCATGCATGTGTGTACAGGGGCAGAGGCCATGAGATCTCAGAAGAGGCTAGGACCGGTTGGTTATCCCTGAGTTTTTGGACGAAATGCCTCAAGAATGAGTGAGATATTCATCCCACCTACCCAAGACATATCCCCGCAGCCCACTGTGTGGGAGATTTGATCCCACAAGGTATTTAGGAGTTTGGCCCGAGCTCCAGGGGTCGAGGTTCTCAAAGGAGCAGGGGATTTTCTCAGTCGAGGCCACTTATTCCTCAGTGTTTCCATTGTAGTAAGCGTCATTTGGGGAAATGCCGTCATGGCACAGGTGTTTGTTTTTATTGTGGCCGTCCGGGCCATATTCTGAGGGTATGTCCTTTTAGAAAGAGCACCGGTGAGGTAGCTCACCATGAGGCCGATGGTTGATTCCCTTCCTCCACAAATGCGTTCCCTGCAAGGGGTGTTCAGATGTTAGCCAGCCGTGGTGGAGGTCAGGGTGGGGTTTATAGTTCTGGCGGTCCTTCGAACCGCAGAGATGACGTGACTACTGGACAGGATCAGGAAGCGACACCGCACGGGGTTACAGGTATAGTTCGATTCTTTTGAATCATACGTGCATTGTTAGATTCAGATTTTGCCTTAGCGTATATGTTTTCCCTTTGTTGCTAGAGTTGTAAAGTGATAGTACCCCAGAGGTAGGGATACTTTGATTAGTAAAGTGAAAAGTTATGAATGTTGACAAGAATGATAAGTGAACTGAGACTATAGTTGTGTAGAGTTCACAAGTTGTAATTACCCCATATGTTGTAAGACCGATAGGAAGATCAGACAGCAGAAATACTTTGGCTTATGTGACTAACCTCTAGTAAATAGGGATAGGGTAAGAAGTACCTTGAGATAATAGTGAGATTTATTTCGGACTAAGAACGAGGAGTTAAGTGTGACGATAAGTCGGGTTATGGACTCATTTCGGTCAACCGATAGTATGGAATGGGGTGATGATGCTTAGAAATGGTCCCATGTGATAGGGTCCCAGGATGCAAGGCCCAAGTTTAGTTAATCGTGGTACGAAGTTTGTGGACGCGTTCCATCGTAATTCAGGTCGTAAGGACCGAGAAGAGCCTTAACGGGAATGTAAGTAACAATATGGCCAAGTTTGGTTAGTAACTCCAAGGATTGGAGAACCAAACAAAATTTGAGATTTTGTACGCTTACTAAACGAGTTGTAAGACGAGAAAGAATGACAAGTAAGGAAAGAAAGGAACCTCTAAGGATCCCGTGTTCTAGAGATCAGAACCTTCGAGTTTGTGAGAAGGGGTAGCGGACGGAAGGTCCATTGATATGTTTACGTATGTTAGGCGATGGCTAGGTGTGGCATCGTTAGTCTTGTGGAGTATTTATTGATAGGCATAGTATAGAGATTGTGCCGGGGTTTGTATAGCGTGACAACCGACTAAGAATATTCGTGGACGAATGTTTCTAAGGGGGGAAGAATGTTACACCCCATAAGTCCAAGACATGTATAAGAGAATGTACGAAAGGAAACAAGACTTGGAAATTAGTACGAAAGGAAGAATTGTTTTTCCGACGGAAAATCTTCCGGACGACGGAAAGGAAAGATGCTCGTTGTTGAGAATTGGATTCTCAAAAGACAATATTTGTAAAGTATGGAACTTATTAACACTATGGAAATTTATTTTTACGGATTTATCACGTGGGCCCACCCGAGGAATTTTACATTTTTGTGGGGCCCATGAGGGTTACGGAATTTTATGGACGAATGAGAGGGCGACACGTGGCACTCCTTCCACATGGCTTGGTCGAAATTGTGTAAGGGTAAAATGGTCATTGACCATGGTAGAAGATAAGTCTTCCAAAGCTTGATATTGTTGATAAGTCAACTTGTCCACCTAGGCTTGATCCAAGTGAAACTCATCCTAACCTCACATTTGTTTAAGTCTAAGCCCTCCATTGTGTTTTATAAGGTTACTACTAGTGCAAGACTAGCTCATTTACACTTAGAAAAAATAGAGATCATTTGTGCCAAGAAAGAGGCTCTGCTGGCTATGTTGCTCACAAGAAATTTTGTAGTTTTGATCCATTAGCCACAAGACTTTAACCCAATGTTCCCAAGGGTATTGTAAGGTTATCTCAATAGAAAGATTTCGGAAAAAACGCATTTTTACGTTAGTCGCAAGGCGAAAACTAAGGGAGTTCTTCAACTTTGAAGTTGGAACTTGAAGATGGGTTCTTCATAGGCCTCTACGAGTGCTTGGAGCGGATTGGAACCTAAGGAAAGGAGCTAAGAATTGCTAAGGCGCGACTTTGGAATCTTGGAAATTTTAAGGGCTTATAAAGGTATATTCTTGTCGCTTTAGCAATTAAGGTTTACTTATCATCAGAGCTATGGTTATTAGCAAGCATGAGTTATATAGTATGAAGTTTGATAAGTATTTTGACAATTGGAACCCTAATCCAAATCTAGCATGTTTAGCTTTAAGATTTCAATTCAAGTCGATTATTAGTTAAGTCGCCACACGTTGTATAAAGAAGGAAATTGTAGTTGTTGGTTGTTTATGACTAAATAACATGTTGACCTAAGAACTTGGAATTGGAAAAGGATTGGAAAAGACGTAGTTGTTGGTTATATGTTGGCCGAGAATGGCTAGTAAGTATTAAACTATTTGGTATGAATCATGGGCTGAATTTTACACGATTGTAGCGTGTAATCCCCTTTGTTTGGTTGTTGTTTTGAGCCTTAAACGTGGCTTGTTGGTTATTGTATTCGCCTTGAAAAAGGTGGCAAAGTGAGTAGAAACAAAGGAAGTGCTGCCAATTTTCCGTAGAATTAGAGACCGTATACTTAGTATTATTCTACGTTAGAGACTAGAAGTCGATAGTCTTGTTGTGACCATTATAGGTTGACACTTCTACGCACGCGATTCGGCTTAGCTTGTGGATTTAGCAAAAGGTATGTGAACTATCTCCTTCTAGCATGATTCCTTAAGATAAAGAAAGCACGCCCTACTCCTTAAATGATCCATTCCTCGTTGTATTTGGATTGCCTAAAAGTAGAATTTGTTCTATGTACTTCCTTTGATTGTACTTTGATGTTTAAATTGTAAGTTGTATAATCCATTGCCTTAGTGAAGTTGGATTCTTAAAAGTGAAAGTATTTTACTTAAAGTACATAGAGTCTTGAAAAGGAAGTGGTTTCCAAATCTTTTGGGCTAGTGCCTTAGTCCCAAAATCCTAAAGGTCATTATAATGACTTTAGGGGAGTCAAAGGAGTGATTTACTTAATTGTTTTAAAAGAGGAGAAATGACATGATTTAAGAGAAGTAACTTGTTTTAAAGGAGTGAGTTACTTGAGGTTTAAAAGTAGAAGAAACTTGTTTTCATATATTAAGAGAATCGTGTTTTGAAAGTTAAGAACTTGATTTGTAAGTATGTGATACTTGGTTTTAATAGTATAAGTCTCTTGGTTATAAAAGGAATGGATATGTCTAAAACCATAAAGGGTTATAACGGCTTTATGGGAAGTTGGTTATAACGGCTTTAGGAAAGTTTAGAAAGTTGTCTATTTTGATTAATCGGCATAAGTTGCCTAGTTTGTGAAAATTTGAAGTTACTTGGTTTCAAGCTTCGAAATGAGTTTCAAAAAGTATAGTAACTTACTTTGAAGAATAGACACGCCTTGATACTACGGGTGTTAGTATCTTGGGATTTTACATAAAAATGAGTCTTTTGAAAAGAATGTACGTACGTAGTACTTTGGCTTGATAAATTGAGAATTTGTCTAAGTGTGCCTTGATAAGTACTTTGGCTTGTTAATTTAGAATTATTCTATTTGTGCCTTGATAAGTACTTTGGCCTAATAAATTGAGAATTTGTCTAAATGTGCCTTGATTAATACTTTGGCTTGATAAATTGAGAATTTGTCTAAGTGTGCCTTGATAAGTACTTTGGCTTGTTAATTGAGAATTATTCTATTTGTGCCTTGATAAGTACTTTGGCTTGATAAATTGAGAATTTGTCTAAGTGTGCCTTGATAAGTACTTTGGCTTGTTAATTGAGAATTATTCTATTTGTGCCTTCATAAGTACTTTGGCCTGATTAATTGAGAATTAGTCTAAGTGTGCCTTGATAAGTACTTTGGCTTGATTAATTGAGAATTATTCTATGTGTGCCTTGATAAGTACTTTGGCTTGTTAATTGAGAATTATTCTATTTGTGCCTTGATAAGTACTTTGGCCTGATTAATTGAGAATTAGTCTAAGTGTGCCTTGATAAGTACTTTGGCTTGATTAATTGAGAATTATTCTATGTGTGCCTTGATAAGCACTTTGGCTTGTTTAGTTGAGAACTGTCTATGTGTGTTGGAAATAGCCGGTTGTGTGCTATTGGTATATCAGTCGTTTCGGGGTCATTCCCCGGGTTTGTGGCATTTGCAGATTCTGTGGAATTGCTACCCACGATGCGAGGAATACCTCATGCGGGTCCGTAAGGACTTACGCGGTGAAATAGTCCCACGCGCAGGTCCAACCTAAGCGAGGAATACCACGCGAGTCCGTAAGGGCTTACGCGGTGAAATAGTCCCATGCGAGAATACCTCACGCGGGTCCACGCGCCTACGCGTGAAATAGTCCTGCGAGTAGGATGGTTAAATGATACCGCGCGGATGGTCTGTTTTGACTACGAGCTTCCTATTTTATATTGTAAAGATACTATCGCTTACTCTCATTGTTAGTAAGGCACAATGTGTTGTAATTTGATTATCATATATGTCCCCGGATTTTGTTGTGTTACCCTATGGTCATGCTTTTACGATGTGGGATTCCGGCACGACCACGAGGCATTTAGGACACAGTTGGTACTTGGTGTTCATGTAACCTTATTGGTGTTATTACATCATGGACTGCCGGCAGAGAGGTAGGATTTGTTACACCCCGTAAGTCCACGACTTGTAAAAGAGAATGTACTTAAGGAAGAGAGACTTGGAAATTGGTACGAAAGGAGGAATTGTTTTTCGGACGGAAAATGTTTCGAACGTCGGAAAGGAAAAATGTTCGTTGTTGAGAATCGATTCTCAAATGCATTATTTGGAAGAGTATGGAACTCTTAACCTAATGGAAATTTATTTTTACTGATTTGGTCACGCGGGACCACCCGAGGAATTTTACGCCAGGACCCACGAGGTTACGGAATTTTATGGACGAACGAGAGGCGACGCGTCACTCCTTCCACATGGCTTGGTCGAAATTGTGTAAAGGCAAAATGGTCATTGACCATGGTAGAAGATAAGTCTTCCAAAGCTTGATATTGTTGACAAGTCAACTTGTCCACCTAGGCTTGATCCAAGTGAAACTCATCCTAACCTCACATTTGTTTAAGTCTAAGCCCTCCATCAGGTTTTATAAGGTTACTACTAGTGCAAGACTAGCTCATTTACACTTAGAAAAATTAGAGATCATTTGTGTTCTTCAAGAGACCTCTCGGGTTTGCATAGTTCCCACACAAAAAAAATTTAGTTTGTGATCCATTAGCCACAAGACTTTAACCCAATGTCCCTAAGGGTATTATAAGGATATCTCAATAGAAAGATTTCGGAAAAACAGAGTTTTCACGTTAGTCGCAAGGCGGAAACTTAAGAAGTTCTTCAACTTTGAAGTTGGAACTTGAAGATGGGTTCTTCATAGGCCTCTAAGGAGTGCTTGGAGCGGATTGGAACCTAAGGAAAGGAGCTAAGAATCATAAGGCGCGACTTTGAATCTTGGAAATTTTAAGGGCTTGGAAAGGTATAAATTTTGTCGTTTTAGCAATTAAGTTTACTTATTGTTGTAGCTATGGATTTTAGCAAGCATGAGTTATATATTATGTAGTTGGATATGTTTATCGCTATTGGAACCCTAATCCGAAAACTAGCATGTTAGCCTTAAGACTATAATTCAAGTTGATTTTCGTTTAAGTCGTCGCATGTTGTGTAAGAAGTAAATTGTAGTTGTTGAAGTTGTTTATGACTAAATAACATGTTGACCTAAGAACTTGAAATCGGAAAAGGATTGGAAAAGACGTAGTATTATTGGTTATATGTTGGCCGAGAATGGCTAGTGAAGTATTATACTATTTGGTATGAATTGTGGGGCGGAATTTTACACGTATTGTAAGGCGTGTAATCCCCTTTGTTTGGAGCCTTAAATGTGGCTTGTTGGTTATTGTATTCGGCCTTGAAAAAGGTGGCAAAGTGAGTAGAAACAAAGGAAGTGTTGCCCGATTTTCCGTAGAATTAGAGACCATATACTTAGTATTATTCTACGTTGAGACTAGAAGTTGATAGTCTTGTTGTGACCATTATAGGTTGATACTTCTACGTACGGCGTATTCGGCTTAGCTTGTGGATTTTAGCCGAAGAGGTTTGTGAACTATCTCCTCTTCTAGCATGATTCCTTAAGATAAAGAAAGTATGTCCTTGTTACACCCCGGAATTTCAGGATATGTAAGATTTGAGACGAGTAAAAGTTTGTCGGAATTTTTGGAATTGGTCGGAAACGAAATATTATGATTTAACGGAGGGCGACACGTGTCACCCCCTTATGGTCATGGACGAAATTGTCATGGTTAGAATGGTCATTTGACCATAAATTAAATAACCAAGTCTTGCTAGTCTTGAAGCTTGACAAAGTTGACTAAGTCAAAGGCCACCTAGACTTGATCCATGTGAAACTTATCCAAGCCACACAATTGTGCTAATCTTAACCCTCCATCATGTTATATATTGTATGCTAGTGCAAGACAAGGCTAAACACTTAGAAATTTTCAAGAAAATTTGAGGAGGCTCGAGGAGCTCTCGCCAAGCGGCTAGGGTTTGAAGGAAATTTTTTCAATTGTTGTCCAATAATTCCCCCACTTTAAACCAAGGTACCTAAGGGTATTGTAAGTGTTTCTCAATAAAAAGATCCCGGAAATGTGGTGTTTTCGTATTAGTCGCAAGGCGAAAACCTAAAGGGTTATTCAAATTTGAAGTTGAAACTTGAAGATTATTCTTTATAAGCTTCTAAGGGTTGCTTGGAGTGGATTGGAACGTCGAAAGGAGGAGCTAAATTTGCTAAGGAAGCGACTTGTGATCTTGGATCATAATTGGGCTAATTGAGGTATAATCTTCGCTTTACTTTTGTAATTGAAGATTTCATGTTATGATAAATTATAAGTGATCATGTGATTTGTGTTATGAAGTTTGATAAGTGATATGGATTGTAGAAGCCTAGAACCGAAAGGACACGATTAGCCTTTGAAATTGAAATACAATTTTGGTCGCTTATTAGAATCGTCGATGTTTACCTACTGAGGATTGTAGTAGTTGTAATCGA
Source organism: Przewalskia tangutica (assembly GCA_029844215.1). NCBI lineage: Eukaryota > Viridiplantae > Streptophyta > Magnoliopsida > Solanales > Solanaceae > Przewalskia > Przewalskia tangutica. The sequence goes on from JAQGDG010000030.1 coordinate 1,430,813, forward strand.
TTGCGGCTTGATATCATGTTATACTAAACCACTTGGATTTAAAAGGAATTGGAAACGATTTGTATTGTTGCCTAATTGCCGAATTGACATTTTAGTTTAGACTAGTTTGTTATCGTTTGTGGTGAGCCAATTGGGGCTGTTTGGTTATTCATTTGTATTGAATTACCTTATAAATTGTGGTGAGCCAATTGGGGTTGTTTGGTTATTGTATTCGGCCTTGAAAAAGGTGGCAAAGTTAGTAAAAACAAAGGAAGTGTTGTCCGATTTTCCGTAGAATTTAGTGACTTGCACTTGGAATATTCTACGTTTGAAACTAGAAGTTAATAGACGTACTATGGTCATTATAGGTTGGCATACTACGTACGGCGATTGGACTTAGCAAGTGGATTAAACCGAAGAGGTATGTGGAACTTTCTTATCTCTTGAGCATGATTAAGTTGTAAATGTATAGTACGGTAGACGTACAAGATTTTGACAACCTAGTCTATTTGATATCCTTGGCTTATTTTAAGAATGCCCAAGTTGTTTGAGTTAGGGAATTAACTCACTTGTTTAATTATTAAGGATATCTTGGTTTTCAAAAGTTAAGAGACTTTAAGTATGTTGAAAGTATTTTGATACTTGTTTTGTTGGAAAGTTGAAGTCTCTTGGTTAAAAAGAAGTATGTAAGTTGCTAATGTATAAAGCTAGTATAACGGCTTTATGGGAAGTCGTTATAATAGCTTTATGGAAAGTTAATAAGAGAATGGTTTACTCTTAAGTAATTTAAGCATGTTAAGGGACTTGAAGAGTTTTAAAGAACGTGACACTTGTTTCGCTTAAACGTATAAGTCCTCGATAGGAAATTGTACTTGACTTAGGTATAAAGTGAATATAACGACTTTATGGGAGTTGGTTATATTGGCTTTATGGAAAGATAAATGGCTTGATTTATTTGAAAGGCAATTTGATTTAAAGGCATCAATTGCCTAAGGCTTTTACGAGAGAAGAAGTCACTTGATTTAGAAGCCTAATTTTATTTCTAAAAGTATTGTGACTTGTCTTGAAAAGAAATTGTTACTTGATACTACTGTTATTAGTATCTTGGAAGTTTTATAATGAAATGAGTCATTTTGAAAGAATAGAAGTCGTAGTACTTTGGGTTAAATTTGATTTTTATAAAGAACAGTTAGTGCCTTAAGTAAACTAAAATGAGAGTATATGAAACAGAATAATAAGAAGTTAGGGATCGCTTAACTTGCTTATACATTGTATGATAAGCCCGGAGTGCTTATGTTATGCGTGATAGCGAATTTGTGCTAGTAGTTCAAGAATAATTGCGGGTCATTCCCTGTTTGTGGCATTGCATATTTCCGTGGATTTGCTACCCACGACGCGAGGAATACCTCACGCGAGTCCGTAGGGCTTACGCGGTGAAATAGTCCCACGCGGGCGGGTCCAAATATCGAGGAATACCTCACGCGAGTCCGTAAGGGCTTATGCGTGAAATAGTCCCATGCGAGGAATACCTCATGCGGTCCACGCGATCTACGGGTGAAATAGTCCCGTGAATAGGATTGCTTAATGACATCGCGACGGTGGTCCTGTTTTGATCGCGAGCTTCCTACTTTATATTGTAAGTATACACCTATTTTTACTCTCATTGTTAGTAAGGCACAATGTACTGTTAATTGAGTATCATACATGTCTCCAGTTTTATTATTAGACTTATGATTTCATTACGCATTTCTGGCCCACATATTCTGGTACATGTTGTATCGACCTCTCGGGCCGCGCTCACGCCGCAGTAGAGTACGTTGGTCGATCCTCGCTCTTAGGATCACTGTCACCGCTGAGAAGCTCCTCATTTCGAGGCTTATCCTCGTATTGTCGGTTGTTGTACATTCGTGGTATGGCGGGCCCCGTCCCGCCGTGATTGTTATTCTGTAGGTCCGTAGTCACATTGTGGATTGGGTTGTAAAGAAAAAATGTACCGCTTTATTGGTATAAGTTACGGAAGGTGGCCTTATCGGCCATTTGTTGTTATTTTATGTTTAAGTATTTTATCAGTGTATGTTCACCGCTATTCTCTCGATGTATGCAAAGCGGTGCCTGTGTAGGGCACCCGCCATGCCCGGGTCGGGTCGTGACAAAGTGGTATCGAGCGCTTAGTCCTCTGAAAGTGTCTACGCACCGCGTCTAGTAGTCTTGATTATCGGTGTGTTGTGCACCACATCTATAATCAGAGGTGCAGGACATTTAGGATTGGTTTCATTTTTCTCACTCTAAGATCGCGCGATAGAGTGTATGGTTAGGGTCATCTTTCCCTAACAAGTTATGATTGTTTGCAGCCACGAGAAAGGCGTGATGACCCGGGAAGGATTATGTGGATCGCGATCCAAGTTGGTAATGTTTGTAGTATAGTTGGTATTGTGACATACAACCATACGGTTATGTTTAGGGGTCATACGTGTGTCGCTTAGGATGATTTTAGATTACCGTGATCGGGTAAGGACTAAATAAATACCGGAAGGTATGAGCGTTAAGGAACTCTCATCAAGGTTTTACGTGCTAATTTGAGATAATTAGGTGATGATGAGATGTGTGAGAATGTAATGGACCCTAAGTTAATTAAGAGACTAAGTGGAAGACTATGTTAGCAACTTAAGCTACGTGGTATGCTTAAAGCGGAATTGTAACGCGAGATCCTGACGAAGAAAGTATAGTTGTTGTGGTCAAGACAACACGGCTATGATTTTACGAGAAGTTTTGTACCCTGCCACGGGCTGATAAGTTAGGCTTGGAGCATGGAAATCGCGAGCCCGAGAATGTGATAACCGCCGAGACCTTAGGTATATAAGCGCCTTCGCAGTAAAGTTAAGTCGACCAAGGGTAAGAGTTAAGTGCGACGCCGAGTCGGGTTGGGATCTATTAAGGGTCGCCCATAGCTTGAAATGAAATGGGATTAGTTAGTAGTCCGCCACGCGATGTGGTCACGGCGTGTAAGGCCCAAGTCTAGTTAATCGCTTTACGGGTTCGTGGACGCATTCCACCTGACCCGTGTCAGAGCCGAATGGGCCTCAGATTGTTTAATTAAGTAACCCAAAGATGGAGACCGGATCGATATGAAGGCTATGTACGACGCTAAAATAAGTTTGGGAGTACGAAAAGCACGACCAAGTGAAAAGAGAGAAACCGTGTAAAGAAATAAAGCCCGAATCCATGAGAACCTTTCGAGGTGATCACACCCGCGAGTGATGGGTGGTAGCCGAGCGAGTAGATAATAATTACCGAACGATACAGTTGGACCTTAGCGCACTCCAGCAGAGCCGCATGACAGACGCCGAGGTCATTATGAGACGACTAGTCGGGCCTCGTGATGCCAACGCGACTACAGAGAAAGATTGATTTCGGTACGCTTCCGATAGTTTGCCATCGAGTGGAAAGGAAGAGAAGTGGTGGTAACGATGAATTATTCTTCCTTCTTTAACATAATTGTTTTTAATAAGTCCGTGATTTGTTCATTCGAGGTGGATCGAGGCGTAAAGTAGTAATAATTGAATTTGAAGGAATTTATGTTAAATGCCCTCGAGGTACTTGAGTTGGTTTGGTGTGGCGGTCGCCACGACCTTCCGTATAATTTCAGGAAAATGTGCAAGGCATGAATAAATAAGTTGTCACGACTCGCCCGGCCCGGATCGTGTCTTACCCGCACCCAAGTAGCCATATCGCAGAAAATCAGGAATATAAAACAAGACATGAATCAATGAAAATTTAGACACGCTTATATGAGAGAGTCGCTTTCTGCATAATATATATAAACCAAAATCGCGCTTACATCCTAGCATAAACAGCGAGTACGCACTCTAAGGAAGTAAACAACTATGATAAGTACTTTGGCTTGTTAATTGAGAATTATTCTATTTGTGCCTTCATAAGTACTTTGGCCTGATTAATTGAGAATTAGTCTAAGTGTGCCTTGATAAGTACTTTGGCTTGATTAATTGAGAATTATTCTATGTGTGCCTTGATAAGTACTTTGGCTTGTTAATTGAGAATTATTCTATTTGTGCCTTGATAAGTACTTTGGCCTGATTAATTGAGAATTAGTCTAAGTGTGCCTTGATAAGTACTTTGGCTTGATTAATTGAGAATTATTCTATGTGTGCCTTGATAAGCACTTTGGCTTGTTTAGTTGAGAACTGCCTATGTGTGTTGGAAATAGCCGGTTGTGCTATTGGTATATCGGGCTGCTTTGGTCATTCCGGGTTTGTGGCATTTGCGCATTGCGTGGAATTGCTACCCACGACGCGAGAATACCTCACGCGGTCCGTAAGGACTTATGCGGTGAAATAGTCCCGTCTTGGCGCGGTCCAGCCTATCACGAGGAATACCTCGCGAGTCCGTAAGGGCTTATGCGGGTGAAATAGTCCCACGCGAGAATACCTCACGCGGGTCCACGCGCCTATCGCGGTGAAATAGTCCTGCGAGTAGGATGGTTAAACGATACCGCGCGGATGGTCTGTTTGATCACGAGCTTCCTATTTTATATTATAAGGATACTCATTTTACTCATTGTTAGTAAGGCACAATGTGTTGTAATTTGATTATCATATGTCCTGATTTTTTGTGTTACCCTATGGTCATGCTTTACGATGGGATTCCGGCACGCAGACCACGTGGTATTTAGGACACAGTGGGACTTCGTGTTCATGTATCCTTATCGTGTTATTACATCATGGATCGCCGGTGAGGAAGGATTCCACTGCATGATTGATATTATGGGCGAGACCCATAGTTATATTTGAGTAGTGACCTTGAGGGCTGCGTCCCCGACTTGATATGACCGCTTATGTATCAGGTAATCTTGAGGTTGGCTATCATACATGTCTCCTGCTTTGTTTAGACTGTTATGATTTCATTACAGTACTTACTGTTCACATACTTGGTACATTCTTCGTACTGACCTCCTTCGGGGGGCTGCGTTCATGCCGCAAGTTTAGGTACGCTGTTTGGTGATCGGCAGGTGTAGGACCCTGCTCAGAGTTTTTGGATAGCTCCTTCTGTTCGGGAGTTTATCTTTTGGTATAGTTCGCTTCATCTGGCTTTGTACGATTATGGGCACGGGGCCTTGTCCGTCATATTTCAAAAAATCTTAAGTGCGTATTCATATGGGATTGGACTGCGTATGTGTAGTGTCTTTATTATGTATATTATATGGAAGCCTTGTCGCTTTTCCCGCACGTCGTTGGTTTAAAAAAATGAGGTGTTATTTAATTTCCGCAGCTTTACCCAGTTATTAGGTAGAAGGGTGCCTGTGTAGGCACCATCCACGCCCTGGTTCGGTGTGACAGAGTGGTATCGAGCAATCACTCTGAATGTTTACTGCCGTGTCTAGTAGAGTCTTGATTATCCAGGTGTTGCGCCGCGCGCCCATAAACGAGGCTACATGACATTTGGGAGTTGGTTTCTATTCTTCTCACTCCAAGATCGCCATAGAGTCGTGTTAGTAAGATAATTCCTCTCGACGTATTGTTGTGTTCTGATTATGCCTCGCGAGGAACACACCGCCTTGAGAAGGCAAAGGAGTGACAGAGCTACGAGCGGACTCGAGAGAGTTGATAGGGATTATGCCGTGGTATACCGGATGTTGTTCGCAATGACGAGTTCTTCTGCGCCCGGAGTTTTAGGCCCCGTGCGAGCCTCCGGGCCTCGCCGGTTAAGAGGAGACGTAGGGTCAGCGCTGAAGCCATTATGTTATTGACCAAGATAGCGGTGCTACGATTTCATCTGCCAGAGGTTATTCGGCGATGCAGGCGAATTGTACAGGGGGTAGAGGGGCCAAGGAGATCTGCAGAAGAGGCTGGACCGTTGGTTATCCCTGAGTTTTTGGACGAGGCACTCAAAGAATGAGTGAGATATTCGTCCCAGCCTACCCAGTACATATCCCCGCAGCCCACAGGTGGGAGATTTGATCCCACAAGGTATTTAGGAGCCGGTCTGAGCTCCAGGGGTCGAGGTTCTCAATGGAGCAGGATATTCTGGCCGAGGCCACCTGTTCCTCGATTATCAGATGTAGTAAGCGTCGTTCGGAAATGCAGTTATGGCATGGTGTTTGTTTTTATTGTGGCCGTCCGGGCCATATGCTGAGGGTATGTCCTTTTAGAAAGTGCACTGGTGAAGTGGCTCAGTCTATGAGGCCGGTAGTTGGTTCCTTCTCCATACCGCAAGCGTCCCTGAGCGGTGTTTAGATGTCAGCCAGTAGTGGTAGAGGTCAGGGTGGAGTTTATAGTTCTGGCGGTTCTTCGAACCGCAGAGATGACGTGACTACGGGGAAGGATCAGGAGGCGACATCGCACGGGGTTACAGGTATATGTCGATTCTTTGGAATCATACGTGCATTGTTAGATTCAGATTTTACCCTAGCGTATATGTTTTCCCTTTATTGCTAGAGTTGTAAGTGATAGTACCCTGCAGGTAGGATACTTTGATTAGTAAAGTGAGAAGTTAAGAATATTGACAAAATTATAAGTGAACCGAGACTATAGTTGTATAGAGTTCACAAGTTGTAATTACCCAATAAAGTAAGGCCGACAGGGAAGGATGTATAGTAGAAATACCTTGGCTTATGTGACAAACCTCTAGTTAATGGGAGGATAGGGTGAGAAGTACCTTGAGATAAGAGAGAGATTTATTTCGTGCTAAGAATGAGAAGTTAAGTGACAATGAGTGGGTTATAGACTCATTTCGGTCATCGATAGTATGGAATGGGGTGATGTCACTGGTAGTGGTCCCATTATACGATAGGAGTCACGCGGTGCTAGGCCCAAGTCTAGTTGATCGTTATGCGAGTTAGTGGATCGTTCTCCACCGAACCAGGTCGTATGACCGAGAAGAGCCTTAACGGGAATGTAAGTAACAATATGGCCAAGTTGGTTAGTAACTCCGATGGGAACAAACAAAATTTGAGAATTTATGACGTGTACTAGATGAGTTTGAAAGTACGAGAAAGTATGACAAGTAAGGAAAGAAAGGAACCTCTAAGGATCCGTGTTTGGGAAGATCAGAATCTTCGAGTTTTGTGAGAAGGGACCGCGGACGGAAGGTCCATTGATAGGTTTACGTATGTTGTGGTGGCCATGTGTGGCATCGTTGGCCTTGTGCATGTTTGGATTGATAGGCATAGTATAGAGTTTATGTCGGAGTTTGTATAGCTTGACAACCGACTAAGAACATTCGGGGACGAATGTTTCTAAGGGGGGAAGAATGTTACACCCCGTAAGTCCAAGACTTGTAAAAGAGAATGTAGGTAAGGAATAGAGACTTGGAAATTGGTACGAAAGGAGGAATTGTTTTTCGGACGGAAAATGCTTTCGACGCTTCGGAAGGAAAAATGTTCGTTGTTGAGAATTGATTCTCAAAATGCATTATTTGAAGAGTATGGAACTCTAAACCTAATGGAAATTTATTTTACGATTTGGTCACGTGGGCCCACCTTAGAATTTTACGTTTTGTGGGACCCACGAGGGTTACGGAATTTTATGGACGAATGAGAGGGCGACACGTGGCACTCCTTCCACATGGCTTGGTCGAAATTGTGTAAAGGCAAAATGGTCATTGACCATGGTAGAAGATAAGTCTTCCAAAGCTTGATATTGTTGACAAGTCAACTTGTCCACCTAGGCTTGATCCAAGTGAAACTCATCCTAACCTCACATTTGTTTAAGTCTAAGCCCTCCATTGTGTTTTATAAGGTTACTACTAGTGCAAGACTAGCTCATTTACACTTAGAAAATTAGAGATCATTTGTGTTCTTCAAGAGACCTCTCTGTTCGTAGTTCCCACACAAAAAAATTAGTTTGTGATCCATTAGCTACAAGACTTTAACCCAATGTCCCAAGGGTATTATAAGGATATCTCAATAGAAAGATTTCGGAAAACAGAGTTTTCACGTTAGTCGCAGGAAACTTAAGTTCTTCAACTTTGAAGTTGGAACTTGAAGATGGGTTCTTCATGGCCTCTACGAGTGCTTGGAGCAGATTGAAACCTAAGGAAAGGAGCTAAGAATTGCTAAGGCGCGACTTTGAATCTTGGAAATTTTATGGCTTGGAAAGGTATAAATTTTGTCGTTTAGCAATTAAGTTTACTTATTGTTGTAGCTATGGATTTTAGCAAGCATGAGTTATATATTATGTAGTTGGATATGTTTATCACATTGGAACCCTAATCCAAAACTAGCATGTTAGCCTTAAGACTATAATTCAAGTTGATTTTCGTTTAAGTCGCGTGTTGTGTAAAGGAAATTGTAGTTGTTGAAGTTGTTTATGACTAAATAACATGTTGACCTAAGAACTTGAAATTGGAAAAAGGATTGGAAAAGACGTAGTATTATTGGTTATATGTTGGTAGAGAATGGCTAGTGAAGTATTATACTATTTGGTATGAATTGTGCGGAATTTTACACGTATTGTAAAGCGTGTAATCCCCTTTGTTTGGTTGTTGTTTGGAGCCTTAAATGTGGCTTGTTGGTTATTGTATTCGGCCTTGAAAAGGTGGCAAAGTGAGTAGAAACAAAGGAAGTGTCGCCCGATTTTCCGTAGAATTGAGACCATATACTTAGTATTATTCTACGTTGAGACTAGAAGTTGATAGTCTTGTTGTGACCATTATAGGTTGATACTTCACGCACGTATTCGGCTTAGCTTGTGGATTTTAGCCAAGAGGTTTGTGAACTATCTCCTTCTAGCATGATTCCTTAAGATAAAGAAAGTATGTCCTACTCCTTAAATGATCCATTCCTGGTTGTATTTGGATTGCCTAAAATAGAATTCGCCTCTATGTACTCCTGATTGTACTTTGATGTTTAAATTGTAAGTTGTATAATCCATTTTCCTTAGTGAAGTTTGGATTCTTAAAAGTGGAAGTATTTTACTTAAAGTACATGGAGTCTTAAAAAGGAAGTGGTTTCCAAACCTTTTGGCTAGCCTTAGTTCCAAAACCTAAAGGTCATTATAATGACTTTAGGGGAGTCAAAGGAGTGATTTACTTAATTGTTTTAAAAGAGGAGAAATGACATGATTTAAGAGAAGTAACTTGTTTTAAAGGAGTGAGTTACTTGAGGTTTAAAAGTAGAAGAAACTTGTTTTCTATATATTAAGAGACTTGAAGTGTTTTGAAAGTTAAGAACTTGATTTGTAAGTATGTGATACTTGGTTTTAATAGTATAAGTCTCTTGGTTATAAAAGGAATGGATATGTCTAAACTACAAATGTTATAACGGCTTTATGGGAAGTGGTTATAACGGCTTTATGGAAGGTTTAAAAAGTTGTCTATTTTGAGTATTAGGCATAAGTTGCCTAGATTGTGAAAATTTGGAGTTACTTGATTTCAAACTTTGAAATGAGTCTTTAAAAGTGTAGTAACTTACTTTGAAAATAGACACGCCTTGATACTACGGGTGTTAGTATCGTGGGGCTTTACATAGAAGGGAGTCTTTTATAAAAGAATGTACGTACGTAGTACTTTGGATTGATTAATTGAGAATTATTCCATGTGATGCCTTGATAAGTACTTTGGCTTGATAAATTGAGAATTTGTCTAAGTGTGCCTTGATAAGTACTTTGGCTTGTTTAATTGAGAATAATTCTAAGTGTGCCTTGATAAGTACTTTGGCTTGATTAATTGAGAATTATTCCATGTGATGCCTTGATAAGTACTTTGGCTTGTTAATTGAGAATTATTCTATGTGTGCCTTGATAAGTACTTTGGCTTGTTTAGTTGAGAATTGCCTATGTGTGCTGGAAATAGTCGGTTGTGTGCTATTGGTATAACAGTCGTTTCGGGGTCATTCCCCAGGTTTGTGGCATTTGGTTATTCCGTGGATTTGCTACCCACGATGCGAGGAATACCTCATGCGGTCCGTGGCGACTTATGCGGTGAAATAGTCCCGTGCGGGCGGGTCCGACTATGCGAGAATACCTCATGCGAGTCCGTAAGGGCTTACGCGGGTGAAATAGTCCCATGCGAGAATACCTCACGCGGGTCCACGCGCCTATGCGGGTGAAATAGTCCCGGGAGTAGGATGGTTAAATGATACGCTGGCGGATGGTCCTTTTGATCACGAGCTTCCTATTTTATATTGTAAGGATACTCACGTTTACTCTCATTGTTAGTAAGGCACAATGTGTTGTAATTTGATTATCATATATGTCCCGGATTTGCTTGTGTTACCTATGGTCATGCTTTTACGATGTGGGATTCCGGCACGAGACCACGTGGTATTTAGGACATGTGGGACTTGATGTTCATGTATCCTTATTGGTGTTATTACATCATGGACCGCCAGAGGAAGGATTCCACGCGTGATTGATATTATGGCGTGAGACCCATAGTTATATTTGAGTAGTGACCTTGAGGGCTGCGTCACGACTTGATATGATCGCATGTGTATCAGAGGTTGGCTATCATACATGTCTCTGCTTTTTTAGATCACATGATTTATTACAAGATTTCATCGCTCACATACTTGGTACATTCTTCCCGTCGACCTCCTTGAGGCCGCGTCACGCCGCATGTTTAGGTACGCTGCTTGGTGATCGGCGGTGTAGGACCGCCGAGTTTTTGGATAGCTCTCTATTCGTGAGTTTATCATTTGGTATAGTTCCTTCGATAAGCATTTGTGAAGCATGGGTACTACGGCCTTGTCTCATATTTTTAGTAAAACTCTTAGAGGTCTGTATTCATATGTGGGATTGGACTGGTGTACAATGTAGTGTTTATGTATATTATATGGCAGCACTGTCGGCTTTGCCCTTGCACGTACGATTGGTTTAAAAAAAAAGAGGTGTTATTTAATTTCCGCAGTTTACTTAGTTGTTAAGGTAGGCGGTGCCTGTAGGCACTACCACGCCCGGTTCGGGTGTGACAGATTCCACTGCATGATTGATATTACGGGCGTGAGACCCATAGTTATATTTGAGTAGTGACTTTGAGGCTGCGTCCCGACTTGATATGATCAAGTTTATGTGTTATATCATGTAGGTTGGCTATCGACATGTCTCCTATTTTGTTTAGACTGTTATGATTTTATTACGATTTCATCGCTCACATACTTGGTACATTCTTCGCATTTCACCTCCTTTCTCGGCCGCGTTCATGCCGCAGTTTAGGTACTGCTTGGTGATCGGCAGTGTAGGACCACCTTTCGAGTTTTTGGATAGTTCCTTCCGTCGGAGTTATCTTTTTGGTATAAGTTCTTTCAAGATGTGCTTTGTACGATTATGGGTACTGAGGCCTTGTCCGCCATAGTTCAAGATAACTCTTAGAGTGTATTCATATATGGGATTGGACTCATGTACGATGTAGTGTCTTTTATTATGTATATTATATGGCGCCTCGCTTTGCCCTCGCACGCACGCTGGTTTTAAAAAAAAAGAGTGTTATAAATTCGCAGTTTCCTTGTGTTGTTAAGGCAGAAGGGTGCCCAGATAGGCACCAACAGCTTGAGGTTCGGCGTGACACATAGGCACCTTGCAATCGTAATGTTTTGACTCATAACTTATCCTAACATGTTGTGCACCGCCATGGTGAAAATTAGGCAGGTGAGGACCTTTCTTGAGATTCCCGCAAACTTCATGGACCGAATGACCCAAACCGGAGGACCCGGCATGCGATGCTTCTCCCAAACTTCCGTACCGTGAGGTGTTGTGTGCTCACTTTCTTCAATGTCCATCAAGTTATCGATCTGCTGGATGTTGAGAAGTCGGTGGATGAGGAGCGAGGGTTGGTTCCACCTGCACCTCATTGACCTCCAAACAAGTAGAATCTTCCTTATTGTGGGTACCTCAAGATTGCGATTTTTGGAGCTTCTTCATTGTTGATATCATCCTCGCCTTCCTACACTTCAAGTGGTTGTGTCCAAAAGCCGCACAATGATAGCAAAAGTCCAGGTAATTCTCATAGTTTACCCTTTGAGTATACCTTCTATTATCGGGGAGTTTGACGACAAATTCCATTGTTGGCTCCTCACGACATCCACTTCTACTAACTCTTGCATAGTTCATTTTTGACCTTTCCTTAGTATATTGGTCCGTGTAAAGAGGTTTTCCTACACGTGAAACAATCTTACTAAGGCGTTACTCCAAATGAAGGGAATGTCCGAAAAGTGACCCAAATAGGAATGTCCATGAATAAATCATCCGCTATTAGAACTCCTTTATTGATAGCCTTGAGCATCATAGTTTTCCGTAGACCATATAAGGGCCTCCGTGAAGTACATTAGTGCGCTCCTCCACATGAATTTGAACACCGGCCCTTTGCCATATGGTATAATACTGCATTTAACTCCCATCCTTTCACAATGGTATTCATCGCTTCTTCCCGAAGGGACCTCAAGCAACCTATTAGGCAATAGCCCCATGTTTCTATGAATGGAACTTCATCCTCACATATCTACTTCCGCCTTGTTGTTCAATAAATTGTAACCATACCTTTGCCTCAATCCTAGTTCCCGCAAAGACTCAGCATGTCTTCTTGGGAGGATGGTACCTTGCCATGGTTTGGGAAGATTGCTATGTAGTCAGCTGGTTGGAATTTGATGTTGTTTAGAAGATGCATTAGTGTGTAAATCATTGGGAGGTATTTCTGGAGGTATAGGCAGAGGGGGATGTGTAGAAGGAATCGAGCTTGGGCCCGCGATAGAGAGAGGATTCGTGCCATTTGGTAGGGTAGGAATTTGTGTTGGGTTTCGGGAGGAATAGAAGGAAGGAAGATAGAAGCGTGAGGTGTTGTGTATTTCAGAGAGTAGCGGGGTATTAGATGAGAGAGGGGTATGTTCAAGACTTTACTGTACCTGAAAAGTATTAAAGACGAAAGGTTTGTTGTGATTCTCGAGATCGACTCCACTAAGCAAACTAGCTAAAGTAGGAAGGCTTCATTAGTGACATTTAAAGAAATCGGGTTGTTGTCTTAATACACGAGGGCTCTTTGGATCCCGCGTCATTCAAGTCGACCCTCAGCCCCGCGTTATTAATGGTCATGGAGTTCCTAGGCTCCTCGGAAATAGAATTTGCTTTGTTTCTCACAACCGATTTAGCTCCTGTATAACGGGAATAGTCAATGACCCATGGTCATCCACGATTCGTCTTGAAATCACCATCATAAAGACCCGTGCTTGTAAGTGAATCGTTGGTACGCCAAAATTAATGAGTGACGCCGCGACCCTCAACAATAACGTTAGGATCCTCGGGATAGAAATCCTTCGTGTCCCACATCCGACCTTGATCCTTGCCACGCACTGCTTAAGGCGACCGTGCCTTACCCGCACCCAAGTAGTCATACATCGAGAAATCACAATATAAAACAACCAAGATATGAAACAAAGATAAATAAGACACGCTTTGGGAAAAAGTTGCCTTCTGTATATATGTATATAAATACCCCAAATGAACTATATCCCAACCTTACAACAGTCTACATGCACTCTAAGAGTTTAAAACAACAATGGCGGGACAGGGCCGCCATACCTCAATGCAAATATCTACAACGACAGGGGACTATACTAAAATGCTAAGCCTCCGAGAAACGGAGCTTTTCCAACGAAACGGTGATCCTAAGAACGGATCAACGGTAGGAGTACCTTTACTGCAGATGAACGCACTTCAAGGAGGTCAAGACGACAGTACCAAGTATGTGAAACTCAAAATATCAGAATGAAATCATAGTAGTCTATACAAAGCAGAGACATGTATGATAACCAAAACTATAGTTCACAATAATTAAGCAATACGCTAAGTCGTGACTCACGCCTCAAAGTCATCATAAAACCGCACGGTTAGTAAGGCATAGCCGACTACTAAAACCCACAAGACAAACAAGGTCAGAATCGATCATGAGATCTGTCTGCAGGGTCACATGATCAAAGCCGCCACTCGCCGCAGATCTAATGCGCGCTTCAGCCTCGAACTTCCCAGCCCGCACGGGCCACCCAATGGCCCGCATGAGGTATTCCCGCATCGAGGGTATACTCCCAGCGGCGTCTGGACTCGCCCGTCCGCATGGCCACAAAGACCGCGTGACCACAAGGGCCGCATACTAACTCGAACTCCCGCAGCTCAAGATAGGCCATACAGACTGCATAAGGTATTCTCGAATCATAGGTCACTAGACCATTTGAGTCTACCCCGCACGGAGGCGCCTTAACCCCCGGAATCATGAGTGATATAATATTAACATAACAGCTTATCGTTAAACAACCTAAGCACAACAAGGGAAAACCCCTTTACACAAACATCACAAGATACTAACTCACGTAGCATCCTAACATGATTACTTATCAAGTCAACAAGAAAGTATTACAAGACTATCACAAATCAATACAATCAAGTTATTCACACAAGGTACTTTCTACATTATGTTAACAAGTTCGGGTTTTTAGCCCCAAAGTACTTCATGTATTACTCTTTTAAAAGGTCCGTTTCCTTCACAAAAGTCACACAATACTCGTAGTATAAAAATAGAGTGATTATCTTTTGAAGTAAATCAGAACACTTCTCTTTGTAAAATCAAGTAACAACATTCTTTTCCCAACGCTCAAGTTTGCCTACTTTCAATTACTCAAGTTTCTCATTTTCGAAAGGTTTCGTAGTTCATAGTTTTAATCCTTTAAAACGATTTGAGAAACATATACTTTATGTGTGAGTGGGTTATTCTTGTTCATAACAATCTTATTACAGAAGCCATGATCTAGGAAATGTAATATCATTTTGTCTCATCTTAGCTCCTATGCAGATGAAAGTTTCTACTGGTTTTAATAATACTTTATTAGTCAAAACATTTCCCTTTATTAGCGCTGCTGTGGTTTGTTCGACATTCATTCTGATTTCCGAAATCAGTAAAACATCATTCCTTTTGAAAACCAAAATACTCATTACTCACGAATGAGGTTTCACACTTATTGACGAAATTCACATTAGTATAATTAAGTCAAGTCTCTTATTTTCTTAAATCAATAAATCATTCTTTTTATCACTCTTAAGCCGTTATACCTAACTTCCCATAAAGCTAGTATAACTCTTAAGCTTTTAAAACCAAGTGTTACTCTTAAAAAGGTTTCTTAATTCTTTTGAACTACTTGATTCTTTTCATTCAAAGCTTAAGTCAAAAACATTGTCGTATTTATTATTCAGCTTAAGTCCAAGACATTGCTGTAATTATTATTCGTTAACACACGCACGCTCACCGCATTTATATACATATTCTTTAAAATATCATGCTCAAGAGGATAGGAAGAATCACATACCTTCTCAAATCCACCGCCAAGTTGAATATGTCGCGCAGAGAATCGACCTATAATACCAACACGCCTATCAACGCTCAGATCAGATCGCATAAAGATCTAAGCAGAGGGTTCGCTATTCTATGGACATTTGGGCAGCACTTCCCTACCCGGTGAGCTACTCAAGTCTACTGTGAAAACAGTCCTATGTAAGTACAGTTCTATTATTCTTCTTTTAAACCCTTCTACTGTGATATCAGTTCAATTCTATTCTTGAATATCCTTCTAAGTTTTAATACTTATTCCTATACTTCTACAATACGTATATTCTAATTACAAAAGGAGGATAAGGTTATTAACCTCGGTAAGCCCAATAATATCCTAGATAAAAGTCGCGCCTGAGCAAGGTTTAGCTCCTAAGTTGTACGCTCCGGTAGCTCCAAGAAAACCTTAGAAGTTCTTCACAACTTCTACTAAGGACTAAGGGATTTGGGCTAGGGTATTTTGGGCATTATAACAATACTAGAAGGTAACTTTTCTACCAAGGGGGGGTAGTGTTTCGCCAGGGCTTGCTTTAGAGGGGGCTCTCGCCAAGCCACTAAGGCTAGAGGGGGAGGTGTTGACTAAAACATAACAAGAGAAGGGAGGATTTTTAACACTTAGAAAATATTTGGACGAAGAAGTTCATCAACATGTAGGGCATTTATAGGTCAAGGGACGGCCAACCAATGGCCAAGATTATGCCAAGTGCAAGGCAAGTGTAAGGTCAAGATTAGCAAGTGTCCTTGGCCAACTTGCACACAAAATATCCTACCAACTACATGACAAAGATGGCCATCCATTCGCCCTATTGCCGTACACATCCATCAATGAGAGGTGACAAGTGTCGCCTCTCGTTGTCCAACGTGTTACGCCTCTCGGAAAAATCCGCAAAAATTAGAAATGGCATAGCCGAATTTATCCTACGCGAGTCTTGTAAAACGTTTCGTGAAACGACTTAATCTAATGTTGTGCACAAAGTGAAATCGCCCAAGCCAACTAGGGGGTGACACGTGTCGCCTCCTACTCGCCCAAAATATTTCATCTTCCAAAATATCAACAATGGCCTAAATCTCAAAACAAAGTGGGCCCCACAAAACCATAAATTTCTCCCGTGGCCCCACGTGACCATTTCCAAAATAAAATTCCATAATTCTCTAATATTCCAAGAAACTGGACACCAAACTGGGAATCCATTCCATTAACGAACCTTTTTCCTTCACAAAACCGAAACTTTTCGTGGAAAATCACCTCTTCTTCCTTTCCAATTTCAATGTCGTATTCTCGTACGTACGTCCTTACGTACATACTCTGAAAATATGGGGTATAACACTTGCATAAAGTGCATATTCCTAGTTTCATTGTTATCTGCCTGACCCGCCTTATCCTTCTGATCCATGCCCCGACCCGTAATGGGAGAAGTCACATCGCTTTCGGGCATTAAAGTTTGTTCTCTCGCACCCGCCCATCTTCTTGGGGATAGGAGTACCTTCAATGCTATCAACTGACTTTGATTCATACAAGACGTGATTAGTCTTGGACCCATGGACACCTGCCCGACCCGTCATGAACTTCTGACCCGCGCCCAGACCCGGTTTTGACCCGAGTATGCCATCGCGCCTTATTTCATCAATTGCAATGCCTGGCCCAGATTTTAACCCTTTTACGGCTAACATGAGTAAATTACCAGGTAGTGTCGGGGTACTAATGTTTGAGCGATCACATGTTCTTCCGAAATGATCCCGTTATCAACTAGTTGGCCCGTGGAATGATCGACTACCATAGTAGCATTAGGGGTGTCAATGGCTATCGGTAAAAGACCCTGCCTGCCGGAAGTTCCGCCTTCAAATTCACTTATATCCAAGCTTTCAATTTCTATATTTTTGCCCCATTCATGTATCCTTTGTAGCATAGAATCGTCTACTACATTCTCTAATGGAAAGCGCGAGTCTGGCGTGACATGAACCAACACAGAAGGTCCGAGATCGCTTAATAAGATTTTCCTCGGCAATTGTTGGACTGCCGCCACTCTTTTTTTTCTTCCTTGTTCTAGCTTTAGTCGAACTGCTTGATCCTCCTGAATCATTGCTAGAACGTGTGTAACGTTTAGACTTCTTCATATTGTGAACAGTAACAATTAAACCATTGGGAAACAAACGAAAATCTTAGGGGGGGAAGATGAGGAAAAACCGAAGGAGCAACTAAGGAAAAACGTTGAGAGCATTTTCTTAGTGAGAGAAACTTCTCTCTAACTCCTTGTTTGCCGGATTTACACTTGTAGTTGTATTAGTTTGATATCGTTTGTGGGGCAGAATTTTACACGTCTAGTAGGCGTGTAATCCCCTATTGATTAATTGCATTGTTGGGCCTTAAATGTGGCGTGTTTGGTTATTGAATTCGGCCTTGAAAAAGGTGGCAAAGTAAGTAGAAACAAAGGAAGTCCCGATTTTCCAGAGAATTTAGTGACTTAGCACCTAGAATATTCTACGCTTGAAGTAAGAAGTTAATGGACGATATGGCCATTATAGGTTGAAGTATTAAGTATAGCGTATTCTACCAAGGATGAAATAGCTATCAAGGTGGAAGTACATTGGAACATTTTGCTACTTGTCGATAATCGTCGAGGTATGTGAACCTCTTCCTTCTTTTGGCATGATTCTATGTATGGAATATACATGTAGTAATATTTCATGTTCCCTTCTACTCTTAGAAGTTAAGAGGTATGTATGTGATTTACTCTATGTAAAAGTTATGTCTAGGTTATCCAAGTTCTTACCAAGTCTTATGGGGATGTTGGTAAGAGTCGTTAGGTATTTGGAGCTGTTGACTTGGCAAATTTTACACAAATGAGAATAAGTATCGAGCAAGCCATTGCAGCGTTAATAAAGGAAATGTAATAACAATTGATTATATTAAAATGAGTAGAATTCTCCATCTGCATAGAAACTAAGATAAGACAAAATTGTATTACATTTTCTAGATCATGGCTACTTGAATAAGATCGTTATAAATAAGTCTCTTGGTTATAAAAGGAATGAATTTGTCTAAGACATAAAGAGTTATAACGGCTTTATGGGAAGTTGGTTATAACAACTTTATGGAAGATTAAAAGAATGGTTTTCTTTAGTAATGTAAGCAAAGAAATGATTTGAAATAAAGAAGGGCAAATTGTTTTAAAGGTACCAATGGTTTAAGGTTTTAAGAAAGAAGTCACTTGATTTGTAGTAGGTGAAATGTATTTCTAAAAAGGTATTGTGACTTTTCTTGAAAGGTAGATATGACTTGATACTACGGTTGTAGTATCTTGGAAGTTTTATTTGAAAAAGAGTCTTTCTAAAGGAGTAGAGGTGCGTAGTACGTTGGGTTAAATTCCCGGATTTTATATGACTTTACCGCTCAGTTGGGCTGGCAAGATACCTTTATGGGCAGACTATATGACTTTACCTGGCCCTAGATTGGGCCGGGCAAGATACCTTATGGGCGACTACATGACTTTACCGGCCCCAGATTGGGCTGGCAAGATACCTTACGGGCGACTACATGATTTACGCCCCAGATTGGGCGGAAGTATACCTTTATGGGCAGACTACATGGCTTTACCGTCCCAGATTGGGCGAGCAAGATACCTTATGGGCGACTACATGACTTTACCAAGGCGTCTAGATTGGGCCGGCAAGATACCTTTACGGGCGTACTACATGACTTTACCGCGTCCCAGACGAGTCGCAAGATACCTTTATGGGCGAACTACATGACTTTACCGCGTCCCGAATTGGGCGCAGATACCTTTATGGGCGGACTCATGAATTTACCGCCCAGATTGGGTCGGGCAAGATACCTTATGGGCGACTACATGGCTTTACCGCGCCCCGCATTGGACCGGCAAAGATACCTTTATGGGCGCACTATGTGACCTTACCGCGCCCCTAGGATCGGGCCGAAGTATACCTTTATGGGCGACTATGTGACCTTACCGCGCCCCGTGATTGGGTCGGGCAAGATACCTTTTATGAAGCGACTATGTGATTTATCGCGTCCCGCTTTGGGCAAGATAAGCGTCCTCCATAAAGGTCGGATTATGTTTTGTAAGGTAAGTAAGTTATATGGTAATGAACTTGATGATTTTCCTAAGTATGCACGTAGAAAGTGACTATAACTTTATTGAAAAATGGGAAAGGATAATAAGGTGCGATTAAGTTCACGAGATGGTAATGATATGGTAGGTTCTGTATTTACTTCTTTACACTTACCTCACATGCTTTTATACGATATGTTTTAATTGTTGTACCTTACTTAGCTCCATATTCAGACTGTTATCGACTTCTGGGGCCGAGTGCATTAAATGCCCGCAGTATTAGGTACACAGGTTGGTGATCCTTGCTCTTAGATCTCGGTTCGATTTTGGGAAAAAGCTCCATTTGCTCCGAGGCTTATCTCTTGTACGATTTTCCCGAGGTTGTAGATTCATGTATATTCGTGGTATGGCGGGCCCGTCCCACCATTGTTGTTATGTTAAAACTCTTAGAGGTCTATAGTCACATATTGTGGGTCGCTTTGTAAAGGAAATGAGGCAACCGCTTGGTTGTATATATATATGTCTGCGAAGGTAGCCCTATCGCTAACCTCGTTGTTTTACTTCGTTGTTTTAATTTATAAGTTTCATGTATGTTCCACGATTATCTCTCGATGTATACTGTAAGGGTTCCTGTGTAGGCACCAATCGCGCCCGGTCGGGTCGTGACACGTCTTCCTCACATACATACTGGAACTACGGGGTGTAACATTCTTCCCTTAGAAGCATTCGTCGAATGTTCCTTCTAAGTCTCTAATAATACATACCGTTTAGTCTTCACTACTATACTTACAAAACCAATTATGCCACATATGGCCATAATATAACACACGCGCAAATACTTAAATCCAAGCCAACGAGGAATCACCTCTAAAGTGTATAACATCACTATTAGCTCACACCCATGGTCTAAAGGATACTCTCTTCGCACCTTCACTTCACATAAATAATCACTTCCATTCTTTTAACACATGTTCACTTCTTTTCTTACTCGCCGCACTCTTCTCGCATAACCGAACTCTTTCTAGTACACGCACTACATTTCGCCATCGCCTGGTTCAAAACCTGGAGTTACCACCTCCAAACTTGGTCATTATACTAGCTTCAATTTCTTTAAGGCCATCCCGCCTTCACGACTTTGCTCGTCGAACGCGTCTACTAACTCGTACAATGGTTACCTAAACTTGGGCCTTGCACCCTCGTGACCCTATCACCTAGCAGGACCACCACAAACTGACCCCACTTCATTCCGGGTTGCGGATTGACCCGCGTTTGGTCCTCGACCCGACCCATTAACGCACTAACTCCTCATTCCTCGTCCGGAACAAATCTCACTATTCAAGTCATGAAAACCTAGTGGTCTTTTTAGCTTAACTACCCACTTTCATATCACACCACATATGGAATTATCACATTAATATACTCCACGTATATAATGTATTTCGACAAAGATCAACCGTAAAATCTTTCACTCAAGACCTTGTATCTACGGTTTCAACTGTTATCAATATTCTAGTGGCTCACAATTTCCATGTCCCCAAACTTACCCCTTTTACTAACCATGCTTTCTAAATCATAATTTACACAAAACTACCCGCATAACACTTAACAGTAACCATCTTATCGCATACTAGTCTAAAAAAGGGTTAAAGATATACCTGTAACTATTGCTTCATTTTCCCTTTTGTCGCTCTAATCATAATCCTGTCCTGCATGGCGCATAGCTATAGAAGGCGATGAACCATCAACTGATCCCGAAGGCTGAGTCTTAACATCTGCGCTCCTCCGTAGGACAATTTCTCAGAAATGGCCTGCCGCCGCAGTAAAACAAACTCTCTGAATACCATGACACTCCCCCGCATGAGGGCTACAACATTGGCCACACCGAGGTAGGGGTGGCTTCATCTGGCTAACACCCCTACTCCTCAAAACTCAACCTTGTAGCCGACTGCTCCCGAATACCGGACGTCCCCAAGAATGCGGAGGACCACTGCATCGGCGGAGGCGCATAACTAGCATGTTCTTGGCGGTCCGCCTCGAAAGTTACCAGGACCCTGCTTGTCGCCTCTTATGCCGATCTCGGCCATTTCGCCGACCTCTACGCCTCGCCCCCGTGCTTGCTCAGATGCGGGCAATGTACATGCCCGGCTGAAGAGCTACTCCCGTACAACCCTCTGCTAGATAATCATCAAGTCCAGTGACATATCGGTGCACTTTATCCTCCATGTCTGCCACTAGAGTGGGGGCATACCGAGCTAATGAGTCGAACTCTATGTTGTACTCTCGAACCGTCCGCCCATTCTGTCTCAACATCAAAAACCTATCCACCCGGGCTGTTATACCCCGTATTTCCAGAGTATGTACGTGAGGGCGTACGTACAAAAGTTTAGCCTTAAAGTTAGGCATTGGACGAAAAACTTGTGCACAACCCACTAAAAGAATCATTTTCCGACGAAACGTTTTACAAAACTTGCGAAGGGAAAATTCCGGCTATGTCATTTATAATTTTTGCGGATTTTTCCGAGAGATGAAACATTTTGGACCAACGAGAGGGTGACACTTGTCACCCTCAAGTGGACGGCAAGAGGGCCAAGGTTGGCACGTTTTTTGTGCCCTTGCACAAGTCAAGGAGTTGGTAGGATATTTGTGTAGTAGATGGATAAGGACACTTGCCTAAATCTCCAACTTACACTTGCCTACCACTTGGCTTCATCTTGGCCATTGCTTGGCCTATAAATACCCCCCTAACTTGAAGGTTTTCTTTGTCACGACCCGCTCCGGGGCCCGTGACTGGTGTCTTACCCGGGCACCCAAGTAGTCATACATCAGAGTAATCAGCGGAATATAAAAACACAAGACATGAAACAATTGTAAATGAGACACATTTTATACGAGAAAGTGGTGCCTTTCGGCATATATATATAAGAATCGCGCTACATCCCAACTGTACAATAGGACTACAGACCTCTAAGGAAGTAAACAATTATGGCGGGAAAGGGCCCCGCCATACCCTGACTGTACAAAACTATCTACAACAGGGAGATCATACCCAAAAGTCGAGCCTCCGGAGAAGATGGAGCTCCTGACACCAACGCAAAAAATCCTAAGGATGCGGATCTAGCACCTGCTTGTCCTTACTGCATGAACACGGACCCAAGGAGGTCAAGACAACAGTACTAAGTATGTGAAACTGTAAAATACTTAAATGAAATCATATCATTTTAAAACCAATTTTACAAATATGCACGAAACAACCAATGTAACCGCACATAATGCCACATCATAAACAAGAGCAACAATATGTAAACTATAACAGGTCTTTTCTAGGCTGCGAATGATCGAAGCAGGGCCAATCGCCCATAGTATCATTATGCAAGCCTAATCCTGGACTCCCGTAGTCCGCATAGGCCACTCACATAGGCCCGCATGAGGTATAACCCCGCATCGAGGGTAGCTACTCTAAGGCATCGCCCCGACTCGTAGTCCGTATGGCCACATAGACCGCATGAGGTATAACCCCGCACACTAACTCGAACTCGTAGCTCCGCATAGGTCCTGGACCCGCATGAGGTATTCTCGAATCATGGTCCTGCATCGCTCGAGTCTACCCCGCATCGGAGGGCAGCTTAACCCCTGATATCATGTCAAGAGGTGAGTGATATTATACTAACATAACAGCTTATCGTGAAACAACATAAGCACAACAAGAATACCCTCTTATACAAACGTTACAAGACACTAACACACATAGCATCATATTATGTCTACTCATCAAACCATTTTTATTATACTTTCCAGAAATCAATTTAAGTCTTTTATAAACACATAAGTAAACTGTTCCTTTTATCTTTCTTAAGTCGTTATACTTAACTTCCCATAAAGCTAGTATAACTCTTGAGCTCCTTGCTTTAAAAACAAATATTCTTCTTCTTTTCAAAACTGATTTATAATTCTTTTGAAAGACTTTAAGATCTTTATTATTCAGGCTTAAGTCAAAAGACATTGCCGTAAAACTACGTTCAGTTAACACACATACGTCTACCGTACTATATATATATATTTAAAATATCATGCTCAAGAGTATAGGAAGAATCACATACCTTCTCGGCGAAATCCACCTGCCAAGTCGAATATGTCGCGCGCAGAGTAACAGCCTATAATAGTCAAAGACGTCTATCAAAGTCTAGACTACTCTGTAGGACATTCTAAACAGAGGGTTCTTAATTTTACGGAAAATCGGGCAGCACTTCCCTACCCGGTAAGCTATACAAGTCTACTGTAAATACAGTCCTATGTAAGTACAGTTCAATCTTCTTTAAATCTTCTGATGTGATTATAGTTCAATTCTATTCTGTTATACCCTTCTATATCTTATACTTACTTCTATACATCTACAGTATGTATTCTCCAATTATAATCGAAGGATAAGATTATTTACCTCGATAAGCCCAATATTATCCAAGTATAAATGTCGATCCTGAGCGAGGTTTAGCTCCTAGTCTGCACGCTCCAATCCGCTCCAAGAAACCCTTAGAAGTTTCTACACAACTTCTACTTCAACCAACTATGAAGTTTCTCTTAGGGTTTCGTTTAGTGACTAATGGAGATAAGGTAGTATTTCTAGGCTCTACGTATAGAGATAACTTTGGAAATATTATAAGGGATTGGCTAAGGTATTTGAGGATAACAACAATACTTGGAGAGTATTTTTCTACCCAAGGGGGGGGGGGGGTATTCGGCCAAGCCACTAGGCTAGAGGGGGGGAGGATGGTGTTTCGGCTAGGGCACTTCAAGAGGGGGGGAGCAAATGGAGCTTTCTCTCAAAAACTGAACCGAGATCCTAAGAGCAAGGATCACCAACCTGGGTACCGAAAACGTGAGGGCATGAACGCACCCGAAGGGGTCGATAACAGTGTAGAATATGGAACGAAATAACGTCTGAAATGTATCATAACTATACAAAAGAATGACAAGGACGAGTATAAAAATACATACCAGATCCTGCCGTGTCATCTCCACTTATGAACTTAATTTCACCTTATTATCTATTCTCACTTTCAATAAAGGTTATAGCCACATTTTTACGCACATGATTAGGAAAAGTCATTAAGTTCATTACTATATAACTTACTTATCTTTCATAAGTATAATTCGGCCCTTTAAGGAGGGGCGCCTATACTACCCGGCCCAATCTGGGACGCGATAAAGTCACCTAGTGCGCCCCAGGTATCGCCGGCCCATCTCTCGACGCGATAATGTCCTATAGTCCGCCCATAAAGGTATCTTGCCTACCATTTCTCGGCGATAATGTCATATAGTGCGCAGAAGGTATCCGCCTGCACATTCTCGGTCGATAATGTCATATAGTGCGCCAGAAGGTATCTTTGCCCGCCCATTCTCGGTCGATAATGTCATATAGTGCGCGTAAGGTATCTTGCCCGGCCCATTCTGGTCGATAATGTCATATAGTGCGTAAAGGTATCCGCCCGCCCATTTCGGTCGATAATGTCATATAGTCCGCGCGTAAGGTATAACGCCCGCCCATTCTGGTCGATAATGTCATATAGTGCGCGTAAGGTATACTGCCCGCCCATTCTCGGGTCGATAATGTCATATAGTCCGCGTGAGGTATCGCCCGCCCATTTCGGTCGATAATGTTATATAGTCCGCGTAAATGTATAACGCCTGCCCATTTCTCGGTCGATAATGTCATATAGTCCGCGTGTAAGGTATCTTTGCCCGCCCATTTCTCGGTCGATAATGTCATATACCGCCTGCAGGTATACCGCCCGCCCGTTCTCGGTCGATAATGTCATATAGTCTGCCCGTAAAGGTATACTGCCCGGCCCATTCCTGGGTCGATAATGTCATATAAAATCCGGGAATTTAACCCAACGTACTACGCACCTCTACTCCTTTAGAAAGACTCTTTTTCAAATAAAACTTCCCCGATACTAACAACCGTAGTATCAAGTCCTATCCACATTTCAAGACAAGTCACAATACCTTTTTAGAAATACAATTACCGGTTTCTAAATCAAGTGACTTCTTTCTTAAAAACCTTAAGCAATTGGTACCTTTAAAACAATTTGTCCTTCCGTAACACAAGTTATTTCTTTGATTACTTTATTAGAGAACACCATTCTCTTAACCTTCCATAAAGTCGTTATAACCAACTTCCCATAAAGCCGTTATAACCCTTTATGGTTTAGACCAACACGTTCCTTTTATAACCAAGAGACTTCTACTTTTTGAAACCAAGTATTATATACTTTCAAATCAATTCTCATAACTTTCAAAAATACAATTAGTCTCTTAACCTTTAGAGAACAAGTGACTCCTTTTATTATAAAACCTTAGGCAATTGATGCCTTAAAAACAAGTTGCCTTTTCACTAAAATCAAGTCATTTATCTTTCCATAAAGCAAATATAACTAACTTCCCATAAAGCCGTTATATTCACTTTATACCTTAGCCAAATACCATTTCCTATCCAAGGGACTTATACGTTTAAAACGGAACAAGTATCACATACTTTTAAAAAATCTTCAAGTCCCTTAACTTAATAAAACTTAAGACATCCTTTATTGTTTCAAAGAAGTGAGTAAATCTCCTAACTCACCCGACTTGGCTATTCATAAAACTAGTAAAGGATATCAAGGTGTCAGACGCTCACCGTACTACATACGTGCAACTAGTCATGCTCAAAAGATAGGAAAAGTTCTATATAGAGTAAATCACACAACTACCTCTTAACTTCTAAGAGTAGAAGGAAACATGAAATGATACCACAGGTATATTCCATACATAGAATCATGCCAAAGGAAGGAAGAGGTTCACATACCTCGCGACGATTGTCGACAAGTAGCAAAATGCTCCAAAGTACATCAATCTTGATAGCTAATCCATCCTTCGAGTAGAATACGCTATATTTAGTACTTTAACCTATAATGGTCACCATACGTCCATTAACCTCTTATTTCAAACGTAGAATATTGTAAGTGCTAAGTCATTAAATTCTACGGAAAATCGGACAGCACCTCATTTGTTTCTACTTACTTTGCCACCTTTTTCAAGGCCGAAATACAATAACCAAACAGCCCCAATTGGCTCACAACAATATAGAAGGTAGTCCAATACAAATGAATAACTAAACAGCCCCAATTGGCTCACAATTTAGAAGGTAGTCCAATACAAATGAATAACAAACTAATACAAACTACAAGTCCAAATTCGGCCACCTTGAGTTCAACCATACCAATTCTTATCCAATTTCCATTTCAATCCAAATTGGTAGCATAACATGATATCAAGTCGCATTTGATTATAATAACCATAATCTTTAAGTAGGTCAACATGCGACGATTCTACCTAACGACTAAAATTGTATTTCAATTTCAAAGGGCTAAACATGCCATTTCGGTTTTGAGCTCTTAAAATTCCATAACACTTATCAAACTTCATAACACATATCACATGATCATTTCTAACTTATAATAACATTGAATCTTCAATTACAAAAGTAAGACGAAGATTATACCTCATTTTAGCCCAAATATGATCCAAGACTACAAGTCGATCCTTAGCAACTTTAGCTCCTCCTTTCGACGTTCCAATCCACTCCAAGCAACCCCTAGAAGCTCATGAACAATTTATCTTCAAGTTCCAACTTCAAAGTTGAAGAACCTCTTAGGTTTTCGCTTGACTAATACGAAAACACCACATTTCCGGATCTTTCTATTGATAAACACTTACTATACCCTTAGGTACCTTGGTTTAAAGTGGGGGAATTATTGGACAACATTTGAAAATTTTTCCTTCAAACCCTAGCCCTTGGCCGAGAGCTACCTCAAGCTTCCCTCAATATTCTTGAAAATTTTCTAAGTGTTTTGCCTTGTCTTGCTACTAAGGAGCTTATATAAAAATACGAGGGTCAAGATTAGAACAAATGGGTGGTTTGGATTCATTTTAATTAAATAACAAGCTAAGTGGGTCATTGACTTGGTCAATGTTGTCAAGCTATTTGTCTTGCAAGACTTGGTCTTTTAAATTATGGTCAAATGACCATTTTCTCCATCACATTTTCGCCCAAGACTATTAAGGGGTGACACGTGTCGCCTCCCGCTCGTCGCAATATTTCGTTCCGACAAATTCCAAAATTCCGATAAATTTTTACTCGTCTCAAACCTTAACCTTTGAGTTCTTACGTACGTTCTTATAAACATATCCTGAAATTCCGGGTTGTAACATAACCCATATAGAATCATGTCTCCTCTGAGTGCGAGGTAACCCCGCGTGATAAAGTCCATGTTGATCACCTCCCACTTCCGTGTCGGGATCTCTATCGCCGCAACAAACCACCGGCCTCTCGTGCTCTATCTTCACTGCCGACAACACGCACCGAGCTACAAACTCGCAACATCCTCTTCAAGCCATCCCACCAATACACGATCTAAGGTCGTGGTACATCTTGGTCGACCGATGGATAGAGTAACGCGCTACCGCAGGCTTCCCTAGAACTCGCTGCCAAGTCCTCAAACATCCGAACACACAACTCGCTTCTCAAACCTTAGCACCCCATCAGGTGCTACCTCAAAAGGACCCTTCCCCTCACGAAGAGCCGCATCACGATACCGAATCAAAACCGGATCCTCAAACTTTTGCCTCTTCACCTCCTCGACGATGGAAGACTCGGCAATCTCTCGAACTCGAACCCCACTGCTATCAGAACTAATCAAACGGACACCAAGGCTCGCTAACTGATGCAAATCGCGAACCATGCCCCTCCTCTCTGGCTGCACATCTGATAGGCTACCCATCGACCTACGACTAAGGGTATCTGCCACAACATTGGCCTTCCTCGGGTGGTACAGGATTTTGACATCGTAATCCTTGAGTAACTCTAACCACCGTCTTTGTCGTAAGTTCAGCTCTCTCTGGCTGAAGATATACTGGAGGCTCTTGTGGTCTGTATAAATATCCACATGAACCCCATACAAATAGTGCCTCCAGATCTTCAAAGCGTGAATCACCGCCGCCAACTCCAAATCATGGGTGGGTAGTTCCTCTCGCTTAAGCCGCTTCGATGCGTGCGCTATAACATTACCCACCGCATCAACACACAACCGAGCCCGACACTGACGATCACAATACACAACATAACCGTCGACCTCCGAAGAGTAAGAACGGGGCGGCCGTCGATCTCTCCTTTAGTAATCGAAACCCCGCTCACAAGCATCACCATCAAACTTAGCCGCTTCCGAGTCACTAGTCAATGGTGCAGATAGAAGCAAAATTTTCCACGAACCGATAGTAACCAAAGAAGGCCTGTAAAATCGCGCACTGCTGAGTAGTAGGTCTAGGCCAAGTCATGATCGCTCGATCTTGGCCGTATCCACCTGAATACCATCAGCCCCGACAATATGCCCAAGAAAAGCCACCGAAGCTAACCAAAACTCACATTTGGAAAACTTGGCGTATAACTGTTGGTCCCGGAGAACTGTCAGCACAGTCCTCAAATGCTCCGCATGCTCCTGCTCTGAGCGAGAATAAACCAAGATATCATCAATGAACACTATCACAAACGTGTCCAAAAATGGTTTGAACACTCGGTTCATCAAATCCATGAATACCGCCGGAGCATTGGTCAACCCGAAAGACATGACCCTGAACTCATAATGCCCGTGACGTCCGAATGCGATCCTAGGGACATCCGCCTCGACTCGCACTGATGATAGCCCGATCGCAGATCAATCTTGAGAAACATCTCGCACTCGCGGTGGTCGAACAAATCATCAATCCCGGAAGGGTATCTGTTTAATTGTCACCTTGTTCACCGCCAGAATCAACACACATGCGCAGCTGGCCCCATCCTTCTTCTTCACGAACAATACCGGCGCTCCCAGGAGAAACATCGGGCCCGATGAAGCCCTTTCTCCAAAGAAATCCTCACCTGGTCCTTCACTCTCTCAACTCGGCAGTGTCATTCTCAGATGGCGGAATGGAAATAGGCCGAGTGTCCGCAAAAGACATCGATATAAAACTCTATCTCCTCTCGTGAGGATACCCGAGGTCATCCGAAACACGCTCGGGAACTCTCTCGACTCATCGGCATCGATGAAAATCTGGTACCGCAGCCTCGTGATTTAACACCCGAATGAGATGGTAGATATACCCTTCTCGCACCATCTTCCCAGCCTTGAGGTAGGAAATAAACCTACCTCGGCGATACGGTTCCTCCCACTCAACAACCGGCTCCTCAGAAACTAGAACTGCATTTCTCCATGCAGCCTACATTGGCGTAGAAGCTAGCCAATCCATACCCATGATCATGTCAAATCACCATATCCAACTCTATTAAGTCAGCTAGGGTCTGACGACTGTATATGGTCACTGGACAAGCCCTATATATCCGCCGAGCTACAACCGAATCACCCACTGGCGTAGCTACCTCGAAAGGGTCTATGGACTCAGGCTCTATCCCTATCCTACTAGCAATAAGGGGAGATATATAGGACATAGTAGAACCCGGATATATCAAGGCATACACATCATAAACTAAACCGATAAGGTACTGCGGACGACATCGTGAGGCCTCCGATCTCGCCGGCCGATAAGGCATAAATGCGTTCTCGAGGACCGCTATAATCGACCCGCCACGACGTCGCCGCGACTACCGCCCATGAGTACCTTACCTCCGGCGAGTAATCGTAGGAGATGAGAAGACCGCGAAAGAACTCGTAGTCGACTCTACCATCTCGCGCGCCTTGGCCTGACAAGCCGCAGTGACCTCGCCGCCAATCGTAATAAACTCCCGTAGCGCACCACAATTCCCCGGCGGGATCTACCGCATAGGCCACACCGGCGGGTGGTCCCGATCGCCGCACTTCGCCGCTCGACGCTCAAGTCCGGGCCTTGGTCCGCCTCAAATATCTCCGCTGCCGGCTGAGACGGCAGGAGTGCTCAGCCGGGCCGTGCAAATCTAGATCGCCGCCGAGGCCGCCACCACGATAGCTACCAAAAGACCGCCGCCCCGGCCTTCTCGCTCTGTCACAACCTGGCCGCCTCACGCCTCGCATCCAAGTGCATGAGCTCGCATGCGGTAATATCCATGCCGGGTCAATAGCCACACCCGCACAAGACTCGCCATATAATCATCTAGCCCGTGACGTAGCGATGCACCTCGCCCTCCATATTCGCTACCAACGCAGTGGACATATCGAGCCAACGAATCAAACTTCAACGTTGTACTCCCAATCGCAAGGCGTCTCTCGCCAAGAACAAAAATCATGTTTACCGTGCCCTCTCATCCGTGGAGGCAAGAAATGAGTGAGAAAGGCCTCCGAGAACTCGCCCAAGTAGCCGGGACGCGTGCTCTCCCGAGATAACTCCCACGAATCAAACCAATCGATCGCGGTATCACGCACTTACGTGAGCCAAGATCACGGACTCGGTCTCAAGCTCGATCACTGCATGATCCTTCAGAATCGACGGATGAACTCTCGCGGATCATCCTCGCACCTCACCCGTAACTCAAGTGCTACAACTCGAAGATCCCGTGGCCGCAAACTGCGGATCTCGTGAACCATGTGTATCACTGAGCTGGAATCACGTGATCCACTTATCTCACGTATGGCCACGATCTCGCCGAATCGCCATCTCTCAGAATCCATCTCATCCGCTTCCAGCCGTGGGATCGAGGTGCAGTCTCGTCTCACGCCCATCGCCGCGCTCCTAAACTCGCTGGGCCGGGCGGCGTGGGAACTCGCCGCCTCGTATGGATCGGGCACGAGCCTCGTGACTCGTGTCCTACTAGCGGCTCCCCGATCGCTTGCCTCTTCGGGCCCTGTTGCCTTACGCGAGGCATAATCATAGCAAAGGAATACGTTAGAGGGTCCAACTTATAACATGCATCTAAGGCACGATCTCGTGAGTGAGAAGAATGGAAACCAATCCTAAATATCCTATAGCCTCTCGATTATTGGTGTGGTGCAACACACCGATAATCAAGACTTACTAGATACGGCTCAGACACTTTCCGAGGATTAATCGCTCGATACTCACTTTTGTCACGACCTGCCCGGCCGTGGATCGTGCCTTACCCGCACCCAAGTAGTCATACATCGCAGTAATCGAATATAAAAACACAAGACATGAAACAATTGTAAATGACACATTTTATCTCGAGAAAAGGTGCCTTTCGCATATATATATAAGAATCGCGGTTACATCCCAACTGCATAATAGGACTACTGCACTCTGGAAGTAAACAACTATGACAGTGGCCCCGCCATACCCTCGACCAGACAAAACTATCTACAACAGGAGATCACACCCAAAAGTCGAGCCTCCGAGAAGATGGAGCTCCGACACCAACGCAAAAGATCCTAAGGATGCAGATCTAGCACCGCTGCCCTTACATGCGGCATGAACGCACCCGGGCGAGGTCAAGACAACAGTACTAAGTATGTGAAATCAGAAAATACTTAAATGAAATCATATCATTTTAAAACCAATTTTACAAATATGCACGAACAACTAATGTAATCGCACATAGTACATCATAAACAAGAGCAACAATAGGTAAACTATAACAGTCTTTTCTAGGTCATGCGAATGATCGGCAGGCCAATCGCCCATAGTATCATTATGCAAGCCTAATCTCGACTCCTGTGAGTCCGCATAGGCCACTCACATAGGCCCGCATGAGGTATAACCCGCATCGAGGGTAGCTACTCCTCGGCATCGCCTCGACTCGTAGTCCGCATGGCCACATAGACGCATGAGGTATAACCCCGCACACTAACCCGAACTCTCGTAGCTCCGCATAGTCCCCGACCCGCATAGGTATTCTCGAATCACGTCCTGCATCGCCGAGTCTACCCCGCACGGAGGGCAACTTAACCCCTGTATCATGTCAAGAGGTGAGTGATATTATACTAACATAACAAATTTATCGTTAAACAACATAAGCACAACAAGAATACCTCTTATACAAACGTTACAAGACACTAACACACATAGCATCATTTTATGTCTACTCATCAAACCATTTTTATTATACTTTCCAAATCAATATAAGTCTTTATAAACACATAAGCAAACTGCCTTTTATCTTTCTTAAGTCGTTATACTTAACTTCCCATAAAGCTAGTATAACTCTTGAGCTCCTTGCTTTAAAAACAAATATTCTTCTTCTTTTCAAAATCGATTTATAATTCTTTTGAAAGACTTTAAGATCTTTATTATTCGGATTTAAGTCAAAAGACATTGCCGTAAAACTACGTTCGCTTAACACATACGCCTACCGCATTATATATATATATTTAAAATATCATGCTCAAGAGTATAGGAAGAATCACATACCTTCTGAAATCCACCGCCAAGTCGAATATGTCGCGCAGAGTAATGTTCTATAATAGTCAAAGACGCCTATCAATGTCTAGACTACTCAGAGACATTCTAAACAGGGGTTCTAATTTTACGGAAAATCGGGCAAGACTTCCCTACCCGTAAGCTATACAAGTCTATCAGTAAATACAAATCTATGTAAGTACATTCAATCTTCTTTAAATCTTCCGATGTGATTATAGTTCAATTCTATTCTCATATATTCTTCTATATCTTATACTTACTTCTATACATCTACGGATGTATTCTCCAATTATAATCAAGGATAAGATTATTTACCTCGATAAGCCCAATATTATCCAAGTATAAATGTCGATCCGGAGCGAGGTTTAGCTCCTAGTCTGCACGCTCCAATCCGCTCCCAGAAACCCTTAGAAGTTTCTACACAACTTCTACTTCAACCAACTATGAAGTTTCTCTTAGGGTTTCATGAGTGACTAATGGAGATAAGGTAGTATTTCTGGCTCTACGATAGAGATAACTTTGGAAATATTATAAGGGATTGGCTAAGGTATTTGAGGATAACAACAATACTTGGAGAGTATTTTTCACCCGTGGGGTATTCGCCAAGCCACTAGGCTAGAGGGGAGGATGGTGTTTGGCTAGGCACTTCAAGAGTGGGGAGAAGAGCTTTGGACGAAAGTCATGCGGAGGGGGAAGTTTTTCAAGACTTGGAAAATATTTGTGGATGAAGAACTTCTTCAACTTGTGGGGTATTTATAGGCCAACCAATGGCCAACCAATGGCCAAGATGAAGCCAAGTGCAAGGCAAGTGTAGGGGGAGGATTTACCCAAGTGTCCTTATCCATCTATTACCCAAAATATCCTACCAACTCCTTGACTAAGGTGAAGGCACAAAAAACGTGCCAACTATGCCTGTTGCCGCCCACTTGAGCGTGACAAGTGTCACCCTCTCGTTGGTCCAAAATATTTCGTCTCTCGGAAAAATCCGCAAAAATTAAAAATGACATAGCCGTAATTTACCCTACGCGAGTTTTGTAAAACGTTTCGTCGGAAAACCATTCGTTTTGTGTGTTGTGCACAAATTCGTCCTATGCCTAATCTTTAAGGCTTAACTTTTGTACGTACGCCCTTACGTACATACTCTGGAAATACGGGGTATAACATTCTTCATCCACAAATTATCTTCCAAGTCTCAAAATTCCCTCCCCTCTCTTGTAGTGTTTCGTCCAACATCCTTTCCCCCTCTAGCCTAGTGGTTTCGGCCGAGAGACCCCCCCCCCCTCCCCATTTGGTAGAAAAATACTCTCCAAAGTATTGTTACTATTCCCAAATACTTTAGCCTATACCTTGTAGTATTTCCAAAGTCACCTCTATACTAAAAGCCTAGAAATACTACCTTATCTCCATTAGTCACTAAACGAAACCCTAAGAGAAACTTCATAGTTGGTTGAAGTAGAAAGTAGAAGTTGTATAGAACTTAAGGGTTTCTTGGAACGGATGGAGCGCATGATTAGGAGCTAAACCTTGCTCAGGATCGACATTTAACTTGGATAATTTTGGGCTTATCGAGGTAAATACTCTTGTCCTTCTATTGTAATTGGATATTACGTATAAGAATAGTTAAGACTTGAGTATAAGATATATAAGGATATTAAAGAATAGAATTGAACTGTAATCACGTAGAAGCGGTATAATGTAAGAAGAATTAAATCAGATTTACATAGGACTGTATTTACAGATGAGACTTGTAACTTGACGGGTAGGGAAGTCTTGCCCAATTTTCCGTAGAATAAAGAACCCACCGCTTAGAATAGTCTACTGCAGTAGTCTAGACATTGATAGACGTATCGATTATTATAGGTTGATTCTCTGCTGACATATTCGACTTGGCGGTAGATTTCACGAGAAGGTATGTGATTCTTCCTATACTTTGAGCATAATATTTTAAAATATATATATAGTACGGTGACGACGTGTTAATCGAACGTAGTTTCTTCGCAATGTCTTTTGACTTAAGCTCTAATAATAAGAATCTTGAAGTCTTTCAAAAGAATTATAAATCATCTTTTGAAAGAACAAGGATATTGTTTTTAAAACAAAAGCTTAAGAGTTATACTAGCTTACGGGAAGTTAGGTATAACTACTTAAGACAGATAAAAGGAACGTTTATTTATGCGCTTATAAAAGACTTGTATTGATTTCTCGAAAGTATAATAAGATGGTTTGATGAGTAGACATATTATGATGTTATGTGTGTTAGTGTCTTGTAACGTGTGTATAAGAGGGTATTCTTGTTGGCTTATGTTTTTAACGATAAGTTGTTACGTTAGTATTATATCACTCACCTCGACATGATACCGGGTTAAGCCGCCCTCCGATGCGGGTAGACTCGGTGATCGACCATGATTCGAGAATACCTCATGCGGTCCAGGGACCTATGCGCGAGCTACGAGTTCGTGTTAGTGTGCGGGGTTATACCTCACGCGTCTATGTGGCCACGTGACTACGAGTCCAAGACGATGCCGGAGTAGCTACCTCGATGAGAATACCATGCGGGCCTAGGTGGCCTATGCGGACTACGGGAGTCCAGGATTAGGCATGCATAATGATACTATGGGCGATTGGCCCTGCTTCGATCATTCGCAGCCTAGAAAAGACCTGTTACAGTTTACCTATTGTTGCTCTTGTTTATGCTGTGGCACTATGTGCGGTTACATTGTGTCACGACCCGTTCCGGGGCCCGTGACTGGTGCCTTACACGGGCACCCAAGTAGTCATACATCAGAGTAATCAGCGGAATATAAAAACAAGACATGAAACAGTTGTAAAATGAGACACAGTTTTATGTGAGAAAATGTCGCCTTTCGGCATATATATATAAACATAGTTTTGCAGTTACATCCCAACTGCATAGGACTACAGACCTCTAAGAAGATAACAACTATGGCAGGACAGGGCCCTGCCATACCCTGAATGTACAAAACTATATACAACAACAGGGAGATCATACCCAAACGTCGAGCCTCCGGAGAAGATGGAGCTCCTGACACCAAAGCAAAAAGATCCTAAGGATGTGGATCTAGCACCTGCTTGCCCTTACCTGCGGCATGAACGCAGCCCCCCGAAGGAGGTCAGTACAACAGGTACCAAGTATGTGAAACTGTAAAGTACTTAAATGAAATCAAAGTATTTAAAACCATTTGCAAATACAATCAGTTCAATTGCACATAGTGCCATATCACAAACAAGAACAATAATAGGTAAACTGTAACAGGTCTTTTCTAGGCCGCGAATGATCGAAGCAAGGCCAATCGCCCATAGTATCATTATGCGTGCCTAATCCTGGACTCCCGCAGTCCGCATAGGTCACACACAGACCCGCATGAGGTATTCCTCGCATCGGGGGTAGCTAACCCCGGTACCCTCCTGGACTCCCGCAGTCCGCATAGTCTCAATAGACCGCATAGTCACACAGACCGCATAGGGCATCCCCCGCATCGGGCTAAACCCCCCGGAATGATCAATCCTGGAACTCCCGCAGCTCCGCATAGTCACACAGACCGCATAGGCCGTATAGACCCGCATCAAGGGTGGCAAGCCCTCGGTATAATAAGTCAAGGGGGTAGGTGATATAATAACAGTACAACTGACTTACCGTTTAGCAACGTAAGCATAACAAGAATGACCCCCTATCACCATATCACAAGACACTAACACACGTAGCATCATAATATGTCTACTTTTCAAACAATCTTACTATACCTTACAGAAATCAATACAAGGTTTTTATAAACAACTAAGTAAACAGTTCCTTTTATCTTTCTTAAGTTGTTATACCTAACTTCCCATAAAGCTAGTATAACTCTTAAGCTCTTTGTTTAAAACCAAATATTTCTCTTCTGTTAAAAATGATTCAGTATTCTTTTGAAATGCTTCAAGATCCTTATTATTCAGGCTTAAGTCACAAGACATTGCCGTAAGTATTATTCAGGCTTAAGTCAAAAGACATTGCCGTAAGTATTATTCAGGCTTAAGTCAAAAGACATTGCCGTAATTATTATTCAGTTAACACTCGTACGTCTACCGTACTAGATATATATTTAAAATATCATGCTCAAGAGTATAGGAAGAATCACATACCTTCTCGCGAAATCCTCGCCAAGTCGAATATGTCGCGCAAGCAGAATCAGCCTATAATAGTCAAATACGCCTATCAACGCCTAGACTATTCCGTAAATGTGATTCTAAGTAGAGGGTTCTCTATTCTATGGAAAATTGGGCAGCACTTCCCTACCCGTCGAGCTACTCAAGTCTACTGTGAAAACAGTCCTAAGTAAGTATAGTTCAATTATTCTTCTTTTAAACCCTTCTATTGTGATAACAGTTCAATTCTATTCTTTAATATTCTTCAGTGTATCTTATACTCAAGTCTATACTATTCTTATATGTAATATCCAATTACAATAGAAGGACAAGAGTATTTACCTCGATAAGCCCAAAATTATCCAAGTTAAATGTCGCTCCTGAGCAAGGTTTAGCTCCTAACTTGTACGCTCCGATAGCTCCAAGAACCCTTAGAAGTTCTACACAAGTTCTACTAAAATACTCTATGGGATTTGGGCTAGGGTATTTTGGAATATTAACTATACTTGGAAGACAACTTTTCTACCAAGGGAGGGGGTAGGTTTCGGCTAGGACTACTAGGCTAGAGGGGGGGGGGTTTCGGCCAAGGGCCTTCACAAGGGGGGGAGGGGGAGTGTTTGGACGAAAACACTACAAGAGAGGGGAGGGATTTTTCAAGACTTGGAAATTGATTTGTGGATGAAGAACTCTTCATCTTAAGGGGGGTATTTATAGGTCAAGCAAAGGCCAACCAATGGCCAAGATGAAGCCAAGTGCAAGGCAAGTGTAGGGTGAGGATTTAGGCAAGTGTCCTTATCCATCTACTACACAAATATCCTACCAACTCCTTGACTAAGGAGAAGGCACAAAAAACGTGCCAACAATGCCCCACTTTGCCGTCCAATGAGGGTGACAAGTGTCACCCTCCCGTTGGTCCAAAATGTTTCATCTCTCGGAAAAATCCGCAAAAATTATAAATGACATAGCGAATTTACCTACGCGAGTTTAGTAAAACGTTTCGTCGAAAAACGATTCTTTAAGTGAGTTGTGCACAAACATTTCGTCCAAAGTGCCTAACTAAGGCTAAACTTTTGTACGTACACCCTCACGCATACTGGAAATACGGGTATAACATTCTCCCTCCTTAGAAAACATTCGTCCCGAATGTTCCTTCCCAAGACGCTTAACGATAAAGCTTAAACGATTGCAAATGCTACATACGGCCAAAACAACACTTAGGCATATATGACAATGAAAATTTACAAGTAGGAAAGTGAATTACCGGAGGTGTGGGAATAGGTGAGGATACTTACGCCTCATGTCCTCCTCGCCTTCCACGCCATCTCCTCCCGAGCTCATTCGCCACAAGACTTTGACGGAAGCCACGTCCTTCGTCCGCAGACGCCTAACGACGATCGATTATCGCTATGGAACCTCTCATACGATAACCCCTCGATCACTGGACATCGTCAATCGGGTGTACCATAGATGGATCCCCGATACATCTTTTCAAAGATAGAAACGTGAAAAACCGGATGCCGCCTCCGGTCGGACGGCAGATCCAACTCATAGCAACCTTGCCTACCTCGCGGACAATCGACACGGCCAATGTACTGGGCCGAAGTTCCTTCTTCCCGAATCTCATCACACCTTCATGGGTGACACCTTCAGAAAACCCAATCATCAACCTCGAACTCCGGAGCTGACGACGATGATCTGCATATGACTTCGCCGACTCGAAGCCAAGAACCTCTCCTGGATAAGTTTCACCTTATCCACTGCCTGCTGCACCAAATCTGGTCCCACTAACTGCACCTCGCCTACATCAAACCATCCTATCGGCGATCTGCACTTCCTCCCATACAAGGCC
Source organism: Przewalskia tangutica (assembly GCA_029844215.1). Taxonomy (NCBI): domain Eukaryota; kingdom Viridiplantae; phylum Streptophyta; class Magnoliopsida; order Solanales; family Solanaceae; genus Przewalskia; species Przewalskia tangutica. The sequence goes on from JAQGDG010000030.1 coordinate 1,469,543, forward strand.
TCATAAGGCGCCATCTGAATACTGGAGTGGTAGCTATTATTATATGCAAACTCAACTAGAGGCAAATGATCCTCCCAGCTACCCACGGTCGATAACACAGCTCGCAAGATATCCTCGCAGTCCGGATAGTGCGCTCGCTGTCCGTCTGCGTGATGGAATGCAATACTCAGGCTCACCTGCGTCCCTAAACCCTTCTGGAAAGACCTCCAGAAGTTAGCCGTAAACTGGGCTCCTCTGTCTGATATGATCGAAATAGGGACTCCATGCAGTCTGACGATCTCTCGGATATAAAGTCTGGCATAATCCTCAGCCGAAAAAGTCGTCCTGACGGGAAGAAAGTGGGCTGATTTCGTCAGCCTGTCGACGATAACCCATATAGAATCATGTCTCCTCTGAGTGTGAGGTAATCCTGTGATAAAGTCCATGTTGATCACCTCCCACTTCCAGGTCGGGATCTCTATCGTCTGCAACAAACCACCAGGCCTCTGGTGCTCTACCTTCACCTGCTGACAACACGGGCACTGAGCTACGAACTCTGCAACGTCCCTCTTCAAGCCATCCCACCAATACATAGATCTAAGGTCGTGGTACATCTTGGTCGACCACGGATGGATGTAACGCTTGCGCGTGTGCTTCCCAAGAACCTGCTGCCAAGTCTCAAACATCTGGAACACACAACTCGCCTCAAACCTTAGCACCCCATCGTGCTACCTCAAAGGACCCTTCCTCACGAAGAGTCGTATCACGATAACGTGTCAAAATCGATCCTCGAATGTTGCCTCTTCACCTCTCGACGATGGAAGACTCGGCAACCTCACGAACGCGAACCCCATGCTATCGGAATCAATCAAGCGGACACAAGGCTCGCTAATCGATGCAAATCACGAACCATGCCCTCTCTGCGGCGCACATCCGATAGACTCCCCATCGACCTACGACTAGAGCATACGCCACAACATTGGCCTTCCCGGGTGGTACAGATATCGACGTCATAATCCTTAAGCAACTCTAACCACCGTCTGCCGTAAGTTCAGCTCCTGCCGAAGATATCCTGGAGGCTCTTGTGGTCTGTATAAATATCCACGTGAACCCATACAAATAGTGCCTCCGGATCTTCAAGGCGTGAATCACGCGCTAACTCCAAATCTTGGGTGGGGTAGTTCCTCTCGTGTTTCTTAAGCTGTCTGGATGCATACGATATAACCTTGCCCTGCTGCATCAACACACATCCCAACCCGATGTCTGACGCATCACAATACACGACATAACCGTGCGGACCTCCGGAAGAGTAAGAACGGGCGGTCGTCGATCTCTCCTTCGATGGCGGAAACCACGCCACACGCATCAGTCCACTGAAACTTAGCCGCCGAGTCGGCCCTAGTCAATGGTGCGAGAGATAGAAGCAAACTTCTCCACGAACGCCGATAGTAACTCGCAAGGCCCGAAAGCCGCGAACCTGCAGCCGGAGTAGTAGGTCTAGGCCAAGTCCTGACTGCCTCGATCTTGGCCGTATCTACCTGAATACCATCGGCCCCGACAATATGCCCAAGAAAAGCCACCGAAGTTAACCAAAACTCACATTTGGAAAACTTGGCGTACAACTGCTGGTCTCGGAGAAGCGTCGGCCTGATCGCCAAATGCTCCGTATGCTCCTGCTCTGAGCGAGAATAAACCAAGATATCATCGATGAACACTATCACAAACGTGTCCAAAAATGGTTTGAACACTCGGTTCATCAAATCCATGAATACCACCGGGGCATTGGTCAACCCAAAGACATGACCACGAACTCATAATGCCCGGTCGGAATGCGATCCTAGGGACATCCGCCTCTCGACTCGTGCACGATGATAGCCCGATCGCGGATCAATCTTGGAGAAACATCTCGCACCTGCGGTGATCGAACAAATCATCAATCACAGGAAGGGTATCTGCTCTTAATGGTCACCTTGTTCATTGCACGTAATCAACACACATGCGCGACGTCCGTCCTTCTTCTTCACGAACAATACGGCGCTCCCGGGGAGAAACACTAGGTCGATGAAACCCTTCTCCGGAAATCTCTCACGGTGGTCCTTCAACTCTCTCAACTCGGCGGTGCCATTACGTATGGCGGAATGGAAATAGGAAGTTTACAAGACATCAATACAAAACTCTATCTCCTCTCGTGAGGGATACCGGGAGGTCGTGCGAAACACGTGCGGGAACTCTCGACTCTGGCGATGAAAATCTGCGCGCTGCGACCTCGATTATCAAACACCCGAACGAGATGGTAGATGTACCCCTTCTGCACCATCTTCCTAGCCTTGAGGTAGGAAATAAACCTACCCGCCAGCGTCTGATGTTCCTCCCACTCAACAACCGACTCCCCAGGAAAATGGAACCGTACTACTCTCTCTCTCTGCAGTCTACATTGGCATAGCAGGAAGCTAACCAATCCATACCCATGATCACGTCGAAATCAGTCATGTCCAACTCTATCAAGTCGGCTAGGGTCTGACGACTGCATAAAGTCACTGGACAAGCTCTATATACCCGCCGAGCTACCAAGAATCACCCATGGCGTAGCTACTCGAAAGGGTCTATGGACTCGTGCTCTATCCTATCCTACTAGCAACAAGGGAGATATATAGGGCCAGTAGAACCCGGATCTATCAAGGCATACATCATAATCGGAGACTGATAAGGTACCTGTGACGACATCAGGTGAGGCCTCAGTCTGCTTTGGACAAGGCATAAATGCAGTTCTGAGGACCGCTAGAACTGGGACCCGCGCCACGACCTCTGCCGCGACCTGCTGGCCCATGAGTACCCTGCCCTCCGGGGCGAGTAACTGTAGGAGATGATGAAGCGACAACAGACCCTGTAGGCTGAGCTCTACCACCAGCGCTGCCCCCGGTCGGACAGGCCCTCGCAAAATGACCCTGCTGGCCACAAGTATAGCAAGCTCCTGAAGTAGTACTACAGCTCCCTGAATGGAATCTACCACAACGGACACACTGAGCAGACCTCGATCGGTTAGCACCTCTTGCTGCAAATCTAAAGTCAAGTCCCGAGGCCACGACGCCCCGAATACTCTGGCTGTACTGACAATGACGTGGGAGTGCTCTGAGCTGGCTGGGGTGCAAATCTAGACTGCTGCTGAGGCCGTCCACCCCGAGAACTACCAAAAAGCGGCCGTCTTGGCCTTTCGATCTTGATTCTGCCGACTCGTCGGTCTGCGCTCTCGCATCCAAGTGCTTGAGCCTGCATTCGGGTAATGTCCATGCACGGTGAAGAGCCACACCGCACAAGACTCGGCCATATAATCATCTAGCCGGTGACGTAGCGATGCACCCTGTCCTCCATATCCGCTACCAATGCAGGGACATATCGAGCCAAAGAATCGAACTCGACATTGTACTCCCTAACTGTGCGTCCCCTCTGTCTCAGTAACAAAAAGTTGTCGGCCCGCGCCCTCCTCATTTGTGGAGGCAAGAAGTGAGTGAGGAAAGCCTCCGAGAACTCATCCCAAGTAGCTGGGGACGCGTGCTCTCCGGGATAACTCCACGAATCAAACCAATCGGCGGTATCACGCGGCCGACGCGAACCGAGATCACGGACTCGGTCTCGGCCTGATCACCTCATAATCCTCTGTGGCGACGGATGAACTCATGCGGATCATCCTCGGCCTCGACCAGTAAAACTCGGCGGGCTACAACTCAGAAATCTCGTAGCCTCAACTATCGCCTCGGGTGAACGCGGGTACTCTGGGGTGGGCGAGGCTGCTGCGTCCAGCCGATCCTTATGTCGCCACGATCACGGCAAATGGCGGGCCATCTCCTTGTACCCTAACTCCTGCCCGGTGTGGGGCGGAGGCGGTGCGTGGTCTCTCTTGAGGGGCGGCGTCATGGAACTCGCCGTCTCGGGTATAGGCGGGCACGAGCCCTCGTAACTCGGTGTCCTACTAGCGACTCCTCAGCTGCCTTGCCATACAGGCCGGGTTGCCTTACGTGGAGGCATAAGCTATTCTGAGAAAGGAATACGTTAGAGGGTCCAACTTATAACACAACTCTAAGGCACGATCTTAGAGTGAGAAGAATGGAAACCAATCCTAAATATCCTATAGCCTCACGATTATTGGTGTGGTGCACAACACAGATAATCAAGACTACTAGATACGGTGCATAGACACTTTCGAGATTAAGCGCTCGATACCACTTTTGTCACGACCGTTCGGGGCAGTGACTAGTCCTACCGGGCACCCAGTAGTCATACATCGAGTAATCGTGAATATAAAAACAAGACATGAAACAGTTGTATAATGAGACACAGTGTATGTGAGAAAATATCGCCTTTCGGCATATATATATAAACATAGTTTTGCGATTACATCCCAGTGTACAATAGGACTACTGAGACCTCTAAGAAGATAACAACTATGGCGGGACGGGGCCGCCATACCTGAATGTACAAAACTATATACAACAACGGGAGATCATACCCAAAGTCGAGCCTCAGGAGAAGATGGAGCTCCTGACACCAAAGAAAAGATCCTAAGGATGTGGATCTAGCACCTGCTTGCCCTTACCTGCGGCATGAACGCAGCCCCCCGAAGGAGGTCAGTACAACAGGTACCAAGTATGTGAAACTGTAAAGTACTTAAATGAAATCAAAGTATTTAAAACCATTTGCAAATACAATCGGTTCAATTGCACATAGTGCCATATCACAAACAAGAACAATAATAGGTAAGCGTAGCGAGTCTTTTCTAGGCGCGAATGATCGGCAAGGCCAATCGCCCATAGTATCATTATGCGTGCCTAATCTCGACTCCCACATCGCATAGGTCACCTGCACCGCGTGAGGTATTCCTCGCGTCGGGAGCTAACCGGTACCCTCTGGACTCCGCGATCGCATAGTCTCAATAGACGCGTAGTCACACGGACGCATAGTGGCATCCCGCGTCGGGATAAAACACCGGAATGATCAATCACGGAACTCCCGACTCGCATAGTCACACAGACCGCATAGGCGTATAGACCGCGTCAAGGGTGGCAAGCCCTCGGTATAATAAGTCGAGGGTAGGTGATATAATAACAGTACAACTGACTTACCGTTTAGCAACGTAAGCATAACAAGAATGACCCCCTATCACCACATCACAAGACACTAACACACGTAGCATCATAATATGTCTACTTTTCAAACAATCTTACTATACCTTACAGAAATCAATACAAGGTTTTTATAAACAACTAAGTAAACAGTTCCTTTTATCTTTCTTAAGTTGTTATACCTAACTTCCCATAAAGCTAGTATAACTCTTAAGCTCTTTGTTTAAAACCAAATATTTCTCTTCTGTTAAAAATGATTAAGTATTCTTTTGAAATGCTTCAAGATCCTTATTATTCAGGCTTAAGTCACAAGACATTGCCGTAAGTATTATTCAGGCTTAAGTCAAAATACATTGCCGTAAGTATTATTCAGGCTTAAGTCAAAAGATATTGCCGTAATTATTATTCAGTTAACACTGGTACGTCTACCGTACTAGATATATATTTAAAATATCATGCTCAAAAGTATAGGAAGAATCACATACCTTCTCGGCGAAATCCTCCTGTCAAGTCGAATATGTCGCGCGCAGAGAATCAGCCTATAATAGTCAAATACGTCTATCAACGTCTAGACTATTCTGTAAACAGTTCTAAGTAGAGGGTTCTCTATTCTATGGAAAATTGGGCAACACTTCCCTACCCGTCGAGCTACTCAAGTCTACTGTGAAAACAGTCCTAAGTAAGTATAGTTCAATTATTCTTCTTTTAAACCCTTCTACTGTGATAACAGTTCAATTCAATTCTTTAATATTCTTCAGTGTATCTTATACTCAAGTCTATACTATTCTTATATGTAATATCCAATTACAATAGAAGGACAAGAGTATTTACCTCGATAAGCCCAAAATTATCCAAGTTAAATGTCGCTCCTGAGCAAGGTTTAACTCCTAACTTGTACGCTCCGATAGCTCTAAGAAGCCCTTAGAAGTTCTACACAACTTCTACTAAAATACTATAAGGGATTTGGGCTAGGGTATTTTGGAATAGTAACTATACTTGGAAGACAACTTTTCTACCAAGTGAGGGGGTAGGTTTCGGCTAGGACTACTAGGCTAGAGGGGGTTTCGGCCAGGGCCTTCACAAGGGGGGAGGAGGAGTGTTTGGACGAAAACACTACAAGAGAGGGGAGGGATTTTTCAAGACTTGGAAATTGATTTGTGGATGAAGAACTCTTCATCTTAAGGGGGGTATTTATAGGTCAAGCAAAGGCCAACCAATGGCCAAGATGAAGCCAAGTGCAAGGCAAGTGTAGGGTGAGGATTTAGGCAAGTGTCCTTATCCATCTACTACACAAATATCCTACCAACTCCTTGACTAAGGAGAAGGCACAAAAAACGTGCCAACAATGCCCCACTTTGCCGTCCAATGAGGGTGACAAGTGTCACCCTCCCGTTGGTCCAAAATGTTTCATCTCTCGGAAAAATCCGCAAAAATTATAAATGACATAGCCGGAATTTACCCTACGCGAGTTTAGTAAAACGTTTCGTCGAAAAACGATTCTTTAAGTGAGTTGTGCACAAACATTTCGTCCAAAGTGCCTAACTAAGGATAAACTTTTGTACGTACACCCTCATGTACATACTCTGGAAATACGGGGTATAACACATTGGTTGTTTCGTGCATATTTGTAAAATTGATTTTTTTTTAAATGATATGAGTTCATTTAAGTACTTTACAGTTTCACATACTTAGTACCTGTTGTACTGACCTCCTTCGGGGGGCTGCGTTCATGCCGCAGGTAAGGGAAAGCAGGTGCTAGATCCGTATCCTTAGGATCTTTTGCTTTGGTGTCAGGAGCTCCACCTTCTCCGGAGGCTCGACTTTTGGGTATGATCTCTTTGTTGTGTAGATAGTTTTGTATATTCAGGGTATGGCGGGGCCCTGTCCCGCCATAGTTGTTTACTTCCTTAGAGGTCTGTAGTCCTATTGTACAGTTGGGATGTAAAAGCGCGATTTTGGTTTATATATATATCAAAGACGACTTTCTCGAATAAATTGTGTCTCAATTTACATTGTTTCATGTCTTGTTTTTATATTCGCTGATTTTCTCGATGTATGACTACTTGGGTGCCGGGTAAGGCACGATCCACGAACCGAGCAGTCGTGACAAAAGTGGTATCGAGCGATTAATCCTCGGAAAGTGTCTGACCGTATCTAGTAGAGTCTTGATTATCGGTGTGTTGTGCACCACACCAATGATCGAGGCTATAGGATATTTAGGATTGGTTTCCATTCTTCTCACTCGAGATCGTGCCTTAGAGCGTGTTATAAGTTGGACCTCTAACGTATTCCTTTTACATGCGATTATGCCTCCACGTGTAAGGCAACCGGGCCCAGAAGGGCAAGGCGTCGAGGAGGCGCTAGTAGGACCGAGAGTCACGAGGCTCGAGCCCGATCTATGCGAGGCAGCGAGTTCCATGACGCCGCCCGGCCCAGCGAACCACGATACCGCGCCTCAGGTCCGGCACAGGCGAGGAGTTAGGGTACAAGGAGATGGCCCGATTATTGGCGAGATTGTGGCAGGAACATGAGGATAGGCTGGATCGCGATTCGATTCAGCGATGTCTGCGGTTCACCCTAGATCGATAGTTTGAGGCTACGATTTCACGGATTTCACGAGCGCCGAGTTCTACGGGTCGAGGCGAGGATGATCCACGAGTTCATCCGTCGGCTCTGAAGGATCATGCGAGTGATCAAGGCTTGAGGACCGAGTGCGTGATCTTCGGTTCACATAGGCCGTGATACCGCGATCGATTGGTTTGATTCGTGGGAGTTATCGGGAGAGCAGCGTCCCCGCTACTTGGGACGAGTTCTCGAGGCCTCTCACTCACTTCTTGCCTCACGGATGAGGAGAACGCGGCGACAGATTTTTGTTCTTGAGAGCAGAGGGCGCGATTAGGAGTACAACGTTGAGTTCGTCGTTGGCTCGTCGTCCTGCGTTGGTAGCGATATGGAGGGCGAGTGCATCGCTACGTCACGGGCTAGATGATTATATGGCGAGTCTTGTGCGGGTGTGGCTCTTGACCCGAGCATGGACATTACCGTATGCGAGCTCATGCACTTGGATGCGAGGCGTAGAGGCTGCGGGTTGTGAGACGGCAGCGAAGGCCGGGGCGGCGGTCTTTTGGTAGCTATCGGGGTGGGCGGCCTGGCAGATCTAGATTTGCACCAGCCGGCTCGAGCACTCTGCTCCGTCTTGCCACGGCCGAGTATTCGGGCGGTCGGCCCGGGACTTGGACTTCAGTGCGAGAGTGCTAACCGTCGAGACCACCCCTCCGGTGTGGCCGTCACGGTAGATCCCATCTCGGGAGTTGTGGTCCTACCGGGAGGTTGCTACACTTGTGGCAGCAGGCCACTGCGGCTGTCCGACTAGGAGCGGCGCGGGTGGTAGGGTCGACCTCGAGGTCTTTCGCCAGTCTTCTTCATCTCCTACGATTACTCGCCGGAGGCGGGTACTCGAGGCGGCAGTCGCGGCAGAGGTCGTGGTACGGGTCCCAGTTCTATCGGTCCTTAGAACCGCATTTATGCCTTGTCCAGCCGGCAGGACCAGGAGGCGTCGCCTGACGTCGTCACAGGTACCTTATCAGTTTCTGGTTATGATGTGTATGCCTTGATAGATCCAGGTTCTACTCATCCTATATATCTCCTTATTGCTAGTAGGATAGGGATAGAGCACGTATCCATAGACCGCTTTTGAGTAGCTACGCCGATGGCGATTTGGTGGTAGCTCGGAGGGCATATAGGGCTTGTCCAGTGACTATATGCAGTCGTCAGACCCTAGCCGACTTGATAGAGTTGGACATGACTGATTTCGATGTGATCATGGGCATGGATTGGTTAGCTTCTTGCTACGCCAATGTTGACCGAGGAGAGAGGTGATGCAGTTCCGGTTTCTGAGGCCGGTTGTTGAGTGGGAGGAACACCTTTGTATCGCCGAGGTAGGTTTATTTCCTACCTCGAGGCTAGGAAGATGGTGCGAAGGGGTACATCTACCATCTCGCTCGGGTGTTTGATCGAGGTTGCGGTGCAGTTTTCGATCGATTCAAGTAGTCGAGAGTTCCCAGGCGTGTTTCAGACGACCTCGGGTATCCCTCCCGAGAGGAGATAGAGTTTTGTATCGATGTCTTTGCCGGACACTCGGCCTATTTCCATTCGCCATACGAGAATGGCACTGCCGAGTTGAGAGAGTTGAAGGACCGGTGAGAGATTTCTTTGGAGAAGGGCTTCATCGAGCCTAGTGTTTCTCCGAGGGAGCGCCGGTATTGTTCGTGAAGAAGAATGATGGGGCGCTGCGCATGTGTGTTGATTACTGACGGTGAACAAGGTGACCATTAAACGAATACCCCTTCCGGGATTGATGATTTGTTCGACGGTTGCGAAGTGCGAGATGTTTCTCAAGATTGATCTGCGATCGGGCTATCATCAGTGCGTGTTAGAGAGCGGATGTCCCTAGGATCGCATTCGGACCGATGCGGCACTATGAGTTGAGGTTATGTCTTTGGGTTGACCAATGCTCGCGGTATTCATGGATTTGATTAGCAAGTGTTCAAGCCATTTTTGGACACGTTTGTGATAGTGTTCATTGATGATATCTTGGTTTATTCGCTCGGGCGAGGAGCATGCGGAGCATTTGAGGATCTTTGAGAGTTCTCGAGACCAGCGATTATATGCCAAGTTTTCCAAATGTGAGTTTTGGTTGACTTGGTGGCTTTTCTTGGGCATATTGTCGGGTGATGGTATTCGGGTTGATCGGCCAAGATCGAAGCGATCGGGACTTGGCCTAGACCTACTACTCCGGCAGTGCGCGATTTTTGGGCCTTGCAGTTCTTGCTCGGTTCGTGGAAGTTTGCTTCTATCTGCACCATTGACTAGGCGACTCGGAAAGCGGCTAAGTTTGATGGACTGATGCGTGTGGCGGGGTTTCCGATTCTTGAAGGAGAGGCGACCGCCCGTTCTTACTCTTCCAGAGGGTCCAGACGGCTATGTCGTGTATTGTGATGCATCAGGCATCGGGGTGGGATGTGTGTTGATGCAGCGGGGCAAGGTTATAACGTCAGCATCGGCGGCTTAGGAAGCATGAGAGGAACTACCACCCATGATTTGGAGTTAGCGGCGGTGATTCACGCCTTGAAGATCTGGAGGCACTATTTGTATGGGGTTCATGGATATTTATACGCACCACAAGAGCCTCGGTATATCTTCACCGGAGGAGCCGAACTTACAGCGAGACGGTGGTTAGAGTTGCTTAAGGATTATGATGTCGATATCTGTACCACGGGAAGGCCAATGTTGTGGCGGATGCCCTTAGTAAATGAGTCGATGGGTAGCCTATCGGATGTGCGGCGGAGAAGAGGGCATGGTTCGTGATTTGCATCGATTAGCGAGCCTTGGAGTCCGATTGATTGATTCGATAGCGGTGGGGTTCGAGTTCGAGAGGTTGCGAGTCTTCCATCGTCGAGGAGGTGAAGAGGCAACGATTTGAGGATCCGATTTTGACACGATGCGTGATACGGCTCTTCGTGAGGAAGGGTCCTTTTGAGGTAGCACTGATGGGCGCTAAGGTTTGAGGCGAGTTGTGTGTTCCAGATATTGCGGGACTTGGCGGAGTTCTAGGAAGCACGGTACGGCGTTACTCTATCCATCGAGTCGACCAAGATGTACCACGACCTTAGATCGTGTATTGGTGGGATGGCTTGAAGAGGCGTTGCGAGTTTGTAGCTCGTGCGTGTTGTCGGCGGTGAAGGTAGAGCACGAGGCACTGGTGGTTTATTGCGACGATTGAGATCCGACACGGAAGTGGGAGGTGATCAACATGGACTTTATCACAGATTACCTCGCACTCGGAGGAGACATGATTCTATATGGGTTATAAATCGCCGGTGTGACGAAATCAGCCCACTTTCTTCCGTCGGGACGACTTTTTGGTGAGGATTATGCGGACTTTACATCAGAGATCGTCGATCGCATGGAGTCCCTATTTCGATCATATCGATGCAGGAGCCCGGTTTACGGCTAACTTCGGAGGTCTTTCCGGTAAGGGTTTAGGGGCCAGTGAGCACAGTCTGCATTCCATCCACGCAGCAGACGGGCAGTGGCGCACTATCCGGACTCTTGAGGATATCTTTGCGAGCTGTGTTATTGACCGAGGTAGCTGGGAGGATCATTTGCCTCTAGTTGAGTTTGCGTATAATAATAGCTACCACTCCAGTATTCAGATGACGCCTTATGAGGCCTTGTATGGGAGGAAGTGCAGATCGTCGATAGGCTGGTTTGATGTGGGCGAGGTGTAGTTAGTGGGACGGACGTCTGACAGCGATGGATAAGGTGAAGCTTATCGATGGCGGCTATTAATGACTCGAGTCAACAGAAGTCATATGCAGATCATCGTCGTCGGCATCTAGAGTTTGAGGTTGATGATTGGGTTTTCCTGAAGGTGTCACCCATGAAGGGTGTGATGAGATTCGGGAAGAAAGGGAAACTCAGCCCAAGGTACATTGGGCCGTATCAGATTGTCCGCAGGGTAGGCAAGGTTGCCTATGAGTTGAATCTGCCGTCCGTCCTGGAGGCGGTCATCCGGTTTTCATGTTTCTATCTTTGAGGAGATGTATCGGGATCCATCTAGGGTACACCGATTGGTGATGTCGGTGTGAGGGTTATCGTATGAGAGATTCCCATAGCGATAATCGATCGTCGGAGTTAAGCGTCTGCGGACGGGGCGTGGCTTCCGTCAAAGTCTTGTGGCGGAACGAGCTCAGGGAGGAGATGCCATGGGAAGCCGAGGAGGACATGAGGCAGAAGTATCCTCACCTATTCCCCACACCTCCAGGTAACTCACTTTCCTACTTATAAATTTTCATTGTCATATTTGCTTAAGTGCTGTATTATGGCCATGTGTGGCATTTGCAAACTGTTTATGTTGTGAGAGACTTCATCGTTATCTGTCTTGGGAAGGAACATTCGGGACGAATGTTTCTAAGGAGGGGAGAATGTTATACCCCGTATTTCCAGAGTATGTACGTGAGGGCGTACATACAAAAGTTTAGCCTTAAAGTTAGGCATTGGACGAAAAACTTGTGCACTGACCACTAAAAGAATCGTTTTTCACGGAAGCGTTTTACAAAACTTGCGAAGGAAAATTCCGGCTATGTCATTTATAATTTTGCGGATTTTTCCGAGAGATGAAACATTTTGGACCAACGAGAGGGTGACACTTGTCACCTCGAGTGGAGACACAAGAGAGGCCAAGGTTGTACGTTTTTGTGCCCTTGCACAAGTCAAGGAGTTGGTAGGATATTTGTGTAGTAGATGGATAAGGACACTTGCCTAAATCTCCACCTTACACTTGCCTACCACTTGGCTTCATCTTGGCCATTGCTTGGCCTATAAATACCCCCCTAACTTGAAGGTTTTCTTCATCCACAAATTATCTTCCAAGTCTCAAAATTCCCTCCCCTCTCTTGTAGTGTTTCGTCCAACACCCTTTCCCCCTCTAGCCTAGTGGTTTCGGCCGAGAGCCCCCCCCCCCCTTGGGTAGAAAAATACTCTCCAAAGTATTGTTACTATTCCCAAATACTTTAGCCTATACCTTGTAGTATTTCCAAAGTCACCTCTATACTAAAAGCCTAGAAATACTACATTATCTCCATTAGTCACTAAACGAAACCCTAAGAGAAACTTCATAGTTGGTTGAAGTAGAAAGTAGAAGTTGTATAGAACTTCTAAGGGTTTCTTGGAGCGGATTGGGCGTCTGAGACTAGGAGCTAAACCTTGCTCAGGATCGACATTTAACTTGGATAATTTTGGGCTTATCGAGGTAAATACTCTTGTCCTTCTATTGTAATTGGATATTACATATAAGAATAGTTAAGACTTGAGTATAAGATATAGAAGGATATTAAAGAATAGAATTGAAGCGTAATCACGGTAGAAGGGTATAACGAGAAGAAGAATTAAATTGTACTTACATACATTTGTATTCTGATAGACTTGGGTAACTTGACGGGTAGGGAAGTGCTGCCCAATTTCCGTAGAATAAAGAACCCTGCTTAGAATAGTCTACTGAGTAGTCTAGACATTGATAGGCGTGTCGACTATTATAGGTTGATTCTCTGCGCGCGACATATTCGACTTGGCAGGTAGATTTCGCCGAGAAGGTATGTGATTCTTCCTATACTCTTGAGCATGATATTTTAAAATATATATATAGTACGGTAGACGTACGTGTGTTAACTGAACGTAGTTTTACTGCAATGTCTTTTGACTTAAGCCTGAATAATAAGAAACTTGAAGTCTTTCAAAAGAATTATAAATCATCTTTTTGAAAGAAGAAGGATATTGTTTTTAAAACAAAAAGCTTAAGAGTTATACTAGCTTTATGGGAAGTTAGGTATAACTACTTAAGACAGATAAAAGGCGATTTACTTATCGTTTATAAAGACTTGTATTGATTTCTGGAAAGTATAATAAGATGGTTTGATGAGTAGACATATTATGATGCTATGTGTGTTAGTGTCTTGTAACGTGTGTATAAGAGGGTATTCTTGTTGTGCTTATGTTGTTTAACGATAAGTTTTTACGTTAGTATTATATCACTCACCTCTTGACATGATACCGGGGGTTAAGCTGCCCTCCGATGCGGGGTAGACTCTGGCAGTCTGGGACCATGATTCGAGAATACCTCATGCGGGTCCAGGGGACCTATGCGGAGCTACGAGAGTTCCAGGTTAATGTGCGGGGTTATACCTCATGCGGTCTATGTGGCCATGCGGACTACGAGTCCAGGACGATGCCGGGGAGTAGCTACCCTCGATGCGAGGAATACCTCATGCGGGCCTAGGTGGCCTATGTGGACTACGGGAGTCCAGGATTAGGCATGCATAATGATACTATGGGCGATTGGCCCTGCTTCGATCATTCGCAGCCTAGAAAAGACCTGTTACAGTTTACCTATTGTTGCTCTTGTTTATGCTCTGGCACTATGTGCGGTTACATTGGTTGTTTCGTGCATATTTGTAAAATTGGTTTTTTTTTTTAAATGATATGAGTTCATTTAAGTACTTTACATTTTCACATACTTAGTACCTGTTGTACTGACCTCCTTCGGGGGGCTGCGTTCATGCCGCAGGTAAGGGAAAGCAGGTGCTAGATCCGCATCCTTAAGATCTTTTGCTTTGGTGTCAGGAGCTCCACCTTCTCCGGAGGCTCGACTTTTGGGTATGATCTCCCTGTTGTGTAGATAGTTTTGTACATTCAGGGTATGGCGGGGCCCTGTCCCGCCATAGTTGTTTACTTCCTTAGAGGTCTGTAGTCCTATTGTACAGTTGGGATGTAAAACTGCCAGATTTTGGTTTATATATATATGCCGAAAGGCGACTTTCTCAGATAAATTGTGTCTCAATTTACATTGTTTCATGTCTTGTTTTTATATTCCGCTGATATTCTCTGATGTATGACTACTTGGGTGCCCGGGTAAGGCACCAGTCACGGGCCCCGGAACGGGTCGTGACACGGGCTCTCCTCATCTGTGGAGGCAAGAAGTGGTTAAGAAATGCCTCCGAAAACTCATCCCAGCCAGCTGGAAGTGCATGCTCCCCCGAGACAGTTCCCATGAATCATACCAGTTGACTGGAATATCACGCAACCGATGAGAACCCAATACCACTGACTCTGCCTCTGAGGCCTTGATCACCTTCATGATCCGCTGCAACTGTCGAATAAACACCTGAGGATCTTCCTCAGTTCTCGATCCATAGAACTCTGGTGGACTGCAACTCAAGAAGTCCCGAAGCCTCAAACTATCGGCTATGGGGTGCACCACCGGTACTACCGGCTCCCGTCTGTCCTCATGCCTCGCCACAATCCTAGCTAGTAACTGGACCATCTCCTTGTAACCCATATCCTCTGTTCCTGGCCGTGGGACTGGGGGCTCAGGTATTGTGGCCTCAGTAGAGACCACTGCTGCTCTAAACTCTCCTGGGGGTGGCGGCGTCGTAGAACTCGCCGTCTGAAGCACTACCTTAGGTAATGATTGGGTCTGTGCCCTCGTAACCCTCTGTGTTCTACTAGCAGCTCCCTCTGCTGCCTTGCCCTTCTGGGCCCTGGTTGCATTGCGTGGAGGCATAACTGGTACATAAGAATATGTCAGAGGGAGTCCAACTTATAACACAGCTCTATCGCACGATCTCAGAGTGAGAAGAATGGAAACCAATCCTAAATATCTTGTAGCCTCCTGATTATAGGTGTGGTGCACAACACGCCGATAATCAAGACTCTACTAGATACGGTCTGTAGACACTTTCCGAGGACTAACTGCTCTGATACCACTTTTGTCACGACCCAACCTCGGACCCGCAACCGGTGCCTTACCCCGAGCACCCTAGTGATAATACATCAGAGAAAATTAGCTGAATAAAACTCATAGACATGGAACAATATAAAGAAGAAACAGGTTAACCAATAAGGTCACTTTTCTGCATATATATATATATATATATATCAAAACCCGAACAGTTACATCCTTTACAAGCCCAACTCACAACAGGACTACAGACCTCTAAGAGTTTGACATAACAACTATGATGGGACAGGGCCCCGCCATACCCCTGAATGTACAATACCTACAATGACAGGGAACCATACCAAAAGATAAGACTTCGGAGAAACGGAGCTTTCCAATACGCAGAACCGTGATCCTATGAGCGAGGATCAACAACCGGTGTACCTCTACCTGCGGCATGAACGCAGCCACCCGAAGGAGGTCAGTACAACAGGTACCAAGAATGTGAAACTGAAAGTACTGTAATGAAATCACATTTCATCCCTTTAAAAGACCATTTCACAATATATATAGCGATCGTCAAGTCGTGGGCAACCGCCAAAATCATTACTCACATATAACCATGGATCTCACGCCCACAATATCAATCATGCCCGTGGAATTCCTTCCTCACTTCCGGCAGTCCATGATGTTGTTACACCCCATAGTTCAAGGACATGTTTAAGAGAATGTATGTAAGGAACACAAGACTTGAAAAGGGTACGAAAGGAAGAATTGTTTTTCCGACGGAAAATCTTCCGAACGTCGGAAAGGAAAAATGTTCATTGAAGAGAATTGGATTCTCAAAATGCATTAATTGAGGATTATGGAATGTATTATCATTATGGAAATTTATTTGTACGGATTTGGTCATGTGGGGCCCACCCGAGGAATTTTACGTTTTGTGGGGCCCACGAGGGTTACGGAATTTTATGGACGAATGGGAGGGCGACACGTGGCACCCCTCCCACATGGCTTGGTCGAATTAATGCAAGGTCAAAAGGGTCATTTGACCATTGTAAAGATGAGAAAGTCTTGCTAGGCTTGAGCTTGAGATTGTTGACTAAGTCAAGAGCCACTTGGCTTGATCCCTTTCATCCAAACTTACCATGTGTTGTAATCTAGACCCTCCAATGTGTTATATATCATCCTAAGTAGCAAGACTTAGCTCACAACACTTAGAAAAATTTGAGAGACTTGTGCTAGCCTTAGAGGTGCTCTCGGCTTTGTGAGCTTTCCCACACAAAAAATTTTCAATTGTTGTCCAATATTCACAAGACTTTAACCCAAGGTCCCTAAGGGTATTGTAAGGATATCTCAATAGAAATATTTCGGAAAAAACGGCGTTTTCACGTTAGTCGCAAGGCGAAAACCTAAGGCATTTTCATAGGTTTTGTTTGGAAATGGAAGAGAAGTTGGTTGTGAGCTTCTAAAGGCTTCAAATAGCGGATTGGAGCGTAAAGGAAAGGAGCTAAGAATTTCTAAGGAGCGACATTGAATCTTGGAAATTATAAGGGCTTGTAAAGGTAAAATTCTTGTCGTTTTAGTAATTAAGATTACTTATTGTAGTAGCTATGGATATTAGCAAGTATGAGATATATATTATGAAGTTGATAAGTGTTATGGATATTGGAACCCTAATCCGAAAACTAGTATGTTTAGCCTTGAGATTTCAATTCAATTGGATTATTAGTTTAATCGTCACATGTTATATAAAGAAGGAATTATAATTGTTAAGTTGTTTATGACTATATAACATGTTAGGCCTAAGACGTTGGATTGAAAAAGAATTGGAAAAGGACTTTGTGTTGTTGTATATGTTTAGCCAAGAATGGCTTTAAATAAGGAACTAGTTTCGTATTATTTGTGGGGCGAAATTTTACACGTCCTGTTAAGGCGTGTAATCCCCTTTGGTTAGCTGAATTGTTGGGCCTTAAATGTGGCATGTTTGGTTGTTGAATTCGGCCTTGAAAAAGGTCGCAAAGTATGTAGAAACAAAGGAAGTGTTGTCCGATTTTCCGTAGAATTTAGTGACTTTGCACTTAGAATATTCTACGTTCGAAGCTAGAGGTTAATGGACGTATTATGGCCATTTTAGGTTGAAGTACCAAGTATAGCGTATTCTACTTGAAGGATGGAATAGCTATCAAGGTTGAAGTACTTTGGAGCATTTTGCTATTTGTCGATAATCGTCGCGAGGTATGTGAACCTCTTCCTTCTTTTGACATGATTCTATGTATGGAATATACATGTAGTACTATTTCATGATTCCTTCTACTCTTAGAAGTTAAGAGGTATGTATGTTGATTTACTCTATGTAAAGGTTATGTCTAAGTTATCCTAAGTTCTTACCAAGTCTTATGGGATGTTGGTAGAGTCGTTAGAGGTATTTGGAGCCAAGTTGACTTGGCTAAGTTCTGACACAAATGAGAATAAGAATCGAACAAGCCCGCAACGTTAATAAAGGAAAATGTAATGACAATCAATTAAGTTAAAATGAGTATAATTCTCCATCTGCATAGAAGCTAAGATAAGACAAAATTGTATTACATTTTCTAGATCATGGCTACTCGATTAAGATCGTTATAAATAAGTATAACTTATTCACAACGCACTAAAGTATATGTTACTTAATTATAAGAATTTACGTATGAAGTTTTAAGAATATGAACCTCAAATTTTTAAAGGGTTAAGGGACTTTATTTTTCAAGTTATGGGACTTGATTCTTAAAGGAAGAAATGAATTGATTTAAAAGTATAGAATACTTGATTTGGAAAGAATTGATTTCTTGCCATTTTAAAGATAAGAGACTTGATTTCTAAAAGTTAAAGAAGCTTGATTTCAAAAGTTAAGAGACTTGAAGTATTTTGAAAGCTATGTGATTTGATTTGAATGTATAAGTCTCTTGGTTATAAAAGGAATGAATTTGTATAAGACATAAAGAGTTATAACGGCTTTATGGGAAGTTGGTTATAACAACTTTATGGAAGATTAAAAGAATGGTTTTCTTCAGTAATGTAAGCAAAGAAATGATTTGAAATAAAGAAGGGCAAATTGTTTTAAAGGTACCAATTTCTTAAGGTTTTAAAGAAAGAAGTCACTTGAATTAGAAGCCTATAAATGTATTTCTAAAAGGTATTGTGACTTGTCTTGAAAAGTAGATATGACTTGATACTACGGTTATTAGTATCTTGGAAGTTTTATTTGAAAGAGAATCATTTTAAAGGAGTAGAGGCACGTAGTACGTTGGGTTAAATTCCCGGATTTTTATAATGACATGTTAGTGCCTTAAGTAAACAAAAATGAGAGTGTATATGAACAAGCTAATAAGAAGTTAGGGGATTTCTTAACTTGCTTATGTAATGTATGATAAGCCGGTGGTGCTTATGTTATGTATGGTAAGCCGGTGGTGCTTATGTTATGTATGATGAGTCGGTAGTGCTTATGTTATGTATGATAAGTCGGTAGTGCTTATGTTATGTATGATAAGCCGGTAGGGCTTATGTTATGTATGATGGCCAGTAGGGTAAGAGTATAAATGAGGGGTAAACCCCCAAGACGTTATACCACCTGCTTCAGGGTAAGAGTATAAATGAGGGGTAAACCCCCAAGACGTTATACCACCTGTTCCGTGGATTTGCTACCCATGATGCGAGGAATACCTCATGCGAGTCCTTATGGGCTTATGCGGGTGAAATAGTCCCATACGGGCGGGTACAGCCTATGCAAGGAATACCTCATGCGGGTCCACAGGACCTATGCGGGTGAAATAGTCCCAGGAGTAGGATTGCTTATCGATACTGCGGGTGAGAGACCCTGCTTTGATCATAAGCCTCCTATTTTTTATGCAGTATACCTTTATGGGCAGACTTATGTGATTTTATCGCGTCCCAGATTGGGCCGGGCAGTATACCTTTATGGGCAGACTTATGTGACTCTATCGCGTCCCAGATTGGGCCGACAGTATAGGCGTTCCTCCATAAAGGGACGGATTAGGTTATGCAAGATACGTAAGTAATATGTTTATGAACTTGATGAGTTTTCTTAAGTATGTACGTAAGAATTTGACTATACTCTTATGGAAAAATGGGAAAAGATAATAAGGTACGATTAAGTTCACGAGATGGAAATGACACGGTAGGATCTGGTATTTACCCTTTCTTTATACTTGCCCGCATTCTTTTGTACGATTATGATTTGTTACTGTACCTTATTTTCCGTTCCATATTAAATTTTTGTTATGCGACCCCGCCGAAGCGGCGTTCATGTCGCGAGTTTAGGTACGATTGTGGATCATGAGCTTAGGATCTGGTTCAGCATTTTGAGATGGCTCGATGTTCGGAGCTTGTCGTCATGGTTATGTATATTCGAAGTGCGGCGGGGCCTTGTCCTCCATAGTATTTGTTCAAATCTTAAGTGCGTATTCATGCGTCATTTTGGGTGGCTAGAGTTGTTTTACATTGTTAAGCGATGTAGACCGCTTTCTGTAATTATTATGAATATGGCAGCCTTAACGGCTTGGCCTTGTTTTAAAAAAAAAGGTGTTATTTATCTTTCGCAGTTTATATTGTTGTATGATTAGAAGGGTGCCCAGGTAGGGCACCAGTCGCGGCCCGGGGTCGGTTCGTGACAAAAGTGGTATGAGCGATTAGTCCTCATGAAAGTGTCTGGCAGGTGTCTAGTAGAGTCTTGATTATCGGTGTGTTGTGCACCACATCTATAATCAGGAGGCTGCAGGACATTTAGGATTGGTTTCCATTCTTCTCACTCTAAGATCGTGCGATAGAGCTGTGTGGTTAGGGTCGTCTCTCCCTAACGAGTTATGTTGATTGCAGTTACGAGAAAGGCAGCAGTGACCCGGGAAGTACTATATGGATTGCGTATCCAGGTTGGTAATGATTATAGTATAGTTGGCATTGTGACATACAGCTATACGGAGTTATGTATGAAGTCGGGCAGCGTGTTGCCTAGAATGATTTTAGATTACGTGAGTTGGTAAAGACTAACTATATCTGGGAAGGTATGAAGCGATTAATGAATTCTCGACAAGGTCTTATGTTTTATTTTGGGATAATTGGGAAAAGATGAAGCATGCGATAAGGCAATGGACCCTTAAGAAGTCATGTTAAGAAACTTAATGGAATGTCGTGTTAATAGATTAAGCTACGTGGTATGCGTAAGAGGATTGTACGGATGAGATCCCTATAGAGTAAGTAAGGGTTATGGTGATCAAGACGACACGATTATGGTATTGTGAGAAGTTATTATACGTTCTACGGGGAGTAAGGTAGGCTTGGGCATGGAAATTGCGAGCCTAAGAATGTTGATGACCGAGACCTTAGATGTACAAGGTCTTCTCGATAGAAAGATTTATTATAGGCGAGAATAAGAGTTAAGTGCGGCGGTGGGACGGGGTGAGGGCTGTGCGGGTCGCCCATAGCCTGAAATGGAGTAGGATCAGTTGGTAGTAGTTAAGCTCGTGGCAGTCACGAGGGTGCAAGGCCCAAGTCTAGTTAATTGTTTTATGGGTTGGTGGACGCGTTCCACCGGAACCAGGTCGTGAGAGCCGGAAATGGCCTTATGTTGTTTAAAAGAGTGACTCCAAAAGATTGGGGGCCAGAATCGGTATGGGGGTTATGTATGTATGCTAGTATGAGTTGGAAATCTGAAAGAGTGCGACCAGAAGAAGGATAGCAACCAAGTGTAAAGGAATAGAGCACGAATCCATAAGAACCTTTCAAGGTAACTACACGTGAGTGTTTGGGGTGGTAGCTGAGCGGGTATATGAGATTTGCCCGGTAATGATACAGTCGTCAGACCCTAGTATACCTAGTAGAGATGATTATGACGGACTTTGAGGTCATTATGAGTATGGGCTAGTTGGCTTCGTGAGTGCCAAGGTTGACATTTTAGTATAAGTATTGTTATGTCGCCATGGGTGGCATATGTTGTAAGAAGGGTGTAGTAAAAGGAGACTATGTCGCGCTCTAATTAGATTGGACTCCGAAATAACATTTGAGGATGAATGTTTCTAAGGGGGGAAGAATGTTACACCCCGTAGTTCAAGGACATGTTTAAGAGAATGTATGTGTTACACCCCGTATTTACAGGACATGTTTTAAGAACGTACGTAAGAACTCATAAGTGTTAAGATTTGAGGCTTGTAAAAATTTATCGGAATTATGAAATTTGTCGGAAAACATTTTGTTGTGACGAATGGGAGGGCGACACGTGTCACCCCCCCTTAGTGATGCCTTGGTCGAATTAGGCATGCCCTTAATGGTCATTTACCATAAGTCTTGGATGAACAAGCCTTGCAAGTAGTAGCTTGACAATGTTGACTTGGTCAATGAGACCACTTACTTGATATTTACTAAGACTTCATCCAAACCTCACAATTGTGCTAATCTTAACCCTCCATGTCCCTTTATTATACTACTAGTAGTGAGACTTAGTCCAACACTTAGAAAAAATTGAAGAAAAATTGGAGAACAAGAGCTAGTGCTCTCGGGTTCATGAAGAAGAAAGAAGGAAATTTTTTGTTTCTTGTCCAATAAGCCCCACACTTTAAACCAAGGTTCATGAGGGTTTTGTAAGTGTATCTCAATAGAAAAATCCCGGAAAAAGAGAGTTTTCGTATTAGTCGCAAAGTGAAAACCTAGTGACTTTCTAGGTTTTGGATTGGAAGTTTGAAGGAAAGTTGTTGGTGTTGTCCTAAGGGTCTCAACAAGCGGATTGAAGTGTCTTGGAGAGGTTCTAATCTTCTAAGGAGCGATTTCGGATTGGAGTTGGATTAAGAGTTGTTGAGGTATAATCTTGTCTTTTAAAGTGTTACAAGGTTATATAATTATATTGTTGTTAGCTTTACATGTTGCTAGCATGAAGTTGTTAAGTTGAAGTTTATAAGTATTATGGATTACTTGTAGCTTAAATCCGAAATGTAATGTAAGCCATGTTAAGTTGGATTACAATTTGATCGTTATTAGAATTGTCGCATGTTAATTACTTAGAGATTATAGTAGTTATTATCGGTTGCGACTTGACATCATGTTAGGCTAAGGACTTGGATTGAAATCGAAATTGGATAAGGATTGATGTTGTAGTACTTCAAGTTAGCCGAATTGGCCTAGTAAGTTGTTTTAATTTGATATCGTTTGTGGGGCGGAATTTTACACGTCTAGTAGGCGTGTAATCCCCTATTGTCGATTACTTTGATTGGGCCTTAAATGTGGCGTGTTTGGTTATTGTATTCGGCCTTGAAAAAGGTGGCAAAGTTAGTAGAAACAAAGGAGGTGCTGGCCGATTTTCCGTAGAATTAGTGACTTAGCACTTAGAATAATTCTACGTTAGAAGTGAAAGATTAATGGACATATTGTGACCATAATAGGTTGAAGTACTAAGTATAGCGTATCCTACTTGAAGAATGGAATAGCTCAAGGTTGAAGTACTTTGGAGCATTTTGCTACTTGTCGACAATCGTCGCGAGGTATGTGAACCTCATCCTTCCTTTGGCATGATTCTATGTATGGAATATACTTGTGGTATCATTTCATGTTTCCTTCTACTCTTAGAAGTTAAGAGGTAGTTGTGTGATTTACTGTATGTAGAACTTTTCCTATCTTTGAGCATGACTTGTTGCACGTATGTAGCACGGTAGACGTACAACACCTTGATATCCCTTACTAGTTTTATGAATAGCCAAGACGGGTGAGTTAGGATATTAACTCACTTCTTTGAAAGTATTAAGGATGTCTAATGTTGTATTAAAGTTAAGGGACTTGAAGAGTTTTAAAGTATGCGATACTTGTTCCGTTTTGAACGTATAAGTCCCTTGGATAGGAAATTGTTTTTGGCTAAGGTATAAAGTGAATATAACGACTTTATGGGGAGTTGGTTATATTTGCTTTATGGAAAGACAAATGACTTGATTTTAGTGAAAAGGCAATTTGATTTTAAGGCATCAATTGCCTAAGGTTTTGTAATAAAAGGAGTCACTTGTTTTCTAAAGGTTAAGAGACTAATTGTATTTTTGAAAGTTAAGAGAATTGATTTGAAAGTGTATAATACTTGGTTTCAAAAAGTAGAAGTCTCTTTGTTATAAAAGGAACGTGTTGGTCCAAACCATAAAGGGTTATAACGGCTTTATGGGAAGTTGGTTATAACGGCTTTATGAAAGGTTAAGAGAATGGTTTTCTCTAGTAAGTAATCAAAGGAATAACTTGTATTAAGGAAGAGCAAATTGGTTTAAAGGTACCAATTGCTTAAGGTTTTTAATAAAGAAGTCACTTGATTTAGAAGCCGGTAATTGTATTTCTAAAAAGGTATTGTGACTTGTCCTGAAAGGTAGAGATGACTTGATACTACGGTTGTTAGTATCTGGGAAGTTTTATTTGAAAAAGAGTCTTTCTAAAGGAGTAGAGGGGCGTAATACGTTGGGTTAAATTCCCGAGTTTTATATGACATTATCGACCGTGAATGGGCGGACGATACCTTTACAGGCGCACTATATGACATTATCGACCGAGAATGGGCGGGCGATACCTGCAGGCGGACTATATGATATTATCGACCAGAATGGGCGGGCGTATACCTTTACGCGCACTATGACATTATCGACCGAGAATGGGCGCAGATACCACGCGCACTATATGACATTATCGACCGTGAATGGGTCGGGCGATACCTTACAGGCGCACTATATGACATTATCGACCCGAGAATGGGCGGCAAGATACCTTTACGCGAACTATATGACATTATCGACCGAGAATGGGTCGATATACCTTAGGCGGTATATGACATTATCGACCGAGAATGGGCGGGCAGTATACCTTTGCAGGCGCTATATGACATTATCGACCGAGAATGGCGGGCGGTATACCTTTTACGCGGTATATGACATTATCGACCGAGGAATGGCCGGCGTATACCTTACGCGCACTATATGACATTATCGACCGAGAATGGGCGGGCGGTATACCTTTACGCGCACTATATGACATTATCGTCCCGAAATGGGCCGGGCAAGATACCTTACGCGCGAACTATATGACATCATCGTCCCGAAATGGGTCGGGCAAGATACTGTATGGGCGACTATGTGACCTTATCGCGTCGATTTTCGGGTAGTATAAGCGTCCTCCATAAAGGGCGAGTAGGATATGTAAGGTAAGTAAGTTATATGGTAATGAACTTGATAATTTTCCTGGCAAGTAAATGCGTAAGAAAGTGACTTTAACGTTTATTGGAAATGGGAAAAGATATTAAGGTGCGATTGAGTTCGTAAGTGGTAATGACACGGCGAGGATCCGTATGTATTCTTATACTTGTCCTCGCATTCGTTTGTCTGATTATGATCATTTCTTGACGTTATTTACATTCCATATTAAATCCTTTTGAGTGCTCTTAGGATCTCGGTTGAGTTTTTAAAGCTCCATTTGCTCGGAGGCTTAGCTCTTGATGCAGTTTTTCCACGAGGTAGTAGATTCATGTATATTCAGGTATGGCGGCCTGTCCATACTGTTGTTATGTAAAAAAAATCTTAGAGGTGCATAGTCACATGTGTGTCGGTTGTAAGGAAAGGCAATCGCTTTGGTTGTTTATATATATGTCGTGAAGGTATCCTGTCGGCTAACTTGTTGTTTTATTTACATTATTTATTTTATAAGTTTCGTGTATGTTCATGATTATCTCTGATGTATACTGTAGGGTGCCTGTAGTAGGGCAGCACGATCGAGCAGGGTCGTGACAAAAGTGGTATCAGAGCAGTTAGTCCTCGGAAAGTGTCTACAGACCATGTCTAGTAGAGTCTTGATTATCGGTGTGTTGTGCACCACATCTATAATCAGGAGGCTGCAGGACATTTAGGATTGGTTTCCATTCATCTCACTCCGAGATCGTGCGATAGAGTTGTGTTGTTAGGGTCGTCCCTCCCTAACGAGTTATGTTGATTGCGATTCTGAGAGAAGGCGATGACCGGGAAGGACTATGTGGATTGTGTATCGTGTTGGTAATGATTATAGTATAGTTGGTATTGTGATATACATCTATACGGAGTTATGTATGAATTCGGGGCAGCGTGTTGCCTAGAATGATTTTAGATTTCGAGATTGGTAAAGACTAACTAGATCTGGGAAGGTATGGAATAGTTAATGAATTCTCGACAAGGTTTTGTGTTTTATTTTGAGATAATTGTGAAAGGGTGAAGTCATGCGATAGGGTAGTGAACCCTTAGAAGCCATGTTAAGGAACCTAACGGAATGTCATGTTAATAGATTAAGCTGCGTAGTAAGCTTAAGAGAATTGTACGGATGAAGTCTGTATAGAGTAAGCAGTGGTTGTTGTGATCGAGACAACATGGTTTTGGTTTTATGAGAAGTTTTTGTACGTTCTTGGGAGGTGGTAAGGTAGGCTTGGAGCATGGAAATTGCGAGCCTAAGAATATTGATTCTTCTTGAGACCTTAGGTATATAAGGCTTTCTCTGCAATAAGATTTTAAGTCGGACCAAGGATAAGAGTTAAGTGCGACTGAGTCGGTTGAAGACTGCTACGGGTCTCCCCATGGCCTGGAATGGAGTGGGATCAGTTGGTAGTAGTTCCTCTACGTGACAGGGTCACGAGGGTGCAAGGCCCAAGTCTAGTTAATTGTTTTACGGGTTCGTGGACACGTTCCACCGGAACCAGGTCGTGAAAGCCGGAAAGGGCCGTATATTGTTATATAGATTGACCAGAAAGAACATTCGGGGCGAATGTTTCTAAGGGGAAGAATGTTACACCGTATTTACGAGACATGTTTTAAGAACGCGTCGTAAGAACTCATAAGTGTTAAGATTTGAGGCTTGTAAAAATTTATCGGAATTATGAAATTTGTCGGAAAACGTTTTGTTGTGACGAATGGGAGGGCGACACGTGTCACCCCCCCTTAGTGATGCCTTGGTCGAATTAGGCATGCCCATAATGGTCATTTACCATAAGTCTTGGATGAACAAGCCTTGCAAGTAGTAGCTTGACAATGTTGACTTGGTCAATGGGACCACTTACTTGATATTTACTAAGACTTCATCCAAACCTCACAATTGTGCTAATCTTAACCCTCCATGTCCCTTTATTATACTACTAGTAGTGAGACTTAGTCCAACACTTAGAAAAAATTGAAGAAAAATTGGAGAACAAGAGCTAGTGCTCTCGGGTTCATGAAGAAGAAAGGAGGAAATTTTTTTGTTTCTTGTCCAATAAGCCCCACACTTTAAACCAAGGTTCATGAGGGTTTTGTAAGTGTATCTCAATAGAAAAATCCCGGAAAAAGAGAGTTTTCGTATTAGTCGCAAAGTGAAAACCTAGTGACTTTCTAGGTTTTGGATTGGAAGTTGAAGGAAAGTTGTTGGTGTTGTCCTAAGGGTCTCAACAAGCGGATTGAAGTGTCTTGGAGAGGTTCTAATCTTCTAAGGAGCGATTTCGGATTGGAGTTGGATTAAGAGTTGTTTAGGTATAATCTTGTCTTTTAAAGTGTTACAAGATTATATAATTATATTGTTGTTGTTAGCTTTACATGTTGCTAGCATGAAGTTGTTAAGTTGAAGTTTATAATTATTATGGATTACTTGTAGCTTAAATCCGAAATGTAATGTAAGCCATGTTAAGTTGGATTACAATTTGATCGTTATTAGAATTGTCGCATGTTAATTACTTAGAGATTATAGTAGTTATTATCGGTTGCGACTTGACATCATGTTAGGCTAAGGACTTGGATTAAAATGGAAATTGGATAAGGATTGATGTTGTAGTACTTCAAGTTAGCCGAATTGGCCTAGTAAGTTGTTTTAATTTGATATCGTTTGTGGGGCGGAATTTTACACGTCTAGTAGGCGTGTAATCCCTGTGTTGATTACTTTGATTGGGCCTTAAATGTGGCGTGTTTGGTTATTGTATTCGGCCTTGAAAAAGGTGGCAAAGTTAGTAGAAACAAAGGAGGTGCTGTCCGATTTTCCGTAGAATTAGTGACTTAGCACTTAGAATAATTCTACGTTAGAAGTGAAAGGTTAATGGACATATTGTGACCATAATTGTCACGACCCGATTCCGGGCCCGTGACTGGTGCCTTACCCCGGGCACCCTAGTGATACAACATCAGAGTAATCAGCGGAACATAAAACGATACAAGACATATTATGAAATATGAAACAATAATCTGAGAAAAACTTGCCTTTCGGCATATATGTAAATAACCACTTTTTCAACATGAACAGTTTAATCCGTTTTACAAACCGCCTACACATTACTACGCACCTCTGAATGATATGACAACAGCGACGGGGCCAGTCATACCCTGAATGTAGCACCTACAACGAGGGGACTATACGACAAGCCTCGAGAAAGCGGAGCTTTCCCAGCGACTGTGACCACAGAGCGAGGATCAACGGCGGTGTACCTTTACGCGGCATGAGCGGCCCCGAAGGAGGTCGATTACAACGATGCAGTATGTGAAACTGAAAATACGTAAATGAAATCATAGCGATATATAAGCGGGAGACGTATGATAACAAAACTACGATTCCTGATAAACAAGCGATCATATCAAGTCGTGACTCACGCCAAGTCATCACTCAAATATAACAATGGGTCTCACGCCCACAATATCAATCATGCGTGGAATACCTTCATCGCTGCCGGCTTTATGATATAAAAGCACCAAGGAACACATGAACACGAGTCCCACTGTGCCATAATGAAACGTCAGGGTAAATGCGAAGGCATAGCCGACTACTAACACCTACAGTAACAAGGTCGCGAATCGTATCATAAGATCTGTCTGGCCGTCGCATGATCAAAGGCGCCACTTGCGATATCTAATGTGCGCGTCTAGCCAGAACTCCGCGACTCGCATAGGCCAATCTCATCGCCCGCATGAGGTATTCCCGCATCGAGGGTAGCTCTCCCGGCATCGTCTGGACTTCGCGATCCGCATGGCCACATGGACGCGTGCCCATAAGGACGACACTAACACGGAACTCGTAGCTCGCAGGCCCCAGGACTGCATGAGGTATTCTCGAATCATAGGTCCATCGACCGCTTTGAGTCTACCCGTGGAGGCGACAACCGGAATCATCTCGAGATGAGTGATGTAAAATACTAACACAACGACTTATCGTTAAGCAACATAAGCACAACAAAGGAAAACCCCTTTACACAACATCACAAGATACTAACACACGTAGCATCCTAGCATGTTTACTTATCAATCAACAAGAAAGTATTACAAGGCTATCACAAACCAACACAATCAAGTTATACACACAAGGTACTTTAAGCTAACAAGTTCGCATCTACCCCAAAGTACTTCATACATTAAATCTTTTAAAAGATCCGTTGCTTTCATAAGTCACACAATACCGTAGTATAAACTAGAGTGATGTCTTTTAAATAAACCAAAACACTTACCTTTGTAAAATCAAGTAACAACATTATTTTCCAAACGTCAAGTTTGCCTAATTTCAAATGTTCATGTTTCTTATTTTAGAAATGTTTAGTAGTTCATAGTCTTATTCATTTAAGAATATAATTCTCTTTTAAACAATCTGAGAAACATAAGTCTTATATGTGAGTATGATATTCTTGTTTATAACAATCTTATTACAAGTAGTGATCTAGAAATATCATTTTGTCTCATCTTAGCTTCTATGCAGATGGAAGTTTCTCTTGGTTTTAATAATACTTAATTAGTCAAAACATTTCCTTTTATTAACGCTGCGATGGTTTGTCGATACACGTTCGATTTCGAAATCGATAAAACATTCTTAAGCGTTATACCTAACTTCCCATAAAGCTAGTATAACTCTTAAGTTTTTCAAAACCAAGTATTACTTCTTCTTTCAAAATGATTCAAAAATCTTTTGAAATACTTCAAGTTCTTTATTAACACATAACAAGCTTATAGTTCAAATCGATTTACCTTTTAAAGACCACAAGTATTTTCTTACCAACATAAAGTCATTATAACCAACTTCCCATAAAGCCGTTATAACACTTTATGTTTTAAACCAATCAAATCGTTTAGCACATGTACGTCTACCGTACTACATAGTTCACATATCATGCTAGAAGAGATAGGAAGAGGTTCACATACCTCGCGACGAGTATCGACTAATAGCAAAGCGCTCAAGTACTTCCAACCGCTACTCCTTAAGCCAAGTAGATCGCGCCACACGTAGTACTTCAACCTATAAGGCCACAAGGCGCTTATTAACATTTAGATCTCATCGTAGAACATTCTACAGAAAATTCGGCGACTTCCCCACACAGCGTAAATCTCCTCTCTATCGAGGCGGCTACCAAGCCAACCCGGGGGTTATCTAACCTAACGGGTACAATTCTACTCCACGGTACTACTACACAAGTCTCATGTAATACATGCCTATGTAATTCAAGATTCTTCTTTAAATTCAGCTTAAGTCGCAAGACATTGTAAGTATTATTCGGGCTTAAGTCAAAAGACATTGCGATAACTACGTTCATTCTATATATAGTATACTTCAACTATATATTCTAACAATATGTAATTTCCAATTACAATAGAGGACAAGATAATTACCTCGATAAGCCCATAATATCCTAGTTAAAGTCGATCTGGGGCAATCGTTTGGCTCCGACTCGGCGCTCAACCCGCTCTAAACCACCCTTAGAAGTTCTAACCAACTTACACAATACTCCAACGGACTATGGAGATTTTCCTAGGGTTTCGGTTTTGTAGCGACTAAGTATAATAGTATTTACAGGCATATTCGTATAGGTATAACCTTAGAATTCAACAAGGTATACGGCTAAGGTAATTTGGGCATTATAACAATACTTTGAGAGTATTTCTACACCACAAAGGGGTATTATACAGCAACTAGGCTAAGGGGTACCACTACCACACTACTAGGAGGCGCTACTCTGCCAGGGCCTCACGAAATGGGGAGGAGCTCTCAATACTTAGAGATTTTTGGATGAAGAAGTCTTCAAAGGAAGGGGTATTTATAGGTCAAGTGAAGGCCCAATGGCCAAGATCTTGCCAAGTGCAAGGCAAGTGTAGGGCCAAGATTCACCCGTGTGTCCTTGACCAACTAACACAAAATATCCTACCAACTACACCTCTCCATTTCGTCAATCCAGAGCCCTTACGTCCGATAGGAGGTGCCAAGTGGCGCCTCTTGTTAGCCCAACACGTTCGTCTCTCGGAAAAATCCGCAAAATTAAAAATGACATAGCCGGAAATTCCCTACGAAAGTCGTGGAAAGCGTTTGTCGAAAAACGACTCTAAGCGGGTGTTGTGAACAAAATTAATTCGCCAAGCCTTAGTACAAGTTTCAAATTTTCTACGTCGCCCCACGTGCATACTCGAAAAATACGGTATAACATTCTCCTCCTTAGAAACATTCGTCCCGAATGTTCCTTCTAAGTCTCAAAACAAGCGCGCCAAGATAGTCTTCACTACTATACTTACGAGAACAATCACCGCCACGGTGGCCACGAAGCACTGCGTAAATACTTACATCAAAGTCCACGAGGAAACACCTCTAATCATCACCACAAAACACTCCTCACGGGTCTAAAATTTACTTCGCCGCCTTCTCTCTTTACAAAGAAATGATCACATCTATGCCCGCCATACATGCTCGCTTCTCTCTTTACTCGTAGATACCACTTTGTCACTTTGCTCGAGGCATTAACCTTCTGACCCAACAAATGGTACCACTTTTGTCACTTTGTCGCGAGCCTTGCTCGACGACCCAACAAATGGTACCGGAGTTGCGACCACGAGGCTGTCGTCACTCGAACTCTTACCACATTCGATACGCTTGCTTCAAGACTCGGGGTTACTATCTCTAACGTGGTCATCATTAATCGGGAACACTCGATGGATTCTCGATACTTTCCCGATCATGTACGAAAGACCGGACGTCTTGCCTCCTAAGTCGGACGGCAAAGCTATCATATAAAACCCGCCTATCCTTCACATGAACTAAAAAGGGCCCAGTAACGGGCTAAGTTCCTCTGCCATACCAAAACTCGTCACCTAACCACGATCTGTGGAACAAGCTGAACAGTATCGAACCTTGCCAACATCGAACCAATCGACCGGCAACTTACACTTCCGCCCTTACGAAGCTTCATAAGGCGATATCCGAACACTGAAATGGTAGCTTAAACACTTCCTCCACAGGAGACAAC
This sequence comes from Przewalskia tangutica, assembly GCA_029844215.1. Lineage (NCBI taxonomy): Eukaryota > Viridiplantae > Streptophyta > Magnoliopsida > Solanales > Solanaceae > Przewalskia > Przewalskia tangutica. The sequence continues at coordinate 1,501,164 of JAQGDG010000030.1, forward strand.
AATCCCCACGACTACCTCTGAAATACACACATGGCAGGCGAATGCGGTTACGAGACTCACCAGTTCCTAACCTTGCACGGCAAAACCTCCGAGAAAAAGCGTGTAACACTGGCTCCTTTATGCCTTAAGGTGTAGGTAGGCTCGTGCAGCCCTACAACCTTTACGATAACTCAACACAATGAGTAAACGGTCGACCAAGAACACGATGGCTGCCCCCATCGGCCCGACCGGGTCGAACGCATCCACGAACTCGTTGTTGGTTAACTAAACTTGGGCCTAACATCCTCACAACCCTAACAAGGCGGGACCACCACAACCTGACCCGCACCAAACCTACCGCGGGTTGACCAACATGGCCTCAACCCGACCCGCAACGCGCACAATACTAGCTCCCGATCCGAACAATCTCACTAATCACGTTTGAAAACCTAGCGGTCTTCTTAGCTCAACTACCCCTTTCATTCCACACTACTGGACCTATCCCATAACTCACGCACTATGCACTCCGATAAAGTCAAACATAACACTACACCTTTTCTCGAGATGGCCTCACCTCTAAGGTCTTTACGTAAAAGCTCTAAGGCTCACACCTCTCTATCCCCCAAAATCTTACTCGGTTAAACAACCATGATCTAATCACGACTAACACACGCTATCGTAACATAGCACTTAAGGTATACTCACTTATCACACATACCGATCTAGAGGGTTAAAGATATATCTATATCTACTCTTGCTCCCTTAGTCGTTCTAATCAAACACACGTAGGGATCATAGCTAAGGAAGATGACGAACTACCCACCGATCTGAAGGCTAAGTCCTCCTACAGGACACCCCATCGACATCGCACCGGACGGTCGTAGGTACAACAAGTACCAACTAAAAGACATTCCCGAATGGCGTCATCTGTAATGACGAAGCCCAGAGTTCGACCAACTCCTGCACACCCCGAACGTCTGAAATGCGTGGAAGACCACTGCTGCGCGGAGGTGCATATCTAATCTGTGGTGAGGCGACTACCTCGAAAGTTACTAAAGGACCTTCTGCTCACGGCCCTCTCGCTGTCCTTTGTTAACGTAAATCTCGTTTCTTGCTGCTGCGCATAAGCCCGCATACGTGCCATGCTCAAGCCTCAAGAATTACTCTTGCACAACCCCTCTTAGATAGTCATCAAGACCCGTGGTACATCGGTATACTCTGTAGCCACATCCATAGCTAATAAATGTCGTCTTTGCACTTTATATTCACTGTTCGGCCGTGGGCGAAGGTTCAAATATCATGGCGCGCTGGGAGGCTGCCATTGCCGTGTCAAACTTCTGTGGGCTAGTGGCGTCATGAAACTCCCGAATGAAGCACTACCTAGGTAATGATTGGGCTGTGCCCTCGCCACCCTCGAACTCTACTCGCGGCTCGCCATTTGCCTCACGGGCGGGTTGCCTACGCGGAGGCATAGCGGTAAGGGAAAGAAATACGTCGGAGGTCAACTTACAACACAAATCTAAGGCGCGATCTCAGTGAGAAGAATAGAAACCAATCCTAAATACCCTATAGCCTCACGATTATTGGTGTGGTGCACAACACCGATAATCAAGACTCTATCGATACTTCGTAGACACTTTCAGAGGATTAATCGCTCGATACCACTTTTGTCACGACCGATTAGGGCGTGGTGCCTTACCCGCACCCTAGTGATACAACATCAGAGTAATCAGCGGAACATAAAACGATACAAGACATATTATGAAATATGAAACAATAATATGAGAAAAACTTGCCTTTCGGCATATATGTAAATAACCACTTTTTCAACATGAACAGTTTAATCCGTTTTACAAACCCTGCCCACAAGCATTACAGTACTCTGCGAATGATATGACAACAACGACGGACGGGCGTCATACCCCGAATGTAAGCACCTACAACAACGGGACTATACCAAGACAAGCCCGGAGAAACGGAGCTTTCCTGCGCTGAATGACCAAGAGCGAGGATCAACGGCATCGTGTACCTTTACTGCGGCATGAGACAGCGGCCCGAGATAACAGTGCCGAGTGACATCGAATCATATCGTAAATGAAATCATAGCGGTCTATATAAAGCGGGGAGACTGTATGATAACAAAACTACAGACAATAAACAAGCCATATCAAGTCGTGACTCGCCTCAAGTCATCACTCAAATATAACAATGGGTCTCACGCCCACAATATCAATCATGCGTGGAATACCTTCCTCACGCCGTAGTTTATGATATAAAAGCACCAAGGAACACACATGAACACCGGTCCCACGTGCCGATAATGAGAAAACGCATGGGTAAGGCATAGCCGACTACTAACACCTGCCAACAAGGTATCATGCAGATGCAATCTGTACCGTCACATGATCAAAGCCGGCCGAGATCTGGCGTGCGCGTCTAATGCGCGTCTAGCCGAACTTTCCGCTGACTCCGCGTAGGCCAATCTCATCTGCGCGAGGTATTCCTCGTCGAGGGTAGCTACTCCGCCATCGTCCGACTTCGCGGACCGCATGCGCCGCATGCCGCAAGGACGTGCCCGCAACTAACTTGAACTTCGGCTCCGCGCAGGCCCCCGGGACTGCGTAGGTATTCTCGAATCATAGGTCCATCGACCCTGAGTCTACCCGCGTGGGAGGCGGGAATCATCTCAAGAGAGTGATGTAAAATACTAACACAACAGCTTATCGGTAATCAACATAAGCACAAAAAAGGAAAACCCTTTACACAACATCACAAGATACTAACACACGTAGCATCCTAGCATGTTTACTTATCAATCAACAAGAAAGTATTACAAGGCTATCAAACCAACACAATCAAGTTACACACAAGGTACTTTAAGCTAACAAGTTCGGTATCTACCCCAAAGTACTTCATACATTAAATCTTTAAAAGATCCGTTGCTTTCACATAAGTCACACAATACCGTAGTATAAACTAGAGTGACTCTTTTTAAATAACAAAACACTTACCTTTGTAAAATCAAGTAACAACATTATTTTCCAAACGTCCCAAGTTTGCCTAATTTCAAATGTTCACGTTTCTTATTTTAGAAAGGTTTCGTAGTTCATAGTCTTATTCATTTAAGAATATAATTCTCTTTTAAACAATCTGAGAAACATAAGTCTTATATGTGAGTATGATATTCTTGTTTATAACAATCTTATTACAGCAGCCGTGATCTAGGAAATATCATTTTGTCTCATCTTAGCTTCTATGCAGATGGAAGTTTCTACTGGTTTTAATAATACTTAATTAGTCAAAACATTTCCTTTTATTAACGCTGCAGTGGTTTGTCGATACACATTCTGATTTCCGAAATCAGTAAAACATTCTTAAGCCGTTATACCTAACTTCCCATAAAGCTAGTATAACTCTTAAGTTTTTCAAAAACCAAGTATTACTTCTTCTTTCAAAATGATTCAAAATCTTTTGAAATACTTCAAGTTCTTTATTAACACATAACAAGCCAGTTATAGTTCAAATCAGTTACCTTTTAAAGACCACAAGTATTTTCTTACCAACATAAAGCTGTTATAACCAACTTCCCATAAAGCCGTTATAACACTTTATGTTTTAAACCAATCAAATACGTTTAGCACACGTACGTCTACCGTACTACATAGTTCACACATATCATGCTAGAAGAGATAGGAAGAGGTTCACATACCTCGCGACGAGTATCGACTAATAGCAAAACGCTCCAAGTACTTCCAACCGTGGCTACTCCTTAAGCCAAGTAGATCGCGCCACACGTAGTACTTCAACCTATAAGGCCACAAGGCGCTTTATTAACATTTAGATCTCATCGTAGAACATTCTACGAAAATTCGCAAAGACCTCCCCACATAACGTAAATCTCTCCTCTATCGAGGCCGCTACCAAGCCAACCGGGGGTTATACATCTAACCACTGCAGTACAATTCTACTCCACGGTACTACTACAAGTCTCATGTCTGACCTATGTAATTACGGTTGATTCTTCTTTAAATTGTGCTTAAGTCGCAAGACATTGCCGTAAGTATTATTCAAAGCTTAAGTCAAAAGACATTGCCGATAACTACGTTCGATTCTATATATAGTATACTTGACTATATATTCTAACAATATGTAATTTCCAATTACAATAGAGGACAAGATAATTACCTCGATAAGCCCATAATATCTAGTTAAAGTCGATCTGGGCAATCGTTTAGCTCAACTCGAGCGCTCCAACCCGCTCTAAACCACCCTTAGAAGTTCTAACCAACTTCTACACAATACTCCAACGGACTATGGAGATTTTCCTAGGGTTTCGGTTTGTGGTACCGATTTAAGTATAATAGTATTTACGGGCATATTCGTATAGGTATAACCTTAGAATTCAACAAGGTATCTGGCTAAGGTAATTTGGGCATTATAACAATACTTTTGAGTATTTCTACACCACAAAGGGGTATTATCGAAAGCAACTAGGCTGGGGTACCCACGCCACACTACTTGGAGGAGCGCTACTCTCGAGGGCCTCACTTGAAATGGGAGGAGCTCTCAAGACTTAGAGATTTTTGGATGAAGAAGTCTTCAAAGGGAAGGGTATTTATAGGTCAAGTGAAGGCCAACCAATGGCCAAGATCTTGCCAAGTGCAAGGCAAGTGTAGGGCCAAGATTCACCTGTGTCCTTGACCAACTAACACACAAAATATCCTACCAACTACACCTCTCCATTTCGTCCAACTGAGGCCCTTACGTCGGCCAATGGGAGGTGCCAAGTGGCGCCCTCTTGTTGGCCCAACACGCTTCGCCTCTGGAAAAATCATAAAAATTAAAAATGACATAGCCGGAAATTCCCCTACGAAAGCTGTGAAAATGTTTCGTCGAAAAACGACTCTAAACGGGTGTTGTGAACAAAATTAATTCGGCCAAGCCTTAGTACAAGTTTCAAATTTTCTACGTACGTCCTTACGTACATACTCTGAAAAATACGGGGTATAACAATAATAGGTTGAAGTACTAAGTATAGCGTATCCTACTTGAAGAATGGAATAGCTCAAGGTTGAAGTACTTTGGAGCATTTTGCTACTTGTCGACAATCGTCGCGAGGTATGTGAACCTCATCCTTCCTTTGGCATGATTCTATGTATGGAATATACTTGTGGTATCATTTCATGTTTCCTTCTACTCTTAGAAGTTAAAAGGTAGTTGTGTGATTTACTGTATGTAGAACTTTTCCTATCTTTGAGCATGACTTGTTGCACGTATGTAGCGGTAGGCGTCTGACACCTTGATATCCCTTACTAGTTTTATGAATAGCCAAGCCGGGTGAGTTAGGAGATTAACTCACTTCTTTGAAAGTATTAAGGATGTCTAATGTTGTATTAAAGTTAAGGGACTTGAAGAGTTTTAAAGTATGCGATACTTGTTCCGTTTTGAACGTATAAGTCCCTTGGATAGGAAATTGTTTTTGGCTAAGGTATAAAGTGAATATAACGACTTTATGGGGAGTTGGTTATATTTGCTTTATGGAAAGACAAATGACTTGATTTTAGTGAAAAGGCAATTTGATTTTAAGGCATCAATTGCCTAAGGTTTTGTAATAAAAGGAGTCACTTGTTTTCTAAAGGTTAAGAGACTAATTGTATTATTGAAAGTTAAGAGAATTGATTTGAAAGTGTATAATACTTGGTTTCAAAAAGTAGAAGTCTCTTTGTTATAAAAGGAACGTGTTGGTCCAAACCATAAAGGGTTATAACGGCTTTATGGGAAGTTGGTTATAACGGCTTTATGGGAAGTTGGTTATAACGGCTTTATGAAAGGTTAAGAGAATGGTTTTCTCTAGTAAGTAATCAAAGGAATAACTTGTATTAAGGAAGAGCAAATTGGTTTAAAGGTACCAATTGCTTAAGGTTTTTAATAAAGAAGTCACTTGATTTAGAAGCCGGTAATTGTATTTCTAAAAAGGTATTGTGACTTGTCCTGAAAGGTAGAGATGACTTGATACTACGGTTGTTAGTATCTGGGAAGTTTTATTTGAAAAAGAGTCTTTCTAAAGGAGTAGAGGGGCGTAATACGTTGGGTTAAATTCCCGTGTTTTATATGACATTATCGACCCAGAATGGGCGCAAGATACCTTACGCGCACTATATGACATTATCGACCGAGAATGGGCCGGGCGATACCTTTACAGGCGCACTATATGACATTATCGACCGGGGAATGGGCGGGCGAGATACCTTACGCGGACTATATGACATTATCGACCGAGAATGGGCGGGCAAGATACCTTACGGGCGGACTATATGACATTATCGACCGAGAATGGGCGAGCGTTATACCTTACGCGGACTATATGACATTATCGACCGAGAATGGGCGGGCGATACCTTACGCGCACTATATGACATTATCGACCGAGAATGGGCGGGCAGATACCTTACGCGAACTATATGACATTATCGACCCAAGAATGGCCGCAAGATACCTTACGCAGACTATATGACATTATCGACCCGTGAATGGGCGGGCGAGATACCTTACGGGCGAACTATATGACATTATTGTCACGCCCGAACCCAAGCTCGCGGTGCCCTACCCGCACCCTTCTACCTTAACAATACAAGTAAGTGCTGAAATAACACCTCATTTTTTTAAAACAAACGTGCGTGCAAGGGCAAAGCCGACAAGGCTGCCATATATACTTAAACTAAAGACACTACACCGCATACGAGTCCAATCCACATATGAATACGGACTCTGCAGGAGTTAAATGAACTATGACGGACAAGGCCCGTACCCAAAACTATACAAAGCACATCAAGGACATATACCAAAGATAAACTCCGAATAGAAGGAGCCTATCCAAAACCCCGAGCAGATCCTACACTGCCGATCACCGAATGCGTGCCTAAACTGCGGCGTACGCAACGTCCCGAAGGAGGTCAAAAGAATGTACCAAGTATGTGAGCGATGAAATGCGTAATAAAATCATAGCAGTCTAAATAACATAGGAGACATGTATGATATCCAACCTACAGTACATAACACATAAGCAGTCATATCAAGTCAGGGACGCAGGCCCTCAAAGTCATTACTCAATATAACCATGGGTCTCACGCCCATAATATCAATCATGCCCGTGGAATCCTTCCTCACTGCCGGCAGTCCATGATGTAATAACACCAATAAGGATACATGAACACCAAGTCCGTCCCATGCCCCGGAATCCCACCTCGTAAAAGCATGACCATAGGGTAACACAAACAAATCCGGGGACATATATGATAATCAAAATACAACACATTGTGCCTTACTAACAATGAGAGTAAACAGTAGGATCCTTACAATATAAACTAGGAAGCTCATGATCAAGCAGGACCATCCGCCCGCAGTATCATTTAGAACTAAGGCACTAGCCAAAAGATTTGGAAACCACTTCCTTTTCAAGTCTCTATGTACTTTAAGAAAAATACCTTCACTTTTAAGAATCCAAACTTCCCTAAGGAAATGGATTATACTACTTACAATTTAAACATCGAAGTACACTCAAGGAAGTACATAGAACAAATTCTATTTTAGGCAATCCAAATACAAGCAAGGAATGGATCATTCAAGGAGTAGAACATACTTTCTTAATCTTAAGGAATCATGCTAGAAGAGGAGATAGTTCACATACCTTTTCGGCTAAAATCCTCAAGCTAAGCCGAATACGCCGTACATAGAAGTGTCAACCTATAATGGTCACAACAAGACTATCAACTTCTAGTCTCTAACGTAGAATAATACTAATTATTTGGTCTCTAATTCTCAAAATCGGGCATTTCCTTTGTTTCTACTCACTTGCCACCTTTTTCAAGGTCGAATACAATAACCAACACGCCACATTTAAGGCTCCAAACAACAACCAAACAAAGGGGATTACACGCCTTACAATACGTGTAAAATTCCGCCCCACAATTCATACCAAATAGTATAATACTTCACTAGCCATTCTCGGCCAACATATAACCAATAACACTACGTCTTTTCCAATCCTTTTCCAATTTCAAGTTCTTAGGTCAACATGTTATTTAGTCATAAACAACTTCAACAACTACAATTTCCTTCATTAATCAACATGCGACGACTTAAACTAATAATCAACTTGAATTCCAATCTTAAAGCTAAACATGCTAGATTTCGGATTAGGGTTCCAATAGTCAATATAATTATCAAACTTCATACTATATAACACATGCTTGCTAAAATCCATAGCTACAACCATAAGTAAGTCTTAACTACTAAAACGACAAAATTATACCTTTCCAAGCCCTTAAAATTTCCAAGATCCAAAGTCGCGCCTTAGAAATTCTTAGCTCGCTCCATAAGTTCCAATGGCTCAAGCATTCCTTAGAGGCCTATGAAGAACCCATCTTCAAGCTCCATCTTCAAAGTTGAAGAACTCACTTAGTTTCCGCCTTGCGACTAACGTAAAAATACGTTTTTTCCGAAATCTTTCTATTGAGATATCCTTACAATACCCTAAGGGACATTGGGTTAAAGTCTTGTGGCTATTGGATCAAAATTGCAAAATTTTCTTGTGGGATTTGAGACAAAGTCGAGAGCTATGTTGGCTAAGCTCAAAGTTTCTTGAAAAATTTTCTAAGTATAGAATGCTCAAGTCTTGCTACTAGTAGTATACTTATAACACAATGGAGGGCTTGGATAATAACACTTGTTAAAAATGGAGGGAAGAGATCAAGCCAAATGGCTCTTGACTTGGTCAACTTTGTCAAGCTCTAGCAAGACTAATCTTTCACCTTGGTCAATGACCATTATGCCCTTACATAAATTCGACCAAGCCATGTGGGGGAGGTGCCACGTGTCGCCTTCTCATTCGTCCATAAAAATTCCGTAACTCTCGTGGGCACCACAAAACGTAAAATTTCTCGGGTGGGCCCCACGTGACCAAATCCTTGAAAAAATAGATTTCCATAATATTAATAAGTTCCATATTCTTCAAATAATACATTTTGAGAATCCAATTCTCAATAACGAACATTTATCCTTTCCGACGTTCGGAACATTTTCCGTCGGAAAAACAATTCTTCCTTTCGTACTAATTTCCAAGTCTTGATTCCTTTCGTACATTCTCTTATACATGTCACGGACTTACGGTGTAACATTCTTCCCCTTAGAAACATTCGTCCCCGAATGTTCTTAGCCTTGCCAAGCTATACACTCGCACAATCTCTATACTATGCCTATCGATCAAAACCGCACAAGACCAACGATGCCACATGGCCACCACAACATACGTAAACATAACAATGGACCTTCCGTCGCGATTTCTTCTCACAAAACTCAAGGTTACTTTCCAAAACACGGAATCCTTAGAGGTTCCTTTCTTTCCTTACTAGTCATACTTTCTCGTACTTTCAAACTTATCTAGTACACGTCAAAATCTCAATATCGTTTCGCTTCTCCAACTTGGAGTTACTAATCGAACACGCCATTATGCTACTTGAATTTCCTGCTAAGGCTCTCCTCGGTCCTTACGACCTAGTTCGGTGGAACGTCCACAAACTCGTACAACAATTTACTAAACTTGGGCCTTGTATCCTCGGGACCTTATCACATAACGGGACCATTTCTAATCGACATCACCCATTCCATACTATCGGTGACCCGAATGAGTCCACAACCCACTCATCGTCACCCTTAACTTCGCTCTTAGTCCAAATAAATCTCTCTTATCTCAAGGTACTTCTTACCCTATCCCTATTCACTAGAGGTTCGTCGGATAAGCCAAAGTATTTCTCTTATCTAATCTTCCTATCGGTCTTACACTTATACGGTGTAATTACAACTTGTGAACTTTATACAACTATAGTCTCAGTTCACCTATCATTCTTGTCAACATTCTTAACTTTTCACTTTACTAATCAAAGTATCCCTACCTCTGGGGTACTATCACTTACAACCTAACCTAGCACCGCTTATCTTGGTCAATAACATAATCGTTTCCTCATGACCCTATAGTCTTCTCCTAAGCTGGAGGCTCAGTCTTTGGGGCCTCAAAACAGCGCAGAAGAACTTCGCCGATGCGGAACAACATCCGCACACGACCATAAGCCCTATCAACTCTCTGAGTCGACTAGTAGCTCTGCACTCATTTGCCCTCTCTGGTGTTGCCCTCTCCTCGAGGCATAATCGTAATACAACAATACGTCGAGAGGAATTTTCTTACTAACACGCCTCTATGGCACGATCTTAGAGTGAAAAGAATAGAAACCAACTCTAAATGTCCTGTAGCCTCTGTTTATGGGTGTGGCGCGCAACACACCGATAATCAAGACTACTAGACACGGTCGTAGATATTCCAGGTGATTGCTCGATACCGATGCATCACGCCCGAACCGGGCGTGGCTGGTGCCCTACCCAGGCACCCTTCTACCTTAACAATACAAGTAAGTCATGAACTGAAATAACACCTCATTTTTTTAAAACAAACGTGCGTGCAAGGCAAAGCCGACAAGGCGCCATATATACATAAACTAAAGACACTACACCGCATACGAGTCCAATCCACATATGAATACGGACCTGCAGGAGTTAAATCAACTATGACGACAAGGCCCGCCGCACCCAAAACTATACAAAGCACATCAGGACATATACCAAAGATAAACTCGGAATAGAAGGAGCTTATCCAAAACCACGGCAGATCCTAAACTCGCGGCGTGAACGCAGACCCAAGGAGGTAAGTACGAAGAATGTACCAGTATGTGAGCGATGAAATCAGAATAAAATCATAGCGATCTAAATAACACGGAGACATGTATGATATCCAACCTACGACATAACACATAGCGGTCATATCAGTCGGGGACGCAGCCCTCAAAGTCATTACTCAATATAACCATGGGTCTCACGCCCATAATATCAATCATGCGTGGAATCCTTCCTCACCGCCGTGATCCATGATGTAATAACACCAATAAGGATACATGAACACCAAGTCCCACCTGTGTCCTCAATACCGTGGTCCCATGCCCCTAATCCCACCTCGTAAAAGCATGACCATAGGGTAACACAAACAAATCGGGACATATATGATAATCAAAATACAACACATTGTGCCTTACTAACAATGAGAGTAAACAGTAGTATCCTTACAATATAAACTAGGAAGCTCATGATCAAGCAGGACCATCCGCCCGCAGTATCATTTAGAACTAAGGCACTAGCCAAAAGATTTGGAAACCACTTCCTTTTCAAGTCTCTATGTACTTTAAGAAAAATACCTTCACTTTTAAGAATCCAAACTTCCCTAAGGAAATGGATTATACTACTTACAATTTAAACATCAAAGTACACTCAAGGAAGTACATAGAACAAATTCTATTTTAGGCAATCCAAATACAAGCAAGGAATGGATCATTCAAGGAGTAGAACATACTTTCTTAATCTTAAGGAATCATGCTAGAAGAGGAGATAGTTCACATACCTTTTCGGCTAAAATCCTCAAGCTAAGCCGAATACGCCGTACATAGAAGTGTCAACCTATAATGGTCACAACAAGACTATCAACTTCTAGTCTCTAACGTAGAATAATACTAAGTATTTGGTCTCTAATTCTACGGAAAATCGGGCAGCATTTCCTTTGTTTCTACTCACTTGCCACCTTTTTCAAGGTCGAATACAATAACCAACACGCCACATTTAAGGCTCCAAACAACAACCAAACAAAGGGGATTACACGCCTTACAATACGTGTAAAATTCCGCCCCACAATTCATACCAAATAGTATAATACTTCACTAGCCATTCTCGGCCAACATATAACCAATAACACTACGTCTTTTCCAATCCTTTTCCAATTTCAAGTTCTTAGGTCAACATGTTATTTAGTCTTCAACAACTACAATTTCCTTCATTAATCAACATGCGATGACTTAAACTAATAATCAACTTGAATTCCAATCTTAAAGCTAAACATGCTAGATTTCGGATTAGGGTTCCAATAGTCAATATAATTATCAAACTTCATACTATATAACACATGCTTGCTAAAATCCATAGCTACAACAATAAGTAAGTCTTAACTACTAAAACGACAAAATTATACCTTTCCAAGCCCTTAAAATTTCCAAGATCCAAAGTCGCGCCTTAGAAATTCTTAGCTCCTTTCCATAAGTTCCAATCCGCTCCAAGCATTCCTTAGAGGCCTATGAATAACCCATCTTCAAGCTCCATCTTCAAAGTTGAAGAACTCACTTAGTTTCCGCCTTGCGACTAACGTAAAAATACGTTTTTTCCGAAATCTTTCTATTGAGATATCCTTACAATACCCTAAGGGAAATTGGGTTAAAGTCTTGTGGCTATTGGATCAAAATTGCAAAATTTTCTTGTGGGATTTGAGACAAAGCCGAGAGCTATGTTGGCTAAGCTCAAAGTTTCTTGAAAATTTTTCTAAGTATAGAATGCTCAAGTCTTGCTACTAGTAGTATACTTATAACACAATGGAGGGCTTGGATAATAACACTTGTTAAAATTGGAGGGAAGAGATCAAGCCAAATGGCTCTTGACTTGGTCAACTTTGTCAAGCTCTAGCAAGACTAATCTTTCACCTTGGTCAATGACCATTATGCCCTTGCATAAATTCGACCAAGCCATGTGGGGGAGGTTCCACGTGTCGCCTTCTCATTCGTCCATAAAAATTCCGTAACTCTCGTGGGCCCCACAAAACGTAAAATTTCTCGGGTGGGCCCCACGTGACCAAATCCTTGAAAAAATAGATTTCCATAATATTAATAAGTTCCATATTCTTCAAATAATACATTTTGAGAATCCAATTCTCAATAACGAACATTTATCCTTTCCGACGTTCGGAACATTTTCCGTCGGAAAAACAATTCTTCCTTTCGTACTAATTTCCAAGTCTTGATTCCTTTCGTACATTCTCTTATACATGTCCTGGACTTACGGGGTGTAACATTCTTCCCCCCTTAGAAACATTCGTCCCCGAATGTTCTTAGTCGGTTGCCAAGCTATACACACTCCGGCACAATCTCTATACTATGCCTATCGATCAAAACTGCACAAGACCAACGATGCCACACATGGCCACCACAACATACGTAAACATAACAATGGACCTTCCGTCCGCGACCCCCTTCTCACAAAACTCGAAGGTTACAGTCTTCCCAAAACACGGGATCCTTAGAGGTTCCTTTCTTTCCTTACTAGTCATACTTTCTCGTACTTTCAAACTTATCTAGTACACGTACAAAATCTCAATATCGTTTCTGTTCTCCAATCCTTGGAGTTACTAATCGAACCTGGCCATTATGCTACTTGAATTTCCTGCTAAGGCTCTCCTCGGTCCTTACGACCTAGTTCCGGTGGAACGCATCCACAAACTCGTACAACAATTTACTAAACTTGGGCCTTGCATCCTCGGGACCCTATCACATAACGGGACCATTTCTAACTGACATCACCCCATTCCATACTATCGGCTGACCCGAAATGAGTCCACAACCCGACTCATCGTCACCCTTAACTTCTCGTTCTTAGTCTGAAATAAATCTCTCTTATCTCAAGGTACTTCTTACCCTATCCCCTATTCACTAGAGGTTCGTCACATAAGCCAAAGTATTTCTACTGTACAATCTTCCCTATCGGTCTTACACTTATACGGGGTAATTACAACTTGTGAACTTTATACAACTATAGTCTCAGTTCACCTATCATTCTTGTCAACATTCTTAACTTTTCACTTTACTAATCAAAGTATCCCTACCTCTGGGGTACTATCACTTACAACTGCTAGCACCGCTATCTTGGTCAATAACATAACTGTTTCCCTCATGACCCTATAGTCTTCTCCTAAGAAAGCGGAGGCTCGTGCTGGGGCCTCAAAACTCGCGCGAGAAGAACTTCGCCGATCGCGGAACAACATCCGTCATGGGCATAAGCCCTATCAACTCTCTGAGTCGACTAGTAGCTCTGCTACTCCTTTGCCCCTACGGCTGTTGCCCTCTTGGAGGCATAATCAGAACACAACAATACGTCGAGAGGAATTTTCTTACTAACACGGCTCTATGGCACGATCTTAGAGTGAAAAGAATAGAAACCAACTCTAAATGTCCTGTAGCCTCACTGTTTATGGGTGTGGCGCGCAACACACCGATAATCAAGACTCTACTAAACACGGTGCAGTAGACATTCCGACCGATCGCTCGATACCACTCTGTCACGCCCGAACCGGGCGTGGTGGTGCCCTACCGCACCCTTCTACCTTAACAATACAAGTAAGTCATGCGGGCAAATAACACCTCATTTTTTTAAAAAGCGTGCGTGCGAGGCAAAGCCGACAAGGCCGCCATATATACATAAACTAAATACACTACACCGCATGCGAGTCCAATCCACATATGAATACATACCTCTAGGAGTTAAAGCGAACTATGACGACAAGGCCCGCCGTACCCAAAACTATAGAAAGCACATCTTGAAGGACATATACCAAAGATAAACTCCGAATAGAAGGAGCTTATCCAAAACCACGAGCGGTGATCCTACACTGCCGATCACCGAATCACGTACCTAAACTGCGGCATGACGCAGCCCCGAAGGAGGTCGATCGAAGAATGTACCAAGTATGTGAACGATGAAATCGTAATAAAATCATACGATCTAAATAACACAGAGACATGTATGATATCCAACCTACAATACATAACACATAAGCGATATATCAAGTCGTGGACGCAGCCCTCAAAGTCATTACTCAATATAACCATGGGTCTCACGCCCATAATATCAATCATGCCTGGAATCCTTCCTCACCGCCGCGATCCATGATGTAATAACACCAATAAGGATACATGAACACCAAGTCCCCACCTGTCCTCAATACCTCGTGGTCCCATGCCGGAATCCCACTCGTAAAGCATGACCATAGGGTAACACAAACAAATCCGGGACATATATGATAATCAAAATACAACACATTGTGCCTTACTAACAATGAGAGTAAGCGATGAGTATCCTTACAATATAAACTAGGAAGCTCATGATCAAGCGGGACCATCCGCGCGGTATAATTTAGCAATCCTATTCACTGGACTATTTCACCCGCATAGGTCGCGTGGACCCGCGTGAGGTATTCCTCGCATAGGTTGGACCGCCCGCGTGGGACTATTTCACCCGCATAAGCCCTTTCGACCCGCATGAGGTATTCCTCGCGGACTATTTCACCGCGCAAGCCCTTACGGACTCGCATGAGGTATTCCTCGCATAGGATGGACCGCCCGCGTGGGACTATTTCACCGCGTAAGCCCTACGGACTCGCGTGAGGTATTCCTCGCATCGTGGGTAGCAAATCCACGGAATTATGCAAATGCCACAAACCGGAATGACCAAACGACCGATATACCAATAGCACAATGGCCGCTATTTCCGACACATAGGCAATTCTCAATTAACAAGCCCAAGTACTTATCACGGCATACTTAGACAAATTCTCAATTTATCAAGCCAAAGTACTAATCAAGGCATACATAGAATAATTCTCTTTTAACAAGCCAAAGTACTTATCAAGGCACACTTAGAATAATTCTCTTTTATCAAGCCAGTACTTATCAAGGCACACTTAGACAAATCCTCAATTTATCAAGCCAAAGTACTAATCAAGTTATACATAGAATAATTCTCTTTTAACAAGCCAAAGTACTTATCAAGGCACACTTAGAATAATTCTCTTTTAACAAGCCAAAGTACTTATCAAGGCACACTTAGACAAATCCTCAATTTATCAAGCCAAAGTACTAATCAAGTTATACATAGAATAATTCTCTTTTAACAAGCCAAAGTACTTATCAAGGCACACTTAGACAAATCCTCAATTTATCAAGCCAAAGTACTAATCAAGTTATACATAGAATAATTCTCTTTTAACAAGCCAAAGTACTTATCAAGGCACACTTAGAATAATTCTCTTTTAACAAGCCAAAGTACTTATCAAGGCACACTTAGACAAATCCTCAATTTATCAAGCCAAAGTACTAATCAAGTTATACATAGAATAATTCTCTTTTAACAAGCCAAAGTACTTATCAAGGCACACTTAGAATAATTCTCTTTTAACAAGCCAAAGTACTTATCAAGGCACACTTAGACAAATCCTCAATTTATCAAGCCAAAGTACTAATCAAGTTATACATAGAATAATTCTCTTTTAACAAGCCAAAGTGACTACGTGACGTTCCTTTATAAAAGACTCCTTTCTATGTAAAGCCCCAAGATACTAACACCCGTAGTATCAAGGCGTGTCTATTTTTCAAAGTAAGTTACTACACTTTTAGAAAACTCATTTCAAAGCTTGAAATCAAGTAACTCCAAATTTTCACAATCTAGGCAACTTATGACGATTTAATCAAAATAGACAACTTTCTAAACCTTCCATAAAGCCGTTATAACCAACTTCCCATAAAGCCGTTATAACCCTTTATGGTTTTAGACGTATCCATTCCTTCAATAACCAAGAGACTTATACTATTAAAACCAAGTATCACATACTTACAAATCAAGTTCTCAACTTTCAAAATACTTCAAGTCTCTTAATAGTTAGAAAACAAATTTTCTTCTACTTTTTAAACCTCAAGTAACTTCACCCTTAACGCAAGTTACTTCTCTTAAATCATGTCATTTCTCCTCTTTTAAATCAAATAAGTAAATCACTCCTTTGACTCCCCTAAAGTCATTATAATGACCTTTAGGTTTTAGAACTAAGGCACTAGCCAAAAGATTTGGAAACCACTTCCTTTTCAAGTCTCTATGTACTTTAAGAAAAATACCTTCACTTTTAAGAATCCAAACTTCCCTAAGGAAATGGATTATACTACTTACAATTTAAACATCGAAGTACACTCAAGGAAGTACATAGAACAAATTCTATTTTAGGCAATCCAAATACAAGCAAGGAATGGATCATTCAAGGAGTAGAACATACTTTCTTAATCTTAAGGAATCATGCTAGAAGAGGAGATAGTTCACATACCTTTTCGGCTAAAATCCTCAAGCTAAGCCGAATCGCGTACATAGAAGTGTCAACCTATAATGGTCACAACAAGACTATCAACTTCTAGTCTCTAACGTAGAATAATACTAATTATTTGGTCTCTAATTCTACGGAAAATCGGGCAGCATTTCCTTTGTTTCTACTCACTTGCCACCTTTTTCAAGGTCGAATACAATAACCAACACACCACATTTAAGGCTCCAAACAACAACCAAACAAAGGGGATTACACGCCTTACAATACGTGTAAAATTCCGCCCCACAATTCATACCAAATAGTATAATACTTCACTAGCCATTCTCGGCCAACATATAACCAATAACACTACGTCTTTTCCAATCCTTTTCCAATTTCAAGTGCTTAGGTCAACATGTTATTTAGTCATAAACAACTTCAACAAATACAATTTCCTTCATTAATCAACATGCGACGACTTAAACTAATAATCAACTTGAATTCCAATCTTAAAGCTAAACATGCTAGATTTAGGATTAGGGTTCCAATAGTCAATATAATTATCAAACTTCATACTATATAACACATGCTTGCTAAAATCCATAGCTACAACAATAAGTAAGTCTTAACTACTAAAACGACAAAATTATACCTTTCCAAGCCCTTAAAATTTCCAAGATCCAAAGTCGCGCCTTAGAAATTCTTAGCTCCTTTCCATAAGTTCCAATCCGCTCCAAGCATTCCTTAGAGGCCTATGAAGAACCCATCTTCAAGCTCCATCTTCAAAGTTGAAGAACTCACTTAGTTTCCGCCTTGCGACTAACGTAAAAATACGTTTTTTCCGAAATCTTTCTATTGAGATATCCTTACAATACCCTAAGGGACATTGGGTTAAAGTCTTGTGGCTATTGGATCAAAATTGCAAAATTTTCTTGTGGGATTTGAGACAAAGTCGAGAGCTATGTTGGCTAAGCTCAAAGTTTCTTGAAAATTTTTCTAAGTATAGAATGCTCAAGTCTTGCTACTAGTAGTATACTCATAACACAATGGAGGGCTTGGATAATAACACTTGTTAAAAATGGAGGGAAGAGATCAAGCCAAATGGCTCTTGACTTGGTCAACTTTGTCAAGCTCTAGCAAGACTAATCTTTCACCTTGGTCAATGACCATTATGCCCTTACATAAATTCGACCAAGCCATGTGGGGGAGGTGCCACGTGTCGCCTTCTCATTCGTCCATAAAAATTCCGTAACTCTCGTGGGCCCCACAAAACGTAAAATTTCTCGGGTGGGCCCCACGTGACCAAATCCTTGAAAAAATAGATTTCCATAATATTAATAAGTTCCATATTCTTCAAATAATACATTTTGAGAATCCAATTCTCAATAACGAACATTTATCCTTTCCGACGTTCGGAACATTTTCCGTCGGAAAAACAATTCTTCCTTTCGTACTAATTTCCAAGTCTTGATTCCTTTCGTACATTCTCTTATACATGTCCTGGACTTACGGGGTGTAACAATTATCGTCCCAGAAATGGGCCGGGCAGTATACCTTTACGGGCAGACTATATGACATCATCGTCCCAGAAATGGTAGGCGAGATACTGTATGGGCGCACTATGTGACCTTATCGCGTCGATTTGGTAGATAGTATAGGCGTCCCTCCATAAAGGGCCGGAGTAGGATATGTAAGGTAAGTAAGTTATATGGTAATGAACTTGATAATTTTCCTAAGTAAGTACGTAAGAAAGTGACTTTAACGTTTATTGAAAATGGGAAAAGATATTAAGGTACGATTGAGTTCGTAAGTGGTAATGACACGGCAGGATCTGGTATGTATTCTTATACTTGTCCCTGTCATTCGTTTATCTGATTATGATCACATTTCTTGACGTTATTTCTGTTCCATATTAAATTTTGTTATCGCCCGAGGCTGCGTTAAATGCCGCGAGTTTTAGGTACCCAGGTTGGTGATCCTTTCTCTTAGGATCTCGGTTCAGTTTTTGAGAGAAAGCTCCATTTGCTCCGGAGGCTTAGCTCTTGGTACGGTTTTCCCTGAGGTAGTAGATTCATGTATATTCAGGGGTATGGCGGGGCCCTGTCCCGCCACTGTTGTTATGTAAAAAACAAATTCTTAGAGGTCTGTAGTCACATATTGTGGGTCAGTTGTAAAGGAAAGGAGGCAACTGCTTCGGTTGTTTATATATATGTCCAGGAAGGTAGCTCTATCGGCTAACCTGTTGTTTTATTTCTGTTATTTATTTTATAAGTTTCATGTATGTTCCGCTGATTATCTCTGATGTATACCTGTAAGGTGCCTGTGTAGGGCACGATCGCTGAGCTTGGGTGGTCGTGACAGTATGTAAGGAACACAAGACTTGAAAAGGGTACGAAAGGAAGAATTGTTTTTCCGACGGAAAATCTTCCGAACGTCGGAAAGGAAAAATGTTCATTGAAGAGAATTGGATTCTCAAAATGCATTAATTGAGGATTATGGAATGTATTATCATTATGGAAATTTATTTGTACGGATTTGGTCATGTGGGGCACACCCGAGGAATTTTACGTTTTGTGGGGCCCACGAGGGTTACGAAATTTTATGGACGAATGGGAGGGCGACACGTGGCACCCCTCCCACATGGCTTGGTCGAATTAATTCAAGGGCAAAAGGGTCATTTGACCATTGTAAAGATGAGAAAGTCTTGCTAGGCTTGAGCTTGAGATTGTTGACTAAGTCAAGAACCACTTGGCTTGATCCCTTTCATCCAAACTTACCATGTGTTGTAATCTAGACCCTCCAATGTGTTATATATCATCCTAAGTAGCAAGACTTAGCTCACAACACTTAGAAAAATTTGAGAGACTTGTGCTAGCCTTAGAGGTGCTCTCGGCTTTGTGAGCTTTCCCACACAAAAAATTTTCAATTGTTATCCAATATTCACAAGACTTTAACCCAAGGTCCCTAAGGGTATTGTAAGAATATCTCAATAGAAAGATTTCGGGAAAAACGGCGTTTTCACGTTAGAGAAGTTGGTTGTGAGCTTCTAAAGGCTTCAAATAGCGGATTGGAGCGTAAAGGAAAGGAGCTAAGAATTTCTAAGGAGCGACATTGAATCTTGGAAATTATAAGGGCTTGTAAAGGTAAAATTCTTGTCGTTTTAGTAATTAAGATTACTTATTGTAGTAGCTATGGATATTAGCAAGTATGAGATATATATTATGAAGTTGATAAGTGTTATGGATATTGGAACCCTAATCCGAAAACTAGTATGTTTAGCCTTGAGATTTCAATTCAATTGGATTATTAGTTTAATCGTCACATGTTATATAAAGAAGGAATTATAATTGTTAAGTTGTTTATGACTATATAACATGTTAGGCCTAAGACGTTGGATTGAAAAAGAATTGGAAAAGAACTTTGTGTTGTTGTATATGTTTAGCCAAGAATGGCTTTAAATAAGGAACTAGTTTCGTATTATTTGTGGGGCGAAATTTTACACGTCCTGTTAAGGCGTGTAATCCCCTTTGGTTAACTGAATTGTTGGGCCTTAAATGTGGCATGTTTGGTTGTTGAATTCGGCCTTGAAAAAGGTCGCAAAGTATGTAGAAACAAAGGAAGTGCTGTCCGATTTTCCGTAGAATTTAGTGACTTTGCACTTAGAATATTCTACGTTCGAAGCTAGAGGTTAATGGACGTATTATGGCCATTTTAGGTTGAAGTACCAAGTATAGCGTATTCTACTTGAAGGATGGAATAGCTATCAAGGTTGAAGTACTTTGGAGCATTTTGCTATTTGTCGATAATCGTCGCGAGGTATGTGAACCTCTTCCTTCTTTTGACATGATTCTATGTATGGAATATACATGTAGTACTATTTCATGATTCCTTCTACTCTTAGAAGTTAAGAGGTATGTATGTTGATTTACTCTACGTAAAGGTTATGTCTAAGTTATCCTAAGTTCTTACCAAGTCTTATGGGGGATGTTGGTAAGAGTCGTTAGGAGGTATTTGGAGCCAAGTTGACTTGGCTAAGTTACGGCACAAATGAGAATAAGAATCGAACAAGCCACTGCAACGTTAATAAAGGAAAATGTAATGACAATCAATTAAGTTAAAATGAGTAGAATTCTCCATCTGCATAGAAGCTAAGATAAGACAAAATTGTATTACATTTTCTAGATCATGGCTACTCGATTAAGATCGTTATAAATAAGTATAACTTATTCACAACGCTGGTTAGTATATGTTACTTAATTTATAAGAATTTACGTATGAAGTTTTAAGAATATGAACCTCAAATTTTTAAAGGGTTAAGGGACTTTATTTTTCAAGTTATGGGACTTGATTCTTAAAGGAAGAAATGAATTGATTTAAAAGTATAGAATACTTGATTTGGAAAGAATTGATTTCTTGCCATTTTAAAGATAAGAGACTTGATTTCTAAAAGTTAAAGAAGCTTGATTTCAAAAGTTAAGAGACTTGAAGTATTTTGAAAGCTATGTGATTTGATTTGAAAGTATAAGTCTCTTGGTTATAAAAGGAATGAATTTGTCTAAGACATAAAGAGTTATAACGGCTTTATGGGAAGTTGGTTATAACAACTTTATGGATGATTAAAGAATGGTTTTCTTGAGAATGTAAGCAAAGAAATGATTTGAAATAAAGAAGGGCAAATTGTTTTAAAGGTACCAATTGCTTAAGGTTTTAAAGAAAGAAGTCACTTGAATTAGAAGCCTATAAATGTATTTCTAAAAGGTATTGTGACTTGTCTTGAAAAGTAGATATGACTTGATACTACGGTTATTAGTATCTTGGAAGTTTTATTTGAAAGAGAATCATTTTAAAGGAGTAGAGGCACGTGAGTACGTTGGGTTAAATTCGGATTTTTATAATGACATGTTAGTGCCTTAAGTAAACAAAAATGAGAGTGTATATGAACAAGCTAATAAGAAGTTAGGGATTTCTTAACTTGTTTATGTAATGTATGATAAGCGGTGGTGCTTATGTTATGTATGGTAGCGGTGGTGCTTATGTTATGTATGATGAGTCGGTAGTGCTTATGTTATGTATGATAAGTCGGTAGTGCTTATGTTATGTATGATAAGCAGTAGGGCTTATGTTATGTATGATGGCCGATTGAGTTAGGGTAAGAGTATAAATGAGGGTAAACCCTGCCGTTATACCACCTGTTTGAGTAAGAGTATAAATGAGGTAAACCCCAAGACGTTATACCACTTGTTAGTGGATTTGCTACCCGTGATGCGAGGAATACCTCATGCGAGTCCTTATGGGCTTATGCGGGTGAAATAGTCCCACGCGGTAGTGGCCTATGTAAGGAATACCTGCGGGTCCACGGGACTATGCGGGTGAAATAGTCGGGAGTAGGATTGCTTATCGTCTGCGGGTGAGAGACCGCTTTGATCATAAGCCTCTATTTTTATGCGATATACCTTTATGGGCGGACTTATATGATTTTATCGCGTCCCACATTGGGGCGTATACCTTTATGGGCGGACTTATGTGATTCTATCGCGTCCCAGTTGGTAAAGATATAGGCGTTCCTCCATAAAGGGACGGATTAGGTTATGAAAGATATGTAAGCAATATGTTTATGAACTTGATGAGTTTTCTTAAGTATGTACGTAAGAATTTGACTATACTCTTATGGAAAAATGGGAAAAGATAATAAGGTACGATTAAGTTCACGAGATGGAAATGACACGGTAGGATCTGGTATTTACCCTTTCTTTATACTTGCCCCTGTCATTCTTTTGTACAGTTATGATTTGTTACTGTACCTTATTTTCCGTTCCATATTAATTTGTTATGCGACCCCGCCGGCTGCGTTAAATGTCGCGAGTTTAGGTACGATTGTGGATCATGAGCTTAGGATCTGGTTGAGATTTTGAGATGGCTCGATGTTAGGAGCTTGTCGTCATGGTTATGTATATTCGAAGTGCAGGGGCTTTGTCCCTCCATAGTATTTGTTCAAATCTTAGGTTGTGTATTCATCCGTGGGTGGACTAGCTAGAGTTGTTTTACATTGTTAAGCAGTGTAGACCACTTTGGGTAATTATTATGATTATGGAAGCCTTATCGGCAGCCTTGGTTTAAAAAAAAAGAGCGTTATTTATCTTTCGCGATTTATATTATTGTATGATTAGAAGGTGCCTGTAGGGCACGATGCCCAGTCGGGTCGTGACAAAAGTGGTATCGAGCGATTAGTCCTCAAAGTGTTTCTGACCGTGTCTAGTAGAGTCTTGATTATCGGTGTGTTGTGCACCACATCTATAATCGAGGCTGCAGGACATTTAGGATTGGTTTCCGTTCTTCACTCTAAGATCGTGCGATAGAGCTGTGTGGTTAGGGTCGTCTGCGCTAACGAGTTATGTTGATTGCATTACGAGAAAGCGTGTGACCGGAAGGACTATGGATTGCGTATCGTGTTGGTAATGATTATAGTATAGTTGGCATTGTGACACGGTATACGGAGTTATGTATGAGGTCGACGTGTTGCCTAGAATGATTTTAGATTACGTGAGTTGGTAAAGACTAACTATATACCGGAAGGTATGGAGCAGTTAATGAATTCTCGCCAAGGTCTTATGTTTTATTTTGGGATAATTGGGAAAGGATGAAGCGCGATAAGGCAATGGACCTTAAGAAGTCATGTTAAGAAACTTAATGGAATCCGTGTTAATAGATTAAGCTACGTGGTATGCGTAAGAGGATTGTGCGGATGAGATCCGTGTAGAGAGTAAAAGGGTTATGGTGATCAAGGCGACACGATTATGGTATTGTGAGAAGTTATTGTACCCGTTCACGGGGGATCGTAAGGTAGGCTTGGAGCATGGAAATTGCGAGCCTAAGAATGTTGATGACGCGAGACTTTAGATGTACAAGGTCTTCTCGATAGAAAGATTTATTATAGGCGAGAATAAGAGTTAAGTGCGACGGTGGGGCAGGTGAGGCCTGTGCGGGTCGCCCATAGCTTTGAAATGGAGTAGGATCAGTTGGTAGTAGTTCCTCTACGTGACAGGTCACGGGTGCAAGGCAAGTCTAGTTAATTGTTTCACGGGTTGGTGGGACGTTCCACCTCTCAGGTCGTGAGCCGGAAATGGCCTTATGTTGTTTAAAGAGTGACTCCAAAGATTGGGGCGAGAATCGGTATGGGGTTATGTATGTATGCTAGTATGAGTTGGAAGTACGGAAGAGTGCGACTGTAAGAAGGATAGCAACCAAGTGTAAAGGAATAGAGCTGAATCCATAAGAACCTTTCAAGGTAACTACACGTGAGTGTTTGGGGTGGTAGCGGCGGGTATATGAGATTTGCCCAGTGAATGATCGTCGGACCTAGTATACCTAGTAGAGATGATTATGACGGACTTTGAGGTCATTATGAGTATGGGCTAGTTGGCCGTGAGTGCCAAGGTTGACATTTTAGTATAAGTATTGTTATGTGGCCATGGGTGGCATATGTTGTAAGAAGGGTGTAGTAAAAGGAGACTATGTCGCGCTCTAATTAGATTGGACTCCGAAATAACATTTGAGGACGAATTTTTCTAAGGGGGGAAGAATGTTACACCCCGTAGTTCAAGGACATGTTTAAGAGAATGTATGTAAGGAACACAAGACTTGAAAAGGGTACGAAAGGAAGAATTGTTTTTCCGACGGAAAATCTTCCGAACGTCGGAAAGGAAAAATGTTCATTGAAGAGAATTGGATTCTCAAAATGCATTAATTGAGGATTATGGAATGTATTATCATTATGGAAATTTATTTGTACGGATTTGGTCATGTGGGGCCCACCCGAATTTTACGTTTTGTGGGGCCAGGGTTCTGAAATTTTATGGACGAATGGGAGGCGACACGTGGCACCCTCCCACATGGCTGGTCGAATTAATGCAAGGGAAAAAGTCATTTGACCATTGTAAAGATGAGAAAGTCTTGCTAGGCTTGAGCTTGAGATTGTTGACTAAGTCGAGAGCAGCTTGATCCTTTCATCCAAACTTACCATGTCTTGTAATCTAGACCCTCCAATGTGTTATATATCATCCTAAGTAGCAAGACTTAGCTCACAACACTTAGAAAAATTTGAGAGACTTGTGCTAGCCTTAGAGGTGCTCTCGGCTTTGTGAGCTTTCACACAAAAATTTTCAATTGTTGTCCATTCACAAGACTTTAACCCAAGGTCCCTAAGGGTATGGTCAGGATATCGCAATAGACAGATTTCGGAAAAAACGACATTTTCACGTTAGTCGCAAGGCGAAATCCTAAGGCATTTACAGAGGTTGTGTTGGGAAATGGAAGAGAAGTTGGTTGTGAGCTAAAGGCTTCAAATAGCGGATTGGAGCGTAAAGGAATGGAGCTAAGAATTTCTAAGGAGCGACATTGAATCTTGGAAATTATAAGGGCTTGTAAAGGTAAAATTCTTGTCGTTTTAGTAATTAAGATTACTTATTGTAGTAAGTATGGATATTAGCAAGTATGAGATATATATTATGAAGTTGATAAGTGTTATGGATATTGGAACCCTAATCCGAAAACTAGTATGTTTAGCCTTGAGATTTCAATTCAATTGGATTATTAGTTTAATCGTCACATGTTATATAAAGAAGGAATTATAATTGTTAAGTTGTTTATGACTATATAACATGTTAGGCCTAAGACGTTGGATTGAAAAAGAATTGGAAAAGGACTTTGTGTTGTTGTATATGTTTAGCCAAGAATGGCTTTAAATAAGGAACTAGTTTCGTATTATTTGTGGGGCGAAATTTTACACGTCCTGTTAAGGCGTGTAATCCCCTTTGGTTAGCTGAATTGTTGGGCCTTAAATGTGGCATGTTTGGTTGTTGAATTCGGCCTTGAAAAAGGTCGCAAAGTATGTAGAAACAAAGGAAGTGCTGTCCGATTTTCCGTAGAATTTAGTGACTTTGCACTTAGAATATTCTACGCTCGAAGCTAGAGGTTAATGGACGTATTATGGCCATTTTAGGTTGAAGTACCAAGTATAGCGTATTCTACTTGAAGGATGGAATAGCTATCAAGGTTGAAGTACTTTGGAGCATTTTGCTATTTGTCGATAATCGTCGCGAGGTATGTGAACCTCTTCCTTCTTTTGACATGATTCTATGTATGGAATATACATGTAGTACTATTTCATGATTCCTTCTACTCTTAGAAGTTAAGAGGTATGTATGTTGATTTACTCTACGTAAAGGTTATGTCTAAGTTATCCTAAGTTCTTACCAAGTCTTATGGGGGATGTTGGTAAGAGTCGTTAGGAGGTATTTGGAGCCAAGTTGACTTGGCTAAGTTACGGCACAAATGAGAATAAGAATCGAACAAGCCACTGCAACGTTAATAAAGGAAAATGTAATGACAATCAATTAAGTTAAAATGAGTAGAATTCTCCATCTGCATAGAAGCTAAGATAAGACAAAATTGTATTACATTTTCTAGATCATGGCTACTCGATTAAGATCGTTATAAATAAGTATAACTTATTCACAACGCACCAAAGTATATGTTACTTAATTTATAAGAATTTACGTATGAAGTTTTAAGAATATGAACCTCAAATTTTTAAAGGGTTAAGGGACTTTATTTTTCAAGTTATGGGACTTGATTCTTAAAGGAAGAAATGAATTGATTTAAAAGTATAGAATACTTGATTTGGAAAGAATTGATTTCTTGCCATTTTAAAGATAAGAGACTTGATTTCTAAAAGTTAAAGAAGCTTGATTTCAAAAGTTAAGAGACTTGAAGTATTTTAAAAGCTATGTGATTTGATTTGAAAGTATAAGTCTCTTGGTTATAAAAGGAATGAATTTGTCTAAGACATAAAGAGTTATAACGGCTTTATGGGAAGTTGGTTATAACAACTTTATGGAAGATTAAAAGAATGGTTTTCTTCAGTAATGTAAGCAAAGAAATGATTTGAAATAAAGAAGGGCAAATTGTTTTAAAGGTACCAATTGCTTAAGGTTTTAAAGAAAGAAGTCACTTGAATTAGAAGCCTATAAATGTATTTCTAAAAGGTATTGTGACTTGTCTTGAAAAGTAGATATGACTTGATACTACGGTTATTAGTATCTTGGAAGTTTTATTTGAAAGAGAATCATTTTAAAGGAGTAGAGGCACGTAGTACGTTGGGTTAAATTCCCGGATTTTTATAATGACATGTTAGTGCCTTAAGTAAACAAAAATGAGAGTGTATATGAACAAGCTAATAAGAAGTTAGGGGATTTCTTAACTTGCTTATGTAATGTATGATAAGCCGGTGGTGCTTATGTTATGTATGGTAAGCCGGTGGTGCTTATGTTATGTATGATGAGTCGGTAGTGCTTATGTTATGTATGATAAGTCGGTAGTGCTTATGTTATGTATGATAAGCCGGTAGGGCTTATGTTATGTATGATGGCCAGTTGAGTTAGGGTAAGAGTATAAATGAGGGGTAAACCCCCAAGACGTTATACCACCTGCTTCAGGGTAAGAGTATAAATGAGGGGTAAACCCCCAAGACGTTATACCACATTAGTGGATTTGCTACCCATGATGCGAGGAATACCTCATGCGAGTCCTTATGGGCTTATGCGGGTGAAATAGTCCCATGCGGGCGGATACAGCCTATGCGAGGAATACCTCATGCGGGTCCACAGGACCTATGCGGGTGAAATAGTCCCAGGAGTAGGATTGCTTATCGATACTGCGGGTGAGAGACCCTGCTTTGATCATAAGCCTCCTATTTTTTATGCAGTATACCTTTATGGGCAGACTTATGTGATTTTATCGCGTCCCAGATTGGGCCGGGCAGTATACCTTTATGGGCAGACTTATGTGACTCTATCGCGTCCCAGTTGGGCGGCCGATATAAGCGTTCCTCCATAAAGGGACGGATTAGGTTATGCAAGATCGTAAGTAATATGTTTATGACCTTGATGAGTTTTCTTAAGTATATGCGTAAGAATTTGACTATACTCTTATGGAAAAATGGGAAAGATAATAAGTGCGATTAAGTTCACGAGATGGAAATGACACGGTAGGATCGGTATTTACCCTTTCTTTATACTTGCCCATGTCATTCTTTTATGATTATGATTTGTTACTATACCTTATTTTACATTCCATATTAAATTTGTTATCGACCCGCCCTTGGGTGCGTTAAATGTCCGCGAGTTTAGGTACACATTGTGGATCATGAGCTTAGGATCTGGTTCAAGATTTTGAGATGGCTCCAATGTTAGGAGCTTGTCGTCATGGTTATGTATATTCGAAGTGCAGCGGGGCCTTGTCCCTCCATAGTATTTGTTCAAATCTTAGAGGTGCATGTATTAAATGTAAATTTGGGTGGCTATAGTTGTTTTTACATTGTTAAACAGTGTAGACCCTTTCGGGTAATTATTATGATTATGGCAGCCTTATCGTCTTGGCCTTGGTTTAAAAAAAAGGGTGTTATTTATCTTCCGCAGTTTATATTGTTGTATGATTAGAAGGGTGCCCAGGTAGGGCACCAGTCGCGGCCCGGGGTCGGCTCGTGACAAAAGTGGTATCAGAGCAGTTAGTCCTCGCAAAGTGTCTACAGACCGTGTCTAGTAGAGTCTTGATTATCGGTGTGTTATGCACCACATCTATAATCAGGAGGCTGCAGGACATTTAGGATTGGTTTCCATTCTTCTCACTCTAAGATCGTACGATAGAGTCGTGGTGGTTAGATCGTCTGCTAACGATTTATGTTGATTGCATTCTGAGAAAGCGTGATGACCCGGAAGGACTATGGATTGCGTATCGGGTTGGTAATGATTATAGTATTGTTGGCATTGTGACATACAACTATACGGAGTTATGTATGAGGGTCAGACGCGTGTTGCCTATAATGATTTTAGATTACCAGGAGTTGGTAAAGACTAACTATATACAGGGAAGGTATGGAACAGTTAATGAATTCTCACCAAGGTCTTATGTTTTATTTTGGGATAATTGGGAAAGGATGAACTGTCTGATAAGGCAATGGACCCTTAAGAAGTCATGTTAAGAAACTTAATGGAATGCCGTGTTAATAGATTAAGCTACGTGGTATGCGTAAGAGGATTGTACGGATGAGATCCGTATAGAGTAAGTAAGGGTTATGGTGATCAAGACGACACGATTATGGTATTGTGAGAAGTTATTGTACCCGTTTACGGGGGGACTGGTAAGGTAGGCTTGGAGCATGGAAATTGCGAGCCTAAGAATGTTGATGACCGCTGAGACCTTAGATGTACAAGGTCTTCTCTGATAGAAAGATTTATTATAGGCCAAGAATAAAAGTTAAGTGCGACGGTGGGACGGGGTGAGGGCCTATTGCTGGTCGCCCCATAGCCTGAAATAGAGTAGGATCAGTTGGTATTAGTTCGCTCGTGACAGTCACGAGGTGCAAACCCAAGTCTAGTTAATTGTTTTACGGGTTGGTGGACGCGTTCCACGGAACCAGTCGTGAGCCGGAAATGGCCTTATGTTATTTAAAGTGACTCAGATTGGGGGCGAGAATCGGTATGGGGTTATGTATGTATGCTAGTATGAGTTGGAAGTACGGAAAGAGTGCGACCGATGAAGGATAGCAACCAAGTGTAAAGGAATAGAGCACAGAATCCATAAGAACCTTTCAAGGTAACTACGCACCGTGAGTGTTTGGGGTGGTAGGCGGCGGGTATATGAGATTTGCCGTGTGATCTGATCGTCGGACCCTAGTATACCTAGTAGAGATGATTATGACGGACTTTGAGGTCATTATGAGTATGGGCTAGTTGGCTTCGTGAGTTCCAAGGTTGACATTTTAGTATAAGTATTGTTATGTGGCCATGGGTGGCATATGTTGTAAGAAGGGTGTAGTAAAAGGAGACTATGTCGCGTTCTAATTAGATTGGACTCCGAAATAACATTTGAGGACGAATGTTTCTAAGGGGAGAAGAATGTTACACCCCGTAGTTCAAGGACATGTTTAAGAGAATGTATGTAAGGAACACAAGACTTGAAAAGGGTACGAAAGGAAGAATTGTTTTTCCGACGGAAAATCTTCCGAACGTCGGAAAGGAAAAATGTTCATTGAAGAGAATTGGATTCTCAAAATGCATTAATTGAGGATTATGGAATGTATTATCATTATGGAAATTTATTTATGCAGTTTGGTCATGTGGGGCCCCCGAGGAATTTTACGTTTTGTGGGGCCCGAGGGTTCTGAATTTTATGGGCGAATGGGAGGCGACACGTGGCACCCTCCCACATGGCTAGTCGAATTAATGCAAGGGAAAAGGGTCATTTGACCATTGTAAAGATGAGAAAGTCTTGCTAGGCTTGAGCTTGAGATTGTTGACTAAGTCGAGCGAGCAGCTTGATCCCTTTCATCCAAACTTACCATGTGTTGTAATCTAGACCCTCCAATGTGTTATATATCATCCTAAGTAGCAAGACTTAGCTCACAACACTTAGAAAAATTTGAGAGACTTGTGCTAGCCTTAGAGGTGCTCTCGACTTTGTGAGCTTTCCCACACAAAAAATTTTCAATTGTTGTCCAATATTCACAAGACTTTAACCCAAGGTCCCTAAGGGTATTGTAAGGATATCTCAATAGAAAGATTTCGGAAAAAACGACATTTTCACGTTAGTCGCAAGGCGAAAACCTAAGGCATTTTCATAGGTTTTGTTTGGAAATGGAAGAGAAGTTGGTTGTGAGCTTCTAAAGGCTTCAAATAGCGGATTGGAGCGTAAAGGAATGGAGCTAAGAATTTCTAAGGAGCGACATTGAATCTTGGAAATTATAAGGGCTTGTAAAGGTAAAATTCTTGTCGTTTTAGTAATTAAGATTACTTATTGTAGTAGCTATGGATATTAGCAAGTATGAGATATATATTATGAAGTTGATAAGTGTTATGGATATTGGAACCCTAATCCGAAAACTAGTATGTTTAGCCTTGAGATTTCAATTCAATTGGATTATTAGTTTAATCGTCACATGTTATATAAAGAAGGAATTATAATTGTTAAGTTGTTTATGACTATATAACATGTTAGGCCTAAGACGTTGGATTGAAAAAGAATTGGAAAAGGACTTTGTGTTGTTGTATATGTTTAGCCAAGAATGACTTTAAATATGGAACTAGTTTCGTATTATTTGTGAAATGAAATTTTACACGTCTGTTAGGCGTGTAATCCCCTTTGGTTAGTCAATTGTTGGGCCTTAAATGTGGCATGTTTGGTTGTTGAATTCGGCCTTGAAAAAGGTGGCAAAGTATGTAGAAACAAAGGAAATGCTGTCCGATTTTCCGTAGAATTTAGTGACTTTGCACTTAGAATATTCTACGTTCGAAGCTAGAGGTTAATGGACGTATTGTGGCCATTTTAGGTTGAAGTACCAAGTATAGCGTATTCTACTTGAAGGATGGTGTCACGACCCGTTAAAGTCGTGGATCGTGCCTTACCCGCACCCAAGTAGTCATACATCAGAGTAATCAGCGGAATATAAAACAAGACATGAAACAGTTGTAAAATGAGACACAGTTTATCTGATGAAAAGCTTGCCTTTCGGCATATATATAAATAACCCAAGTTTTGCAGTTACATCCCAACTGTACAATAGGACTACAGACCTCTAGGAATGTAAACAACTATGGCGGGACAGGGCCCCGCCATACCCTGACTGTACAAAACTAATTACAACAGGGAGAGCATACCCAACAGTAGAGCCTCCGGAGAAGATGGAGCTCACGACACCAATGCAAAGAGATCCTAAGGATGTGGATCTAGCACACTTGCCCTTACTGCGGCGTGAGCAGCCGAAGGAGGTAAGTACACAGTACTAAGTATGCTAAATCAGAAAGTACTTAAATGAAAACATATCATTTTTTTAAAATCAGTTTACATATATGTATGAAACAACCAAGGTAACCGCACATAGTGCCACATCATAAACAAGAGCAACAATAGGTAAATCAGAATGTGTCTTTTCTAGGCTGCGAATGATCGAGCGAGGCCAATTGCGTAGTATCACCATGCAAGCCTAATCACGGACTCCGTAGTCCGCATAGGCCACTCGCATAGGCGCATGGGTATATAACCCGCATCGGTAGCTACTCCTCGGCATCGTCACGGACTCATAGTCCGCATGGCCACATAGACGCGTGAGGTATAACCCGCACTAACACCGAACTCCGTAGCTCGCATAGGTCCTGGACCCGTAGGTATTCTCGAATCATGGTCCCGGATCGCTTTGAGTCTACCGCGTGGAGGCGACTTAACCCCGGTAATATGTCAAGAGGTGAGTGATATTACACTAACCTAACAGATTATTATTAAACAACATAAGCACAACAAGAATACTCTCTTACACAAGCGTTACAAGACACTAACACACATAGCATCATATCATGTCTACTTATCAAACCATCTTATTTATTCTTTTCACAAATCAATATAAAGTCATTATAAACACATAGGCAAACTGTTTCTTTTATCATTCTTAAGTGGTTATACCTAACTTCCCATAAAGCTAGTATAACTCTTAAGCTTACATTTAAAAACCAATTAGTTCTCTTGTTAAAAATGATTCGATAATCTTTTGAAATGCTTTCGATCCTTATTATTGGGCTTAAGTCGCGAGACATTGCGTAAGTATTATTCGGGCTTAAGTCGAAAGACATTGCCGTAGTTATTATTCGGTTAACACGTATGCGTCTACCGTACTATATATTTTAAAATATCCTGCTTTAGGAAGAATCACATACCTTCTCGGCGAAATCCACCTGCCAAGTTGAATATGTCGCGCGCAGAGAATCAGCCTATAATAGTCAGACACGTCTATCAACGTTGTAACTATTCTCGTAAAACGATTCTAAGCGGATGGTTTTATATCCTACGGAAAATTGGGCAGCACTTCCCTGCGGTGAGCTACTCAAGTCTCTTTGTGAAAACGATCTAAGTAATGAAATCTGATTTGATTATTCTTCTTTAAACCCTTCTCTGTGATAACGATTCAATTCTATACGTAATATTCTTCTAAGTATTTAATACTTATTCTTATACTACTACGGTATGTATTCTCTAATACAAAAGAGGTTAGGATTATTTACCTCAGTAAGCCCAATAATATCCTAGATAAAAGTCGATCAGAGCAAGTCTTAGCTCTAAGTTATGCGTCCGATAGCTCGAGAAACCTTAGAAGTTCTTCACAACTTCTACTAAGTACTAAGGGATTTGGGCTAGGGTATTTTGGGCATTATAACAATACTAGAGGCAACTTTTCTACCAAGGGAGGGGTAGATTTCGGCTAGGCTAGGGGATAGCCTCGGCTAAGCTTCTCAAGGGGGGGGGGGAGGTGTTGGACGAAAAAGGCTCAAGGGAGAGGAGAGGATTTTTCAAGACTTGGAAAGATTTTTGTGGATGAAGAACTCTTCATCTTAAGGGGGTATTTATAGGTCAAGGGATGGCCAACCAATGGCCAAGATTATGCCAAGTGCAAGGCAAGTGTAGGGTGAGGATTAGGGCAAGTGTCCTTGGCCAACTTGCACACAAAATATCCTACCAACTCCAAGACAAAATTGGACACTCCAATCGGCCTCAATTCCGCCTCACATCCATCAAGGAGAGGGTGACAAGTGTCGCCCTCTCGTTGGTCCAAAGTGTTTCGTCTCTCGGAAAAATCCGCAAAAATTAGAAATGGCATAGCCGGAATTTATCCTACGCGAGTCTTGTAAAACGTTTCGTCGGAAAACGATTCCTTGAGTGAGTTGTGCCCAAAAAACGTGCCATGCCTAAACTTTTAAGGCCAAACTTTCGTACGTACGCCCTCACGTACATACTCCGGAAATACGGGGTATAACAGATGGAATAGCTATCAAGGTTGAAGTACTTTGGAGCATTTTGCTATTTGTCGATAATCGTCGCGAGGTATGTGAACCTCTTCCTTCTTTTGACATGATTCTATGTATGGAATATACATGTAGTACTATTTCATGATTCCTTCTACTCTTAGAAGTTAAGAGGTATGTATGTTGATTTACTCTACGTAAAGGTTATGTCTAAGTTATCCTAAGTTCTTACCAAGTCTTATGGGGGATGTTGGTAAGAGTCGTTAGGAGGTATTTGGAGCCAAGTTGACTTGGCTAAGTTACGGCACAAATGAGAATAAGAATCGAACAAGCCACTGCAGCGTTAATAAAGGAAAATGTAATGACAATCAATTAAGTTAAAATGAGAATTCTCTATCTGCATAGAAGCTAAGATAAGACAAAATTGTATTACATTTTCTAGATCATGGCTACTCGATTAAGATCGTTATAAATAAGTATAACTTATTCACAACGCACCAAAGTATATGTTACTTAATTTATAAGAATTTACGTATGAAGTTTTAAGAATATGAACCTCAAATTTTTAAAGGGTTAAGGGACTTTATTTTTCAAGTTATGGGACTTGATTCTTAAAGGAAGAAATGAATTGATTTAAAAGTATAGAATACTTTATTTGGAAAGAATTGATTTCTTGCCATTTTAAAGATAAGAGACTTGATTTCTAAAAGTTAAAGAAGCTTGATTTCAAAAGTTAAGAGACTTGAAGTATTTTGAAAGCTATGTGATTTGATTTGAAAGTATAAGTCTCTTGGTTATAAAAGGAATGAATTTGTCTAAGACATAAAGAGTTATAACGGCTTTATGGGAAGTTGGTTATAACAACTTTATGGAAGATTAAAAGAATGGTTTTCTTCAGTAATGTAAGCAAAGAAATGATTTGAAATAAAGAAGGGCAAATTGTTTTAAAGGTACCAATTGCTTAAGGTTTTAAAGAAAGAAGTCACTTGAATTAGAAGCCTATAAATGTATTTCTAAAAGGTATTGTGACTTGTCTTGAAAAGTAGATATGACTTGATACTACGGTTATTAGTATCTTGGAAGTTTTATTTGAAAGAGAATCATTTTAAAGGAGTAGAGGCACGTAGTACGTTGGGTTAAATTCCCGGATTTTTATAATGACATGTTAGTGCCTTAAATAAACAAAAATGAGTGTATATGAACAAGCTAATAAGAAGTTAGGGATTTCTTAACTTGCTTATGTAATGTATGATAAGCGGTGGTGCTTATGTTATGTATAGTGGCGGTGGTGCTTATGTTATGTATGATGAGTCGGTAGTGCTTATGTTATGTATGATAAGTCGGTAGTGCTTATGTTATGTATGATAAGCCGGTAGGGCTTATGTTATGTATGATGGCCAGTTGAGTTAGGGTAAGAGTATAAATGAGGGGTAAACACCCAAGACGTTATACCACCTGCTTCAGGGTAAGAGTATAAATGAGGGGTAAACCCCCAAGACGTTATACCACCTGTTCCGTGGATTTGCTACCCATGATGCGAGGAATACCTCGTGCGAGTCCTTATGGGCTTATGCGGGTGAAATATTCCCATGCGGGCGGGTACAACCTATGTAAAGAATACCTCATGCGGGTCCACAGGACCTATGCGGGTGAAATAGTCCCAGGAGTAGGATTGCTTATCGATACTGCGGGTGAGAGACCCTGCTTTGATCATGAGCCTCCTATTTTTTATGCAGTTTACCTTTATGGGCAGACTGATGTGATTTTATCACGTC
The DNA here is from genome assembly GCA_029844215.1 of Przewalskia tangutica. Classification (NCBI taxonomy): domain Eukaryota; kingdom Viridiplantae; phylum Streptophyta; class Magnoliopsida; order Solanales; family Solanaceae; genus Przewalskia; species Przewalskia tangutica. The sequence continues at coordinate 1,536,797 of JAQGDG010000030.1, forward strand.
CCAGATTGGGCCGGGCAGTATACCTTTATGGGCAGACTTATGTGACTCTATCGCGTCCCAGATTGGGCCGACAGTATAGGCGTTCCTCCATAAAGGGACGGATTAGGTTATGCAAGATACGTAAGCAATATGTTTATGAACTTGATGAGTTTTCTTAAGTATGTACGTAAGAATTTGACTACTCTTATGGAAAAATGGGAAAAGATAATAAGGTACGATTAAGTTCACGAGATGGAAATGACACGGTAGGATCGGTATTTACCCTTTCTTTATACTTGCCCGCTGTCATTCTTTTATGCAGTTATGATTTATTCTGTACCTTATTTTCCGCTCCATATTAAATTTTGTTATCTGACCCGCCGAAAGCTGCGTTAAATGTCCGCATGTTTAGGTACGATTGTGGATCCGCGAGCTTAGAATCTGGTTGACATTTTGAGATGGCTCGATGTTCCGAGCTTGTCGTCATGGTTATGTATATTCGAAGTGCAGCGGGGCCTTTTCCCTCCATAGTATTTGTTCAAATCTTAGAGTGCCTGTATTCATGCAGTTGGGTGGCTAGGAGTTGTTTTACATTGTTAAGCAGTGTATACCCCTTCGGGTAATTATTATTATTATTAAACCCATATAAGCTTGGCCTTGTTTAAAAAAAAAAGGGTGTTATTTATCTTCCAGATTTATATTGTTGTATGATTAGAAGGGTGCCTGGGTAGGGCACCGATCGTTTCGGAGTCGGTCGTGACAAAAGTGGTATCGAAGCGATTAGTCCTCATGAAAGTGTCTGCACCGTGTCTAGTAGAGTCTTGATTATCGGTGTGTTGTGCACATCTATAATCGGGAGGCTGCAGGACATTTAGGATTGGTTTCCATTCTTCTCACTCTAAGATCGTGCGATAGAGTATTGTGGTTAGGGTCGTCTCGCCTAACGAGTTATGTTGATTGCGGCTGAGAAAGCGCGTGACCGGGAAGGACTATGTGGATTGCGTATCGGGTTGGTAATGATTATAGTATAGTTGGCATTATGACATACTGCTATACGAGTTATGTATGAAATTCGGCAGCGTGTTGCCTAGAATGATTTTAGATTACCGGAGTTAGTAAAGACTAACTATATCTGGGAAGGTATGGAGCGATTAATGAATTCTCGCCAAGGTCTTATGTTTTATTTTGGGATAATTTGGAAAGGATGAGCTATGCGATAAGGCAATGGACCCTTAGAAGTTATGTTAAGAAACTTAATGGAATGTCGTGTTAATAGATTAAGCTACGTGGTATGCGTAAGAGGATTGTGCGGATGAGATCAGGTATAGAGTAAGTAAGGGTTATGGTGATCAAGACGACACGATTATGGTATTGTGAGAAGTTATTGTACCCGTTTACGGGGGGACTGGTAAGGTAGGCTTGGATCATGGAAATTGCGAGCCTAAGAATGTTGATGACCGCTGAGACCTTAGATGTACAAGGTCTTCTCTGATAGAAAGATTTATTATAGGCCAAGAATAAGAGTTAAGTGCGACGGTGGGACGGGGTGAGGGCCTGTGCGGGTCGCCCAGCTTTGAAATGGAGTAAGATCAGTTGGTAGTAGTTCCGCTACGTGACAGGGTCACGAGGGTGCAAGGCCCAAGTCTAGTTAACTATTTTACGGTTTGGTGGACGCGTTCCACCGGAACCAGGTCGTGAGAGCCGGAAATGGCCTTATGTTGTTTAAAAGAGTGACTCCAAAAGATTGGGGGCCAGAATCGGTATGGGGGTTATGTATGTATGCTAGTATGAGTTGGAAGTACGGAAAGAGTGCGACCGATGAAGGATAACAACAAGTGTAAAGGAATAGAGCACAAATCCATAAGAACCTTTCAGTAACTACACGTGAGTGTTTGGGGTGGTAGCTGAGCGGGTATATGAGATTTGCCCGGTAATGATACAGTCGTCAGACCCTAGTATACCTAGTAGAGATGATTATGACGAACTTTGAGGTCATTATGAGTATGGGCTAGTTGGCTTCGTGAGTGCCAAGGTTGACATTTTAGTATAAGTATTGTTATGTGGCCATGGGTGGCATATGTTGTAAGAAGGGTGTAGTAAAAGGAGACTATGTCGCGCTCTAATTAGATTGGACTCCGAAATAACATTTGAGGACGAATGTTTCTAAGGGGGGAAGAATGTTACACCCCGTAGTTCAAGGACATGTTTAAGAGAATGTATGTAAGGAACACAAGACTTGAAAAGGGTACGAAAGGAAGAATTGTTTTTAGACGGAAAATCTTCGAGCGTCGGAAAGGAAAAATGTTCATTGAAGAGAATTGGATTCTCAAAATGCATTAATTGAGGATTATGGAATGTATTATCATTATGGAAATTTATTTGTACGGATTTGGTCATATGGGGCCCACCCGAGGAATTTTACGTTTTGCTGGGACCACGAGGGTTACGAAATTTTATGGACGAATGGGAGGGAGACACGTGGAACCCCTCCCACATGGCTTGGTCGAATTAATGCAAGGGCAAAAGGGTCATTTGACCATTGTAAAGATGAGAAAGTCTTGCTAGGCTTGAGCTTGAGATTGTTGACTAAGTCAAGAGCCACTTGGCTTGATCCTTCATCAAACTTACCATGTGTTGTAATCTAGACCCTCCAATGTGTTATATATCATCCTAAGTAGCAAGACTTAGCTCACAACACTTAGAAAAATTTGAGAGACTTGTGCTAGCCTTAGAGGTGATCTCGGCTTTGTGAGCTTTCCCACACAAAATATTTTCAATTGTTGTCCAATATTCACAAGACTTTAACCCAAGGTCCCTAAGGGTATTGTAAGGATATCTCAATAGAAAGATTTCGGAAAAAACGGCGTTTTCACGTTAGTCGCAAGGCGAAAACCTAAGGCATTTTCATAGGTTTTGTTTGGAAATGGAAGAGAAGTTGGTTGTGAGCTTCTAAAGGCTTCAAATAGCGGATTGGAGCGTAAAGGAAAGGAGCTAAGAATTTCTAAGGAGCGACATTGAATCTTGGAAATTATAAGGGCTTGTAAAGGTAAAATTCTTGTCGTTTTAGTAATTAAGATTACTTATTGTAGTAGCTATGGATATTAGCAAGTATGAGATATATATTATGAAGTTGATAAGTGTTATGGATATTGGAACCCTAATCCGAAAACTAGTATGTTTAGCCTTGAGATTTCAATTCAATTGGATTATTAGTTTAATCGTCACATGTTATATAAAGAAGGAATTATAATTGTTAAGTTGTTTATGACTATATAACATGTTAGGCCTAAGACGTTGGATTGAAAAAGAATTGGAAAAGGACTTTGTGTTGTTGTATATGTTTAGCCAAGAATGACTTTAAATATGGAACTAGTTTCGTATTATTTGTGGGGCGAAATTTTACACGTCCTGTTAAGGCGTGTAATCCCCTCTGGTTAACTGAATTGTTGGGCCTTAAATGTGGCATGTTTGGTTGTTGAATTCGGCCTTGAAAAAGGTGGCAAAGTATGTAGAAACAAAGGAAATGCTGTCCGATTTTCGTAGAATTTAGTGACTTTGCACTTAGAATATTCTAAGTTGAGCTAGAGGTTAATGGGCGTATTATGGCCATTTTAGGTTGAAGTACCAAGTATAGCGTATTCTACTTGAAGAATGGAATAGCTATCAAGGTTGAAAGTACTTTGGAGCATTTTGCTATTTGTCGATAATTCGTCGCGAGGTATGTGAACCTCTTCCTTCTTTTGACATGATTCTATGTATGGAATATACATGTAGTACTATTTCATGATTCATTCTACTCTTAGAAGTTAAGAGGTATGTATGTTGATTTACTCTATTAAAGGTTATGTCTAAGTTATCCTAAGTTCTTACCAAGTCTTATGGGGATGTTGGTAAGAGTCGTTAGGAGGTATTTGGAGCAGTTGACTTGGCTAAGTTCTGGCACAAATGAGAATAAGAATCGAACAAGCCCTGCGGCGTTAATAAAGGAAAATGTAATGACAATCAATTAAGTTAAAATGAGTAGAATTCTCCATCTGCATAGAAGCTAAGATAAGACAAAATTGTATTACATTTTCTAGATCATGGCTACTCGATTAAGATCGTTATAAATAAGTATAACTTATTCACAACGCACTAAAGTATATGTTACTTAATTTATAAATTTACGTATGAAGTTTTAAGAATATGAACCTCAAATTTTTAAAGGGTTAAGGGACTTTATTTTTCAAGTTATGGGACTTGATTCTTAAAGGAAGAAATGAATTGATTTAAAAGTATAGAATACTTGATTTGGAAAGAATTGATTTCTTGCCATTTTAAAGATAAGAGACTTGATTTCTAAAAGTTAAAGAAGCTTGATTTCAAAAGTTAAGAGACTTGAAGTATTTTGAAAGCTATGTGATTTGATTTGAAAGTATAAGTCTCTTGGTTATAAAAGGAATGAATTTGTCTAAGACATAAAGAGTTATAACGGCTTTATGGGAAGTTGGTTATAACAACTTTATGGAAGATTAAAGAATGGTTTTCTTGATAATGTAAGCAAAGAAATGATTTGAAATAAAGAAGGGCAAATTGTTTTAAAGGTACCAATTGCTCAAGGTTTTAAAGAAAGAAGTTACTTGAATTGAAGCCTATAAATGTATTTCTAAAAGGTATTGTGACTTGTCTTGAAAAGTAGATATGACTTGATACTACGGTTATTAGTATCTTGAAAGTTTTATTTGAAGAGAATCATTTTAAAGGAGTAGAGGCACGTGAGTACGTTGGGTTAAATTCGGATTTTTATAATGACATGTTAGTGCCTTAAGTAAACAAAAATGAGAGTGTATATGAACAAGCTAATAAGAAGTTAGGGATTTCTTAACTTGCTTATGTAATGTATGATAAGCGGTGGTGCTTATGTTATGTATGGTAAGCCGGTGGTGCTTATGTTATGTATGATGAGTCGGTAGTGCTTATGTTATGTATGATAAGTCGGTAGTGCTTATGTTATGTATGATAAGCCGGTAGGGCTTATGTTATGTATGATGGCCAGTTGAGTTAGGGTAAGAGTATAAATGAGGGGTAAACCCCCAAGACGTTATACCACCTGCTTCAGGGTAAGAGTATAAATGAGGGTAAACCCAAGACGTTATACCACACTGTTAGTGGATTTGCTACCCATGATCGAGGAATACCTCATGTGAGTCCTTATGGGCTTATGCGGGTGAAATAGTCCCGTGCGCGGGTACAACCTATGCGAGGGATACCTCATGCGGGTCCACAGGACCTATGCGGGTGAAATAGTCCCAATAGTAGGATTGCTTATCGATACTGCGGGTGAGAGACCCTGCTTTGATCATGAGCCTCATATTTTTTATGCAGTATACCTTTATGGGCAGACTTATGTGATTTTATCGCGTCCCAGATTGGGCCGGGCAGTATACCTTTATGGGCAGACTTATGTGACTCTATCGCGTCCCAGATTGGGCCGCGGTATAAGCGTTCCTCCGTAAAGGGGCGTATTAGGTTATCAAGATACATAAGTAATATGTTTATGAACTTGATGAGTTTTCTTAAGTATATGCGTAAGAATTTGACTATACTCTTATGGAAAAATGGGAAAAGATAATAAGGTACGATTAAGTTCACGAGATGGAAATGACACGGTAGGATCGGTATTTACCCTTTTTATACTTGCCCTGTCATTCTTTTATGCGGTTATGATTTATTCTGTACCTTATTTTCCGTTCCATATTAATTTTTGTTATCGACCCCTTCGAGCTGCGTTCATGTCCGCAGGTTTAGGTACACAGTTGTGGATCCGCGAGCTTAGTATCCTGGTACATCATTTTGAGATGGCTCCAATTTTCCGGAGCTTGTCGTCATGGTTAGGTATATTCGAAGTGCAGCGGGGCCTTGTCCTCCATAGTATTTGTTCAAATCTTAGAGGTCTGTATTCATCTGTGGGCTGGACTGGCTAGAGTTGTTTTAACATTGTTAAACAGTGTAGACCCTTTTGGGTAATTATTATGATTATGGCAGCCTTATCGGCTTGGCCTTGGTTTAAAAAAAAAAGGGTGTTATTTATCTTCCGCAGTTTATATTGTTGTATGATTAGAAGGGTGCCCAGGTAGGGCACGATGTGGCCGGTCGGTCGTGTGGATGTAAAACAACACCCATATGTGTACTGAACACTAGATCCGTCTGCGTCGTAAACTGATCGGGCAAAGTAGAAGAGCAACTACGGATCGGCTGCGTCATAAAACTTAACGGGCAATGCGGAAGCCAACTACGGATCCAACTGCGTCCATGGCGGGAGCAAGTATCTTAAGCCAGCGTTCGAGCCTCATCGTATCACGAGATATGGCCGGGGCAAGTATCGTAAGCTATCTACGAGCACGATACGAGAAATGACGATCTGAGTATCTAAAGTGTGCTGTAACTACGTGTACAAATCAAGCGTGACCAACATCACTGCGCAAGCTTCATGGATAGCTAGTCCGTGGACTAATAACATGACGAGAATTTAACCCGCGCCATGGCGCGTGCCGGAACCTCTCCGGTGTAAGCGTGGCCATGGAATAATCATAGTGGAAGCATGCGTGGACCATCCAGCGTGTCGGTATGTCGAAGGAGCGATATAGTGAAGCATGCAGTGGGACACCCAACGTGTCAGTATGTCCAAGGAAATAACAAGATAACAATCATAGTGGAAACATACCCGTGGGCTACCCAACGTGTCAGTATGTCCAAGTAAATAACAAGATGACCGGCCCTCCATCGAGAGATGCGGTAACATAAGAATACAACACTTTCACAACAAGGCTATCACAAGCAAGCATAGGCAAGTTACCATACTTCTAAACTTTCATTTTATGCCAACAATCCGGGTTTTAACCCCAAAGTACTACATACTTTAATTCTTTCAAAAAGATCTCTTTTTACGTAAAAGCCACACGATACTAATACCCGTAGTGTCAAAACACCTTCAGAAAATCTTTACAAGGCCTTTAAAATCAAGTAAGTAAACCGTTATTTTATCCTCCTTAAGTCGTTATAACTAACTTCCCATAAAGCTATTATAACACTTATTTTTCAAGCAATTCAAAACAACTACAATCATTTGGAAAACCAAGAGGACTTATTCTTTTCAAACCAAATATCAATTTCTTCCCAAATAATGATTCACAACTTTTTAGAATAATTCAAGGCCCCTTTAGGATTTTAGAAGTCAAGTCAAGGACATCAAAATGAAACCAAATTCATTTAACACACATACGTCTATCGTACTATATATTTCACAACAAATCATGCTCAAGAGGATAGGAAGAATCACATACCTTCTCGGCTAATCCACTTGCCAAGTCGAATATGCCGCGCGTAGAATATCAACCTATAATAATCAAATACGTCTATCAACGTCTAGATCTCTTCGTAGAATATTTCTAAGTATATGGTCTCTTTATTCTACGGAAAATCGGGCAGCACTTCCCCTGTTTTTACGTACCTTTCCACCTTTTTCAAGGACCGAAATTCAATAACCAACATGCCACATTTAAGGCGCAATAACACAACAATACTAAAGGGGATTACACGCCTAACTGGACGTGTAAAATTATGTCCCACAATATACAAAACAGTCCATTAGTCCAAAGTAGAAGCGATCAATGTAAATACGATCCATTAGTTGGTGTTCTTGGCAACTACTACAATCAAACTTATCGATTTCGCTGGCATGCGGAATTACTTCTTTAATCTTCCAACTTATATTCCAATCTTTATATAAGTTATAATAACTTTGTTATTAAATGTCAACAGGTAATAGGTAACGTTTTTTCCATTTTAATGGCTAGCATGCCAATTTCTCGATTTTAGCAACTTAACAAGGTCCAATTCCTTTCAATCTTCCTTCCACATATCACATACTCATTTATATACTACTATCACATGTAATCTCCAATTACAATAAAAGTACAAAGATCATTACCTCTATAAGACCAAAATTATCCAAGATCTAAAAGTCGATCCTTAAGAATCTTAGCTCCAATTCCTTACATTCCAATCCACTCCAAGCAACCCTTAGAAGTACCTAACCAACTTCTCTTAACACTTCATCCAAAAATATGAAGATCACCCTAGGGTTTCACTTTGCGACTATTGGATTAACGTAGTATTTCCGGGATTTTTGTGTTGGGATATCTTAAGAACACTACAAGGGACACTTGGTTTAAGTGTTGGGATTTATCAAGAACAATTGCAAAACTTCTAAGCCTAAGGGATGTTTGGCCGAGAGCTTTGTCAAGGGAGGGAGTATATTTTTGTGTCTTGGAATTTCTCTAAGTGTTGATGAAGTCTTGCAACCCTAAGGTGTGTATTTATAAGACAACCAAGGGCTAGGATCAAAACAAATGTGTGGTTGAGATTGGGGACAAGTGTGTGTGGGTCCCACAAGCCACTTGTCCACACAAATATCTCACAAATATCTTCCTCCACTTGTCCAAACAAATATCTCACAAATATCTTCCTCTCCCCCACTTAGCCGAAACACACCCCTTGGCACACCCCCACCAAGTCTTCAACCAAAACCTATACATGTACAAATGCATATACATACACCTTTGCTACACAAGTGGGGAGGACACATGTCACTTTCTTATTGGCCCAAAATATTTTCATCTCCCAACAACATCCATAATGGCCAAAATCTCGAATATAATGTGGGCCCCACAAAACCGTAAATTTTTCCCATGGGCCCCACGTGACCAATTCTGGAAAATAAAATCCATAATTCTCTTATATTCCAAGAAGTCCAAATACCAAAATTGAGAATCCAATTCCCAATAATAAACCTTTTTCCTTCACGAGGTTCGGAATATTTTCCGTCGGAAATTCAAAATTTTCTTCCCTTTCGTACTTAGTGTTATATTCTCGAACGTACGTCCTCACATACATACTCTGGAACTACGGGGTGTAACACTTATAAGACCTTCATATACTCAATGTCATAATTCTTGTAATATGACACTAGTCTATAACCTTGTTAAGCATATGCCAAAATTATTTCCAACTCCCATTCTCACACTTGTTGTATCCAAAATTATTTCGGGGTCTTATCTTTTTATGTGCTAATCTTCTTAGTAGCATATATAATATAGCATAAATTCCTCGAGGCCCGAGTCTACTTTACTATGTCTAGGTGCTCAAATCATTGTCTAAAATTATGAGACGTTACATTAGGATATAGTTAATGTACCATGTAATGAGGGACAAAGCGAAAGGTCTTCCAAAAAAGGACAAGGCCGAGAAGGGACAATGGTTGATAAAGACAAGGGACATCTAGAAGATGGGGAATTCAAGGAGAGACTTTATGAACTATCAAGTTCATGAAGTTAGCTATTTTGAAGACTTCAAATTCTTCCAAGGGGGCGAAGAGGAGTTGGCCGAAATGGTTCAACACACAAACACCAAGAATAGAAGCTTCCAAACACATTCCAAGAAGATGTGATCCTTGAAAAGCCCAATCCACCCCTTCTTCGACTTGGACTCCACAAAGAGGTGCGAAGGCATTGGAGTTCATCCTTGTATCTAAGTAAAGAAAAACAATTTCCCATTATGCACACCAAGGCCGAGAAAACCCTTCACCACCAAGAAAACCCGAACCATTTCCTATTAGTTCCTACTAGGCCAAAAGTTTGTGTCTCTTGATTTGTAAATAACCAGAGTTTGATGATATAGAACTATAAATAGGGCCCTTAGGACTTGTAAATAATCAGAGTTTGATGATATAGAAAAGTGAATTTTACTGAAAAGCTAATTGTATTCACTTGTGTGTGTCTACTCTTAGCTGGATCTTGTGTGAGCCAAACCCTTGATGAAAATTTAGCTAAGACTGTGTGACTTAGTTGAACCAAAACTAAGGTTTCCCTTCTGTGTAAGTTTGGTTAAGACATTGTGACTTAACTAAATCCAATCTTAGTGAACCTCCTTTTTGGTTTCAACTTTCAAGTGAACGTTGGGACTTGTGTAATCCAACCTAGCCTAAGTCTAGGTCTATCTTAAGGTTTCCAGCCAACCTTACTTGGTTAGTATTCGGGCTTGTACTTAGCAACCCTGGTCTAGTCCTTGTTAAATTGGTCACCCTTATCAACGCATCGACTTGGGTCTTAAAAACTCCTAGTCATTATCATTACCACATTGACCTTATTTCACTACTACCACAATAACCAAACATTTAACCCAAAACATACCAACCAACACTTGGTGTGTGCCTGGATTGCAACTCGCATTTCGTGTTCATCCTTCATCCAAATCACTCCAATTATTTTACGACCACATCCAATAAGGCTCCATAAAAGGTTCCATCAAAGGTCCCAAACCTAAACCACCCACAAAGTCCATTCCAATCCCGACAACACCAAACCTTCCGCATAACACATCTTACCAGCGACCTCACTGTTTGATTCTTCTTCGTCACCTTGCCACCATCACAACACTAAGTCCCGAACATAACCTGACCGCAACCTACCCATGATAACCATACAAAGTACTCATTCCGTTTCCAACTACATATACCCGAAACGACCTCTCAATCCCATTAACGCCGGCGATAACGCCCCAACCGAACTTGAGGTTTTAGTAAACTTTGACTCATTCCACAACTAAACTAACCAAGCCCGATCACTAAGACAACCTCAACTTGTCCACAACAACCCTACAAAATGTCTTGACCCGGTTCCTCCATACTCTACCGAAATAGCCATCAAATACCCCATCACGTCGTCAGAACCCCATATTGTCATCCATTTTTGGGTCAACCCAAATATCGTCCACAACCGACCTACATACCCAACATCACCTCTCCTTACTCAGATAAATAAGACTAGTAACAAGAACCCACCAACATAATATTGACATTGATTATGTCACGACCAAACAGACTCGCGATCGGTGCCTTACCCGCACCCAGTAGTCAAACAACATCGAGAAAATCGTGGAAATTAAAACTCATACATGATAACCAATGAAAAGAAAAGCAGGCTAACCAGCGGTTACCTTTTACGAAAAATAACTAACACTGAGCGATTACAATCCGCCTTGCATCGATTACTACGGACCTCTAAGAATTTTTATAACATCTCGGCGGGACGGGGCCCGCCATACCACGAATGTACAAAAGTTCTACAACTTGAGGAACCGTACCAAGTGACAAAGTCTCGAAGGAATGGAGCTTTCGAGAAGCGAGCAGCGATCCAAAGTGCGGATCAACAAGCGATGTATCTCGACTGCGGCATGAGCGGCCCCGAAGAAGTCGATTACAACAGTGCAGTATGCGAAGCAGAAAAAAATCACGTAAATGAAATCATAATAGTCTATAAGGAAAGCAGGAGACATGTATGATAAGCAAACTACGATGCACCACGTATATCTGATTCGATCAAATCAAATCACATCAAGTCGAGGACTCACGCCGAAAGATCATTACTCAAAGTGGGCGCATACTCGTGGGCTACCCAGCGTGTCGGTATGTCGACCCGATAACAAGATAGTACTCACGGTGGGCGCGTATACGTGGGCTACCCAGCGTGTCGGTATGTCCCAACGATAACAAGATAATACTCGCTGTGGGCGCGTACTGCGTGGGCTACCCAACGGGTCGGTATGTCGAACAAATACCGGATAATACTCGCTGTGGGCGCATACTCGTGGGCTACCCAGCGTGTCGGTATGTCCAAACAAATACCCGGATAATACTCGCGTGGGCGCATACTCGTGGGCTGCAGCGTGTCGGTATGTCGAACAAATACCGGATAATACTCGCGTGGGCGCGTACTGCGTGGGCTACCCAGCGTGTCGGTATGTCCAAACCGGTTTACAAGATAACACTCACAATAGAAGCATACCCGTGGGCTACCCAGCGTGTCGATATGTCCCAAAGGATCAATATAGTGGAAGCATACGTGGGCTACCCAGCGTGTCGATATGTCCATCATACCACCCGATATCAGGCCCTCAGTCGAGAGACTGGTAGCACAAAGTCAAACACTTGCACAACAACAAAACTATCACCACAAGCAGGCAAGTTACACACTGACTCAAAGTACCTTCGTTTAAGTCGACAAACCGGGTTCCAACCCCAAAATACTACATTCTTTCCTACCTTCAAAGACCTCTCTTTGCGTAGAAACCATGCGATACTACCACACGTAGTATCACACACATTCATGTTTAAAACACGTACTTCAAACACAATTAACATAACGTCAAGTATACCTTTTAAAAGTCGAGTAATTAACTCCTTTAAGGTCAAGTATTCCTACCTTTTAAAACCAAGTCATTTACTTTTCCCTTAAGAAAAGTTCGATATTTGAAAACAAGTGATTTATACTTTCAAACTCAAGTTACTTCTCTTTTCCAAAATCCGTACATTATCCTTTGCAATCCATTAAGTTCATTCTTTGGAATTTTAAGAAAAGTCGAACTTGTTATCAATGATTCTCATTTAAGCGACCGTGATCTAGGAAATGTAATATCATTTTGTCTTATCTTAGTTTCTATGCGGATGGAGGTTTCTCTGGTTTTAATATAATCAATTAGTGAAACCATTTCCTTTATTAAGCTGTTTGCGATGGTGTGTTCGATACTTGTTCCCACTTTCAAATCCATTTCACATTCTTATGCCGTTATACCTAACTTCCCATAAAGCTAGTATAACTCTTAAGTTTTCAAAAACCAAGTATCACTCATTACTCACGAATGAGGTTTTACAACTTTTGAATACATTACACAACTTTCACAATTCTAAGTTAAGTCTCTTATCTTACAAGATCAAGTCTCTTAACTTCTACCAATCAACAACCGTTCTTTTACTCACATAAAGTTGTTATAACTGACTTCCCATAAAGCCGTTATAACCCCTTTATGTTTTAAACCAACCAATTACCACATAAACATTTATGAGACCAAGAGGGCTCGTTAACTTTAAGCCGAGTGCCCATTACTAACGGATAAGACTTACTACTCTTACACCTAATGAAGCCCTTTACACTTCATAACAAGTCAAGACACAATTTGGAAAATCAATTTCCTTTAACACCGTCGTCGTCAACACTATATATTTCACAAATAGTCATCTTTGAAGAGGATAGGAAGAATCACATACCTCGCGACGATTGTCGACACTAAGCAAAATGCTCCACAGTACTATCTCCCTTAAGAAGAATATGTTACACGTAGTACTTCAATCCTATAAGGGCCATAAAACGTCTATCAAACTCTAGTTTCGAACGTAGAGTAAACTAAGTACAAGGCCCCTACATTCTACGGAAATTGGACAGAACTTCCTTTGTTTCTATTAACTTGCCACCTTTCACAAGGCCGAAATCAACAAGGCTACAAGATCCAAATCTAAGCCAACTTAACTATAACAGCCTCAGGCTCACAAATCTATACAAACTTAACTATAACGACCTCGGGCTCACAAATCTATTCAAACTCTAAATATAACGACCTCGGGCTCACGGATCTATACTACTATCACAAGTACTAACTCAAAACCCAGAGAAGGGAAACTCTTACCTTTTAGAAAAGCCCACAAAAGCCCTTTCCTACCACTTCTTCCGTCAACTCAACCACCAGCGCTTCCCACAAGTTCACCAACACTTTTTCCTTCTTGCCGCCGCTCAGCGGTTCCACTGGGCGGGTTTCTCAAAACCTAGAGAGAAGGAGAGGGTTTTCTCTTGGGAGGTTTGAAATGAAATGGCCAAGTCTTCCAAGACTTGGCCTAAAATAGGCTTCTATCATTGGTCAAAGGATGGGAGGACACTTGTCACCCTCCCATAGGCTCATATAAAAATATCACGATTTTTCTCCTTTACATGAAAATCCGCCTCGGCGCGCGCCCGCCGCGCCGTGCGCTCTTTCGAAAAATAATTGCAGCGTCTGCGCGCGTACGCATTCGGCGCGGCGCCAACACCCGCAGACCCTCGGTACAATCGGCGCGCGGCCACCTCTCCGGCGCGTACCAGAACCCTGACGAAGTCAACTGCTTTGCGCCAAACTTGAAACTTCCATAACTTTTGACTCCGATGTCAATCGACGAGCGGTTAGTTGCGTTGGGACCTAGATTCAACGGACTACACACTAGGCCTTTTAAACACCTTACAATCCTTAACAACTGGGGTCCAATACTCAAAGGTAAACTCAAAATCCTTCCAACACATGTTTGCAACTTATCTATCCTCTAGAATTTACGGTGTAACATTCTTCCCCCGCCGAAACATTCGTCCCGAATGTTCCTTCTAAATCTTGAGAACACGTGCGCGGTATAGTCTTCACTACTATACCTGCAAAACTCATTTATGCCTCTCATGGCCATAATATAGAAATCACGCATCTCAATTCCATTAACGGAAATCACCTCTAACGTGCAAACATCACTATTTTCTCCTCCTTGGTCTAAAGGATACTCTCCTTACTCGGCGTACCTTCCTTGTACACTCACACCTCTCTAGTACCGTTCCACAATTCGATCCACGCTTGTTTCTACCACCTTGAGTCACTACCTCCAACTCGTCCATCTTACTAATCCACGTCATGGAAGCTACCACTTCCATCATAAACTACCCATGGAATCATCACACAAAACTCCATGTATACCATACACTCAGACAAGGATTAACGATGAAGGCTTCTACCCAGGCGCCTTACATCTAAGGTCTCAGCTGTTATAAATTCTAAGGTTCAAAATTTTCTCATCTGACTTACCCTCTTTATTAACCATGCTTCCAAATCACATTATATACACAAAGCTACGAACATAGCACTCAACACATCACCACAACATCAAAGCATACAATACTCTGAGGTTAAGAACATACCAGTAACTATTGCTTCACTTCCCTTCTTGAGTTCTACTCATGTTCTTTCCGACACGGCACAAAAGGAGGAGGTGAATCGTCCCACGATCGAAGGTGAATCTCAACCTCCGCGCTATCTCTGGTGGGACAATTCCTTGCAAAATGGCGGCTGGCGCATGTAAGCAGTTCCCTATTAGCACGACACTCCCATCGTGGAGCCTACCACAATAGTCACAGCGAGGTAAGGGTGGTCCCGTCATCCGACTAACATCCACGATCCCCAAAACCGAAACCTTGGAGCCACGACCTGCTCTGAATTTTTGAGCGTCTGACGGCGAGGTGGAGCACTCCGTCTTGGCGGAGGCGCATAACTAACTGCTGCGAAATTTTTGCCGAAAGGTCACCAAGGACCTGCGCCTTGGCCCTACTCTGCTGATCTTGGTCATTCCGTCGACTCCTCGTGCCTCGCATCCAAGTGCATGAGCTGCGTGCGGGCAATGTCGTGCCGGTGAAGAGCTACTCGAGCAACTCTCGCCAAATAGTCATCAAGCCACTGTGACATGGCGGTGCACTCTGTCCTCCATGTCGGCTACTAGCGCGGGGGCGTGCCGAGCTAGTGAGTTAAACTCACGTTGTACTCTGAACCGTCGCGCGTTACGCCTCAACATCAAAAATCTGCCGGCCGAGTCCTCGCTCATACGTGGAGGCAAGAAATGTGCAAGAAATGCCTCAGAACTTCGTCCCATCTCGTGGAAGTGCATGCCCTCCCGGGACAGCTCCGCGAATCAAACGATCGGCTGCGGTATCACGCGGCCGATGCGAACCTAGGACCACCGACTCGGTCTCCGTGCCTTGATCACTCTCGTGATCCAGTATGGCTGTCGGATGAACTCCTGCGGATCATCCTCGAGCCTCGACCGTAGAACTCTGGCGGGCCACAACTCGAGAAAGTCCGCGACCTCAAACTATCCGATCTCGGGTGAACCACGGTGCTCTTTGGGCTGCTGCGTCCGGCTATCCTCGTGTCGGCCACAACCACGGCCAATAGCGGGCCAACTCGCGTAACCCGTCTCCTGCTGCTCCGTGGTGGGGTGGAGGCTCGGTCTTGTGGTCTCTGTAGAGGCGCCATTGCTCTACTCGCGGCTCCTCTGCTGCCTTGCCCTTACGGGCCACTGGTTGCCTTCGCGAGGCATAAGCGGTAAAACGAAACACGTCGGAGGGTCGACTTACAACACGGCTCTAAGGCACGATCTCGGAATGAGAAGAATAGAAACCAATCGTAAATGTCCATGACCTCACGATTATAGATGTGGTGCACAACACATCGATAATCAAGACTCTATAGACACGGTGCATAGACACTTTCAGAGGACTAAGCGCTCACGATACCACGTCGCGACCGGCGGGCGCGGTGCCTTACGGGCACCCAGTAGTCAAACAACATCGAGAAAATCAGCGGAAATTAAAACTCATACATGATAACCAATGAAAAGAAAGCAGGCTAACAGCGGTTACCTTTTACGAAAAATAACTAACACACGAGCGATTACAATCCGCCTTGCATCGATTACTACGGACCTCTAGAATTTTTATAACATCTCTGGCGGGACGGGGCCCGCCATACCACAGAATGTACAAAAGTTCTACAACTTGAGGAACCGTACCAAGTGACAAAGTCTCAGAAGGAATGGAGCTTTACGAGAAGCGAACAGCGATCCAAAGTGCGGATCAACAAGCGATGTATCTCGACTGCGGCATGAGCGGCC
Organism: Przewalskia tangutica; assembly: GCA_029844215.1. NCBI lineage: Eukaryota > Viridiplantae > Streptophyta > Magnoliopsida > Solanales > Solanaceae > Przewalskia > Przewalskia tangutica. Next base: position 1,553,379 of record JAQGDG010000030.1, read on the forward strand.
CGAAGAAGTCGATTACAACAGTGCAGAGTATGCGAAGCAGAAAAAAATCGTAAATGAAATCATAATAGTCTATAAGGAAAGCAGGAGACATGTATGATAAGCAAACTACGATGCACCACGTATATACTGATTCGATCAAATCAAATCACATCAAGTCGAGGACTCGCCGAAAGATCATTACTCAAAGTGGGCGCATACTCGTGGGCTACCCAGCGTGTCGGTATGTCGACCCAATAACAAGATAGTACTCACGGTGGGCGCGTACTCGTGGGCTACCCAGCGTGTCGGTATGTCCCAACCAATAACAAGATAATACTCATTTGTGGGCGCATACTCGTGGGCTACCCAGCGGGTCGGTATGTCCAAACAAATACCCGGATAATACTCGCTGTGGGCGCATACTCGTGGGCTGCAGCGTGTCGGTATGTCCAAACAAATACCGGATAATACTCGCGTGGCGCGTACTCGTGGGCTACCCAGCGTGTCGGTATGTCGAACAAATACCGGATAATACTCACTTGTGGGCGCATACTCGTGGGCTACCCAGCGTGTCGGTATGTCCAAACCAGTTTACAAGATAACACTCCTAATAGAAGCATACGTGGGCTACCCAGCGTGTCGATATGTCCCGAAGGATCAATATAGTGGAAGCATACGTGGGCTACCCAACGTGTCGATATGTCCATCATACCACCCGATATCAGGCCCTCCGTCGAGAGACTCGGTAGCACAAAGTCAAACACTTGCACAACAACAAAACTATCACCACAAGCACGAGCAAGTTACACCTGACTCAAAGTACCTTCGTTTAAGTCGACAAAGCGGGTTCCAACCCCAAAATACTACATTCTTTCCTACCTTCAAGACCTCTCTTTACGTAGAAACCATGCGATACTACCACACGTAGTATCACACACATTCATGTTTAAAACACGTGCTTCAAACACAATTAACATAACGTCAAGTATACCTTTTAAAAGTCCAAGTAATTAACTCCTTTAAGGTCAAGTATTCCTACCTTTTAAAACCAAGTCATTTACTTTTCCCTTAAGAAAAGTTCGATATTTGAAAACAAGTGATTTATACTTTCAAACTCAAGTTACTTCTCTTTTCCAAAATCCGATTACATTATCCTTTGCAATCCATTAAGTTCATTCTTTGGAATTTTAAGAAAAGTCGAACTTGTTATCAATGATTCTCATTTAAGCGACCATGATCTAGGAAATGTAATATCATTTTGTCTTATCTTAGTTTCTATGCGGATGGAGGTTTCTCTTGGTTTTAATATAATCAATTAGTGAAACCATTTCCTTTATTAGCTATTTGCGATGGTGTGTTCGATACTTGTTCCCACTTTCGAAATCCATTTCACATTCTTATGCCGTTATACCTAACTTCCCGTAAAGCTAGTATAACTCTTAAGTTTTCAAAACCAAGTATCACTCATTACTCACGAATGAGGTTTTACAACTTTTGAATACATTACACAACTTTCACAATTCTAAGTTAAGTCTCTTATCTTACAAGATCAAGTCTCTTAACTTCTACCAATCAACAACCGTTCTTTTACTCACATAAAGTTGTTATAACTGACTTCCGTAAAGCCGTTATAACCCCTTTATGTTTAAAACCAACCAATTACCACATAAACATTTATGAGACCAAGAGGGCTCATTCTATAACAACCGAGTGCCCATTACTAACGGATAAGACTTACTACTCTTACACCTAATGAAGCCCTTTACACTTCATAACAAGTCAAGACACAATTTGGAAAATCAATTTCCTTTAACACACGTGCGTCAACCGCACTATATATTTCACAAATAGTCATGCTGAAGAGGATAGGAAGAATCACATACCTCGCGACGATTGTCGACACTAAGCAAAATGCTCCACAGTACTATCTCCCTTAAGAAGAATATGTTACACGTAGTACTTCAATCCTATAAGGGCCATAAAACGTCTATCAAACTCTAGTTTCGAACGTAGAGTAAACTAAGTACAAGGCCCCTACATTCTACGGAAATTGGACAGAACTTCCTTTGTTTCTATTAACTTGCCACCTTTCACAAGGCCGAAATCAACAAGGCTACAAGATCCAAATCTAAGCCAACTTAACTATAACAGCCTCAGGCTCACAAATCTATACAAACTTAACTATAACAGCCTCAGGCTCACAAATCTATTCAAACTCTAAATATAACAGCCTCAGGCTCACAGATCTATACTACTATCACAAGTACTAACTCAAAACCCAGAGAAGGGAAACTCTTACCTTTTAGAAAAGCCCACAAAAGCCCTTTCCTACCACTTCTTCCGTCAACTCAACCACGGCGCTTCCACAAGTTCACCAACACTTTTCCTTCTTGCCGCTCAGCGGTTCCCTAAGGCGGGTTTCTCAAAAACCTGAGAGAAGGAGAGGGTTTTCTCTTGGGAGGTTTGAAATGAAATGGCCAAGTCTTCCAAGACTTGGCCTAAAATAGGCTTCTATCATTTGGTCAAAGGATGGGAGGGACACTTGTCACCCTCCCATAGGCTCCTTATAAAAATATCCCGATTTTTCTCCTTTACCCATGAAAATCCGCCTCGGCGCGCGGCCCTTGGCGCCATGGCGCTGCACTCGAAAAATAATTGCAGCGTCTGCGCGCGGCCGCATTCGGCGCGGCGCCAACACCCGCAGACCCTCGGTACAATCGCGCGCCCGTGCTCTCCGGCGCGCGGCTGAACCTGGCGAAGTCAAGTGCTTGCCAGCTGCGCGCCAACCGTGAAACTTCCATAACTTTTGACTCCGATGTCCAATCGACGACCGGTTGGTTGCGTTGGGACCTAGATTCAACGGACTACACACTAGGCCTTTTAAACACCTTACAATCCTTAACAACTGGGGTCCAATACTCAAAGGTAAACTCAAAATCCTTCCAACACATGTTTGCCAACTTATCTATCCTCTAGAATTTACGGGGTGTAACAGATTACTTCCGATTTACACTTGGATCATTAAGAAACCATGAGAGACCTTCTTAGAGAGCTTGGGAGTTAATTAGTGTTGATGGAAGTGAGAAATGAACATTTAGGTCAGGTTATAGACTTAAATTAAAGTCCACCACATCATTTGGTCATACTATCTCACTGAGATAAGCCTATGTCGAGCAATAGTCATGCTATGGAGCTTGCTCAGTGAGCTACCCCTACAATTTGTCTGGCATTTTATATAGTCTGATGATAACGTGAATATATCTCTACTTCGATGTTGTATCGATGAACGATTTAATATGCTAAAGATAGACTCATAGACCTTCCATTTTATGGGTGTATTACCCCATAATTTTATGTATATTGAGAAAAAACCACAGAGACATCTGACCAAATTTTTCGCAGCTTTATGAACTTAACTTGGAATGACCGTTGCCAGCTTTTGTTTCACAACTTGCTTGACTTCAAAGCTTGATATACGAATATTGTATGATCCAAATACCTCATAAAAAACCTTCTTAGCATAATAAACATTCTCTTACTGTCACGCCCCGAACCCCGGGCCCGCGACTGGTGCCCTACCTGGACACCCTTTTATTCAAACAACACAAGTAAACTGCGGAAGATAAATAACACTCATTTTTTTTCTTTAAACAAAGGCAAAGCTGATAAGGCTGCCATAATATATAACGCCCGAATGGGACTACCACTGTACAATAGTGTAAATCAACTCACGCCAGTCCAGCCCACATATGAATGCAGACCTCTAAGATTTTGGATAGAAAACTGTGACGGGATAAGGCCCCGCCGTACCCATAACTGTACAATGCTATAATACAACTCCGTACCAAATGACAAGACTCCGGAATAGTGGAGTTGTCCCAATAGAAGATGACTGGAGATCCTAAGCTCGCAGATCACCCAACTGAGTACCTAACACCTGCAGACATGAACGCTGCCCCCCGAAAGGGGTCAGTACAACAAGGTACCAAGTATGTAAACAAGAAGTACAGTAAATAAGATCATAACTGTACAAAAGAATGACAGGGGCAAGTATGAAAAACCTTAACAGCTCCAACCGTGACATCTAAAGTAAAAGCCAACTGTACTTTATACAAGCAAATGAGAGTCAACTGAGCCTTTTAAAAATATGCCTTTTAAAAGTGAGACCAATCGTGTCATTTCAAATCATGAAATAAATACCATTTCAAAGTATGAAATCAACCGTACCTCTTTCAAATATAAAAGTCATGTCAAAATTATGGACGTCTGTCCATACAAACAACTAGTCATGGGAGTTGAACCCGAACATTATACACAAATACTACCCTGTAAGGTATTCTGCCCGGCCCTATCTGGGACGCGATAAAGTCATGTAATATATATTGCCCTGCCCATTAAGGTATACTGCCCGGCCCATTCTGGGACACGGTAAAGTCATGTAAAGTCTGCCCATTAAGGTATACTGCCCGACCTTTTCTGGGATGCGGTAAAGTCATGTAAAGTCTGCGCATTAAGGTATACTGCCCGGCCCTTTCTGGGACTCGGTAAAGTCATGGAATCCTGATACATCTACTGCCTGACCTTCCAGTGAAGGCGCGATGAACCTATAGGAAATACGCACGAACTGCCCGACCCAATTCTGGGACGCAGTATAGGGTATACTGACCGGCCCATTCTGGGACGCGGTAATGTCATATAAGGTATACTGCCCGACCCTTTTTGGGATGCGGTATAGGGTATACTGCCCGGCCAATTCTGGGACGGGGTAAACTGCCCATCCAAGGTATACTACCCATCCAAGGTATACTGCCCGGCCCAATTCTGGGATGCGGTTCAAACATAAAGGACTGTACACATATAACTATCACAAGAAACTATGTGTAATTTAAATCATCTTTGACTTTTCACAAAACTTTTATAACAAACTTCCCATAAAGCCGTTATAACAACTTTCATTTAGAAAACTAAAGCACTACCACATCTTTCCTTTTAATACAACCAAGGAATTATCATGTCATGTAACATTAGGGAAATGAACCTGAAGTACTATGTAACGTTCATTCTTTAAAAAGAAATCATTACATGCAAATAACCCCAAGATACTAACACTCGTAATATCAAGGTACATTTACTTTCCAAATCAAGTTACTACACCTTTAGATATTCAATTCAAGATTTGAAATCAAGTAACTTCTAATTTCAAATCTCAAGTAACTCATACCTTTAAATCAAGTTACTTCTCTTTAAATCAATTCATTTATTCTCTTTTAAATCAATCAAGTAAATCACTTTTTTGACTTCCCATAAAGCCGTTATAACTAACTTCCCATAAAGTCATTATAACAAACTTTATGTCTAGAAAACGAAGGCACTTTTATACTTTAAAATCAAGTGAGCTTAACTCTTCAACTCAAATAAACTTGTACCTTTCAAATCAAGTCAATTTGTACCAAAATGAAACCGAATTCATTTAAAACATGTACGTCCACCGTACTATACATTTTATAAGATTCATGCTCAAGAAGATAGGGAAAGTTCCACATACACTAACTTTCATTTAGAAATCCCAAGGTACTATCACGTCGTGCGTCAATAAGGATTAAGATCCAATAACTCAATGTACGTCCACCGTACAATCTTTCCTTTATAAAAACTCAAGACACTAGAACTTGTAGCATCAAGGTACTTTCACTTTTAAAATCTATCTGAAATCCAATGTTCCAGATTCTCAGGACTTGGAAGATTCAGAGATGGAACCAAGACGAAGCAAAAGGGCCCGGAAGGACAAGTCCTTCAGTCCAGACTTTGAAGTTTATTTGGTTCAGGACGAACCACAAAAAATCGCTGAAGCATTGTCAACTCCAGAAGAACCGCTCTGGAAGGAAGCTATAGAAAGTGAAATAGAGTCCATCCTGCACAACCACACCTGGGATTTGGATGAACTCCCTCCAGGATACAAACCTTTGGGTTGTAAGTAGATCTTTAATGTAAAGTTAAAGGCAGATGGATCTATCGACAAGTACAATGCTAGACTGGTAGTCAAGGGCTATCGCCAAAAGGAGGACCTTGATTACTTCAACACCTACGCTCTGGTGTTCAGAATGACATCCATACGTATGTTCATAGCTATCTCCACCTTGAGGGATATTGAAATACATCAAATGGATGTCAAGACAGCCTTACTAAATGGTGATTTGGAAGAAGAAATATATAGGGACCAACCTGAGGGGTATGTGGTTCCAGGACAAGAGACAAAAGTGTGTCGTCTTGTCAAATCCTTGTATGGGCTGAAACAGTGCCCTAAACAATGGCACGAGAAATTTGATAATACCCTACTATCAAAATGGTTCACCAGTAATGGATGTGACAAATGTGATTACATGAAAGGAAATGTCGATTCTTTCGTCATGATATGTCTCTATGTAGACGACTTGTTGATCACTGTAAGCAGTCCTAGGATAATCCTAGATACTAAGAACATGCTAAAACAATGTTTTGACATGAAAGATATGGGTATTGCAGATTTCATCTTAGGGATCAAGATCTTTAAGACATCTGACGGACTGGTCTTGTCTCAATCTCACTACATCGAGGATGTACTGAAGAAATTTGGGATGTTCGACAGTTCACCGGTAATGATACCAGTGGATATAAGTCAAAAGATTGACAAACATCTTGGTGTGCCCGTACGCCAAGAGCGGTATGCGCAGGTGATTGGTAGTCTGATGTATATCACAAACTGTACTCGACTTGATATCGCTCATGCAGTTAATAAATTAGCTAGGTTCACCCATAACCCAAGTGAGGATCACTAGAAAGCGTTGAATAGGGTACTATGGTTCCTGAAGTTCATGCTAAAGTTTGGGTTATACTATTCGAGATATCCAGCTGTACTAGAGGGGTACAGTGATGCAAACTGGATATTTAATAGCGAAGACATCAAGTCCACCAGCAGATACATTTTACAATCAGTGGTGGAGCTGTGTCATGGAAATCCTCTAGGCAAACCCTTATTGCCCGACCCGCGAATTTATCGCTTTAGGCAAAGCGGGAGAAGAAGCTGAGTGGCCTCATGGTTTCTTAGAGGATGTCCCATGTTGGGATAAACTCGTGTCTTCTGTAATGATCCACTGCGACAGTAAGTCAGCTCTAGGAAGGGCACGAAGTTCTATGTACAATGACAAGTCTCATCACATTCAACGGAGACATGAGTCAGTTAGGCAGCTGATCACCTCAGGTGTTATTTCCATTGATTACGTAAAATCTAAGGAAAATATTGCAGATCCCTTGACGAAGGGAATACCCAGAGATCAGATGTTCTGCCTGTCTAGGGGAATGAACTTAAATCCCAATCAATAAGAACCGATATAGTGGACACCTAACATTACAGACTGGAGATCCCAAGAATAAGGTTCAATGGGAAAACTAAATTGTAAAGGTTCAGTAGAGCGCTTTGGTGGAAGAAAGAGCACTTCGGATAATAATTTATTCTTAAGAAACATAATCCAAGGCCATTCCCGCGATAGACATAAAGTGCAACCTACAGGGGTAAAGGATAAGGTTCCAAACCTTTAATGATCCTCAATAGTTGAGGTTTGGTTGGGGAAACTTTTAATGGTTCCTAACGCTTGTGTAGCGAGGTATTGCAGGATACCTTAGGAGACCACCTATTTAAGTGCGAGGACAGGCCGCCTCAAATGAGCACTTAAGAATCAAAGTGTGTCCATGGCCCACGGACAAAAACATATAGAAAGATAGAGTAAGGAAATGTGTTGTGTTGGTACCATTGTCTTGGCATATACTAAACACGGGTTCAAGACATCATGTCACCCGTGCAGTATATATGTCCGATGGTATTCGACTATGGAAGGTTCAAAGCTACAACTACCTCTCTAGATGTAACATCGATCCGAGGAATGATTGCAAGAAGGGCGTATGCGTGTAAAATCTCTTATATAAGAGGATTGTTGGAAATTGGTTTATTAAGCGTGAAATAAAGTTAATCCTATTAATTATGACTCAAACAATTGGGGCCCATGCGTCGAAATAAAGTTAATCCTATTAATTATGACTCGAGAGATTGTTATACGATCGGTATTACGAAAATCATAAGGAAAGAAATTAGGCGATGAGAGACTAAAGCGCAAGAGAAACCTTTGAAGGTTTACAAGAAAAGAGCCCCATAAGATTAACGTCTTGTGAAAATATGACAATTATCGAGATGGGTACATCAGCTATGAATATGGGGCATTCTATCTATGTGAGCGATTCAATTGTCTCTTGTAAGAGAGACTTGTTCTATGCCATGTTGTAAGTTAGTAAGGTTCACATAATTGTAAAAGATGTTGAGGTAACAATATGACGTTTCTGGAATATAATTCTGGAGTGCAAGTGTGGCCATTCTATTACACCCCATAATTCCAGGACACGTTCAAGATAATGTACGTAAGGAAGCAGGACTTTAAAAATTTTGAACGAAAGAAGAATTCGTTATTCTTAAAGAAAAATCTTCCGAACCTCGGAAAAGGAAAACGTTCGTTTATGAGAATTTGATTCTCAAATTTGTTAGTTGAGACTTATGAAATTTATCGAAATTATGGAATTTTATTTCGGAAGTTAGTTACGTGGGGCCCACTCGGGAAATTTTACATTTTTGAGGGGCCCACAAGGTTTTCGATATTTTGACCAATTATGGAAATTTCGGGAAACGAAATATTATGGACCAATGGGAGGGAGACACGTGTCACCCTCCACATGGATTATGTTGAACGAAAATAGTATGGCTAGTATAGCTAATTAGCTTGATAAAATGGACCAAGTCAAAGGGCAAGTTGAGGCTTGATATAATTGACCAATCTTAGCCATTCAATTGGTTCAATCCTAGCCCTTGATGGTTTTATATATACATACTACTACTAGTAGCAAAGATGACTTCCACACTTAGAGAAAAATTGGCAAATCTTGTGTGCTCAAGAAGGAGCTCTCGGCCAAGCAAGGAAAAAAAAGAGATTTTTTTTGCAATCTTGCTTCATAAATCTCAATATTCAAACCCAAGATCCCTAAATGTATTCTAAGGATATCTCAACACAAAAATCCCGGAAAAACTACGTTTTACGTTAGTCGCAACATGAAAACCTAAGGGGTTTTTCATAGTTGGAGTTGGAACTTGAAGAGGAGTTCTTCATAAGCTTCTAAGGGTTACTTGGAGTGGATTGGAACGTAAATAAGATGAGCTAAATGTTACACCCCGTAATTCCAGGACATGAATAAGAGAATAAACGCGAGAACACAAGACTTGAAAATAGGTACGAAAGAAAGAATTGTTTTTCCGACGAAAAATCTTCCGAACGTCGGAAAGGAAAAATATTCGTTGATGAGAATTAGATTCTCAAAATGCATTATTTGAGGAATATAGAATGTATTATCATTATGGAAATTTATTTTTTACGGATTTGGTCACGTGGGGACCATCCGAGAAACTTTACGTTTGGTGGGGCCCACGAGGTTCTGAAATTTTATGGCGAATGGGAGGAGACACGTGGCACCCCCACATGGTCTTGGACGAATTGACCAAGGGTATTATGGTCATTAACCTATGTAGAAGATCAAGTCTTGCAAGCTAAGAGCTTGAGATTATTGACTAAGTCAAAGAGCCAGCGATCTCTTTCATCCCAACCTAACAAGTGTTATAATCTAGACCCTCCAATGTGTTATATAAGCACACTAGTAGCAAGACAAGTCTTCCAACACTTAGAAAAAAATTGAGAAAACCTTGTGCTCTTAATGTTGCTCTCGGCTTTAAGGCCTTTCCCACACAAAACTTTTCCAATTGTTGTCCATAATTCACAAGACTTTAACCTGAGGTTCCTAGGGGTATTGCAAGGATATCTCAATAGAAAGATCTCGGAAAAAGCAGCGTTTTTACGTTAGTCATAAGCGAAACCCTAAGGTGTTCTTCAACTTTGAATATAGAACTTGAAGAGGAGTTCTTCATGAACTTCTAAGGAGTGCTTGAGCGGATTGGAACATAATAAGAGGAGCTAAAAGTTGCTAAGGATCGACTTTTACGCTAGGACATTATTAGGGCTTATTGAGGTAAAATCTTCATCTTCTTAATGTAATTGAAGATTACATGTTATAGTAGTTAATAAATGAGCATGTGGTATATATATATTGAAGCTTGAAAATATTTGGATCATGTCGACGTGTTAAAAACCGAATATGGACAAGTTAGCCATTAATACTGTAATTAATTTGGTTGATAGTTACAATCGTCGCATGTTATGGAAGAAAGGATTTATAGTTGTTTTAATTGTTATTATGTATATAACATATTGGAATAACAACTTGGATTGAAAAAGGAATTGTAAGGAAATTGATATTGTCATGGATAGTGTTTTGCCGAAAATGTGCCTTAAGGAATGGACAGTTTTATATTGGTTGTGGGGCAGAATTTTACACGTCCTATTAGGCGTGTAATCCCCTTTGTATTTCTAAATTGTTGGGCCTTAAATGTGGCGTTTGGTTATTGAAATTCGGCCTTGAAAAGGTGGAAAAGTATGTAGAAACAAAGGAAGTCTTTTGATTTTCCATAGAATTTGGTGACTTTTCACTTAGAATATTCTACGTTTGAAGCTAGAGGTTAATAGACGTATTATGGTCATTATAGGTTGAAGTACTACGTATAGCGTATTCCACAAAAATGATGGAATAGCTAGCAAGGTTGAAGTACTTTGGAGCATTTTGCTACTTGTCGATAATCGTCGCGAGATATGTGAATCTCTTCCTCCTTTTGGCATGATTCTATGTATGAAATATACATGTGGTGTTATGTCATGATTCCTTCCACTCTTAGAAGTTAAGAGGTATGTATGTTGATTTACTCTATGTGAAAGTTATGTCTAAGTTATCCTAAGTTCTTACCAAGTCTTATGGGGGATGTTGGTAAGAGTCGTTAGGAGGTATTTGGAGTCAAGTTGACTTTGCTAAGTTCTTGCGAATGAGAATAAGTATCGAACAAGCCTTCTGTGGCGCTAATAAAAGAAAATGTATCGACAATCAATTAAACTAAAATGAGTAGAATCCTCCATCTGCATAGAAACTAAGATAAGACAAGATTGTATTACATTTTCTAGATCATGGCTGCTTTAATAAGATTGTTATAAACAAGTATAACCTATTTACAATGCATGAAAGTATATGTTACTTAATTTAAAGAGTTTACGTACGAAGTTTTAAGACTATGAACCTTGAATTCTTAAAAGGTTAAGAAACTTTATTTTTCAAGTTATGGGACTTGATTCTTAAAGGAAGAAATGACTTGATTTAAAAGTATAGAATACTTGATTTGGAAAGTATGGATTTCTTGATATTCTAAAGATAAGAGACTTGAATTTCTAAGTTAAGAAACTTGATATCTAAAGTTAAGAGACTTGAAGTATTTTAAAAGTTATGTAACATGATTTGAAAGTATAAGTCTCTTGGTTATAAAAGAATGAATTAGTCTAAGGCATAAAGTTAGTATAACGGCTTTATGGGAAGTCGGTTATAATAACTTTATGGAAGGTTAAGAGAATGGTTTTCTTTAGTAATGTAAACAAAGAATGACTTGAAATAAGGAAGGGAAATTTGATTTAAAGGTATCACTTGCTTAAGTTTTAAAGTAAGGGTCACTTGATTTAGAAGCCGAGAAATGTATTTCTAAAAGTGTAGTGACTTATGTGAAATGTAAACAAGCCTTGATACTACGGGTATTAGTATCTTGGGATTTTATATGAAAAGGAGTCTTTTGAAAAGAATAGAAGTACGTAGTACTTTGGGTTAAATTCTCGGATTTTTATGTAATAAGGAAGTGCCTTGAGTATATAAAATGAAAGTCTAAAGATTTTATGAACTTGCCTATGCTTGTTGTGATAGCCTTGAGTGCAAATATTATATTATATGTTACGCTGTCGTGACTCTCAGTTGGAGGGCCGGCTGTCTTGTTGTAAATTTACTTGGACGTACTGACAGTGACGGAGGCTTCCACGGGTATGCTTCCATTGTGATTGATCCTTGGACATGCTTATACGATGTGGGATTCCGGGGCATGCGACCAGGATGCGGGTTAGATTCCCGGATTGTTTTTATTACTCCTTGGACATGCTTACGATGTGGGATTAGGGCATGCAACGGGAGGCGGGTTAGATTCCCTGATTTATTTTATTACCCCATGGCCATTCTTATACAATGAGGGATTCCCGGGCATGCGACCATGTTATGTACGATTATTACTCCATGGACTAGCTCCCCATGAAGACATGTACCCGAGATGAGGGATTCCACGGGAATGTTATATATGATTATTACCCCATGGCCACGCTTATACGATGAGGGATTCTGGGGCATGTGACCATGTTATATACTATTACTCCATGGATTAGCTCTCCATGAAGACATGTACCCGAGATGAGGGATTCCACGGGCATGTTATGTACGATTATTACCCTATGGATTAGCTCTTCATGAATTCATGTACCCGAGATGAGGGATTCCACGGGCATGAGAGATATATATATATATATATGTATTGTATATGTGTACGCCGACAGTGAGGTGGGATGCCACGGGCGCGTCACGTGATTATATGTTACACTTAAGGTTGTCGGCAGTGATGTGGGATTCCACGAGCAGGAGATATATATATATGCATTGTATATGTGTACGCCAACAGTGAGGTGGGATGTCACGGGCACGTCACGTGATTATATATTACACTTAAGGCTGTCGGCAGTGATGTGGGATTCCACGGGCAGGAGATATATATATATGCATTGTATATGTGTACGCCGACAGTGAGGTGGGATGCCACGGGCGCGTCACATGGTTATATTTTACACTTTTGGTTGTCGGCGATGATGGGGATTCCATGGCGCTATGATATTTGAGGGCTTGCGTCAGTAGCCAATGTGACTATTGTTCATGTGTTGAAATAGTCTTTAAAAAGGTAAAACTGACTTTCATTACTTTCACTTTGGCAAGGCACATTGTACTGTTATTTTGGTTATCATACATGTCTCCAGCTTTATTTAGACTAGTATGATTTCATTCTGATACTGATTTCACATACTTGGTACATATTTAGATCTTGACCTCCTTGAGGCTGCGTTCATGCTGTGAGTTGAGGTACATAGCTTGCTGATCCGCACTCTTAGGATCACTGTTCAGTTGGTTGGAAAGCTCCATTATTTCGGAGGCTTTGTATTTTTGTACAGTCCCTGAGGTTGTAGATTTTGTACATTCAGGGGTATGGCGGGGCCCTGTCCCGTCACAGTTGTTATATCAAGAATTCTTAGAGGTCTGTAGTCATATCTTGTGGATTGGGTTGTGTAAAAAAAAGAGGTAACTGCTTTTGGTGTTACGTAGTTTATGTATCCACGAAGGTAGCCTTATCGGTTAACCTGTTATTTATTTTACTGTTAAGTTTATGTATGTTCCGCTGATTATCTCTGATGTATACCTGTAAGGGTGCCCAGGTAGGGCACGATCGCGAGCTTGAGGTCGGTCGTGACAAAAGTGGTATCGAGCGATTAGTCTTCGGAAATTGTCTACAGACCGTGTCTAGTAAAGTCTTGATTATCAGTGTATTTTGCACCACATCTATAATCAGGAGGCTGCAGGACATTTAGGATTGGTTTCCATTCTTCTCACTCTGAGATCGTGCGATAGAGCTGTGTTGTTAGGGTCATCTCTCCCTAACGAGTTATGTTGATTGCAGCTATGAGAAAGGCAGCAGTGACCCAGGAAGGACTATGTGGATTGCGTATCCAGGTTGGTAATGATTGTAGTATAGTTGGTATTATGACATACAGCTATACGGAGTTATGTATGAGGGTCATTTATGGGTTGCCTAGAATAATTTTAGATTACCAAGAGTTGGTAAAGACTAACTAGATACCGGGAAGGTATGGAACAGTTAATGAATTCTCGCCAAGGTCTTATGTCTTATTTTGAGATAATTGGGAAAGGATGAGTTGTCTGATAGGGCAGTGAACCCTTAAGTAGTCATGTTAAGAAACTAAATGGAATATCATGTTAATAGATTAAGCTACGTGGTAGGCTTAAGAGAATTGTACGGATGAGGTCTGTATGGAGTAAGTAATGGTTGTTGTGATCAAGACGACACAATTATGGTATTATGAGAAGTTATTGTACCCGTTTACGGGGGGACTGGTAAGGTAGGCTTGGAGCATGGAAATTGCGAGCCTAAGAATGTTGATAACCGTCGAGACCTTAGGTATATAAGGCCTTCTCGGGCAATAAGATTTTATTCAGACTAAGGGTAAGAGTTAAGTGCGATAATGGGTCAGGTTAAAGACCTATTACGGGTCGCCCCATAGCTTGAAATGGAGTGGGATCAGTTGGTAGTAGTTTCGCTACGTGGCGAGTCACGAGGTGCAAGGCCAAGTCTAGTTAATTGTTTCTGGGTTCGTGGGCGCTCACGGAACAGTCGTGAAGCAGGAAATGGCCTTATGTTGTTTAATAAAGTGACTCCAAATATTGCAGGCCAGAATCGGTACGGAAGTTATGTATGTATGCTAGTATGAGTTGGAAGTACGGAAAGAGTATGACCAGTAAGAAAGATAGCAACCAAGTGTAAAGGAATAGAGCCTGAATCCATAAGAACCTTTCAAGGTAACTACACCCGTGAGTGTTTGGGGTGGTAGCTGAGCGGGTATATAAGATTTGCCCGGTGATGATACAGTCGTCAGACCCTAGTAGACCTAGTAGAGATGATTACGACAGACTTTGAGGTCATTATGAGTATGGACTAGTTGGCTTCATGAGTGCCAAGGTTGACATTTTAGTATAAGTATTGTTACATGGCCAAGGGTGGCATATTTTGTATGAAGGGTGCAGTAAAAGGAGACTATGTCACTATCTAATTGGAATGGACTCCGAAAGAACATTCGGGGACGAATGTTTCTAGCGGGGGAAAATGTTACACCCCGTAATTCCAGGACATAAATAAGAGAATAGACGCGAGAACACAAGACTTGAAAATAGGTACGAAAGAAAGAATTGTTTTTCCGACGGAAAATCTTTCGAACGTCGGAAAGGTAAAATGTTCGTTGATGAGAATTAGATTCTCAAAATGCATTATTTGAGGAATATAGAATGTATTATCATTATGGAAATTTATTTTTTACAGATTTGGTCACGTGGGGCACACCCGAGAAACTTTACGTTTGTTGGGGCCCACGAGGGTTATGAAATTTTATGGACGAATGGGAGGGCGACACGTGACACCCCCCCACATGGTCTTGGACAAATTGACCAAGGGTATTATGGTCATTAACCTATGTAAAAGATCAAGTCTTGCAAGCTAAGAGCTTGAGATTATTGACTAAGTCAAAGAGCCACTTGGCTTGATCTCTTTCATCCCAACCTAACAAGTGTTATAATATAGACCCTCCAATGTGTTATATAAGCACACTAGTAGCAAGACAAGTCTTCCAACACTTAGAAAAAAATTGAGAAAACCTTGTGCTCTTAATGTTGCTCTCGGCTTTAAGGCCTTTCCCACACAAAAATTTTCCAATTGTTGTCCATAATTCACAAGACTTTAACCCAAGGTTCCTAGGGGTATTGCAAGGATATCTCAATAGAAAGATCTCGGAAAAACGATGTTTTTACGTTAGTATAGCGAAACCCTAAGGTGTTCTTCAACTTTGAAGATGGAACTTGAAGAGGAGTTATTCATGAGCTTCTAAGGAGTGCTTGGAGCGGATTGGAACATAAGAAGAGGAGCTAAAAGTTGTTAAGGATCGACTTTTACGCTTGGACATTATTAGGGCTTATTGAGGTAAAATCTTCATCTTCTTAATGTAATTGAAGATTACATGTTATAGTAGTTAAGAAATGAGCATGTGGTATATTTATTGAAGTTTGAAAAGATTTGGATCATGTCGACGTGTTAAAAACCGAAAATGGACAAGTTAGCCATTAATGTTGTAATTAATTTGGTTGATAGTTACAATCGTCGCATGTTATGGAAGAAAGGATTTATAGTTGTTGTAATTGTTATTATGTATATAACATATTGGAA
The DNA here is from genome assembly GCA_029844215.1 of Przewalskia tangutica. Lineage (NCBI taxonomy): Eukaryota > Viridiplantae > Streptophyta > Magnoliopsida > Solanales > Solanaceae > Przewalskia > Przewalskia tangutica. Next base: position 1,569,445 of record JAQGDG010000030.1, read on the forward strand.
TAACAACTTGGATTGAAAAAGTAATTGTAAGGAAATTGATATTGTCATGGATAGTGTTTTGCCGAAAATGTGCCTTAAGGAATGGACAGTTTTATATTGGTTGTGGGGCAGAATTTTACACGTCCTATTAGGCGTGTAATCCCCTTTGTATTGATGAATTGTTGGGCCTTAAATGTGGCGTTTGGTTATTGAAATTCGGTCTTTGAAAAAGGTGGAAAAGTATGTAGAAACAAAGGAAGTGCTGCCCGATTTTCCGTAGAATTTGGTGACTTTTCACTTAGAATATTCTACGTTTAAAGCTAGAGGTTAATAGACGTATTATGGCCATTATAGGTTGAAGTACTACGTATAGGGTATTCCACAAAAAGGATGGAATAGCTAGCAAGGTTGAAGTACTTTGGAGCATTTTGCTACTTGTCGATAATCGTCACGAGGTATGTGAACCTCTTCCTCCTTTTGACATGATTCTGTGTATGAAATATACATGTGGTGTTATTTCATGATTCCTTCCACTCTTAGAAGTTAAGAGTTATGTATGTTGATTTACTCTATGTGAAAGTTATGTCTAAGTTATCCTAAGTTCTTACCAAATCTTTTGGGGGATGTTGGTAAGAGTCGTTAGAAGGTATTTTGAGTCAAGTTGACTTTGCTAAGTTACTGCACGAATGAGAATAAGTATCGAACAAGCCACTGCAGCGCTAATAAAAGAAAATGTATCGACAATCAATTAAACTAAAATGAGTAGTATCCTCCATCTGCATAGAAACTAAGATAATACAAAATTGTATTACATTTTCTAGATCATGGCTGCTTTAATAAGATTGTTATAAACAAGTATAACCTATTTACAATGCATGAAAGTATATGTTACTTAATTTAAAGAGTTTACGTACGAAGTTTTAAGACTATGAACCTTGAATTCTTAAAAGGTTAAGAAACTTTATTTTTCAAGTTATGGGACTTGATTCTTAAAGGAAGAAATGACTTGATTTAAAAGTATAGAATACTTGATTTGGAAAGTATGGATTTCTTGATATTCTAAAGATAAGAGACTTGAATTTCTAAGTTAAGAAACTTGATTTCTAAAGTTAAGAGACTTGAAGTATTTTAAAAGTTATGTAACTTGATTTGAAAGTATAAGTCTCTTGGTTATAAAAGAATGAATTAGTCTAAGGCATAAAGTTAGTATAACGGCTTTATGGGAAGTCGGTTATAATAACTTTATGGAAGGTTAAGAGAATGGTTTTCTCTAGTAATGTAAACAAAGAATGACTTGAAATAAGGAAGGGCAATTTGATTTAAAGGTATCACTTGCTTAAGTTTTAAAGTAAGGGTCACTTGATTTAGAAGCCGAGAAATGTATTTCTAAAAGTGTAGTGACTTATGTGAAATGTAAACAAGCCTTGATACTACGGGTGTTAGTATCTTGGGATTTTATATGAAAATGAGTCTTTTGAAAAGAATAGAAGTACGTAGTACTTTGGGTTAAATTCCCGAATTTTTATGTAATAAGGAAGTGCCTTGAGTATATAAAATGAAAGTCTAAAGATTTTATGAACTTGCCTATGCTTGTTTTGATAGCCTTGAGTGCAAGTATTATATGTTACGCTGTCGTGACTCTCAGTTGGAGGGCCGGCTGTCTTGTTGTAAATTTACTTGGACGTACTGACAGTGACAGAGGCTTCCACGGGTATGCTTCCATTGTGATTGATCCTTGGACATGCTTATACGATGTGGGATTCCGGGGCATGCGACCAGGATGCGGGTTAGATTCCCGGATTGTTTTTATTACTCCTTGGACATGCTTATACGATGTGGGATTCCGGGGCATGCAACCAGGAGGAGGGTTAGATTCCCTGATTTATTTTATTACCCCATGGCCATGCTTATACAATGAGGGATTCCCGGGCATGCGACCATGTTATGTACGATTATTACTCCATGGACTAGCTCCCCATGAAGACATGTACCCGAGATGAGGGATTCCACGAGAATGTTATATATGATTATTACCCCATGGCCATGCTTATACGATGAGGGATTCTGGGGCATGCGACCATGTTATATACTATTACTCCATGGATTAGCTCTCCATGAAGACATGTACCCTAGATGAGGGATTCCACGGGCATGTTATGTACGATTATTACCCTATGGATTAGCTCTTCATGAATTCATGTACCCGAGATGAGGGATTCCACGGGCATGAGAGAGATATATATATATGTATTGTATATGTGTACGCCGACAGTGAGGTGGGATGCCACGGGCGCGTCACGTGATTATATGTTACACTTAAGGCTGTCGGCAGTGATGTGGGATTCCACGGGTAGGAGATATATATATATATGCATTGTATATGTGTACGCCGACAGTGAGGTGGGATGTCACGGGCACGTCACGTGATTATATATTACACTTAAGGCTGTCGGCAGTGATGTGGGATTCCACGGGCAGGAGATATATATATATGCATTGTATATGTGTACGCCGACAGTGAGGTGGGATGCCACGGGCGCGTAACATGGTTATATTTTACACTTTTGGTTGTCGGCAGTGATGGGGGATTCCATGGGCACGCTATGATATTTGAGGGCTTGCGTCCGTAGCCCTGTGTGACTATTGTTCATGTGTTGAAATAGTCTTTAAAAAGGTAAAACTGACTTTCATTACTTTCACTTTGGCAAGGCACAGTGTACTGTTATTTTGGTTATCATACATGTCTCCAGCTTTATTTAGACTAGTATGATTTCATTACAGTACTTTCAGTTTCACATACTTGGTACATATTTCAGTCGACCTCCTTGAAGTGCGTTCATGCGCGAGTTGAGGTACATAGCTTGCGATCCGCTCTTAGGATCACTGTTCGATTGGTTGGAAAGCTCCATTATTTCGGAGGATTTGTATTTTGATACGATCTACGAGGTTGTAGATTTTGTACATTCGAGGTATGGCGGGGCCTGTCCGTCCACGATTGTTATGTCAAAAATTCTTAGATGTCTGTAGTCATATCTTGTGGATTGGGTTGTGTAAAAAAAAAAGAGGTAACTGCTTTTGGTGTTACGTAGTTTATGTATCCAGGAAGGTAGCCTTATCGGCTAACCTGTTATTTATTTTCCTGTTAAGTTTATGTATGTTCCGCTGAATATCTCTGATGTATACCTGTAAGGGTGCCCAAGTAGGGCACCATTCGCGGGCCCGGGGTCGGGTCGTGACACTAAAGTTGCTAATGATCGACTTTTAATCTTGGATTGTATTTGGGCTTATTGAGGTAAAAATCTTCGTCTTACTATTGTAATTGAAGATTTCATGTTATGATAAGTTAGAAATGATCATGTGATATATAGAATGAAGATCTATTAATGTTATGGAATTTTGAAGCTCAAAACCGAAAATGGCATGTTAGTCGTTAAGATTGTAAATCAGTTTGGTCGATAGTTACAATCGTCGCTTTTTAAAGAATAAAAAATTTATAGTTGTTATAATTGTTATTATGTATATAACATGTTGGAATAACAACTTGGATTGAAAAAGGAATTGGACGGAAATTGACATTGTTGTTGGCATTGATTATAGCCGAGAATTTCCTTAATTATTGGACAGTTTTATATTAATTGTGGGGCAGAATTTTACACGTCATGTTAGGCGTGTAATCCTCTTTGGTTAGCTGAATTGTTGAGCCTTAAATGTGGAATGTTGGTTATTGATTTCGGGCCTTGAAAAAGGTAGAAAAGTACGTAGAAACAAAGGAAGTGTTGCCTAATTTTCCGTAGAAGTGACTTTACACTTAGAATATTCTACGTTAGAAAGCTAGTGTCATGACCCGACCCCGGGACCGCGACTGGTGCCCTACCTGGGCACCCTTACAGGTATACATCAGAGATAATCAGCGGAACATACATGAAACTTATAAAATAAATCAACAAGAAATAAACAACAGGTTAGCCGATAAAGCTACCTCCCTGGACACATATACATATACTTAACCAAGCGCAGTTACATCCTTCTTTTTTTTAAAACCGACCCACAAGATATGACTACAGACCTCTAAGAATTACAATTGTGGCGGCACAGGGCCCCGCCATATCCCTGAATGTACATAAATCTACAACATCAGGGAAACCGTACCCAAAATACAAGCTTCCGGAGTGAATGGAGCTTCTTCCTAGAAACTGAACAGAGATCCTAAGAGCAAGGATCACCAACCTGTGTAACTAACACCTGCGGGCATGAACGCAGCCCCCCGAAGAAGTCGATAACAATACCGATTATGGAGCAAATAAGGTCTGATAACCATCATAATCGTATAAAAGAATGGCGGCAAGTATAAAATGAAATACCAGATCCTACCGTGCCATTTTAACTCCTGAAATCAATCGTATATTAACCGTTCTTTTCCTTCTTTCAATAAGAGTTAACATCATATTCCTACATACATACTTAAGAATTTAATCTAGTTTTTCCACATAACTTACATATCTTACGAGCATAATCCTACCGCTATGGAGGACTTATTTGGGAGCTTACTTTGATTATCCATACGTGATAATGTAATCCGGCCCATTTGCGGGACACGGTGTACTGATGATGTTATACCCCGTAGTTTCAGGGTATGTATGCGAGGACGTACGTACGAGAATACGACATTGAAATTGGAAAGGAGGAACGAGGTGATTTTTTCCACGGAAAAGTTTCCGGTTTTTGCGAAGAAAAAAGGTTCGTTAATTGGAATTGGATTCCCAGATTTGGTATTCGGACTTCTTGGAATATTAGAGAATTATGGAATTTTATTTTCGGAAATGGTCACGTGGGGCCCACGGGAGAAAATTCTGGTTTTGTGAGGCCCACTTTGTTTTGAGATTTTGGCCATTGTGGATATTTTTGGAAGATGAAATATTTTGGGCGTGTAGGAGGAGACACGTGTCACCCACTAGTTGGCTTGGGCGAATTCACTTTGTACACAACACCCGTGTAGAGTCGTGTTTCGACCAAACGTTTTTCACAACTCGCGTAGGATAAATTACGGCGATTTCATTTCTAATTTTTTCGGATTTTTTAAAGATACGCAACACGTTGGACCAACGAGAGGGCGACACTTTTCACCCTCTCCTTGGTGGATGTCACACGCAATAGGGCGATTGGGTTGGCTTATTTTGTCTTGGAGTTGGTAGGATATTTTGTGTGCAAGTTGGCCAAGGACACTTGCCTAAATCCTCACCCTACACTTGCCTTGCACTTGGCATAATCTTGGCCATTGGTTGGCCATCCCTTGACCTATAAATACCCCCCTTGTTGAAGAGTTATTTCATCCTAAATTGAGCAATCTTTCTAAGTCTCAAATCCCTCCCTCTCCCTCTTATTGTTTCGTCCAAACACACCTCCCCTTTGAGAAGCCCTAGCCGAGAGCAACCCCACTCTAAAGCTAGCCTAGCCGAAACACCCCTCCTTGGTAGAAAAGTTGCCTTCTAGTATTGTTATAATGCCCAAATTACCTAGCCCAAATCCCTTAGTCCTTAGTAGAAGTTGTGAAGAACTTCTAAGGTTTTCTTAGACTCTGGAGCGCACAACTTAGGAGCTAAACCTTGCTCAAAGGCGACTTTTATCTAGGATATTATTGGGCTTACAGAGGTAAATAACCTTATCCTCCTTTTGTAATTAGAATATATCTGTAGAAGTATAGGAGTAAGTATTAAATACTTAGAAGGATATTAAAGAATAGAATTGGTATTATCACGGTGAAGGGTTTAAAAGATGAATAATAGAATCAGCTTACATGGGAGTATTTTCCTGATGAACTTGAGTAGCTCAGGGTAGGAAGTGCTGCCCAAATGTCCATAGAATAACGAACCCTCTGCTTAGAGCTTTTATGCGACAGTATGGACGTTGATAGACGTGTTGGTATTATAGTCGATTCTCTGCGCGACATATTCAACTTGGCGGTGGATTTGCCGAGAAGGTATGTGATTCTTCCTATCCTTGAGCATGATATTTTAAAGAATATGTATATAGTACGGTGAGCGTCGTGTATTAACTGAATAATAATTACGGCAATGTCTTGGACTTAAGCTGAATAATAATTACGGCAATGTCTTGGACTTAAGCACGAATAATAATTACGGCAATGTCTTGGACTTAAGCTGAATAATACTTACGGCAATGTCTTGACTTAAGCCCGAATAAAAAGAATCAAGAAGTTCAAAGAATTAAGAAACCTTTTTTGAAAGAAGAGTAACACTTGGTTTTAAAAGCTTAAGAGTTATACTAGCTTTATGGGAAGTTAGGTATAACGGCTTAAGAGTGATAAAAGAACGATTTATTGATTTAAGGAAATAAGAGACTTGACTTATTATACTAATATGAATTTTGTTAAAAAGTGTGAAACCTCATTCGTGAGTAAATAGTATTTTTGGTTTTCAAAAGGAATGATGTTTTACCGATCAGAATAAATGTCGAACAAACCACAGTGCTAATAAAGGGAAATATTGTGACTAATAAAGTATTATTAAAACCAGTAGAAACTTCCATCTGCATAGGAGCTAAGATGAGACAAAATGATATTACATTTACTAGGTCATGGCTGCTGTAATAAGATTGTTACGAATAATAATAACCTACTCACACTTAGGGTATATGTTTCTCAAATTGTTTTAAAGGATTAAAGCTATGAACTACGAAACCTTTCGAAAATGAGAAACTTGAGTAATTGAAATTAGGCAAACTTAAGCGTTGGGAAAAGAATGTTGTTACTTGATTTTACAAATGAGAAATGTTTTGATTTACTTCAAAAGATTATCACTTTATTTTTTTATACTACGGGTATTGTGTGACTTTTGTGAAAGAAACGGATCTTTTAAAAGAGTAATACATAAAGTACTTGGGGGCTAAAAACCCGAACTTGTTAGCATAATGTAGAAAGTACCTTGTGTGAATAACTTGATTGTATTGATTTGTGATAGTCTTGTAATACTTTCTTGTTGACTTGATAAGAAAACATGTTAGGATGCTACGTGAGTTAGTATCTTGTGATGTTTGTGTAGAGGGGTTTTCCCTTATTGTGCTTAGGTTGTTTAACAATAAAGCATCATGTTGATATTATATCACTCATGATTAGGGGTTAAGCTTCCTCCGATGCGGGTAGACTCAAAGGTCTAGTGACCTATGATTCGAGAATACCTTACGCAGTCTGTATGGCTATCGCGAGCTACGAGTTCGTGTTAGTATCGGCCCTTGTGGTCATGCGGTCTTTGTGGCCATGCGGACGACGAGTCGGGGCCGCTGCGGGAGTAGCTACCCTCGACGCGGGAATACCTCATGCGGGCCATTGGGTGGCCCGTGCGGGCTACGGAAAGTTCGGGGCTGACGCGCACATTAGATCATCGCGGAAGTGGCAACTTTGATCATGTGGCCGGTCTAGACAGATCTCGCGTCGATTTCGTCCTTGTTATCGGGGTTTTTAGTAGTCGGTTATGCCCTCGCACTTACCGTCACGGTTTTATGATGACTTTGAGGCGTGAGTCCCCGACTTGACATAATCTTATTTATTGTGATCGTAGTTTTGGTTATCATACATGTCTCCGCTTTATATAGACTACTATGATTTCATTTCTGATATTTTGATTTCACATACTTGGTACTGTTGTGCGACCTCCTTGGGCTGCGTTCATGCCGCAGTAAAGGTACTCCTCGCTGATCCGTTCTTAGGATCACCGTTTGATTGGGAAAGCTCTGTTTCTCGGAGCTTAGCATTTTGGTATGGTCCACTGTCGATGTAGATATTTGTATTAAGGGGTATGGCGGGGCCCCGTCCGCCATTGTTGTTTAAACTCTTAGAGTGCATGGACTGTTGTAAGGTTGGGATATAGCTGTTCATTTTTGGGGTACTTATATACATATATGCGAAAGGCAACTTTTCCAGAAGCGTGTCTTATTTATCTTGTTTCATATTTTGGTTGTTTTATTTTCCGATTTCTACGATGTATGACTACTTGGGTGCGGGTAAGGCACGATCCACGGGCCGAGGCAGTCGTGACAAAAGTGGTATCGAGGCGATTAATCCTCGGAAAGTGTCTACAGACCGTATCTAGTAGAGTCTTGATTATCGGTGTGTTGTGCACCACACCAATAATCAGGAGGCTATAGGATATTTAGGATTGGTTTCCATTCTTCTCACTCTGAGATCGTGCTTTAGAGCTGTGTTATAAGTTGGACCCCTCTAACGTATTCCTTTCCTTTACCAGTTATGCCTCGCCAGAACTCGGGCCCGAAGGGAAAGCGTAGAAGGAGGCTGCGAGTACATAGATTTAGAAGACACGGGCCCAATCATCACTGGTGATGCTTCATGCGAGGAGTTACGAGGCGTCGCCAACAATTAGAGTTTGTAGGCGGCGATTCCTACTGCGGCCATGACATCTGGACTTTCAGTTCCACGACTTGGAGCAGAAAATATGGATTGGAAGGAGACGGCCCTGTTACTAGCAAGGGACTTGGCAGCCAGAGAGTATTTTATGTACCGGTATACCAAGGATATTGATGCTTATCTAAAGAAGGGTTGTGAGGGAGTAGCTCTTGATCGGGGGCGAGCGGGCTTGCGTTGGGGATTATGTGCGTGGTGAGAGAGGTAGAGATCGGCAGTTAAACAAGATCGCGAAGAGGCCCGTTTGGCGGGATCATTTGGTAACTCTCGGCGAACCGCCTCGGCCAGACAGACATACGCCTCCGCCAAATCTGAGTGTCCCTCCACGAGTTGATTTTCCTCGGTGTTCACACGGTGTGGCGGCGTCATCCGGGAAGTGCCGTCTTTTTATCGGTGCTTGTTTTATTGCGCCGTCAGGCCATATGGCGAGAATGTTCTATGAGAAGGATGCAAGTAGGAAGGCTCGACCTACGGTCGATTGTGGATCTGATGGTTCGGAGAGGAGGGTGTGATAGCCAGGGGAGGCCACCCCCACCTCGGTGTGGCCGTTGTGGTCGATGTCATCGTGGGGAGTGTCGTGCTTCTGCGACAGCTTGTTTTGTTTGCGGCCAGCAGGGCCATTTTGCGAGAAATTGTCCAACCAGAGTTGGCGGGGATGTAGGGACTCGACGCCGGGTCGATGGATAGTTCATCACCTTCGACTATGCCCAGCCAGGCGGGATTGACTAGACGACCTAGGAAAATGCGCGTAGATACGGTATATCCTTAACCCTTTAGAGATTTATATGTATAGTAAGATGCGAATATCTTAAAGTATTGTTTTGATTAGCATGGTGTTAGTGTGATTAGAATTGTTGATTAATTAGCAAGGTAAGATTGGGGACGAAAGAGTGGGAGCCTTAGAATATTACGTAGAAGACCTTAGAGGCGAGGCCATCTTTGGTAAAAGAATTATTTCGTGTTTGACCCTTATCGAAGTGCATAGTATACGTGAGATATTTTTTTTTCGGGATGAATCCTTGAGTGTTGTGAAACGAAAGAGGATGGTTGAGCTTAGAAGACCGCTAGGTTTTCGTAACGTGATTGGTGAGATTGTTCCGGATCGGGGAGCTAGTGTTTGGCGCGTTGCCGGGTCGGGTTGAGGCCGTGTTGCGGGTCGACCCATGCCCTGTTTGGTGATGGGGTCAGTTTATGGTGGTCCCGCTTTGTGTCAGGATCATGAGGGTGTTAGGCCCAGGTTTAGTTAACCATTGTACGAGTTCGTGGATGCGTTCGATCAGTAGTCGGGCCGATGAGGTCAGCCCGTCTTATCTTTTAGTCAAACCGTGTACTCGGTAGTAAGTTGCGAGATGATTATTTCAAGAAGGTTGTAAGGCTGCACGGGGTGCCTACCTTCACCTTATGGTATGCGGAGTCCAATTACCGTTTGTTTCTTTTACGGAAGAGTTACTGTGCAAGGTTAGGAACTCGGTGAATCTCAGTGTCGCATTCACCCTCGGGCAAGTGGTTGGATTTCGGGAGTAGCTGTAAGGACTCTTCGCCTCTTGTTGAGTATATATTATAGCTACCATTTCAGTATTCGGGTGTCACCGTTTGGAGCCTTTTTATAAGCACTAGTGTAAGATTGCCGATCGATTGATTCGATGTAAGCAAGGTGCAGACAGTTGGTTCGTACTTGTTCAGCAGGGCGTGGATAGGGTGGAGCTTATCCAGAAGAGGTTATTGTCAACTCAGTCGGTGGGAAGCGATGCGTAAACATGGTAAGTGATAAGGAAGAGTTCGAGTGTACGAGAAGGGTACGACGAGCAAGGCAAAGTGACAAAAGTGGTATGGGAAGAAGCGAGCATGTATTACAGGCATAGGTGTGATCATTTCGTTTGTAAAGAGTAGGTGCGAAGGGAGTATCTTTTTAGACCTCGAGTAGGAGCTTTCGTGATAGAGGTGATTCCTCGTGGACTTGGAGATAAGTAGGTGCGTTTGTTGTGTTGTGGCCAGGTGTGGCATGGATGTTTCCGTAAGTATAGCGATAAGGACTATCTGGCGCTGTTTGTTTGATACCTAGAAGGAACATTCGACGAATGTTTCTAAGGAGGGAGAATGTTATACCCGTAGTTTGTGGTATGTATGCGAGGACGTGCGTGCGAGAATACGACATTGAAATTGGAAAGGAGAACGAGGTGATTTTTCCACGGAAAAGTTTCGGTTTTGTGAAGAAAAAGGTTCGTTAACGGAATTGGATTCCCATTTGGTATTCGGACTTCTTGGAATATTAGAGAATTATGGAATTTTATTTTCTGAAATGGTCACGTGGGGCCCACGGGAGAAAATTTACGTTTTGTGGCCACTTTGTTTTCGAGATTTTGGCCATTGTGGATATTTTCGGAAGATGAAATATTTTGGGCGTGTAGGAGCGACACGTGTCACCCCTAGTTGGCTTGGACGAATTCCACTTTGTACACAACACCCGTTTAGAGTCGTTTTTCGACGAAACGTTTTACACAACTCGCGTAGGATAAATTCCGGCTATGTCATTTCTAATTTTTTGCGGATTTTTCCGAGAGGCGCAACACGTTGGACCAACGAGAGGGCGACACTTGTCACCCTCTCATTGGTGGATGTCACACGGCAATAGGGCCGATTGGGTTGGCTTATTTTGTCTTGGAGTTGGTAGGATATTTTGTGTGCAAGTTGGCCAAGGACACTTGCCTAAATCCTCACCCTACACTTGCCTTGCACTTGGCATAATCTTGGCCATTGGTTGGCCATCCCTTGACCTATAAATACCCCCCTTGTTGAAGAGTTATTTCATCCTAAATTGAGCAATCTTTCTAAGTCTCAAATCCCTCCCTCTCCCTCTTGTTGTTTCGACCAATCACACCTCCTTTGAGAAGCCCTGGCGAGAGCAACCCCCCATAAAGCTAGCCTAGCAAACACTACCCCACCTCCCTTGGTAGAAAAGTTGCCTTCTAGTATTGTTATAATGCCCAATTACCTAGCCCAAATCCCTTAGTCCTTAGTAGAAGTTGTGAAGAACTTCTAAGGTTTTCTTGGAGCTACTGGAGCGCACAACTTAGGAGCTAAACCTTGCTCAGGCGCGACTTTTATCTAGGATATTATTGGGCTTACCGAGGTAAATAACCTTATCCTCCTTTTGTAATTAGAATATATATACTGTAGAAGTATAGGAGTAAGTATTAAATACTTAGAAGGATATTAAAGAATAAAATTGAATCATTATCACAAAGAAGGGTTTAAAGATGAATAATAGAATCCCACTTACATAGATTGTTTTCTGATGAGCTTGAGTAGCTCACCGGGTAGGAAGTCTGCCCAAATGTCCATGTAATAACGAACCTCTGCTTAGAGCTTTGTCAGATCTGATACCGACGTTGATAGACGTGTTGGTATTATAGGTCGATTCTCTGCGCGACATATTCAACTTGGCGGTGGATTTCGCGAAGGTATGTGATTCTTCCTATCCTCGAGCATGATATTTTAAAGAATATGTATATAGTACGGTAGGCGTGCGTGTGTTAACGAATAATAATTACGGCAATGTCTTGGACTTAAGCCCGAATAATAATTACGGCAATGTCTTCTGACTTAAGCTGAATAATAATTACGCAATGTCTTGACTTAAGCTGAATAATACTTACTGATGTCTTCCGACTTAAGCCCCAATAAAAGAATCTGAAGAAGTTCAAAAGAATTAAGAAACCTTTTTTTGAAAGAAGAGTAACACTTGGTTTTAAAGGCTTAAGAGTTATACTAGCTTTATGGGAAGTTAGGTATAACGGCTTAAGAGTGATAAAAAGAACGATTTATTGATTTAAGGAAATAAGAGACTTGACTTATTATACTAATATGAATTTTGTTAAAAAGTGTGAAACCTCATTCGTGAGTAAATAGTATTTTTGGTTTTCAAAAGGAATGATGTTTTACCGATCAGAATAAATGTCGAACAAACCACAGCAGCGCTAATAAAGGGAAATATTGTGACTAATAAAGTATTATTAAAACCAGTAGAAACTTCCATCTGCATAGGAGCTAAGATGAGACAAAATGATATTACATTTACTAGGTCATGGCTGCTGTAATAAGATTGTTACGAATAATAATAACCTACTCACACTTAGGGTATATGTTTCTCAAATTGTTTTAAAGTATTAAAGCTATGAACTACGAAACCTTTCGAAAATGAGAAACTTGAGTAATTGAAATTAGGCAAACTTAAGCGTTGGGAAAAGAATGTTGTTACTTGATTTTACAAAGAGAAATGTTTTGATTTACTTCAAAAGATAATCACTTTATTTTTTATACTACGGGTATTGTGTGACTTTTGTGAAAGAAACGGATCTTTTAAAAGAGTAATACATAAAGTACTTTGGAGGCTAAAAACCCGAACTTGTTAGCATAATGTAGAAAGTACCTTGTGTGAATAACTTGATTGTATTGATTTGTGATAGTCTTGTAATACTTTCTTGTTGACTTGATAAGAAAACATGTTAGGATGCTACGTGAGTTAGTATCTTGTGATGTTTGTGTAGAGGGGTTTTCCCTTATTGTGCTTAGGTTGTTTAACAATAAAACTGTCATGTTGATATTATATCACTCATGATTCCGGGGGTTAAGCTGCCCTCCGATGCGGGGTAGACTCAAAGTGGTCTAGTGACCTATGATTCGAGAATACCTTATGCAGTCTCAGATGGCCTATGCGAGCTCACGGGAGTTCGTGTTAGTATGCGGCCCTTGTGGTTATGCGGTCTTTGTGGCCATGCGGACGACGAGTCCAGGACGCTGCCGGGGAGTAGCTACCCTCGATGCGGGGAATACCTCATGCGGGCCATTGGAGTGGCCCATGCGGAGCTACGGAGGCCAGCTTTGATCATGTGACGGTCTGTATGCGGATCTCATGTCAGCTTTACGCCTTGTTATCGTTTTAGTAGTCGGCTATGCCCTCGCATTTACCGTACGGTTTTATGATGACTTTGAGGGTGTGAGTCCCTGACTTGACATAACTGTTTATTTATTGTGAACTGTAGTTTTGGTTATCATACATGTCTCCTGCTTTATATAGACTGCTATGATTTCATTTACAGTATTTTCAGTCTCACATACTCGGTACCTGTTGTACTGACCTCCTTCGCGTGGCTGCGTTCATGCCGCAGTAAAGCGTACTCCTCCGCTGATCCGTTCTTAGGATCACCGTTTGACGTTGGGAAAGCTCCGCTTCTCGGAAGCTTAGCATTTTGGTATGGTCCTGTCGTTGTAGATATTTGTATTCAGGGTATGGCGGGGCCACTGTCCGCCATTGTTGTTTTAAACTCTTAGAGGTCTGTAGACTGTTGTAAGGTTGGGATGTCGCTCATTTTGGGGTACTTATATACATATATGCCGAAGGCAACTTTTCCCAGCGTGTCTTATTTATCTTGTTTCATATTTTGGTTGTTTTATTTTCCGATTTCTCGATGTATGATTACTTGGGTGCCGGGTAGGCACTATCCACGAACCCGGGCAGTCGTGACAAAAGTGGTATCGTGAGCGCTTAATCCTGAAAGTGTCTACTGAGCCGTATCTAGTAGAGTCTTGATTATCGGTGTGTTGTGCACCACACCATAATCGTGAGGCTATAGGATATTTAGGATTGGTTTCCATTCTTCTCACTCTGAGATCGTGCTTTAGAAAGTGTTATAAGTTGGACCCTCTAACGTATTCCTTTCCTTTACCGCTATGCCTCCACGCCAGTAACTCGGGCGAAGAAGGCAGCGTGAAGGAGTGCGAGTAAATCTGAGAGATTTAGAAGGCACAGCCCAATCATCACCTGAGGTGATGCTTCATGCGAGGAGTTCGAGACGCCGCCAACAACAGAGTTTGCACGGCATCGGGCCTTCCTCGCGCCATGACATCCGACCTTCGCCACGACTTGGAGCGAAAATATGGATTGGAAGGAGACGGCCTGTTACTAGCAAGGACTTGGCGGCCAAAGAGTATTTTATGTACGGTATACCAAGGATATTGATGCTTATCTAAAGAAGGGTTGTGAGGAGTAGCTCTTGATCGAGGGCGAGCGGGCTTGCGTTCGTGATTATGTGCGTGGCTAAGAGAGGTAGAGATCGACAGATTAATCAAGATCAACAGAAGAGGGCCCGTTTGGCAGGATCATTTGGTAACTCTCGAGGCGAACCGCCTCAGCAGCAGATTAGACATACGCCTCCGCCAGTGCAGAGTGTCCCTCCACAGGTTGATTTTCCTCGTTGTTCACAGTGTGGCGGCGCCATCGGGAAGTGCCGTCTTTCTGCGGTGCTTGTTTTTATTGCGGCCGTCAGGGCCATATGGCGAGGGAATGTTCTATGAGGAAGGATGCAAGTAGGAAGACTCAGCCTACCAGATCAGTTGTGGATGCAGTGGTTCGGAGAGGAGGGGGGCTCGGTGTACTGTGGAATCATGTAGCATAATCCGGCCCTCCTGTGGGGCTCGGTGTACTGTGGAATCATGTAGCATAATCCGGCCCGCCTATGGGGCTCGGTGTATTGTGGAATCATGTAGCATAATCCGGCCCGCCTGTGGGGCTCGGTGTACTGTGGAATCATGTAGCATAATCCGGCCCGCCTGTGGGGCTCGGTGTAAGATGACGTAACCCGGCCTATGTGTAAGCTCGAGGTAATATGGCGTAATTCGGCCTATGAGTAGGCTCGGTGTATTTCATAACATAATCCGACCTATTTGTAGGCTCGGTGTATCTCATAACATAATCCGACCTATTTGTAGGCTCGATGTGATTTTCCTTACATAACATTTTTAAACCATCTTTTCACTTCTTCTTAAGTCGTTATAACAACTTCCCATAAAGCTATTATAACAACCTTTCATTTTAGAGAACTTAAGACACTTTTATTCTTGCAACATTAGGGAAACTAAACCCAAAAATACTACGTACATACATACTTATAAAAGAATCATGCCACTCCATCTCCTTTAAATCAATAAATTCTTCTTTTTAAAACTCAAGTTACATACTCTTTTGAAATCAATCTTCTTAACTTTTGAAAATAGATCAAGAAGCCATACTTTTTAAATCAAGTCATTTCCACTTATAAAATCGAGGCTTATAGTCTTAAAACCTCGTATCATATACTCTTTAAAATCATGTAAACATACTTTAGAAATCAAGTCCCATAACTTGAAAAATAAAGTTTCATAATCCTTTAAAGAAAATCAAAGTTCATAGTCTTAAAACTTCATAACATACATTCTTTAAAGTCCATTTACTTATACTTATAAAATCATGTCATCTACACTTTAGAAATCAAGTCCCATAATCTTG
Source organism: Przewalskia tangutica (assembly GCA_029844215.1). NCBI lineage: Eukaryota > Viridiplantae > Streptophyta > Magnoliopsida > Solanales > Solanaceae > Przewalskia > Przewalskia tangutica. Next base: position 1,585,182 of record JAQGDG010000030.1, read on the forward strand.
AAAAATAAAGTTTCATACACTTCCAAAACCAAGTAGCTTATTCTCTTTAAAATCATATAACTTCCACTTTTAAAATCAATCCCCTTTTCACATATAAATTCAAGTCATTTTCAAACATAAAATCAACTTACTTACTTCAAATAAATCAAGGCACAAAGCTTTAATTCACACTTCATAACTTCTTAATACTTCTTACCAACATCCCCCATAAGACTTGGTAAGGACTTAGGATAACTTAGACATACCTTTAACTTAGAATCAACAACTTGAATACTTCTTAACTTCTAAGAGTAGAAGGAATCATGAAATAATATCACATGGCTATTTCATACGTAGGATCATGCCAAAAGAAGGAAGAGGTTCACATACCTCGCGACGATTATCGACATGTAGCAAAATGCTCCCAAGTACTTTAACCTTGCTAGCTTTTCCGCCCTTCAAGTAGAATACGCTACTCGTAGTACTTCAACCCATATTAATCATAACATGTCTATCAACTCCTAGCTTTTTAACGTAGAATCATACTAAGTGTAAGGTCTCTTATTCTACGGAAAATCGGGCCGCACTTCCTTTGTTTCTACATACTTTTCCACCTTTTTCAAGGCCCGAAAATCAATAACCAAACGCCACATTTAAGGATCAACAATTCAGCTAACCAAAGGGGATTACACGCCTTAACAGGACGTGTAAAATTCTGCCCCACCATGTATACAAAACAGTCCATAATTTCATCAATATTTAGGATAAGATATGAAGCCTCTTTGCACCCTTTTTCACCTTTATACCTTAGGACTTTCACTAGCCAATTATACCACATTAATCATATATATAACCACCCAATTTCTGCATATATACTAGTCTAAAACAGCCCGTATAACTGCCACAAAACTGCGCCAAAATATACCAAAATTCTAGACCATTTCGGCAATTTTACAATATAATAACAAGTAGTCATTTCCCATTTCCTTTTCCAATTCCTTTTCAATCCAAGTTGTTATTCAAACATGTTATATAGTCGCAACCAATCTTAACAACTATAATCACTTCTTTACATAACATGCGACGACTAAAACTAACAATTAAATTGAATTACAATCTTATCGCTAAACATGCTAATTTCGGATTTTGGCTTCCATAATTCCTTAACACTTATCAATCTTCATAATATATATCACATGATCACTTCTAACTTATCATAACATGGAATCTTCAATCACAATAGTAAGACGAAGATTTATACCTCAATAAGCCCAAATCCAATCCAAGATTTAAAGTCGATCCTTAGCAACTTTAGCTCATCTTCTTGACGTTCCAATCCACTCCAAGCAACCCTTAGAAGCTTGTGAAAAACTCCTCTTCAAGTTCCAACTTCAAAGTTGAAGAACACCTTAGGTTTTCGCCTTGCGACTAATCGTGAAAACGTCGTTTTTCCGGGATCTTTCTATTGAGATATCCTTACAATACCCTTAGGAACCTTGGGTTAAATTATTGTGAATAATGAACCACAAACTAAAAAATTTTGTGTGGGAATGGGCACAAAACCGAGAGCCTCTTCTTCAAGAACAAGGAAATGAAATTTTTCTAAGTGTTGGATTTTGTCTAGTCTTGCACTAGTAGTAGTAATATATAAAGAGACCAAGGGGTGAGATCAAAACAAATGGATGACTAGGATTGGGTCAATTATGTCAAGCTCCACTTTTCTAGATGACTTGGTCCATTTTTATTCATCCAACAAGCCCACGTGGAGGGTGACACGTGTCGCCCTCCCATTGGTCTAAAATATTTCGTTTCCCGAAATTTCCATAATTGGTCAAAATATCGTAAACCTCGTGGCCCCACAAAACGTAAAATTCCTGTGGGCTCCACGATCCAACTCTAAAAATAGAATTCCATAATTAGATAAATTCCAATCTCAAATAAAAAGTTCGAGAACCCAATTCTCATTAACGAACAAACTTTTTTCCTTCAGGTTCTAAGATTTTTCCATTGAAAACAATTCTTTCTTTCGTTCAAATTTTTTTAAGTCTTGTTTCATACGTACCTTCTCTTAAACATATCCTGGAATTACGGGGTGTAACATTCTTCCCCCCTTAGAAACATTCGTCCCCGAATGTTCTTTCAGAGCTTCATCTAAACATTTCTCGGTATAGTCTCATAAATCTACATTTAATGAAACCTAATTATGCCACATATGGCCCTAATACATCGCACATGCATATCCATCCATCATAAGACAAACGAGGAATCAAATCCAAAGTGTGCATCACCACTATTTACTCCCATTCATGGCAAAAAAAGATTCTCTTTTCGTACATTTCCTTAGGCATAACTATAAACACTCCAATTCTTTCAACCCTTGTTCTTTTCTTTTCTTACTTATCGTATTCTTCTCGTACTTCCAAACTTATTCTCGTACATGTACATAATCTCAATCATTGTTTATGTTTTCAATTCCTTGGAGTTACTACATCAAAACTTGGTCATTATACTTAGATTCAATTTCCGTTAAGGCACTTCTCGGCCCTCACGACCCGGTTCTGGTGGAACGCGTCCACGAACTCGTACAACGATTAACTAAACTTGGGCTTTACACCCTCGTGACCCTATCACCTGGAGGGACCACCTCCAACTGACCTCATTCTATTCTGGGCTACGGGTTGACCCGTAATCAGCCCACAACCCGATCCATTGTCGCGCTTAATTCTCATTCTTAGTCTGAAATAAATCTTACTACCCGAGAAGGCCTTATACCTCGAAGGTCTCAGCGGTTATCAATATTCTAAGGTCTCCAATATTCCATGTCCCCAAAACTTACGTTACCTCATAATCGTACAGCTTAATCACAACAACTCAATACTATCCGTACATAACACCTGAGCATACTACATAGCTTAATCTATTACATAGTCTTCCATTAAGTCTCTTATCATGATTTTTTTAAGGGTTCATTACCTTTTCAAACCGCTCATCCTCTCCTAATTATCTCAAATTAGTATGTAAAGCTTTGATGAGAATTTATTAAACTGTTACATACCTTCCCGATATCTAATTAGGCCTTACCAATTCGGGTAATCTAAAATCATTCTAGGCAACACGCGTCTGACCCTCATACATAACTCCGTATAGCCGTATGTCATAATACCAACTATACTACAATCATTACCAACCTGGATACGTAATCCACATAGCCCTTCCTGGGTCACTGCTGCCTTTCTCATAGCTGCAATCAACATAACTCGTTAGGGAGAGACGACCCTAACAACACAGCTCTATCGCACGATCTCAGAGTGAGAAGAATGGAAACCAATCCTAAATGTCCTGCAGCCTCCTGATTATAGATGTGGTGCACAACACACCGATAATCAAGACTCTACTAGACACGGTCTGTAGACACTTTCCGAGGACTAACTACTCTGATACCACTTTTGTCACGACCCGACCCCGGGCCCGCGACTGGTGCCCTACCTGGGCACCCTTACAGGTATACATCAGAGATAATCAGCGGAACATACATGAAACTTATAAATTAAATCAACAAGAAATAAACAACAGGTTAGCCGATAAGGCTACCTCCCTGGACACATATACATATACTTAACCAAGCGCAGTTACATACTTTTTTTTTTTACAAACCGACCCACAAGATATGACTACAGACCTCTAAGAATTACAACTGTGGTGGGACAGGGCCCCGCCATACCCCTGAATGTACATAAATCTACAACATCAGGGAACCGTACCCAAAAGACAAGCTTCCGGAGTGAAGGGAGCTTCTTCCCAGAAACTGAACAGAGATCCTAAGAGCAAGGATCACCAACCTGTGTCCCTAACACCTGCGGGCATGAACGCAGCCTCGGCGGGGTCCGCATAACAAAAATTTAGTATGGACAAATAAGGTACATTAACCACATCATAACTGTATAAAAGAATGACAGGGGCAAGTTTAAAAATGAAATACCAGATGCTACCGTGCCATTTTAACTCCTGAAATCAATCGTATATTAACCGTTCTTTTCCTTCTTTCAATAAGAGTTAACATCATATTCCTACATACATACTTAAGAATTTAATCAAGTTTTTCCACATAACTTACATATCTTACATAACATAATCCGGCCCTTTATGGAGGGACTTCTTATTTGGGAGCTTACTTTGATTATCCATACGTGATAATGTAATCCGGCCCATTTGCGGGACACGGTGTACTGATGAATCATGTGGCATAATCCGGCCCTCCTGTGGGGCTCGGTGTACTGTGGAAATAATGTAGCATAATTCGGCCCGCCTGTGGGGCTCGGTGTACTGTGGAATCATGTAGCATAATCCGGCCCGCCTGTGGGGCTCGGTGTACTGTGGAATCATGTAGCATAATCCGGCCCGTGGCTCGGTGTCTTGTGGAATCATAGCATAATCCGGCCGCTGTGGGGCTCGGTGTAAGATGATGTAACTTGCCTATGTAGGCTCGGGGTAATATGGCGTAATCCGGCCTATGTGTAGGCTCGGTGTATTTCATAACATAATCCGGCCTATTTGTAGGCTCGGTGTATCTCATAACATATTCCGACCTATTTGTAGGCTCGGTGTGATTTTCCTTATATAACATTTTTAAACCATCTTTTCACTTCTTCTTAAGTCGTTATAACAACTTCCCATAAAGCTATTATAACAACCTTTCATTTTAGAGAACTTAAGACACTTTTATTCTTGCAACATTAGGGAAACTAAACCCAAAAATACTACGTACATACATACTTATAAAAGAATCATGCCACTCCATCTCCTTTAAATCAATAAATTCTTCTTTTTAAAACTCAAGTTACATACTCTTTTGAAATCAATCTTCTTAACTTTTGAAAATAGATCAAGAAGCCATACTTTTTAAATCAAGTCATTTCCACTTATAAAATCGAGGATTATACTTATAAAATCATGTCATCTACACTTTAGAAATCAAGTCCCATAATCTTGAAAAATAAAGTTTCATACACTTCCAAAACCAAGTAGCTTATTCTCTTTAAAATCATATAACTTCCACTTTTAAAATCAATCCCCTTTTCACATATAAATTCAAGTCATTTTCAAACATAAAATCAACTTACTTACTTCAAATAAATCAAGGCACAAAGCTTTAATTCACACTTCATAACTTCTTAATACTTCTTACCAACATCCCCCATAAGACTTGGTAAGGACTTAGGATAACTTAGACATACCTTTAACTTAGAATCAACAACGTGAATACTTCTTAACTTCTAAGAGTAGAAGGAATCATGAAATAATATCACATGGCTATTTCATACGTAGGATCATGCCAAAAGAAGGAAGAGGTTCACATACCTCGCGACGATTATCGACAAGTAGCAAAATGCTCCCAAGTACTTTAACCTTGCTAGCTTTTCCACCCTTCAAGTAGAATACGCTACTCGTAGTACTTCAACCTATATTAATCATAACATGTCTATCAACTCCTAGCTTTTTAACGTAGAATCATACTAAGTGTAAGGTCTCTTATTCTACGGAAAATCGGGCAGCACTTCCTTTGTTTCTTCATACTTTTCCACCTTTTTCAAGGCCCGAAAATCAATAACCAAACGCCACATTTAAAGCTCAACAATTCAGCTAACCAAAGGGGATTACACGCCTTAACAGGACGTGTAAAATTTTGCCCCACCATGTATACAAAACATTCCATAATTTCATCAATATTTAGGATAAGATATGAAGCCTCTTTGCACCCTTTTTCACCTTTATACCTTAGGACTTTCACTAGCCAATTATACCACATTAATCATATATATAACCACCCAATTTCTGCATATATACTAGTCTAAAACAGCCCGTATAACTGCCACAAAACTGCGCCAAAATATACCAAAATTCTAGACCATTTCGGCAATTTTACAATATAATAACAAGTAGTGATTTCCCATTTCCTTTTCCAATTCCTTTTCAATCCAAGTTGTTATTCAAACATGTTATATAGTCGCAACCAATCTTAACAACTATAATCACTTCTTTACATAACATGCGACGACTAAAACTAACAATTAAATTGAATTACAATCTTATCGCTAAACATGCTAGTTTCGGATTTTGGCTTCCATAATTCCTTAACACTTATCAATCTTCATAATATATATCACATGATCACTTCTAACTTATCATAACATGGAATCTTCAATCACAATAGTAAGACGAAGATTTATACCTCAATAAGCCCAAATCCAATCCAAGATTTAAAGTCGATCCTTAGAAACTTTAGCTCCTCTTCTTGACGTTCCAATCCACTCCAAGCAACCCTTAGAAGCTTGTGAAAAACTCCTCTTCAAGTTCCAACTTCAAAGTTGAAGAACATCTTAGGTTTTGACCTTGCGACTAATCGTGAAAACGTCGTTTTTCCGGGATCTTTCTATTGAGATATCCTTACAATACCCCTAGGAACCTTGGGTTAAATTATTGTGAATAATGAACCACAAACTAAAAATTTTGTGTGGAATGGGCAAAACCGAGAGCCTCTTCTTCAAGAACAAGGAAATGAAATTTTTCTAAGTGTTGGATTTTGTCTTGTCTTGCACTAGTACTAGTAATATATAAAGAGACCAAGGGGTGAGATCAAAACAAATGGATGGCTAGGATTGGGTCAATTATGTCAAGCTCCACTTTTCTAGTTGACTTGGTCCATTTTTATTCATCCAACAAGCCCACGTGGAGGGTGACACGTGTCGCCTCCCATTGGTCTAAAATATTTGTTTCCGAAATTTCCATAATTGGTCAAAATATCGTAAAACCTCGTGGGCCCCACAAAAACATAAAATTCCTGTGGGCTCCACGTATCCAACTCTAAAAATAGAATTCCATAATTCGATAAATTCCAAATCTCAAATAAAAAGTTCTTAGAACCCAATTCATTAACGAACAAACTTTTCCTTCCAGGTTCTAAGATTTTTCCTTGAAAACAATTCTTTCTTTCGTTCAAATTTTTTTAAGTCTTGTTTCCTACGTACCTTCTCTTAAACATGTCCTGGAATTACGGGGTGTAACATTCTTCCCCCCTTAGAAACATTTGTCCCCGAATGTTCTTTCAGAGCTTCATCTAAACATTTCTCGGTATAGTCTCATAAATCTACATTTAATGAAACATAATTATGCCACATATGGCCCTAATACATCGCACATGCATATCCATCCATCATAAGACAAACGAGGAGTCAAATCCAAAGTGTGCATCACCACTATTTACTCCCATTCATGGCCAAAAAAGATTCTCTTTTCGTACATTTCCTTAGGCATAACTATAAACACTCCAATTCTTTCAACCCTTGTTCTTTTCTTTTCTTACTTATCGTATTCTTCTCGTACTTCCAAACTTATTCTCGTACATGTACATAATCTCAATCATTATTTCTGTTTTCAATTCCTTGGAGTTACTACATCAAAACTTTGTCATTATACTTAGATTCAATTTCCGTTAAGGCACTTCTCGGCCCTCACGACTCGGTTCTGGAGGAACGCGTCCACGAACTCGTACAATGATTAACTAAACTTGGGCCTTACACCCTCATAACCCTATCACCTAGTGGGACCACCTCCAACTGACCTCATTCTATTCCGGGCTACGGGTTGACCCGTAATCAGCCCACAACCCGATCCATTGTCGCGCTTAATTCTCATTCTTAGTCTGAAATAAATCTTACTACCCGAGAAGGCCTTATACCTCTAAGGTCTCAGCGGTTATCAATATTCTAAGGTCTCCAATATTCCATGTCCCCCAAACTTACGTTACCTCATAATCGTACTGCTTAATCACAACAACCCAATACTATCCGTACATAACACCTGAGCATACTACATAGCTTAATCTATTACATAGTCTTCCATTAAGTCTCTTATCATGATTTTTTTAAGGGTTCATTACCTTTTCAGACCGCTCATCCTCTCCTAATTATCTCAAATTAGTACGTAAAGCCTTGATGAGAATTTATTAAACTGTTACATACCTTCACGATATCTAATTAGGCCTTACCAATTCGGGTAATCTAAAATCATTCTAGGCAACACGCGTCTGACCCTCATACATAACTCTGTATAGTCGTATGTCATAATACCAACTATACTACAATTATTACCAACCTGGATACGCAATCCACATAGCCCTTCCTGGGTCACTGCTGCCTTTCTCATAGTTGCAATCAACATAAATTGTTAGGGAGAGACGACCCTAACAACACAGCTCTATCGCACGATCTCAGAGTGAGAAGAATGGAAACCAATCTTAAATATCCTGCAGCCTCCCGATTATAGATGTGGTGCACAACACACCGATAATCAAGACTCTACTAGACGATGCCCAGACACTTTCCGAGGACTAACTGCTCTGATACCACTTTTGTCACGACCCGACCCCGGGCCCGCGACTGGTGCCCTACCTGGTCACCCTTACAGGTATACATCAGAGATAATCAGCGGAACATACATGAAACTTATAAATTAAATCAACAAGAAATAAACAACAGGTTAGCCGATAAGGCTACCTCCCTGGACACATATACATATACTTAACCAAGCGCAGTTACATCCTTTTTTTTTACAAACCGACCCACAAGATATGACTACGCACTTAAGAATTACAATCGTATGGACAGGGCCGCCATACCCCTGAATGTACATAAATCTACAACATCAGGGAACCATACCCAAAAGACAAGCTTCCGGAGTGAATGTAGCTTCTTCCCAGAAACTGAACAGAGATCCTAAGAGCAAGGATCACCAACCTGTGTCCCTAACACCTGCGGCCATGAACGCACTCGGGCGGGTCCGCATAACAAAAAGTATGGAACAGAAATAAGGTCACAGAACTACATCATAATCAGATAAAAGAATGACAGGGCAAGTATAAAAATGAAATACCAGATCCTACCGTGCTATTTTAACTCCTGAAATCAATCGTATATTAACCGTTCTTTTCCTTCTTTCAATAAGAGTTAACATCATATTCCTACATACATACTTAAGAATTTAATCAAGTTTTTCCACATAACTTACATATCTTACATAACATAATCCGGCCCTTTATGGAGGGACTTCTTATTTGGGAGCTTACTTTGATTATCCATACGTGATAATGTAATCCGCCCATTTATGACACGGCATCATGAATCATGTGGCATAATCCGCCCTCTGGGCTCTGCATCGCGGGAATCATGTAGCATAATTCGCCCGTGGGGCCTGCATCGTGGAATCATGTAGCATAATCCGCCCGCCTGGGCCGGTGCACCGTGGAATCATGTAGCATAATCTGCCCGCCATGGGGCTCGGTGCATCGTGGAATCATATAGCATAATCCGCCTTCCCAGGGCTCGGTGTAAGATGATGAACCCTATGTGTAGGCTCGGGGTAATATGGCGTAATTTGGCCTATGTAGGCTCGGTGTATTTCATAACATAATCCGCCTATTTGTAGGCTCGGTGTATCTCATAACATAATCCACCTATTTGTAGGCTCGGTGTGATTTTCCTTACATAACATTTTAAACCATCTTTTAACTTCTTCTTAAGTCGTTATAACAACTTCCCATAAAGCTATTATAACAACCTTTCATTTTAGAGAACTTAAGACACTTTTATTCTTGCAACATTAGGGAAACTAAACCCAAAAATACTACGTACATACATACTTATAAAAGAATCATGCCACTCCATCTCCTTTAAATCAATAAATTCTTCTTTTAAAACTCAAGTTACATACTCTTTTGAAATCAATCTTCTTAACTTTTGAAAATAGATCAAGCCATACTTTTTAAATCAAGTCATTTCCACTTATAAAATCGAGGCTTATAGTCTTAAACCTCGTTGGATACCTCGATCATATACTTTTTAAAATCATTTATACTTTAGAAATCAAGTCCCATAACTTGAAAAATAAAATTTCATAATCCTTTAAAGAAAATCAAAGTTCATAGTCTTAAAACTTCATAACATACATTCTTTAAAGTCCATTTACTTATACTTATAAAATCATGTCATCTACACTTTAGAAATCAAGTCCCTTAATCTTGAAAAATAAAGTTTCATACACTTCCAAAACCAAGTAGCTTATTCTCTTTAAAATCATATAACTTCCACTTTTAAAATCAATCCCCTTTTCACATATAAATTCAAGTCATTTTCAAACATAAAATCAACTTACTTACTTCAAATAAATCAAGGCACAAAGCTTTAATTCACACTTCATAACTTCCTAACACTTCTTACCAACATCCCCCATAAGACTTGGTAAGGACTTAGGATAACTTAGACATACCTTTAACATAGAATCAACAACGTGAATACTTCTTAACTTCTAGAGTAGAAGGAATCATGAAATAATATCACATGGCTATTTCATACGTAGGATCATGCCAAAAGAAGGAAGAGGTTCACATACCTCGCGACGATTATCGACAAGTAGCAAAATGCTCCCAAGTACTTTAACCTTGCTAGCTTTTCCACCCTTCAAGTAGAATACGCTACTCGTAGTACTTCAACCTATATTAATCATAACATGTCTATCAACTCCTAGCTTTTTAACGTAGAATCATACTAAGTGTAAGGTCTCTTATTCTACGGAAAATCGGGCAGCACTTCCTTTGTTTCTACATACTTTTCCACCTTTTTCAAGGCCCGAAAATCAATAACCAAACGCCACATTTAAGGCTCAACAATTCAGCTAACCAAAGGGGATTACACGCCTTAACAGGACGTGTAAAATTCTGCCCCACCATGTATACAAAACAGTCCATAATTTCATCAATATTTAAGATAAGATATGAAGCCTCTTTGCACCCTTTTTCACCTTTATACCTTAGGACTTTCACTAGCCAATTATACCACATTAATCATATATATAACCACCCAATTTCTGGATATATACTAGTCTAAAACAGCCCGTATAACTGCCACAAAACTGCGCCAAAATATTTCAAAATTCTAGACCATTTCGGCAATTTTACAATATAACAACAAGTAGTCATTTCCCATTTCCTTTTCCAATTCCTTTTCAATCCAAGTTGTTATTCAAACATGTTTATTAGTCGCAACCAATCTTAACAACTATAATCACTTCTTTACATAACATGCGACGACTAAAACTAACAATTAAATTGAATTACAATCTTATCGCTAAACATGCTAGTTTCGGATTTTGGCTTCCATAATTCCTTAACACTTATCAATCTTCATAATATATATCACATGATCACTTCTAACTTATCATAACATGGAATTTTCAATCACAATAGTAAGACGGAGATTTATACCTCAATAAGCCCAAATCCAATCCAAGATTTAAAGTCGATCCTTAGCAACTTTAGCTCCTCTTATTGACATTCCAATCCACTCCAAGAAACCCTTAAAAGCTTGTGAAAAACTCCTCTTCAAGTTCCAACTTCAAAGTTGAAGAACACCTTAGGTTTTCGCCTTGCGACTAATCATGAAAACGTCGTTTTTCCGGGATCTTTCTATTGAGATATCCTTACAATACCCCTAGGAACCTTGGGTTAAATTATTGTGAATAATGAACCACAAACTAAAAAAAATTGTGTGGGAATGGGCACAAAACCGAGAGCCTCTTCTTCAAGAACAAGGAAATGAAATTTTTCTAAGTGTTGGATTTTGTCTAGTCTTGCACTAGTAGTAGTAATATATAAAGAGACCAAGGGGTGAGATCAAAACAAATGGATGGCTAGGATTGGGTCAATTATGTCAACTCCACTTTTCTAGTTGACTTGGTCCATTTTTATTCATCCAACAAGCCCACGGAGGGTGACACGTGTCGTCCTCCCATTGATCTAAAATATTTCGTTTCCCGAAATTTCCATAATTGGTCAAAATATCGGAAACCTCGTGGGCCCCACAAAAACATAAATTCCTCGGGTGGGTCCCACGTATCCAACTCTGAAAATAGAATTCCATAATTCCGATAAATTCCAACAGTCTCAAATAAAAAGTTCTGAGAACCCAATTCTCATTAACGAACAATTTTTCCTTCCCGATGTTCGAAGATTTTTCCTCGAAAACAATTCTTTCTTTCGCTCAAATTTTTTAAGTCTTGTTTCTACGCACTTCTCTTAAACATGTCCCGAATTACGGGGTGTAACATTCTTCCCCCCTTAGAAACATTCGTCCCCGAATGTTCTTTCAGAGCTTCATCTAAACATTTCTCGGTATAGTCTCATAAATCTACATTTAATGAAACATAATTATGCCACATATGGCCCTAATACATCGCACATGCATATCCATCCATCATAAGACAAACGAGGAATCAAATCCAAAGTGTGCATCACCACTATTTACTCCCATTCATGGCCAAAAAAGATTCTCTTTTCGTACATTTCCTTAGGCATAACTATAAACACTCCAATTCTTTTAACCCTTGTTCTTTTCTTTTCTTACTTATCGTATTCTTCTCGTACTTCCAAACTTATTCTCGTACATGTACATAATCTCAATCATTATTTCTGTTTTCAATTCCTTGGAGTTACTACATCAAAACTTTGTCATTATACTTAGATTCAATTTCCGTTAAGGCACTTCTCGGACCTCACGACTCGGTTCTGGTGGAACGCGTCCACGAACTCGTACAACGATTAACTTAACTTGGGCCTTACACCCTAGTGACCCTATCACCTAGTGGGACCACCTCCAACTGACCCCATTCTATTCCGGGCTACGGGTTGACCCGTAATCAGCCCACAACCCGATCCATTGTCGCGCTTAATTCTCATTCTTAGTCTGAAATAAATCTTACTACCCGAGAAGGCCTTATACCTCTAAGGTCTCAGCGGTTATCAATATTCTAAGGTCTCCAATATTCCATGTCCCCCAAACTTACGTTACCTCATAATGGTACTGCTTAATCACATCAACCCAATACTATCCGTACATAACACCTGAGCATACTACATAGCTTAATCTATTACATAGTCTTCCATTAAGTCTCTTATCATGATTTTTTTAAGGGTTCATTACCTTTTCAGACCGCTCATCCTCTCCTAATTATCTCAAATTAGTACGTAAAGCCTTGATGTGAATTTATTAAACTGTTACATACCTTCCCGATATCTAATTAGGCCTTACCAATTCGGGTAATCTAAAATCATTCTAGGCAACACGCCGCGTTGACCTTCATACATAACTCAGATAGCCGTATGTCATAATACCAACTATACTACAATCATTACCAACTCGGATACGCAATCCACATTGCCCTTCCGGTCATCACCTTTCTCATAGCAATCAACATAACTCGTTAGGAGAGACGACTCTAACAACACAAATCTATCGCACGATTTGAGTGAGAAGAATGAAACCAATCCTAAATGTCCTCAGCCTCCCGATTATATATGTGGTGCACAATACACCGATAATCAAGACTCTACTAGACACGGTCAGACACTTTCCGAGGACTAATCGCTCGATACCACTTTTGTCACGACTCCAGCCCGCGATCGTGCCCTACCTGGGAACCCTTACAGGTATACATCAGAGATAATCAGCGGAACATACATGAAACTTATAAATTAAATCAACAAGAAATAAACAACAGGTTAGCCGATAAGGCTACCTCCCTGGACACATATACATATACTTAACCAAGCGCAGTTACATCCTTTTTTTTTTACAAACCGACCCACAAGATATGACTACAGACCTCTAAGAATTAAATCGTGGCGGGACGTGGCCCGCCATACCCCTGAATGTACATAAATCTACAACATCAGGGAACCGTACCCAAAAGACAAGCTTCCGGAGTTAATGGAGCTTCTTCCCAGAAACTGAACAGAGATCCTAAGAGCAAGGATCACCAACCTGTGTCCCTAACACCTGCGGCCATGAACGCAGCTTGGAAGGGTTCAACAAAATTTGAGTATGGAATGTAAATAAGGTACAAGAACTACATCATAATCAGATAAAAGAATGACAGGCAAGTATAAAAATGAAATACCAGATCCTACTGCCATTTTAACTCCTGAAATCAATCGTATATTAACCGTTCTTTTCCTTCTTTCAATAAGAGTTAACATCATATTCCTACATACATACTTAAGAATTTAATCAAGTTTTTCCACATAACTTACATATCTTACATAACATAATCCGACCCTTTATGGAGGGACGTTTTATTTGGGAGCTTACTTTGATTATCCCTACGTGATAATTTTGTTACACCCCGTAATTACAGGACATGTTTTAAGAACGTACATAAGAATCCCAAATGTTAAGATTTGAGACTAGTAAAAAAAATTATTGGAATTGTCGGAAAACGTAATATTATGACGAATGGGAGGGCGACACGTGTCACCCCCCTTAAAAAGGGTCATTTGACCCTTGTTAGGAAGACAAGTCTTGCAAGTAGTAAAACTTGATATATTTGACTTAGTCAATGGGACCACTAGCTTGATATTTAGAAGAACTTCATCCAAACCACACATATGTACAAATCTTGACCCTCCATGTTACTATATAAGTATACTAGTAGCAAGACAAGCTTCTGTACTTAACTAAATTTTCAAGAAATTTGAAGAACTTCATATGGTGCTCTCGGGTTCATGAAGGAGAGAAGAGAAATTTTTTTTGTTTGTTGTCCAATAAGCTCCACACTTTAAACCAAGGTTCATGAGGGTATTGTAAGGGTATCTCAATAGAAAAATCCGGAAAAGATAGTTTTCGTATTAGTCGCAAGATGAAAACCTAGTTGCTTTTCTAGGTTTTGTTTGGAAAATTGAAGGAAAGTTGGTTGTGTTATTCTAAGGGTCTCAAGTGGCGGATTGAAGTGTCTAGAAGAGGCTCTAAGTTGCTAAGGAGCGACTTCGGATTTGAAGTTGGACTAAGAATCGTTGAGGTAATAATCTTGTCCCTTAAGTGTTACAAGATTATATATTGTTGTTAGCCTTACATGTTTTCTAGCATGAAATATATGTGTTGAAGTTTCATAAGTGTTATGGATTGTTGTAGCCTCAAAACCGAAATGTCATATAAGCCATTTGAAGTTGGATTACAATTTGGTCGTTAATTAGAATCGTCGCATGTTACTTACTTGAAGATTATGGTAGTTTTAATCGATTGCGACTTGATATCATGTTATGCTAACAATTTGGATTGAAAAGTAAATTGGATAAGAATTGGTATTGTTGTATTCCAAGTTGTCGGATTTACACTTGTAGTTGTATTAGTTTGATATCAATTGTGGGGAAGAATTTTACACGTCTAAGTAGGCGTGTTATCACGACCCGTTCCGGGGCCCGTGACTGGTGCCTTACCCGGGCACCCAAGTAGTCATACATCAGAGAACAATCAGCGGAATATAAAACAAGACATGAAACATGATATAACTAGAACATTTTATCTGATGAAAAAGATTGCCTTTCGGCATATATACATAAACATGGTTTTTGCAGTTACATCCCAACTGTACAACAGGACTACAGACCTCTAAGGAAATAACAACTATGGCGGGACAGGGCCCCGCCATACCCTGTCTGTACAAAACTATCTACAACAGGGAGATCATACCCAGTAGAGCCTCCGAGAGAGTGGAGCTCCTAACACCAACGTAGATCCTAAGGATGTGGATCTAGCACCGCTTCCTCTAGAACTCGGCATTAACGCAGCCCCAAGGAGGTCGATAACAAGTACCAAGTATGTGAAACTATAAAGTACTTTAAATGAAATCAAAGTATTTAAAACCTTTTCACAAATACATTCGCCAATTGCACATAGTGCCACATCACAATAATAATAAGAATAGGAAAATCGTAGAAGTCTAGTCTAGGCCGCGAATGATCGAAGCAAGGCCAACCGCCCATAGTATCATTCTCGCAAGTGCCTAGTCCTCGACTTCCGCACCGCATAGGTCACACACTGCACCGCATGAGGTATTCCCGCGATCGGGGTAGCTAGCCCTGCACCTCTCGACTTCCGCACCGCATAGCCTCAAAGACCGTGATAGTCCCGCGGACCGCATAGCATCCCGCGTCGGGCTAATCACCCGAATGATCAATCTCGAGCACGCCGCAGCCCGCATAGTCTCATAGACCGCGATAGGCCGTATAGACCGCATCGGGTGGCAAGCCCTCAGATAACAAGTCAAGGGGGTAGGTGATACAATAACGATAAACGGACTTACGGTTAGCAACGTAAGCACGCTAGAATGACCCCCTTTCACAACATTACAAGCCAATTAGCGGATGCAGATCATAGTATGTCTACCTATCAACCAATCTTACTACACTTAATGAAATCAATACAAGGCTTTTTATAAACAAACAAGTAAATTCCTTTTATCATTCTTAAGTTGTTATACCTAACTTCCCATAAAGCTAGTATAACTCTTAAGCTTTTGTTTTAGAACCACATATTACTCTTCGTTAAAAATGATTCATTATTCTTTTGACATACTTCAAGGTTCTTATTATTCAGCTTAAGTCAAAAGACATTGCCGATTATCATATGTACGTCACCGTACTATATATACTTAAAATATCATGCTCAAGAGTATAGGAAGAATCACATACCTTCTGCGAAATCCACCGCCAAGTCGAGTATGTCGCTACAGTAGAATCAGCCTATAATAGTCACAGACATCTATCAAAGTCTAGACTATTCCAGGTCGCTCTAAACAGAGGGTCCTCAATTCTACGGAAAGTCGGGCAGCACAACCCTACCCTGAGCTATATAAGTTCACGTGAAAAACATCCTATGTAAGTAACAGATAATCTTCTTTTATACCCTTCTAAGGTGTTACAGTTCAATTCTATTCTTAATAACCTCCTAAGTATTTATACTTATTTCAATACTTCTACAATATGCATTCTCTAATTACAAAAGAGGGTTAGGATTATATACCTCGATAAGCCCAATAATATCCAAGTAAAGTCGATCCCGAGCAGGTTTAGCTCCTAATCCAAAGCTCCAAGGCGCTCAAGAATCCTTGAAGTTTCCACAACTTCTACTAAGTACTAAGGAATTTGGGCTAGGTTAAATTGGGCATTATAACAATACTAGAAGGCAACTTTCCTACCAAGGGAGGGGGTAGGTTTCGGCCAGGCTAGAGGGGAAGGGCCTCTGCCAAAACTTCACCAAGGGGAGGGTGTTTGGACGAATTGCTCACAAGGGAGAGGAGGATTTTTCAAGACTAAAGCTTGAGTGGATGAAGAACTCTTCATCTCAAGAGGGGTATTTATAGGTCAAGACATGGCCAACCAATGGCCAAGATTTAGCCAAGTGCTAGGCAAGTGTAAGGTCAAGATTAGGGCAAGTGTACCTGCCAACTTGCACACAAAATATCTATCCAACTTTATGACAAGGATTGTCATCCAATCGCCCTATTGCCGTGACAAGTCCACCAATGAGAGGGTGGAAAGTGTCGCCTCTCATTGGTCCAAAGTGTTACGCCTCGGAAAAATCCGCAAAAATAAGAAATGACATATTTAATTTATCCTATGAAAGCCGTGGAAACGCTTCGTCGGAAAACCAATCGTTTTGTGAGTTGTACCCAATAATTTTCGTCAAGCCTAACTTTTAAGGCTAACCTTTTAACGTATTCCTTACGTGACATACTGGAAATACGAGGTATAACATTCTCCCCTCCTTAGAAACATTCGTCCAATGTTCCTTCCCAAACGATTAAAGATAAGGTTCTTAACAACCTAGCGATTCGCAAAAACACTTAGCACATAAGTCAATTGAATCAATAAGTAGGAAAGTAGGTTACCCGGAGGTGTGGGGAATAGGTGAGGTATCTCGCCTCATGTCCTCCTCTGCTTCCCACGCCATCTCCTCCCTAAGCTCGTTCGCCACAAAACTTTGACTGCCACGCCCTTGGTCCGCAGACGCCTAACGACGATCGACTATCGCTATGGGAATCTCCTCACGATAACCCCTCGGTCACTGGACATCGCCAATCGGGTGTACCAGATGGATCCCACACATCTCCTCGGATAGATACGTGAAATACCGGATGCACGCTTCCGGATCGGACGACAGATTCAACTCATAGGCAACCTTGCCTACCCCGCGGACAATCAAACGCCCAATGTACCTTACCAGTTGAGTTTTCCTTCTTCCCGAATCTCATCACACCCTTCATGGGTGACACCTTCAGAAAACCCAATCATCAATCGCGAACTCGGATGTCGACGCCGATGATCTCGTGATACGATTGCCGACTCGAGCCGATAGCGCCTCGGATAAGCTTCACCTTATCCATCGCTCGCTGCACCAAGTCTGGTCCTACTAATCGCATTCGCCCACATCGAACCATGCTATCGGCGATCGCACTTCCTCCCATACAAAGCCTCATACGGCGCCATCCAATGCTAGAGTGGTAGCTCATATTATACGCGAACTCTACCAGGCAAGTGATCCTCCAGCTACCTCTGGTCAATAACAGCTCGCAGATATCCTCAAGAGTCGGATAGTGCGCTCGCTGTCCGTCACCTGCGTGGATGAAATGCGATTACTCGTGCTCACCGCGTCCTAAACCCTCTCGAAGGACCTCGAAGTTAGCCGTAAACGGCTGTGCTCCGATATGATCGAAATAGGGACTCACGCGATCGACGACCTCTCTGATGTAAAGTCCGCATAATCTCACCGAAAGTCGTCCGACGGAAGAAAGTGGCCGCTTTTCACCGCCGATAACCCATATAGAATCATGTCTCCGAGTGCGAGGCAATCCTGCGATGAAGTCCATGTTGATCACCTCCCACTTCCGGTCGGGATCTCTATCGTCAGAACAAACCACCGTGCCTCGGTGCTCTACCTTCACTGCGACAACACGGCACCGAGCTACGAACTCGCAACGCCCTCTTCAAACCATCCCACCAATACACGGATCTAAGGTCGTGGTACATCTTGGTCGACCACGGATGGATAGAGTAACGCCGCTGTGTGCTTCCCAAGAACTCGGCTGCAAGTCTCAAACATCTGGAACACACAACTGCCCTCAAACCTTAGCGCCCATCACGTGCTACCTCGCGACCTTGCCTCACGAAGAGTCAGATTACGATAACGTGCAAAACCGGATCTCGAATGTTGCCTCTTCACCTCGACGATGGAAGACTGCAACCTCACGAACTCTAACCCCATCGCTATCGTAATCAATCAAACGGACACCAAGGCTCGCTAATCGATGCAAATCACGAACCATGCCCCTCCTCTGCCGCACCTGATGGACTCCCATCGACCTACGACTAAGAGCATCTCCACAACATTGGCCTTCCCGGGTGGTACAGATATTGACGCCATAATCCTTAAGCAACTCTAACCACCGCTCGGCCGTAAGTTCACTCCTGGTCAAGATATACCGAGGCTCTTGTGGTCAGTATAAATATCCACGTGAACCCCATACAAATAGTGCCTCGCATCTTTAAAGCGTGAATCACCGCCGGCTCCAAATCATGGGTGGGGTAGTTCCTCTCGTGTATCTTAAGTCGGGATGTGTGCTATAACTCGCCTCTTTGCATCAACACACATGGCGGGTGGCGCGGATGTAGAGACTCGACCTTCAGATCGCTGGCTAGTTCATCACATTCCCTAGCTATGCGCCCAACAGGGCAGGATGGATTAGAACGACAGAGGGGAGTGAAGCAGTAGATACAGGTATATCCTTAACCCTCTAGAGATTTGTATGTGTGATAAGATGAGTATATCTTAAGTGTTATGTTCAGATAGCATTGTGTTAATTGTGATTAGAAATCATGGTTAGTTAAAAGGGTAAGATTGGGGATAGGGAAAGTGTGAGCCTTAGAATGTTATACGTGGAGACCTTAGAGGCAAGGCCATCTCGAGTAAAAGATTTATTTTTATGTTTGACCCTTATCGGAGTGCATAGTACACGTGAGTTATGCTTGTGTGATAAGTCCCTGAGTGGTATGAAATGAAAGAGGGTAGTTGAGCTAAGAAGACCGCTAGGTTTTCGTGACTCGGTGGTGAGATTGTTCCGGATCGGGGAACAAGAGCTTGGCGCGAAGTGGGTCGGGTTGAGGCCATGTCGCGGGTCAACTCGAGGTGGTCCCGCCAGGTGGTGGGGTCATAAGGGTGTTAGGCCCAAGTTTAGTTAACCAGCGTACGAGTTCGTGGATGCGTTCGACCAGTAGTCGGGCCGATGAGGTCAGCCCATCTTGTCTTTCAGCCAGAACTGTTTACTCGGCAGAGGGTTATGCGAGATGTTGTATATCAGGAAGGTTGTAAGACTGCACGGGGTTCCTACTTTTACTTTATGACAGGCAGTGGAGCCCAGTTTGCGGCTATTTCTTTTGTGTCTGGAGGTTTTACCAGGCAGGGTTAGGAACTCAGGTGAGTCTCAGTATCGCATTCACCCTCGGGCCAGTGCTTGGATTTCAGGGGTAGCTGTGAGGATTGTTGCCTCCTGTTGAGGGAGTGTTTTATAGCTACCATTTCAGTATTCGGACGTCGCCTTATGAAGCCTTGTATGGGCGGAAGTATAGGTTGCCGATCGATTGGTTCGATGTTGGCACGGTTCAGATAGTGGGTACATACTTGTTTCGAGGATGTGGATAGGTGAAGCTTATCCGTAAGAGGTTATCGGCTCGTAGTCAGCGAAGTCGTGCGGATAATCGGCGACGACGCTTGGAGTTCAGGTTGACGGTGGGTCTTCTTGAAGGTACCACCCCGGAAAGGGTGTGACGAGTTTTGGAAAACAGAGGAAACTTAGCGAGGTACTTGGCGTTTGAGATCATTTGGAAAATAGGCCAAGTTGCCTATAGGTTAGCATTGTCGTCCGACGTAGGAGGCAGTACGTCCGGTCTTTCCTGTTGCTATGTTCGGAAAAGTATCAGAGATCCATCCGTCAGTGTTCCCGATTAATGATGACCAAGTTGGAGATAGTAACCCGTAGATTTTGGAAAGCGATACGTAAATGTGGTAAGTTATGAGAAAGAGTTCGAGCGTATTTACGAGGAGTGACGAGTAAGGGAAGAAGTGAGCATGTGTTAAGAGAATAGAAGTGATCATTTCTTTTGTGAAATGAGGGTGCGAAGGGAATATCTTTTAGACCTTGGGTGGGAGCTTTTGTGGTGATTCCTTGTGGACTTGGATTTAAGTATTTGTGTGTGTTGTTTTGTGGCCAGGTGTGGCATTGGCAACTTGTTTAAGTTAAGAGGAACGTTATCGTTATCTGTCTTGAGAAGGAACATTCGGGACGAATGTTTCTAATGAGGGGAGAATGTTATACCCCGTATTTCCTGAGTATGTACGTGAGGGCGTACGTACAAAAGTTTAAGCCTTAAGTTAGGCAAGGGACGAAAAATTTGTGCACAACCCCCGAAAAGAATTGTTTTCCGACGAAACGTTTTCCGGACCTTGAGAAGGGAAAATTACGGTTGCGACATTTATAATTTTTATGGATTTTTCCGAGAGATGAAATATTTTGGACCAACGAGAGGGCGACACTTGTCACCCTCAAGTGGGCGGATTGGTGGACGATTTTCTTCGCACGTTTTTGTCATTTTTGTTGCATAAAACATTTGGTCAATGTTTTGTAGATATTTTGTGTGGTAGATGGATAAGGTGGGACCCACACACACTTGTCCAAATCTACACCCTCCACTTGCCCTCCACTTGCCTTAATCTTGACCATTGAAAGTCCTATAAATACCCCTCAAGTGCAAGACTAAATCTTCATCCCTTAAACATTTTCCAAGTCTCAAACTCCCTCTCCCCCTCTTGAAGCTCTCGTCCAAGAGCACCCTCCCCTCCCCCTTTGTGAAGCCTTGGCCGAAACATCCCCCCCTCTTGAGTTGTTCTCGTGAAATACCCCCCCCCCCTTGGTAGAAAAGTATTCTCCAAGTATTGTTACTATTCCAAAATACCTTGGCCCAAATACCTTGTAGTATTCCAAGGTTACCCCTATACTAAAAGCCCAGAAATACTATTATACTTCCCTTCAGTCACAAAACGAAACCCTAAGGGAAAATCTTCATAATTGGTTGAAGTATTAAGAAGAAGTTGCGTAGAACTTCTAAGGGTTGTTTGGAGCGGGTTGGAGCGCCCAGAGTAGGAGCTAAACGTTGCTCAGGATCGACATTAAATCTTGGATAATTTTGGGCTTACCGAGGTAAATACTCTTGTCCTTCTATTGTAATTGGAAATTACATACTGTAGTAGTATAGAAATGAGTATAAGATATATAGAAGGATGGTATAAGAGAAGAGAATTGAATTGAAATCACATCAGAAGAATATTGAACTGTACTTACATAGGACTGTATTTACTATATACTTGTGTAGTTTAACGGGTAGGGAAGTGCTGCCCGATTTTCCGTAGAATAGAGAACCCTCTGCTTAGAATATTCTACAGAGTAGTCTAGACGTTGATAGATGTATATGACCTTTATAGGTTGAAAGTTCTGCGAGTAGCATGTTCTACTTGAAAGGTGGACAAGGCTAAGGGTTATAAGCGGTGAGCGTTTTGCTATTTGTCGCAATCGTCGCGAGGTATGTGATTCTTCCTATCCTCTTGAGCATGATATTTTAAAAGAATATATATAGTACGGTAGACGTACGTGTGTTAACTGAACGTGGTTTTACTTCGATGTCTTTTGACTTGAGTCTAAATAATAAGAATCTTGAAGTATTTCAAAAGAATTAAGAATCGTTTTTGAAAGAAGAGTAATACTTGGTTTTAAAAGCTTAAGAGTTATACTAGCTTTATGGGAAGTTAGGTATAACGACTTAAGAGGGATAAAATGAACGGTTTACTTAATTGTTTATGAAAGCCTTGTATTGATTTTCGGAAATGAGAATAAGTATCGAACAAACCACTGCATCGCTAATAAAGGAAAATGTATTGACTAATTAAGTATTATTAAAAACCAGTAGAAACCTACATCTGTATAGAAGCTAAGATAAGACAAAATTGTATTACATTTCCTAGATCATGGCTGCTTTAATAAGATTGTTATAAACAAGAATAACTACTCACATAAGGCATATGTTACTCAATTGTTTTAAAAAGAGATTACGTCATTTGATTAAGACTACGAACTATGAAATCTTTCGGAAATAAACGTCTTGAGTATATTTGTAATTAGGCAACTTGGACGTTTGGAAAAGAATGTTGTTACTTGATATTAAAAAGGAAACTGTTTTGGTTTACTTAAAAAGATAGTCACTCTATTTTTGATACTACGGGTATCGTGTGACTTTGTGAAAGAAATGCATCTTTTAAAGAATTAATGTACGTAGTACCTTGGGGTTAAAACCCGAACTTGTTGACATAAAATAGAAAGTACCTTGTCTGAATAACTTGACTATGTTTGGTTTGTGATAGCCTTGTAATACTTTCTTGATTGGTTTGATAAGTAAACATGTTATGATGCTACGTGTGTTAGTATCTTATAACGTTTGTGTAAGAGGTTATTCTTATTGTGCTTATGTTGTTTAACGATAAGCCGTTATGTTAGTGTTATATCACTCACCTCTTGACATGATATACCGGGGGTTAAGCCGCCCCGTCGAGGTACACCTTAGGCGATGCAGGTGACTATGATTCGAGAATACCTCATGCGGGTCCAGGGACCTATGCGAGCTACGAGTTCCGTGTTAGTGTGCGGTCTATGTGGCCACGCGGACTACGAGTCGGGGCGATCTCGGGGAGTAGCTACCGACGAGGAATACCTCACGCGGGCCTATGTGTGTGGCCTATGCGGAGTGCGGAAGTTCGAGATTAGACGCGCATTGATCTGCGGCGAGTGGCGGCCGATCATGTGGCGTCTAGAAAGACCTCGTGATCTGATTTATGGCATTGTTGGTACTGTGGGTTTTAGTAGTCGGCTATGCCTTCGTACTTACCCCGTACGGTTTTATTATGACATAGGTGGGACCTGGTGTTCATGTGTATTCCTTGGTGCTTTTTATATCATGGACTGCCGGCAGTGAGGAAGGAATTTGTTACACCCCGTAAGTCCAGGACATGTAAAAGAGAATGTACGAAAGGAAACAAGACTTGGAAATTGATACGAAAGGAAGAATTGTTTTTCCGATGGAAAATGTTCCGAACGTCGGAAAGGAAAAATGTTCGTTGTTGAGAATTGGATTCTCAAAAGACAATATTTGTAAAGTATGGAACTTATTATATTTATGGAAATTTATTTTTAAGGATTTGGTCACGTGGGGCCCACCCGAGGAATTTTACATTTTTGTGGGGCCCACGAGGGTTACGGAATTTTATGGACGAATGAGAGGGCGACACGTGGCACCCCTCCATGATGTTGGACGAAATATTGCAAGGGTGTTATGGTCATTTGACCTATGTAGATGATAAGTCTTCTAAGCTTGATATTGTTGACAAGTCAACTTGTCCACCTAGGCTTGATCCAAGTGAAACCCATCCTAACCTCACATTTGTGGACATCTAAACCCTCCAATGTGTTATATATACATAGTTAGTGCAAGACTTGGCATTTTCTACACTTAGAAAAAATTAGAACCCTTAGAGAGAGGAGAAGCTCTCCTTTCATGTAATTCCCACATAAAATTTTTATAGTTTTGATCCATTAGCCACAAGACTTTAACCCAATGTCCCCAAGGGTATTGTAAGGTTATCTCAATAGAAAGATTTCGGAAAAAACGCATTTTTACGTTAGTCGCAAGGCGGAAACTAAGGGAGTTCTTCAACTTTGAAGTTGGAACTTGAATATGGGTTCTTCGTAGGCCTCAAGTGCTTGGAGCGGATTGGAACTTAAGGAAAGGAGCTAAGAATTGCTAAGGCGCGACTTTGATTCTTGGAAATTTTAAGGGCTTGAAAAGGTATAAATTTAAATCGTTTTAGAAATTAAGGTTTACTTATCATTGTAGCTATGGTTTTAGCAAGCATGAGTTATATAGTATGAAGTTTGATATGTTTATTGGCTATTGGAACCTAATCCGAAATCTAGCATGTTTAACTTTAAGATTTCAATTCTAGTCGATTATTAGTCTAAGCGCCGTGTTGTATAAAGAATGAAATTGTAGTTGTTGAAGTTGTTTAGACTATATAACATGTTAGACCTTAGAACTTGGAGTTGTAAGAAGGATTGAAAAGACTTAGTGTTGTTCTAGAGGTTGGCGAGAATGGCTTTTGGCATATTCACTATTTCATTATGAATTGTGGGCGGAATTTTACACGTATTGTAAGGCGTGTAATCCTTTGTTTGGTTGTTGTTTGGAGCCTTAAATGTGGCTTGTTGGTTATTGTATTCGGCCTTGAAAAGGTGGCAAAGTAAGTAGAAACAAAGGAGATCTTTTGCGATTTTCCGTAGAATTAGAGGCGTATACTTAGTATTATTCTACGTAGAGACTAGAAGTTGATAGTCTTGTTGTGACCATTATAGGTTGACACTTCGTCACGTGCGATTCGGCTTAGCTTGTGGATATTAGCCGAAAGGTATGTGAACTATCTCCTCTTCTAGCATGATTCCTTAGAATAAAGAAAGTAAGTTCTACTCGCGAATGATCCATTCCTTGCTTGTATTTGGATTGCCTAAAATAGAATTTGTTCTATGTACTTCGAGTGTACTTTGATGTTTAAATTGTAAGTAGTATAATCCATTTCCTTAGGAAGTTTGGATTCTTAAAAGTGAAGGTATTTTTCTTAAAGTACATAGAGACTTGAAAAGGAAGTGGTTTCCAAATCTTTTGGCTAGTGCCTTAGTTCTAAAACCTAAAGGTCATTATAATGACTTTAGAGTCAAAGGAGTGATTTACTTATTTGATTTAAAAGAGGAGAAATGACATGATTTAAGAGAAGTAACTTGCGTTAAGGGTGAAGTTACTTGAGGTTTAAAAAGTAGAAGAAAACTTGTTTTCTAACTATTAAGAGACTTGAAGTATTTTGAAAGTTAAGAACTTGATTTGTAAGTATGTGATACTTGGTTTTAATAGTATAAGTCTCTTGGTTATCAAGGAATGGATACGCTAAAACCATAAAGGGTTATAACAGCTTTATGGGAAGTTGGTTATAACGGCTTTATGGAAGGTTAGAAAGTTGTCTATTTTGATTAAATCGGCATAAGTTGCCTAGATTGTGAAAATTTGGAGTTACTTGATTTCAAGCTTTGAAATGAGTTTTCTAAAAGTGTAGTAACTTACTTTGAAAAATAGACACGCCTTGATACTACGGGTGTTAGTATCTTGGGGCTTTACATAGAAAGGAGTCTTTTAAAAAGGAATGTACGTACGTAGTACTTTGGCTTGTTAAAAGAGAATTATTCTATGTATGCCTTGATTAGTACTTTGGCTTGTTAAAAGAGAATTATTCTAAGTGTGCCTTGATAAGTACTTTGGCTTGTTAAAAGAGAATTATTCTATGTATAACTTGATTAGTACTTTGGCTTGATAAATTGAGGATTTGTCTAAGTGTGCCTTGATAAGTACTTTGGCTTGTTAAAAGAGAATTATTCTAAGTGTGCCTTGATAAGTACTTTGGCTTGTTAAAAGAGAATTATTCTATGTATGCCTTGATTAGTACTTTGGCTTGATAAATTGAGGATTTGTCTAAGTGTGCCTTGATAAGTACTTTGGCTTGTTAAAGAGAATTATTCTATATGCGCCTTGATTAGTACTTTGGCTTGATAAATTGAGAATTTGTCTAAGTATGCGTGATAAGTACTTGGGCTTGTTAATCGAGAATTGCCTATGTGTGTCGGAAATAGCGGTTGTGTGCTATTGGTATATCGATCGTTCGGGTCATTCCGGGTTTGTGGCATTTGCATAATTAGTGGATTTGCTACCCACGATGCGAGGAATACCTCACGCAGTCCGTAGGGCTTATGCGGGTGAAATAGTCCCACGCGGCGGGTCCACCTATGCGAGGAATACCTCATGCGAGTCCGTGGGGCTTATCGGGTGAAATAGTCCTATGCGAGGAATACCTCATGCGGTCCGAAAGGGCTTATGCGGGTGAAATAGTCCCGTGCGCGCGGGTCCGACCTATCTGAGGAATACCTCACGCGGGTCCACGCGACCTATGCGGGTGAAATAGTCCCAGGAATAGGATTGCTAAATGATACTGCGGGCGGATGGTCCTGCTTAATCATGAGCTTCCTAGTTTATATTGTAAGGATACTACTGTTTACTCTCATTGTTAGTAAGGCACAATGTGTTGTATTTTGATTATCATATATGTCCCCAGATTTGTTTGTGTTACCCTTTGGTCATGCTTTTACGAGGTGGGATTCCGGGGCATGGGACCACGAGGTATTGAGGACACATGTGGGACTTGGTGTTCATGTATCCTTATTGGTGTTATTACATCATGGATCGCGGTGAGGAAGGATTCCACGCACGATTGATATTATGGGCGTGAGACCCATGGTTATATTGAGTAATGACTTTGAGGGCTGCGTCCCGACTTGATATGATTGCCATGTGTTATGTCTTGTAGGTTGGATATCATACATGTCTCTGTGTTATTTAGATCGCTATGATTTTATTACGCATTACTTCGCTCACATACTTGGTACATTCTTCGTCGACCTCCTTGAAGTGCGTTATCTTACGCCAGTTTAGATCTGTGATTGGTGATCGGCAGTGTAGGATCCTGCTGGGGTTTTGGATAAGCTCCTTCTATTCTGGAGTTTATCTTTGGTATATGTCCTTCAAGCAGTTTTGTATAGTTTTGGATGCGGCGGGGCCTTGTCCGTCATAGTTCGATTTAACTCGCAGAGTCCGTATTCATATGTGGGATTGGACTCGTATGCGGTGTAGTGTCTTTTGTTTATGTATATATGGCAGCCTTGTCGGCTTTGCCCTTGCACGTCGTTTGTTTTAAAAAAATGAGGTGTTATTTCATTCGCACTTACTTGTATTGTTAAGGTAGAAGGGTGCCCGGTAGGGCACCGATCCGCCCGGTTCGGGTGTGACAAATTCCACGCATGATTGATATTGTGGGCATGAGACCCGTGGTTATATTTGAGTGATGACTTTAAGGCGTGAGTCCCCGACTTGACATATTGCTACATATGTGTATCTTAAATTGGTTATCATATATGTCTTTAGTTTTATATAGACTATTATGATTTCATTTCTGATATTTTGATTTCACATACTTGGTACCATTGTCTTGACCTCGCCGGGCTGCGTTCATGCCGCAGGTAGAGGTACACCAGTTGTTGATCCTCGCTCATAGGGTCACATTTCAGCGTTTGGGAAGCTCCGTTTCTCCGGAGGCTTATCAGTGGTATAGTCCCCTGTCGTTGTAGGTACTTACATTCAGGGGTATGGCGGGGCCCTGTCCCGTCATTATGGTTATAACATTCTTAGAGGTCTGTAGTACTGTTGTGGGCAGAGTTTGTAAAAGGGATGTAACTGTTCGGATTCAAGTTATATATATATACGCCGAAAGGCAACTTTTCTCAGATAAACTGTTTCTCACTTCATATTATTTCATGTCTTGTTTTATATTCCGCTGATTACTCTGATGTATGTCTACTTGGGTGCCCGGGTAAGGCACCAGTCACGGGCCCGGGTTTGGGTCGTGACATTTTATTACCCATGGCCATGCTTATACGATGAGGGATTCCGGGGCATGCGACCAAGAGGCAGGTTAGATTTCCGGATGTGTTTTTATTACCCATGGCCATGCTTATACGATGAGGGATTCCGGGGCATGCGACCATGTTATATTTTACTCCATGGGCTAGCTCCCGGCGAAGACATGTACCGATGAGGATGTCGGGGCATGTTATATTATTATTCCATGGGCTAGCTCCCATGAAGACTGCACTCGATGAGGATTCCGGCACGTTATGGTCATGCGTATCGATGAGGATTCCGGCATGCGCCACGTTGTATATATATATATATATGTGTTGTATGTGTGTCATTGCGGTGAGGTAGGATGCCACGCGCGTCACATGGTTATATGTTACCACTACGATCGGCGGTGATGAGGATTCCGCGCGCGGTATAGATATATATATGTGTTGTATGTGTGTACGCCGACAATGAGGTAGGATGCCACGGGCGCGTTACATGGTTATGTTATTCACTTATAGTTGCTGACAGTGATGGGGGGATTCCACGGGCACGCTTTGATATTTGAGGGCTCGTGTGGTAGCCCCGTGTGACTATTGTTCATGTGTTGAAATAGTCTTTAAAAGGTAAAAGCGACTTTCGATTACTTTCATTTTGTAAGTACGATGTCTTATTATTTTGGTTATCATACATGTCTCCATTTTTATAGTCGCTATGATTTCATTCTGATATTTTGATTTCACATACTTGGTACATATTTCGTCGACCTCCTTCAAATTTGCGTTCATCTGCAGTTGAGGTACATAAGCTTGTTGATCCACACTCTTGGGTCACTGTTCAGTTCTTGGAAAGCTCCATTTCTCCGGAGGCTTTATCTTTTGGTACGTTTTCCCTGAGGTGGTAGATTCATGTATATTCAGGGGTATGGCGGGGCCTGTCCATACGATTGTTATGTTAAAACTCTTCGAGGTCTGTAGTCACATATTGTGGGTCAGTTTGTAAAGGAAAGGAGGCAACTGCTTCGTGTATGTATTTACTTATCCAGAGAGGTAGCCTTATGTCACGACCCGACCCCGGGGCCTCGACTGGTACCCTACCGGGGTACCGCAGCCGGTATCGTCGAGAATAGCAATGAACATACATAACACATATCTTACAAAAAGGTAACATCACTGGCCAGCCGATAAGGCTGTCTTCCATAAAACATACTTAATCAAAAGTATAGCAGTACAACTGGTTCTTATAGCCCAAAACATATGTGACCACGGACCTCTAAGGATAATAACCGTGGCGGGGACGGGGCCCCGCCATACCACGAATGTACACAATACCTATAGCGTCGAGGAGTAACTGCCAGCAAAACAAGCTTGGGAGGATGGAGCTTCGACAGGAGCGATGATCCAAGAACGAGGATCCACAACCGCTTACCTGCGGCAAAGATTTAACGCAACCCCAGGGAAGGGTCGATTACACAATATGTACCAAGTATGTAAAGCTAGAAAATCTTTGTATCGATATCGTAAGTCTAAAAGTAAGCCGAGTCATGGAAGACAATCAAAATACCTTTTCTTGTGCCTTACTAACAATGAGTGACAAGTATATATATATATCGCGTAAAATAGGGCCTCGATCAAAGCAGGTACATCGCGTAGTATCGATAAGCACCCTACTCACAGGACTATTTCACCGCGTGGGTCCTGTGGACCCGCGTGAGTATTCCTCGCATAGGTGTACCCGCGCGGGACTATTTCACCGCGTAAGCCCATGGGACTCGCGTGAGGTATTCCTCGCATCGTGGGTAGCAAATCCATGAAACTTGATTGGTATAACGATCTTGGGGACTTACCCGCCGGATATACTCTTACCACGGCAGATGGTATAACGATCTTGGGGACTTACCCCTCAGATATACTCTTACACTGAAGCAGATGGTATAACGATCTTGGGGACTTACCCCTCAGATATACTCTTACACTGGAGAAGGTGGTATGACGATCTTGGGGCTTGCCCCTCAGACATACTCTTACCCTGGAGAAGGTGGTATAACGATCTTGGGGCTTGCCCCTCAGATATACTCTTACCCTAGCTCAAACTGTCATCATATCATAATCATAAATAAGTTAAGAAAACTTATAACTTCTCATTAGTCTTGTTCATATACCCTCTCATTTTAGTTTACTTAAGGCACTTAATCATATCTTTAATAAAAGAAAACCGGGAATTTAACCCAAGTACTACATACTTCAACTCTTTTTAAAAGTGACTCTTTTCCATACATAAAATCTTTGGGCAATTGATGCCTTAAAATCAATTTGCCTTTCATAAATCAAATCATTTGTCCTTACTTGTCTTACTTAGAGTAACCCTCTTCTCATTAACCTTTTATAAAGCTAATAAACCAACTTCCCATAAAGTTGTTATATTAACCCTACACTTTTGTCACGACCCGACCCCGGGCCCGCGACTGGTGCCTTACCCCGGGCACCCTAGTGATACAACATCAGAGAAAAACCAGCTGAAATAAAACATACAGATATGAAATAAGATAAAAGAAAACAGGCTAACCAAAACGGTTGCCTTTTTGCATATATATACAGAAATTTGAACAGTTACATCCTTTACAACCCCGCCACAACAAGATCACTACGGACCTCACAAAAGTGTAACAACAACTATGACGGACGGGGCGCCATACCCACGAATGTACAAGAACCTACAACTCGAGGAAACATACCAAAAGATAAGCCTCGGAGAAAGCGAGCTTCCAATCTGTTGAAATGTGATCCTATGGCGAGGATCAACAACCGATGTACCTCTACCTGCGGCATGAGCGGCCGAAGGAGGTCGAGACAACGTACCAAATATGTGGCGAAAATCGTAAATGAAATCATAGTAGTCTATATAAAGCAGAGACATATATGATAAGCAAACTACGATTACATAATATGGTGATCACGTCAGTCGAGGACTCACGCCAAAGTCGTCACTCAAATATAACTATGGGTCTCATGCCCGCAATATCAATCATGCCCGTGGAACACCTTCCTCACCGATCTACGATAACCACACCAAGAGTACACATGAACACCGTGTCCGCGTGTCATAAAAACCGTCTGGGGCAAGTACGAGCTAACTACCGGATACCAAAGCCGCATCATCAATCGGCGGGCAAGTAATGCGAAAGCCAACTATCAGATACCAAAGCCGTACCAACAAATCTATATAACCATACCACAAAGCTGACCCAGGGCAAGTACGAAAGCCAAATACCAGATACCACCTGCGCCACGTAGCTAGTCGGGGCAAGTATGAAGACTAACTACCAGATACCAAGCCGGAATCACGAGACTTCATCACAAAACTGGCCCAACGGCAGGCAATCTGAAGGCTAACTACGGATACGGCCGAATCAGCCACGACCTCGTGGCAATCTGAGCCAACTACCGGATACCAAGCCGAATCGGTAAAACCTCGCGGAGAGTTAGTCCATGGAATAATAATCGCGACGTGCGGTGGAATGCTCACGCCGTGATGCGTCAAGTAAGATCATAACAAATCAAGGCTCTCCATCGAGACGCGGTTATCACGAACCGATCCGGGCGTGGCGGTGCCCTTACAGGCACCCTAGTGATACAACATCGAGAAAATCGGTGGACATAAAAACTTAAACATGAAACAAGAGATAAAGTATGAAACAGGCTAACTAAAGCGGTCACCTTCACGAATATATACATATATATATCAACTCAGTTAAATCCTTTTACAAACCACACGGCGGTACTGGACCTCTAAGAATGTAACCATAGCTATGACGGACGGGGCCGCCATACCCCAATGTACAAGTAACTACAGCGGGGTATACCAAAGATGAGCATCGGAGAAACGGGCTTCCCAAAATGCTTGTGATCCTAAGGCGAGATCCTGACAATGTACATCTACTGCGGCATGACGCGGCCCGAAAGTCGAGGTCACAGTACCAAGTATGTGAAAGCGCAAAATCAGTAAATGAAATCATAATAGTCTATATAAAGCGAGATGTATGATAACCAAACTACATCCACAATATATAAACGATGCGTGTCAAGTCGTGACTCGTGCCTCAAAGTCATTACTCAAATATACAATGGGTCTCACGCCCACAACATCAATCATGCGTGGAATACCTTCCCACTGCCGATGCATGATATAGTCACACGAAGGTACATGAACATCGGTCCCACGAGTCATAACAACCGTGCGGGGCAATCGAGGCTAACTACGGATACCAAGCGCATCATCAATCGACGGCAAGTCGAAAGCCAACTACGGATACCAAGGTCGTGCCAACAAATCTATATAACCAAACCACGGCGACCAGGCGGCACGAAGCCAACTACGGATACCGAGCTGCGCGCGCGATTGGCGGGAAAGTACCAAGACTAACTACGGATACTGGAATCACGAGACGTCACAAAACTGAACGGCAAGTACGGTCTAACTACCGGATACCAAGCGAAGCGGCCCGACTTCGGCAAGTACGCAGAGCCGACTACGGATACCAAGCGAATCAAGAAACCTCAAGAGCTAGTCCATGGAACAACAATCCTAATGGAACCATACGTGGGCCACCCAGCGTGTCGATGGGTCGAGGATATAACAAGATAACCGCCCTCATCGAGAGGCGGTGGTATAGAAATACAATACTAGCATGACAAAGCTATCACACGCAAACGTAGGCAAGTTACACACCACTCAAGGTACTTTCATTTTATGACAAAATCCAGGTTTTAATCCCCAAAGTACTACGTACGTTAAATTCTTTTTAAAAGATCCATTTCTTTTACAAAGGTCACCCGATGCCCGTATTATCAAAAATAGAGTGACTAACATTTTAAGTAAACCAAAACGACTTCCATACCTTCCTTTTTAAACCAAATTAAGACACTACCATGCCTTCTTTTTAGACCAAAACACTTTTCCTTTTAAAGTCAAGTTACCATTTTAAAACCAATGATTAAACCATTCATTTGTTTTCATAAAGTCGTTATAACTAACTTCCCATAAAGCTGTTATAACACTTTATGTTCTAAACCAAAAACTCTTCAATTCCACAAGTCTCTTTTCTTTTAAAACAACAACAAGTATTCTTTTAAAACCCAAATAACTTACTCTTTTCAAAACAAGTAACCTATACTTAAAATCAAGTTACTTCTCTTTTTTCCGAAAACAAGTCGTTATAAGTCAAGTCTCTTATCTTTCAAGATCAAGTCTCTTAACTTTCAAAAACCAATAAACCATTCTTTTACCTACATAAAGTCGTTATAACTAACTTCCCATAAAGCTATTATAACACCTTATGTTTTAAACCAACGATTCACTTAGCACGTATGCGCTCTGCGTACATAGTTCACAACAATCATGCTAGAAAAGATAGGAAGAGGTTCACATACCTCGCGGCGATTATCGACGAAGCAAAAGATCCAAAATCAGTAACCTCGCTAGCCTTTTCCACCCTTCAAGTAGAATACGCTACTCGTAGTACTTCCACCTAAAAAGGCCACAAAACGTCTATCAACCTCTCGATCTCTTCGTAGAGTATTCTAAATGCATGGTTCCTTATTCTACAGAAAATTCTGCAGCACCTCCCCCCCGCAACCACATAAATCTCCTCCTCTACTCGGGCGCTAAAGCCAACAACTCCCAGGGGAGAGGGTTACACGTCTAACCGGACGTGTACAATTCTACTTCACAAAAATACTACACAAGTCTACTGTAAATACAATCCAATGTAAATACAGTTCAATCCTTTATAATCATCCTTCCAATATATCTTATACTCAAATCTAAATCACTACAATATGCAATATCCAATTCTGATAGGGGACGTAGATCATTACCTCGATAAGCCCAAAATTATCCAAGATTATAAGTCAATCACGAGCAACGTTTAGCTCGATTCCTTACGCTCAACCCGCTCCAAGCGACCCTTAGAAGTTTCTAAACAACTTCTCTTAACACTTCAACCAAGCTAGGAAGATTTTTCTAGGGTTTCATTTTGCGACTATTGGAATAAAGTAGTATTTCCGGGCCCCTAGTTTTGAAATAACTTTGGAATACTACTAGGGATACAAGGCCAAGGTATTTGGGATTTTACAACAATACACAAAGTATTTCACTACACAAAGTGGGAGGGACGAGAACAAGTAGAAGGAGGAGTATTTTGCTTGAAAACTCTTAGCGTGGATGAAATTGATCTTCAAGCTAAGGGGTATTTATAGAGGATTCAAGGGTCAAGATCTAAGAAAGGTGTGTGGTCAAGATTGGGCCATGTGTGTGTGGGTCCCACCACCACATGGCCAACGATTTCTCTCAAATGTCAAGGCCATTCGGCCCGAGGAATGATGGCTAGCCAACGTCCTCCAATTTCGGCCAAGGGTGCCACATGGGGGTGACACGTTTCGCCCCCCGATTCGTCCAAAATATTTCGTCTTCCGAAAATATCCAAAATACCGAAAATCTTAAAAACAAAGTGGGCCCCAAAGTCAGTAAATTTCTCGTGGGCCCCGTGACCATTCTCAAAATAAAATCCATAATTCTAATATAATCCAAGAAGTCCAAATACACGAATCCAATTCCATTAACGAACCTTTTTCTTCACAAAACCTAAACTTTTCCGCGAAAAATCACATCTTCCTTTCTTTCCAAAATTTACGTCGTATTCTCGTATGTACATCCTCACATACATACCACGGAACTACTGGTATAACATTCTTCCTTTAGAAACATTCGTCCAATGTTCCTTCTAATCTCCAAACATACATACTCGGTATAGTCTTCACTACTATACTTACGAAACCAATTACGCCATCAACGGTCATAGTATATCATACAAAACCAAGCCAACGAGGAATCACCTCTAACATCACAAAAGCTCACACCCGTGGTCTAAAGGATACTCCTTCGCATCTTCACTTTACAAAAGAAATGATCACTTCCGTTCGTAACACATTGTTCGCTTCTCTTCTTACTCGTCGTACCTTTCTCACACGAACTCTTTCTAGTACACATACCACACTTCGTCACCGATTTCACAACCACAGGTTACCACCTCCAAACTTGGTCATCTTACTAGCCTCGGAATTCCCTCGAGGCCATTCCGGCCTTCACGATTCGGACTGGTCGAACACATCCACGAACTCATACGATGGTTACCTAAACTTGGGCTTAGCACCCTCGTGACCTACCACTGGCGGGACCGCTCCCGACGCCACCCAACCGGCTCGGGTTAACGCGAATGGTCCTCAACCCGACCATGTCGCACGGACTCTTGTTCCGATCCGGAACAACAACCTTACATATATGAGTCACAGCTACCACTTTCATCTTATACTGACCAGGAAAAATCCTCAATACATTTCACGCATACCAAGTGTTTCGACAAAGACTAACCGTAAAATCTTTTTCTCAAGATGGCCTTACATCTAAGGTCTCAACGTGTAATATTCTAAGGTTCACACCTTCCATACCCCCAATACTTACCTTTCAACTAACCATGTTTTCTAACTCACAAATAACACAACGCTATCCGAACATAACACACAATAAGAAGATCATCATATCAAGCATACTAAACTCTAGAGGGTTAAGGATATACCTGTATCTATCGCTTCACTCTAATCATATGCACCGCCTGTAGGCGCATTTATGAAGGTGATGAACCGGCCATAGATCCCAGTAGAGTTTCTACATCCGCTACCTGCAGTCGGACAATTTCTGCAAAATGGCCTGTGCCGCATGTAAAACAACCTCCAGAACCAAAGACGACACTCCCCTTATGGATTCTACCGCGGCCACCGAGGTAAGGGTGGCCTCATCCCAGTCAACACCACTACTCCCGAAAACCGAACCATTGGAGCCACGACGCTCACGAATACTCTGGATGCCCTGAAGACTGTGGAGGACCGCTCTGTACTGGTGGAGGCGCATAACTAGTCTGCTACTGAGGCGGTCCGCCTCGAAAGTCACCAAAAGACCTGCTTTCGGCCCTCTTCTGATCCGGTCATTTCGCCGACCTCTCCGCTCCTCACATCCAAGTGTATAAGCTGCATGCGGGCAATGTCCATGCGGTCAAGAGCTACACCAACAAGCCTCGCTAAGTAATCATCGAGCCCGTGACGTGGCGGTGCACTCGCCCTCCATATTTGCCACTAACGCCGGGACATATCGGGCAACGAGTCGAACTCCACGTTGTACTCCCGAACCGTGCGCGTCTGCCTCAACATCAAAAATCATCGGCCCGAGCCCTCTCATCCGTGGGGCAGAAATGTGCAAGAAAGCCCACGAGAACTCGTCATACAATTTTGGAAGTGCATTCTCCCCGGGGCCTTCCATGAATCAAACCGATCATTGCGGTATCACGCGGCCGATGCGAACCAATATCACCGATCGCCTCACGAGGCCTTGATCACTCTCGTGATCCGGTATGGCGCTGGATAAACTCCCGAGGTCATCCTCGGCTCGATCCATAGAACACGGTGGTCGCAACTTAAGAAGTCGAAGTCTCCAACCATCGGCCCTGGGTGCACTACGGTACCCGGCTCCGTCTGCCCTCAAGTCTCGCCATAAACCTAACTAGTAATCGCCGTCTCCTTGCAACTCATATCCTCTGCTCGTTGTTGGGTGGAGGCTCAGTCTTGTGGTCTCGGCAGAGCCATCGCCTGCGGCTCTAAACTTCTGGGTGGTGGCGTCGTAGAATCCGCCGTCTGTAGCACCACCCCGGGTAAAGCGGGCCTCTGCCTCGTAACCTCCGGGCTCTACTCGCCTCCTCGCTTCCTTGCCATACGGGCTCTGGTTGCCTTGCGTGGAGACATAACTGATATAAAAGAATGCGTCAGAGGGAGTCCAACTTACAACACAACTCTAAGGCACGATCTCAGAGTGAGAAGAATGGAAACCAATCCTAAATGTCCTGCAGCCTCCTGATTATAGATGTGGTGCACAACACACCGATAATCAAGACTCTACTAGACACGATGCGTAGACACTTTCGAGGACTAATCGCTCTGATACCACTTTTGTCACGACCGATCCGGGCGTGGTAGTGCCTTACCCCGGGTACCCTAGTGATACAACATCAGAGAAAATCAGCGGACATAAAAACTTAAACATGAAACAAGAGATAAAGTATGAAACAGGCTAACCAAAACGGTCACCTTCCTGAATATATACATATATATATCAACCTGAACAGTTAAATCCTTTTACAAACCACGCCTGCGTGATTTACAGCCTCTAAGAATGTAACCGTAACTATGGCCGGGACGGGGCCGCCATACCCCGAATGTACAAGTAACTACAGCGATAGGACTATACCAAAGATGAGCCTCGGAGAAACGGAGCTTCCCAAACGCTGACAGTGATCCTAGAGCGAGGATCCACAACAATGTACCTCTACTGCGGCATGAACGCGGCCTGAAGGAGGTCGATGTGACCAAGTATGTGAAGCGTAAATCACGTAAATGAAATCATAATAGTCTATATAAAGCGAGACAAGTATGATAACCAAACTACGATCCAATATATAAACATGTCAAGTCGTGACTCATGCCTCAAAGTCATTACTCGAATATACAATGGGTCTCACGCCACAACATCAATCATGCGTGGAATACCTTCACCGCCTGGCGATCATGATATAGTCACACCAAGAGGTACACATGAACATCAGGTCCCACCTGAGTCATAACAACCGTACGGGGCAAGTACGAAGGCTAACTACCAGATACCAAGCCGCATCATCAATCGACCGGGTAAATCGAAAGCCAACTACGGATACCAGGCCGTACCAACAAATCTATATAACCAAACCATGAAGCGACCCGGGCAAGTACGAAATTCAACTACGGATACTAAGCTGCGCGCGCAATGGCGGGCAAATACGAAGACTAACTACGGATACTGGCCGGAATCACGAGACTTCGTCACAAAACTGAACGGGGCAAGTACGAAGGCTAACTACCAGATACCAAGCCGAAACAGCCACGACTTCGGGGCAAGTACGAGAGCCAACTACCAGATACCAAGCCGAATCAGTAAAACCTCATGGAGAGCTAGTCCATGGAACAACAATCCTAATGGAACCATACCCGTGGGCCACCCAACGTGTCAGTAGGTCCAAGGATATAACAAGATAACCGGCCCTCCATCGAGAGACGCGGTGGTATAGAAATACAATACTAGCATGACAAGGCTATCACACGCAAATGTAGGCAAGTTACACACCACTCAAGGTACTTTCATTTTATGACAAAATCCAGGTTTTAATCCCCAAAGTACTACGTACGTTAAATTCTTTTTAAAAGATCCATTTATTTTACAAATGTCACCCGATGCCCGTATTATCAAAAATAGAGTGACTAACATTTTAAGTAAACCAAAACGACTTCCATACCTTCCTTTTTAAACCAAATTAAGACACTACCATGCCTTCTTTTTAGACCAAAACACTTTTCCTTTTAAAGTCAAGTTACCATTTTAAAACCAATGATAAAACCATTCCTTTGTTTTCATAAAGTCGTTATAACTAACTTCCCATAAAGCTGTTATAACACTTTATGTTCTAAACCAAAAACTCTTCAATTCCACAAGTCTCTTTTCTTTTAAAACAACAACAAGTATTCTTTTAAAACCCAAATAACTTACTCTTTTCAAAACAAGTAACCTATACTTAAAATCAAGTTACTTCTCTTTTTCCGAAAACAAGTCGTTATAAGTCAAGTCTCTTATCTTTCAAGATCAAGTCTCTTAACTTTCAAAAACCAATAAACCATTCTTTTACCTACATAAAGTCGTTATAACTAACTTCCCATAAAGCTATTATAACACCTTATGTTTTAAACCAACCAATTCACTTAGCACATGTACGTCTACCGTACTACATAGTTCACAACAATCATGCTAGAAAAGATAGGAAGAGGTTCACATACCTCGCGACGATTATCGACAAGAAGCAAAAAGCTCCAAAGTACTGTAACCCTGCTAGCCTTTTCCACCCTTCAAGTAGAATACGCTACTCGTAGTACTTCCACCTAAAAAGGCCACAAAACGTCTATCTACCTCTCGATCTCTTCATAGAGTATTCTAAATGCATGGTTCCTTATTCTACAGAAAATTCGGCAGCACCTCCCCCCCGCAACCACATAAATCTCCTCTACTCGGGCGCTACCGGCCAACAACTCCTGGGGAGAGGTTACACGTCTAACGGACGTGTCAATTCTACTTCACAAAAATACTACACAAGTCTCATAAATACAATCCAATGTAAATACAGTTCAATCCTTTATAATCATCCTTCCAATATATCTTATACTCAAATCTAAATCACTACAATATGCGATATCCAATTCTGATAGGGACATAGATCATTACCTCGATAAGCCCAAAATTATCCAAGATTATAAGTCGATCCTGAGCAACGTTTGGCTCGATTCCTTACGCTCCAACCCGCTCCAAGCGACCCTTAGAAGTTTCTAAACAACTTCTCTTAACACTTCAACCAAGCTAGGAAGATTTTTCTAGGGTTTCATTTTGCGACTATTGGAATAAAGTAGTATTTCCGGGCCCCTAGTTTTGAAATAACTTTGGAATACTACTAGGGATACAAGGCCAAGGTATTTGGGATTTTACAACAATACACAAAGTATTTCACTACACAAAGTGGGAGGGGGACGAGAACAAGTAGAAGGGAGGGAGTATTTTGCTTGGAAAAACTCTTAAGCGTGGATGAAATTGATCTTCAAGCTAAGGGGGTATTTATAGAGGATTCAAGGGTCAAGATCTAAGAAAGGTGTGTGGTCAAGATTGGGCCATGTGTGTGTGGGTCCCACCACACCACATGGCCAACGATTTGGCTCTCCAAATGTCAAGGCCATTCGGCCAAGGGGACAAGTGGCTAGCCACTTGTCCCTCCAATTTCGGCCAAGGGTGCCACATGGGGGTGACACGTTTCGCCCCCCGATTCGTCCAAAATATTTCGTCTTCCGAAAATATCCAAAATACCGAAAATCTTAAAAACAAAGTGGGCCCCACAAAGCCGTAAATTTCTCCCGTGGGCCCCACGTGACCATTTCTGAAAATAAAATCCCATAATTCTAATATAATCCAAGAAGTCCAAATACCTGGGAATCCAATTCCCATTAACGAACCTTTTTCTTCACAAAAACCGGAAACTTTTCCGTCGAAAAATCACATCTTCCTTTCTTTCCAAAATTTCTGTCGTATTCTCGTATGTACATCCTCACATACATACCCTGGAACTACGGGGTATAACAGCGGTGGTATAGAAATACAATACTAGCACGACAAGGCTATCACACGCAAACATAGGCAAGTTACACACAACTCAAGGTACTTTCATTTTATGCCAAAGTCCAGGTTTTAACCCCAAAGTACTACGTACGTTAAATTCTTTTTAAAAGATTCATTTCTTTTACAAAGGTCACCCGATGCCCGTATCATCAAAATAGAGTGACTAACATTTTAAGTAAACCAAAACAACTTCCATACTTTCCTTTTTAAACCAAATTAAGACAATACTATGCCTTCTTTTTAGACCAAAACACTTCTCCTTTTAAAGTCAAGTTACCATTTTAAAACTAAGACAAAACCATGTCTTTCTTTTAAACCAAAAACTCTTCAATTCCTCAAGTCTCTTTTCTTTTAGAAATCAAGTTCCTTACTTTGGAAATTTAAGAAAATTAATGCTTGTTTATAATGATTCTTATTAAAGCAGCCATGATCTAGGAAATGTAATACAATTTTGTCTTATCTTAGCTTCTATGCAGATGGAGGTTTCTACTGGTTTTAATAGTAATTAATTAGTCAATACATTTTCCTTTATTAACAGCGATGGTTTGTTCGATACTTATTCTCATTTTCAAATCAATATAATATTATTCCTTTTAAAACCCAAGTACCCATTTCTCATAAAGCGGTTTCAATTTGCTTAACACAAACCAAGTCCTTAATATTTCACATCAAGTCATTTATAAGTCAAGTCTCTTATCTTTTAAAAACCACAAACCATTTCTTTACCTACATAAAGTTGTTATAGCAAACTTCTCATAAAGCCGTTATAACACTTTATGTTTTAAACCAACCAAATTCATTTAGCACATGTACGTCTACCGTACTACATAGTTCACAACAATCATGCTAGAAAAGATAGGAAGAGGTTCACATACCTCGCGACGATTATCGACAAATAGCAAAAAGCTCCAAAGTACTGTAATCCTGCTAGCCTTTTCCACCCTTCAAGTAGAATACGCTACTCGCAGTACTTCAACCTATAATGGCCATAAAACGTCTATCAACTTCTGGATCTCTTCGTAGAACAATTCTAGGTAAACAGTTCCTTATTCTACGGAAAATTCGGCAGAACCTCCCCCCTCGCAACCACATAAATCTCCTCCTCTAACAAGGCCTGCTACCAAGCCAACAACTATAGGGGGTTACACGTCTAACCGGACATGTTCAATTATACTCCACAGTAATAATACACAATTCTAATTTAAATACAGTCCAATGTAAATACAGTTCAATCCTTTATAATATTCATTCTACGTATAGTATACTCAACTATACATTACTACAACATGTAATATCCAATTACAATAGGGGGGTAAAGATCCTTACCTCGATAAGCCCAAAATTATCCAAGATTTATGTTGATCCTGAGCAACGTTTAGCTCCAATTCCTTACGCTCCAACCCGCTCCAAGCAACCCTTAGAAGTTTCTAAACAACTTCTCTTAACACTTCAACTCTAAAAGGTGAAGAACACTTAGGCTCTACGTGTGGCAACTCTCGGCCAAGGGGTAATTTAGGGGCTAGGGGTGTGAAATCTTTTCTAACTTTTGGTTAAATAATCTTCCTAATACACTAAGGAAGAACACTTAAGAGTTTAAGAATTTTTGGACAATTTTGGCTCACAAAATCAGCCCATGGCCGAGAGCACACAAGAGGAAAGGGAGGGAGTTTTCAAGACTTGAAATCTCTAAGTGTGGATGAAAATAAGTCTTGCACTAAGGGGGTATTTATAGGGAAATCAATGGTCAAGATTCAAGCAAGTGGAGGGTGAAGATTTGGACATGTGTTGTGTGGGCCCCACTTATCTATCTACTACACAAATATCTAGCAAGACATAGACCAAATGTTTATGGTCTTTAAAAGGCAAAAAACGTGCCAACAACTCCCTCACCAAACCGTCCACTTGAGGGTGACACATGTCGCCCTCTCGTTGGTCCAAAATATTTCACCTTCCGAAAATATCTGTAATGCCAAAAATCTCGAAAAATAAAGTGGGCCCTACAACCGTAAAGTCCTCCCGCTGGCACCACGTGACCATTTCCGGAAAAATAAAATTCCATAATTCTCAAATATTCCAAAAAGTCCGAATACCAAATCTGGGAATCCAATTCGCATTAACGAACCTTTTTCCTTCACAAAATCCGGAAACTTTTCCGTCGAAAAAATCACATATTTCTTTCTTTCCAAAATTATCTCAGATTCTCGTGCGTCGTCTTCACATACATACCCTGGAACTACGGGGTGTAACATTCTTCCCCCCTTAGAAACATTCGTCCCGAATGTTCCTTCTAAGTCTCCAACCATACATGCGCCGGTATAGTCTCCACTACTATACTTACGAAACCAATTGTGCCACCAATGGCCATAATATAACACACGCGAAAAACCCAAATCCAAGACAACGAGGATTCACCTCTAAGATGAAAAACAACACTAACTCTCACTCCTGGTCCAAAGGATACTCTCTTCGCACCTTCACTTCACAAAAAAGATCACTTCCTCTTAACACACATTCACTTCCTTTCTTACTCGTCGTACCCTTCTCGTACACCCGAATTCTTTCTAGTACACTTACCACACTCCCTTCATCACTTCAGTTTCCAAAACCTTGGAGTCACTACCTCCAAACTTGGTCATCTTACTAGCCTCAAATTCCTTTAAGGCCATTCCCGGCCTTCACGATCCGATTCTGGTCGAACATATCCATGAACTCATACGATGGTTACCTAAACCTGGGCCTAGCACCCTCGTGACCCTACCACCTGGCGGGAACACCTCGAACTGACCCCACCTCATACCGGGCTACGGGTTGACCCGCGAATGGTCTCTAACCCGACCCATAATCGCGCCAAACTCTTGTTCCCCGATCCTGTTACACCCCGTAGTTCCAGAGTATGTATATGAGGACGTAAGTACGAGAATACGACAGAAAATTTGGAAAGAAAGAAAGATGTGATTTTTCGACGGAAAAGTTTCCGGATTTTGTGAAGGAAAAAGGTTCGTTAATGGGAATTGGATTCCCAGATTTGGTATCGGACTTTTTGGAATATTTGAGAATTATGGAATTTTATTTCCGGAATTGGTCACGTGGGGCCCACGGGAGGAATTTACGGTTTGCGGGGCCCACTTTATTTTCGAATATTTTTTTTCGGAAGTCGGAATATTTTGGACGAGTAGGGGGCGACACGTGTCACCCCCCCTTGAGGCTATGTGGGCCGATTGTTGGGTGTGTTGGACGGTTTTGAGTGGGACAAGTGGCTTGCCACTTGTCCCATTGTTATTGTGGACAAATGGTTGGCCAACTACCCACACACATGTACCCCATCCTCACCATACACTTGCTTTAATCCTAGCCATTGATTTTCCTATAAATACCCCTTTGTGCAAGACTAATTCTTCATCCACACTTAAAGTTTTTCCAAGGCAAATACTCCCTCCCTCTAGTTGTTTTTCGTCCCCCTCCCTCCTTGTGTAGCTCGTCCGAAACCCCCCCCCCCACTTTGTGTAGAAAATACTTCATGTATTGTTGTATAAATCCCAAATACCTTAGCCTAGTATTCCTAGTAGTATTCCAAAGTTATTTCAAATACTAAGAGCCCGGAAAAATACTACTTTATTCCTATAGTCGCAAAAATGAAGCCCTAGAAAAATCTTCATAGCTTAGATGAAGTGTTAAGAGAAGTTGTTTGGAAACTTCTAAGGGTTGCTTGGAGCGGGTTGGAGCGTCGAGGAAGTGGAGCTAAGCGTTGCTCAGATCGACTTATTAAACTTGGATAATTTTGGGCTTATCGAGGTAATGATCTTTATCCCCCTATTGTAATTGAAAATTACATGTTGTAGTAATGTATAGTTGAGTATACTATATGTAGAATGAATATGG
Organism: Przewalskia tangutica; assembly: GCA_029844215.1. Lineage (NCBI taxonomy): Eukaryota > Viridiplantae > Streptophyta > Magnoliopsida > Solanales > Solanaceae > Przewalskia > Przewalskia tangutica. The sequence goes on from JAQGDG010000030.1 coordinate 1,629,916, forward strand.
ATAAGAATTGAACTGTATTTAAATAGAATTTGTATTCTGATAGACTTGTAGTATTATTGTGGAGTAGAATTGTACACGTCAGGTTAGGCGGTAACCCCGCAGGATCATTGGTTTGGTAGTGGCCTCGTTAGAGGAGGAGATTTATGTGGTTGCGGGGAGAGTCTTTGCGAATTTTCCGTAGAATAAGGAATCTTGTATCTAGATTTATTCTACGAAGAGATCTAGAGGTTGATAGACGTTTTGTGGCCTTTATAGGTTGAAGTACTACGAGTAGCGTATTTTACTTGAAGGGTGGAAAAGGCGAGCAAGGTTAGAGTACTTTGGAGCGTTTTGCTAATTGTCGATAATCGTCGCGAGGTATGTGAACCTCTTCCTATCTTTTCTAGCATGATTGTTGTGAACTATGTAAGACGGTGAGCGTACATGTGCTAAATGAATTTGGTTGGTTTAAAACATAAAGTGTTATAACGGCTTTATGGGAAGTTTGCTATAACAACTTTATGTAGGTAAAGAAATGGTTTGTGGTTTTTAAAAGATAAGAGACTTGACTTTAAAAGGAGAAGTGTTTTGGTCTAAAAAGAAGGCATAGTATTGTCTTAATTTGGTTTTAAAATGAAAGTATGGAAGTTGTTTTGGTTTACTTAAAATGTTAGTCACTCTATTTTGATAATACGGGCATCGGGTGACCTTTGTAAAAGAAATGGATCTTTTAAAAAAAGAATTTAACGTACGTAGTACTTTGGGGTTAAAACCTGGACTTTGGCATAAAATGAAAGTACCTTGAGTTGTGTGTAACTTTCCTATGTTTGCGTGTGATAGCCTTGTTGTGCTAGTATTGTATTTCTATATCACCGCGTCTCTCGATGGAGAAGGCTGATTTGTTATGATCTTACTTGGGCGTCTGGCGTGTGGAGCATTCCCGCAGTGCGCTTCACGTGATTATTATTCCATGGACTAGCTCTCCACGAGGTTTCTTGATTCGGCTTGGTATCGGTAGTTGGCTCGTACTTGCCAGGTCGTGGTGATTCGGCTTGGTATCGGTAGTTAGCCTTCGACTTGCCAGTTCAGTTTGTGACGGTCTCGTGATTTCGGCTTGGTATCCGTAGTTAGTCTTCGTGATTGCCCGGCCACGTGGCGCGGTGGTATCCGTAGTTGGCTTCGTACTTGCCACAGGTCACCGTGGTATGGTTATATAGATTTGTTGGTACGGCTTTGGTATCTGGTAGTTGGCTTTCGTACTTGCCCCGGTCAGTTGATGATGCGGCTTTGGTATCTGGTAGTTAGCCTTCGTACTTGCCCCGTACGGTTTTTATGACACAGGTGGGACCTGGTGTTCATGTGTACTCCTTGGTGTGGTTATCGTAGACGGCCGGCAGTGAGGAAGGTGTTCCACGGGCATGATTGATGTTGCGGGCATGAGACCCATAGTTATATTTGAGTGATGACTTTGAGGGCGTGAGTCCCTGACTTGACGTGACTGCTTACATATTATGTACTGTAGTTTGGTTATCATGTATGTCTCCTGTTTTATTTAGACTACTATGATTTCATTTCTGATATTTTGATTTCACATACTTGGTACTGTTATCGAGCTCCTTGGGGCCGCGTTCATGCCGCAGTAGAGTGTACGGTTGTTGATCCTCGCTCATAGGATCGCGATTCGTATTAGGAAGCTCCGTTTCTCCGAGGCTTATCTTTTGGTATGTTTCCACGAGTTGTAGGTTCTTGTACATTCAGAGGTATGGCGGGGCCACAATCCGTCATAGTTGTTGTCACACTCTTAGAAGTGCAGTAATCTTGTTGTGGGCGTGGTTGTAAAGGATGTAACTGTTCAAATTTACGTATATATATGCAAAAGGCAACCGTTTTGGTTGCTTTGTTTTCTTTATCTTGTTTCATATCTGTATGTTTTATTTCCGGTTTTTCTCGATGTTGTATCACTAGGGTGCCGGGTAAGGCACGATCGCGGGCCGTGGTGGAGTCGTGACAAAAGTGGTATCGAGCGCTTAATCCTCGGAAAGTGTCTCTGACCAGTATCTAGTAAGTCTTGATTATCGGTGTGTTGTGCACCACACCTATAATCGAGGAGGCAGATATTTAGGATTGGTTTCATTCTTCTCACTCGAGATCGTGCCTTAGAGGCATGTTATAAGTTGGACTCCCATGGCGTATTCGTGTGCTAGTTATGCCTCTACGCAAGGCAACGAGCCCGTAAGGGCAAGCGAGAGGGAGGCTGCGAGTAGAGCACGCAGGGTTACGAGGCACGGGCGGTCATTATCCGAGGCAATGCCATTCGGGAGTTCTGCGGCCGCTAGCCCGAGAGAGTTTAGAGCGATGGCGAATTCATCGAGACCACGATACCTGAGCCTCTAATCCCACGGCCGGGAGCAGAGGATATGAGTTACAAGGAGATGACCCAGTTACTAGCTAGGCTTGTAGCGGCATGAGGACAGATGAGAGTCAGAGGTTCCGGTAGTATCAGTAGTTCACCCTAAATCCGATAGTTTTGAGACTTCAGGACTTCTTGAGTTGCAGTCCACCCGAGTCCTATGGATTGAGGACTGAGGAAGATCATCAGGAGTTTATTCGACGATTCTGGCGGATCATGAAAGTGATCAAGACCTTAGAGGCATTTCTACACACTTCTTGCCCTCGCGGATGAGAGAGCTCGCGAGATAGATTTATGAGGTTGAGGCGAAGCAGGCGGACGGTTCGGGAATACGATATAGAGTTTGACTTATTGGCTCGTTATGTCCCCGCGTTAGTGGCAGACCTGGAGGATAGAGTGCACCGATATGTCACAGGACATAACGATTATCTAGCAGAGAGTTGTACAAGAGTAGCTCTTGATCGGACATGGACATTGCCGCGTAGAGGCTTACGCGGCGCATCGAGAACGTGGAGATCGGCGGATTAACCAAGATTAGCGTAAGAGGCTGGCAGGTCGCTGGTAACTTCGAGGCGGACCTTCTCGAAGCAGATCAGTTATGCGCCTCCGCCAAGACTGAGTGGTCCTCACACACTTGTGACGTTCGGGTATTTAGGAGTTGGTCGAACTCGTGGTTTCGTTCCGATTTACATAGGTTCTAGCGGCCAGATTGATTTCCTCGGTGTTCACTTTGTGGTAGGCGTCACTCAGGGAAATGTCGTCTTTTTACTAATGCTTGTTTTACCAGCGGCCATCAGGGCCATGTAAGAAGAGAATGTCCTAGTAGGAGGGATACAGGTGGGATGACTTAGCCTACCAAGTCGATTCTGGATTCAGTGGGCCTGAGAGAAAGGGTGTTAGCTGCAGAGGCCGCCCCACTCGGTAAGGCCGTTGTGGTAAGTGTTCTTATGGGGAGTGTCGTGCTACTTAGATTGCTTGTTAGGCTTGCGGCCAGCAGGGCCATTGTACGAGAAATTGTCCGAACAGAGGTGGCGCGGATGTTACGACTCATCCTTCGGGATCAATGGCTGGTTCATCACCGTCTGTAGTTATGCGCCAGCAGAGCAGGATTTGATTAGGCGACAAAGGAAAGTGAGGCGATGAATTACAGAGATATCTTCAGCCCTTGAGAGACTTGTTTAGGTCGTTATGGTAGATACATGTGGAGTGCTATGTTCGGTTAGCATTATGTAAGTTGTGATTAGAAAACATGGGTAGTTGAAAAGGGTAAGTCTGGGGACGAGAAAATGGGGAGCCTTAGAATTTATAACAGTTGGGACCTTGGATGCAAGGCCGTCCTGAGTAGATGTTACGGTTGGTCTTTGTCGAAGTACTAGGTATGCGTGTTATATATCGTGGGTTATATTTGTGTGATAGGTCCCTGAGTGGTGTGAAATGAAAGAGGGTAGTTGAGCTAAGAAGACCACTAGGTTTTCGTGACTTGGTTAATGAGATTGTTCCGGATCGGGGAACAGGAGCTTGGCGCGATAAATGGGTCGGGTTGAGGCCAGATTTCGGGTCAACCCGCAGCCCGGAATGTGGTGGGGTCAGTTTGAGGTGGTCCCGCTAGATGATAGGGTCACGAGGGTGTTAGGCCCAAGTTTAGGTAACCATCGTACGAGTTCGTGGATGCGTTCGACTAGTAGTAGGGCCGATGGGGTCAGCCCATCTGGTCTTTTAGTCAGGACTGTTTACTCGGCGGAGGGTTATGCGAGATGTTATCAGGAAGGTTGTAAGGCTGCACGGGGTTCCTACTTTTATTTTATGACAGGCAGTGGAGCCCAGTTTATGGCTATTTCTTTTTCGGGAGGTTTTACCAGACGGGGTTGGGAACTCAGGTGAATCTCAGTATTGCATTCACCCTCGGGTCGACGGACGAACAACGCGTTTTTGTCACGACCCGAACCCAGGCCCGTGACTGGTGCCTTACCCGGGCACCCAAGTAGACATACATCAGAGTAACCAGCGGAATATAAAATAAGACATGAAACAATATGAAGTGAGAAACAGTTTATCTGAGAAAAGTTGCCTTTCGGCATATATATATAAATGTTTGAACAGTTACATCCCTTACAAACCCTGCCCACAACAGTACTACAGACCTCTAGGAATGTTATAACAACAATGGCGGGACAGGACCCCTCCTACTTGAACATTCTCTCATCATACGGCCCACACGGCGCTGTAAAACAAGCACTAACAAAATGCGACATTCCCGGGATGGCGCTCGCCTGTATGAACACCGAGGAAAATTGAATCTGGCCGGAACCCTCGTGTATCTTTGAACCGGAAGCCCTGAGCTCGACCAACTCCTGCATATCCCGAACGCCACGAACCCCCGGAGGACCACTCTGCGTTGGCGAGGTGCATATCGATCTCTTTGAGGTGATTCGCCTCGAAAGTTACCAAAGGACCTGGCGATCGGCCTCTTACGCTGATCTTGGTTAACTCGCCGATCCTACGTTTCTCGGCTCGCGCATAAGCTCAGACGCATGCCATGCCTACGTGATGGTCAAGTGCTACTCTTGCACAACCTTCTCTTAGATAGTCATCAAGACCCGTGATAAATCGGTACATAATATACTCTCTGGTTGCGAAATCCTAGCTAATGCGAGTGCGTCTCCTTGCAATCCATACTTTCCATCGGTGGAACTGGGCGAAGGTTCAAATATCATGGTCGCAGTAGGAACTGCTGCCGTTGTGCTAGACTCTGCTGGGGCTGGCGACGTCGCAGAACTCCCTGAATGAAGCACCACCCTAGGTGATGATTGGGCACAGGCCTCGTAACCTCTGCTCTACTCGACTCCTCGGCGCCTTGCCCTTCTGGGCCCGGGTTGCCTTGCGCGGAGGCATAACTGGTAAGGGAAAGAAATACGTTAGAGGGGTCCAACTTATAACACAGCTCTAAGGCACGATCTCAGAGTAATAAGAATGGAAACCAATCATAAATATCCTATAGCCTCCTGATTATGGGTGTGGTGTACAACACACCGATAATCAAGACTCTACTAGATACGGTATGTAGACACTTTCCGAGGATTAACTGCTTTGATACCACTTTTGTCACGACCCGAACCCGGGCCCGTGACTGGTGCCTTACTCGGGCACCCAAGTAGACATACATCAGAGTAACCAGCGGAATATAAAATAAGACATGAAACAATATGAAGTGAGAAACAGTTTATCTGAGAAAAGTTGCCTTTCGGCATATATATATAAATGTTTGAACAGTTACATCCCTTACAAACCCTGCCCACAACAGTACTACAGACCTCTAGGAATGTTATAACAACAATGGCGGGACATGGCCCCGCCATACCCCTGAATGTAAGTACCTACAACGACAGGGGACTATACCAAAGATAAACCTCCGGAGACACGGAGCTTCCCAAAACGCTGAACTGTGACCCTATGAGCGAGGATCAACAACTGGTGTACCTCTACCTGCGGCATGAACGCAGCCCCCCGAAGGAGGTCGCTGACAGTACCAAGTATGTGGCCCGAAAATACGTAAGTGAAATCATAATAGTCTATATAAAGCAGAAGACATATATGATAACCAATTTACGATACACTGATATATGGCCATGTCAAGTCGTGACTCACGCCTTAAAGTCATCACTCAATTATAACCATGGGTCTCATGCCCACAATATCAATCATGCCGTGGAATTCCTTCCTCACCGCCGCATCCATGATATAAAAGCACCAAGGAATACACATGAACACCGTGTCCCACTGTGTCATAATAAACCGTCTGGGGTAAGTGCGAAGGCATAGCCGACTACTAAAACCCACGCATAACAATGCCATAAATCGTATCACGAGGTCTTTCTGCATCGCGCCACGTGATCGGCCGTCACTCGCCGTGATCATATGCGCGTCTAATCCCGAACTTACCGCAGCTCGCGTAGGCCGCACATAGGCGCATGAGGTATTCTCGTGTCGGGGCGCCTAACCGCGGCATCCTCCCGGACTCGTAGTCCGCATGGCCACATAGACCGCGTGAGGTAATTCCCGCACACTAACTCGAACTCTCGTAGCTCGCGCATAGGTCCCTGGACCGCGTGAGGCATCCTCGCATCGGGGCTTAACCCCTGTATATCATGTCAAGAGGTGAGTGGTACAATACTAATATAACGGCTTATCGTTAAACAACATAAGCACAATCAAGGGAAATCCCTTTACACAAACATCACAAGACATTAACACACGTAGCATCCTAACATGTTTACTTATCATACCAATAAGAAAGTATTACAAGGCTATCACAAACCAACATAGTCAAGTTATTCACACAAGGTACTTTCTATTTTATGTTAACAAGTTCGGGTTTTTAACCCCAAAGTACTTCATACATTAACTCTTTAAAAAGATCCGTTTCTTTCACAAAAAGTCACATGATACCAGTAGTATCAAAATAGAGTGACCATCTTTTTAAGTAAACCAAAACAATTTTCCTACCTTCTTTTTTAACCAACTTAAGACAAAAGCATGTCTTCCTTTTAAACGAAAACACTTCAAATTTTCAAGTCTTTGTCTTTTATAAATCAAGTCCTTACTTTGAAATTTTAAGAAAATCAAAACTTGTTTATTAATGATCTTATTAAAGCAGCCATGATCTAGGAAATGTAATACAATTTTGTCTTATCTTAGCTTCTATGCAGATGGAGGTTTCTACTGGTTTTAATAATACTTAATTAGTCAATACATTTTCCTTTATTAAGCTAGTTGGTTTGTTCGATACTTATTCTCATTTCCGAAATCAATACAATGCTTTCATAAACAATTAAGTAAACCGTTCCTTTTATTTCTCTTAAGTCGTTATACCTAACTTCCCATAAAGCTAGTATAACTCTTAAGCTTTTAAAACCAAGTATTACTCTTCTTTCACAAACGATTCTTAATTCTTTTGAAATACTTCAAGATTCTTATTATTTAAAACTCAAGTCAAAAGACATCGAAGTAAAACCACGTTCAGTTAACACACGTACGTCTACCGTACTATATATATTCTTTTAAAAATATCATGCTCAAGAGGACAGGAAGAATCACATACCTCCTTGGCGAAATCCACCTGCCAAGTCGAATATGTCGCGCGCAGAGTATCAACCTATAATAGTCAAATACGTCTATTAACGTCTAGACTACTCTGTAGAATATTCTAAGCAGAAGGTCCTTAATTCTACGGAAAATTGGGCAGCATTTCCCTACCCGTCAAACTACACAAGTCTACTGTAAATACAGTCCTATGTAAGTACAGTTCAATTCTCTTCTTTTATACCATCCTTCTAGTTATCTTATACTCATTTCTAAACAACTACAGTAGGTAATCTCCAATTATAATAGAAGGACCAGATATTTACCTCGGTAAGCCCAAAATTATCCAAGATTTAATGTCGATCCTGAGTAACGTTTAGCTCCTATTCTGTACGCTCCAATTCGCTCCAAGAAACCCTTAGAAGTTCTACACAACTTCTACTTAATACTTCAACCAACTATGAAGATTTTCCTTAGGGCTTCGTTTTTGTGACTAAAGGATATAAGGTAGTATTTCTGGGCTTTTAGTGTAGAGGTAACTTAGGAATACTACAAGGTATTTGGCTAAGGTATTTTGGCATAGTAACAATACTTGGAGAATATTTTCTACCAAGGGGGGGGGGAGACTTTCGGCCAAACAACTAGGAAGGGGGGAGGGGGGTGTTTCGACGGAACTAGGGAACTAAGGGGGGGAGAGGGCTTGGACGAGAACACTACTAGAGGGAAGGATTTTGAGACTTGGAAAATGTTTAAGGGATGAAGAAGTCTTGCTAGCAAGGGGGGTATTTATAGAACCACCAAGGGCCAAGATTAACACAAATGGAGGGTGAAGATTTGGATCCATGTGAAGAGTGAGGTCTTCCAACCAAGTGTCCACCACAATGTTGGGACATATGTCCACCACAACATTGGGACATATGTCCCCCACAACAATGAGCCATGTGGCCTCCCACAACTCAAGAAAACCGTCCACCCTACCTACCCCCACTAACCCAAAAAATATCTTGCAAGACTTTGACCACTTGACCTTGTCCACTTGGCCAACATTTTTGTCCAACCCATGCCAACTAAGGGTGACACATGTCGCCCTCCTATTGGTCCAAAATATTTCATCTCTCGGAAAAATCCGTAATCGGTTAAAATATTAAAAACGTAGAATTTCCTTCACAATGTTCGGAATCTTTTCCGTCGAAAGTTCACAATTTCATCCTTAACCTAATTAGGGTTTGTACAAATGTACGTACGTCCTCACATACATACTCTGGAAATACGGGGTATAACAGTTTTATCCAGACATTTGAGGATAGGTTACGTAGGTGTTTTGATTTCGGTGGTAGCTGAGGTTATTTGCCTCTTGTTGAGTGAGTATTATATAGCTACCATTTCGGATTCGGATGTTGCCTTATGAAGCCTTGTATGGGCGGAAGTGTAGGTTCTTGCCGATTGGTTCGATGTTGGCAAGGTTCGGATAGTTGGTCCTACTTGATTCAACAGATGTGGGTAGGGTGAAGCTTATACGTAAGAGGTTTTTAGCATTTCGAGTCAGCGAGTCGTGCGGGTATCGGCATAAACACTTGGAGTTCAGGTTGACGGTAGGTCTTTTTGAAGGTTCCACCCCGGAAGGGTGTGACGAGATTTGGAAAGCAGGGGAAACTTAGTCCGAGGTACTTTGGGCCTTTTCAGATCGATGTAGAATAGGCGGGTTTCTATAAGTTAGCCGTCGTCCGACTTAGAGTCGAGACGTCCAGATCCCATTGCTATGTTTCGGAAGAGTATCGGAGATCCATCCAGAGTGTTCCCAGTTAATGATGACCAAGTTAGAGAAAGTAACCCCGAGTTTTTGGAAAACTGAAGCGATGACAATGTAGTGCGTATAGTAGGAAGAGTTCAGTGTACGGCGAGGAAGTACGACAGTAAGAAAAGAGGCTAAGATGTGTTAAGAAGATGGAAGTGTCCTTTTATAAGTGAAGATGGGAAGAAAGTATCCTTTGGACCATGGGTGGAAGCTTTAGTGTTGTTATACACATTGGAGGTGGTTCTTCGTTGACTCGGATGTGAGTTTTGCGCGTATGTTGTATTATGGCCATGTGTGGCATAATTGGTTTTAAGCATAATAGGGAAGACTTTGCAACCGGGTATGTTTGGAGGTTAGAAGGAACATTCGGACGAATGTTTCTAAGGGGAAGAATGTTACACCGTAGTTCCGCAGTATGTATATGAGGACGCACGCGAGAATCTGGCAGAAAAATTGGAAAGGAAGAAGATGTGATTTTTCGACTTAAAAGTTTCATTTTGTGAAGGAAAAGGTTCGTTAATGGAATTGGATTCCGTGAGTATTCGGACTTTTGGAATATTTGAGAATTATGGAATTTTATTTCAATTGGTCACGTGGGCCCACGAGGAATTTACTTTATGGGTCCACTTTATTTTCGAATATTTTTTCTAAGTCGGAATATTTTGGACGAGTAGGGGCGACACGTGTCACCCTCGAGGCCATGGGCCGATTGTCAGCGTGTTGGATGGTTTTGAGCGACGTGGCTTGCCACTTGTCCCATTGTTACGGTGGACAAATGGTTGGCCAACTACCCACACACATGTACCCATCCTCACCATACACTTGATTTAATCCTAGCCATTGATTTTCCTATAAATACCCCTTTGTGCAAGACTAATTCTTCATCCACACTTAAAGTTTTTCCAAGGCACATACTCCCTCCCTCTAGTTGTTTTTCGTCCTCCCTCCTCAGGTAGCTCGTCCAAACGCCCCACTTTGTGTAGCAAAGACTTCCTGTATTGTTGTATAAATCCCAAATACCTTAGCCTAGTATTCCTAGTAGTATTCCAAAGTTATTTCAAATACTAAGAGCCCGGAAAAATCTTCATAGCTTAGATGAAGTGTTAAGAGAAGTTGTTTGGAAACTTCTAAGGGTTGCTGAGCCGGGTCGAGCGTCGGGAAGTGGAGCTAAACGTTGCTCAGATCGACTTATTAAACTTGGATAATTTTGGGCTTATCGAGGTAATGATCTTTATCCCCTATTGTAATTGGAAATTACATCAGAGTAATGTATAGTTGAGTATACTATATGTAGAATGAATATGGATAAGAATTGAACCGTATTTACATAGATCGTATTTACAGACTTGTAGTATTATTGTGGAGTAATTGTACACGTCCCGTTAGACGTGTAACCCCCATGGGATCGTTGGTTTAGTGGCCTCGTTAGAGAGGAGATTTATATGGTCATGCGGGGAGTCGCCGAATTTTCCGTAGAATAAGAATCTTGTATCTCGAATTATTCTACAAAGAGATCTAGAGGTTGATAGACGTTTGTGGCCTTTATAGGTTGAAGTACTACGAGTAGTATTCTACTCAAGGGTGGAAAAGGCGAGCAAGGTTAGAGTACTTTGGAGCGCTTTGCTAATTGTCGATAATCGCCGAGGTATGTGAACCTCTTCCTATCTTTTCTAGCATGATTGTTGTGAACTATGTAGTCATAGACGACATATGCTAAATGAATTTGGTTGGTTTAAAACATAAAGTGTTATAACGGCTTTACGAAGTTTGCTATAACAACTTTATGTAGGTAAAGAAATGGTTTGTGGTTTTAAAAGATAAGAGACTTGACTTTAAAAGGAGAAGTGTTTTGGTCTAAAGAAGGCATAGTATTGTCTTAATTTGGTTTAAAAGGAAAGTATGGAAGTTGTTTTGGTTTACTTAAAATGTTAGTCACTCTATTTTGATAATACTGCATCGGGTGACCTTTGTAAAAGAAATGGATCTTTTAAAAGAATTTAACGACGTAGTACTTTGGGGTTAAAACCGACTTTGGCATAAAATGAAAGTACCTTGAGTTGTGTGTAACTTGCCTATGTTTGCGTGTGATAGCCTTGTTGTGCTAGTATTGTATTTCTATACCACCGCTCTCGGAGGGCTGATTTGTTATGATCTTACTGACGCGTCACAGCGACGAGCATTCCACGCACGCTTCGCGATTATTATTCCATGGACTAGCTCCATGAGGTTTTATCGATTCGGCTTAGTATCCGTAGTTGGCTCGTATTTGCCCCGAGGTCGTGGTGATTCGCCAGTATCCGTAGTTAGCCTTCGTACTTGCCCGTTCAGGTTTTGGACGGTCTCGTGATTCCGCGTATCCGGTAGTTAGTTCGTAAATCTTTGCCACTACGCCGGCGCAGTGGTATCTGTAGTTGGCTTTCGTCTTGCGGTCGCCGTGGTATGGTTATATAGATTTGTTAGTGCGGCTTTGGTATCCGGTAGTTGGCTTCGTACTTGCCCCGCCGATTGACGATGCACTTTGGTATCCGGTAGTTAGCCTTCGCACTTGCCCCGTGACGGTTTTATGACGAGTGGGACTCGTGTTCATGTACTCCTTGGTGTGGTTATCGATCGCTAGCGAAGTGAGCAAGGTGTTCCACGCATGATTGATGTGCGGGGACGACCCATAGTTATATTTGAGTGATGACTTGGCGTGAGTCCACGACTTGGCGGATCGCTACATATTATGATCGTAGTTTGGTTATCATGTATGTCTCTGCTTTATTTAGACTACTATGATTTCATTTACGCATTTTCGCTTCACATACTGGTACTGTTGTATCGACTCTCCTTGAGGCCGCGTTCATGCCGCAGTAGAGTACATCGGTTGTTGATCCTCGCCATAGGATCACAACAACAGATTGGGAAGCTCCGCTTCTCCGAGGCTTATCTTTTGGTATGTTTCCGAGTTGTAGGTTCTTGTACATCTGGTATGGCGCCCCGTCTCCGTCATAGTTGTTGTCACACTCTTTGAGTGTAGATCTTGTTGTGTGGCGGGGTTGTAAAGGATGTAATCGCTCAAATTTCAGATATATATGCAAAAAGGCAACCGTTTTGGTTAGCCTGTTTTCTTTTATCTTGTTTCATATCTGTATGTTTTATTTCCGGTGGTTTTTCTCTGATGTTGTATTACTAGGGTGCCCGGGGTAAGGCACCAGTCGCGGGCCCGTGGTCGGGTCGTGACAGATCCGGAATAATCTTATTAATTCACGTCATGAAAGCTACCACTTCCATCTCACACTACCCATGGAATTATCACACAAAACTCCACGTATACTATGCACTCCGAGTGGTTAACAGTAAAATCCTTTACTCAAGACGGCCTTACATCTAAGGTCTCAACGTGTAATATTCTAAGGTTCACACCTTCCATGTCCCCATACTTATCCTTTCAACTAACCATGTTTTCTAACTCACAAATAACACAACGCTATCCGTACATAGCACACAATAATAAGATCATCATATCAAGCATACTAAACTCTGAGGTTAAGGTTATACCCGAAAGATTCAAAATAAGTGATTCAAAGGACCGCTAAAATCGATCTTCCATCGCGACTTACCGTGGCTCGCCAGTATATGAACATCCCGCCGCTATTGAAGGTGAAGAACCCGCAATCGATCCCGTAGTCGCGCTATCCCACTCAGCCACCTCCGGTCCGGACGCGATAATGGTCTGGCCGCATGTAAAGCAAACTCCCAAACTAGCACGACACTTCCATGGATTTTACCGCAACGGCCACACGAGGTAAGGGTGGCCTCATCCGCCAACACCACTACTCCCCAAAACTCAACCTCGAGCCCCGACCGCTCAATACTCCCGACGCCCCAAGATGTGGAGACCACTCAATCGGATGAGGTATATATTCGCCTGCGCGAGGTCGCCGCCGAAAGTTACTAAGGACCTCGCTTTCGCCTCTTACGCCGATCTCGTCCTCACGCCGGTCTCTACGCCTCCATACCTCGTGCATAAGCTCAGATACGCAATGTCCATGCCCTAACAAGAGCTACTCCCGCAACCTCCGCTAAATAATCGTCAAGTCTCGTGACATATCGGCACCCTATCCTCCATGTCTTCCACTAATGCGGGACATACCGAGCTAAAGAGTGAAACTCTACACTGCACCCGGAACCGCGCCTGCTCGCCTCAACGCCAAAAATTTGTCGGCCGAGCACTCATCCGTCGAGGCAAGAAATGTGCAAGAAATGCCCGAGAACTCGTCCCACACATCCGAGGCGCATGCTCCCCGGGACGCCTCCCACGATCAAACCGGGCCGATCGCAGATCACGCAGCCGACGCGAACCTAAGACCACCGACTCGGTCTCCGGCCTTGATCACTCATGATCCGTCAGAATCGCCGATGAACTCCTGCGGATCATCCTCGTGCCTCGACCAAGAACTCGGCGGCAACTCGTAAAATCTCGTAGTCTCGCTATCCGATCTAGATGAACCACGGGTGCATCTGGAACTGCGCCGCAGCTTATCCTCACGTATGGCCACAATCAAGCTAGTAATCGCCATCTCTCAGAACCATCTCTCGCTTCGGTGCCGGGATCGAGGCAGATATCGTGGCCTCGAGCTACCGCACGCTTCTAAATCACTGGCCGGGCGTCGTAGAATCCGCCATCGTAGCACCACCCTGCAAAGACCGGGCCTCGTCACCGTAACCTCCGTGTTTCTACTCAGCCTCCTCTCGCCTTGCCTTGCCTGAGCTCGTTGCCTTGCGTGAGGCATAATCGTACAAAAGAATACGCGGAGGAGTCCAACTTACGACATCCTCTAAGGCACGATCTCGTGAGAAGAATAGAAACTAATCCTAAATGTCTCGCAGCCTCGATTATAGATGTGGTGCACAACACACCGATAATCAAGACTTACTAGACACGGTCTGTAGACACTTTCCGAGGACTAATCGCTCGATACCACTTTTGTCACGACCGACCGGCCCGCGATCGTGCCTTACCCCGCACCCTAGTGATACAACATCGAGAAAACCAGCGGAAATAAAACATACAGATATGAAACAAGATAAAGAAAACAAAGCAACCAAAACTTGCCTTTTTGCATATATATACAAAGAATTTGAACAAGCATCCTTTACAACTCGCCCACAACAAAGATTCATGCACTTAAGAGTGTAACAACTATGACGACAGGCTTCGCCATACCCCGAATGTACAAGAACCTACAACTCGTGGAAACATACCAAAAGATAAGCTCCTGAGAAACGGAGCTTCCTAATACGAACCGTGATCCTATGAGCGAGGATCAACAACCGATGTACCTCTACTGCAGATGAACGCAGCTTCAAGGAGGTCAAGACAACAGTACCAAGTATGTGAAATCAAAATATCAGAAATGAAATCATAGTAGTCTATATAAAACAGAGACATGTATGATAACCAAACTACATCCGATGAAATAAGCGATATGTCAAGTCGTGACTCACGCCTCAAAGTCATCACTCAAATATAACTATGTCTCACGCCCGCAACATCAATCATGCCCGTGGAACACCTTCCTCACCGCGATCTACGATAACCACACCAAGGAGTACACATGAACACCAGTCCCACTGTATCATAAAAACCGTGACGGCAAGTACGGCTAACTACCAGATACCAACGCCGCATCATCAACTGACCGGGGCAAGTACGAAAGCCAACTACCAGATACCAGAGTCGTACCAACAAATCTATATAACCATACCACGGCCGACCCGGGCAAGTACGAAGCCAACTACCGATACCACCGCGCACGTGGGTCGGCAAGACGAAGACTAACTACCGGATACTAAGCCGGAATCACGAGACTTCACACAAACCGAACGGCAAGTAAGGCTAATTACCGATACCAATCCGAATCGGCCACGACTGGCAAGCACGAGCCATCTACCGATACCAAGCCGAATCAAGAAACCTCATGGAGAGCTAGTCCATGGAATAATAATCACGTGTGCATGGAATGCTCCGCCACCGCGCAGACGCCCAAGTAAGATCATAACAAATCAGCCGCTCCATCGAGACGCGGTGGTATAGAAATACAATACTAGCACGACAAGGCTATCACACGCAAACAAAGGCAAGTTACACACAACTCAAGGTACTTTCATTTTACGCCAAAGTCCGTGTTTTAACCCAAAGTACTACGACGTTAAATTCTTTTTAAAAGATCCATTTCTTTTACAAAGGTCACCCTGCCCGTATCATCAAAATAGAGTGACTAACATTTTAAGTAAACCAAAACAACTTCCATACTTTCCTTTTTAAACCAAATTAAGACAATACTATGCCTTTTTTTTAGACCAAAACACTTCTCCTTTTAAAGTCAAGTTACCATTTTAAAACTAATGATAAAACCATTCTTTTGTTTTCATAAAGTCGTTATAACTAACTTCCCATAAAGTTGTTATAACACTTTATGTTTTAAACCAATTTAAGACAAAACCATGTCTTTCTTTTAAACCAAAACTCTTCAATTCCTCACGTCTCTTTTCTTTTAGAAATCAAGTTCCTTACTTTGGAAATTTAAGAAAATTAATGCTTGTTTATAATGATTCTTATTAAAGCACCATGATCTAGAAATGTAATACAATTTTGTCTTATCTTAGCTTCTATGCAGATGGAGGTTTCTCCGGTTTTAATAGTAATTAATTAGTCAATACATTTTCCTTTATTAACGCTCGCAGGGTTTGTTCGATACTTATTCTCATTTCAAATCAATATAATATTATTTCTTTTAAAACCCAAGTACCCATTTCTCATAAAAGCGGTTTCACAACTGTTTATCACAAACCAAGTCCTTAATATTTCACATCAAGTCATTTATAAGTCAAGTCTCTTATCTTTTTAAAAACCACAAACCATTTCTTTACCTACATAAAGTTGTTATAACAAACTTCCCATAAAGCCGTTATAACACTTTATGTTTTAAACCAACCAAATTCATTTAGCACATGTACGCTCACCGCACTACATAGTTCACAACAATCATGCTAGAAAAGATAGGAAGAGGTTCACATACCTCGCGACGATTATCGACAAATAGCAAAAAGCTCCAGTATCGTTGAATCCCGCTAGCCTTTTCCACCCTTCAAGTAGAATACGCTACTCGCAGCATCTTCAACCTATAATGGCCATAAAACGCCTATCAACTGGATCTCTTCAGAACAATTCTAGGTAAACAGTTCCTTATTCTACGGAAAATTGAAGACCTCCCCGCAACCACATAAATCGCCTCCACTAACCCGGCCTGCCACCACGCCAACAACGACACGGGGGGGGGGGGGTTACACGTCTAGACGGACGTGTTCAATTCTACTCCACAGTAATACTACACAAGTCTCGCCATCAGAATACACCCAATGTAAATACAGTTCAATCCTTTATAATATTCATTCTAATATAGTATACTCAACTATACATTACTACAACATGTAATATCCAATTACAATAGGGGTAAAGATCCTTACCTCGATAAGCCCAAAATTATCCAAGATTTATGTCGATCCTGAGCAACGTTTAGCTCCAATTCCTTACGCTCCAACCCGCTCCAAGCAACCCTTAGAAGTTTCTAAACAACTTCTCTTAACACTTCAACTCTAAAAGGTGAAGAACACTTAGGCTCTACGTGTGGCAACTCTCCAAGGGTAATTTAGGCTGTGGTGTGAAATCTTTTCTAAATTTTGGTTAAATAATCTTCCTAATACACTAAGGAAGAACACTTAAGAGTTTAAGAATTTTTGGACAATTTTTGCTCACAAAATCAGCCCATGGCCGAGAGCACACAAGAGGAAAGGGAGGGAGTTTTCAAGACTTGAAATCTCTAAGTGTGGATGAAAATAAGTCTTGCACTAAGGGGGTATTTATAGGGAAATCAATGGTCAAGATTCAAGCAAGTGGAGGGTGAAGATTTGGACATGTGTTGTGTGGGCCCCACTTATCTATCTACTACACAAATATCTAGCAAGACATTGACCAAATGTTTATGGTCTTTAAAAGGCAAAAAACGTGCCAACAACTCCCTCACCAAACCGTCCACTTGAGGGTGACACATGTCGCCCTCTCATTGGTCCAAAATATTTCACCTTCCGAAAATATCCGTAATGCCAAAAATCTCGAAAAATAAAGTGGGCCCTACAACCGTAAATTCCTCCCGCGGGCCCCACGTGACCATTTCCGGAAAAATAAAATTCCATAATTCTCAAATATTCCAAAAAGCCCGAATACCAAATCTGGGAATCCAATTCGCATTAACGAACCTTTTTCCTTCACAAAATCCGGAAACTTTTCCGTCGAAAAAATCACATCTTTCTTTCTTTCCAAAATTATTGTCGTATTCTCGTACGTACGTCTTCACATACATACCCTGGAACTACGGGGTGTAACAACTTTAGTAAAATTACACTTTTCCCCTAACCAAGGGACTTATACATTCTTAAAACGAAACAAGTCTTTATATACTTAAAACAAGTAAGAATACCAAATCTTGTACATCTACCGTACTACATAGTTACATCTATTCATGCTCAAGAGATAGGAAAGCTCCACATACCTCTCCGGTCAATCCACTTGCTAAGTCCAACTACCGCAAGTAATATGTCAACCTAAAATAACCATGATACGTTTATTAACCTCTAGTTTCAATGTAGAATAATCCAAGTTCAAAGTCACTAAATTCTATGGAAAATTGGGCAGCATTTCCTTTGTTTCTACATACTTTGCCACCTTTCTCAAGGCCGAATTTAACATCCAAACGCCACTTTTAAGGCTCAACAATCCAAACATTTCAAAGGGGATTACACACCTAAACTTGGGTGTGTAAAATTCTGCCCCATAAGGTACAACAATTCACTTAACAATTCTAAGGTAGTTTTTAGGCTACAACATGCTCATAATATCTTCTTAACCAGTTCACATTCAAACCATATTTCTTACATGCAATGACTCTAAGTGCATTATTTACTACTACAAATCCCTTCTTCTTCACATGCAACATCAATACTAGCTACAAGAGAAGAAATGTTACCTTTGGAGCTTTAGCCAAAACTATTCCAACAACTTTGCTAGCCTTCTTTCCAAGAACACCACCACAATAACACCAACAAGCTAGCCACAATTGTTCTTAACTTTTCAGATTTTTCCTTAGGCTTGAATTCCTCTTGGAATTTTAGAGAGAAGTGGGAGCTTAAGCTTAGAGAGAGATCTGGATTTGAAAGATGACCAAGTCTGCATGACTTGGTCAATATAAGGCATGCAAGAAATCAAATTGGGGACACTTGTCACCCTCCCAAGGTCTTTTAAAAGAGAAATCTGATTTTCCTAAGTTTTTCTCCGGGAATCCACGCCTTGGCGCGCGGCCTTACGCGCGGCGCTGAAATCTCTGCGGACTCGGAACTTCCGCCGGCGCCGCTGTCTGGCGCGGCGGCACCGCGGCCCTCGGACTTCAGATATCGCGCCGCTGCCGCCGCTTTGCCTGAAACGCATTTCACGTCTGCGCCTTGAACTTGTAACTCCCATAACTTTCTACTCGACGCCCTATCGGCGAACAGTTGGTTGCGTTGGAAACTAGACTCAACGAACTACGCCCTAGGCCTTTGAAACACTTAGGAACTCTCAACGTACCGGGTCATAACCCGCCTCAAAGTTGACTAAAACCCGTCCGAACAATCCGTCAACTTATCTTTCGAAAAAAATTTAAGTCTTACTCTCCTTCGCACGCACTCACACGTGTGGCCAGAACTACGGGGTATAACACCTTATCGGCTAACCTATTGATTTTATCTTTGTTGATTTATTTTATAAGTTTCATGTATGTTCCGCTGATTATCTCTGATGTATATTGTCACGACCCGTTCCGGGGCCCGTGACTGGTGCCTTACCCGAGCACCCAAGTAGTCATACATCAGAGTAATCAGCGGAACATAAAAACAATACATGAAACAAATGTAAAATGAGGTACATTTTATCTGAGAGAAAGTCGTCTTTCGGCATATATATAAATACAAAGTTTGAACAGTTAAATCCTTACAACCTCGCCACAAAGCGATGCTACGGACCTCTAAGAGTTTTTATACAACATGACGGGACGGCCCGCCATACCCGAATGTACAAGTACCTCTGTGACAAGTGGACTATACCAAAAGATAAGCTTCGAGAAACGTCTGTTGCTGTGATCAGGATCCTGGCGAGGATCAACGGCGGTGTACCTCACCGCGGCATGAACGCACCGGAGGTCGATACAATTATCAAGTATGTGGCGAAAAATCAGTAAATGAAATCATAGTAGTCTATATAAGCGGGAGACATGTATGATAACCAAACTACGTACCGCGATGAAATAAGCGAATATGTCAAGTCGGGACTCACGCCTCAAAGTCATCACTCAAATATAACTATGGGTCTCGCCCACAACATCAATCATGCGTGGAGTACCTTCCTGCTGGCGGTCTATGATATAATAACACCAAGGCGTCAGACTAACACTATACAACCAAACCACGAAGGCGTGCGGGGCAAGTACGAAAGCCAACTACGGATACCAAAGCGTGTCACGTGGCGGCGGCAAGTACGAGGCTAACTACCGGATACTGGCGTATCACGAGACTTCGCCACTCAACATCCAAACCACGAAGGCGTCACGGGCAAGTCGAAAGCAACTACGGATACCAAAGCGTGTCACGTAGTGGCCGGGGCAAATCGAGGGCTAACTACGGATACGGCAGATCACGAGACTTCGCCTTAAACCGAGCAGGGCGTGCGAGGCTAACTACCAGATACCAAGGCCGAATCGACCACGAGGCGGGCAAGTACGAAGCCAACCACGGATACCAAGGCGAATTAGTAAATCTCATGGAGAGCTAGTCCGTGGAACAACAATCCTAATGGAACCATACGTGGGCCACCCATCGTGTCGATGGTCCAAAAGGAAACAACAAGACAACAATCAAAATGGAAGCATACGTGGGCCACCCATCGTGTCGGTATGTCCAAAGAGATTAACAAAATAACACTCCTAATGGAAACATGCAGTGGCCACCCATCGTGTCGGTATGTCCAAAGTTGATTAGTGGAAGCATACGTGGGCCACCCATCGATGTCGGTATGTCCATCAATCAAGAATAACATGACCGCCCTCCATTGAGAGGCGGGGTATAGAAATACAATATTAGCACGAAGGCTATCACTAAAACACATTTAGTTACACAAAACTCAAGGTACTTTCATTTTATGCCAAAGTCCAGGTTTTAACCCCAAAGTACTACGTACGTTAAATTCTATTTAAAACATCCATTTCTTTTACAAAGGTCACCCGATCCCCGTATTATAAAAATAGAGTGACCAACATTTTTAAGTAAACCAAAACAACTTCCATACTTTCCTTTTTAAACCAAATTAAGACAATAACATGCCTTCTTTTTAGACGAAAACACTTCTCCTTTTTAAAAGTCAAGTTACCACTTTAAAAACCAATGATAAAACCATTATTTTGTTTTCATAAAGTCGTTATAACTAACTTCCCATAAAGCTGTTATAACACTTTATGTTTTAAACCAATTTAGGACAAAACAATGTCTTTCTTTTTAAGAAAAGTCTTCAATTCCTCAAGTCTCTTTTCTTTTAGAAATCAAGTTCCTTACTTTGAAATTTTAAGAAAATTAATGCTTGTTTATACTGATCCTCATTAAAGCAGCCATGATCTAGGAAATGTAGTACAATTTTGTCTTATCTTAGCTTTTATGCAGATGGAGGTTTCTACTGGTTTTAATATAATAACTTATTCTCATTTTCGAAATCAGTAAAACATTATTCTTTTAAAAACCAAGTATTACTCTTCTTTCAAAAACGGTTCTTAAATCTTTTGAAATACTTCAAGATTCTTATTATTCAGGCTTAAGTCAAAAGACATTGCCGTAAAACTACGTCCAGTTAACACACGTACGTCTACCTTACTATATATATTCCTTTTAAAATATCATGCTCAAGAGTATAGAAAGAATCACATACCTCACGACGATTATCGTCTATTAGCAAATAGCTCCAAAGTACTGTAATCCTGCTAGCCTTTTTCACTTCTTCGAGTAGAATACGCTACTCGCAGTACTTCAACCTATAATGGTCATACAAGTCTATCAACGTCTAGACTACTCTGTAAAATAATTTCAGATACAGATTCCTTTATTCTACGGAAAATTGGCAAGACTTCCCTACCCGCCAAACTACACAGTCTCATCAGAATACACCATATGTAAGTATTCATCTTCTTCTTTAATATTCTTCCGATGTGATTTCAATTCAATTCTCTTCTTAAATACCATCCTTCTATAAATCTTATACTCACTTCTATACAACTACGATGTAATTTCCATTACAAATAGAAGGACAAGAGTATTTACCTCGATAAGCCCAAAATTATCCAAGTTCAAATGCCGATCCCGAAAGCAACGTTTAGCTCTACTCGGGCGCTCGACCCGCTCCAAACAACCCTTAGAAGTTCTACGCAACTTCTTCTTAATACTTCAACCGACTATGAAGATTTTCCTTGTGGTTTCGTTTTTGTGACTAAAGGAAGTATAATAGTATTTCGGGCTTTTAGTATAGGTGTAACCTTGGAATACTACAAGGTATTTGGGCAGGTATTTTGGAATAGTAACAATATTTGGAGAATACTTTTCTACCAAGGGGGTATTTTCAAAACAACTAGGCAAGGGGAGATGTTTGACCAAGGCCTCAAGGGGAGGGCCTTGGGCCTCTACACTAGGGAGAGTTTTAGACTTGGAAAATGATTTGTGGATGAAGATTTAGTCTTGCATTGGAGGGTATTTATAGGCCAACCAATGGCCAAGATCAAGACAAGTGGTGGGCAAGTGGAGGTCAAGATTTGGACATGTGTTTGTGGGTCCCACTTGCTCATCAACTACACAAAATATCCTACCAATTCTTTGACTAAAAAAAGGCACAAAACGTGCAAGGAATTCCCACTTGGCGTCACTTGAGGTGACAAGTGTCACCCTCTCGTTGGTCCAAAATATTTCGTCTCTCGGAAAAATCCAAAAATAATAAAAGACATAGGAATTTTCCCTTGCAGTTCGAAAACGTTTAGTCGGAAAGCGATTCTTTTTGCTAGTTGTGCAAAATTTCGTCCCTTAGTCTTCTTTAAGGCTTAAACTTTTATCGTGACCACGCATACATACTCTGGACATACGGTATAACATTCTCCTCCGAAACATTCGTCGAATGTTCCTTAAAACGAGATAACGATAAAGTTTCTCTTAACAAGTTGCGATGCCACACCCGCCACAAAATAACACCCAATTACTTAACCCAAGTCAACGAGGAATCATCCCTACATCACAAAAGCTTTCACCTGGTCTAAAGGATACTCGCATCTTCACCATAACAAAATGATCTCTTTTATTCTACTAACACACGTTCACCTTTCCTTACTCGTCGTACTCTTCAACACTTGAACTCTCCCAAGATACGTATCGTACCGCCGGTCATTACTTCAGTTCCCAAAATTTCTGGAGCCACTACCTTCAAACTTGGTCATCTTACTAGCCTCGATCTTCTTTAAGGCCATTCCCGGCCTTCACGATCTGATTGCGAACATATCCACGAACTCATACGATGGTCATCTATACTTGAAATTTGGCGCCCTCGTGACCCTACCACTGGGGTGGGGCTATTATACCGTATTTCCAGTATGTATGCGAGGGCGTGCGTGCGAGAATCTGGCGAAAGATTGGAAAGGAAGAAGGAGGTAAATTTTTCCACGGAAAAGTTTAGGTTTTGTGAAGGAAAAAGGTTCGTTAACGGGTGGATTCCCAGTTTGGTATTCGGACTTCTGGAATATTAGAGAATTATGGAATTTTATTTTGGAAATGGTCACGTGGGGCCACGGAGAAATTTACTGTTTTATGGCCCACTTTGTTTTGAGATTTTGGCCATTGTGGATATTTTTGAAGAGCGTTTTTAGGGCCATTAGGAGGGTGACACGTGTCACCGCCTAGGTGGCTTGGCGAAGTTACCTTTGTGTGACACACGGTTAGAGTCGTTTTCGGCGAAACGTTTTGCGTAACTTGCGAAGGAAAATTCGGCTATGTCGTTTTGTATTTTTGCGGATTTTTCCGAGAGACGAAACATTACGGACCAACGGGAGGGTGGCATGTGTCACCTCAATGGAGACAAGTGGGCGAGCAGCCGAATGAGGGCTTGTGGTGCTAGATATTTGTGTAGATATTTGTGAGGTTTTAAGGAGTAGGGGCTAGGGTGCACTTGGCTTGATCTTGGCCTTACACTTGCCTTGCACTTGGCTAGATCTTGGCCATTGGTTGGCCTTTGGGTTTGCTATAAATACCCTTAGTTGATGAACTTTCTTCATCCAAAATCATTTTCAAGTCTTGAAATCTCTCCTTTGTGAGTTGAAATCGTCCAAAGCCCTCCCCTTTGTGGAGCTTTGGCAGGCCCCTTGAGTGAGGCTTGGCAGTGGGGTACCTCCTAGCCTAGTTGTTTTCAGTATAATACCCTTGTTGTGGTATAGAAATACTCCCTAGTATTGTTATAATGCCCAAAATACCTTAGCCTTGTACCTTGTAGTATTCCAAAGATACCTCTTTCGTAGAGTCGGAAATACTACCTTTTGTCCTTTTAGTCTCAAACCGAAACCCTAAGGAAATCTTCATCGTTGGTTGAAGTATGTGAGTAGAAGTTGGTTAGAACTTCTAAGGGTTGTTTAGGGTGGTTTGGGCCTTGTGAGTGGAGCTAAACCTTGCTCGGGAAGCGACATTAAACTCGGATAATTTTGGGCTTATCGAGGTAATTATCTTGTCCCTCTATTGTAATTGGAAATTACATGTTTGTTAGAGTATATAGTTGAAGTATACTATATATGGAACTACTTAGTATTCGGCAATGTCTTTTGACTTAAGCCTGAAGAATAAAGAATCGAATCGTATTTACATAGAATTTGTATTGCGGTAGACTTGTGTAGAATTGTACACGTCAGGTTAGGCGTGTAAACCCACCGGTTGGCTTAGTGGCGGCCTCGATAGAGGAGGAGATTTCTGTTGTTGCGGGGAAGTCTTTTCGAATTTTCTATAGAAAGATAGAAACTTATGTTTTGGGGTTAATAGACGTTTTGACCTTTATAGGTGAAAGTACTAAGAGTAGCGTATTCTACTCGAGGAGTGGAAAGGGCTAGCAGTTGTAGTACTTGGAGCATTTTGCTTATTGTCGATAAATCGTCGCGAGGTATGTGAACCTCTTCTATCTTTTCTAGCATGATTGTTGTGAACTATGTAGTACGGTAGACGTACATGTGCTAAGTGATTTGGTTGGTTTAAAACATAGGGTGTTATAATAGCTTTATGGGAAGTTAGTTATAACGACCTTATGTAAGTGAAAATGGTTTACTGATGTTAGAAGTTAAGAGACTTGATCTTATAAGATAAGAGACTTAACTTATTTGTTTTAATGTGGATGTTTGTGTGAAACCTCATTCGTGAGTAATGAGTACTTGGTTTTAAAGGGATAATGTTTCTTGATTTGGGAATCGAATGTGTATCGACAGACCACTGCGAGCGTTAATAAAGGAAAATGTCATGAATAATGATGTGTTGTATTAAAACCGGTAGAAACCTCATCTGCATGAAGCTAAGATGAGACAAAATGATATTACATTTTCTAGATCATGGCTGCTGTAATAAGCTCGTTATAAACAAGAATAAACTACTCACGTATATGACATATGTTACTCAATTGTTCTAAAAAGGAATCAAGTGATTAAGTTTGGGAAACTATGAAACCATTTGAAAATGAGAAGCTTGAGTAATTGAAACTAGGCAAACTGGAACTTAGGAAAAGAATGTTGTTACTTGATTTTGAAAAGGAAGGTGGGTTGGTCATTCCAATACTACGTATCGGGTGACTTTTATAAAAGTAATGGATCTCTTTTAAGAACTTAACGTATGTAGTACTTTGGGGTTAAAACCGGACTTTGGCATAAAATGAAAGTTCTTTGAGTTGTGTGAAACTTGCCTATGCTTGTGATGATAGCCTTTATTGTACAATCGTCGTGTTTTACGTGTTCTGGCGTCTCGATAGAAGTCGGTTGGTAGTTGAGAACTTACTTGGGCGTCTTGCGTGCGGAGAAATTCCGCAGTGCGTTCACTGATAGTATTATTGTTGTTAATCGCTTTGGACATGCGACACGATCGTAGCGCGCGGGTATGCTTCCATTTTGGTTAAGGTCTTGTGGTTAATCGCTTTGGATATCTTGACACGATCGTGGCGCGCGGGTATGTTTCCATTTGATTATCGCCTTGTGATTTCCCTTTGGACATACCGACACGATCGTAGCGCTGCGAGTATCGTCCATTTGGAATGTTGTCTTATTTTTCCCTTTGGACATACCGACACGATGCGTAGCGCGCGGGTATGCGTCCGTTTGGAATGTTGTCTTATTTTTCCCTTTGGACATCACGACACGATCGTGGCGCGCGGGTATGCTTCCATTTGGATTCTTTGTCTTGTTGTTGAGGTCACGTGGACATGCCTACACCGATGCAGTCCGGGGCATGTGGCCGTGGGACATTGGTATTATTGTTGCATCGTGGACATGTCTGCCGTCGATATTAGGGGCATGCGCCATAATGCGAACTGATTGATGTTGTGGGCGTGAGACCCGTAGTTATATTAGAGTGATGATGTTTTATGTTGTGATCGTAGTTTGGTTATCATACATGTCTCTGCTTTATATAGACTAGTATGATTTCATTTCTGATGTTATGCAGTTCACATACTTGGTACTGTTGTCTTGACCTCGCCCGGCTGCGTTCATCTGCGAGTAGGTACATCGGTCGTGGTTCCTCGCCATAGGATCACGATTAGTAGCGTTTGAAGCTCCGTTTCTCGGAGGCTTATCTTTTGGTAGGTGTTCCACTGAGTTGTAGGTTCTTGTACATTCGGGGTATGGCGGAGCCACTGTCCGTCATAGTCGTATATATCTTAGAGTGCTAGTAATCTTGTTGTGGGCGGGGTTGTAAAGGATTAAAGCTGTTCGGTGTTTTATGTATATCTTGAAGGCAACTGTTTTGGTTGCTTTGTTTATTCATTTATCTCTTGTTAAATGACTCTTGTTTTGTGTTCGTGATTTTCTCGATGTATGTATCACTAGGGTGCCAGGTAAGGCACGATGCGAACCGGGCGGAGTCGTTACAAAAGTGGTATCGAGCGGTTAATCCTCGGAAAGTGTCTCTGACCGTCTAGTAGAGTCTTGATTATCGGTGTGTTGTGCACATCTATGTCGGAGGCTATAGGACATTTAGGATTGGTTTCCATTCTTCTCATTCGAGATCGTGCCTTAGAGGTGTGTTGTAAGTTGGACCCTCCGGCGTATCTCGTTTTACCGTTATGCCTCCGCGGCAACCGAGCCGGAGGGCAAAGCGGCGAGTCTTGCTAGTGAGATACTGAGAGAATGCGGCGCAGCCCGTGACAAGACTGAGTTGTGCTTGACAGCCCGGGTTTCGCGGCGCCGCCCGACCAGCGAGTTTAGAAGCGCAGCGGTGGCTGATGAGACTCTGATGCACGAGCCTCGATCCACGATGCAGGCGGGAGATGGGTCACGGAGATGGCCCGATTATTGGCGAGTTGTGGCGAGATATGAGGCAATTTGGATCTGGCGATTCGGTTCGATGCGCCGATGGTTCACCCCGGCGAGATAGTTTGAGGCTACGGGACTTTACGAGTTGTAGCGCGAGTTTTATGGGTCGAGGCACGAGGATGATCGCGAGGAGTTCATCCGGCGATTCTGACGGATCATGCGGTGATCAAGGCTTGAAGCAGTCTGTGACCTTTGGTTCGCGTCGGCTGCGTGATACCGCGATCGATTGGTTTGATTCATAGGAGCTTTCGGGAGAGCATGCACCTCGCAGTATGGGATGAGTTTTCGGGCTTTCTCGCACTTCTTGCCTCCGCATTGAGGAGGCAGGGCCGACATATTTTGTTAATGAGGCAGAGGCGCCCGTCGGGAGTACAATGTCGAGTTCGATTCTTTGGCTCGATATGTCCTGCGCTAGTTGCGAATATGGAGGATAGGGTGCATCGCCACGTCGTCGCGGGCTTGATGATTATATGGCGAATCTTGTGCGGTGTTTCTCTTGGGCATGGACATTGCCCGCATGCGAGCTCATGCACCAGATGTGAGGCACGGAGAAGTCGCGGAATGACTGGATCAGCGAAGAGGGCGGGACGGCGAGGTCCTGGTGGCTTTCGAGGCGGACGCCTCAGGCGAGTTAGTTATATACCCCGCGGTGCAGTGGTCCTCCGCCGTCTTGAGGCGGTCGGGGCTCGAGGTTGATTTTGGCGGAGCGAGGTGTTAACGGTGAAGCCACCCTACCTCGTTGTGACCATTGTGGTAGACTCCATTTTGGAGAGTGTCGTGCTAGATTGGGAGTTTGTTTTGCATGCGGCCAGCGTGGCCATTTTGCGAATCTGTCCAGCCAAGGAAGCGCGGATGTTACGACTCGACGCCCAGGATCTGTGGCTGGTTCATCACCTCTGACTATACGCCTGCAGTGGGCCTATGATTAGAGTGGAGTAGCCGGTATATCCTTACCCCTCTAGAGTTTTGGTATGCCGTTATGATGATCTCATTATTATGTCTATGTACGAATAGCGTTGTGTTAATTTTGAGTTAGAAAACATGGTTAGTTAGGAGGATAAGTATGGGGCATGGTAAGTGTGAACCTTAGACTATGTCACGGCGAGACCTTAGGGGTAAGGTCGTCTTGAGTTAAAGATTTATTTTGACCTTATCGAGTAGTAGTATCGTGGGATTTATTTGTGTGATAAGTCAGTGGGTAGTGTGAGATGGAAGTGGTAGCTTCGTGATGTGAATTAGTAAGATTGTTCGGTCGGGAACGAGTTTGGCGCGGTTGTGGGTCGGGTTGAGGGCGTGATCTGGGTCAACCGTGGCCGGATAAGGTAAGTCAGTTCTGGTGGTCCTCCGGTGGTAGGGTCACGAGGATGCTAGGCCCAAGTTTGTGTGACCAACGTATGAGTTCGTGGGCGCGTTCGACGAGCGGTTCGTAAAGGCGGGAATGGCCTTAAGGAAGTTTGAGGTTAGTAAGATGACCAAGGTTGGGTAGTGACTCCGGAGATTTTCGAGGCAGGTAATGACCAAGTATGAGTACGTCTTGGGAGAGTTCAAGTGTTCGAGAAGGGCACGGCGAGTAAGGAAGGAAGATAACGTGTGTTATTTCTGGCCAAGGCGTGGCGTTGACAACTTGTTAGAGGAACTTCATCGATATCCGTCTTGAGAAGGAACATTCGGGACGAATGTTTCTAAGGAGGAGAATGTTATACTCGTATTTCAGTATGTATGCGAGGGCGTGCGTGCGAGAATCTGTGAGAAAGATTGGAAAGGAAGAAGGAGGTAAATTTTTCCACGGAAAAGTTTCGGTTTTGTGAAGGAAAAGGTTCGTTAATGGGAATTGGATTCCCAGTTTGGTATTCGGACTTCTGGAATATTAGAGAATTATGGAATTTTATTTTGGAAATGGTCACGTGGGGCCATGGGAGAAATTTACTGGTTTTGTAGAGCCTTTGTTTTGAGATTTTGGCCATTGTGGATATTTTTGAAGACGTTTTTAGGGCCATTAGGAGGGTGACACGTGTCACCCCGCCAATGGCTTGGCGGTTACGCTTTGTCTGGCAACACTTTGCGGTTAAGTCGTTTTTTCGAAGCGTTTTCGCGTAACTGCGAAGGAAAATTCGGCTATGTCGTTTTGTATTTTTGCGGATTTTTCCGAGAGGCGAAACATTGGACCAACGGGAGGTGACATGTGTCACCCTCAATGGAGACAAGTGGGCGGCTTGGCGGTGAGGGCTTGTGGTGCTAGATATTTGTGTAGATATTTGTGAGGTTTTAAGGAGTAGGGGCTAGGGTGCACTTGGCTTGATCTTGGCCTTACACTTGCCTTGCACTTGGCTAGATCTTGGCCATTGGTTGGCCTTTGGGTTTGCTATAAATACCCCCTTAGTTGATGAACTTTCTTCATCCAAAATCATTTTCCAAGTCTTGAAATCTCTCCCCCTTTGTGAGTTGAAATCGTCCAAAGCCCTCCCCCCTCCCCCTTTGTAGAGGCTTGGCCGTGGGGTACCCCCCCCCCTAGCCTAGTTGTTTTCGTATAATACCCCTTGTTGTGGTATAGAAATACTCCCCTAGTATTGTTATAATGCCCAAAATACCTTAGCCTTGTACCTTGTAGTATTCCAAAGATACCTCTTTGCGTAGAGTCCTGAAATACTACCTTTTTGTCCTTTTAGTCTCAAACCGAAACCACTAAGGAAATCTTCATCGTTGGTTGAAGTATGTGAGTAGAAGTTGGTTAGAACTTCTAAGGGTTGTTTGGGGTGGTTTGGAGCGCCTTGGAGTGGAGCTACACCTTGCTCAGGAGCGACATTAAACTCGGATAATTTTGGGCTTATCGAGGTAATTATCTTGTCCCTCTATTGTAATTGGAAATTACATGTTTGTTAGAGTATATAGTTGAAGTATACTATATATGGAACTACTTAGTATTCGGCAATGTCTTTTGACTTAAGCAGAAGAATAAAGAAGAATCAAACTGTATTTACATAGGGTGTATTGCGATGAGACTTGTGTAGAATTGTACACGTCAGGTTAGACGTGTAAACCCCCACTGGTTGGCTTAGTGGCGGCCTCGATAGAGAGGAGATTTCTGTTGTTGCGGGAAGTCTTTAATTTTCTATAGAAAGATAGAAACTTATGTTTTGGGGTTAATAGACGTTTTGACCTTTATAGGTGAAAGTACTAAGAGTAGCGTATTCTACTCAAGGAGTGGAAAGGGCTAGCAAGGTTGTAGTACTTGGAGCATTTTGCTTATTGTCGATAAATCGTCGCGAGGTATGTGAACCTCTTACATCTTTTCTAGCATGATTGTTGTGAACTATGTAGTACGGTAGACGTCATGTGCTAAGTGATTTGGTTGGTTTAAACATAGGGTGTTATAATAGCTTTATGGGAAGTTAGTTATAACGACCTTATGTAAGTGAAAATGGTTTACTGATGTTAGAAGTTAAGAGACTTGATCTTATAAGATAAGAGACTTAACTTATTTGTTTTAATGTGGATGTTTGTGAAACCTCATTCGTGAGTAATGAGTACTTGGTTTTAAAGGGATAATGTTTCACGATTTCGGGAATCGAATGTGTATCGACAGGACCAACTGCAGCGTTAATAAAGGAAAATGTCTTGAATAATGATGTATTTGTATTAAAACCGATAAAACCTCCATCCGCATAGAAGCTAAGATGAGACAAAATGATATTACATTTTCTAGATCACGATTCATTGTAATAAGATCGTTATAAACAAGAATAAACTACTCACGTATATGACATATGTTACTCAATTGTTCTAAAAAGGAATCAAGTGATTAAGTTTGGAAACTATGAAACCATTTGAAAATGAGAAGCTTGAGTAATTGAAACTAGGCAACCGAACTTAGGAAAGAATGTTGTTACTTGATTTTGAAAAGGAAGGTGGGTTGGTCATTCCAATACTACGGTGTCGGGTGACTTTTATAAAGTAATGGATCTCTTTTAAAAGAACTTAACGTATGTAGTACTTTGGGGTTAAAAACCCGACTTTGGCATAAAATGAAAGTACTTTGAGTTGTGTGAAACTTGCCTATGCTTGTGATGATAGCCTTTATTGTACAATCGTCGTGTTTTACGTATTCTGGCGTCTCGATGAGGGTCGGTTGACTGGTTGAGAACTTACTTGGGCGTGCGGCGGTGGCGGAGAAATTCCGCAGATGCGTTCACATTGATAGTATTATTGTTAATCGCTTTGGACATCTTGACACGATCGTAGCGCCGCAGGTATGCTTCCATTTTAGTTAAGGTCTTGTGGTTAATCGCTTTGGATATCTTGACGATCGTAAGCGCTGCGGGTATGTTTCCATTTTGATTATCGCCTTGTGATTTCCCTTTGGACATCGACACGATGTAGCGCTGCGAGTATCGTCCATTTGGAATGTTGTCTTATTTTTCCGCTTTGGACATATCGACACGATGCGTAGCGCACGGGTATCGTCCATTTGGAATGTTGTCTTATTTTCCCTTTGGACATCGCGACACGATGCGTAAGCGCTGCGGGTATGCTTCCGTTTGGATTGTCGCTTTGTCTTGTTATTTGAGGTCACATGGACATGCCTACACCGATGCAAATTCGGGGCATGTGGCCCATGGGACATTGGTATTATTGTTGCATCATGGACATGTCTACACCGTCACGATATTCGGGCATGCGGCCATGCGAACTGATTGATGTTGTGGGCGTGAGACCCGTAGTTATATTGGAGTGATGGTATTTTTATGTTGTGAGCGTAGTTTGGTTATCATACATGTCTCTGCTTTATATAGACTAGTATGATTTCATTTCTGATGTTATGCATTTCACATACTTGGTACTGTTATGCGACCTCGCCCGGGGGCTGCGTTCATGCTGCGAGTAGAGTCACATCGTCGTGGTTCCTCGCTCATAGGATCACGATTGTGCATTTGAAGCTCCGTTTCTCAGGAGGCTTATCTTTTAGTAGGTGTTCCCTCAGTTGTAGGTTCTTGTACATTGGGGTATGGCGGGGCCTGTCCTGTCCGTCATAGTCGTGTATATCTTAAGTGCAATCTTGTTGTGGCGGGGTTGTAAAAATTAAGCTATTCGAGTTTTATGTATATCTTTGAAAATTTATTTTGGTTGCTGTTTATTCATTTATCTCTTGTTAAATGACTCTTGTTTTGTGTTCCGCTGATTTTCTCGATGTATGTATCACTAGGGTGCCACTGGGTAAGGCACGATGCTTGAGCCCCGGAGCAGGTCGTTCTGAAAAGTGGTATCGAGCGATTAATCCTCGGAAAGTGTCTGTGTCTAGTAAGTCTTGATTATCGGTGTGTTGTGCACCACGTCTATAATCCCGAGGAGGCTATAGGACATTTAGGATTAGTTTCCATTCTTCGTTACGAGATCGTGCCTTAGAGCATGTTGTAAGTTGGACCCTGCAGCGTATCTCGTTTTTACGGTTATGCCTCGCGCAAGGCAGAGCCCGAAGGGCAAAAGCGGCCGAAGTCGCTAGTGAGATCTGAGAGAATCTGGCGAGCGAGCGATACGAGGTTGTGCTTGACGGCGGGTTTTGTAGCCCGCCCAGGTTAGAAGCGCGGCGATGTGCGACCCGATACACGAGCCTCAGGTCGCGATGCAGGCGGAGATGGAGTCCTGAGAGATGGCCCGATTATTGGCGAGTTGTGGCAGATATGAGGATAAGTGGATCTGGCGATTCAGTTCGATGCGCGATGGTTCACCCAGGCGGATAGTTTGAGGCTCACGGGACTTTCGAGTTATGCGCGAGTTTTATGGGTCGAGGCACGAGGATGATCGCATGAGTTCATCCGGCGATTCTGAATCGTCACGGGTGATCGAGCTTGAAGGCCGAGTCTGTGACCTTTGGTTCGCATCGGTGCGTGATACATGATCGATTGGTTTGATTCATGGGAGCTTTCCGAGAGCATGCCTCCAGTGTATGGGATGAGTTTTGGGGCTTTCCTGACTTCTTGCCTCCGCGGATGAGGAGGGCGCAGTAAACCGATTTTATTCTGCCCGGGCGAGGCGCCTTGTCGGGAAGTCAATGTCGAGTTCGATTCTTTGGCTCGATATGTCCACTGCGCTAGTTGCGGATATGGAGGATAGGAGTGCATACGTCGCGGGCTTGATGATTATATGGTGAGTCTTGTGCAGGTGTTTCTCTTATTGGGCATGGACATTGGCGTCTGACTGTCGGATGTGAGCCGCGGAGAATTCGGCGGAATGACACAGATCAGCGAGAAGAGGGCCGGGGCGGCGAGGTCCTTTGGTGGCTTTCGAGCGGACGCCTCGGCCGAGCTAGTTATATACCCCGCGATGCTGAGTGGTCCTCCGCGTCTTGAGGCGGTCGGGGCTCGAGGGTTTCAGATTTTCGGAGCGAGGGTGTTAACCGGTGAAGCCACCTACCTCGTTGTGACCATTGTGGTAGACTCCATTTTGGAGAGTGTCGTGCTAGATTGGGAGTTTGTTTTGCATGCGGCCAGCAGGCCATTTTGCGAAGCGTCAGGCGGTAACGCGGATGTTCTGACTCGACGCCGGGATCATGGTGGTTATCACCACTCTGTATAAGCCTGCCAGTGAGCCTATGATTAAGTGGTGCGGTAGCTTGGTATATCCTTAACCCTCTAGAGTTTTGGTATGCTTGTTATGATGATCTATTATATGTGCTATGCGGATAGCGTTGTGTTATGTGAGTTAGAAATGCATAGTTAGTTGGAAGGATACGTATGGAGGCATGGTAAGTGTAGACCTTAGACTATGTCACGGCCCGAGACCTTAGAGGTAAGGTCGTCTTGAGTTAAAGATTTATTTTTGACCTTTATCGGTAGTAGTATCACGTGGGATTTATTTGTGTGATAAGTCCATGGGTAGTGTGAGATGGAAGTGGTAGCTTTCGTGATGTGAATTAGTAAGATTGTTCGGATCGGGGAACAAGAGTTTAGCCTTGATTGAGTCGGGTTAGGACCATTCTTGCGGGTCAACCGTAACCGATTTAAGTGGGTCGGATCTGGGTGGTCAGTGGTAAGTCGCGAGGATGCTAGGCCCAGTTTGTATGATCATCGTATGAGTTCGTGGGCGCGTTCGACCCGGAAGCGGTTCGTAAAGGCGGGAATGGCCTTAAGGAAGTTTGAGGTTAGTAAGATGACCAAGTTTGGAGGTAGTGACTCCAGATTTTGGGAGCGGAAGTAATGGCGAAGTATGGTAGTCTTGGAGAGTTCAAGTGTTCGAGAAGGGCCATTGTGGAAGGAAGATAGCGTGTGTGTTGGCATTGTTGTGGCCACTTTTGTCGAGCTTGAGAAGGAACGGGCCGAATGTTTCTAAGGAGAGAGAATGTTATACCCGTAGTTGCGGTATGTATGTGAGAGTGCGAGAAAAATTGAAAAGAAAGAAAGATGTGAGTTTTAAACGGAAAAGTTTAGGTTATTTGTGAAGAAAGGTTCGTTAATGGGAATTGGATTCCCAGTTGTGTCGGACTTCTGGAATATTAGAATTATGGAATTTTATTTTTGGAAATGGTCACGTGGGGCCGGGTATAGAAATACTCCCTAGTATTGTTATAATGCCCAAAATACCTTAGCCTTGTGCCTTGTAGTATTCCAAAGATACCTCTTTCACGTAGAGTCCTAAATACTACCTTTCGCCCTTTAGTCTCAAACCGAAACCCTAAGGAAATCTTCATCGTTGGTCGAGGGTATGTGAGCAAGTTGGTTAGAACTTCTGGCGTTGTTTGGGGTGGTTTCGAGCGCACTGAGCGGAGCTAAACCTTCGTGAGGCGACATTAAACTCGGATAATTTTGGGCTTATCGAGGTAATTATCTGTTCTCTATTGTAATTGAAATTACACGCTTGTTAGGATATATAGTTGAAGTATACTATATACGGAACTATACTTAGTATTCGCAATGTCTTTTGACTTAAGCTCAAGAATAAAGAATCGAATCGAACTGTATTTACATAGATCAGATTGCAAAGAGACTTGTGTAGAATTGTACGCGTCCTGTTAGATTTGTTAACCCCTCGTTGGCTTGGCCAGCCACCGATAGAGGAGAGATTTACGCTGTCATGCGGGAAGTCACGAATTTTCTATGTAAAGATAGAAACTTGTGTTTTGGGGTTAATAGACGCTTTGACCTTTATAGTGAAAGTACTAAGAGTAGCGTATTCTACCTATGAGTGAGGGCTAGCAAGGTTGTAGATCTCGAGCATTTTGCTTGTTGTCGTTAAATCGCCGCGAGGTATGTGAACCTCTTCCTATCTCTTCTAGCACGATATGTGTGAACTATGTAGTACGGCAGACGCACACGTGTTAATCATGTTTGATTGTTCTTAAAACATAAAGTGTTATAACGGCTTTATGGGAAGTTGGTTATACAACTTTATGTGGTAAGAAAATACTTGTGGTTTTAAAAGGTAATCGATGTGGAATTATAATCGGCTAGTTATAATAAAGAACTTGTTGTATTTCAAAAGATTTCTAAATCGCTTTGAAGGAGAGTAACACTTGGTTTTAAAGGTTTTAAAAAGAGTTATACTAGCTTGATGGGGAGTTAGGTATAATGTCTTAAGAGAGGTAAAGAAAATGGTTTATCGATGTTAGAAGTTAAGAGACTCGATCTTACGAGATAAGAGACTTAACTTATTTGTTTTAATGCGGATGTTTATGTGAAACCTCATTCGTGAGTAATGAGTACTTGGTTTTATTTAAAGGATAATGTTTTACCGATTTCTAAATCGTAACGTATCGGCTGCACCATCGCGCTAATAAAGGAAAATGTATTGAATAATGATGAATTGTATTAAAACCAGAGAAACCTCCATCCGCATAGAAACTAAGACGACAAAATGATATTACATTTTCTAGATCACGGTCATTGTAATAAGAATGTTGTAAACGAATAACCTACTCTCACGCGAGACTTATATTACTCAATTGTTCTAAAAAGAATCAAGTGATTAAGTTTATGAACTATGAAACCATTTGAAAACGTAGCTTGAGTAATCAAACTAGGCAAACCGGAACTTATAAAAGAATGTCATACTTGATTTTGAAAAGGAATGTGGGTTGGTCATTCTAATACTACTGCATCGTGACTTTTATAAAAGTAATGGATCTCTTTTAAAAGAACTTAACGATGTAGTACTTTGGGGTTAAAAACCCGACTTTGGCATAAAATGAAAGTACTTTGAGTTGTGTGAAACTTGCCTATGCTTGTTGTTGTGAAACTCGCCTATGCTTGTTGTTGTGAAACTTGCCATGCTTATGATGATAGCCTTTGTTGTGCAAGTGTGGTGTTTCGTGTTACCGCGTCTCGATAGAGGCCGGTTGATCGTTGAGGTTTCATCGCTCGGTATTCGTGGTTTACTTCCGTGCTTGCCGCTCGTCGATTCGGCCTTATCTCGTAGTCACCGCACTTGCCCCGCTCAAAGATAGTGACGGTTTCGTGGATACGGCTCGTCCCCGTGGTCAGCCGATTTGCCCGGTCAGCGCGCGTGACCGCCTTCGTATCCGGTGAGTCGGCTCGCACTTGCCCCGTGACGGCCGTGTTTGGTTGCGTTGTATCAGACATCGTACGGTACGGATCTCGTAGTTATACTTGTCTGTCCAGACGGTTTATAACACATGTGGGACATGGTGTTCATGTATAATCCTTGGTATTGTTATATCATAAATCGCTAAGCATGAGGAAGAAATTCCACGCACGAAAGTGATAATTTGGAGCGTGAGTCCCCGCTCTTGATGTGAATCGTTATATGTTATATATCAGAGTTTGGTCATCATACATGTCTCGCTTTATAGACTATTATGATTTCATTACGTATTCTGATTTCACATACTGTACTGTTGTCTCGACCTCTCCTGGTCGCGTTCACGCCGCAGTAGAGGTACCTACCGCCGATCCGCTAGGATCTCATTTCAAATTTGGGAATCTCCGCTCCGCCTGAGGCTTATCTTTGCATGCTACCCGAGTCCGTAAGTTCTTGCACGCTCAGTGGTATGGCGGCCCCGTCGCCATAGTTGTTGTATAAATCTTAGAGGTCAGAGTATCGCGGGCGTGGTTGTAAAAGGATTAAACTGCTCGTGTTTTATGTATATCAAGGCAACCGCTTTGGTTGCCTGCTTATTTATTATATCTCTTGTTTCATGATTCATGTTTTATTTTCCACGTTTTCTCGATGTTGTATCACCAGGGTGCCCGGTAAGGCACCGTGCGGGCGAACAGGTCGTTACAAAAGTGGTATCGAGCGCTTAATCCTCTGAAAGTGTCTGCTGCACTGCCTAGTAGAGTTCGATTATCGATGTGTTGCGCACCACATCTATAATCGTGAGGTCACAGGACATTTAGGATTGGTTTCCATTCTTCTCATTCCGAGATCGTGCCTTAGAGCGTGTTGTAAGTTGGACCCTCCGACGTATCTCGTTTTACCGCTATGCCTCCGCGCAACCGTGAGCCCGGGGCAAAGCGCACCGAGTCGCTAGCGAGATACGCAGAGTACGACGCAGCCCGCATGACTGAGCCTCCACGGGCACAATGCAGACAGGAGACGCCTTACGCGAGATGGCCCACCACGCTGATGGCGGTGGTTGTCCAGATTTGGCAGGATAGAGAGCCGACGCAGCTAGCCCAAAGAAACCAGGTTCACCCTCAGATCGATAGTTCGAGGCTACGGATTTTCCGAGTTGTAGCCGCCAGAGTTTTATGGGTCGAGGCCCGAGGATGATCCGCAGGAGTTCATCACGCGATTCTGACGGATCGAGTGATCAAGGCATCGGAGATCGAGTCGGTGGCCCTAGGTTCACATCAATCGCGTGATACCGCGATCGACCGTTTGATTCTCGAGCCGTCCAGGAGAGCATGCACTTCCAAATGTATGGAACGAAGTTCTCAGAGGCCTTTCTTGCACATTTCTTGCCTCCCGACGGCGAGGGCTCGGCCGGCTGATTTTGGTGTTACGCGAGAACGCGCATTGGGAGTACAATGTGGAGTTCGACTCATTGGCGATGCGTCCCGCGTTAGTAGCTAGTATGGAGGATCGAGTGCACCGATATGTTACTGTGGCTCGATGATTGCCTTGCAGAGTTGTTGTGTAGCTCTTCACCGCATGGACATTGCCCGCACGCAGCGTATACACTGGATGTGAGGAGCGATAAATCGACGAATGACCAAAGTCGCCAGGAAGAGGCGAACAGCAGGTCCTTTGGTGACTTTCGAGGCGACCGCCAGCCAGACTAGTTATGTACCTCCACAAGAC
Source organism: Przewalskia tangutica (assembly GCA_029844215.1). Classification (NCBI taxonomy): domain Eukaryota; kingdom Viridiplantae; phylum Streptophyta; class Magnoliopsida; order Solanales; family Solanaceae; genus Przewalskia; species Przewalskia tangutica. The sequence goes on from JAQGDG010000030.1 coordinate 1,668,134, forward strand.
AGAGTGGTCCTCCACGGTTTCGGACCTTCGTGATATTCAGAGCGAGCGGGGCTCCTGTGTTTCAGATTTTCGGGAGAGCAGAGTGCTCGCGGATGAGGTTGCCCTTGTCTCAGTGTGGCCGGTGGAAAGCTTCATAAGGAGGTGTCGTACTAACTCTCGAGATTGTTATTTTTGCGCTAACAGGCCATCCGCAAGAGACTGTCCCGACTGGGTAGCACTCGGTAGGATAGCATGGACTACTAGCAGCTATGTTCTTCACCTTCCGTAGCTGCAGATGTTCAGACCGGAAGGCCCTGAGGTCGCGTGGAGTTCCCGCTTTAGCGGCCTCGAACCGCCTAGTTTCGTGTATATCTTAACCTCTAGAGTTTTGTTTATGTTGTTGATGTGTTTAATGTTATGTTTGGATAGCTTTGTGCTAAAGTGTGATTTAGAAACCCGTTAGTGAAAAGGTAAGTCCTCGGGTAGTGTGAGATGGAAGTGGTAGCTTTCATGATGTGAAATAGTAAGATTGTTCCGGATCGAACAAGAGTTGGCGCGGTTGGGGTCGGTTTAGGACCATTTGCGGTCAAACCGTAACCCGGTTTAAGTGGGGCCAGTCGGGTGGTCCGCCAGTGGTAGGTCACGAGGATGCTAGGCCTAAGTTTGTATGATCATCGATGAGTTCGTGGACGCTCGACCGTATAGCTCAGAAGGCCGAATGGCCTTAAGGAAGTTTGAGGTTAGTAAGATGACCAAGTTTGGAGGTAGTGACTCCAGAGACTTTCGAACTAAGTAATGATCGAGGTATGGTACATACGGAGAGTTCAAGTGTTCGGTATGGCACGACGAAAGGAAGGAAGATAACGTGTGTTATTTCGCGCTGCCAAGGCGTGGCGTTGACAACTTTTAGAGGAACTTCATCGATATCCGTCTTGAGAAGGAACATTCGGACGAATGTTTCTAAGGAGGAGAATGTTATACCCCGTAGTTGCGGGGTATGTATGTGAGGACGACGCGAGAGTGTACTGCAGAAATTTTGAAAAGAAAGAAAGATGTGAGTTTTCGGAAAAGTTTCCTGCTATTTGTGAAGGAAAAGGTTCGTTAACGGAATTGATTCCCAGATTGGTATCTGACTTCTGGAATATTAGAGAATTATGGAATTTTATTTTCTGAATGGTCACGTGGGCCCACGGAGAAATTTACTGGCTTTGTGGGCCCACTTTGTTTTCTAGATTTTGGCCATTCAGGATATTTTTTCAAAGACGCTTTTTAGGGCCATTAGGAGGGTGACACGTGTCACCCGCCTCAGTGGCTTGCCAAAGTTACCTTTGGGCACAAGTGCCGTAGTCGCTTTCACGAAAACGCTTCCACAAATTTCGTAGGAAAATTCGGCCATGTCCTTTTTAATTTTGCGGATTTTTCCGAGAGACGAAACATTTTGGACCAACGGAGGGTGACATGTCACCTCACATTGGAAGCAAGTGGGCGCCCGTGGAAGAGGTGGTTCACGAATCGCTTCGATCTTTGTGGCTCACGTTTTGGCCCTATTGGTTCCTTGTTTTGTGCCTTGTTTTGGCCTTGTTTTGTGGCTTGTCTTGTGCCATGTTTTGTGGAGTAGGTTAGGTGCACTTGGCGATCAAGGCCTTACACTTGCCTTCGCATGGCTCGATCTTGGCCATTGGTTGGCATTTGGGTTTGCTATAAATACCCCCTTAGTTGATGAACTTTCTTCATCCAAAATCATTTTCCAAGTCTTGAAATCTCTCCTTTGTGAGTTGAAATCGCCCAAAGCCCTCCTCCCCCTTGTGAGCTTTGCCGAGAGGCCCCCTTGAGCGAGGCTTGGCCATGGGTACCCCTAGCCTAGTTGTTTCGTGATAATACCCTTGTTGTGGTATAGAAATACTCCTAGTATTGTTATAATGCCCAAAATACCTTAGCCTTGTGCCTTGTAGTATTCCAAAGATACCTCTTTACGTAGTCCTAAATACTACCTTTCATCCTTTTAGTCTCAAACCAAACCCTAAGGAAATCTTCATCGTTGGTCGAGGATGTGAGTGAAGCTGGTTAGAACTTCTAAGGGTTGTTTGGGGTGGTTTGAGCGCACGGAGCGGAGCTAAACCTTGCTCAGAGCCACATTAAACTCGGATAATTTTTGGGCTTATCGAGGTAATTATCTTGTCCTCTATCAGAATTGGAAATTACATGTTTGTTAGATATATAGTTGAAGTATACTATATATGGAACTATACTTAGTATTCGCAATGTCTTTTGACTTAAGCCCAAGAATAAAGAATCGAATCAGATTTACATGTGTATCAGACAAAGAGACTTGTGTAGAATTGTACGCGTCCGTTAGACGTTAACCCTCGTCAAGCTGTAGCCGACTCGATAGAGAGAGATTTACGCCGTTATGGGAGAGTCTTTCCAATTTTCTATAGAAAGATAGAAACTTGTGTTTTGGGGTTAATAGACGTTGACCTTTATAGGTGAAAGTACTAAGAGTAGCGTATTCTACCGAGGAGTGGAAAGGGCCAGCGTTGTAATCGAGCATTTTGCTTGTTGTCGTTAAATCGTCGCGAGGTACGCGAACCTCTTCCTATCTCTTCTAGCATGATATGTGAACTATGTAGTACGGCAGACGCATACGTGTTAATCGTGGTTTGATTGTTCTTAAAACATAAAGTGTTATAACGGCTTTATGGGAAGTTCGTTATAACAATTTTACGTAGGTAAGAAAATACTTTGTGGTTTTAAAAGGTAATCGATGTGAATTATAATCCGCTAGTTATAATAAAGAACTTGTTGTATTTCAAAAGATTTCTAAATCGCTTTGAAGGGAGAGTAACACTTGGTTTTAAAGGTTTTAAAAAGAGTTATACTAGCTTGATGGGAGTTAGGTATAATGTCTTAAGAGAGGTAAAGAAAATGGTTTATCATGTTAAGTTAAGAGACTTGATCTTATGAGATAAGAGACTTAACTTATTTGTTTTAATGTGGATGTTTATGTGAAACCTCATTCGTGAGTAATGAGTACTTGGTTTTATTTAAAGGATAATGTTTCTTGATTTGAAATCGTAATGTGTATCGGCTGCACCACCGCAGCTTAATAAAGGAAAATGTATTGAATAATGATGAATTGTATTAAAACCAGTAGAAACCTCCATCCGCATGAAACTAAGACGAGACAAAATGATATTACATTTTCTAGATCATGGTCCGTAATAAGAATGTTGTAAACGAGAATAACCTACTCTCACGCGAGACTTATATTACTCAATTGTTCTAAAAAGGAATCAAGTGATTAAGTTTACGAACTATGAAACCATTTGAAAACGAGAAGCTTGAGTAATCAAACTAGGCAACCGAACTTAGGAAAAGAATGTTGTTACTTGATTTTGAAAAGGAACGGTTGGTCATTCTAATACTACGTATCGTGACTTTTATAAAAGTAATGGATCTCTTTTAAAAGAACTTAACGTATGTAGTACTTTGGGGTTAAAAACCCGACTTTGGCATAAAATGAAAGTACTTTGAGTCAGGTGAAACTTGCCTATGCTTGTTGTTGTGAAACTCGCCTATGCTTGTTGTCGTGAAACTTGCCTATGCTTGTGATGATAGCCTTTGTTGTGCAAGTGTGGTGTTTCGTGTTACCGCTCTCGATAGAGGCCGTTGATCGTTGAGGTTTCATCGCTCGCCCGTATCCGTGGTCGGCTCGTGCCTTGCCTCGCGATCGATTCGGCCGTATCCGTAGTCACCGCACTTGCCCTGCTCAAAGATAGTGACGGTTTCGTGATACCTCGTCCCTCGTGGTCACCAGATTTGCCCGGCCACCGCGTGACCGGCCGTATCCGTAGTCGGCTCGACTTGCCCCGTGACGGCCGTGTTTGGTTGCATTGTATTATTGGTACGGCCGGATCTGGTAGTTATACTTGTCAGACGGTTTTTATAACACATGCGGGACATGGTGTTCATGATAATCCTTGGTATTGTTATATCATAAATCAGCAGCTGAGGAAGAAATTCCATGCACGAGTGATAATTTGGAGGCGTGAGTCCCCGCCTTGATGTGAATCGTTATATGTTATATATCGTAGTTTGGTCATCATACATGTCTCCGCTTATAGACTATTATGATTTCATTACAAGATTTACATTTCACATACTTGGTACTGCCAGATCGACTCTCCTTCGTGGCCGCTCATGCCGCAGTGAGGTACATCTACCGCCGATCCCGCGCTAGGATCTCATTTCAGCGTTGGGAATCTCCGCTCCGCCGAGGCTTATCTTTGGTATGTTACCCCAGTCCGTAAGTTCTCAGACGCTCGTGGTACGGCGGGCCCCGTCCCCGCCATAGTTGTTGTATAAATCTTAGGTCCGTGATCGCTGCAAGGTGGTTGTAAAAGGATTAAACTGCTCAGTTTTATGTATATCGAAGGCAACTTTGGTTGCTGCTTATTTATTATATCTCTTGTTTCATGATTCATGTTTTATTTTCCGGTTTTCTCGATGTTGTATCACTAGGGTGCCCGGTAAGGCACGAACGCCTTAACGGTCGTTACAAATACAAGTCTTTATAAAACACATAAGTAAATCGTCTTTTATAAACTTAAGTCGTTATACTTAACTTCCCATAAAGCTAGTATAACTCTTAAGCTTCTTGTTTTAATAATAACTATTCTTCTTCTTTCAAAACTGTGTTATAATTCTTTTAAAAGACTTTTTAAGATCTTTATTATTCAGGCTTAAGTCGCAAGACATTGCCGTAAGTATTATTCAAAGCTTAAGTCGAAGACATTGCCGTAGTTATTATTCGCTAATACACGACGCCTACCGCACTATATATATTTAAAATATCATGCTTTAGGAAGAATCACATACCTTCTCGCGAAACCTCCCGCCAAGTCAATATGTCGCGCAGAGAATCACTTCCTATAATAGTCACGCATATCTATCAAAGTCTAGACTACTCAAGGTCATTCTAAACAGAGGGTTCACAATTCTACGGAAAGTCGCAGCACTTCCCTACCCGTGAGCCATATAAGTTCATCAGAAAACATTCTATATAAGTATAGTTCAATTATTCATCTTTTAAACCCTTCTATCGTGATAATAGCTCAATACTATTCCAGAATATTCTTCTAAGTATTTAATACGTATTCTTATACTTCTACAAAGATGTATTCTCTAATACAAAAGAGGGTTAGGATTATTTACCCTTGTAAGCCCAATAATATCCTAGATAAAAGTCGCTACTGAGCAAGGTTTAGCTCCTAAGTTGTACGCTCCAGAGTCTAAGGAAACCTTAGAAGTTCTTCACAACTTCTACTAAATACTAAGGGATTTGGGCTAGGTATTTTGGGCATTATAACAATGAAGAAGGCAACTTTTCTACCGCTTATGTAGATTTCTGCCAGGCTAGTGGAGAGGTTGCCTCGCCCAAGCTCACCAAAGGGGGTGTGGACTAAAAGGGCTACAAGTAGAGGAAGGATTTTCAAGACTTGAATGGAATTTGTGGATGAAGAACTCTTCATCTTAAGCGGGTATTTATAGGTCAAGAAGGGCCAACCAAGGGCCAAGATGATGCCAAGTGCAAGGCAAGTGTAGGTGAAGATTTAGGCAAGTGTCCATACACAAAATATCCTACCAACTCCTCGACTTGTGCAAAGGCACAAAAATGTGCCACTCTTTGTCCAATTCGGCCCAACGGACGCATTTCAAGTCCATCAATCGAGGGTGACAAGTGTCGCCTCCCGCTGGTCCAAAATTTTTCGCCTCTAAAAATCCGCAAAATTAGAAATGGCATAGCCGAATTTACCCTACGAAGTTGTGGAAACGCTTCGAAAAACGATTCTTTTAGCGAAGTCAGGCACAATTTTCGAACTTGGCCTAACTTTAAGGCTAAACTTTCGTACGTACGCCCTCACGTACATACTCCGTAAATACGGGGTATAACATTCTCCCCTCCTTAGAAACATTCGTCCCGAATGTTCCTTCCCAAGACAGATTACGGTAAGGTTCTTCATAACTTAAACAGTTTGCAAATGCCACACACGGCCACAAAACAACACTTAGGCATAAACGATAATGAAAATTTACAAGTAGGAAAGTGAATTACCCGAGGCGGGGAATAGGTGAGGATACTTCGCCTCATGTCCTCCTCGCCTTCCCACGCCATCTCCTCCTCGAGCCTGCTCCGCCACAAGACTTTGACGGCCACGCCCTCGTCCGCAGACGCTTAACTCGACGATCGATTATCGCTGGAATCTCTCATACGATAACCCCACACCTGGACGTCGCCAATCGGATGTACCCTAGATGGATCCCCGATACATCTCCTCAAAGATAGAAACGTGAAACACCGATGCACCGCTCCAGACGGACGGCATCCAACTCGTAGGTAACCTTTCCTACCTCGCGACGATCCGATAGTGGCCCAATGTACTTGGGCCGAAGCCTTTCTTCCCGATCTCATCACACCCTTCATGGGTGACACCTTTAGGAAAACCCAATCATGAACTCGAACTCAAGATGCCGACGACGATGATCTCGCATATGACTTTTGTCGACTCGAGCCGCCAAGAACCTCTCCCGATAAGCTTCACCTTATCCATCGCTCACGCACCAAATGGTCCCACTAATCGCACTCGCCCACATCGAACCAGCCTATAGGCGATCTGCACTTCCTCCCATACAAGGCCTCATAAGGCGCCATCCGAATACCGAGTGGTAGCTATTATTATATGCAAACTCAACTAGAGGCAAATGATCCTCCCACTACCTCGGAGTCGATAACACAGCTCGCAAGATATCCTCAAGAGTCCGATAAGGCGCTCGCCTGTCCGTCGTCTGCGGATGGAATGCAGACTGTGCTCACCGCGCCCCTAAACCTCTCTCGAAAGACCTCCGTGTTAGCCAGAATCGGGCTCTGTCGATATGATCGAATAGGGACTCCATGCACCGACGATCTCTGATGTAAAGTCCGCATAATCCTCACCAAAAGTCGCCCCACGGAAGAAAGTGGGCTGATTTCGCACCGCCGACGATAACCCATATAGAATCATGTCTCCTCCGAGTGCGAGGTAATCCCGGATGAAGTCCATGTTGATTACCTCCCACTTCCGTGTCGGGATCTCTATCGCCGCAACAAACCACCGTGCCTCCGTGCTCTACCTTCACCGACAACACGGGCACCGAGCTACGAACTCGCAACGCCCCTCTTCAAGTCATCCCACCAATACACGTATCTAAGCGTCGTGGTACATCTTGGTCGACTCGACGGATAGAGTAACGCGCGCCGTGCTTCCCCAAGAACTCCGCCAAGTCCTCAAACATCCGAACACACAACTCGCCTCAAACCTTAGCACCCCATCAATGCTACTCAGCGACCCTTGCCCTCACGAAGAGTCAGATCACGATAACGTGTCAAAATCGATCCTCGAACTATTGCCTCTTCACCTCCTCGACGATGGAAGACTCGCAACCTCACGAACTCGAACCCCATCGCTATCGGGATCAATCAAACGGACACCAAGGCTCGCTAATCGTGCAAATCACGAACCATGTCCTCCTCTCTAGCCGCACATCCGATAGGCTCCCATCGACCTACGACTAAGAGATTCGCCACAACATTGGCTTTCCCCGTGGTACAGATATCAACATCGTAATCCTTAAGCAACTCTAACCACCGCCTCGCTATAAGTTCAGCCTCCTCCGCCGAAGATATACCGAGGCTCTCGTGGTCTCGTATAAATATCCACACGAACCCCATACAAATAGTGCCTCCAGATCTTCAAGGCGTGAATCACCGCCGCTAACTCCAAATCGCGCGGGTAGTTCCTCCGTGTTTCTTCACCGTGACGCATACGCTATAACCTTGCCATGCCGCATCAACACACATCCCAACCCGACGCCTCGACGATCGCAATACACAACATAACCGTCGACCCTCCGGAAGAGTAAGAACGGGGCGTCGCCTCTCTTTCAAAGAATCGAAACCTCGCCACAAGCATCACCATCAAACTTGGCCGCTCGAGTCACCCTAGTCAATGGTGCGTAGATAGCAAACTTCTACGAACCGCCGATAATAACTCGCAAGGCCCGTAAAATCGCGAACCTCTGCCGAGTAAGAGGTTCAGGCCAACTCGACCGCTTCGATCTTGGCCGTATCTACCAATACCATCGCCCACAATATGCCCAAGAAAAGCCACCGGTTAACCAAAACTCGCATTTGGAAAACTTGGCGCACAATCACTGGTCCCGAGAATCACAAGATAGCCTCAAATGCTCCGCATGCCGCGCATGAAGCGAGAATAAACCAAGATATCATCAATGAACACTATCACAAACGTGTCCAAAATGGTTTGAACACTGGCTCATCAAATCCATGAATCACGAGCATCGTCAACCCAAAAGACATGACTCAACTCATAATGCCCGCATCGTCCGAATGCGCATCTGTGGACATCCACCTCTCTGACTAACTCGATGATAGCCCGATCGCAGATCAATCTTGAGAAACATATCGCGCTCGCAATCGGTCGAACAAATCATCAATCTCGGAAGTGGTATTCGTTTTAATGGTCACCTTGTTCACCGCTCAGAAGTCAACACACGCGCAGCCGCCCCGCCCTTCTTCTTCACGAACAATACCGCGCTTCGTGGAGAAACACTCAGTCCGATAAAACCCTTCTCCAAAGAAATCCCTAAGCCGATCCTTCAACTCTCTCAACTCGCAGTGCCATTCTCAGATGGCTAATGGAAATAAAGCCGAGTGTCCGCAATATGTCTATACAAAACTCAATCTCCTCTCTCGAGGGATACCCGAGGTCGTCTGAAACACGCCTGGGAACTCTCGACCACCGAATCGACGGAAAATCTGGTACCGCAGCCTTCAGATCAAACACCCGAACGACGGTAGATATACCCTTCGCACCATCTTCCTAGCCTCGAGGTAGGAAATAAACCTACCCTTCTACGATACCGCGCCTCTCCCACTCAACAACCGGCTTCCTCAGAAACTGGAACTGCATTTACTTTCTCTCTCAGCCTACATTGGCGTAGAAGAAGCTAGCCAATCCATCCCTATGATCACGCCGGTCAATTATCTCCAACTCTATCAAGCTCGCTAGTGGTCCGACGATCAGAATGGTCACAGACAAGCTCTATATACCCGCCGAGCTACCACCGAATCACCCATCGCGTAGCTACCAAAGTGGTTCATGGACTCGTGCTCTATCCCTATCCTACTAGCAACAAGTGGAGATATATAGATGCAGTAGAACCCGACCTATCAAGGCATACACATCATAATCGGAGACCGATAAGGTACTGACGACATCCGCGAGGCTCTCCGATCCTCGCCGGCCGACAGCATAAATGCGCTCGAGGACCGCTAGAATCGACCCGAGCCACGACTCGGCCGCAACTCGCTGACCCACGAGTACCTCGCCCGGCGAGTAATCGAGGAGATGATGAAGCCGCAATGTAACTCGGCGCCGAGCCCTACCACCGCACGCCGGCCGACAAGCCGCAGCGACCGCCGCCACAATCGTAATAAGCTCCAAAAGTAGTACCACACTTCGTAATGGATCTACCGACGCCACACCGTGGTCCCGACGCCGCACTCGCTACTCGACGCCTCAAGCCTCGGGCCCGTCCGCCTCGAATACTCGGGCCGCGGCCGAGGACGCAGAGTGCTCGAGCCGCCGTGGTGCACCCAGATCGCCGAGGCCGCCACCACGATAGCCACCGTAAGACCCTCCCGCCCCGCCCTTCTCGCCGATGTCACAACTCGCCGGCCGCGCCTCGCATCCAAGGGCGCGAGCTCGCATACGGTAATGCCCATACCCGGCCGAAGAGAAACACCCGCATGACTCGCCATATAATCATCTAGCCCGGCGACGTAGCGGTGCACCCTATCCTCCATATTCGCTACCAATGCCGGGACATATCGAGCCAATGAATCAAACTCGACATTGTACTCCCGACAAGGCCCTCTCTCGCCAAAGCAGAAAAATCTATCACCCGCGCCTCCTCATCCGCGAGGCAAGAAGTGAGCGAGAAAGCCTCCGAGAACTCATCCTAAGTACTGGGACGCGTGCTCTCCCGATAACTCCCACGAATCAAACCAATCGATCGCGGATCACGCAGCTTACGTGGAACCAAAGATCACGACCGGTCTCCGACGCCCGATCACTCAAAATCCTCTCAGAGTCGACGATGAACTCTCGCGATCATCCTCCGCCGACCAGAAACTCGCGACTACAACTCGTGAAGTCTCGTAGCCTCAAACTCTCTCGCCGTGAAATCCACGGTACGATCGGGCTGGACTGAATCGCCAGATCCACCGCCCAAGAATCGGGCCATCTCTCAGACTTATCTCTCCGCCCAGCCGTGGGACGAGGCGCGGTACGGTAGTCTCGCTGGATCGGGCGGCGCGTGGAACTCGCCGCCTCTAGTATAGATCGCCCGAGCCCTCGTGACTTAGGTGTCCCACTAGCAGCCTCTCAGCACTTGCCCTTCTCGCCCGGTTGCCTTACGCGAGGCATAATCATATGTAAAAGGGATACGTTAGAAGGGTCCGACTTATAACACAACTCTAAGGCACGATCTCGTAATGAGAAGAATGGAAACCAATCCTAAATATCCTATAGCCTCCTCGACATCGCGTGGTGCACAACACACCGATAATCAAGACTTACTAGATACGGTCAGACACCTTCCGAGGATTAATCGCTCGATACCACTTTTGTCACGACTGCCCGGCTCGTGGATCGTGCCTTACCCGCACCCAAGTAGTCATACATCGAGAAAATCAGCGAATATAAAACAAGACATGAAATAATTGTAAATGATACACGCTTCTAAAAAGTGGTTGCTTTCTAAGATATATACATAAACCAAGGTTTGCGCTACATCCCAACTATACAAATACGACACTACGCACTTAAGGAAATAAACAACTATGGCGATGGTTCCCGCCATACCTCGATCAGATAAAACTATCTACAACAGGAGATCATACCAAAAGTAGAGCCTCCTATAAGATGGAGCTCCCGACACCAACGCAAAAGATCCTAAGGATGCGGATCTAGCACTGCCGCCTTACCGCAGATGAACGCAGCCTCGGGCGAGGTCGCATAACAGTACTAAGTATGTGAAATCAGAAGTACTTAAATGAAAACATATCATTTTAAAATCAGTTTTTCAAGTATGTATGAAACAACCAAGGTAACCGCACATAGTGCCACATCATAAACAAGAGCAACAATAGTAAATCAGAATGTCTTTTCTAGGCCGCGAATGATCGGGCAGGCCACTCGCCCATATTATCATTCCGCAAGCCTAACTCGACTCCCGAGTCCGCATAGGCCACTCACATAGGCCCGCATGAGGTATAACCCCGCATCGAGGGTAGCTACTCCTGCAACGCCCCGACTCGTTGTCCGCATGGCCACATAGACCGCATGCAGGCATAACCCCGCATACTAACTCGAACTCTCGTAGCCCGCATAGGCCCTCGACCCGCATGAGGTATTCTCAAATCACGGTCCTGCATCACCGAGTCTACTCCCAGACGGGGCAAATTTAACCCCTAGATCATCTCAAGAGCGAGTGATATAGTACTAACATAACAAATTATAGTTCAAACAACATAAGCATAAGTAAGATCGACTCTTTACACAAACGTTACAAGATACTAACACATAGCATCACAATATGTCTACTCACCAAAACCATCTTATTATACCTTTCGTAAATCAATACAAGTATTTTATAAAACACATAAGTAAAATGTTCATGAGTATAAAACTTAAGTCTTTATAATTAACTTCCCATAAAGCTAGTATAACTCTTAAGCTTCTTGTTTTAATAATAACTATTCTTCTTCTTTCAAAACTGTGTTATAATTCTTTTAAAAGACTTTTTAAGATCTTTATTATTCAGGCTTAAGTCGCAAGACATTGCCGTAAGTATTATTCAGGCTTAAGTCGAAAGATATTGCCGTAGTTATTATTCAGTTAACACATGTACGCTTACCGCATTTATATATATTTAAAATATCATGCTTTAGGAAGAATCACATACCTTCTGAAAACCTCCCGCCAAGTCAATATGTCGCGCAGAGAATCACTTATAATAGTCACGCACATCTATCAAAGTCTAGACTACTCTCAAGGTCATTCTAAACAGAGGGTTCACAATTCTACTAAAGTTGGCAAGACTTCCTACCCAACGAGCCATATAAGTTCATCAGAAAATAAATTCTATATAAGTATAGTTCAATTATTCATCTTTTAAACCCTTCTATCGTGATAACAAATCAATACTATTCTCAGAATATTCTTCTAAGTATTTAATACTTATTCTTATACTTCTACAAGATGTATTCTCTAATACAAAAGAGGGTTAGGATTATTTACCTCTGTAAGCCCAATAATATCCTAGATAAAAGTCATACCGAGCAAGGTTTAGCTCCTAAGTTGTACGCTCCGGTAGCTCCAAGGAAACCTTAGAAGTTCTTCACAACTTCTACTAAATACTAAGGGATTTGGGCTAGGGTATTTTGAGCATTATAACAATAGAAGGCAACTTTTCTACCAAGGAGGGGGTAGATTTCTGCCAGGCTAGGAGGAGGGTTGCCTCGGCCAAGCTCACTCAAAGGGGGTGTGTGGACGAAAAGGGCTACAAGGGAGAGGAAGGATTTTCAAGACTTGAATGGAATTTGTGGATGAAGAACTCTTCATCTTGGGCGGGTATTTATAGGTCAAGAAGTGGCCAACCAAGGTCCAAGATGATGCCAAGTGCAAGGCAAGTGTAGGGTGAAGATTTAGGCAAGTGTCCATACACAAAATATCCTACCAACTCCTTGACTTGTGCAAAGGCACAAAAAAAACGTGCCACTCTTTGTCCAATTCGTCCAATGGACGATTTCAAGTCCATCAATCGAGGGTGACAAGTGTCGCCTCCCGCTGGTCCAAAATGTTTCGCCTCTAAAAATCCGCAAAAATTAGAAATGGCATAGCCGAATTTACCCTACGAAAGTTGTGGGAAACGCTTCGTCGAAAACGATTCTTTTAGCGAGTTGTGCACAATTTTCGAACTTGGCCTAACTTTAAGGCTAAACTTTCAGACGCACGCCTCACGCATACACCCGAAATACGGTATAACAAGACTCAACATATAAACATCGATCACGATGCTAATCTCTAAAGGGTTAAGGATATACTGAAAGATAGGCGTTCAAAGGACCGCTAAACGGGAACTTCCATCGCGACATCCGCCGTGGCTCGCCGGTGTATGAATATCCCGCCTAGCTATGGAAGGTGAAGAACCCGCAATCGATCTCGTAGTCAGGCTATCCCACCAAAGGCTACTGCCTGGACGGCGCTAAATGGCCCTATTGGCCGCAAGCATAACAATCTCCCAAATTAGTACGACACTCTCCTTATGAATTTTTCCACAACGCCACACCGAGACAAGTGGTGGCTCATCCGGCGAGCACTTACTCCCGAGAATCAAACTCGGGAGCCCCGACTCGCCTCAATATCCCGGCGTCCTCGGGTCGTGGAGGACCACCAGATCGGGCGGAGGTATTTAACTAGCTCACCGAGGCGGTCCGCCTCGAAAGTCACCAAAGGACTCGCTGCTCGCCCTCTTCGCCGATTCGTCATTCCGCCGACCTCTCCGCCTCACACCTAAGTGCATAAGCTCGCACGCTGGCAATGTCCATGCCCGCCAAGAGCTACACCCGCGCAACTCTCGCCAAATAATCGCCGAGCCTCGTGACATAGCGTGCACTCGCCCTCCATATCAAGCTACTAACGCGGGACATACCGAGCTAATGAGTCGAACTCCACATTGTACTCCCGAATCAGACGCTCGCCGCCTCAACACCAAAAATATGTCGCCCGAGCCCTCTCATCCGCGAGGCAAGAAATGTGCAAGAAATGCCTCGAGAACTGCCCCATACCGGAAGTGCATGCTCTCCCCGACAGCTCCTACGATCAAAACCGGGCCGATCGCAGATCACGCAGCCGATGTGAACCCAAGACCACCGATTCGGTCTCCGCTCGATCACTCTCATGATCCAGAATTGTCTGATGAACTCGCGATCGCCCTCGTGCCTCGATCCATAAAACATCGCGCGTCGCAACTCGTAAAGTCCCGCAGCCTCAAACTATCCGCTTCGGGTGAACTACGGTACACGGCATCTAATCGCCGTGATCCAGCTTATCCTCGTGCCTTGCTACTATCTCCGCCAATAATCGCCATCTTTGTACTCCCAACCTCTCGCTTCCAGTGCCGCTGGACTCGAGTCTCTGTATCGTGGTCTCGCAGCCTACCATCGCGCCTAAACTCTATTGGGGCGGCGCGCAAAACTCGCCGTCAAGCACTATCTCGTATCGATCGAGCTCGCGCTCGCATTTCTCTCAGATCCTACCACGCTTCTGCCGCTTGCCTATCTGGCCCGGTTGCCTTGCGCGAGGCATAATCGTAAAACGAAATGCGCTGAGGGTCCAACTTATAACACAAATCTAAGGCACGATCTCGTAATGAGAAGAATGGAAACCAATCCTAAATGTCTCAGAACCTCTCGATTATAGACGTGGTTCACAACACATCGATAATCAAGACTCTACTAGACACGCTCAGACACTTTCCGAGATTAATCGCTCGATACCACTTTTGTCACGACCTGCCCGGCTCGTGGATCGTGCCTTACCCGCACCCAAGTAGTCATACATCGTAGTAATCACGAACATAAAAACAATACATGAAACAAATGTAAAATGAGGTACATTTTATCTCGAGAAAGTCGCTTTCTAAGATATATATAAAAACAAAGTTTGAATGCTTAAATCCTTACAACCCCGCCACAACAAGATTTTACATGCACTCTAAGAGTTTTTATACAACATGACGGACAGTGGCCCCGCCATACCCTCGAATGTACAAGTACCTACAAAGGACAGGACTATACCAAAAGATAAGCTACCGAGAAACGAGCTTCCTAATACGTCAATCAGGATCCTATGAGCGAGGATCAACGATCATGTACTTACCGCAGATGAACGCAGCCTCAAGGAGGTCAAGATAACAGTACCAAGTATGTGAAACCAAAAATATCAGAAATGAAATCATAGTAGTCTATATAAAGCAGAGACATGTATGATAACTAAACTACACCCCCAAGAATAAGCAATATGTCAAGTCGTGACTCACGCCTCAAAGTCATCACTCAAATATAACTACGGTCTCACGCCCACAACATCAATCATGCCCGTGGAGTACCTTCCTCACCGCCGCGCCTATGATATAATAACACCAAGGTCGCATTAACAACACTATACAACCAAACCACGGTCGACACGGCAAGTACGAAGCCAACTACCGATACCAAAGCCGTGTCACGTAATGACCGGCAAGTACGAGGGCTAACTACCAGATACCAAGGTCAGATCACGAGACTTCGCCACTCAACATCCAAACCACGGTCGAGCACGGCAAGTACGAAGCCAACTACCGATACCAAAGCCGTGTCACGAAATCGACCGGCAAGTACGAGGGCTAACTACCGATACCGCGTCGATCACGAGACTTCGCCACTAAACCGAACGGCAAGCGCGAAGGCTAACTACCAGATACCAAGGCCGAATCACCACGAGACGGCAAGTACGAAGCCAACCACCAAATACCAAGGCCGACCAAGAAATCTCATGGAGAGCTAGTCCATGGAACAACAATCCTAATGGAACCATACCCGGCCACCCATCGTGTCGTGAGAGGTCCAAAAGGAAACAACAAGACAAAGAATCAAAATGGAAGCATACTCGTGGGCCACCCATCGTGGTCGCGATGTCCAAAGCGACAACAAAATAACACTTAATGGAAACATACCCGGGCCACCCATCGTCAAGATGTCCAAAAGGATTGACAGCGAAGATACCCGGCCACCCATCGTGTCGATGTCCATCAATCAAGAATAACATGACCGGCCCTCCATTGAGAGACGCGGTGGTATAGAAATACAATATTAGCACGATAAGGATATCACACGAAAACACATGCAAGTTACACACAACTCAAGGTACTTTCATTTTATGCCAAAGTCCAGGTTTTAACCCCAAAGTACTACGTACGTTAAATTCTTTCTAAAAGATCCATTTCTTTTACAAAGGTCACCCGATCCCCGTATTATAAAAATAGAGTGACCAACATTTTTAAGTAAACCAAAACAACTTCCATACTTTCCTTTTTAAACCAAATTAAGACAATACCATGCCTTCTTTTTAGACGAAAACACTTCTCCTTTTTAAAGTCAAGTTACCACTTTAAAAACCAATGATAAAACCATTCTTTTGTTTTCATAAAGTCGTTATAACAAACTTCCCATAAAACTGTTATAACACTTTATGTTTTAAACCAATTTAGGACAAAACAATGTCTTTCTTTTTAAGAAAAGTCTTCAATTCCTCAAGTCTCTTTTCTTTTAGAAATCAAGTTCCTTACTTTGAAATTTTAAGAAAATTAATGCTTGTTTATACTGATCCTCATTAAAGCAGCCATGATCTAGGAAATGTAGTACAATTTTGTCTTATCTTAGCTTCTATGCAGATGGAGGTTTCTACTGGTTTTAATATAATAACTTATTCTCATTTCCGAAATCAGTAAAACATTATTCTTTTAAAAACCAAGTATTACTCTTCTTTCAAAAACGGTTCTTAAATCTTTTGAAATACTTCAAGATTCTTATTATTCAGGCTTAAGTCAAAAGACATTGCCGTAAAACTACGTTCAGTTAACACACGTACGTCTACCGTACTATATATATTCCTTTTAAAATATCATGCTCAAGAGTATAGAAAGAATCACATACCTCGCGACGATTATCGACTATTAGCAAATAGCTCCAAAGCATCGTAATCCTCGCTTAGCCTTTCTCACTTCTTCGAGTAGAATATGCTACTCGCAGTACTTCAACCTATAATGGTCATACAAGTCTATCAACGTCTAGACTACTCTGTAAAATAATTCCAGATACAGATTCCTTTATTCTACGGAAAATTGGGCAGCACTTCCCTACCCGCCAAACTACACAAGTCTACTGTAAATACAGTCCTATGTAAGTACAGTTCAGTCTTCTTCTTTAATATTCTTCTGATGTGATTTCAATTCAATTCTCTTCTTAAATACCATCCTTCTATAAATCTTATACTCACTTCTATACAACTACAGTATGTAATTTCCAATTACAAATAGAAGGACAAGAGTATTTACCTCGATAAGCCCAAAATTATCCAAGTTCAAATGTCGATCCTGAGCAACGTTTAGCTCCTACTCTGGGCGCTCCAACCCGCTCCAAACAACCCTTAGAAGTTCTACGCAACTTCTTCTTAATACTTCAACCGACTATGAAGATTTTCTTAGGGTTTCGTTTTGTGACTGAAGGAAGTATAATAGTATTTCTGGGCTTTTAGTATAGGTGTAACCTTGGAATACTACAAGGTATTTGGGCCAAGGTATTTTGGAATAAGAATAATACTGAGAATACTTTTCTACCAAGTGGGGTATTTTACGAAACAACTAGGCAAGTGGGGAGATGTTTCGCCAAGGCCTCTCAAAGGGGAGGGAGCCTGGACGAATTCTACACTTAAGGGAGAGAGTTTTAGACTTGGAAAATGATTTGTGGACGAAGATTTTGTCTCAGAGAGGTATTTATAGGCCAACCAATGGCCAAGATCAAGACAAGTGGTGGGCAAGTGGAGGGTCAAGATTTGGACATGTGTTTGTGGGTCCCACTTGCTCATCAACTACACAAAATATCCTACCAACTCTTTGACCAAAAAAGGCACAAAAACGCGCAGGAATTCCCACTGTCGCTCCACTGGCGGTGACAAGTGTCACCCTCTCGGTCCAAAATATTTCATCTCTCGAAAATCCACAAAAATAATAAAAGACATAGTCGAATTTTCCTTCGCAAGTTCTCGAAAACATTTCGCCGAAACGATTCTTTTTGCTAGGTACAAAATTTCGCCCCTTAGTCTTCTTTAAGGCTTAAACTTTAGACGACGCTTCACGCATACTCCGACATACGGTATAACATATATGTTACAATCCGTAAGTCCAGGACATGTTTAAGAGAATGTACGTAAGGAACACAAGACTTGAAATTAGTACGAAAGGAAGAATTGTTTTTCCGACGGAAAATCTTCCGAACGTCGGAAAGGAAAAATGTTCGTTGAGGAGAATTGGGTTCTCAAAATGCATTAATTGAGGATTATGGAATCTATTATCATTATGGAAATTTGTTTTTATGGAGTTGGTCACGTGGGGCCCACCCGAGGAATTTTATGTTTTGTGGGACCCACGAGGGTTACGGAATTTTAAGGACGAATGGGAGGGCGACACATGGCACCCCTCCCCCACATGGTCTTGGACGAAATTATGCAAGGGTAGTATGGTCATTGACCATGACAGAAGACCAAGTCTTGCTAATTAAAGAGCTTGATATTGTTGACTAAGTCCGCGGCCACTCGCTTGATCTCGTCCATCCAAATCTAACATGTGTTATAATCTAGACCCTACAATGTGTTATATAAGCACACTAGTAGCAAGACAAGTCTTCCAACACTTAGAAAATTTCACAACATTCTTGTTCATAGTAGTGTGCTCTCGGTTTTGAGCATTTTCCACACAAAAAAATTTGCAAATGTGGATCATAATTCACAAGACGTTAACCCAAGGTTCCTAGGGGTATTGTAAGGATATCTCAATAGAAAGATTTCGGAAAAACGACGTTTTTACGTTAGTCGCAAGGCGAAACCCTAAGGTGTTCTTCAACTTTGAAGATGGAACTTGAAGAGAAGTTCTTCATGAGCTTCTAAGGAGTGATTGGAGCTGATTGGAACATAAGAAAAGGAGCTAAGAATTGCTAAGGAGCGACTTTGAATCTTGGAAATATTAAGGGCTTATAAAGGTATAAATCTTGTCGTTTTAGCAATCAAAGATTTCTTATCATTGTAGTTATGGATATTAGCAAGCATGAGGTACATATTATGAAGTTTGATAAGTGTATTGGCTATTAGAACTCTAATCTGAAAACTAGCATGTTTAGCCCTTAAGATTACAATTCGATTTGATTATTAGTTTAAGTCGTCACATGTTATAGAAAGGATTTATAGTTGTTGTAATTGTTATTATGTATATAACATGTTGGGATAAAAACTTGGATTGAAAAAGGAATTGAAAGGAAATTGATAACTATTGTGACATTGTAGCCGAATAGGGCTTGAAATTATTTGACAGTTTTTATATTAATAGTGGGGCAGAATTTTACACGTCTTGTTAAGGCGTGTAATCCCCTTTGTATTTGCTGAATTGATTGAGCCTTAAATGTGGCGTTTGGTTACTGATTTTCGGCCTTGAAAAAGGTGGCAAAGTACGTAGAAACAAAAGAAGTGCTGCCCGATTTTCCGTAGGATTTGGTGACTTTACACTTAGAATATTCTACGATTGAAGCTAGAGGTTAATGGACGTATTATGGCCATTATAGGTGGAAGTACTAAGAATAGCGTATTCTACTTGAAAGATGGAATAGCTATCAAGGTTGAAGTACTTTGGAGCATTTTTCTATTTGTCGATAATCGTCGCGAGGTATGTGAACCTCTTCCTTCTTTTGACATGATTCTATGTATGGAATATACATGTGGTATTATTTCATGTTCCTTCTACTCTGAAGTTAAGAGGTATGTATGTGATTTACTCTATGTAAAGGTTATGTCTAAGTTATCCTATGTTCTTACCAAGTCATACGGGGATGCTGGTAAGAGTCATTGTGAGGTATTCGAGCCAAGTTGACTTGGCTAATTTACTGCACGAATGAGAATAAGTATCGAACAAGCCATCATAAGCGTTAATAAAGGAAAATGTAATGACGATAAATTATATTAAAACAAGTAGAATTCTCCATCCGCATGAAGCTAAGATAAGACAAAATTTTATTACATTTTCTAGATCATGGTTGCTTTAATAAGATCAAGATAAACAAGTATAACCTATTCACACATATAAGGCATATGTTGCTTAATTTGAAGAGTTTACGCATGAAGTGTTAAGACTATGAACTACGAAACTTGATTCTAAAAGATAAGAGACTTGACGTATTTTGAAAGTATACGATACTTGGTTTTCGAAAGTATAAGTCTCTTCGTTATAAAAAGAATGTATTTGCCTAAAGTATAAAGTTAGTATAATGACTTTATGGGAAGTGGTTATAATAGCTTTATGGAAAGTTAAAAGAGTGGTTTACTCTAAGTAATGATAAATGTTTTGAAATAAAGAAAGGCAAATGGATTTAAAAGCATCAATTGCTTAAGTTTTAAGGAAAGAAGTCACTTGATTTGGTTTAAAAATGTATTTCTAAAAGTGTAGTGACTTAGGTATAATGTAAACAAGCCTTGATACTACGGGTGTTAGTATCTTGGGGTTTTATATGAAAAGGAGTCATTTGAAAAGAATGTAAGCACATAGTACTTTGGGTTAAATTCCCGGATTTTTATGTGTGAAACGAAAGTGCCATGAGTTTATAAAAATGGAAGTCTAAAGGTTTAATGAACTTGCCTATGTTTGCTTGTGATAGCTTTGAGTGCAAGTATTATATGTTTACTGTCACGACTCTCACCGAGGGCCTACTGCCTTGTTGTAAGTTTACTCGACGCATCGACGCGACGGATTCCACGCATGCTTCCATTATGATCGATCCGACACGCTTATACGATGCGGGATTCCGGCACGTGACCGTGAGGCGTTAGATTCTGATTTGTTTTATTACCCATGGCCATGCTTATACGATTTAGGATTCCGGCACGCGACTACATGTGACGACTATTACTCCACGGGCTAGCTCCCATGAAGACATGCACCACCGATGAGGTATTCCGGCATGTTATATTATTACTCCACGGGCTAGCTCCCCACGAAGACCGCGCTACGATGTGGGATTCTGGGACACGTTATGGCCATGCTTATACGACGAGGATTCCGGCACGCGCCACGTTATATATATATATACGCTGTTGTATACGGTACGCCGACAAGAGGTAGATGCCACGCGCCACACATGGTTATATGTTACACCTACTACTGCCGCTAGTGATGCGATTCCACGCGCGAGATATATATATGTATTGTGTATGTGTACGCCGATAGTGAGGCGGATGCCACGCACGCCACATGGTTATATTTTACACTTATGACTCGCCGGCAGTGATTGGGATTCCACGCACGCTTTGATATTCGTGTGATTTGATCGCGCCCCGATCGGGTCGTATATGCGCCCTCCATAAAGCGGCCGGATTATGTTATGAAAGATAAGTAAGTTATATGGTAATGAACTTAATGATTTCTCCTGGCAAGTAACGTAAGATTTGGCTATAACTCTTAATGGAATGGAAAATATAATGATGTGCAATTAAGTTCATGAGTGGTAATGACACGGCAGGATCTGGTATGTACTTTTTATACTTACCCTCGCTATTATTTTGTACGCTTATGATCTGCTTATCATTTTATTTCCGCTCCATATTCGCACTGCTGTATCACCTTCTTCGGGACGTGTTCATGTCCGCAGGTTTAGGTACATAGTTGTGGATCCGCGAGCTTAAGATCCTGGTTCAATATTTTGAGATGGCTCCAAATGTTCTGGAGCTTGTCGTCATGGTTATGTATATTCAGGGGTACGGCGGGCCTTGTCTCGCCATAGTATTTGTCCAAATCTTAGAGGTCCAGATTCATCCGGGCCGGATCAAGCAGAGTTGTTTTTACATTGTTAACAGGTAGACTTTCGTAACTTTTATGTTATGACACTTTATCGCTCGCCTTAGTTTTGAAAAAAAGTGTTATTTATCTTCCGCAGCTTTGTTATGTTGTATGAATGGCGGTTCCTGTAGGGCACCCGCGCCCGGTCGGGTCGTGACAAAAGTGGTATCGCAGGAGTTAGTCCTCTGAAAGTGTCTACGCATCGCGTCTAGTAGAGTCTTGATTATCGGTTGTCAGGCACCACATCTATTATCGTGAGGCCGCAGGACATTTAGGATCGTTTCCATTTTTATCACTCGAGATCGCGCGATAGAGCGGTTGTTGTGGTCGCTTCCCTAACGAGTTACGCTGATCGCAGCATGCGAAAGGCAGCAGCGACCCGTAGCGACTATGCGGATCGCGATCCGATTGGTAATGATTGTAGTATAGTTGGTATGTGACATACAACTATACTGAGTTATGTACGAGGGTCATTTATGGTTGCCTAGAATGGTTTTAGATTACCAAGAGTCCGTAAGGACTATCTAGATACCGGGTATGGAACAGCTTAATGAATTCTCGCCAAGGTCATATTTTTTATTTTGAGATAATTGGGAAACGATGAGTCATTCGACAGTAGTGAACCCTTAAGAAGTCCTGTTAAGGAACTTAACGAATGTCATGTTAATAGATTAAGTTGCGTAGTAGGCTTAAAGAGAATTGTACGACGAGGTCCGTATGAGTAAGTAATGGTCGCTGTGATCAAGACAACATGGTTATGGTATTATGAGATGTTATTGCATTCGCTATGGGATGGATAAGGTAGGCTTGGTGCATGAAAATGCGAGCCTAAGAATATTGATAACCGCCAGACCTTAGGTATATAAGGCTTTCTGCAATAAGATTTTATTCAGACTAAGAGTAAGAGTTGTCGCGACGTGGCCTGGAGCAGACTGTTACGGTCGCCATAGCCCAAATAGAGAGGGATCAGTTGGTAGTAGTTCCGCCACGTGGTCACGAGGTGCAAGGCCCAAGTCTAGTTAATTGTTTTACTGTTCGTGGACGCTCCACCTAACCGTGTCTCGAGAGACGAAATGGCCTTATGTTGTTTAAAAGAGCGATCCAAAAGACGTAAATGACCTGCAAGGGGGTTATGTATGCTAGTATGAGTGGAAGTACCGGAAAGAGTGCGACCAAGAAGAAAGTTAGCACCAAGTGTAAAGGAATAGAGCATGAACTGCAAGGACCTTTCGAGGTAGCTACACCATTGTGTGTCCGTGGTAGCTGTCGTATACGAGATTCGCTCATGACGACGCAATGCCGACCTAGTAGACCTAGTAGAGATGATTACGGCTGCACTTTGAGGTCATTATGAATATGGACTAGTTGGCTTCGTGAGTGCCAAGGTTGACATTTTAGTATAAGTATAGTTATGTGGCCACGGTGGCATACGTACGAAGGTTGTTGTAAAAGGAGACTATGTCGCTATCTAATTAGATCGACTCAAAGAGCATTCTGGGACGAATGTTTCTAAGGGAAGAATGTTACACCCCATAAGTCCGTGACATGTTTAAGAGAATGTACGTAAGGAACACAAGACTTGAAATTAGTACGAAGGAAGAATTGTTTTTCCGACGGAAAATCTTCCGAACGCCTGAAAGGAAAAATGTTCATTGGCGAGAATTGGGTTCTCAAAATGCATTAATTGAGGATTATGGAATGTATTATCATTATGGAAATTTGTTTTATGGAGTTGGTCACGGGGCCCACCCGAGGAATTTTACGCTTGGGACCCACGAGGGTTACGGAATTTTAAGGATCGAATTGGAGGGCGAGACGTGGCACCCTCCCCACACGGTCTGGACGAAATTATGCAAGGGTAGTATGGTCATCGACTACATGTAAGACCAAGTCTTGCTAATTAAAGAGCTTGATATTGTCGACTAAGTCCAAGGCCACTGCTTGATCTCTTCCATCCAAATCTAACACGTGTTATAATCTAATCTCCAACGTGTTATATAAGCACACTAGTAGCAAGACAAGTCTTCCAACACTTAGAAAATTTCACAACATTCTTGTTCATAGTAGTGTGCTCTGCTTGAGCATTTTCCACACAAAAAAATTTGCAAATGTGGATCATAATTCACAAGACTTTAACCCAAGGTTCCTAGGGGTATTGTAAGGATATCTCAATAGAAAGATTTTGGAAAACGACATTTTTACGTTAGTCGCAAGGCGAAACCCTAAGGTGTTCTTCAATTTTGAAGATGGAACTTGAAGAGAAGTTCTTCATGAGCTTCTAAGGAGTGATTGGAGCGGATTGGAACATAAGAAAATGAGCTAAGAATTGCTAAGGAGCGACTTTGAATCTTGGAAATTTTAAGGGCTTGTAAAGGTATAAATCTTGTCGTTTTAGCAATCAAAGATTTCTTATCATTGTAGTTATGGATATTAGCAAGCATGAGGTACATATTATGAAGTTTGATGTTGTATCGCTATTAGAACTATAATCCAAAACTAGCATGCTTAGCCCTTAAGATTACAATTCGATTTGATTATTAGTTTAAGTCGTCACATGTTATAGAAAGGAGTTATAGTTGTTGTAATTGTTATTATGTATATAACATTTTGGGATAACAACTTGGATTGAAAAAGGAATTGAAAGGAAATTGATAACTATTGTGACATTGTAGCCGAATAGGGCTTGAAATTATTTGACAATTTTATATTAATAGTGGGGCAGAATTTTACACGCTCGTTAAGGCGTAATCCCTTTGTATTTGCTGAATTGATCGAGCCTTAAATGGCGCTTGGTTACCGATTTTCGCCTTGAAAAAGGTGGCAAAGCACGAGAAACAAAGGAAGTCGCCCGATTTTCCGTAGGATTTGGTGACTTTACACTTAAAATATTCTACGATCAGCTAGAGGTTAATGTACGACATGGCCATTATAAAGGAAGTATTAAGAATAGCGATTCTACTTCAAGGATGGAATATCTATCAAGGTTGAAGTACTTGGAGCATTTTTCATTTGTCGATAATCGCCGCGAGGTATGTGAACCTCTTCCTTCTTTTGGCATGTTCTACGATGAAATATACATGGTGTTATTTCATGATTCCTTCTACCTTAGAAGTTAAGAGGTACGTATGTTGATTTACTCTATGTAAAAGGTATGTCTAATTTATCCTAAGTTCTTAACAAGTCTTACGGGACGCTGGTAAGAGTCGTTAGAGGTATTTGGAGCCAAGTCGACTTGGCTAATTTACGCACGAATGAGAATAAGTATCGAACAAGCCATCAAACAGAAATAAAGGAAAATGTAATGACGATAAATTATATTAAAACAAGTAGAATTCTCCATCCGCATGTAAGCCAAGATAAGACAAAATTTTATTACATTTTCTAGATCACGGTCGCTTAATAAGATCAAGATAAACAAATATAACCTATTCACACATATAAGACATATGTTGCTTAATTTGAAGAGTTTACGTTATGAAGTGTTAAGACTATGAACTACGAAACTTGATTCTAAAAGATAAGAGACTTGAAGTATTTTGAAAGTATACGATACTTGGTTTTCGAAAGTATAAGTCTCTTGGTTATAAAAAGAATGTATTTGCCTAAAGTATAAAGTTAGTATAACGACTTTATGGGAAGTGGTTATAATAGCTTTATGGAAAGTTAAAAGAGTGGTTTACTCTAAGTAATGATAAATGTTTTGAAATAAAGAAAGGCAAATGGATTTAAAAGCATCAATTGCTTAAGTTTTAAGGAAAGAAGTCACTTGATTTAGGTTTAAAAATGTATTTCTAAAAGTGTAGTGACTTAGGTAAAATGTAAACAAGTCTTGTTACTACGGGTGTTAGTATCTTGGGGTTTTATATGAAAAGGAGACATTTGAAAAGAATGTAAGCACGTAGTACTTTGGGTTAAATTCCCGGATTTTTATGTCTGAAACGAAAGTGCCATGAGTTTATAAAAATGGAAGTCTAAAGGTTTAATGAACTTGCCTATGTTTGCTTATGATAGCTTTGAGTGCAAGTATTATATGTTTACGTTGTCGTGACTCACCTGGAGGTCATTGCCTTGTTGTAAGTTTACTCGACGCATCGACGCTGACGGATTCCACGTATGCTTCCATTATGATCGATCCGATACGCTTATACGACGCGATTCCGGCACGTGACCGTGAGGCGGTTAGATTCCCGATTTGTTTTATTACCCATGGCCACGCTTATACGATGAGGATTTCGGGCACGCGACCATGCTATGACGACTATTACTCCACCGCTAGCTCCCACGAAGACACGTACTCACGATGCGGATTCCGGGCATGTTATATTATTACTCCACGGGCTAGCTCCCCACGAAGACCGCGCCACGATGAGGATTCCGGGGCACGCATGGCCATGCTTATACGATGAGGTTTCCGGCACGCGCCACGTTATATATATATATATACGTGTTGTATATGTGTATGCCGACAATGAGGTAGATGCCACGAGCGCCACATGGTTATATGTTACACCTACTACCGTTTGGCAGTGACGGGATTCCACGAGCGAGATATATATATGTATTGTGTACGTACGCCGATAGTGAGGTGGGATGCCACGCACGCCACATGGTTATATTTTACACTTATGATCGCTTACAGTGATTGGGATTCCACGCACGCTTTGATATTCAGGTGATTTGATCGCGCCCCAAATCGGGTCGTAGATATGCGCCCTCCATAAAGTGGCCGGATTATTCTATGAAAGATAAGTAAGTTATACGGTAATGAACTTAATGATTTCTCCTAAGTATGCACGTAAGATTCGCTATAACTCTTAATGGAATGGAAAAGATAATGATGTGCAATTAAGTTTACGAGTGGTAATGACACTGCAGATCTCGTATGTACTTTTATACTTGCCTCGCCATTCTTTTGTACGCTTATGATCTGCTTATCGCATTTTATTTCCGCTCCATATTCGCACTTGCATCGAATTCTTCGCGGGCCGCTCATGTCCGCAGTTTAGGTACAGCCAGGATCCGCGAACTTAGGATCCCGGTTCAAGATTTTCGGGATGGCTCCAAATGTTCGAGCTTGTCGTCATGGTTATGTATATTCGTGGTACGCGGCCTTGTCCTGGCCATAGTATTTGTCCAAATCTTAAAGCGTCCGTATTCATCCGGCCGGATCAAGCAGAGTTGTTTTTACATTGTTAAATGTGTAGACTTTTCGTAACTTTATGTTATGGCACTTTATCGCTTGGCCTTAGTTTTGAAAAAGTGTTATTTATCTTCCGCAGCTTGTTACAGATGAATGTGGCGGTGCCTGTAGGGCACCGGCCTCGCCCGGTCGTCGTGACAAGATACCGTGCGGTGCCTGTGTAGGCACCCGCGCCCGAGGTCGGGTCGTGACAAATGTAACCGCCACGCCGCCTGCATCGTGGAATCATGTAGATAATCCGCCCGCCTCGCTCGCAGCATCGTGGAATCATATAGCATAATCCGGCCGCCGGGGCTCTGCTAAGATGACGAACCCTACTTATGTGTAGGCTCTGGGTAATATGGCATCCGCCCATGGTAGGCTCTGTATTCATAACATAATCCGGCCTATTTGTAGGCTCGGTGTATCTCATAACATAATCCGACCTATTTGTAGGCTCGGTGTAATTTTCCTTACATAACATTTTTAAACCATTTTTTCACTTCTTCTTAAGTCGTTATAACAACTTCCCATAAAGCTATTGTCACGACCCGACCTCGGGCCCGCGACTGGTGCCTTACCCCGGGCACCCTAGTGATACTACATTAGAGAAAATCAATGAAATAAAACTTAAACAGAAACAAGATACAACATAAGAAAACAAAGCAACTAAAACGGCCACCTTCATGTATATACATACAACCGAATACATAATTCTTACAAACCCCGCCACAACAAGATTACATGCACTCTCTAAGATTTTTACAACAACTATGATGGGACAGGGCCCCGCCATACCCCTGAATGTACAAAAACTTACAAACTCGGGGAAACATACCAAAAGATAAGCCTCCGGAGAAACGGAGCTTCCCAATACGCTGAATCGCAGATCCTAAGAACGTGATCAACAACCGATGTACCTCTACCGCGATGAACGCAGCTCAAGGAGGTCGAGAATGTACCAAGTATGTGAAATCAAAATATCAGAAACGAAATCATAACAGCCTAAATAAAACAGAGACATGTATGATAACCAAACTACGCTCACGACATAAAAGCAATATGTCAAAGCAGACTCACGCCTCAAAGTCATCACCAAATATAACCAAGCGGTCTCACGCCCACAATATCAATCATGCCCGCATCACGGCCACATGCCCCTAATTTCCATCGCAGTAGACATGTCCAGATGCACAACAGATACCGTAATCAACCCCGCCATGGCCACATGCCCTGCAATTTTCATCGCGCAGACATGTCCATGTAACAACAATAACAATATATCGTAATCAACCCCGCCAGATGGCTACATGCCCCTAATTCTTCATCTGCAGATATGTCCATGTAACAACAATAACAATATACCGGTGATTAACCCGCCGCATGGCCGCATGCCCACTAATTCTTCATCGGTGCATATGTCCATGTAACAACAATAACAATATACCGTGATTAACCCGCCAGACGGCCGCACGCCCCTAATTCTCATCTGCAGTATACGTCCATGTAACAACAATAACAATATACCCTCCATCGAGAGACGCGATAGCATAGAATACAACTTTTACACAACAAGGCTATCACAAGCAAGCACAAGCAAATTACCATACTTCAATTCTCTTACAAATATCCATTCTTTCACAAGAAGTCACCGATACCAACACTGTAGTATCCAAAACAGAGTAACTATTATTTTAAGTAAACCAAAATAATTTCCTTTTAAAGACAAGTAACAACATTCTTTTCCAAAAGTTCAAGTTTGCCAAATTTCAAATACTCAAGTCTCTTATTTTCGAAAGGTTTCAGTAGTTCATAGTCTTAATCACTTAATAACATAATTCTTTTAAAACAATTTGAGTAACATATACGCCTTATGTGTGAGTAGGTTATTCTTGTTTATATCAATCTTATTAAAGCAAACATGATCTAGAAAATGTAATACAATTTTGTCTTATCTTAGCTTCTATGCAGATTGAGGTTTCTACCGGTTTTAATAATAATTACTTAGTCAATACATTTTCCTTTATTAACGCCGCAAAGGGTTTGTTCGATACTTGTTCTCATTTCCAAATCAATATAACATTATTCCTTTTAAAACCCAATTACCCATTTCTCATTAAAGCTTTCACAACTTTTAACACAACCCAAGTCCTTATTATTTCACATCAAGTCTTTTATCTTTTAAAACCACAAACCATTTTTGCCCACATAAAGTTGTTATAACAAACTTCCCATAAAGTCGTTATAACACTTTATGTTTTAAATCAACCAAATTCATTTAACACATGTACGCTACCGCATTTCACATAGTTCACAACATATCATGCTAGAAAAGATAGAAGAGGTTCACATACCGCGACGATTATCGACAATTAGCAAAATGCTCCAAGTACTACAACCTTGCTAGCCTTTTCCACCCTTCAAGTAATACGCTACTGTAGTACTTCCACCTATAATGGCCATAAAACGCCTATTAACTTCTAGTTCTCTTCAGAGAATATTTCTACGAAAATTCGCAGCACCTCCCCGCTATCACATAAATCTCTCTCCTATCAAGGCCCGCTACTGTGCCAACAACTCCTGTGGATTACACGCCTAACCTGACGTGTTCAATTCTACTTCACAGAATATTATAAGTTCATCAGAATACAAATTCTATGTAATTACAAATCAATTTTCTTCTTTAATATCCATTCTATATATAGTATACTCAACTATACATTACAACATGTAATTTCCAATTACAATAGGGATAAAGATCATTACCTCGATAAGCCCAAAATTATCCAAGATTATACGTCGATCCCGAAACGCTTAGCTCCTAATCAGACGCCCAAACCGCCTCCAAGCAACCCTTAGAAGTTTCTAATAACTTCTTAAACACTTCAACTCCAAAAGTGAAGTACACTTAGGCTAAACTCAGGCAACTCTCACAAGAGGTGTATTTAGGCTAAGGGTGTGAAATCTTTTCTAACCTTTGGTTACTAGTCTTCCTAATACACTAAGGAAGAACACTTAAGACTTTAAGAATTTTTGGACAAAGTTTGCTTAGAGAGGTGTGGGACGAGAACTTCATCAAAGTGGAGGAGTATTTTTGCCTTGGAATTTCTCAAGCTGGACGGGTTAAGTCTTGCAACTTAAGGGGTATTTATAGAAAATTCAAGGGCTAGGATTAAAGCAAGTGTGTGGTCTAGATTGAGCCACGTGTGGGTCCCACTTATCCATCTACTACACAAAATATCTTCAAGACTTTGACTAAATGTTTTGGCCTTTACATGTAAAAACGCCAACCAAACCCATCATTTTCGCCCAACCAGTGTCACCTAGGTGACACATGTCACCCTCCTATTGGTCCAAAATATTTCACCTTCCAAAATATCCGTAAAAATAAAGTGGGCTACAAACCGTAAATTCTCCCGTGGCCCCACGTGACCAATTTCGATAAATAATTCCATAATTTTAATTAATCCAAAAGTCCGGTACCAAATCGGGAATCCAATTCCCATTAGCTAACCTTTTCCTTCACAAAATCCTAAACTTTTCCGTAAAAATCACATCTTTCTTTCTTTCCAAAATTATCACGTATTCTCGCACGCACGCCTTCACATACATACCTCGAACTACGGGTGTAACATTCTTCCTTAGAAACATTCGTCCGAATGTTACTTCTAAGTCTCCAAACGCATACGTGTTTCAGATAGTCTTCACTACTATACTTACGAAACCAACTATGCCCCATATTGCCATAATAAAATCATACGCATAAACCCAAATCCAAGCCAACGAGGAATCACCTCAAGGTGTAAACAACACCAACTCTCGCCTCCCGTCCAAAGGATACTGTCGCACATTCACTTCACAAAATGATCACTTCTATCTCTCAAAGACATGTTCACTTCTTTCCTAACTCGTCAGATTCTTCTCAAGACTAACTCTTTCTAGTACACGCATCATACTTCGCCATCACTTCGCTTCCAAAATCTTGGAGTCACATCCTCCAAACTTGGTCATCTTACTAGCCTCGACTTCTTCAAGGCCATTCCGCCTTCACGATCCGATTCTCGTCGAACACGCCCACGAACTCATACAAGGTTACCTAAACTGGGCCTTGCACTCGTGATCCTACCACCTCGCGGACCACCTCGAACTGACCCCACCTTATTCCGAAAGCCACGGTTGACCCGCGAATGGTCCTCAACCCGACCCATAATCGCACTGCACTCTTGTTCCCCGATCCGAACAATCTTACCTATTCAAGTTCAAAGCTACCACTTTCATCTTACACAACCCAAGGAATCATCCCACAATATATTTCACGATACCACGACTTCAACAAAGACCAACCAGAAATCTTTTACTTAAGACGGCTTTACATCTAAGGTCTCAACTTGTTATAATATTCTACGCTTATAATTTCTATCCCTAAGCTTACTTTTTCAACTAACCACGTTCTCTAGATCATAATTTTACACAATGCTATCCAAACATAACACTCAACATAAAATCATCATATCACGATACAAATCTCTAGAGGGTTAAGGATATACCAGAATTACCGCTTACTCTAATCATACCGCTTCAGGCGCATAGCAGCGGCGTGATGAACCAACATCGATCCTCGGGCGTCAGTCAGAATATCCGTATACCCCGGCCGGACCTCGCAAAATGGCCCCGACGGCCGCAAATATAATGTGCTCCTTGGCAGACGACACTCCCAAAATGGGTCTACCACATTGACCGCACCGAGGTCGGGTGGCTTCATCCGCCAAGACCCCAACTCCCCGAAACTCAACCTCGAGCCCCGACCGCCTCCCAATATCCCGAAGCCCTCAAGATCGGAGGACCACTCAGACCGGGCGAAGGTGCATAACTAGCTCGCCGCCGAGGCGGTCCGCCTCGGAAGTCACCAAAGGACCCCGCTGCTCGCCCTCTTTCATCGATCTCGCCATTCCGCCGACCTCTCCGCCTCACATCCAAGTGTATAAGCTCGCACGCGGCAATGTCCATGCCCACCAAGAGCTACACCAACAAGCTCGCCAAGTAGTCATCGAGCCCGCGACGTAGCGTGTACTCGCCCTCCATATCGCCTACTAACGCGGGACATACCGAGCCAATGAGTCAAACTCACATTGTACTCAACCAGACGCCCGGCCGCTTTAACGCCAAAAATTGCTTACCGAGCCTCCTCATCCGCGAGGCAAGAAATGGGTAAGAAACGCCCGAACTCGCCCCATACTACCGAAGTGCATACTCTCCCGACGCTCCCACGACCAAACTAGTCGATCGCAGATCACGCACGGATGGAACCTAAGACCATCGACTGATCTCCAAGCCCCGATCACTTACGATCTCAGAATCGCTTGATGAACTCCCCGCGATCATCCTCGTGCCTCGACCAGAACTCGCGGCTACAACTCGTAAAGTCCCGTAGCCTCAAACTATCCGATCTCGTGAACCACGGCTGCATCGAATCGCTGGCCCAAATTTATCTCATGTTCGTCACAATCTCGCCAATAATCGCCATCTCCTTGTAACCCATCTCCTCTCGCCTGTGTCATGGATCAAGGCTCGTGTACCGTGGTCTCGTGAGCCATCGCCGCTTCTACTCGCAGCCTCCTCTCGCCGCTTGCCCTTCTCGGGCCCCGATTGCTCGCGCGAGGCATAATCGTAAAACGAAATACGCCATGTGGTCCAACTTATAACACGCCTCTAAGGCACGATCTTAGTGTGAGAAGAATGGAAACTAATCCTAAATGTCTCGCACTCCCGACATAGACGGTGCACAACACACCGATAATCAAGACTCTACTAGACACGGTCAGACACTTTCCGAGGACTAATCGCTCGATACCACTTTTGTCACGACCGACCTCGTTCGCGATCGTGCCTTACCTCGCACCCTAGTGATACTACATCGAGAAAATCAGGAAATAAAAACTTAAACAGAAACAAGATACAACATAAGAAAACAAAGCAACTAAAACGGTCACCTTCATGTATATACATACAACCGAACGCCATAATTCTTTACAAACCCCGCCCACAACAAGATTTCATGCACTTCTAAGATTTTTACAACAACTATGACGATGACAGGCCCCGCCATACCCTCAATGTACAAAAACTTACAAACTCGGGAAACATACTAAAAGATAAGCCTCCGAGAAACGGAGCTTCCTAATACGTCAATCCGTGATCCTAAGAACGTGGATCAACAACCGATGTACTCTACCGCAGATTTAACGCAGCCTCGGGCGAGGTCGGAGAACAGTACCAAGTATGTGAAATCAAAATATCAGAACGTAAATCATACAAATAAATAAAACAGAGACATGTATGATAACCAAACTACGCCACGACATAAAAGCAAATATGTCAAAGCAGGACTCACGCCTCAAAGTCATCACTCAAATATAACCGGGTCTCACGCCCACAATATCAATCATGCCCGCATCACGCTACATGCCCTAATTCTCCATCGGTGTAGACATGTCCAGATGCAATAACAAGATACCGTAATCAACCTCGCCATGGCCACATGCCCTGCACTTTTCATCGCGTATATGTCCATGTAACAACACAACAATATATCGGTAATCAATCGCCAAGACGCCACATGCCCCTAATTCTTCATCTGCGTATATGTCCATGTAACAACAATAACAATATACCGGGTGATTAACCCGCCGCATGGCCGCATGCCCACGGAATTCTTCATCGGTGCAGACATGTCCATGTAACAACAATAACAATATACCGGGTGATTAACTCGCCGCATGGCCGCATGCCCCTAATTCTCATCGTGTATATGTCCATGTAACAACAATAACAATATACCGCCTCCATCGAGACGCGATAGCATAGAATACAACTTTACACAACAAGGCTATCACAAGCAAGCACAAGAAAATTACAATACTTCAATTCTCTTACAAATATCCATTCTTTCACAAGAAGTCACCTGATACAAACACTCTGAGTATCCAAAACAGAGTAACTATTATTTTAAGTAAACCAAAATAATTTCCTTTTAAAGACAAGTAACAACATTCTTTTCCAAAAGTTCAAGTTTGCCAAATTTCAAATACTCAAGTCTCTTATTTTCGAAAGGTTTCAGAGTTCATAGTCTTAATCACTTAATAACATAATTCTCTTTTAAAACAATTTGAGTAACATACGCCTTATGTGTGAGTAGGTTATTCTTGTTTATATCAATCTTATTAAAGCCCATGATCTAGAAAATGTAATACAATTTTGTCTTATCTTAGCTTCTATGCAGATGGAGGTTTCTACCGTTTTAATAATAATTACTTAGTCAATACATTTTCCTTTATTAACGCCGCAGTTGGTTTGTTCGATACTTGTTCTCATTTCAAATCAATATAACATTATTCCTTTTAAAACCCAATTACCCATTTCTCATTAAAGCGGTTTCACAACTTTTAACACAACCCAAGTCCTTATTATTTCACATCAAGTCTTTTATCTTTTAAAACCACAAACCATTTCTTTGCCCACATAAAGTTGTTATAACAAACTTCCCATAAAGCCGTTATAACACTTTATGTTTTAAATCAACCAAATTCATTTAACACATGTACGCCTACCGCATTACATAGTTCACAACATATCATGCTAGAAAAGATAGGAGGTTCACATACCTGCGACGATTATCGACAATTAGCAAAATGCTCCAAGTACTACAACCTTGCTCTTTTCCACCCTTCAAGTAATACGCTACTGTAGTACTTCCACCTATAATGGCCATAAAACGCCTATTAACTTCTAGTTCTCTTCAGAGAATATTTCTACGAAAATTCGCAAAGACCTCCCCGCTATCACATAAATCTCTCCCTATCAAGGCCCGCTACTAAGCCAACAACTCCTGTGGATTACACGCCTAACCTGACGTGTTCACCCTACTTCACAGAATACACAAGTCATCAGAAATACAAATTCTATGTAATTACAGCTCAATTTTCTTCTTTAATATCCATTCTATATATAGTATACTCAACTATACATTACAACATGTAATTTCCAATTACAATAGGGGATAAAGATCATTACCTCGATAAGCCCAAAATTATCCAAGATTATACGCGATCCCGAGCAACGTTTAGCTCCTAACTCAGACACTCCAAACCGCCTCCAAGCAACCCTTAGAAGTTTCTAATAACTTCTCTTAAACACTTCAACTCCAAAGTGAAGTACACTTAGGCTAAACTCAGGCAACTCTCACAAGTGGGTGTATTTAGGCTATGGTGTGAAATCTTTTCTAACCTTTGGTTACTAGTCTTCCTAATACACTAAGGAAGAACACTTAAGACTTTAAGAATTTTTGGACAAAGTTTGGTTAAGGGAGAGTGTGGACGAGAACTTCATCAAAGGGAGGAGTATTTTTGCCTTGGAATTTCTCAAGCTGGACGGGTTAAGTCTTGCAACTTAAGGGGGTATTTATAGAAAATTCAAGGGCTAGGATTAAAGCAAGTGTGTGGTCTAGATTGAGCCATGTGTGTGTGGGTCCCACTTATCCATCTACTACACAAAATATCTTCAAGACTTTGACCAAATGTTTTTGGCCTTTACATGTAAAAACGTACAACCAAACCCATCATTTTCGCCCAACCAAGAGTCACCTAGGGTGACACATGTCACCCTCCTATTGGTCCAAAATATTTCACCTTCCAAAATATCCGTAAAAAAATAAAGTGGGCCCCACAAACCGTAAATTCTCCCAGGCCCCACGTGACCAATTCCGATAAATAATTCCATAATTTTAATTAATCCAAAAGTCCGTACCAAACTGGGAATCCAATTCCCATTAGCGAACCTTTTCCTTCACAAAATCCTAAACTTTTCCGTCGAAAATCACATCTTTCTTTCTTTCCAAAATTATCGTCAGATTCTCGCACGCACGCCTTCACATACATACCCGAACTACGGTGTAATAAATTATTATAACAACCTTTCATTTTAGAGAACTTAAGACACTTTTATTCTTGCAACATTAGGGAAACTAAACCCAAAAATACTACGCATACATACTTATAAAAGAATCATGCCACTCCTCTCCTTTAAATCAATAAATTCTTCTTTTAAAACTCAAGTTACATACTCTTTGAAATCAATCTTCTTAACTTTTGAAAATAGATCAAGAAACCATACTTTTAAATCAAGTCATTTCCACTTATAAAATCGAGGCTTATAGTCTTAAAACCTCGATCATATACTCTTTAAAATCACGTCGCTTATACTTTAGAAATCAAGTCCCATAACTTGAAAAATAAAGTTTCATAATCCTTTAAAGAAAATCAAAGTTCATAGTCTTAAAACTTCATAACATACATTCTTTAAAGTCCATTTACTTATACTTATAAAATCATGTCATCTACACTTTAGAAATCAAGTCCCATAATCTTGAAAAATAAAGTTTCATACACTTCCAAAACCAAGTAGCTTATTCTCTTTAAAATCATATAACTTCCACTTTTAAAATCAATCCCCTTTTCACATATAAATTCAAGTCATTTTCAAACATAAAATCAACTTACTTACTTCAAATAAATCAAGGCACGAAGCTTTAATTCACACTTCATAACTTCCTAACACTCCTTACCAACACCCCCATAAGACTTGGTAAGGACTTAGGATAACTTAGACATACCTTTAACTTAGAATCAACAACGTGAATACTTCTTAACTTCTTAGAGTATAAGGAATCATGAAATAATATCACATGGCTATTTCATACGTAGGATCGTGCCAAAAGAAGGAAGAGGTTCACATACCTCGCGACGATTAGCGACAAGTTGCAAAATGATCCCAAGTACTTTAACCTTGCTAGCTTTTCCACCCTTCAAGTAGAATACGCTACTCGTAGTACTTCAACCTATATTAATCATAACATGTCTATCAACTCCTAGCTTTTTAACGTAGAATCATACTGAGTGTAAGGTCTCTTATTCTACGGAAAATCGGCAAGACTTCCTTTGTTTCTACATACTTTTCCACCTTTTCAAGGCCCAAAATCAATAACCAAACGCCACATTTAAGGCTCAACAATTCAGCTAACTAGGGGATTACACGCCTTAACAGACGTGTAAAATTCTGCTCCACCATGTATACAAAATACCATAATTTCATCAATATTTAGGATAAGTTATGAAGCCTCTTTGCACCCTTTTTCACCTTTATACCTTAGGACTTTCACTAGCCAATTATACCATATTAATCATATATATAACCACCCAATTTCTGCATATATACTAGTCTAAAACAGCCCGTATAATCACAAAATCACGCCAAAATATTCCAAAATTCTAGACCATTTCGCAATTTTACAATATAACAACAAGTAGTCATTTCCCATTTCCTTTTCCAATTCCTTTTCAATCCAAGTAGTTATTCAAAAATGTTAAATAGTCGCAACCAATCTTAACAACTCTAATTGTCACGACCGATCCTCGCCCGCGATCGTGCCTACCCCGCACTTAGTGATACAATCACACGACCGCCCGGGTTCGTGGATCGTGCCTTACCCGGGCACCCAAGTAGTCATACATCAGAGAAATCAGCTGAATATAAAACATACAGATATGAAACAAGAGATAAGATAATAAAACATACCAACCAAAACGGTTGCCTTCTTGCATATATATACATAATTTTGAACGCTACATCCTTTACAACCCCGCCACAACAAGATTACTGCACTTAAGAATGTAATAACAACTATGACGACAGTGGCCCCGCCATACCCCGAATGTACAAGAACCTACAACTCGTGGAACATACCAAAAGATAAGCCTCCTGAGAAACGAGCTTCCTAATACGTTGAATCGTGATCCTATGAGCGAGGATCAACAACCAACAGACTTCTACCGCAGAAGAACGCAGCCTCAAGGAGGTCAAGACAACAGTACCAAGTATGTAAATCGAGAAATATCAGAATGAAATCATAATGCTAAAATAAAACAGAGACATTTATGATAACAAAACTACGCTCACAACATAAAAACAATATGTCAAGTCGTGGACTCACGCCTCAAAGTCATCCTCACGCCTGGAACTCCTTCCTCACCGCTGCAGCCTAGGTATAAATCGTGTGATACGTATAACATGTCTCGGCCCATCCCACGACTCGAGGTGGAATCGCAGGTAATACATGCCTCACCATCTCATGGGACTCGATAGGAATCGATGGAATACATGTCTCGCCATCTCGGGACTCGATAGAATCGCACATGTCTCGCCCATCTCACGGGACTCGATAGGTATCGCGACATGTCTCGCCCATCTCATGGGACTCGAGAAATCGCACATGTCTCGCCCATCTCATGGGACTCGATAGAAATCGCACGTCTCGGCCATCTCACGGGACTCGATAGAAATCGCACACGTCTCGCCCATCTCACGGGACTCGATAGGTATCGCACATGTCTCGCCCATCTCACGGGACTCGATGAATGCACACGCTCGCCCATCTCACGGGACTCGAGAAATCGACATGTCTCGCCCATCTCACGGGACTCGATAGAAATCGTATGGAATACATTCCTGCTCATCCCACGAACGCGGTGTCGCAGAATACATTCCCGGTTCATCCCATGAACGCGGTGTAGAATTGACCATAACATTTAAACGCTCTTTTAAGACAGATTAAGATAATACCATGTTTTCCTTTTTCTTAAAAATCAACTAAGGCAATATTATGCCCTTCTTCTTAAACCAAAACATTTTCCTTCTTAAAGTCAAGTAACAACATTCTTTTCCAAAAGTTCAAGTTTGCCTAATTTCAAATACTCAAGTTTCTCATTTTCGAAAGGTTTCGTAGTTCATAGTCTTAATCACTTAATAAGATAATTCTCTTTTAAAACAATTTGAGAAACATATGTCTTATGTGTGAGTAGGTTATTCTTGTTCATAACAATCTTATTAAAGCAGCCATGATCTAGGAAATGTAATACAATTTTGTCTTATCTTAGCTTCTATGCAGATGGAGGTTTCTACTGGTTTTAATATAATTACTTACTTGTCAATACATTTTCCTTTATTAACGCTGCAGTTGGTGCTGCCTGATACTTATTCTCATTTCCGAAATCAGTAAAACATTATTCCCTTTTAAAAACCAAGTATTCATTACTCACGAATGAGGTTTCACACTTTAACAAAATTCATATCAATTCAATTAAGTCGAGTCGCTTATCTTTTAAGATCAAGTCCCTTAACTTCTACAATCAATAAACCATTCTTTTACCTACATAGAGTCGTTATAACTAACTTCCCATAAAGCTATTATAACACCCTATGTTTTAAACCAACCAAATTCATTTAGCACATGTACGTCTACCGTACTACATAGTTTACAAAACATCATGCTAGAAAGGATAGGAAGAGGTTCACATACCTCGCGACGATTATCGACAATTAGCAATACGCTCCACAGTATTGTAACCCTGCTAGCCTTTTCCACTCTTCAAGTAGGATATGCTACTCAGCATTTCTACCTATAAAGGCCATAAAACGCCTATCATCTTCTAGATCTCTTCAGAGAATATTCTAATTACATGGTTCCATATTCTACGTAAAATTCAAGATTCCCACATAAATCTCCTCCTATCGAGGCCGGCTACCAAGCCAACCATTCCTGGGGGTTACACGCCTAACCTGACGTGTACAATTCTACTTCATAGTAATACTACATAAGTTCATCAGAATACAAATTCTATGTAAATGATTCAATTCTTTTCAAAATTCATTCTATATATAGTATACTTCAACTATATATTTCTACAACATGTAATTTCCAATTACAATAGGGGGACAAGATTATTTACCTCGATAAGCCCAAAATTATCCAAGTTTAAATGTCGATCCTGAGCAAGGTTTAGCTCATATTCTGCACGCTCCAATTTGCTCCGAGAAACCCTTAGAAGTTCTACACAACTTCTACTTAATACTTCAACTAACTATGAAGATTTTCCCTAGGGTTTCGTTTAGTGACTTATGGAAATATAGTAGTATTTTCGGGCTCTACGTATAGAGGTAACTTTGGAAAGTACTACAAGGTATTTGGGCTAAAGTATTTGGGAATAAGAATAACACTGAGAATACTTTTCTACTACAAGTGTCACGACCCGATTCCGGCCCGTGGATCGTGCCTTACCCCGCACCCTAGTGATACAACATCGAGTAATCAGCGGAACATAAACAATACAAGACATATTATGAAATATGAAACAATAACTGAGAAAACTTGCCTTTCGGATATATATAAATAACAACTTTTTCCAACATGAACGCTTTAATCCTTTTACAAACCCCGCCCACAACAAAGATTACATGCACTTCTAAGAAATGATACGACAACAATGGCGGACAGGCCCCGCCATACCCCGAATGTAAACACCTACAACAACAGGACTATACCATCGATAAGCCTCCGAGAAACGGAGCTTTCCCACACGCCGAATCGTGACCCTAAGAGCGAGGATCAATGATCGTGTACCTTTACTCGCGACATTAACGCAGCCCCAAGGAGGTCGATAACAAATTTAGTATGTGAAACTAAAAATATCAGAAATGAAATCATAATAGTCTATAAAGCAGAGACATGTATGATAACCAAACTACAGCTCACATAATAAGCGATGTCAAGTCGTGGACTCACGCCTCAAGTCATCACTCAAATATAACAATGGGTCTCACGCCACAACATCAATCATGCCCGTGGAATACCTTCCTCACCGCGGCGCTTTATGATATAACAGACCAAGGAACACACATGAACACCGTGTCCCACTGGTACATAATAACACGCATGTGGTAAGTACGGCGGCATAGCCGATTACTAACACCCACAGCATTCAACAAGCGTCATGAATCGATTATAAGATCTGTCAGACCGTCACATGATCAAAGCCG
Source organism: Przewalskia tangutica (assembly GCA_029844215.1). Lineage (NCBI taxonomy): Eukaryota > Viridiplantae > Streptophyta > Magnoliopsida > Solanales > Solanaceae > Przewalskia > Przewalskia tangutica. The sequence goes on from JAQGDG010000030.1 coordinate 1,709,037, forward strand.
ACCACTTGCCCGCAGATCTAATGTGCGCGTCTAGCCCCGGAACTTTCCGCAGCCCGCGATAGGCCAATCGACGCCCGCATGAGGTATAACCCCGCACGTCGAGGTAGCTCCCCCTGCCGCCTGGACTCGCCGTCGCACGGCCGCGGACCGCATGACCACAAGGGCCGCGATCCTAACCCGGAACTTCCGCAGCCCGCATAGCCCTCGACCCGCATGAGGTAGTCTCGAATCATAGGTCCATCGACCGCCGAAGTCTACCCCGCGACGGAGGGCGCAACTCGTAATCATCTCAAGAGATGAGTGATGTATAATACTATCATAACAGCTTATCGTTAAACAACATAAGCACAACAAAGGAAAAACCCCTTTACACAAACATCACAAGATACTAACACACGTAGCATCCTAGCATGTTTACTTATCAAATCAACAAGAAGGTATTACCAGGCTATCACAAACCAACACAATCAAGTTATGCACACCAGGTACTTTCTACTATATGCTAACAAGTTCGGGGTTTTATCCCCAAAGTACTTCATACATTAACTCTTTAAAAGATACGTTACTTTCACAAAAGTCACACAATACCCGTAGTATATGAAAATATAGTGATTATCTTTTGAAGTAAATCCAAACACTTCTCTTTGTAAAACTCAAGTAACAACATTATTTTCCAAACGTCCAAGTTTGCCTAATTTCAAATGTTCATGTTTCTTATTTAGAAAGGTTTCGTAGTTCATAGTCTTATTCATTTAAGAATATAATTCTCTTTTAAACTATCCGAGAAACATAAGTCTTATATGTGAGTAGGATATTCTTGTTTACAACAATCTTATTACAAAGACCATGATCTAGAAATATCATTTTGTCTCATCTTAGCTTCTATGCAGGAAGTTTCTACTGGTTTTAATAATACTTAATGTCAAAACATTTCCTTTTATTAACGCCGCAGTTGGTTTGTCGATACACATTCGATTTCCAAAATCAAGAAACATTCTCAAGACGTTATACCTAACTTTCCATAAAGCTAGTATAACTCTTATGTTTTCAAACAAATCAAGTATTACTTCTTCTCAAAATGATTCAAAACTCTTTTGAAATACTTCAAGTTCTTTATTAACACATAACAAGCCGCTTATAGTTCAAATCGCTACCTTTTAAAACCACATGTATTTTCTTACCAACATAAAGCCGTCATAACCAACTTCCCATAAAGCCGTTATTACACTTTATGTTTTACACCAATCAAATACATTTAGTACATGTACGCCTACCGCACTACATAGTTCACACATATCATGCTAGAAGAGATAGGAAGAGGTTCACATACCTCGCGACGAGTATAGACTAATAGCAAAACGCTCCACGTACTCCAAACTGTCGGCTACTCCTAAAGCCAAGTAGACCGCGCCACATGTAGTACTTCAACCTATAAGGCCACAAGGCACTTATTAACATTAAGATCTTATCGTAGAACATTCTACGTAAAATTCGCAGACTCTCCCGCAACAACAGAATCTCCTCCTCTCACGGCCGCTACCAAGCCAACTGGGGTTATACATCTAACCCGAACGGTACAATTCTACTCCACAAGACTACTACACAAGTTCATCAGAATACGCTCGCTGGGCTTCAGCTTAAGTCAAAAGACATTGCTAACTAACCATCGCTTCTATATTTAGTATACTTTAAATATATATTCTAAAAACATGTAATTTACAATTACAATAGAGTGACAAGATATTTACCTCGATAAGCCCATAATTATCCAAGTATAAAGTCGATCCCGCAATCGCTTAGCTCCAACTCCGAGCGCTCCAACCCGCCTAAACCACCCTTGGAAGTTCTAACCAACTTCTACACAATACTCCAACTGACTATGGAGATTTTCCTAGGGTTTCGGTTTTGGATCGACGGAAGTATAATAGTATTTCCGGCTTTTCAGAAGGTATAACCTTAGAATACTACAAGGTATACGGCTAAGGTAATTGGGCATTACAACAATACTGAGAGTATTTCTACACCACAAAGTGGTATTATACTAAAGCAACTTCACAGTGTGGGTACCCGCCAAGGCCTCTAGGAGAGGGAGGCCTCTGGCCGAACTCAACACTAAGGAGGGAGAAGATTTAACACTTAGAAACATTTAGGAAAGGATGAAGAATTCATCAAAGGGAGAGGGTATTTATAAGACAAGCCAAGGCCAACCAACGGCCAAGATTGAGCCAAGTGCTCCAAGTGTAGGCCAAGATATGCCCAAGTGCCCCTAGTCCCTACTCCCAAAACCTCACAAATATCTACCAAAATATCTACCACTGACCTCCCAATTCGTCCCACGTGCCGCCCACCTTGCCCACTGAACGGCAGGTGCTGCCGCCTCTCGCTGGTCCAAAATGTTCGCCTCTCGGAAAATCCGCAAAATAAGAAAAGACATAGCCGAATTTTCCTTCGCAAGTTATGTAAAACGTTTCGTCGAAAAACGACTCTAACCGGTGTCAAGGCACAAATGCCATTCTACTAAGCCACTGGGGGTGACACGTGTCACCCTCCTATTGGCCCAAAATAAAACATCTTCCAAAATATCCACAATGGCCAAAATCTCAAAACAAAGCTGGCTCCACAAAATCAGAATTTCTCCCGTGGCCCCACGTGACCATTTCCAAAATAAAATTCCATAATTCTCTAATATTCCAGAAGTCCGATACCAAATCTGGAATCCATTCCATTAACGAACCTTTTTCCTTCACAAAACCGGAAACTTTTCCGTGGAAAATCGCCTCTTTCTTCCTTTCCAATCTTTCGTCAGATTCTCGTGCGCACGCCCTCGCATACATACCTCGAACTACTGGTATAACATTCTTCCTCTTAGAAACATTCGTCCCGAATGTTCCTTCTAAGTCTCAAACGAACGCGTGCAAGATAGTCTTCACTACTATACTTACGAAACAATCGCCACACCGCCACGTAAATACCCACGCAAAATACCTACATCCAAGTCCACGAGGAAACACCTCTAACATCACCACAAATAATACTACTTTTGTCACTTTGTCGCGAGCCTTGCTCCAACGACTCCAACAAATGGTACCGGCCGCATGCGATCACCGTTCAAGCCGTGACACTCGAATTTACCATATTTCGATCATCGCTTAGATTCAAAACTCGGTTACTATTCTAACGAGGTCATCATTAATCGGGAACATTCTCGATGGATCTTCGATACTTTCCGAACATAACAATACGAAAGACCGGACGCCCTTCCTCCTAAGTCGGACGGCAAATGCTAACATATAGGCAACTCGCCTATTCTTCACATGAACTCAAAGGCCCAAAGTAACTCGCTAAGTTCCTTCGCTTTCAAAACTCGCTACACCGTCCGGTGGTACTTTCAAGAAGACCGACCAACTCGAACTCTAAGCGTCGTCGCCGATTATCCGCACGATTCTCCGAGCTTCCGTAACTTCTTCTAGACAAGCTTCACTATCCACACTCGGAACAAGATCAACCAACTATCTGAACCCCGCCAACATCGAACCAATCGACCGTGAACTTACACTTCCGCCCGCAAGGCTTCATAAGGCGACATCCGAACACCGAAATGGTAGCTCAAACGCCTCCACAGAGACAACAATCCTCACAACTACCCTCAAATCCACGACCGCCCGGCGGCGAATGCGATTCTCGAGACTCACCAGTTCTTAACACATGCTTGGTAAAACTTCCAAACAAAGACACCGTAACACAGGCTCCACTGTCATCATAAGGTGAAGGTAGGCACCCGTGCAGCCTTACAACCTTTCTCGATAAATCAACATCGCCAAGTGAACGGTCCCGATCAAGAACACGATGGGCTGCCCCATCGCCCGACCACCGGCCGAACGCATCCACGAACTCGCACGTTGGTTAACTAAACTGGGCCTAGCACCTCGTGACCCTACCACAAGGGACCACCACAACCGCACCCCACCGCCATACATGCCGCGGTTGACCCGCAACGTGGCCTCAACCCGACCCGCAACGCCGCACAATACTAGCTCCCGATCGAACAATCTCACTAATCACGCTACGAAACCTGGCGGTCTTCTTAGCTCAACTACCCTCTTCATTTCACACTACTTAGGACCTATCCCAACACACCACGTGCACTATGCACTCCTATAAAGGTCAAACATAAACATACGTCTCTACCCGAGACGGCCTTACCTCTAAGGTCTTTGCGTATAAAGCTCTAAGGCTCACACTTTCTATCCTCCAAAATCTTACTCTGCTAACCCACCATGATTTCTAATCACAACTAACACACCGCTATCGTAACATAGCACTTAAGGTATACTCACCTTGAAAGTTACCGGACCTTTCACGCCCGCCCTCTTCTCGCCGCCTTGGTTAACCCGTCGATCTCTACGCTTTCGCGCCGCGCATAAGCCCGCATACGTGCCATGCTCAAGCCCAATCAAGAATTACTTCGCACATCCCTTTCTTGTAGTCATCAAGACTCGTGGTACATCGGTATAATCTTCCGTAGCCAAATCCATGGCTAGTAATGTGGTCGCTTTGCAATCTAAATTCTCTGTTCTGGCCGTGGAACAAGGTTCAAATATCATGGCCGCAGCAGAATCGCCGCCGCCGCTAAACTCACTGGGCTAGTAACGCCGCAGTAAATCCCCGAATGAAGCACTACCCTAGGTAATGATTGGGCTGCCTCGCAACCCTCTCGTATTCTACTCGCAGCCTCGGCCGCTTGCCCTCCTGCCCGGCTGTTCTACGCGAGGCATAACGGTAAGTGGAAAGAAATACGCTAGAGGGTCCAACTTAAAACACGCCTCTAAGGCACGCACTCGAGTGAGAAGAATAGAAACCAATCCTAAATATCCTATAGCCTCTCGACATCGGGCGTGGTGCACAACACACCGATAATCAAGACTCCATCGATACGGCTCAGACACTTTCCGAGGATTAATCGCTCGATACCACTTTTGTCACGACCCGATTCCGCCCGTGATCGTGCCTTACCCCGCACCCTAGTGATACAACATCGAGTAATCAATGAACATAAACAATACAAGACATATTATGAAATATGAAACAATAACTGAGAAAACTTGCTTTCTGATATATATAAATAACAACTTTTTTCCAACATGAACAGCTTTAATCCTTTTACAAACCCCGCCACAACAAGATTTACTGCACTTAAGAAATGATACGACAACAATGGCGGACAGGGCCCCGCCATACCCCGAATGTAAACACCTACAACAACAGGGACTATACCACCGATAAGCCTCCGAGAAACGGAGCTTTCCCACACGCCGAATCGGACTCCTAAGAGCGAGGATCAATGATCGTGTACCTTTACTCGCAGATGAACGCAGCCCAGCGAGGTCAAGATAACAGTACCAGTATGTGAAACTAAAAATATCGTAAATGAAATCATAATAGTCTATAAAGCAGAGACATGTATGATAACCAAACTACGCTCACAATAATAGCCATGTCAAGTCGTGGACTCACGCCTCAAGTCATCACTCAAATATAACAATGGGTCTCACGCCCACAACATCAATCATGCCCGTGGAATACCTTCCTCACCGCCAGCTTTATGATATAACAAAGACCAAGGAACACACATGAACACCGTGTCCCACTGTGCTATAATAACACGCATGGTAAGTACGAAGGCATAGCCAACTACTAACACCTACGCATCAACAAGGTCATGAATCAGATCATAAGATCTGCCTGCATCCCACATGATCAAAGCCACCACTTGCCCGCAAAGATCTAATGCGCGCTTCAGCCCCGAACTTTCCGCACTCCGCATAGGCCAATCGACGCCCGCATGAGGTATAACCCCGCATCGAGGGTAGCTACTCCGGCAGCCGCCCGACTCGCCGTCCGCACGGGCCGCAAGGACCGCATGACCACAAGGGCCGTGATCCTAACCTCGAACTTCCGCAGCTCGCATAGCCCTCGACCCGCATGAGGTAGTCTCAATCATAGGTCCATCGACCCGCTCGAGTCTACCCCGCATCGGAGGGCGCTAACCCGGAATCATCTCAAGAGATGAGTGATGTATAATACTATCATAAATTTTATCGTTAAACAACATAAGCACAACAAAGGAAAACCCCTTTACACAAACATCACAAGATACTAACACACGTAGCATCCTAGCATGTTTACTTATCAAATCAACAAGAAGGTATTACCAGCTATCACAAACCAACACAATCAAGTTATGCACACCGTACTTTCTACTATATGCTAACAAGTTCGGGTTTTATCCCCAAAGTACTTCATACATTAACTCTTTAAAAGATACGTTACTTTCACAAAAGTCACACAATACCCGTAGTATATGAAAATATAGTGATTATCTTTGAAGTAAATCCAAACACTTCTCTTGTAAAACTCAAGTAACAACATTATTTTCCAAACGCCCAAGTTTGCCTAATTTCAAATGTTCATGTTTCTTATTTAGAAAGGTTTCAGAGTTCATAGTCTTATTCATTTAAGAATATAATTCTTTTAAACTATCCGAGAAACATAAGTCTTATATGTGAGTAGGATATTCTTGTTTACAACAATCTTATTACAAAGCAGCCATGATCTAGAAATATCATTTTGTCTCATCTTAGCTTCTATGCGGATGGAAGTTTCTCTGGTTTTAATAATACTTAATCAAAACATTTCCTTTTATTAACGCCGCAGTTGGTTTGTCGATACACATTCGATTTCCAAAATCAAGAAACATTCTCAAGACGTTATACCTAACTTTCCATAAAGCTAGTATAACTCTTATGTTTTCAAAACAAATCAAGTATTACTTCTTCTCTCAAAATGATTCAAAACTCTTTTGAAATACTTCAAGTTCTTTATTAACACATAACAAGCCAGTTATAGTTCAAATCGCTTACCTTTTAAAACCACATGTATTTTCTTACCAACATAAAGCCGTTATAACCAACTTCCCATAAAGCCGTTAATACACTTTATGTTTTACACCAATCAAATACATTTAGTACATGTACGCTCACCGCACTACATAGTTCACACATATCATGCTAGAAGAGATAGGAAGAGGTTCACATACCTCGCGACGAGTATCGACTAATAGCAAAACGCCCAAGTACTCCCAACCGCTTGGCTACTCCTAAAGCCAAGTGTAACGCGCCACACGTAGTACTTCAACCTATAAGGCCACAAGGCGCTTATTAACATTAAGATCTTATCGTAGAACATTCTACGTAAAATTGGCAAAGACTCCCCGCAACAAGCGTAAATCTCCTCCTCTCACGGGCCGCTACCAAGCCAACCGGGGGTTATACATCTAACCCGAACGGGTACAATTCTACTCCACAAAGACTACTACACAAGTCTCATCAGAATACGCTCGATTCTTGGGCTTAAGTCAAAAGACATTGCCAACTAACCACGTCGATTCTATATATAGTATACTTTAACTATATATTCTAACAACATGTAATTTCCAATTACAATAGAGGACAAGATATTTACCTCGATAAGCCCATAATTATCCAAGTATAAAGTCGATCCCGGGCAATCGCTTAGCTCCAACTCCGAGCGCCCAACCCGCTCTAAACCACCCTTAGAAGTTCTAACCAACTTCTACACAATACTCCAACTGACTATGGAGATTTTCCTAGGGTTTCGGTTTTGCGATCGACGGAAGTATAATAGTATTTCCAAGCTTTTCAGAAAGGTATAACCTTAGAATACTACAAGGTATATCGCTAAGGTAATTTGGGCATTACAACAATACTTTGAGAGTATTTCTACACCACAAAGGGGTATTATACTAAAACAACTTGGCTAGGGGTACCGCCAAGGCCTCTAGAGAGGGAGGCCTCTTGGCCGAACTCAACACTAAGGGGAGGAGAAGATTTAACACTTAGAAACATTTAGGAAAGGATGAAGAATTCATCAAAGGGAGAGGGTATTTATAGCAAGCCAAGGCCAACCAATGGCCAAGATTGAGCCAAGTGCTCACAAGTGTAGGGCCAAGATATGCCCAAGTGCCCCTAGTCCCTACTCCTTAAAACCTCACAAATATCTACCAAAATATCTACCACTGACCTCCCAATTGGTCCCACGTGCGCCCACCTTGCCCACCAACGAGGGTGCCAAGTCGCCTCTCGTTGGTCCAAAATGTTCCGCCTCGGAAAAATCCGCAAAAATAAGAAAAGACATAGCCGAATTTTCCTTCGCAAGTTATGTAAAACGTTTAAAAAACGACTCTAACCAAAGGTGTTGTGCACAAATGCCATTCGGCCGAGCCACCTAGGCGGGGTGACACGTGTCACCCTCCTATTGGCCCAAAATAAAACATCTTCCAAAATATCCACAATGGCCAAAATCTCGAAAACAAAGTGGCCCCACAAAAGCAGAATTTCTCCCGTGGGCCCCACGTGACCATTTCCAAAATAAAATTCCATAATTCTCTAATATTCAGAAGTCCGAATACCAAATCTGGGAATCCAATTCCCATTAACGAACCTTTTTCCTTCACAAAAACCGGAAACTTTTCCGTGGAAAAATCGCCTCTTTCTTCTTTTCCAATCTTTCTGTCGTATTCTCGTACGTACGTCCTCGCATACATACCCTGGAACTACGGGGTATAACAGGGGGGGGGGTGGGTATTTTTCGGCTAGCACCACTAAGAGGGGGTTTCGCCAAGGCCTCACCAAGGTTTGGGCGAGAACTCATAAGAGGAGGATTTTTAGCCTTGGAAAATGATTTGTGGATGAAGAATAAGTCTTGCATTTGAGGGGTATTGAGAGGCCAATCAATGGCCAAGATCAAGACAAGTGGGGGGCAAGTGGAAGGTGAGGATTTGGGCAAGTGTACCTTATCCATCTACCACACAAAATATCCTACCTAACCCTTGACCAAAAACAAGGCCAAAAACGCCCCCAATTCGTCCATGTTGCCGTCCACTTGAGGGTGACAAGTGTCACCCTCTCGTTGGTCCAAAATATTTCATCTCTCGGAAAAATCCACAAAAAAATAAATGACATAGCCGTAATTTTCCCTTCGCAAAGTTTGGAAAACGTTTACGTGAAACAATTCTTTTCGTGGGTTGTGAACAAATTTTCGACCCTTATGCCTACTTAAGGCTAAAAACTTTTGTACGTATGCCCTCACGTACATACTCTGGAAATACGGGGTATAACAACAACGTCAGAGTAACTAGCGGAATATAACACAAGACATGAAACAATATGAAGTGAGAAACAGTTTATCTGAGAAAAGTTGCCTTTCGGCATATATATATAAATGTTTGAACAGTTACACCCTTTACAACCCTGCCCACAACAGACCTGCACTTAAGAATGTAACAACAACTATGACGGGACGGGGCCCGCCATACCCCGAATGTACAAGAACCTACAACTCGTGGAAACATACTAAAAGATAAGCCTCCGAGAAACGGAGCTTCCTAATACGCTGAATCGTGATCCTATGGCGAGGATCAACAACGATGTACCTCTACTGCGGCATGAACGCGGCCTCGGAGGTCAAGACAACAGTACCAAGTATGTGAAATCGAAATATCAGAACGAAATCATAATGATCTTAAAATAAAACAGGAGACATGTATGATAACAAAACTACAGTTCACAACATAAAAGCAGTCATGTCAAGTCAGGGACTCACGCCCTCAAAGTCATCCCTCATGCCCGTGGAACTCCTTCCTCACTGCCGGCAGTCTAGGTATAAATCGTGTGATACGTATAACATGTCTCGGCCCATCTCATGGACTCGGTGTCGGATCGTATGGAATACATTCCCGGCCCATCTCATGGACTCGGTGTCGGATCGTATGGAATACATTCCCGGCCCATCTCATGGACTCGGTGCCAAATCGTGTGGAATACATTCCCGGTCCATCCCATGGACTCGGTATAGAATCGTGTGGAATACATTCCCGGTCCATCCCATGGACTCGGTATAGAATCGTGTGGAATACATTCCCGGTCCATCCCATGGACTCGGTATAGAATCGTGTGGAATACATTCCCGGTCCATCCCATGGACTCGGTATAGAATCGGGTGGAATACATTCCCGGTCCATCCCATGGACTCGGTATAGAATCGGGTGGAATACATTCCCGGTCCATCCCATGGACTCGGTATAGAATCGGCCATAACATTTAAACGCTCTTTTAAGACAGATTAAGATAATACCATGCTTTCCTTTTAAATCAAACTAAGGAAATATCATGCCCTCCTTTTTAAACCAAAACACTTTCCTTTTTAAAATCAAGTAACAACATTCTTTTCCAAAAGTTCAAGTTGCCTAATTTCAAATACTCAAGTCTTTTAGTTTCGAAAGATTTCATAGTTCATAGTCTTAATCAAATAACGTAATCTCTTTTTAAAACAATTGAGTAACGTATGCCTTATGTGTGAGTAGGTTATTCTTGTTTATAACAATCTTATTAAAGCAGCCATGATCTAGAAAATGTAATACAATTTTGTCTTATCTTAGCTTCTATGCAGATGGAGGTTTCTACTGGTTTTAATATAATTAATTAGTCAATACATTTTCCTTTATTAACGCTGCAGTGATTTGTTCGATAATTATTCTCATTTCCGAAATCAGTAAAACATTATTCTTTAAAAACCAAGTACTCATTACTCGCGAATGAGGTTTTACAACTTTTTAACAAAATTCATATCAAGTCAATTAAGTCAAGTCTCTTATCTTTCAAGATCAAGTCTCTTAACTTCTAAAATCAATAAACCATTCTTTTACCTACATAAAGTCGTTATAACTAACTTCCCATAAAGCTATTATAACACCTTATGTTTTAAACCAACCAAATTCATTTAGCACATGTACGTCTACCGTACTACATAGTTTACAAAACATCATGCTAGAAAGGATAGGAAGAGGTTCACATACCTCGCGACGATTATCGACAATTAGCAAAATGCTCCAAGTACTACAACCTTGCTAGCCTTTTCCACCCTTCAAGTAGAATACGCTACTCGTAGTACTTCCACCTATAATGGCCATAAAACGTCTATCAACGTCTAGACTACTCTGTAGAATATTCTAAGCAGAAGGTTCTTACTTCTACGGAAAATTGGGCAGCACTTCCCTACCCGACAAACTACACAAGTCTACTATAAATACAGTCCTATGTAAGTACAGTTCAATTCTCTTCTCTTATACCATCCTTCTATATATCTTATACTCATTTCTATACTACCACAGTATGTAATTTCCAATTACAATAGAAGGACACAGATATTTACCTCGATAAGCCCAAAATTATCCAAGTTTAAATGTCGATCCTGAACAACGTTGAGCTCCTAATTTTCACGCTCCGATAGCTCCAAGAAACCCTTAGAAGTTTCTAAACAACTTCTACCTAAAACTTCAACCAACTATGAAGATTTTCCCTAGGGTTTCGTTTTGTGACTAAAGGAAATAAAGTAGTATTTCCGGGCTTTTAGTATAGAGGTAACTTTGGAATACTACAAGGTATTTGGCTAAGGTATTTTGGAATAGTAACAATACTTGGAGAATATTTTTCTACCAAGGGGTTAGCCGAGGCCGACACACCGGGGGCGGTGGAGCTTGGACGAGAACTACTAAAAGGGAGGGAGGGATTTTGCATTGGAATTTCTCAAGTGTGGATGAAGAATAATTCTTGCACACAAGGGGTATTTATAGAACCACCAAGGGCCAAGATTAAAACAAATGGAGGGTGAAGATTTGGATCCATGTGAAGAATGAGGTCTTCCAACCAAGTTTCCACCACAATGTTGGGACATATGTCCACCACAACCTTGGGACATATGTCCCCCACAACAAAGAGCCATGTGGCCTTCCACTAGCACCAAAAAAACGTCCACAACCTTCCCTACCTACCCCCACTCACCCAAAGAAATATCTTCCAAGACTTGACCATTTGACCTTGTCCACTTGGCCAACATTTTCGTCCAACCCATGCCAACTAAGGGTGACACATGTCGCCCTCCTATTGGTCCAAAATATTTCGTCTCTCGGAAAAAATCCGTAATCGGTTAAAATATTAAAAACGTAGAATTTCCTTCACAAGGTTCGGAATCTTTTCCGTCAAAAGTTCACAATTTCATCCTTAACCTAATTAGGGTTTGTACAAATGTACGTACGTCCTCACATACATACTCTGGAAATACGGGGTATAACAATAATCACTTCTTTACATAACATGTGACGACTAAAACTAACAATTAAATTGAATTACAATCTTATCGCTAAACATGCTAGTTTCAGATTTTGGCTTCCATAATTCCATAACACTTATCAATATTCATAATATATATCACATGATCACTTCTAACTTATCATAACATGGAATCTTCAATCACAATAGTAAGACGAAGATTTATACCTCAATAAGCCCAAATCCAATCCAAGATTTAAAGTCGATCCTTAGCAACTTTAGCTCCTCTTCTTGACATTCCATTCCACTCCAATCAACCCTTAGAAGCTTGTGAAAAACTCCTCTTCAAGTTCCAACTTCAAAGTTGAAGAACACCTTAGGTTTTCGCCTTGCGACTAATCGTGAAAACGTCGTTTTTCCGGGATCTTTCTATTGAGATATCCTTACAATACTCCTAGGAACCTTGGGTTAAAGTATTGTGAATAATGAACCACAAACTAAAAAAAATTGTGTGGGAATGGGCACAAAACCGAGAGCCTCTTCTTCAAGAACAAGGAAATGAAATTTTTCTAAGTGTTGGATTTTGTCTAGTCTTGCACTAGTAGTAGTAATATATAAAGAGACCAAGGGGTGAGATCAAAACAAATGGATGGCTAGGATTGGGTCAATTATGTCAAGCTCCACTTTTCTAGTTGACTTGGTCCATTTTTATTCATCCAACAAGCCCATGTGGAGGGTGACACGTGTCGCCCTCCCATTGGTCTAAAATATTACGTTTCCCGAAATTTCCATAATTGGTCAAAATATCAAAAACCTCGTGGGCCTCACAAAAACGTAAAATTCCTCGGGTGGGCCCCACATATCCAACTCTAAAAATAGAATTCCATAATTTCGATAAATTCCAACAGTCTCAAATAAAAAGTTCTGAGAACCCAATTCTCATTAACTAACAATCTTTTTCCTTCCCGAGTTTCGGAAGATTTTTCCTTGGAAAACAATTCTTTCTTTCGTTCAAATTTTTTTAAGTCTTGTTTCCTACGTACCTTCTCTTAAACATATCCTGGAATTACGGGGTGTAACAGCTAGAGTTGATAGACGTATTATGGTCATTATAGGTTGACATCCTACGTGCGGCATATTGGACTTAGCAAGTGGATTGAACCGAAGAGGTATGTGGAACTTTCCCTATCTCTTGAGCATGAGTTTATTAATGTATAGTATGGTAGACATACGGGTTTTAAATGAATTTAGTTTCATTTTTATATATTGACTTGATTTAAAGTATGTAAGTTTGGTTGAGTTGGGAAGTTAAACTCATGTAATTTTACAGAATGCAATTTTGGTTTAGAAAGACATAAAGTGTTATAATGACTTTATGGAAAGTTAATTATAACGACTTTACGGGAAGTTAAAGGAGTGGTTTACTCAAATGATTTAAACAAGGATAAATGACTTGGTTTTAAGAAAGTCAACTTGATTTAAAAGGATAAGTTGCCTAAGTTTTGAAAGTAGAAGTCACTTGGTTTAGAAGCCTAAAAATGTATTTCTAAAGGTGTAGTGACTTGTTTTGAAAAGTAGACAAGTCTTGATACTACGGGTGTTAGTATCTTGGGGGTTTTATACGAGAAATAGTCATTTTAAAAAGGATAAAGGTACGTAGTACTTTGGGTTAAATTCCCAGATTTTTCATGACATGTTAGTGCCTTAAGTTAAATAAAATGAGAGTGCATGCTAATTAAGTCTAATGAGAAGTTAAGGGATTTCTTAACTTGCTTATGATATTTACGATAGCCGGTTGTGCTTATCTTATGATATTTATGGTAGCCTTAGGTGCTAGTGTTATGTTAATCTTGCGGGGTAAACCCCCGGGTTACTACATATTCCGTGGATTTGCTCCCGCGACGCGAGTGCGGCGTATGTACTCATCGGGTCCACCGGCCCACGCGGTGAAATAGTCTCATGCGAGCAAATTGCTCTATGCGGGTCCACAGGACCTGCGTGTTATACCCGTAGTTCCGTGGTATGTATGTGAGGGCGTGCGTGCGAGAATACGTAAATTTTGGAAAGAAAGGAAGATGTGATTTTTTCGACGGAAAAGTTCCGGTTTTGTGAAGAAAAAGGTTCGTTAATGGAATTGGATTCCCAGATTTGGTAGGTGGACTGCTTGGAGTATATTAGAATTTTGAGGTTTTATTTTCGAAATGGTCACGTCGGGCCCACGCGAGAAATTTACTTTGGTGTGGGGCCCGCTTTGTTTTTGAGATTTCCGTTATTTTGGATATTTTCGAAAGACGAAATATTTTGGACGAGTCGGGGGGCGACACGTGTCACCCCCATGTGGCACCTTGGCCGAAAAGGTGGGACAAGTATCTAGCCACTGTCCTCGCCGAATGGGTGACAAGTGGCAAGCCACTGCCCTTGTTTTCGCTGTGGTGTGGTGGGACCCACACACACATGGCCCAATCTTGACCCTACACTTACCTTGATCTTGGCCCTGAATCCTCTATATAAACCCCTTAAGTGAAGAAGTAAATCATCCTCACTTGAAAGCTTTCCAAAGCAAATGTTTTCCTCCCTTTGTGTAGATTTCGTCCCCTCCTCTTGTGTAGAAAATACTTGGTGTATTGTTGTATAATCCCAAATACCTTGGCCTAGTATCCCTAGTAGTATTCCAAAGTTATTTCAATACTAGGAGCCGGAAATACTACTTTATTCCAATAGCAGAAACGAAACCCTAGAAAAATCTTCCTAGCTTGGTGGAAGTATTTAGAAGTTGTTTAGAAACTTCTAAGGGTCGCTGAGCGGGTTGGAGCGTAAGGATTGGAGCTAAACGTTGCTCGTGATCGACTTATAACTTGGATAATTTTGGGCTTATCGAGGTAATGATCTATGCCCCTATCAGAATTGGATATTACATATCAGTAGTAGTTATACTTGAGTATATTATATTCGAAGGATGATTATAAAGGATTGAATCAGATTTACATTGGACCGTACTTACAGAGACTTGTGTAAGTATTATTGTGAAGATATTTGAACACGTCCGGTTAGACGTGTAATCCTGAGTTGTTGGCACAGTAGCGGCCCGTTAGTGAGGAGATTTATGTGATAGCGGGGAGGTGTGCGAAATTTACGTAGAATAAGGAATCTTGTGTTTAGAATATTCTACGAGAGTGCTAGAAGTTGATTTATATATTATGGTTGTTATAGGTGGATCTTTCTACGCGGCATACTTGACTGGCTTGTGGTTTAAGCTAAAGGTATGTGATTCTTCCTATACTCTTGAGCATGATTGTTGTGAACTATATAGTACGGTAGACGACGGGTGAAACGATTTTTGTTTGTTTTAAAACATAAAGTGTTATAATGGCTTTATGGGAAGTTAGTTATAACGACTTTATGAAGATAAAAGAAAGATTTGGTTTTGATAAGAAACGACTTGATTTTGAAAGTTAAGAGACTTGATCTTGAAAGATAAGAGACTTGACTTATAACGACTTGTTTTCGGAAAGAAGTAACTTGATTTAAGTATAGGTTACTTGTTTTGAAAAGAGTAAGTTAATTGGGTTTTAAAAAGAGTATACTTGATGTTGTTCTAAAAGAAAAGCACTTGGTTTATAAAGTATAGAGTACTTGATTTTAAAAGCCTTGTAAAGATTTTTACGAAGGTGAAGTAATTTGGTTTTAAAAGTAAAACGTGTTTTCTTTATATACTACGAGTATTAGTATCACGTGGCTTTTACGTAGAAAGAGGTCTTTTGAAAGAAGGAAAGTATGTAGTATTTTGGGTTTGAAACCCGATTGTTGATTAAAATGAATGTATGTTAAACTTGCCTATGCTTGTTGTGATAGTCTTTGATGTGCAAGTGTTTTGTTGATGTGCTGCCGTGACTCTCTGGGAGGGCCGGTTATCTGATTGATTGACTGGACATACTGACGTTGGGTGGTCCACGAGTATGCGTCCACTTTGAGTATTGATCGTTGTTTCAGATCGTCGTGACTCTGCGAGGGCGGCTATCTCGATTTATTTCCTTGGGACATGCCGACGTGATGGATGTTCCACGCACGCGCCCGAGGATGGTTTCATGGCCATGACTTCCGAGGTAAGATCTTGGGCACGCGGTCATTGTGAGGTTCGATCGTTAGTCCATGGACCGCTAATCCATGAAGCTTGCCGCGTGACGGCGATCACGGGCTTGGTTTTATGCGTGTGGTTCGTGCACACTTTAGATACTGCTCGTCATTTTCTGTACCGCAGTAGCCTCGGTAGATAGCTTAAGATACTTGCCTCGGCCATATCTTGTGAGACGGTAGGCTATCAGACGTTAGCTTAAGATACTTGCCTCGCCAATGCGTGGCTAGCTTGACTGTAGTTGGCTTCCGTATTTGCCCGCGTGATGGGATATGACTAGCTTTGGACCGTAGTTGGCTATTCTACTCGCCCGACGGTTTTGATGACGCAGCGGGATCTAGTGTTCAGTTCACATACGGGTGTTGTTTTACATCATGTCACCGGCGTGAGGAATGAGTTCCACGGCGTGAGTGGTATTATGGCGTGAGACCCATAATTATGTGAGTGATTATTCCGGGATATGCGCCCCCTTACTTGACATAATTACTTATTGCGAAATGGTTTTATAAAATGATGAAATGTGATTTCATTACTGATTTTTCACACATACTTGGTACTGTTATCGACTCCTTCGGGCCGCGTTCATGCCGCAGTGTAGGTACACCAGATTGGTTGATCTCGCCATAGGATCGCAGTCAGCGTTGAAGCTCTCCTCCGAGGCTTATCTTTTATGCACACCACGTCATCAGAGGTACTTGTACATTCGTGGTATGGCGGCCCCGTCCCCGTCATAGTTGTTGTATATCTTAGAGGTGCAGAGTAATGCAGGCGTGGTTTGTAAAAAGGATAATGTTCGGGTTTTATGTATATATACCAAGGCAACCTTGGGTTGGCCTGCTTATTTATTTATGTCTCTCATTTCATGTGTAAAGTTTTTATTTCACTGGTTTTCTCGATGTTGTATCACTAGGGTGCCCGGTAAGGCACCGCGACGCCCGAGTTGGGCGTCACAAGTGGTATCGAGCGATTAATCCTCGGAAAGTGTCTACGCACCGTGTTCTAGTAGT
Organism: Przewalskia tangutica; assembly: GCA_029844215.1. Lineage (NCBI taxonomy): Eukaryota > Viridiplantae > Streptophyta > Magnoliopsida > Solanales > Solanaceae > Przewalskia > Przewalskia tangutica. The sequence continues at coordinate 1,726,361 of JAQGDG010000030.1, forward strand.
CTTGATTATCGCGTGTTGTGCACCACATCTATAATCGTGAGGTCGCAGGACATTTAGGATTGGTTTCTATTCTTCTCACTCGAGATCGTGCCTTAGAGCGATGTTGTAAGTTGGACTCCTTCCGACGTGTTCTTTCTCGCCGATTATGCCTCCGCAAGGCAACCCGCCTGGGCAAGGCGTGTGGGAGCCGCTAGTGGGACACGAGAGTACGAGCGCGCAGCCCGGCCATTACGAGATAGTTCTTCGACGGCGAGTTTTGCGACGCCGCCAAATTTCCAGAGGTTAGAGCCGCGGCAGCGGTCGCAGAGACCACTGATACTGAGCCTCCATCCACACCGAGCAGAGGAGATGGGTTACAAGAGATGGCCCGATCGCCGTGATCGTGGGCCGACACGGCGAGAGGCCGGATCGCAGCGGCGATTCGATTCGATAGAGCCCGTAGTTCATCCCGGATCGGATAGTTTGAGGCTACGGATTTTCCGAGTTGTATCCGCCAGAGTTCTACGGTCGAGGCACGAGATGATCCGCAGGAGTTCATCCGCCGATTCTGAAGGATCATGCGAGTGATCAAGGCTTCGAGACCGAGTCCGTGATTTTCGGTTCGCATCGGCCGCGCGTGATACCGCATGATCGGGTTTGATTCATGAGCCGCCCCGGGAGCATGCGCTCACCTGTTTGGGACGAGTTCTCGAGGCATTTTCACCATTTCTTGCCGCCGCAGATGGAGAGGGCACGCCGTAAGCGTGTTTCGGCGTTGAGACAGGAGGACGCATACCCGAGTACAACGTAGAGTTCGACTCGTTGGCTCGATATGTCCTGCGTTAGTAGCTAATATGGAGGACGAGTGCACCGCTACGCCACAGGCTTGATGACTACTTGGCGTAGTCTTGTTCGTGTATCGCTCACCGGCATGGACATCGCCCGCATGCAGGCTCATGCACTAGGGTGTGAGGCACGGAGAGACCGACGGATTGACCAATATCAGCAGAAGAGGGCCAGGACAGCAGGGTCCTTTGATAACTTTCAAGGCGGACCGCCTCAGCAGCAGACTAGTTATACGCCGCCAAGATGCAGTGGTCCTCTACGCCTTGTGGCCTCCAGAGTATTCGAGGAGCAGTCGTGGCTCGAGGTTGAGTTTTCGGGAGTTGGGAGTCTTGCGGCAGGAAGCCACCCCGACCTAAGTGTAACCAGTGTGGTAAACCCCATTCGAAGTGTCGAGGACTTGTTTTACATGTGGCAGTGGGCCATTTTGCGAAATTGTCCTACTGCAGGTAGCGGATGTTGAGACTCAGCCTTCGGGATCTGTTGCGGGTTCTTCGCCTTCGATAGCTAGGCAGGGTGTTCATATACCGGCAGGCCAGGGCAGGGGTCGTGGTGGAAGTTCCCAGTTATAGCGGTCCTTGAAATCGCCTATTTTTGTGATATCAGGTATATCCTTGACCCTCTAAGAGACTAGTATGCATTTGTATTAAGATAAGTATATTTTTAATTATTATGTTCTGATAGCATTATGTTGGTGTGATAATTCCATGGGTAGTGTAAGATGGAAGTGGTAGCTTTCATGACGTGAATTAGTAAGATTGTTCCGGATCGGGGAACGAGAGAGATTGGGCGCGATAATGGGTCGGGTTGAGGCTGTCGCGGTCAACCCGCAGCCGGATTGAGGTGGGTCATTCGAGGTGGTCACGGCGGTGGTAGGTCACGAGGTGCTAGGCCCAAGTTTAGGTAACCATCGTATGAGTTCGTGGATCGTTGCTCGACCGAATCGGATCGTGAAGGCCGAGATAGGCCTTGGAGTAAATTGAAGCTAGTGGAGTTGTGAGATTAGAAATGATTTCCTCGTTAGTTTGGATTTGAGTTTTGCGCACATGTTATATTCTGGCCATTGGTGGCATGATCGGTTTTGTAAGTATAGTAGTGGAGACTATACCGGCACACGTTTGATTGGAGGCGTAGAAGGAACATTCGGGACGAATGTTTCTAAGGGAAGAATGTTATACCCGTAGTTCCGTGGTATGTATGTGAGGGCGTGCGTGCGAGAATACGGCGAAATTTTGGAAAGAAAGGAAGATGTGATTTTTTCGACGGAAAAGTTCCGTTTTGTGAAGAAAAAGGTTCGTTAATGGAATTGGATTCCCGTTTGGTATTTGGACTTCTTGGATTATATTAGAATTTTGAGGTTTTATTTTCGAAATGGTCACGTGGGACCCACGGAGAAATTTACGGCTTTGTGGGCCCGCTTTGTTTTTGAGATTTCCGGTATTTTGGATATTTTCTAAGACGAAATATTTTGGACGAGGGGCGACACGTGTCACCCCATGTGGCACCTTGGTCGAATGGTGAGACCAGTTGCTAGCCACTGTCCTCGCCGAATGGGTTGACAAGTGGCAAGCCACTGCCCTTGTTTCGTTGGCCATGTGGTGTGGTGGGACCCACACACACATGGCCCAATCTTGACCCTACACTTACCTTGATCTTGGCCCTGAATCCTCTATATAAACCCCTTAAGTTGAAGAAGTAAATCATCCTCACTTGAAAGCTTTCCAAAGCAAATGTTTTCCTCCCTTTGTGTAGATTTCGTCCCTCCCCTCTTGTGTAGAAAATACTTGGTGTATTGTTGTATAATCCCAAATACCTTGGCCTAGTATCCCTAGTAGTATTCCAAAGTTATTTCAATACTAGAGCTGAAATACTACTTTATTCCAATAGTAAACGAAACCCTAGAAAAATCTTCCTAGCTTGGTGGAAGTATTTGCAGAAGTTGTTTAGAAACTTCTAAGGGTCGCTGAGCGGGTTGAGCGTATGATTGGAGCTAAACGTTGCTCAGATCGACTTATAACTTGGATAATTTTTGGGCTTATCGAGGTAATGATCTATGCCCCTATTGTAATTGGATATTACATATTGTAGTAGTTATACTTGAGTATATTATATTCGAAGGATGATTATAAAGGATTGAATCAGATTTACATTGACTGCATTTACATGAGACTTGTGTAAGTATTATTGTGAAGATATTTGAACACGTCCGGTTAGACGTGTAATCCCCGAGTTGTTGGCACAGTAGCGGCCCGGTTAGTGAGGAGATTTATGTGATAGCGGGGAGGTGTCGCAAATTTCGTAGAATAAGGAATCTTGTGTTTAGAATATTCTACGAGAGTGCTAGAAGTTGATTTATATATTATGGTTGTTATAGGTGGATCTTTCTACGCCACGATACTTGACTTGGCTTGTGGTTTAAGCCAAAGGTATGTGATTCTTCCTATACTCTTGAGCATGATTGTTGTGAACTATATAGTACGGTAGACGACGCGTGAAACGATTTTTGTTTGTTTTAAAACATAAAGTGTTATAATGGCTTTATGGGAAGTTAGTTATAACGACTTTATGAAGATAAAAGAAAGATTTGGTTTTGATAAGAAACGACTTGATTTTGAAAGTTAAGAGACTTGATCTTGAAAGATAAGAGACTTGACTTATAACGACTTGTTTTCTAAAAGGAGAAGTAACTTGATTTAAGTATAGGTTACTTGTTTTGAAAAGAGTAAGTTAATTGGGTTTTAAAAAGAGTATACTTGATGTTGTTCTAAAAGAAAAGCACTTGGTTTATAAAGTATAGAGTACTTGATTTTAAAAGCCTTGTAAAGATTTTTACGAAGGTGAAGTAATTTGGTTTTAAAAGTAAAACGTGTTTTCTTTATATACTACGAGTATTAGTATCATGTGGCTTTACGTAAAAAGAGGTCTTTTTGAAAGAATGAAAGTATGTAGTATTTTGGGTTTGAAAACCGGATTGTTGATTAAAATGAATGTATGTTAAACTTGCCTATGCTTGTTTTTATAGTCTTTGATGTTCAAGTGTTGTGTTGATGTCTTCGCCGTGACTGCAGGAGGGGCTATCGATTGATTATTTGGACATCTGGCGTTGGGTGGTCCACGAGTATCGTCCACTTTGAGTATCGATGGTTGTTTAGATCGCCGTGACTCTGCAGGAGGCGGCTATCGATTTATTTCCTTGGGACATCTTGGCGTGATGGATGTTCCACGGGCGTGCGTCGATAGGATGGTTTCATGGCATGACTTCCGAGTAAGATCTTGGGCACGCGGTCATTGTGAGGTTCGATCGTTAGTCCATGGACCGCTAATCCATGAAGCTTGCCGCGGTGACGGCGATCACGGGCTTGGTTTTATGCGTGTGGTTCAGCACTTTAGATACAATACGGTCATTTTCTCGTGTACCGTAGCCTCGGTAGATAGCTTAAGATACTTGCCTCGCCATATCTTGCGAGGCGGTAGGCTATCAGACGTTAGCTTAAGATACTTGCCTCGGCGATTGCGTGGCTAGCTTTTGGGTAGTAGTTGGCTTAGTACCTTGCGTGATGGGATATGACTAGCTTTTGGGCTCTAGTTGGCTATTCTACTTGGCCCGATCGGTTTTGATGACGCAGGAAGGATCTAGTGTTCAGGTTCACATATGGGTGTTGTTTTACATCGTATGCTGCCGGTGAGAATGAGTTCCACGGCATGAGTGGTATTATGGGCGTGAGACCCATAATTATGCGCGAGTGATTATTCGGGATATCGTCCGCCACTTGACATAATTGTTTACTTATTGCGAAATGGTTTTATAAAATGATGAAATGTGATTTCATTCTGATTTTCGATTTCACATACTGTACTGCTTGACCTCGCTTGAAGCCGCGTTCATCAGTGGTAGGTACACCGATTGGTTGATCTCGCTCATAGGATCGCATTCGGCGTTAGGAAGCTCCGTTCCTCCGAGGCTTATCTTTTAATACGATCCTGTCATTGTAGGTACTTGTACATTCGTGGTATGGCGGCCCCCGTCCGTCATAGTTGTTGTATATCTTAGAAGTGCAGATGTTGTGGCGGGGTTTGTAAAAGGATAACTGTTCGGGTTTTATGTATATATCTTGAAGGCAACGGTTGGGTTGGCTTGTTTATTTATTTATGTCTCTCATTTCATGTGTAAAGTTTTTATTTCATTGGTTTTCTCGATGTTGTATCACTAGGGTGCGGTAAGGCACGATGTGGGCCGGGTTGCGGCGTCGCACACTCGAGTGAAATAGTCCTGTGAGTAGGATTTCTAATGATACTACGGGCGGTGGCCTAATTTGATCATAAGCTCCTATTTTTAAGCGATGAGTGTACTTTGTTATTTGGTCATAGTAAGCATGTCTCGACTTTATTTTAGACTATATGATTTCATTTGACATTATTTCGCCACATACTTGGTATTTTATTTGACTTCTCGATTCACATACTTGCATAGTTAAACAAGTTGACGATCCTCACTCTTACGATAATCGTGTTAAACAAGTTGATGATCTCCATCTTTGGTTCATATCCCCGGTATTGCCGGTATCTTTGGTTCATATCCCGCCAGCCGGTTGTTATGTCAAAACTCTTAGAAGTCATATCTGTGGGTCGCTTGCTTGTAAACAAATGTTAGGCTTGTAAACAAAAAAAAAAGGATGTAACTGCTTTTGGCTATCTATATATATATCCAGGAGGGCAGCCTTATCAACTAGCATGTTGTTTACTTCATATTGATTTAAGTTATGTATGTTCTGCTGATTTTCTCTGATGGTTACTGTAGGGTGCCAGTAGGGCTCCGATAATGATCGGTCGTGACACATTCTCCCAAAGGTAAGATAGTACGATAAAATATCAAAACAAAATCATATGCTGATTTGGTTAATGAGTAGGTGAGTAGGGTTAAATAAAGAGTTTCCAGGCAAATAAGATTGTGTTATCCAGAATCTACGGATACATTATGAATACATAATGACATGCAAGTATGAATTCTAAGAAAGTAATAGTAGAAGCCTCTTAGCTAAAGGTGGTAATCGATAGTGAGAACACCCAATAAATGAGGCTCAGAGAAGAATAGTATGAATTATAAACAAAGACAGAAATATATAGGCCTAAGAGATGTTATTAAAATTAATGAATGAAAGGGTAAGCTGATTCAACAACGGGAGATGGTTTATCTAAATCCCAGAAGAAGGTTAGTCAAGAGGCCAGATGAGACGTCAGATGATACATAATAGTACATTACATAATGGTTTTAGATCCTGAAGTTTATGTTTCATAAGTATGATTGCAACTCTCAGAAGATATTCAGACAGAAAGTAATAACAAAAAGGGGCTAGCATAAGGTAAATTAAAAGTTAAAGAGGGAATGAAGCCTTGAAATTGATCCAAACAGTTAAAGGTTCTACCCTGAATTGGTGTTGTCAGAGCAAGAGAGAAGTGAGTAAGGATAATTGCGGGCAGTTAAAAGTACCCAATATCCTATGAGGATATATAATAATAAGCTTATAGCTTAACATGAATGAGATCTTCATTTTAAAAGTATATTGATAAATGATATCATCTAAGAGATAAGAGAGGAGGATTTACTCTGACTAGAGTGGGTTAAAGTATGGATTATAGAAAACTTGACAATACGTCAATCCCTTCGGAATATAGGTAGATATCCAATAAGGAATTACATCAATAGTTTATTTTTAGGTATATCGGTTGAATAGAGAACTAAATCAGAATCCAGAACAATATTTAAGACTACATATATAAGAATTTCTAGTCTATCCTTGAGCAGAAGTAGCTAAATTCAGGATGAGTTACCCTATTAATAGCAAAAACATCTTCTAGGATGAGTCCCGATAGTACAGAAGTACACGAGTCCTTTTAAAAAGGGTAGTAGTCATGGGGATTGATAAGTAAGTAAAGATGACCAAGATAATATTGTTGAGTATGGCCCTCCTCTAGAGGAAAACAACTTAGAAGCTAGACTACAATAGAAGAGTATCCCACGAAAGTGGTAAAGGAGCATTGAACTAAGTTAATAATAGAGTTACCATTCAGAACCCAATGGTATTACCCTTAGTAGTTAAAGTTAAAGAGTAGAAGTAGGCAAATTCTGTCCTTATATAGTTTAAAGAGAAAGTTTAGCAAAATGAGGTGACAACCTTCAGGGCATTATACGATAAGGTTTATGGATAGCTTAAGCATAACTAAAGGCTGAAAAGACAGAAACTTAGCCAGTGAGCTCCATCGGGTAGAAAGTTAGGAGTTCAACTATGGACTCTGATGCTAGTGAAATTATCGTGCATAATGCAATCATATTGTCCCTAGTGATAGGTGTAAAGAAATGACAATACGAGGATCCTATGTTAGTGATAACAAAAGATAAAGTTCCATGACTAAAGAAACCAATGTTTCAGTTTAAGGGAGATGGAGTTCTCTAATACAAACGTACATTATTCCCGCTATTCTATTCATCTTGGTTCGAAGAAGTTTGTTGTACAATGTCCCAATTGGTGGAATGATATCGAAGAAGTTTGTGGTACAATATCTAAATTGTCTACTAGTAAATATGGAGCATCAGAGGCCTAGAGGGTTAGTACAAAGTTGTTACACCCCGTAATTCCATAGCTACTAAGTGAGAACATGATTATAGAAATAATATTTGAATGTCGGAAGGAAAGGATGTTTACATTTCCTTATACGGAAAATTTTCGAGTTTAATGTGATGACAAGAATTAATTCTTGTAATGAAATTATTTTTCATTAGAATTATGGACTTAGTGGAATTATTAAGTCTTGGTATACTATGTTACATGTCCATTGAAATGGGATAAAAAATAACTAAGTGTAGATGAAATTTTTTTGTGAAGAAATACTTGGCCTGTCACGCCCCGAACCCCGGGCCCGCGACTGGTGCCCTACCTGGGCACCCTTGTATTCATACTACACAATAAACCGCGGAAGATAAATAACACTCACTTTTTTTTTCAAATAACCAAGGCAAAGCCGATAAGGCTGTCATAATATAAATCACACGAAAGGGTTTTACACTGTTCAACAATGTAAATACAACTCTAGCCAGTCCAGCCCACATATGAATACAGAACTCTAAGATTTTGATGACAAATATGACGGGACAAGGCCCTGCCGTACCTCTGAATATACCTAGCCATAATGACAAACTCCGGAACATTGGAGTCATCTCAAAATGCTGAACCAGGATCCTAAGCTCGTGGATCCACAACTGAGTACCTAGACCTGCGGACATAAACGCAGCCACGGCGGGGCCGATTACAATGTACCAAGTATGGAGCAATACAATCTGATGAACAAGATCATAATCGCAAATGTAACATACGGGCAAGTATGAAAATCAGATACCAGATCCTACCGTGTCATATAACAATCAGAGCCAACTGTACCTTGTATCACTGTACTACTGTAACACTGTACCACTTTCACATATGGAAGTCATGTCAAAATCAAGGACACCTGCCCTCAACATATAATATCACAGAAGCATGCTCGTTGAATACAACATCACTGTCAGCATGTAATAAGTATAATATACAACCATCATCAGATAAGCATGCCCGTGGAATTCCAACATCACCGTCGGCATGTAAAAAGTATAATACTCAAATATCAGTACACTGTGCCTTTTTAAAAAGTAGAGTAAACTTTACCGCTTTAAAATAGGAAGCTTATGATCAATCTAGGGCACCCGCCGTCGTATCGATATCATTATGCAATCCTACTCCAGGACTATTTCACCCGCATATGTCATGTGGACCCGCATGAGGTAATTTCTCGCATAGGACTATTTCACCCGCAGGACTATTTCACCCGATGAGCCCTACTGCACTCGCATGAGCATATACGCCATACTCGCATCGTGGGGAGCAAATCCACGAAATATGTATAATGTCTTGGGGATTTACCCCGCAATTATACTCAGGAGATGTATAATGTCTTGGGGGTTTACCCCGTAATTATACTTATAACACTAGCATTAATGACTATCATCAACAACATATGCAAGTTAAGTAATCTTTAACTCTCATTAGACAAAATGAATGCACCATCTTTTTGAACAACCAAGGCAATACCATGCCTTCCTTTTAAAACAAACAAGACAATAATATGCCTTCCTTTCTAAAATAACCAAGACAATACCATGCCTTCCTTTCTGAAATAACCAAGACAATACCATGCCTTCCTTTTAAAACAAACAAGACAATACTATGTCTTCCTTTCTAAAATAACCAAGACAATAACATGCCTTCCTTTTAAAACAAACAAGACAATACCATGTCTTCCTTTCTAAAATAACCAAGACAATACCATGCCTTCTTTTCTAAAACAAAGAAGACACTAACAAGTCTTTCATTTTATAACACCAAGGAACTATCACACCTTGCATCACTAAGGATTAAAGTCCATTACAACAATGTACGTGAGCCGTACATTCACTTTTATAAGCTAAATTTCCATTTTTAGAAAAGCCCAAGTACTACATGTATCACTAGGAAGTAGAATCCAATACATGTATCATTTTGAAACCATCATCAAGACACTTATCATACCAAGTATTTTTCTAAGACATGGTTTGGAAAATCTGGGCAATAGACATCACGTATTACTTTAAAACATCTTTGAAAATCAAAGTGCCACATATCATATACTATATTAAGGACTTAACCATGGACATTCTCACATGATTTCCTTACAACATTTTAAACCATCTCTTGACTTTTCACAAACCTTGACTTTGTTCCCAATCTCTATCTCGGTGGATCAGTTTGCTCCATTCACTAGTGCTATCTCGGGGTATATTCAGAAATGGGGACACCATTCACTTTCCTATGCGGGGAAACTGGAACTAATCAGATCAGTTATTCAGAGTGTTGAGAGCTTTTGGTTTTGGGCACTTCCTATTCACTCTACGGTTCTCAACAAGGTACGCTCAGCTTGCATCCAGTTCTTATGGGGTGGTAAGCCACCGAGAGTCGCTTGGGATGAGATTTGCGTGCCTCAGTTAGAAGGGGGCTTGGGCCTTATGAACATCAAAGTGTGGAATCATGCCTTACGAACCCCGAACCATTTGGCTAATTCACACTAATGCGGATTCCTTATGGGTTCAATGGATTAATAACTATTACTTAAGAGGCCAATCTATTTGGGAATATGAGGTACGTGTTAGGGATTCTCATTTATTCAAGAAACTATGTCGCATCCGAGATACACTTTTAAGCATCTTTGGTAGTCAATGAAATACAATTCTTGGCTTGAAGAAGTGTTGCACCAATGGAAGACTTGATTATGGTCTTGTGTATGAGGTTTTGCACACCCCTCGAGAGCGTAAGCTTTGGATGTCTCAAATTTGGAAAGCCTTCATTCCTCCCAAATTCTCATTCACGGTCTGGCTAACTTGTAGGAAGCGTCATGCCACCAAAGACACTCTCCCCAATCTTAACTTGGAAGATAAGACTTGCGGGTTCTGCAAGTGTGCTAATGAGACACGGGCTCACCTCTTCTTTACTTGCCCCTACACTCACAAGATTTGGAAGCATACTAGAGAATGGTTAGGAATTAGAAGAGAAATGAATACAATTGAAAGCTCACTCAAATGGATCAAGAAAGAGCATCGCGGGACTGGCATCCGATCCAAAGCCATCCTTCTTGCCTTTTGCAGTGGTGTACGAGATTTGGAGAACAAGAAATGCATTGATATTTGAGGGCACTAGCTTAACGGCGGATGATGTTATTGCAAAAGTTAGAACAACAACTTATAGAGTTTTTTATGATTTTATTCCCTCTTGTAACGTCACCTTTGAGTGAACGCCCCATCCCCTTGATTTTAGCTTATCTTGCATTGTGTTATGTTGAGGATTGAGAACCTCAACGATTGATTGTAGCTCCGTATTTTTAGTAATACGCTTTCATTTACCCGGAAAAAAAAACAAACCTTGTTATAACAAACTTCCCATAAAGCCGTTATAACACTTTCATTTTAGAAAACTAAAGCACTACCATATCATGTACGGGATTTGAACTCAAAGTACTATGTACGTCTATTCTTTATAAAAGAATCGTTTCATGCAATATTTAGGGAGTTGAACCCAAAAGCACTCTCACTATTAAAACCAAGTTACTTACCCTTTTAAACTCAAGTAACTTACACTTTTAAAACCAAGTAACTTATGCCTTTAAATCAAGCCACCTCTTTCAAAACTCAAGGAACTTACTTTTAAATCAAGTAAACTCCCTTTTTCAAAATCAAGTAACTTATATCTTTAAATCAAGTTACTTCTACTCTTTAAATTAAGTAACATATATCTTTAAATCAAGTTACTTCTACTCTTTAAATTAAGTAACATATACTTTTCAAATCAAGTTACTTATTCTCTTTGAATCAAGTAACATATACTTTTCAAATCAAGTTACTACACATTTTTAACTTCAACTCAAGGCTTTAAATCAAGTAACTTCTACTTTCAACATTAAGGAAATTATTCCTTTAACTCAAGTAACTCATTCTCTTCAAATAACGTTACTCCTATCTTTTAAAATCAAGTCATGCATTCTCTTTAAACCAAGTAATCTATACTTGTTAAAATAATTCTAGTCTCATGACCTTCAAATAACTCTAGTCTCATAACTTCCAAATAACTCAAGTCTCTTAACTTTAGAAATCAAGTCCCATAACTTTCAAAATAAATTCTCAAACTTTCAAAATAAATCAAGTCTCTTAACTTTAAATCAAATCTCATGACTTTAAAGTAATTCAAGTAACTTATACATTTCATATCAAGACTCATATACTTTCAAAATTAATTTGCTTACTTCAATAAATCAAGTCACATAGACTCACTAAAATCAAGTCACATAGACTTTCCAATTAATCATGTCAAAAGAAGGAAGAAGTTCACATGCCTCGTGACGACTAACCCAAACGACAAGTAGCAATACGCTCCAATGTACTTCAACCTATAATGACGATAGCACTTCTATCAATAACATACTTTCAAGTATAAGACTTATACCAAATAATGCCCTCTAATTCTACGGAAAATTGGGCAGCACTTCCTTTGTTTCTACGTACTTTTCCACATTTTCCAAGGCCCGTATTCATCAACCAACAAGCCACATTTAAGGCACAACCAACAGTTAACCAAAGGGGGTTACACGCCTAACTTGACGTGTAAAATTCTGTCCCACAATCTATACAAAACATTCCATAATCCTCGGCACAAAACAATCCACAATTCTACAATATTAAGGGTACAATGTGAAGCATTTAACACCCTTTTTATACCCCTATTCTTTAGGATTTTCATTAGCCATTTTACCACATTAATCATGCATGTTAGGGGATGATTTTTCAGCATTACAACACGCCTAAAATAGTCCATAAAAACTGCACGACAATATCCAACAGTTTTATAGATTCTACTACCAACTAAAATCCGATAACTCTTTCCTTAATCCTTTTTATTCCAATTCGAGTTCCAAAACTTCTACATAAGTTATAACAACTTATTAACAACAATATTAATCCATTATAACATGCAATAGGTGAAGATAACAACGACAATAACCAACAAATTCCATTTACACCAAATCTGTCCCAAATCGGGTTTAGCCCAAAAATGGCTCAAACGCTTTTTATTCTTCATTCGTTTTAACAAAAGTTCATCCATACATTATAACAATAAGTAATATCCAATTACTTTAAAAGAAGAAGGAATTTTACCTTATTTTTGCCCAAAAATGCCCCAAAACAGTCCGGTCTTTATTGGTCCATGATTTCGTTCGCCCACTTCTTCAAGTTACAATCACATATATGTATCCCCTACAACCTTAGGAGAAACTTCTCTTCACGTTTCGCTTCCAAAAAGTCGACGGAAAACCCCTTGGGTTTCATTCTATTTTCGGCCCAACCTAGATTTAGGGGTTAAGGGTGCTTAATCTTGGAAAGAAAATACTTTGATCTTGTTCTTGTTGGCTATGGTGATTTCGAAATATCTAGGTTAAGGAGAGATGAGGGTTTGTATGGATGAAGATCTTATGTTCCAAGTCTTCAAGACTTATCTATATATACTAAGGTGGAGTCTTTGCAAGACAAGTGGAGAGGCCAGTTGCTCTCCTCCTATTGGTCAAGAATTCTCTTCACAAAAATAATATCACACCCTTAGCCAACTTTTCTCAACAATTTCGATGGCCATATACCATACAACACCAAGACTTAATAATTTAACACTTAGTCCATACTTCTATTGGATAGAATTCAATTACTATAATTAATTCTTGTCATCACATTAATCTCGAAAATTTTCCGTATAAGGAAATGTAAAAATCCTTTCCTTTCGACATTCCAATATTAATTCTATAATCATGTTCTCACTTAGTAGCTATGGAAATACGGGGTGAAAAATTCTCCCCCTTAGAAACATTCATCCCGAATGTTCCTTCTAAGTCTCCAACTACATGCGACGGTATAGTCTTCACTACTATACTTACGAACCAATTATGCCACATATGGCCACAATATATCACATGCATATCGTCGCTACCAAAGCCAAACGATGAATCAAATCTAAGGTGAGTATCATCACTATTAACTCCCATTCATGGACTAAAAGGATTCTTCTTTCGTACTTTCATTATTCATACTATAACACTTCAATTCGTTTAACACTTGTCCGCTCCTTTTCTTACTTGTCGTACTCTTCTCGTACTTCCAAACCTTTTCTAGTACACGTACATAATTTCAAATATTTCTTATGTTCTCCAATCCTTGGAGTTACTATATCCTAACTTGGACATTGTACTTGGATTAAATTTCCGTTAAGGCCCTTCTCGGCCCTACGTCCCGATTTTGGTGGAACGCGTCCACGAACTCGTACAACGATTAACTAAACTTGGGCCTTGCACCCTCGTGACCCTATCACATAGCGGGACCACCTCCAACTGACCCCACTCTATTTCGAGCTACAGGTTGACCGGAAATCAACCCACAACCCGACCCATTGTCGCACTTAATTCTCATTCTTGGTCTGAAATAAATCTTACTACCCGAGAAGGCCTTATACCTCTAAGGTCTCAGCGGTTATCAATAATCTAAGGTTCACAATTATTCCATGTTCCAAGCTTACATTATCAGTCCCCACATACGGGAAATGTAGCTTCTCAAAATCTTGAAATCTTGTTGTCTTAATCACAACAACTTTATTTACTCCATACCAATATTATCCACACATATCACGTAAGCATACAACACGGCTTAATCTATCAACATTGTATGTTATCAAATCAATTAAACATGATCTCTTAAGAGTCTATCACAATCTTAGACAATTCATTACCTCCTGATATTCCAAATCAGTACATATATAAAGCCTAGGTGTGGATTCAATAAACTATTTCACACCTTCCAAGCATTTACCAAGGCTTTACCAACTTATGGTAATTCATAATCATTCTAGGCAACACTTACATGACCCCAGTAAATACGCCGCATGCATATACATCATCATAATACCATCTATACGATAATTTTACCAACCTGGATACGCAATCCATATAATCTTTTATGGGTCACTGTTGCCTTTCTCAAAGCTGCAATCATAATAATACGTTAGGGAAAGACTACCCTAACAACACAGCTCAATCGCACGATCTCAGAGTGAGAAGAAGGGAAATCAATCCTAAATGTCAGAGCCTCCTCGCTTATAGACGTGGTGCACAACACACCGATAAACAAGATTCTACTATACATGGTTTGTAGACATTCTGAGGACTAACTGCTCTGATACAACTCTGTCACGCCCCGAACCCCGGGCCCGCGACTGGTGCCCTATTTGGGCACCCTTGTATTCACACAACACAATAAACCGCGGAAGATAAATAACACTCACTTTTTTTTTCAAATAACCAAGGCAAAGCCGATAAGGCTGCCATAATATAAATCACCCGAAAGGGTCTACACTGTTCAACAATGTAAATACAACTCTAGCCAGTCCAGCCCACATATGAATACAAACCTCTAAGATTTTGATGACAACTATGACGGGACAAGGCCCCGCCGTACCTCTGAATAAACCTAGCCATAATGACAAGCTCCGTAACATTGGAGTAATCTCAAAATGCTGAACCAGGATCCTAAGCTCGCGTATCCACAACTGAGTACCTAGACCTGCGGACATGAACGCAACCCCCCGAAGGGGGTCAGTACAACAGGTATCAAGTATGGAACGGAAATACAGTACAATAAACAAGATTATAACTGCACAACAGAACGACAGGGGTGTCACGACCCGAACCCCGGGCCCGTGACTAGTGCCCTACCTGGGCACCCTTCTACCTAAATGACACAAGTAAAACCGTGGAACTAAATAACACCTCATTTTTTAAACCAACGAACAAGAAAAGGCAAAGCCGATAAGGCTGCCATATATATATGTAATCAAAAAGCACTACACTGTACACGAGTCCAATCCCACATATGAATACAGACCTCTAAGAGTTTTACTGAACTATGACGGGACAAGGCCCCGCCGTACTCATAACTGTACAAAAGTTTGTACTGAATGATCTATACCAAAATGATAAGCTCCTGAACAGATGGAGCTATCCAAAAACTCTTAGCAAGGGTTCTACACTTGCAGATCACCGAATCAAGGTACCTAAACTGCGGCGTGAACGCAAATTGGAGATAGGGTCGATCGAAGAATGTACCATGTATATGAAACAATAAGTACTGTAAAGGAGATCACACAGTCCAAATATAACATGAAGCAAGTATGATAACTCAAAACAACAACACACTGAACCTTACAAACATGAGAGTAATGCAATCATCTTTACCTTTTAAGTTATGTTTTTAACAATGAGATTAACTGTTCCACTTTAAGTCATAAACACACTGCACCCTTTCATTAATGAAATCTCTACCGTTTCAAAACACGGCGTAGTGCGATTGTGGTCAACCACCTTCTGAATTATAATGCAACCTATCATAGGACTATTTCACCCGCAAGGGACTATTTCACCCGCATAGGTCATGTGGACCCGCAATGAGTAATCGGTACACGATACTCGCATCACGGATAGCTAATCCATGACTTATATCTCGGGAATTTAACCCGCCCGAGTCTATCCGACCCGCCGTGAGTGTGTACCACTAACACCATGGGGAGCTACTTCATGATATCTCTTGAACCATGTTGCCGGCCCTTTATGGAGGGACGCGGATGTTATACCCCGTAGTTGCAGGGTATGTATGTGAGGACGTACGTACGAGAGTACGGCAGAAATTTTGAAAAGAAAGAAAGATGTGAGTTTTCGACGGAAAAGTTTCCGGTTATTTGTGAAGAAAAAGGTTCGTTAATGGGAATTGGATTCCCAGATTTGGTATTTGGACTTCATAGATTATATTAGAATTTTGAGATTTTATTTTTGAAAATGGTCACGTGGGCCCACTGAGAAATTCTGGTTTTGTGGCCCGCTTTGTTTTTGAGATTTCCATTAATTTGGATATTTTCAAGACGAAATATTCAGGCGAATCGGGCGACACGTGTCACCCCCATGTGGCACCCTTGGCCGATTTTACATTTGGGCACAACACCCGGTTAGAGTCGTTTTTCGACGAAACGTTTTACATAACTTGCGAAGGGAAAATTCCGGCTATGTCGTTTTGTATTTTTGCGGATTTTTCCGAGAGACGAAACATTCTGGACCAACGGGAGGGTGACATGTGTCACCTCACAATGGAAGCATGTGTGGGCGACTTGGCCGTGAGGGCAAGTGGTGCTAGATATTTGTGTAGATATTTGTGAGGTTTTAAGGAGTAGGGTCTAGGGTGCACTTGGCTTGATCTTGGCCTTACACTTGCCTTGCACATGGCTTGATCTTGGCCATTGGTTGGCTTTTGGTTTTGCTATAAATACCCCTTATGTTGATGAACTCTTCATCCACAAATGAAACCTTCCAAGCCTAAAATCCTCCCTCCTCTAGTGTTGAGTTCGTCAACTCATCCCCTCTTTTGAGAGCCTTGGCGAGGCCTCCTCCTCCTTTGTGGTGCCTTGGCCGTGGGGTACCCCCACCTAGTTGTTTTCGTATAATACCCTTGTTGTGGTATAGAAATACTCCTAGTATTGTTATAATGCCCAAAATACCTTAGCCTTGTACCTTGTAGTATTCCAAAGATACCTCTTTCGTAGAGTCCGAAATACTACCTTTTGTCCTTTTAGTCTCAAACCAAACCCTAAGGAAATCTTCATAGTTGGTTGAAGTATTTGAGTAGAAGTTAGTTAGAACTTCTAAGGGTTGTTTGGAGTGGTTTGGAGCGCACGGTGGAGCTAAACCTTGCTCAGATAGACATTATAAGGTGGAGAAGTTTGGGCTTATCGAGGTAATTATCTTGTCCCTCTATTGTAATTGGAAATTACATGTTTGTTAGAATATATAGTTGAAGTATACTGTATATGGAACTATACTTAGTATTCGGCAATGTCTTTTGACTTAAGCCTGAAGAATAAAGAACTGAACTGTATTTACATAGGACTGTATTGCAGTAGACTTGTGTAGTATTACTGAGTAGAATTGTACACGTCCGGGTAGACGTGTAAACCCCCCCCTGGTTGGCTTGGTAGCCGGCCTCGATAGAGGAGGAGATTTACGCTGTTGCGGGGGGGGGGGGAGGTGCTGCCGAATTTTCTATAGAAAGATAGAAACTTGTGTTTTGGGGTTAATAGACGTTTTGACCTTTATAGGTGAAAGTACTAAGAGTAGCGTATTCTACTCGAGGAGTGGAAAGGGCTAGCGCGTTGTAGTACTTGGAGCATTTTGCTTATTGTCGATAAATCGTCGCGAGGTATGTGAACCTCTTCCTATCTTTTCTAGCATGATTGTTGTGAACTATGTAGTACGGTAGACGTACATGTGCTAAGTGATTTGGTTGGTTTAAAACATAGGGTGTTATAATAGCTTTATGGGAAGTTAGTTATAACGACCTTATGTAAGTGAAAATGGTTTCATGTTGTTAGACGTTACGAGACTTGATCTTATAAGATAAGAGACTTAACTTATTTGTTTTAATGTGGATGTTTGTGTGAAACCTCATTCGTGAGTAATGAGTACTTGGTTTTAAAGGGATAATGTTTTCACGATTTCGAATCGAATGTGTATCGGCTGACCACTGCAGCGTTAATAAAAGGAAAATGTATTGAATAATGATGTGTTGTATTAAAACCGGTAGAAACCTCCATCCGCATGAAGCTAAGATAAGACAAAATGATATTACATTTTCTAGATCATGGTCACGTAATAAGATCGTTATAAACAAGAATAAACTACTCACATATATGACATATGTTACTCAATTGTTCTAAAAGGAATCAAGTGATTAAGTTTGGGAACTATGAAACCATTTGAAAATGAGAAGCTTGAGTAATTGAAACTAGGCAAACCGAACTTAGGAAAGAATGTTGTTACTTGGTTTTGAAAAGGAAGGTGGGTTGGTCATTCTAATACTACGGTATCGGTGACTTTTATAAAAGAAATGGATCTCTTTTAAAAGAACTTAACGTATGTAGTACTTTGGGGTTAAAACCCGACTTTGGCATAAAATGAAAGTACTTTGAGTTGTGTGAAACTTGCCTATGCTTGTTGCTGTGAAACTTGCCTATGCTTGTGATGATAGCCTTTGTTGTGCAAGTGTGGTATTTACGTGTTCCGCTCTCGATAGAGGCGGTCGACTTGTTGAGAACTTACTTGGGCGTCTTGGCGTGATGGAGAATTCCACGGGTATGTTTCCATTTTGATTATTGTCTTGTTGTTGATGTCACATGGACATGTCTACACCGACGCAGAATTCGGGCACGCGGCCGTGCGGTCGGGTTGATTACCGATATATTGTTATTGTGGTTACATGGACATGTCTACACCGAGGTAGAATTCGGGCACGTGGCCACGGGCATTGGTATTATTGTTGCATCATGGACATGTCTGCCGTCTGCAGAGGGGCATGCGGCCGTGATGCGAACATGATTGATGTTGTGGGCGTGAGACCCATAGTTATATTTGAGTGATGACTTGAGGCGTGAGTCCTCGACATTCGACATGATCGCTTATGTTGTGAATCGTAGTTTGGTTATCATACATGTCTCTGCTTTATATAGACTAGTATGATTTCATTCTGATATCTTTTACGATTTCACATACTTGGTACTGTTATCGACCTCCTTCGGGCTGCGTTCATGCCGCAGGTAGAGGTACATCGATCGTGGATCCCGCTCTTAGGATCACAATCGGCGTTTTGGGAAGCTCCGTTTCTTGGAGGCTTATCTTTTAGTATGTGTTCCCGAGTTGTAGGTTCTTGTACATTCGTGGTATGGCGGGGCCCTGTCCGTCATAGTCGTTGTAAATCTTAAGTGTATGTAATCTTGTTGTGGCGGGGTTGTAAAGGATTAAAGCTGTTCGTGTTTTATGTATATCTTTGAAAACCAGATTTTGGTTGCTTATTATTATATCTCTTGTTTCATGACTCATGTTTTATTTTCCGCTGGTTTTCTCTCGATGTTGTATCACTAGGGTGCCGGGATAAGACACGATGCGGGCCGAACGGGCAGTTCGTTACAAAAGTGGTATCGAGCGCTTAATCCTCGGAAAGTGTCTACGCATCGTGTCTAGTAGAGTCTTGATTATCGGTGTGTTGTGCACCACATCTATAATCGGAGGCTATAGGACATTTAGGATTGGTTTCCATTCTTCTCATTCGAGATCGTGCCTTAGAGTCAGTTGTAAGTTGTACCCTCTCGACGTATCTCGTTTTTACGCTTATGCCTCGCAAGGCAACCAGAGCCCGAAGGGCAAAGCGAAGTCTTTGCTAGTGAGATACTGAGAGGACGAGGCGCAGTCCTGACAAGACTGAGTTGTGCTTGACGGCGGGTTTTGTGACGCCGCCCAGCAAAGGTAGAGCCGCAGCCGTGCGATGAGACTCTGATGCACTGAGCCTCGGTCCACATGCAGGAAGAGGAGATGGGTTACAAGGAGATGGCCCGATTCTTGGCGAGTCGTGGCAGATATGAGATAAATTGGATGCAGCAGTTCGATTCGATGCACCATGGTTCACCCCGAGCGAGATAGTTTGAGGCTACGGGACTTTACGAGTTGTAGCCCGCCGTAGTTTTATGGGTCGAGGCTCGAGGATGATCCGCAGGAGTTCATCCGGCGATTCTGACGGATCATCACGGGTGATCAAGGCTTGAGACCGAGTCGTGACCTTTGGTTCGCATCGGCCGCGTGATACCGCAATCGATTGGTTTGATTCATGGGAGCTTTCCGGGAGAGCATGCACCTCCAGCAGTATGGGATGAGTTTTGGGGCTTTCTCACGCACTTCTTGCCTCCGCAGGATGAGGCACGCCGTAGATTTTTGATGCTTAGACGAGGCGGGCGTGCGGTTGGGAGTACAATGTGGAGTTCGACTCATTGGCGTGCGTCAGCGTTGGTAGCTAGTATGGAGGATCGAGTGCACCGATATGTTACAGGCTCGATGATTACATGTCGAGGCATGTTCGGGAGTAGCCTTCACCGAGCATGGACATTGCCGCACGCAGCTCATGCAGGATGTGAGGCACGGAGAGGTCGACGGAATGACGAATCAGCGAAGAGGGCGAACAACGTGGTCCTTTGGTGACTTTCGAGGCGGACCGCCTCGGAAGATACTAGTTTTGTACCTCCGCCGGTCAGAGTGGTCCTCCACAACCTTGAGTATTCGGGAGCGGTCGTGGCTCGAGGTTCGTGTTTCGGGGAAGTAAAGTGTCGGCGGATCGGTCACCCCTACCTCGGTGTGGTCGATGTGGTAGACCGCATTTCGGGAGTGTCGTGGTGCGAGGAGCTTGTTATTTTGCGGCCAGCGGGGCCATTTGCGAGGAACTCAGGCCAAGGGTAGCACGGATGTTACGACTCACCCTACGGATCGATGGTGGTTCATCGCCTTCTCTGGTTATGCGCCTGCAGTGTGCCTATGATTAGAGTGGAGCGGTAGCTTCGGTATATCCTTAACCTCTAGAGTTTTGGTATGCTTGTTATGATGGTCTCATTATTATGTGCTATGTCGAATAGCGTTGTGTTAATTGTGAGTTAGAAAACATGCTTAGTTGGGAGGATACGATGGGGCATGGTAAGTGTGAACCTTAGACTATGTCACGGACCGAGACCTTAGGGGTAAGGTCGCTTGAGTTAAAGATTTATTTTTGACCCTTATCGAGTAGTAGTGGGATTTATTTGTGTGATAAGTCGTGGGTAGTGTGAGATGGAAGTGGTAGCTTTCATGATGTGAATTAGTAAGATTGTTCGAATCGGGAACAAGAGTTTAGCGCGGTTGGGGTCGGGTTGAGGACCATTTGCGGGTCAACCCGTAACCGGTTTGGGGTGGGGTCAGTTCGGTGGTCCCGCCAGTGGTAGTCACGAGGATGCTAGGCCCAAGTTTGTGCGACCAACGATGAGTTCGTGGGACGCGTTCGACCGAGCGGTTCGTAAGGCCGGAATGGCCTTAAGGAAGTTTGAGGTTAGTAAGATGACCAAGTTTGGAGGTAGTGACTCCAGATTTTCGAGGCAGGTAATGACGAAGTATGGTACATACCGGAGAGTTCAAGTGTTCGAGAAGGGCACGACGAGTAAGGAAGGAAGATAACGTGTGTTATTTCGTGGCCCAAGGCGTTGACAACTTGTTAGAGGAACTTCATCGATATCCGTCTTGAGAAGGAACATTCGGGACGAATGTTTCTAAGGGGAGAATGTTATACCCGTAGTTGCGGGGTATGTATGTGAGGGCGTGCGTGCGAGTACAGCAGAAATTTTGAAAAGAAAGAAAGATGTGAGTTTTCACGGAAAAGTTTAGGTTATTTGTGAAGAAAAAGGTTCGTTAATGGGAATTGGATTCCCAGATTTGGTATTTGGACTTCATAGATTATATTAGAATTTTGAGATTTTATTTTTGGAAATGGTCACGTGGGGCCCAGGAGAAATTCTGTTTTGTGGGCCCGCTTTGTTTTGAGATTTCGTAATTTGGATATTTTCAAGACGAAATATTCAGGCGAATCGTGGCGACACGTGTCACCCCATGTGGCACCCTTGGCGATTTTACATTTGTGCACAACACCCGGTTAGAGTCGTTTTTGGACGTAACGGTTTAAAAAACTTTCGAAGGGAAAATTCCGGCGATGTGGGTTTGTATTTTTGCGGCTTTTTCCGCGAGACCAAACATTCTGGACCAACGGGAGGGTGACAGGTGTCACCTCACAATGAAGCGTGTGGGCGACTTGGCCGTGAGGGGCAAGTGGTGCTAGATATTTGTGTAGATATTTGTGAGGTTTTAAGGAGTAGGGTCTAGGGTGCACTTGGCTTGATCTTGGCCTTACACTTGCCTTGCACATGGCTTGATCTTGGCCATTGGTTGGCTTTGGTTTTGCTATAAATACCCCTTATGTTGATGAACTCTTCATCCACAAACGAAACCTTCCAAGCCTAAAATCCTCCCTCCTCTAGTGTTGAGTTCGTCAACTCATCCCCTCTTTTGAGAGCCTTGGCGAGGCCTCCTCCTCCCTTTGTGGTGCCTTGGCGTAGGGTACCCCACTGCCTAGTTGTTTCGTATAATACCCTTGTTGTGGTATAGAAATACTCCTAGTATTGTTATAATGCCCAAAATACCTTAGCCTTGTACCTTGTAGTATTCCAAAGATACCTCTTTCGTAGAGTCTAAATACTACCTTTTGTCCTTTAGTCTCAAACCAAACCCTAAGGAAATCTTCATAGTTGGTTGAAGTATTTGAGTAGAAGTTTGTTAGAACTTCTAAGGGTTGTTTGGAGTGGTTTGGAGCGCAATTGGAGCTAAACCTTGCTCGGGATCGACATTATAACTTGGATAATTTTGGGCTTATCGAGGTAATTATCTTGTCCTCTATTGTAATTGGAAATTACATGTTTGTTAGAATATATAGTTGAAGTATACTATATATGGAACTATACTTAGTATTCGCAATGTCTTTTGACTTAAGCTGAAGAATAAAGCGAATCAGGCAGTATTTACATAGGGGTATTGCAGTGAGACTTGTGTAGTATTCGAGTAGAATTGTACACGTCAGGGTAGGCGTGTAAACCCCACTGGTTGGCTTGGTAGCCGGCCTCGATAGAGGAGGAGATTTACGCTGTGTGTTGGAGAGGTCTTTGCGAATTTTCTATAGAAAGATAGAAACTTGTGTTTTGGGGTTAATAGACGTTTTGACCTTTATAGGTGAAAGTACTAAGAGTAGCGTATTCTACTCGAGGAGTGGAAAGGGCTAGCAGGTTGTAGTACTTGGAGCATTTTGCTTATTGTCGATAAATCGTCGCGGTATGTGAACCTCTTCCTATCTTTTCTAGCATGATTGTTGTGAACTATGTAGTACGGTGAGCGTACGTGTGCTAAGTGATTTGGTTGGTTTAAAACATAGGGTGTTATAATAGCTTTATGGGAAGTTAGTTATAACGACCTTATGTAAATGAAAATGGTTTCATGATGTTAGAAGTTAAGAGACTTGATCTTATAAGATAAGAGACTTAACTTATTTGTTTTAATGTGGATGTTTGTGTGAAACCTCATTCGTGAGTAATGAGTACTTGGTTTTAAAGGGATAATGTTTCTTGATTTGGGAATCGAATGTGTATCGGCTGACCACTGCAGCGTTAATAAAGGAAAATGTATTGAATAATGATGTGTTGTATTAAAACCGGTAGAAACCTCCATCTGCATGAAGCTAAGATAAGACAAAATGATATTACATTTTCTAGATCATGGTCTTTGTAATAAGATCGTTATAAACAAGAATAAACTACTCATATATGACATATGTTACTCAATTGTTCTAAAAGGAATCAGTGATTAAGTTTGGGAACTATGAAACCATTTGAAAATGAGAAGCTTGAGTAATTGAAACTAGGCAAAACCGAACTTAGGAAAAGAATGTTGTTACTTGGTTTTGAAAAGGAAGGTGGGTTGGTCATTCTAATACTACGGGTATCGGGTGACTTTTATAAAAGAAATGGATCTCTTTTAAAGAACTTAACGATGTAGTACTTTGGGGTTAAAAACCCGACTTTGGCATAAAATGAAAGTACTTTGAGTTGTGTGAAACTTTATGCTTGTTGTTGTGAAACTTGCCTATGCTTGTTGTTGTGAAACTTGCCTATGCTTGTGATGATAGCCTTTGTTGTGCAAGTGTGGTATTTACGTATTCTGGCGTCTCGATGAGGCGGTCGACTTGTTGAGAACTTACTTGGGCGTCTTTGGCGGTGATGGAGAATTCCACGGGTATGTTTCCATTTTGATTCTTGTCTTGTTGTTGATGTCACATGGACATGTCTACACGATCAGAATTAGGGGCATGCGGCCGTGCGGTCGGGTTGATTACCGATATATTGTTATTGTGGTTACATGGACATGTCTACACCGAGTAGAATTCGGGCATGTGGCCGTGGGGCATTGGTATTATTGTTGCATCATGGACATGTCTACACCGATCACGAATTCCGGCATGCGGCCGTGATGCGAACATGATTGATGTTGTGGGCGTGAGACCCATAGTTATATTTGAGTGATGACTTGAGGCGTGAGTCACGATCGACATATTCGCTTTTATGTTGTGAATCGTAGTTTGGTTATCATCATGTCTCTGCTTTATATAGACTAGTATGATTTCATTCTGATATCTTTTCTGATTTCACATACTTGGTACTGTTGTCGACCTCGCCCGGGCTGCGTTCATCTGCGCAGTAGAGGTACATCGATCGTGGATCCGCTCTTAGGATCACATTTCAGCGTTTTGGGAAGCTCCGTTTCTTGGAGGCTTATCTTTTGGTATGTGTTCCACTGAGTTGTAGGTTCTTGTACATTCGAGGTATGGCGGGGCCACTGTCCGTCATAGTCGTGTAAATCTTAAGTGCAGTAATCTTGTTGTAGGCGGGGTTGTAAAGGATTAAACTGTTCGAGTTTTATGTATATCAAGGCAACCGTTTTGGTTGCTTTATTTATTATTATATCTCTTGTTTCATGACTCATGTTTTATTTTCCATTTGGTTTTCTCGATGTTGTATCACTAGGGTGCGGGATAAGGCACGATGAACCGGCCGGAACGGTCGTTACAATGAGATGTGGAAATCGACACTTGCACGAATGTCTATATGAGCAACCCATATGCAAGAAAACCATTCTTGACCTTTATTTATAAAATGAATAAACCATCATTTTAGCAAACCAAGACAATACCATGCCTTTCCTTTTTACACAAACCAAAACAATACCATGCCTTTTCTTTTTACACAAACCAAGACAATACCATGCCTTTTCTTTTTACACAAACCAAGACAATACCATGCCTTTCCTTTTTACACAAACCAAGACAATACCATGTCTTTCCTTTTTACACAAACCAAGATGATTACCATTTAAGCAAGCCAAAGTACTATCAAGGCACAAAATAGAATAATTCTCATTTAAACAAACCAAAGTACTATCAAGGCACAAATAGAATAATTCTCATTTAAACAAGCCAAAGTACTATCAAGGCACAAATAGAATAATTCTCATTTAAACAAGCCAAAGTACTACGTACGTCCGCCGCACGTTCTTTACCTTTTTCATAAAATCCCAAGGCCCTAGCCTTGCAACATCAAGTTACATATTATTCAAATTAAGTGGCTTACACTCTTTATACACTTAGTCACTTCTTTTATGTACTACAATGAAGCCAAATTCATTTATGACCCCTAATACACTAACACTCGTAGTATCAAGCCACTTCTATTTTTCTAATCAAACTACCCTTTTAAAACTTCAATTCAAGGTTTTGAAATCAAGTAGCTTCTACTTTTAAATCTCAAGTAACTCACACCTTTAAAACAAGTTACTTCTCTTTAAATCATGTCATTTCTCCTCTTTTAAATCAATTAAGTAAATCACTCATTTGATTCCCCTAAAGTCGTTATAACTAACTTCCCATAAAGCTATTATAACGACCTTTAGGTTTTAGAACTAAGGCATTATCCAAGAGATTAGGAACCACTTCCTTTTTAAGACTCTAAGTACTCCAAGTAAGACAACTTTCACTTTGAAAATCCAAATTTTATCAAGGGAATGTATTATAACAACTTCCAATTTAAACATCCAAAGTACAATCAAGGAAGTATATAGAACAACTTCTATATTAGGCAATCCAAGTACAATCACGGGATAGATCATTTAAGGAGTAGGATTTACTTACTTTACAATAAGGAATCATGCTAGAAGAAGAGGAGGTGGTTCACATACCTTTTCGGCTTAATCCACACACTAAGTCGAATACGCCGCACGTAGAATTGTCAACCTATAATGACCACAACACGACTATCAACTTCTAGTTTCTAACGTAGAATGATACTAAGTATAAGGTCTCTTATTCTACGAAAAATTGGGCAGCACTTCCTTTGTTTCTACGTACTTTTCCACCTTTTTCAAGGGCCGAAATCAATAACCAATATGCCACATTTAAGGCTCAACACATCAACCAATCAAAGGGGATTACACGCCTTACAAGACGTGTAAAATTCTGCCCCACAATTCGTATAAAACAGTCCAACATTTATAAGGGCATTCAGCCACCATAATAACAAATCCTAAGTCCTTCTCCTTAATTCCTTTTCAATCCAAGTTGTTAAGTCTAACATGTTATATCGTCGTAAACAACTTTAACAACTACAATTCCTTCTTTATATAACATGCGACGACTAAACTAATAACCAAATTGAATTTCAATCTCAAAGGCTAAACATGCTAGTTTCGGATTAGTGGTTCCAATATCCATAACACTTATCAATATTCATAATATATACCTCATGTTTGCTAATATCCATAACTACAACAATATGTAATCTTTAATCACTAAGACGACAAGATTGTTACCTTGATAAGCCCTTATATAACTCCAAGATTCAAAGTCGCTCCTTAGCAATCTTAGCTTCTTTTCTTCACGCTACAATCCGCTATTTGAAGCCCTTAGATGTTCATAAACAACTTCCCTTCCATTTCCAATCAAAACTATGAAAACAACTTAGGTTTTTATCTTGCGACTAACGTGAAAACGTAGTTTTTCCGGGATCTTTCTATTGAGATATCCTTACAATACCTCTCGGAACCTTGGGTTTAAGTATTGTGAATTATGAACCACAAACGAAAAAAAATTCTTGTTCTTGAGAGGCTAACCCGAGAGCTCCTCTTTTCAAGCTCTAGTTTCTCTAAAAAAATTCTAAGTGTGGAGACTTGTCTTGCTACTAGGATGAATATATAACACAATGGAGGGTCAAGATTAAAACACTTGTGGGGTTTGGATGAAGAGGATTAAATATCTAGTCAAGTGGGCTCATTGACTTAGTCAGTTATATCAAGCTTTGGCTTTGTCAAGACTTGATCATCTTTCCTTGGTCATTTGACCATTTTACCCTTGGCCTTATTTCGAACAAGCCCATGTGGGGGTGACACATGTCGCCCTCCCATTCGTCCATAAAATTTAGTTTCCCGAAATTTCCATAATTGGTCAAAATATCGGAAACCTCGTGGGCCCCATATATCCAACTCTGAAAAATGAAATTCCAAAGTCCGATAAATTCCAACATTCTCAAATAACAATTCTGAGAACCCAATTCTCATTAACGAACAATTTTCCTTCCCGAGGTTCGGAAGATTTTTCCCTTAGAAATAACAACTCTTTCTTTCGTTCAAACTTTTAAGTCCTGATTCCTTACGTACGTTCTTATATACATGTCCTGAAATTTCGGGGTGTAACATTCTTTCCCCCATAGAAACATTCGTCCCCAAATGTTCTTAGTCGGTTTCAAGCTATACAAACTCCGACATAGTTTCCTTACTATGCCTATCAATCAATACTCCACAAGACCAACGATGCCACACATGGCCACCATATAACATTTATATACATATCAATGGACCTTCCATCCGCGGTCCCTTCTCACAAAACTCGAAGGTTACAGTCTTTTCAAAACGGGATCTTTAGAGGTTCCTTTCTTTTTCCCGTATAGGGATGACCCTATCGTATTCTAAGTCATGGGACTAACACTATTTGAACCCTTCAGTCGGACTCCCACTCAGCTAACTGATGTTTTCTCCTCGTGCTACTTCCCTTCTCTGTCTCACTTAGTCAAATTACTAGTTGGGGCATGATCCTAAAATCTGCCTAGCTTAGTTTACCAACCGGTGTAAACTCTAATACTAGAAGCATCTCAATCACGAGCACCTATGGACAGTGTTACTGAACCTACGGCGTGTGTATCCTCACAATTTACCTCCACTCGTGGCCTAAAAAGGATTCTCTCTACCCACCTTCAGTACTCATTACTATAACCATTTTAGTACTTTTAACCCTTGTTCCTTCCTTTTCTTACTTGTCATATTTTCTCGTACTTCCAAACTTATTTTAGCACTCGTACGAAATTTCAAATATTGTTTTTGTTCTCCAATCCTTGGAGTTACTATCCAAACTTGGCCATCATGCCGCTTAAATTTCCGTTAAGGCTACTGCTAACCTCACTACTGGTTACGGTGGACGCGTCCACGAACTCGCATAACGATTAACTAGACTTGGGTTATACCCGTATTTCCAGTATGTGCGTGAGGGCGTACAAAAGTTTAAGCCTTAAGTAGGCAAAGTGGCGAAATTTGTACACAACTAGCGAAAGAGTCGCTTTTTCAAACGCGTTTTCGGACTTTGCGAAGGGAAAATACGGCTATGTCATTTATAATTTTTGCGGATTTTTAGAGAGATGAAATATTTTGGACCAGCGAGAGGGTGACACTTGTCACCCAAGTGGGCAATCGAGGATTTCTTGGCACGCGTTTTTAGCTTGTTTTGTCGAGGAGTTGGTAGGATATTTTGTGTAGTTGATGAGCAAGTGGGACCCACAAACTCATGTCCAAATCTTGACCTCCACTTGCCCCACTTGGCTTGATCTTGGCCATTGAATGTCCTATAAATACCCCCTAAGTTGAAGGATTTCTTCATCCAAAATCATTTCTCCAAGTCTTGAAATCCTCCCTTTCTGAAGTGTTCGTCAAGCTTCTCCCCCTTTGAGAAGGCTTCGTGAACCCCTTGCCTAGTTATTTTCATATAATACCCCCCCCCCCCTTGGTAGAAAAATACTCTGCTAGTATTGTTTCTATTCCCTACTCCGTTAGCCCAAATACATTGTCGGACTTTCCAAAGTTACCTCTATCGTAGAGCAGGAAATACTACTATATTTCCATTAGTCACTAAACGAAACCCTAAGGAAAATCTTCATAGCCGGTTGAAGTATTAAGAAGAAGTTGCGTAGAACTTCTAAGGGTTGTTTGGAGCGGGTTGGAGTGCACGGAGTAGGAGCTTAACCTTGCTCAGGATCGACATTTAATCTTGGATAATTTTGGGCTTATCGAGGTAAATACTCTAGTCCTTATATTGTAATTGGAAATTACATATTGTAGTTGTATAGTAATGTATATAATACATAGAAGGATATTACAGAAGAGAATTGAACTGTAATAGAAGGATATTAAAGAAGAAGGTTAAACTGTACTTACATAGGACTGTATTTACAGTAGACTGTGTAGTTTGGCGGATAGGGAAGTGCTGCCCAATTTTCCGTAGAATAAAGGAATCTGTATCTAGAAGTATTTTGCAGAATAGTCTAGACGTTGATAGACTCTTATGACCGATATAGGTTGAAGTACTGTGAGTAGCGTATTCTACTCGAAGGGTGGAAAAGGCTAACAGGACTACAGTACTTTGGAGCGTTTTGCTAATAATCGATAATCGTTGCGAGGTATGTGATTCTTCCTATACTCTTGAGCATGATATTTTAAAAGTATATATATATATATATATATATAGTATGAGCGACGTGTGTTAACTGAACGTAGTTTTACGGCAATGTCTTTTGACTTAAGCCTGAATAATAAGAATCTTGAAGTATTTCAAAAGAATTAAGAAACCTTTTTGAAAGAAGAGAAATACTTGGTTTTAAAAGCTTAAGAGTTATACTAGCTTTATGGGAAGTGAGGTATAACGACTTAAGAGAGATAAAAAGAATGGTTTATTGATTTTAGAAGTTAAGAGACTTGATCTTAAAAGATAAGAGACTTGACTTAATTGAATTAATATGAATTTTGTTAAAAAATGTGAAACCTCATTCGTGAGTAATGAGTACTTGGTTTTTAAAAAGGAATAATGTTTTACTGATTTCGGAAATCAGAATAAGTATCGAACAAACCACTGCAGCGCTAATAAAGGGAAATGTATTGAATAACTAAGTATTATTAAAAACCAGTAGAAACCTCCATATGCAAGCTAAGATGAGACAAAATGATATTACATTTCCTAGATCATGGCTGCTCTAATAAGATTGTTATAAACAAGAATAACCTACTCACACATAAGGCATATATTACTCAACTGTTTTTAAAAGAGAATCATGTTATTAAACGATTAAGACTATGAACTACGAAACCTTTCGAAAATGAGAAACTTGAGCATCTGAAATTAGGCAAACTTGAACTTTTGAAAAGAATGTTGTTACTTGACGTTGTTCTAAAAAGTGTAAGCCACTTGGTTTAAAATAGTACAAAGTACTTGATTTTAAAACATGAGCGATTTGGTACTACGGATAATAGTATCGAGTTGTTTTTACGTAATAAGAGGTCTTTTTGAAACGATAACTTTTTGTAGTTCTTTGGGGTTTAAACCCGGATTTGTTGTAATAAAATAAATTTCTGTAAGTATGATTAAACTTGCATATGATTGTGGTGATAGCATTTGTTGTGCAAGTGTTGTATTTACAACTCTGGCGTCTCGCCGAGGCCGGCTATTTGATTGATTGATGGACATCGACACGATGGGTGCCCACGGGTATGCTTCCACTAATCGATCCTTTTGGACATCTCGACACGATGGGTGGCCCGGGTATGCTTCCATTAAGTGTTATCTTGTTATTTGCTTGGACATACCGACACGATGGGTGGCCCACGAGTATGCTTCCATTCTCGATTGTTATCTTATTATTTCCTTTTGGACATCCGACACAATGGTGGCCCACGTATGCTTCCATTGTGAGTGTTATCTTGTTATTGGCTTGGACATACCGACACGATGGGTGGCCCACGAGTATGCTTCCATTTCGATTGTTATCTTGTTATTTCCTTTTGGACATACCGACACGATGGCCCACGTATGCTTCCATTGTGAGTGTTATCTTGTTATTGGCTTGGACATACTGACACGATGGGTGGCCCACGAGTATGCTTCTATTCTGATTGTTAGCTTGTTATTTCCTTTTAGACATACTGACACGATGGGTGGCCCACGGGTATGCTTCCATTAGGAGTGTTATCTTATTATTGGCTTGGACATACCGACGATGGGTGGCCCACGGTATGCTTCCATTCGATTGTTATCTTGTTATTTCCTTTGGACATACCGACATCACGATGGGCCCACGGGTATGCTTCCATTAGGATGGTTCCATGGCCATGCTTATACGGAGGTAAGATGCCAGGGCATGCGGCCGTTGTGCGGGTTATATTTGAGTGATGACTTGAGGGCGTGAGTCCCTGTCTTGACATGACTGCTTTTATATTGTGAATTGTAGTTTGGTCATCATATATGTCTCCTGTTTTATATAGACTGTTATGATTTCACTTACGATTTTTCGCCACATACTTGGTACTGTTGTCGACCTCCTTCGGCCGCGTTCATCTGCAGTAGAGGTACATCGGTTGTCGATCCTCGCTTCTAGGATCACAAATCAGCGTTTTGGGAAGCTCCGTTTCTCCGGAGGCTTATCTTTTGGTATGTTACCCTGAGTCTGTAAGTTCTTGTACATTCAGGGGTGTTATACCCCGTATTTCCAGAGTATGTACGCAGGGACGTACGTAGGAAATTTTGAACTTTTGCATAGGCTTGGCCGAATTAACTTTGTTCACAACACCCGATTAGAGTCGTTTTTTGACGAAACGTTTCCACAACTTTGTAGGGAAAATTCCGGCTATGTCATTTTTAATTTTTGCGGATTTTTCCGAGAGATGAAACATTTTGGACCAACAAGAGGGCGACACTTGTCACCCTCTCATTGGAACACCTTGGGCGGTAATAGTGGTGGCCGAAAGTATGGCCATTGTGGTCAAGGGTTGGTAGGATATTTTGTGTTAGTTGGCTAGTGTGCACTTGGCAAGATCTTGGCCCTACACTTGCTATGCACTTGGCAAGATTTTGGCCATTGGTTGGCCTTGGCTTGTCCTATAAATACCCACCCCTTTGAAGACTAATTCATCCATAAATTTGCCTAAGTCTTGAAAGCTCTCCTTCTCCCTCCCCTTGTGTTGAGTTCGGCCGAGGGCCTCCCTCTTGTGGCCGAGAGCACCCCCCCCTCTAGGGGTGCTAGCCGAGAGTGTACCCCCCCTAGCCTAGTTGTTTTTGTATAATACCCCCCTTTTGTGGTGTAGAAATACTCTCCAAAGTATTGTTATAATGCCCAAATTACCTTAGCCGTATACCTTGTAGTATTCTAAGGTTATACCTATCTGGCGGAAAATACTATTATACTTCCGTCACCACAAAACCGAAACCCTAGGAAAATCTCCATAGTCCGTTGGAGTATTGTGTAGAAGTTGGTTAGAACTTCTAAGGGTGGTTTAGAGCGGGTTGGAGCGCTCGGAGTTGGAGCTAAACGTTGCCCAGGATCGACATCTCTACTTAGATAATTATGGGCTTATCGAGGTAATTATCTTGTCCCCCTATTGTAATTGGAGATTACATGTTGTTAGAATATATAGTTGAAGTATACTATATATAGTCTTGAACTTAGTGTTGTGGCAATGTCCTTGGACTTAAGCTGAATTTAAAGAAGAGAGTGAATGTAATTACATAGATGTATTACATGAGACTTGTGTAGTCTAGACTTTGATAGACTTGTGTAACTGTATAGGTTGAATGTTCTGCGAGTAGCATGTGCTACTTGAGAAGGTGGACCAGGCTAGCCGGGTTATAGCCGTGGAGCGATTTGCTAATAGTCGATAATCGTCGCGAGGTATGTGAACCTCTTCCTATCTCTCCTAGCATGATATGTGTATAACTATGTAGTACGGTGACGTCGTGTGTTAATTGAACGTGGTTATGCGGCAATGTCTTTTGACTTAAGCCCGAATAATAAAAATCTTGAAGTAGTTCAAGAGAATTAAGAACTGTTTTTAAAAAGAAGAGTAATACTTGGTTTTAAAACTTAAGAGTTATACTAGCTTTATGGGAAGTTAGGTATAACGGCTTAAGAGAGATAAAAGCGAACTGATTTATTTTAGAAGTTAAGAGACTTGAACTTGTAAGATAAGAGACTTAACTTAATCAATGAATTTTGTGTGAAACCTCATTCGTGAGTAATGAGTACTTGATTTTTAAAAGGGATAATGTTTTCTTGATTTGAAATCGAATGTGTATCGACAAACCACTGCAGCGTTAATAAAGGGAAATGTTTTGATTAATGAAGTATTAATAAAACCAGTAGAAACTTCCATCTGCATAGAAGCTAAGATGAGACAAAATGATATTTCCTAGATCATGGTTGCTGTAATAAGATTGTTATAAACAAGAATATCCTACTCACACGTAAGGCTTATGTTTCTTAGATGGTTTAAAAGAGAATTATATTCTTAAATGAATAAGACTATGAACGACGAAACCTTTCTAAAATAAGAAACGTGAACATTTGAAATTAGGCAAACTTGAACGTTTGGAAAATGATGTTGTTACTTGATTTTACAAAGGTAAGTGTTTTGGTTTACTTAAAAAAGACAGTCACTCTATTTTATACTACGGGTATTGTGTGACTTATGGGAAAGAAACGGATCTTTGAAAGATTTAATGTGTGAAGTACTTTGGGGATAGATACCCAAACTTGTTAGTAGAAAGTACCTTGTGTGAATAACTTGATTGTATTGGTTTGTGATAGTCTTGTAATACTTTCTTGTTGATTTGATAAGTAAACATGTTAGGATGCTAAGTGTGTTAGTATCTTGTGGTTGTTATGTAAGGGGAGTCATTCTTGCTTTGTCTTACGTTGCTAAGCGGTAAGTCCATTGTACTATTATTATATCACCTACCCCGCCGACTTATTATACAGGGCTTGCCACCCTTGATGCGGTCTATCGGCCTATGCGATCCTTGTGACTATGCGGAGTCGCGGTAGCTCGAGATTGATCATTCCGGTGTTTAGCCTGATGCGGGGATTCCTATGGTCTGTTGAGACTATGTGGTCTTTTGAGACTATGCGGGTTGCGGGAGCCTGGCGGATACCGAAGGTTAAGGCGCGCCGATGCGGGGTGTACCTCGGGCGGTCTAGGACCATGATTCGAGAATACCTTATGCGGGTCAGTGTGTGACCTATGCGAGTGCGAGAGTTCGAGGATAGACACGCATTGATCTGCGGGAAAATGGCGGCCGATCGTGTAGTGCGGTCTAGAAAGACCTCGTGATACGATTTATGGCATTTGTGGTGCGAGGTCTTAGTAGTCGGCTATGCCTTCGTACTTACCCCGTACGGTGTTATTGTGATGACTTTGAGGGCGTGAGTCCCTAACTTGACATGACTGCTTATTTATTGTAAACTGTAGTTTGGTTATCATACATGTCTCCTGCTTTGTATAGACTACTATGATTTCATTTCTGATGTTATTTTTGATTTCACATACTCGGTTTTGTTATCTTGACCTCCTTGGGCTGCGTTCATCTGCCGCGGTAAAGGTACACCGATCGTTGATCCTCGCTCTTAGGGTCATTCGACTTTTGGGAAAGCTCCGTTTCTCGGAGGCTTATCTTGGTATAGTCCCTGTTGTTGTAGTGCTTACATTCGGGGTATGACGGAACCTGTCCGTCGTTGTTATCATATCATTCGTAGAGTGCATGTAATCTTGTTGTGGCGGGGTTTGTAAAAAGGATTAAAGCTGTTCATTTGTAAGAGTTGTTATTTATATATATCTTGAAAGGCAAGTTTTCCTCAGTTCTTGTTTTGTACTTCATTTGTTTCATGTATGTGTTTTATGTTCCATTGATTACTCGATGTTGTATCACTAGGGTGCCGGTAAGGCACGATCAGACCGAGTTTGGGTCGTGTGAGCATGGCGAGGCCTGTCCCATATAGTTGTCGTTACATTCTTAGAAGTGCATGTAATCTTGTTGTGGCGGGGTTTGTAAAAGGATTAAACTATTTCAAACTTTGTATTTATATATATCCGAAAGCGACTTTCTCTCGAGATAAAATGTGTTTCATTTCTGGTTGTTTCATGTCTTGTTTTTATGTTCGTGATTACTCGATGTATGACTACTTGGGTGCGGGTAAGGCACGATCCACGAACCGAACAGTCGTGACAAAAGTGGTATCAGAGCAGTTAATCCTCGGAAAGTGTCTACAGACCGTGTCTAGTAGAGTCTTGATTATCGGTGTGTTGTGCACCACATCTATAATCAGGAGGCTGCAGGACATTTAGGATTGGTTTCCATTCTTCTCATTCTGAGATCGTGCCTTAGAGATGTGTGGTAAGTTGGACCCCTCTGACGTATTTCGTTTTCACTAGTTATGCCTCCGCGCAAGGCAACCCGGGCCCAGATGGGCAAGGCAGCCGAGGGAGTTGTTGGTAGGGTACAGAGGAGTTCGAGGGCGCAGGCCCGGTCATTACCTGAGATAGTGCTTCAGACGGTGAGTTTTGCGACGCCACCGGCCCCAGCAGAGTTTAGGGCCGCAGCAGTGGCTGCTGAGACCACGAGCACGAGCCTCAGTCCCGGCATGGAGCAGAGGAGATGGGTTACAAAGAGATGGCCCGATTCTTGGCGTGATCGTGGCGAACATGAGATAAGTGGGCCGGCAGATTCGATGCTTGCGTGGTTCACGAGATCGGATAGTTTGAGGCTATGGGACTTTCTAAGTTGTAGCCCGCGAGTTCTACGGTCGAGGCACGAGGATGATCGCGAGGAGTTCATTCGGCGATTCTGACGGATCATGAGTGATCAAGGCTTCGAGACCGAGTCGGTGGTCTTAGGTTCGCATCGGTGCGTGATCTTTGCGATCGTGGTTTGATTCGTGGGAGCTGTCCCGGGGAGAGTATGCACTTCCAGCCGTTTTGGATGAGTTCTCAGGGGCATTTCTTGCACATTTCTTGCCTCCACAGATGAGAAGGGCTCGGGCCGACATATTTTTGACGTTGGCGAAGCAGGCGTCTGATTCGGGAGTACAATGTGGAGTTTGATTCATTAGCTCGGTACGTCCCCGCATTGGTAACTGATATGGAGGACAGAGTACACCGCTACGTCACTGGGCTAGATGACTACTTGGCAGAGGCTTGTTCGGGTGTAGCTCTTCAGCCGGACATGGACATTGCCGGCATGCAGGCTTACGCACTTGGGTGTGAGGAGCGGAGAGGTCGACAGAATGACCAAGATCAGTAGAAAAGGGCCAGAACAGCAGGGTCTTTTGGCGACTTTCGAGGCGGACCGCCTCAGCAGCAGACTAGTTATGCGCCTCCGCCCGATGAGTGGTCCTCCACACTCTTGAGGCATCCAGTATTCGAGGCGGTCGGGGCTCGAGGTTCAGATTTTCGGGAGAGCAGGGGTGTTAGCCAGCTGAAGCCACCCCTACCTCGTTGTGACCGATGTGGTAGACTCCATTTTGGGGAGTGTCGTGCTAGTTCGGGAGTTTGTTTTACATGCGGCCAGCAGGGCCATTTTGCGAACCGTCCAGACCGAGGTAGCAGCGGTGGGCAACCAGGACTACGGGATCTATGGTGGTTCATCACCTTCTGACTATGCGCCTGCAGTGGGGTGTGATTAGAGAAAAGCGGTAGAGACATGTATATTCTTAACCCTCTAGAGTTTTGTATGCTTGATATGATGATCTTATTGTGTGCTATGTACGGATAGTGTTGTGTTGTTTGTGAGTTAGAAAACATGGTTAGTTGGAAGGTTAAGTGGGGGCAGGGAAGGTGTGAACCTTAGAATATTTCACGATTGAGACCTTAGATGTAAGGCCGTCTTGAGTAAAGGATTTTGCAAATGATCCTTGTCGGAGTGCATTATATGCCTAGAATGTATTAGTGTGATAAGTCCATGGGTAGTGTGAGATGGAAGTGGTAGCTTTCATGATGTGAATTAGTAAGATTATTAGGATCGAAACAAGAGAGTTCGCACGATGGAGGTCAGGTTGAGGACATATTGCGGGTCAACCCGTAGCCCGGTTTAAGGTGGGGTCAGTTCTGGGTGGTCCCTCCAGGTGGTAGGGTCACGAGGGTGCTAGGCCCAAGTTTAGGTAACCATCGTATGAGTTCGTGGATGTGTTCGACCAGAATCGGATCGCGAAGGCCGGGAACGGTCTTAAAAGAGATTGAGGCTAGTAAGACGACCAAGTTTGGAGGTAGTGACTCGGAGATTTTGGAACCAGGCGATAATCAAGTATGGTGCGTATACTAGAAGAGTTCAAGTGTTCGAAGAGTGCGGCGAGTAAGGAAGGAAGAAGAGCGTGTGTTATTTTGTGACAAGGTGTGGCATTGGCAACTTGTTATGAGGAACTTTATCGTTATCTGTCTTGAGAAGGAACATTCGGGACGAATGTTTCTAAGGAGGGGAGAATGTTATACCCCGTATTTTCAGAGTATGTACGTGAGGGCGTACGTACAAAAGTTTAAGCCTTAAGTAGGCAAAGTGGCGAAATTTGTACACAACTAGCGAAAGGAGTCGTTTTTCAGGCGAAGCGTTTCGGACTTTGCGAAGGGAAAAATACGGCTATGTCATTTATAATTTTTGCGGATTTTTCCGAGAGATGAAATATTTTGGACCAACGAGAGGGTGACACTTGTCACCCAGTGGGAACAATCCAGGATTTCTTGGCACGTTTTTAGCTTTTTTTGTCGAGGAGTTGGTAGGATATTTTGTGTAGTTGATGAGCAAGTGGGACCCACAAACTCATGTCCAAATCTTGACCCTCCACTTGCCCCCACTTGGCTTGATCTTGGCCATTGAATGTCCTATAAATACCACTAAGTTGAAGGATTTCTTCATCCAAAATCATTTCTCCAAGTCTTGAAATCCTCCCCTTTGCTAGAAGTGTTCGTCAAGCTTCTCCCCCTTTGAAGGCTTAGTGAAACCCCCTTGCCTAGTTGTTTTAGGTATAATACCCCACGGTAGAAAAATACTCTCAAGTATTGTTACTATTCCCAACTACTTTAGCCCAAATACCTTGTAGTACTTTCCAAAGTTACCTCTATACGTAGAGCCCGGAAATACTACTATATTTCCATTAGTCACTAAACGAAACCCTAAGGAAAATCTTCATAGCCGGTTGAAGTATTAAGAAGAAGTTGCGTAGAACTTCTAAGGGTTGTTTGGAGCGGGTTGGAGTGCACGGAGTAGGAGCTTAACCTTGCTCAGGATCGACATTTAATCTTGGATAATTTTGGGCTTATCGAGGTAAATACTCTAGTCCTTATATTGTAATTGGAAATTACATACTGTAGTTGTATAGAAATGTATATAATACATAGAATGATATTTACAGAAGAGAATTGAACTGTAATAGAAGGATATTAAAGAAGGTTAAAATGTACTTACATAGATCATTTGTATTCTGATGGCTGTAGTTTGGCGGATAGGGAAGTGCTGCCCAATTTTCCGTAGAATAAAGGAATCTGTATCTAGAAGTATTTTGCAGAATAGTCTAGACGTTGATAGACTCTTATGACCGATATAGGTTGAAGTACTGCGAGTAGCGTATTCTACTCGAAGGGTGGAAAAGGCTAACAGGACTACAGTACTTTGGAGCGTTTTGCTAATAGTCGATAATCGTCGCGAGGTATGTGATTCTTCCTATACTCTTGAGCATGATATTTTAAAAGTATATATATATATAAATATAGTACGGTAGACGTACGTGTGTTAACTGAACGTAGTTTTACGGCAATGTCTTTTGACTTAAGCCTGAATAATAAGAATCTTGAAGTATTTCAAAAGAATTAAGAAACCTTTTTGAAAGAAGAGAAATACTTGGTTTTAAAAGCTTAAGAGTTATACTAGCTCTATGGGAAGTGAGGTATAACGACTTAAGAGAGATAAAAAGAATGGTTTATTGATTTTAGAAGTTAAGAGACTTGATCTTAAAAGATAAGAGACTTGACTTAATTGAATTAATATGAATTTTGTTAAAAAATGTGAAACCTCATTCGTGAGTAATGAGTACTTGGTTTTTAAAAAGGAATAATGTTTTACTGATTTCGGAAATCAGAATAAGTATCGAACAAACCACTGCAGCGCTAATAAAGGGAAATGTATTGAATAACTAAGTATTATTAAAAACCAGTAGAAACCTCCATCTGCATAGAAGCTAAGATGAGACAAAATGATATTACATTTCCTAGATCATGGCTGCTCTAATAAGATTGTTATAAACAAGAATAACCTACTCACACATAAGGCATATATTACTCAACTGTTTTTAAAAGAGAATCATGTTATTAAACGATTAAGACTATGAACTACGAAACCTTTCGAAAATGAGAAACTTGAGCATCTGAAATTAGGCAAACTTGAACTTTTGAAAAGAATGTTGTTACTTGACGTTGTTCTAAAAAGTGTAAGCCACTTGGTTTAAAATAGTACAAAGTACTTGATTTTAAAACATGAACGTATTTGGTACTACGGATAATAATATCGAGTTGTTTTTACGTAAAAAAAGGTCTTTTTGAAAGGATAAGCAGATGTAGTACTTTGGGGTTAAAACCCGGATTTGTTGTAATAAAATAAATGTCTGTGAGTATGATTAAACTTGCCTATGCTTGTGGTGATAGCCTTTGTTGTGCAAGTGTTGTATTTACGTACTCTGGCGTCTCGTTGGAGGCTAGACTATTTGATTGATTGATGGACATACGACACGATGGGTGGCCACGGGTATGCTTCCACTAATCGATCCTTTTGGACATCTTGACACGATGGGTGGCCGGGTATGCTTCCATTAAGTGTTATCTTGTTATTGGCTTGGACATGCGACACGATGGGTGGCCCGAGTATGCTTCCATTCGATTGTTATCTTGTTATTTCCTTTTGGACATCGACACGATGGGTGGCCACGTATGCTTCCATTAGGAGTGTTATCTTGTTATTGGCTTGGACATACCGACACGATGGGTGGCCGAGTCTGCTTCCATTCTGATTGTTATCTTGTTATTTCCTTTTGGACATACTGACACGATGGGTGGCCCACGGGTATGCTTCCATTAGGATTGTTATCTTGAAATTGGCTTTGACAGAATCACACGATGGGAGGCCCACGAGTATGCGTCCCTTCTGATAGTTATCTTGTTATTTCCTTTGGACATCTCGACACGATGGGTGGCCACGGGTATGCTTCCATTAGAGTGTTATCTTGTTATTGGCTTGGACATACTTGACACGATGGGTGGACCCCGAGTATGCTTCCATTCTGATTGTTATCTTGTTATTTCCTTTGGACATACTGACACGATGGGTGGCCCACGGGTATGCTTCCATTAGGATGGTTCCATGGCCATGCTTATACCGAGGTAAGATGCCGGGGCATGCGGCCGTTGTGCGGGTTATATTTGAGTGATGACTTGAGGGCGTGAGTCCCTGTCTTGACATGACTGCTTTTATATTGTGAACTGTAGTTTGGTCATCATATATGTCTCCTGTTTTATATAGACTGTTATGATTTCACTTACAATATTTTTCAGTTTCACATACTTGGTACCTGTTGTACTGACCTCCTTCGGGGGGCTGCGTTCATGCCGCAGGTAGAGGTACATCGGTTGTCGATCCTCGCTTCTAGGATCACAAATCAGCGTTTTGGGAAGCTCCGTTTCTCCGGAGGCTTATCTTTTGGTATGTTACCCTGAGTCTGTAAGTTCTTGTACATTCAGGGGCATGGCGGGGCCCTGTCCCGCCATAGTTGTCGTTACATTCTTAGAGGTCTGTAGTACTGTTGTGGGCAGGGTTTGTAAAAAGGATTAAACTGTTCAAACTTTGTATTTATATATATGCCGAAAGGCGACTTTCTCTCAGATAAAATGTGTTTCATTTTACAGTTGTTTCATGTCTTGTTTTTATGTTCCGCTGATTACTCTGATGTATGACTACTTGGGTGCCCGGGTAAGGCACCAGTCACGGGCCCCGGAACGGGTCGTGACATGGGCCTCACGTCCCCGTGACCCTATCACATAGCGGGACCATTTCCAACTGGCACCACTTCATTCCATGCTACCGGTTGACCCGAATTTGGTCCACAACCCGACCCATCGTCACACTTAACTCTTATTCTTAGTCTAAAATAAATCTCTCTCCTATCTCAAGGTACTTCTTACCCTATCCTCTTATTCACTAGAGGTTCGTCCCCTAGGCCGAAGTATTTCTACTGTACATCCTCCACTATCGGTCTTTACACTATTATGGGGTAATTATAACTTGTGAACCCTACACAACTATAGTCTCAGTTCACTTTATCATTCTTGTCAACATTCTTCACTCTTCACCTTACTAATCAAAGTATCTCTACCTCTGGTGGTGCTATCAATTTACAACTACTAGCAATAAAGGGAAATATATATGCTAGGGAGGAATCTGAATCTATCAATGCATGTATGATTCAAAAGAATAGAAATATACATGTAACCCCATGCGATATTGCCTCTTGATCCTGCCCAGTAGCCACATCATCTATGTTGTTCGAAGGACCGCCAGAACTATAAACTCCACCCTGACCTCTACCTCGGTGGTGACATCCCAATACCATGCAGGGCGACAATCAGAGGAAAAGGAACCAACCACCGACCTCATAGGCTGAGCCACCTCACCAGTGCTCTTTCTAAAAGGACATTCCCTCAGCATATGGCCCGGACGGCCATAATAAAAACAATCACATGTGCCATAACGGAATTTCCCCATATGACGCTTACTACATCGGAAACACTGAGGAATAAGTGGCCTCGACTGAGAAAATCCTCTGCTCCTCTGAAAACCTCGAACCCTGGAGCTCGGACCGGCTCCTAAATACCTTGTGGGGTCCAATCTCCCACCTGTGAGCTGCGGGGGTATGTCCTGGGTAGGTTGGGACGAATATCTCACTCGTTGTTGAGGCTGCTCGTCCAAAAACTCACCGGGATAACCAACCGGTCTAGCCCTCTTACGCTGATTTCTGTGTTGGCCCTCTACCCTCTGTACACACATGCATCTTGGTGAATAACCTATTGCTGATGAAACTGCATCACCGCTATCTTGGTCAATAATATAACTGCTTCCCTTATGACCTTATAGTCTTCCCCCAACTGAGAAACTGGAGGCTCTGGTGCTGGGGCCTCAAAACCTGGCGCAGAAGAACTCGCCGACTGCGGCACAATATCCGGTATACCCTGGGCATGAGCCCTATCAACTCTCTGAGTCGGGTAGCTCACGCTCTTGTTTTGCCTTACGGCAACTGTTGCCCTCCTGGGCAATTGTTGCCCTCCTTGGAGGCATAGCAGTAACACAATAATACGTCAGAGATGGATTATCTTAATAACACAGATCTATGGCACGATCTCAGAGTGAGAAGAATAGAAACCAAATCCTAAATGTCCTATAGCCTCCTGTTTATAGGTGTGGCGCGCAACACACCGATAATCAAGACTATACTAGACACGGTATGTACACATTCCGAGGACTGACTGCTCTGATACCACTCTGTCACTACCCGAACCCCGGGCCCGTGACTGGTGCCCTACCTGGGCACCCTTCTACCTAAATGACACAAGTAAAAACGCAGAACTAAATAACACCTCATTTTTTTTAACCAACGAACAA
Source organism: Przewalskia tangutica (assembly GCA_029844215.1). NCBI lineage: Eukaryota > Viridiplantae > Streptophyta > Magnoliopsida > Solanales > Solanaceae > Przewalskia > Przewalskia tangutica. The sequence goes on from JAQGDG010000030.1 coordinate 1,769,136, forward strand.
GCAAAGGCAAAGCCGACAAGGCTGCCATATATATGTAATCAAAAAGCACTACACTGTACACGAGTCCAATCCCACATATGAATACAGACCTCTATATGAGCAACCCATATGCAAGCAAACCATTCTTGACCTTTATTTATAAAATGAATAAACCATCATTTTAGCAAACCAAGACAATATCATGCCTTTCCTTTTTACACAAACCAAGACAATACCATGCCTTTCCTTTTTACACAAACCAAGACAATACCATGCCTTTCATTTTTACACAAACCAAGACAATACCATGCCTTTCCTTTTAACAGAAACTGTCGCGACCCGATCCCGGGCCCGTGACTGGTGCCTTACCCCGGGCACCCTAGTGATACATACATCAGAGTAATCAGCGGAATATAAAACAATATGAAACAATATGAAGTGAGAAACAGTTTATCTGAGAAAAATTGCCCTTCGGCATATATATAATAAATCTTGAACAGTTACATCCCTTTTACAAACCCTGCCCACAACAGTACTACAGACCTCTAAGAATGTAACAACACCTATGACGGGACAGGGCCCCGCCATACCCCTGAATGTACAAGAACCTACAACTCAGGGAAACATACCAAAAGATAAGCCTCCGGAGAAACGGAGCTTCCCAATACGCTGAACTGTGATCCTATGAGCGAGGATCAACAACCGGTGTACCTCTACCTGCGGCGTAACGGCCCGAAAGAGGTCGATCTAACAGTACAGTATGTGGCCTGAAAAATCAGAATGAAATCATAATAGTCTATATAAAACAGAAGACATATATGATAACAAAACTACAGTTCATAACATAAAAACAGTCAAGTCAAGTCAGGGACTCACGCCCTCGAAGTCATCCCTCATGCCCGTGGAACTCCTTCCTCACTGCCGGCAGTCTAGGTATAAATCATGTGATACGTGTAACGTGTCTCGGCCTATCTCATGGACTCGAGGTGAAATCGTATGGAATACATTCCCGGTCCATCTCATGGACTCGGTATCGAATCAGGTGGTATACATTCCCGGTTCATCCCATGAACGCGGTGTCGTGTGAAATACATTCCCGGTTCATTCCATGAACGCGGTGTTGTGTGAAATACATTCCCGGTTCATCCCATGAACGCGGTGTCGCATGAAATACATTCCCGGTCCATCTCATGGACGCGGTATCAAATCAGGTGGAATACATTCCCGGTTCATCCCATGAACGCGGTGTCGTGTGAAATACATTCCCGGTTCATCCCATGAACGCGGTGTCGCATGAAATACATTCCCGGTCCATCTCATGGACGCGGTATCAAATCAGGTGGAATACATTCCCGGTTCATCCCATGAACGCGGTGTCGTGTGGCCATAACATTTAAACGCTCTTTTAAGACAGATTAAGATAATACCATGTTTTCCTTTTAAATCAACTAAGGCAATATTATGCCCTTCTTTTTAAACCAAAACACTTTCCTTCTTAAGTTCAAGTAACAACATTCTTTTCCAAAAGTTCAAGTTTGCCTAATTTCAAATATTCACGTCTCTTATTTTCGAAAGATTTCATAGTTCATAGTCTTAACATAATTCTCTTTTAAAACAATTGAGTAATATATGCCTTATGTGTGAGTAGGTTATTCTTGTTTATAACAATCTTATTAAAGCAGCATGATCTAGGAAATGTAATACAATTTTGTCTTATCTTAGCTTCTATGCAGATGGAGGTTTCTACTGGTTTTAATATAATTACTTATTTGTCAATACATTTTCCTTTATTAACGCTGCAGTGGTTCGTTCGATACTTATTCTCATTTCAAATCAAGAAACATTATTCTTTTAAAAACCAAGTACTCATTACTCACGAATAAGGTTTCACACTTTTTAACAAAATTCATATCAATTCAATTAAGTCAAGTCTCTTAACTTCTAAAATCAATAGACCATTCTTTTTATTACTCTTAAGTCGTTATACCTAACTTCCCATAAAGCTAGTATAACTCTTAAACTTTCAAAACCAAGTATTACTCTTCTTTCAAAAATGATTCTTAATTCTTTTGAAATACTTCAAGATTCTTATTATTTAAAACTCAAGTCAAAAGACATTGAAGTAAAACCATGTTCGGTTAACACACGTTCGTCTACCGTACTATATATATATTCTTTTAAAATATCATGCTCAAGAGGATAGGAAGAATCACATACCTCGCGACGATTATCGACTATTAGCAAATAGCTCCAAAGTACTGTAATCCTGCTAGCCTTGTCCACCCTTTGAGTAGAATACGCTACTCGCAGTACTTCAACCTATAACGGTCATATAAGTCTATCAACGTCTAGACTACTCTGTAGAATATTTTTATGGAAAATTGGGCAGCACTTCCCTACCCGTCAAACTACACAAGTCATCAGAATACAATCTATGTAAGTCTGATTCTCTTCTTCTTTAATATTCTTCTGATGTGATTTCAATTCAATTCTCTTCTCTTATACCATCCTTCTATACGTCTTATACTCATTTTTATACTACTACAGTATGTAATTTCCAATTACAATAGAAGGACAAGAGTATTTACCTCGATAAGCCCAAAATTATCCAAGTTTTAATGTCGATCCTGAGCAACGTTTAGCTCCTACTCTGGGCGCTCCAACCCGCTCCAAACAACCCTTTAGAAGTTCTACGCAACTTCTACTTAACACTTCAACCGACTATGAAGGTTTTCCTTAGGGTTTCGTTTTTGTGACTGAAGAGAAGTATAATAGTATTTCTGGGCTTTTAGTATAGGTGTAACCTTGGAATACTACAAGGTATTTTGGAATAGTAACAATACTTGGAGAATACTTTTCTACCAAGGGGGGGGGGGGTATTTTACGAAAACAACTTAGGAAAGGGGGGGGGGTTGGTTTCGGCCAAGGCTTCTCAAAGGGGGAGGGATAGCTTGGACGAAAACTACACTTAAGGGGGAGAGAGTTTTGAGACTTGAAAAATGATTTGTGGATGAAGAATAAGTCTTGCATTTGAGGGTATTTATAGGCCAATCAATGGTCAAGATTAAGGCAAGTGGAGGTGGAGATTTGGCCAAGTGTTGTGTGGGTCCCACTTGCTCATCAACTACACAAAATATCACAAAATATCCTACCTAATCCTTGACCAAAGAAAGGCACAAAAAGCGTGCCAAGATGACTCACTTTGTCCACTGAGGTGACAAGTGTCACCCTCTCGTTGGTCCAAAATATTTCATCTCTCGGAAAAATCCGCAAAAATAATAAATGTTGCAACCGTATTTTTCCCTTCGCAAAGTCCGGAAAACGTTTCGTCGGAAAACGATTCTTTTCGCTAGTTGTTCAGAAATTTCGCCCCTAATGCCTACTTAAGGCTAAAACTTTTGTACGTACGCCCCCACGTACATACTCTGGAAATACGGGGTATAACAGAAACCAAGACAATACCATGCCTTTCCTTTTTACACAAACCAAGACAATACCATGCCTTTCCTTTTTACACAAATCAAGATGATTACAATTTAAGCTAGCCAAAGTACTATCAAGGCACGAAATAGAATAATTCTCATTTAAACAAGCCAAAGTACTATCAAGGAACAAATAGAATAATTCTCATTTAAACAAACCAAAGTGTCACGACCGAGCCTGACGCGATCGTGCGATACCCGAGCACCCCTTTCTGTATACATCGTAGAATAGCAAATTAACATACACAACTCACATAATACTTAGACATTAAATAACAACAGGCTAGCCGATGAGCCCACCTTCTGTAAAAATATACAAAATCCATAAATAAAACGGTACAACTCTTTCTGTTCTTTACAACCCAAAACCACAAGATATGACTATAGACCTCTAAGAATAACAACTGTGACGGGACAGGGCCCCGCCATACCCCTGAATGTACAAAAGTCTACAACCTCAGGGAACCGTACCAAAAGACAAAGCCTCCAAAGAAATGAAGCTTTCCAAGAACTGAACAGTGATCCTAAGAGTGTGGATCAGCAAGCTATGTACCTCAACCTGCGGCATGAACGCATCCCCCCGAAGGAGGTCAGTACAAAAATATGTACCAAGTATGTAAATCGAAATCAGTAATTTAAATCATAATAGTCAAAAACACAGCTGAAGACATGTATGATAACCAAATTAACAGTACACTGTGCCTTACCGAAGTGGAAGTAATGAAAGTCAGTTTTACCTTGTACAGACTATTTCAACATGTGAACGATAGTCACACCAGGGCTATGCACACCAGCCCTCAAATATCAAAGCGCGCCCGTGGGATCCCCCATCACTGCCAACCGCTATAGGTGTAAAATCTAACTATGTGACGTGCCCGTGGCATCCTACCTCACCGCGTGCATACTGACATCTATATAGGTCCTCGGCCCGTGGAATCCCCCGTCACTGCCGACAACCATAAGAGTAAAATCTACCCATGTGACGTGCCCGTGGCATCCTACCTCACTGTCGGCGTACACACATACAACATATATATATATATATATATATATATATATATATATATATATAACCCTCATGCTCGTGGAATCCCTCATCTCGGGTACATGACTTCATGGGAGCTAATCCATGGGGTGGTATACTATCTTGGGGGTTTACACCTCAATCATACTCAGAAGATGGTATAACGTCTTGGGGTTTACCCGTTTATACTCTTACCCTGGAGAAGGTGGTATAACGTCTTGGGGGTTTACCCCTCATTTATACTCTTACCCTGGAGAAGGTGGTATAACGTCTTGGGGGTTTACCCCTCATTTATACTCTTACCCTAGCTCAACCGGTCATCATACATAACATAAGCCCTACCGGCTTATCATACAATATATAAGCAAGTTAAGAAATCCCCTAACTTCTTATTAGTATTGTTCATATACACTCTCATTTTAGTTTACTTAAGGCACTAACATGTCTTTATAAAAATCCGGGAATTTAACCCGCATCTTGGTCGCATGCCCCGGAATCCCTCATCGTAAGCATGTCCAAGGATCAATCACAATGGAAGCATACCCGTGGAATCCTACATCACTGTCAGTACGTCCAGGTAGACTCATAATAAGGCAATGGAAGTGTCACGACCCGACCCCAGGCCCGCGACTGGTGCCCGCCTGGGCACCCTTACAGGTATACATCAGAGATAATCAGCGGAACATACACAAACTTAATAATGAAATAAATATTAGGTTAGCCGATAAGGCTACCTCCCTGGATATAAACAAATCCAAAAGCAGTTACCTCAAAAAAAAAATTATAAAGTGACCCACAAGATATGACTACAGACCTCTAAGAGTTTACATAACAACTGTGACGGGACAGGGCCCCGCCATACCCCTGAATGTACAAAAGTCAACAACTTCAGGGAACCATACCAAAGACAAAGCCTCCGGAGAAATGGAGCTTTCCGAGAACTGAACCGTGATCCTAGGAGTGCGGATCAACAAGCTATGTACCTCAACCTGCGGCATGAACGCAGCCCCCCGAAGGAGGTCAGTACAAAATATGTACCAAGTATGCAAAACTGAAAGTACTGTAATTTAAATCATAATAGTCAAAAATACAGCTGAAGACATATATGATAACTTGATTAACGACATCGTGCCTTTATTAAGTGGAAGTAATGAAAGTCAGTTTTACCTTGTACAGCCTGTTTCAACATATGAACGATAGTCACACCAGGGCTATGAACACCAGCCCTCAAATATCAAAGCGCGCCCGTGGGATTCCCCATCACTGCCGACCGCTAGGTGTAAAATCTAACCATGTGACGCGCCCGTGGCATCCTACCTCACTGTCGGCGTACACACATACAACACATATAAACCTATATATATATATCTCATGCCCGTGGAATCCCTCATCTCGGGTACATGACTTCATGGGGAGCTAATCCATGGAGTAGTAATCGTATCCGGGAATTTAACCCGCATCCTGGTCGCATGCCTCGGAATCCCTCATCGTAAGCATGTCCAAGGCGCATGCCTCGGAATCCCTCATCGTAAGCATGTCCAAGGCGCATGCCTCGGAATCCCTCATCGTAAGCATGTCCAAGGATCAACCACACTGGAAGCATACCCGTGGAATCCCACATCATTTCCGGTACGTCCAGATAAGCTCATACTAGGACAATGGAAGCATACCCGTGGAATCCCACATCACTGCCGGTACGTCCAAGTAAGTTCACAATAAGACAATGGAAGCATACCCGTGGAATCCCACATCACTGTCGGTACGTCCAAGTAAGTTCACAATAAGACAATGGAAGCATACCCGTGGAATCCCACATCACTGCCGGTACGTCCAAGTAAGTTCACAATAAGACAATGGAAGCATACCCGTGGAATCCCACATCACTGCCGGTACGTCCAAGTAAAATCATAACTTCTTTAGACTTCCATTAACATACAAAATGGATCTCATTTTATGACCTTAAGGCACTTTTCATATCACTTAACAAGTCCGGGGAAAATTCAACCCAAAGTACTATATATTTCTATTCTTTCCAAAGATCCCTTTTCCACATAAGACCCCAAGATACTAACACCCGTAGTATCAAGGCTTATCTACATTTCAACAAGTCACTGTACTTTTAGAAATATGCTTCGGGCTTCTAAATCAAGTGACCCTCCTTTTAAACTTTAAGCAATTGATGCCTTTAAATCAAATTGCCCTTCTTAGTTTCAATTCTTTCATCTAGGTTTACTTATTCGAGAAAAACCATTTCTTTAACCTTCCATAAAGTTATTATAACCAACTTCCCATAAAGCCGTTATACTAACTTTATGCTCTAGACAACTTCGTTCTTTTTATGACCAAGAGACTTGTACTTCAAATCAAGTTACACAACTTTCAAAAGGCTTCAAGTCTCTTTACTTTAGAAGACAAGGTTCTTAACTTAGAAAACAAGTTCTTATCTTTATAATAGTTCCATACTTTTTCACATCAAGGAGTCCTTGTCTACCCCATTAGAATAACCCATTCTTATAACCTTTCCTCAAGGACAAGTGAGTTAGTCCTCTAACTCAACCGACTAGGCATCTTTAAAACAAGTCAAGTATATCAAAATGACTTTACCTTATTTAAATCACGTACGTCTACCGTACCATACAGTTATAACTACTCATGCTCAAGTGATAAGAAAGTTTCCACATACCTCTTATGTTTAATCCACTTGTCAAGTCCAATATGCCGTCTGCAGATGTCAACCTATAATGGCCATAATTCGTCTATTAGCTTCTAGCTTCAACGTAGAATATTCCAATGTAAAGTCCCTTGTTCTACGGGAAAAATTGGACAGCACTTCCTTTGTTTCTACGTACTTTTCCACCTTTTTCAAGGTCCGAATTCAATAACCAAACGCCGCATTTAAGGCATAACAATTCAGCTAACCAAAAGGGGATTACACGCCTTTACAGGACGCGTAAAATTCTGCCCCACAATAATACAAAACAAACCAATAATTCCAAGCCACATTCGCTACAATATCACAACAATTATCAATTTCCTTTCAATTTCCTCTTAATCCAACTCGTTATTCCAACATGTTATATAAATCATAACCAATTATATACCCTCCTATTTATAACATGCAACGATTTTTAGCTAACAACCGAATTGATTACAACATGAGTGGCTCACATGCCCATTTTCGGTTTTCAATAAGACGACAAGATCCAAATCTTTTCAAACTTTAATATAACAACCACATGCTCATTTCTTAAATACTATAACTTGAAATCTTCATTTACACAAGAAGGTGAAGATTTTTACCTCAAGAAGCCCTCTTTCTGAAATCTTCTTCACTTTAAAATTTCCCACACGAACCCTCTACAAGCTTGCCAACACTTTTCCTTCTTGAAGCCTTTCCAAAAATCTCACCGGGGTTCATCAATTTGAGAGAGAGGAGAGGAATTTTTCTTAAGGAAACCCTTGCAAATGGCCAAGTCTTGAAGACTTGGTCCTAAAATAAGACCCTCCCTTGGTCAAAAAGATGGGAGGGACACTTGTCACCCTCCCATAGGCCTTCTATCAAAATATCCCCTGTTTTTCGCCCCTTTTCGTAAAAATCCGCCTTAGCGCCTTGCGCCCTGCCGGCGCGCGGCCTGCAACCTCGGAGGATTTTCAGAAATATCGGCGCGGCCTGGCATTGGCGCATGGCGCTGCGGCGCTGGGAAATCATCTCTGCGTCGGCCAAAGAACTTCTAACGCGTAATCTCCTACCCGATGTACAATCAAGAGTGGTTTGTTGCGTGGAAACTAGACTCAGCGAACTTCATACTAGTCTTTTAAAACACCTCAAAACTCCTAAAGAATTGGGGATATACCGCTCGAGTTGGTGAACGTCGCTTACAACGTTTTGCCAACCCAACTTTCCAAATTCAAATCTTATTTCCTTTCGTACGTTCTTAACTTATCCTCTTGAATTTACGGGGTGTAACATTCTTCCCCCCTTAGAAACATTCGTCCCCGAATGTTCTTTTGGAGTCAATCTAATACTCCTCGTACTTACAATTAATGGAACTTTATTATGCCACTTAGGACCCTAAGATGTCGCACTCGCATACCCATCCATCATTGTCAACCAAGAAAACAGATCCCAAGGGTGTACCAATGCTATTTACTCCCATTCAAGGCCTAAAATGCTTCTCTTATCGTACTTCCCACCTACTTCTAGCATACATACATAGTCTCAATATAATCCGTTCATGACACTTAAACATACAACAACTTTATCATGCATACAAGTCTCTAAAGGATCAAAAATATACCTGAAATCGCATAGGCGGGTAAAAGGACCGCTAAAACTGGGAACTGCTACCACGACCTCTGCCGCGGCCTGCCGGTGCATGAACATCCTGCCTAGCCATTGAAGGCGAAGAACCCGCAACTGATCCAATAGACTGTGCTACCCCACCAGTGCCACCCCTGGTCGGACAGTCCCTTGCCAAATGGCCCTGTTGGCCGCAAGCATAACAAGCTGTCGACCTAGTCCGACATTCCCCAAAATGAGATCTACCACAGTGACCACACCGAGGCAAAGGTGGCCTCCCCTGGCTACTATTCCCGGACACCTGCGAACCCGCGCCGAGCCACGACCGCTCCGAATATCCCTGGCGGTCAAACCACCCGCCAGAAGGCCGAGAAGGAGCACTCTGCGTCGGCTGAAATGTAGACCTAGCCTGTTGCTGAGGTTGTCCGCCTCGAAAGCTATCCTGAAACTCTGTCATCCTTGTTACACCCCGTAATTCAAGGACATGTTTAAGAGAATGTAAGTAAGGAACACAAGACTTGAAAAGGGTACGAAAGGAAGAATTATTTTTTCCGACGGAAAATCTTCCGAACGTCGGAAAGGAAAAATGTTCGTTGAGGAGAATTGGATTCTCAAAATGCATTAATTGAGGATTATGGAATGTATTATCATTATGGAAATTTATTTCTAGTATTTGGTCACGTGGGGCCCACCCGAAGAATTTTACGTTTTGTGGGGCCCACGAGGGTTGCGGAATTTTATGGACGAATTGACATATTTAAGGGTAAAATGGTCATTGACCATTGAAGATGAACAAAGTCTTGCTAGCTTGAGATTGTTGACTTGTCAACTTGTCCACTTGGCTTACTAATTAATGTTCTCCATCCAAACCACACATGTGTTATAATCTTAACCCTCCAATGTTTTATATAGTCATCCTAGTAGCAAGACCAAGTCTTGAAGACTTAGAACAAAAGATATTCATCCATACAAACCCTCATCTCTCCAAAAACCTAGAGCAATTCGAAATCCCCATATCCAAAGACAAGATCAAGATCAAAGTATTTTCTTTCCAAGATTAAGCACTCTTAACCCCTAAATCTAGGTTGGGCCGAAAATAGAATGAAACCCTAGGGGTTTTCCGTCGACTTTTTGGAAGCGAAATGTGAAGAGAAGTTAATCCTAAGGTTGTAGGGGATACATATATGTGATTGGAACTTGAAGAAGTGGAGCGAAACAAAAACTGCGGACCAATAAAGACCGGACTGTTTTGGGGCGTTTTTGGGCAAAAAATGAGGTAAAAGTCCTTCTACTTTTAAAGTAATTGGATATTACTTATTGTTATAATGTATGGATGAACTTGTGTTAAAAATAATGAAGAATAAAAAGTGTTTGAGCCATTTTTTGGGGCTAAAACTGATTTGGGACAGATTTGGTGTAAATGGAATTCGTTGGTTATTGTCGTTGTTATCTTCACCTATTGCATGTTATAATGGATTAATATTGTTTTTAATAAGTTGTTATAACTTATGTAGATGTTTTGGAACTCGAATTGGAATAAAAAGGATTAAGGAAAGAGTTATCGGATTTTAGTTGTTGCCGTAGAATCTATAAAACTGTTGGATATTGTCGTGCAGTTTTTAGGGACTGCTTTAGATGTGTTCTATGCTGGAAAATCAGCCCCTATATTTCATGTTTAATGTATTAGATTGCTAATGAAAACCCCGAAGGAATAAGGGTGTGGAAAGGCGTTGAAAGGCCTCACATTCCACCCTCGTTATAGTAATTATGGACTGTTTTAGGGGCTGTTTTGGTATGGTTTTGGGGCAGAATTTTACACGTCCTGTTAAGGCGTGTAATCCCCTTTGGTTAGCTGAATTGTTGGGCCTTAAATGTGGCGTGTTTGGTTATTGAATTCGGCCTTGAAAAAGGTGGCAAAGTATGTAGAAACAAAGGAAGTGTTGTCCGATTTTCCGTAGAATTTAGTGACTTTGCACTTAGAATATTCTACGTTCAAAGCTAAAGGTTAATGGACGTATTATGGACATTATAGGTTGAAGTACTAAGTATAGCGTATTCTACTTGAAGGATGGAATAGCTATCAAGGTTGAAGTACTTTGGAGCATTTTGCTATTTGTCGATAATCGTCGCGAGGTATGTGAACCTCTTCCTTCTTTTGACATGATTCTATGTATGGAATATACATGTAGTACTATTTCATGATTTCTTCTACTCTTAGAAGTTAAGAGGTATGTATGTTGATTTACTCTACGTAAAGGTTATGTCTAAGTTATCCTAAGTTCTTACCAAGTCTTATGGGGGATGTTGGTAAGAGTCGTTAGGAGGTATTTGGAGCCAAGTTGACTTGGCTAAGTTACGACACAAATGAGAATAAGTATCGAACAAGCCACTGCAGCGTTAATAAAGGAAAATGTAATGACAATCAATTAAGTTAAAATGAGTAGAATTCTCCATCTGCATAGAAGCTAAGATAAGACAAAATTGTATTACATTTCCTAGATCATGGCTACTTGATTAAGATCGTTATAAATAAGTATAACTTATTCACAACGCACCAAAGTATATGTTACTTAATTTAAAAGAGTTTACGTATGAAGTTTTAAGACTATGAACCTCAAATTCTTAAAAGGTTAAGAGACTTTATTTTTCAAGTTATGGGACTTGATTCTTAAAGGAAGAAATGAATTGATTTACAAGTATAGAATACTTGATATGGAAAGACTTGATTTCTAAAGTTAAGAAGCTTGATATTCTAAGTTAAGAAACTGGTTTTCTTAAAAGTTAAGAGACTTGAAGTATTTTGAAAGCTATGTAATTCGATTTGAAAGTATAAGTCTCTTGGTTATAAAAGGAATGAATTTGTCTAAGACATAAAGAGTTATAACAGCTTTATGGGAAGTTGGTTATAACAACTTTATGGAAGATTAAAGAATGGTTTTCTTGAGAATGTAAGCAAAGAAATGATTGAAATAAAGAAGGGCAAATTGTTTTAAAGGTATTGTGACTTGTCTTGAAAAGTAGATATGATTTGATACTACGGTTATTAGTATCTTGGAAGTTTTATTTGAAAGAGAATCATTTTAAAGGAGTAGAGGCACGTAGTATGTTGGGTTAAATTCCCGGATTTTATAATGACATGTTAGTGCCTTAAGTAAACAAAAATGAGAGTGTATATGAACAAGCTAATAAGAAGTTAGGGGATTTCTTAACTTGTTTTTGTAATGTATGCTAAGGCGGTGGTGCTTATGTTATGTATGGTACGGCGGTGGTGCTTATGTTATGTATGATAAGTCGGTAGTGCTTATGTTATGTATGATAAGCCGGTAGGGCTTATGTTATGTATGATAAGCCGGTAGGGCTTATGTTATGTATGATGGCCGGTTGAGTTAGGGTAAGAGTATAAATGAGGGGTAAACCCCCAAGACGTTATACCACCTTCTCCAGGGTAAGAGTATAAATGAGGTAAACCCCAAGACGTTATACCACCTGCTTCAGGGTAAGAGTATAAATGAGGGGTAAACCCCCAAGACGTTATACCACCTGTTCCGTGGATTTGCTACCCATGATGCGAGGAATACCTCATGCGAGTCCTTATGGGCTTATGCGGGTGAAATAGTCCCATGCGAGGAATACCTCATGCGGGTCCACAGGACCTATGCGGGTGAAATAGTCCCAGGAGTAGGATTGCTTATCGATACTGCGGGCGAGAGACCCTGCTTTGATCATGAGCCTCCTATTTTTATGCAGTATACCTTTATGGGCAGACTTATGTGACTCTATCGCGTCCCAGATTGGGCCGACAGTATAGGCGTTCCTCCATAAAGGGACGGATTAGGTTATGCAAGATACGTAAGTTATATGTTTATGAACTTGATGAGTTTTCTTAAGTATGTACGTAAGAATTTGACTATACTCTTATGGAAAAATGGGAAAAGATAATAAGGTACGATTAAGTTCACGAGATGGAAATGACACGGTAGGATCTGGTACTTACCCTTTCTTTATATTTGCCCCTGTCATTCTTTTATCTGATTATGATTTATTCTTGTACCTTATTTTCCGTTCCATATTAAATTTTTGTTATCGACCCCGGGCTGCGTTAAATGTCGCAGTTTAGGTACGATTGTGAATCCGCGAGCTTAGGATCTGGTTGACATTTTGAGATGGCTCGATGTTCCGAGTTGTCATGGCTATGTATATTCAGTGCAGCGGGGCCTTGTCCAGAGTATTTGTTCAAATCTTAGAGATGTATTCATCCGTAAATGGGTAGCTAGAGTTGTTTTTATATTGTTAAGCAGTGTAGACCCTTTGGGTAATTTTTATGATTATGGCGGCCTTATCGGCAGCGCGGTTTTAAAAAAAGTGTTATTTATCTTCCACGATTTATTATGTTGTATGCGATTAGAAGGGTGCCTGTAGAGGCGCGATCGCGTCGGGGTGGTCGTGACAAAAGTGGTATCGAGCGCTTAGTCCTCGGAAAGTGTCTGACCAGGTCTAGTAGAGTCTTGATTATTGGTGTGTTGTGCACCATATCTATAATCGGGAGGCTGCGGGACATTTAGGATTGGTTTCCATTCTTCTCACTCGAGATCGTGCGATAGAAGCGTGTTGTTAATTCGTCTCTCACTAACGAGTTATGTTGATTGCGGTACGAGAAAGCGCGATGACCGGGAAGGACTATGTGGATTGCGTATCGGGTTGGTAATGATTATAGTATAGTTGGTATTGTGACATACATCTATACGGAGTTATGTATGAATTCGACGCGTGTTGCCTTGAATGATTTTAGATTTCGGGAGTTGGTAAAGACTAACTAGATCAGGAAAGGTATGGAACAGTTAATGAATTCTCGCCAAGGTCTTATGTTTTATTTTGGGATAATTGGGAAAGGATGAACTGTCTGATAGGGCAGTGAACCCTTAAGAAGTCATGGTAAGAACTTAATCGAATACCATGTTAATATATTAAGCTACGTGGTAGGCTTAAGAGAATTGTACGGATGAGGTCCGTATAAAGTAAGTAATGGTTGTTGTGATCAAGACGACACGATTATGGTATTATGAGAAGTTTTTGTACCCGTTTACAGAGGGTGATAAGGTAGGCTTGGAGCATGGAAATTGCGAGTCAAGAATATTGATGACCGAGACCTTAGATGTACAAGGTCTTCTGTAGAAAGATTTATTATAGACCGAGAATAAGAGTTAAGTGCGGCGGGTCGGGGTGAGTACATTGCGGGTCGCCCCATAGCCTGAAATGGAGTGGGATCAGTTGGTAGTAGTTCGCTCGTGACAGTCCACGAGTGCAAGGCCCAAGTCTAGTTAATTGTTTCACGGGTTCGTGGATCGTTCCACCGAACCAGTCATGAGGCCGAAATGGCCTTATGTTGTTTAATAGAGTGACTCCAAAAGATTGGGGCGGAATCGGTATGGGGTTATGTATGTATGCTAGTATGAGTTGGAAGTGCGGAAAGAGTGCGACCCGAAGAAAGATAACAACCAGTGTAAAGGAATAGAGCTGAATCCATAAGAACCTTTCGAGGTAACTACACCGTGAGTGCTTGGGTGGTAGGCGGCGGGTATATGAGATTTGCGGTGATGATACGGTCATCGACCACTAGTAGACCTAGTAGAGATGATTCTGCCGGACTTTGTGGTCATTATGAGGCTGGACTAGTTGGCTTCGTGAGTGCCAAGGTTGACATCTTAGCATAAGTATGGTTATGTGGCCATGGGGGGCTTATGGTGTAGGAAGGGTGTCGTAAGAGGAGACTATGTCGCTATCTAATTAGATTGGACTCGAAAGAACATTCGGGACGAATGTTTCTAAGAGGGGAAGAATGTTACACCCCGTAATTCAAGGACATGTTTAAGAGAATGTAAGTAAGGAACACAAGACTTGAAAAGGGTACGAAAGGAAGAATTATTTTTTCCGACGGAAAATCTTCCGAACGTCGGAAAGGAATAATGTTCGTTGAGGAGAATTGGATTCTCAAAATGCATTAATTGAGGATTATGGAATGTATTATCATTATGGAAATTTATTTTTAGTGTTTGGTCACGTGGGGCCCACCCGAGGAATTTTACGTTTTGTGGGGCCCACGAGGGTTGCGGAATTTTATGGACGAATGGGAGGGCGACACGTGGCACCTCCCCCACATGGCTTGGACGAAATATTTAAGGGTAAAATGGTCATTGACCATTGAAGATGAACAAAGTCTTGCTAGCTTGAGATTGTTGACTTGTCAACTTGTCCACTTGGCTTACTAATTAATGTTCTCCATCCAAACCACACATGTGTTATAATCTTAACCCTCCAATGATTTATATAGTCATCCTAGTAGCAAGACCAAGTCTTGAAGACTTAGAACAAAAGATATTCATCCATACAAACCCTCATCTCTCCAAAAACCTAGAGCAATTCGAAATCTCCATATCCAAAGACAAGATCAAGATCAAAGTATTTTCTTTCCAAGATTAAGCACCCTTAACCCCTAAATCTAGGTTGGGCCGAAAATAGAATGAAACCCTAGGGGTTTTCCGTCGACTTTTTGGAAGCGAAACGTGAAGAGAAGTTAATCCTAAGGTTGTAGGGGATACATATATGTGATTGGAACTTGAAGAAGTGGAGCGAAACAAAAACTGCGGACCAATAAAGACCGGACTGTTTTGGGGCGTTTTTGGGCAAAAAATGAGGTAAAAGTCCTTCTTCTTTTAAAGTAATTGGATATTACTTATTGTTATAATGTATGGATGAACTTGTGTTAAAAATAATGAAGAATAAAAAGTGTTTGTGCCATTTTTTGGGGCTAAAACCGATTTGGGACAGATTTGGTGTAAATGGAATTCGTTGGTTATTGTCGTTGTTATCTTCACTTATTGCATGTTATAATGGATTAATATTGTTGTTAATAAGTTGTTATAACTTATGTAGATGTTTTGGAACTCGAATTGGAATAAAAAGGATTAAGGAAAGAGTTATCGGATTTTAGTTGTTGCCGTAGAATCTATAAAACTGTTGGATATTGTCGTGCAGTTTTTAGGGACTGCTTTAGACGTGCTGTATGCTGGAAAATCAGCCCCTATATTTCATGTTTAATGTATTAGATTGCTAATGAAAACCCCGAAGGAATAAGGGTGTGGAAAGGCGTTGAAAGGCCTCACATTCCACCCTCGTTATAGTAATTATGGACTGTTTTAGGGGCTGTTTTGGTATGGTTTTGGGGCAGAATTTTACGTCTGTTAAGGCGTGTAATCCCCTTTGGTTAGCTGAATTGTTGGGCCTTAAATGTGGCGTGTTTGGTTATTGAATTCGGCCTTGAAAAAGGTGGCAAAGTATGTAGAAACAAAGGAAGTCTTTGTCAGATTTTCCGTAGAATTTAGTGACTTTGCACTTAGAATATTCTACGTTCGAAGCTAAAGGTTAATGGACGTATTATGGCCATTATAGGTTGAAGTACTAAGTATAGCGTATTCTACTTGAAGGATGGAATAGCTATCAAGGTTGAAGTACTTTGGAGCATTTTGCTATTTGTCGATAATCGTCGCGAGGTATGTGAACCTCTTCCTTCTTTTGGCATGATTCTATGTATGGAATATACATGTAGTACTATTTCATGATTCCTTCTACTCTTAGAAGTTAAGAGGTATGTATGTTGATTTACTCTACGTAAAGGTTATGTCTAAGTTATCCTAAGTTCTTACCAAGTCTTATGGGGGATGTTGGTAAGAGTCGTTAGGAGGTATTTGGAGCCAAGTTGACTTGGCTAAGTTACGACACAAATGAGAATAAGTATCGAACAAGCCACTGCAGCGTTAATAAAGAAAAATGTAATGACAATCAATTAAGTTAAAATGAGTAGAATTCTCCATCTGCATAGAAGCTAAGATAAGACAAAATTGTATTACATTTCCTAGATCATGGCTACTTGATTAAGATCGTTATAAATAAGTATAACTTATTCACAACGCACCAAAGTATATGTTACTTAATTTAAAAGAGTTTACGTATGAAGTTTTAAGACTATGAACCTCAAATTCTTAAAAGGTTAAGAGACTTTATTTTTCAAGTTATGGGACTTGATTCTTAAAGGAAGAAATGAATTGATTTACAAGTATAGAATACTTGATATGGAAAGACTTGATTTCTAAACTTAAGAAGCTTGATATTCTAAGTTAAGAAACTGGTTTTCTTAAAAGTTAAGAGACTTGAAGTATTTTGAAAGCTATGTAATTCGATTTGAAAGTATAAGTCTCTTGGTTATAAAAGGAATGAATTTGTTTAAGACATAAAGAGTTATAACGGCTTTATGGGAAGTTGGTTATAATAACTTTATGGAAGATTAAAAGAATGGTTTTCTTCAGTAATGTAAGCAAAGAAATGATTTGAAATAAAGAAGGGCAAATTGTTTTAAAGGTATTGTGACTTGTCTTGAAAAGTAGATATGATTTGATACTACAGTTATTAGTATCTTGGAAGTTTTATTTGAAAGAGAATCATTTTAAAGGAGTAGAGGCACGTAGTACGTTGGGTTAAATTCCCGGATTTTATAATGACATGTTAGTGCCTTAAGTAAACAAAAATGAGAGTGTATATGAACAAGCTAATAAGAAGTTAGGGGATTTCTTAACTTGTTTATGTAATGTATGATAAGCCGGTGGTGCTTATGTTATGTATGGTAAGCCGGTGGTGCTTATGTTATGTATGATAAGTCGGTAATGCTTATGTTATGTATGATAAGCCGGTAGGGCTTATGTTATGTATGATAAGCCGGTAGGGCTTATGTTATGTATGATGGCCGGTTGAGTTAGGGTAAGAGTATAAATGAGGGGTAAATCCCGAGGCGTTATACCACCTTCTCCCGAGTAAGAGTATAAATGAGGTAAACCCCAAGGCGTTATACCACCTTGGGGTAAGAGTATAAATGAGGGTAAACCCCAAGACGTTATACCACATTCGTGGATTTGCTACCCGTGATGCGAGGAATACCTCATGCGAGTCCTTATGGGCTTATGCGGGTGAAATAGTCCCGTGCGGTAGTCTGACCTATGCGAGGAATACCTCATGCGGGTCCACGGGACCTATCGCGGGTGAAATAGTTCGAGAGTAGGATTGCTTATCGATCTGCGGGCGAGAGACCTGCTTTGATCATGAGCCTCCTATTTTTATGCGATACCTTTATGGCGGACTTATGTGACTCTATCGCGTCCCAGTTGGGCCGACGGTATAAGCGTTCCTCCGTAAAGGGACGGATTAGGTTATGCAAGATCGTAAGTTATATGTTTATGAACTTGATGAGTTTTCTTAAGTATGCGTAAGAATTTGACTATACTCTTATGAAAAAATGGGAAAAGATAATAAGGTGCGATTAAGTTCACGAGATGGAAATGACACGGTAGGATCTGTACTTACCCTTTCTTTATATTTGCCCTGTCATTCTTTTATACGATTATGATTTATTCAGTACCTTATTTTCCGTTCCATATTCGGTTTTGTTATGCGACCCCGCCGAGTGCGTTCATATCGCAGTTTAGGTACGATTGTGAATCCATGAGCTTAGGATCACAGTTCAACATTTTGAGATGGCTCAATGTTCGGAGTTGTCATGGCTATGTATATTCAGAAGTGCAGCGGGGCCTTGTCCCGCCGAGTATTTGTTCAAATCTTAGAGTGCAGATTCATCCGTAAATTTGGGTAGCTAGAGTTGTTTTTATATTGTTAAACAGTGTAGACCCTTTCGGGTAATTTTTTATGATTATGGCAGCCTTATCGGCTTGGCCTTGGTTTTAAAAAAAAAATGTTATTTATCTTCCGCAGTTTATTATGTTGTACGATTAGAAGGGTGCCCAGGTAGGGCGCCAGTCGCGTCCCGGGGTCGGGTCGTGACAAAAGTGGTATCAGAGCAGTTAGTCCTCGGAAAGTGTCTACAGACCGTGTCTAGTAGAGTCTTGATTATTGGTGTGTTGTGCACCACATCTATAATCAGGAGGCTGCAGGACATTTAGGATTGGTTTCCATTCTTCTCACTCTGAGATCGTGCGATAGAACTGTGTTGTTAGGGTCGTCTCTCCCTAACGAGTTATGTTGATTGCAGCTACGAGAAAGCGGCGATGACCGGGAAGGACTATGTGGATTGCGTATCCGGGTTGGTAATGATTATAGTATAGTTGGTATTGTGACATACATCTATACGGAGTTATGTATGAAGTCGGGCGTGTTGCCTTGAATGATTTTAGATTTCGAGTTGGTAAAGACTAACTAGATCTGGGAAGGTATGGAGCGATTAATGAATTCTCGCCAAGGTCTTATGTTTTATTTTGGGATAATTGGGAAAGGATGAAGTATGCGATAGGGCAGTGAACCCTTAAGAAGTCATGGTAAGAACTTAATCGAATACCATGTTAATATATTAAGCTACGTGGTAGGCTTAAGAGAATTGTACGGATGAGGTCCGTATAGAGTAAGTAATGGTTGTTGTGATCAAGACGACACGATTATGGTATTATGAGAAGTTTTTTTTGTACCCGTTTACTGGGGGACTGGTAAGGTAGGCTTGGAGCATGGAAATTGCGAGCCTAAGAATATTGATGACCACTGAGACCTTAGATGTACAAGGTCTTCTCGGGTAGAAAGATTTATTATAGACCAAGAATAAGAGTTAAGTGCGGCGGTCGGGTGAGTACCTGTTGCGGGTCGCCCTAGCCTGAAATGAGTGGGATCAGTTGGTAGTAGTTAAGCTCGTGTGGTCACGAGTGCAAGGCCCAAGTCTAGTTAATTTTTCTGGGTTCGTGGATGCGTTCCACGGGTTCCAGTCGTGAGAGCGGAAATGGCCTTATGTTGTTTAATAGAGTGACTCCAGATTGGGGCCAGAATCGGTATGGGGTTATATATGTATGCTAGTATGAGTTGGAAATGCGGAAGAGTGCGACCGATAAGAAAGATAACAACCAAGTGTAAAGGAATAGAGCCTGAATCCATAAGAACCTTTCGAGGTAACTACACCCGTGAGTGCTTGGGTGGTAGCTGAGCGGGTATATGAGATTTACCCGGTGATGATACGGTCGTCAGACCCTAGTAGACCTAGTAGAGATGATTATGACGGACTTTGAGGTCATTATGAGTATGGACTAGTTGGCTTCGTGAGTGCCAAGGTTGACATCTTAGCATAAGTATTGTTATGTGGCCATGGGTGGCATATGTTGTATGAAGGGTGTAGTAAAAGGAGACTATGTCGCTATCTAATTAGATTGGACTCCGAAAGAACATTCGGGGACGAATGTTTCTAAGAGGGGAAGAATGTTACACCCCGTAATTCAAGGACATGTTTAAGAGAATGTAAGTAAGGAACACAAGACTTGAAAAGGGTACGAAAGGAAGAATTATTTTTTCCGACGGAAAATCTTCCGAACGTCGGAAAGGAATAATGTTCGTTGAGGAGAATTGGATTCTCAAAATGCATTAATTGAGGATTATGGAATGTATTATCATTATGGAAATTTATTTTTAGTATTTGGTCACGTGGGGCCCACTAATATTCTTTTTGTGGGGCAGGGAGGGTCATTGGAATTTTATGGGCGAATGGGAGGCGACACGTAGCACCTCCCCACATGGCTTGGACGAAATATTTAAGGGTAAAATGGTCATTGACCATTGAAGATGAACAAAGTCTTGCTAGCTTGAGATTGTTGACTTGTCAACTTGTCCACTTGGCTTACTAATTAATGTTGTCCATCCAAACCACACATGTGTTATAATCTTAACCCTCCAATGTTTTATATAGTCATCCTAGTAGCAAGACCAAGTCTTGAAGACTTAGAACAAAAGATATTCATCCATACAAACCCTCATCTCTCCAAAACCTAGAGCAATTCGAAATCCCCATATCCAAAGACAAGATCAAGATCAAAGTATTTTCTTTCCAAGATTAAGCACCCTTAACCCCTAAACCTAGGTTGGGCCGAAAATAGAATGAAACCCTAGGGGTTTTCCGTCGACTTTTTGGAAGCGAAACGTGAAGAGAAGTTAATCCTAAGGTTGTAGGGGATACATATATGTGATTGGAACTTGAAGAAGTGGAGCGAAACAAAAACTGCGGACCAATAAAGACCGGACTGTTTTGGGGCGTTTTTGGGCAAAAAATGAGGTAAAAGTCCTTCTTATTTTAAAGTAATTGGATATTACTTATTGTTATAATGTATGGATGAACTTGTGTTAAAAATAATGAAGAATAAAATGTGTTTGAGCCATTTTTTGGGGCTAAAACCGATTTGGGACAGATTTGGTGTAAATGGAATTCGTTGGTTATTGTCGTTGTTATCTTCACCTATTGCATGTTATAATGGATTAATATTGTTGTTAATAAGTTGTTATAACTTATGTAGATTTTTGGAACTCAATTGGAATAAAAGGATTAAGGAAAGAGTTATCGGATTTTAGTTGTTCTTAGTAGAATCTATAAAACTGTTGGATATTGTCGTGCAGTTTTTAGGGACTGCTTTAGACGTGTTGTATGCTGGAAAATCAGCCCCTATATTTCATGTTTAATGTATTAGATTGCTAATGAAAACCCCGAAGGAATAAGGGTGTGGAAAGACGTTGAAAGGCCTCACATTCCACCCTCGTTATAGTAATTATGGACTGTTTTAGGGGCTGTTTTGGTATGGTTTTGGGGCAGAATTTTACACGTCCTGTTAAGGCGTGTAATCCCCTTTGGTTAGCTGAATTGTTGGGCCTTAAATGTGGCGTGTTTGGTTATTGAATTCGGCCTTGAAAAGGTGGCAAAGTATGTAGAAACAAAGGAAGTCTTGTCCAGATTTTCCGTAGAATTTAGTGACTTTGCACTTAGAATATTCTACGTTGAAGCTAAAGGTTAATGGGCGTATTATGGCCATTATAGGTTGAAGTACTAAGTATAGCGTATTCTACTTGAAGTATGGAATAGCTATCAAGGTTGAAATACTTTGGAGCATTTTGCTATTTATCGATAATCGTCGCGGTATGTGAACCTCTTCTTTTGACATGATTCTATGTATGGAATATACATGTAGTACTATTTCATGATTCCTTCTACTCTTAGAAGTTAAGAGGTATGTATGTTGATTTACTCTACGTAAAGGTTATGTCTAAGTTATCTAAGTTCTTACCAAGTCTTATGGGGATGTTGGTAAGAGTCGTTAGGAGGTATTTGGAGCGAGTTGACTTGGCTAAGTTCTGACACAAATGAGAATAAGTATCGAACAAGCCCTTTGCGGCGTTAATAAAGAAAAATGTAATGACAATCAATTAAGTTAAAATGAGTAGAATTCTCCATCTGCATAGAAGCTAAGATAAGACAAAATTGTATTACATTTCCTAGATCATGGCTACTTGATTAAGATCGTTATAAATAAGTATAACTTATTCACAACGCACCAAAGTATATGTTACTTAATTTAAAAGAGTTTACGTATGAAGTTTTAAGACTATGAACCTCAAATTCTTAAAGGTTAAGAGACTTTATTTTTCAAGTTATGGGACTTGATTCTTAAAGGAAGAAATGAATTGATTTACAAGTATAGAATACTTGATATGGAAAGACTTGATTTCTAAAGTTAAGAAGCTTGATATTCTAAGTTAAGAAACTGGTTTTCTTAAAAGTTAAGAGACTTGAAGTATTTTGAAAGCTATGTAATTCGATTTGAAAGTATAAGTCTCTTGGTTATAAAAGGAATGAATTTGTCTAAGACATAAAGAGTTATAACGGCTTTATGGGAAGTTGGTTATAACAACTTTATGGAAGATTAAAAGAATGGTTTTCTTCAGTAATGTAAGCAAAGAAATGATTTGAAATAAAGAAGGGCAAATTGTTTTAAAGGTATTGTGACTTGTCTTGAAAAGTAGATATGATTTGATACTACGGTTATTAGTATCTTGGAAGTTTTATTTGAAAGAGAATCATTTTAAAGGAGTAGAGGCACGTAGTACGTTGGGTTAAATTCCCGGATTTTATAATGACATGTTAGTGCCTTAAGTAAACAAAAATGAGAGTGTATATGAACAAGCTAATAAGAAGTTAGGGGATTTCTTAACTTGTTTATGTAATGTATGATAAGCCGGTGGTGCTTATGTTATGTATGGTAAGCCGGTGGTGCTTATGTTATGTATGATAAGTCGGTAATGCTTATGTTATGTATGATAAGCCGGTAGGGCTTATGTTATGTATGATAAGCCGGTAGGGCTTATGTTATGTATGATGGCCGGTTGAGTTAGGGTAAGAGTATAAATGAGGGGTAAACCCCCAAGACGTTATACCACCTTCTCCAGGGTAAGAGTATAAATGAGGTAAACCCCAAGGCGTTATACCACCCGCGTGGTAAGAGTATAAATGAGGGTAAACCCCGAGGCGTTATACCACCTGTTCCGTGGATTTGCTACCCATGATGCGAGGAATACCTCATGCGAGTCCTTATGGGCTTATGCGGGTGAAATAGTCCCATGCGGGCGGGTACAGCCTATGCGAGGAATACCTCATGCGGGTCCACAGGTGTCACGACCCGAACCCGGGCCCGTGACTGGTGCCTTACCCCGGGCACCCAAGTAGCCATACATCAGAGTAATCAGCGGAATATAAAACAAGACATGAATAAAGTGAAGTGAAAAGCTTATCGAGAAAACTTGCCTTGCGGCATATATAAATCAACTAGAACGATTACATCCTTTTTACAATTCGCCACAACGATTACTGGACCTCTAAGAATGACGACAACAATGGCGGGGCGAGGCCCGCCATACCACGAATGTAGTACCTACGACAGGGACTATATCGTGATAAGCCTCCGAGGAACGGAGCTTCCCAAACGCTGAGTGACCAGAGCTAGGATAAACGATCGTGTACCTTTACTGCGGCATGAGCGCAGCCCCGAAGGAGTCGATTACAGTACCAAGTATGTGAAACTGAAAATACTGTAAATGAAATCATAGTAGTCTATATAAAGCAGGAGACATGTATGATCACCAACTACAGTTCACAAAAAAATAAGCAGTCATGTCAAGTCAGGGACTCACGCCCTCAAAGCCATCACTCAAATATAACTATGGGTCTCACGCCCATAACATAAACAAGAGCGAAATGGATATACTATAACTGGTCTTTTTCTAGGCCGCTAATGATCGAAGCAAGGCCAATCGCCCATAGTATCATTATGCGTGCCTAATCCTGGACTTCCGCGACGGCCAGGTCACACATAGACCGTAGATCGTATAGACCGCGTGGGGTAGCCAACCCGGTACCCTCCTCGACTCCGCAGCCGCATAGTCTCAATAGACCGCATAGTCATCACACAGACCGCATAGGCATCCCAGTCGGGATAAAACACCGAATGATCGATCACGGAGCATACCGCTCGCATAGTCACATAGACGCGTGCCGTAGAGACCCGCATCAAGGGTGGCAAGCCCTCGGTATAATAAGTCAAGGGGGTATGTGATATAATAACAGTACAACGGGCTTAAAGTTTAGCAACGTAAGCACAACAAGAATATCACAAGATACTAACACACGTAGCATCCTAACATGTTTAATTATCAAATCAACAAGAAAGTATTACAAGGCTATCACAAACCAATACAATCAAGTTCTTTACACAAGGTACTTTCTACTTTATGTTAACAAGTTCGGGAATTTATCCCCAAAGTACTTCATACATTAACTCTTTAAAAGATCCGTTTCTTTCACAAAAGTCACACAATACCCGTAGTATAAAAATAGAGTGACTATCTTTTTAAGTAAACCAAAACACTTCCTTTTGTAAAATCAATTAACAACATTATTTTCCAAACGTTCAAGTTTGCCTAATTTCAAATGCTCAAGTTTCTCATTTTCGAAAGGTTTCGTAGTTCATAGTTTTAATCACTTAATGATATAATTCTCCTTTAAAACAATTTGAGATACATATGCCTTATATGTGAGTAGGTTATTCTTGTTCATAATCAATCTTATTTAAGCAGCCATGATCTAGGAAATGTAATATCATTTTGTCTCATCTTAGCTTCTATGCAGATGGCGGTTTCTCGTTTTAATAATACTTTATTAGTCAATACATTTCCCTTTATTAGCTTTGTGGTTTGTTCGATACTTATTCTCATTTCCAAATCGGTAAAACATTATTCCTTTACAAACCAAGTACTCATTACTCACGAATGAGGTTTCACACAAAAACTCATATTAATTTATTTAAGTCAAGTCTCTTATCTTTTAAGATCAAGTCTCTTAACTTCTAAAATTAATAAACCATTCTTTTTATCTCTCTTAAGTCGTTATACCTAACTTCCCATAAAGCTAGTATAACTCTTAAGCTTTTAAAACCAAGTATTACTCTTCTTTCAAAAGGTTTCTTAATTCTTTTGAAATACTTCAAGATTCTTATTATTCAGCTTAAGTCAAAAGACATTGCCGTCTGACTACGTTCGATTAACACGTATCACGTCTGCCGTACTATATATATATATTCCTTTAAAATATCATGCTCAAGAGGATAGGAAGAATCACGTACCTCGCGACGATTATCGACTATTAGCAAACGCTCCACGGCTATAACCCGCTAGCCTCGTCACCTTTCAAGTAGTACTAGCTACCGCATCAATCAACCTATAAGGGTTATCAAGTCTATCAATGACTAGACTACTCAGAGATTATTCTTACGATGTGATTTGATTCAAGTCTTTTACGTAATATCCTTCTATTACAGTTCAATTCTCTTCTATGAATCTTATATTCATTTCTATGCTAAAACAGTATGTAATTTCCAATTACAATATGAGGACAAGAGTATTTACCTCGATAAGCCCAAAATTATCCAAGTTTAATGTCGATCCTGAGCAACGTTTAGCTCCTACTCCGGGTGCTCCAACCCGCTCCAACAACCCTTAGAAGTTCTCGCAACTTCTTCTTAATACTCAACCAACTATGGAGATTTTTCTTAGGGTTTCGTTTTTGTATGAAGGAAGTATAATAGTATTTACGGGCTTTTCAGATAAGTGTAACCTTGGAATACTACAAGGTATTTGGGCAAGGTATTTTGGAATAGTAACTATACGGAGAGTATTTCTACCAAGGTGGGGTGTATTTACAAAACAACTCAAGGTAGGGGGTGTGCTACTAGCATCACTAGGAGAGGGTACCCCGGCCAAAGGCCTCTCAAAGGGGAGGGTGCTCTCGGCTAAAGCCTCATGAGGTGGGGCGAAAACTATAGAGAGGGGGGGAGAGGGATTTCAAGACTTGGAACAATTTTTGGATGAAGAAGTCTTCAAAGGGGGGGGGGGTATTTATAGGTCAAGCAATGGCAAACCAATGGCCAAGATCATGCCAAGTGCAAGATAAGTGTAGGGTCAAGATTCATCCATGTGTACCTTATCCATCTACCACACAAATATCACAAAATATCTTACGTACTCCCACTCTCCCTTTTCGTCCAATGCCGCCCCACACTTCCACCAATGAGAGGGTGCCAAGTGTTTCCCTCGTTGGTCCAAAACATTTCGCTCTCGGAAAAATCAAAAATAATAAATGACATAGCCGAATTTTCCCTTCGCAAGTCTAGTAACACGTTTAGTCGACGATTCTAATCGGGGTTGTGAACAAAATTCGAACCTTGCCTAACTTTAAGGCTTAAATTTTCCTACGTCGCCCTCACGCATACTGAAATACGGGTATAACAGACCTATGCGTGAAATAGTCCCGAGTAGGATTGCTTATCGACATCATGCGAGAGACCTGCTTTGATCATGAGCCTCCTATTTTTATCGATACCTTTTATGGGCGGACTTATGTGATTTCTATCACGTCCCATTGGGCCGACAAGATAAGCGTTCCATAAAGGGACGGATTAGGTTATGCAAGATACGTAAGTTATATGTTTATGAACTTGATGAGTTTTCTTAAGTATGTACGTAAGAATTTGACTATACTCTTATGGAAAAATGGGAAAAGATAATAAGGTACGATTAAGTTCACGAGATGGAAATGACACGGTAGGATCTGGTACTTACCCTTTCTTTATATTTTCCCCTGTCATTCTTTTGTACAATTATGATTTGTTCATGCCTTATTTTCCGTTCCATATTAAATTTTGTTATCGACCCTTCGAGGCTGCGTTCATGTCCGCAGTTTAGGTACATTGTGAATCCGAGCTTAGGATCACAGTTGCATTTGAGATGGCTCGATGTTCGAGTTGTCATGGCTATGTATATTCGAAGTGCGGCGGGGCCTTGTCATATAGTATTTGTTCAAATCTTAGAAGTCCTGTATTCATACGGAAATTTGGGTGGCTAGAGTTGTTTTTATATTGTTAAACAGTGTAGACCCTTTCGGGTAATTTTTTATGATTATGGCAGCCTTATCGGCGCTTGGTTTAAAAAAAAGTGTTATTTATCTTCCGCAGATTTATTATATGCGATTAAGGTGCCGGGTAGGCGCGATCGCGTCCGGTCGGGTCGTGGATCCCGCCCTCTTGGTGGACTAGGTCCTGGCGGCCCTCTCTCCCTATCCTCAATCCCTTGTGCATAAGCCTGCATCCTGGCGATATCCATACATGGCTGGAGAGCCACTCCCAGACATGCGGTAACCATATAACGGTCTAGCCCCATCACATAGCGGTGAACTCTGTCCGCCATATCCGCCACAATAGTGGGTGCATACCTGGCCAATGAGTCAAATTCCAGGTTGTACTCTCTGATGGTCCTCCCATTCTGTCTCAATGCCAAGAACCACTCTAGGCGGGCTCTCTTCGTGTCAGGAGGCAAAAAGTGACCGAGGAAGGCTTCCATGAACTCATCCCAAACAGTTGGAGGAGCACCCACACCTCTAGACAACACCCACGACTCAAACCAGTTCAACGCAATATCGCGTAACCGGTATGAAGCTAACACAACGGACTCCGTCTCCGAGGCCCTAAGCACCTGCATAGTCACGTGCACTGAATGAACTCCTGAGGGTCCTCCTCAGACCTCGAACCATAGAACTCGGGTGGATTACAACTCAGAAAGTCCCGAATCCTCAAACTATCGTCTCTAGGGTTAGCTACCGGCTCTTGTCGGCGCTGCCCTGCCACGATGCTAGTCAATAACCGGATCTGCTCTCCGTAATCTCTATACTCGGCCGCCGTGGATGGAGGCTCAGTGCGGAACCTCTGGTGCTCACGCGCTCGGCTCATCTAATACTACCGTGGCTGAACTCACGATCCCCATAACCTCGAGCGTAGTCTGGGCTGATTCTTAGAAATCCTCCGGTATCACTAACAAATCTTGTTCTTTGCCTTGCCTCGGCACAGTCGCCTTCCGTGGAGGCATAAGCGATACATAAGAATAGGTCGGAGAGGATTCAAATTTAGTAGACGGCTCTCTGCACGATCTCGAGAGAGAATAATGGAAACAAATCTAAATGTCCTGACCTCACGATTATAGATGTGGTGCACAACACATCAATAATCAAGACTCTACTGACACGCGATATAGACACTTTCGAGGACTAACGCTCGATACCACTTTTGTCACGACCAGCCAAGCTCGCGATCGTGCCCTACAGGCACCCTTACAGTATACATCGAGATAATCATCGAACATACACAAGCTTAATAATGAAATAAATATTAGGTTAGCCGATAAGGCTACCTCGCAGATATAAACAAATCCAAAAGCGATTACCTCGATTTTTTTATAAAGTGACCTACAAGATATGACTCAGACCTCAGAGTTTACATAACAAGCTGTGGACGGGACAGGGCCGCCATACCCTGAATGTACAAAAGTCAACAACTTCGTGGAACCGTACCAAAGACAAAGCCTCACGAGAAATGGAGCTTTCAGGAAGCAACCGTGATCCTAGGAGTGCGGATCGACAAGCTATGTACCTCGACTGCGGCATGAACGCGGCCTGGGAGGTCGGTACAAAATATGTACCAAGTATGCAAAACCGAAAGTCTTGTAATTTAAATCATAATAGTCAAAAATACGGTGAAGACATATATGATAACCCAATTAACGATTAATTATGCCTTCTTGAAGTGGAAGTAATGAAGTCGGTTTACGCTTGCGCACTGTTTCAACATATGAGCGATAGTCACACGGGGCTATGAACACCACCTCAAATATCAAAGCACGCGTGGGATTCCCATCACCGCCGACCGCCAGGTGTAAAATCTAACCATGTGGCGCGTGGCATCCTACCTCACCGTCGCTGCGTACACATACAACACATATAAACCTATATATATATATCTCATGCGTGGAATCCTCATCTCGGGTACATGACTTCATGGGAGCTAATCCATGGCGAGTAATGTCGTATCCGAATTTAACCGCGTCGCTGCGTGCCTCGGAATCCTCATCGTAAGCATGTCGAGTGCGTGCCTCTAATCCTCATCGTAAGCATGTCTAAGGCGCGTGCCTCGAATCCTCATCGTAAGCATGTCCAAGGATCAACCACTGGAAGCATGCGTGGAATCCCACATCACCGCTTCGATGCGTCCGGATAAGCTCATACTAGGACAATGGAAGCATACCCGTGGAATCCACATCACCGCCGACGTCAAGTAAGTTCACGATAAGACAATGGAAGCATACCCGTGGAATCCCACATCACTGCCGGTACGTCCAAGTAAGTTCACAATAAGACAATGGAAGCATACCCGTGGAATCCCACATCACTGCCGGTCCGTCCAAGTAAGTTCACAATAAGACAATGGAAGCATACCCGTGGAATCCCACATCACTGCCGGTACGTCCAAGTAAAATCATAACTTCTTTAGACTTCCATTAACATACAAAATGGATCTCATTTTATGACCTTAAGGCACTTTTCATATCACTTAACAAGTCCGGGGAAAATTCAACCCAAAGTACTATATATTTCTATTCTTTCCAAAGATCCTTTTCCACATAAGACCCCAAGATACTAACACCGTAGTATCAAGGCTTATCTACATTTCAACAAGTCACTGTACTTTTAGAAATATGCTTCGGGCTTCTAAATCAAGTGACCCTCCTTTTAAACTTTAAGCAATTGATGCCTTTAAATCAAATTGCCCTTCTTAGTTTCAATTCTTTCATCTAGGTTTACTTATTCGAGAAAACCCATTTCTTTAACCTTCCATAAAGTTATTATAACCAACTTCCCATAAAGCCGTTATACTAACTTTATGCTCTAGACAACCGTTTTTATGACCAAGAGACTTGTACTTCAAATCAAGTTACACAACTTTCAAAAGGCTTCAAGTCTCTTTACTTTAGAAGACAAGGTTCTTAACTTAGAAAACAAGTTCTTATCTTTATAATAGTTCCATACTTTTTCACATCAAGGAGTCCTTGTCTACCCCATTAGAATAACCCATTCTTATAACCTTTCCTCAAGGACAAGTGAGTTAGTCCTCTAACTCAACCGACTAGGCATCTTTAAAACAAGTCAAGTATATCAAAATGACTTTACCTTATTTAAATCACGTACGTCTACCGTACCATACAGTTATAACTACTCATGCTCAAGTGATAAGAAAGTTTCCACATACCTCTTATGTTTAATCCACTTGTCAAGTCCAATATGCCGTCTGTAGATGTCAACCTATAATGACCATAATTCGTCTATTAGCTTCTAGCTTCAACGTAGAATATTCCAATGTAAAGTCCCTTGTTCTACGGTAAAAATTGGACAGCACTTCCTTTGTTTCTACGTACTTTTCCACATTTTTCAAGGTCCGAATTCAATAACCAAATGCCGCATTTAAGGCACAACAATTCAGCTAACCAAAAGGGGATTACACGCCTTTACAGGACGCGTAAAATTCTGCCCCAAAATAATACAAAACAAACCAATAATTCAAAGCCACATTCGGCTACAATATCACAACAATTATCAATTTCCTTTCAATTTCCTCTTAATCCAACTCGTTATTCCAACATGTTATATAAATCATAACCAATTATATACCCTCCTATTTATAACATGCAACGATTTTTAGCTAACAACCGAATTGATTACAACATGAGTGGCTCACATGCCCATTTTCGGTTTTCAATAAGACGACAAGATCCAAATCTTTTCAAACTTTAATATAACAACCACATGCTCATTTCTTAAATATTATAACTTGAAATCTTCATTTACACAAGAAGGTGAAGATTTTTACCTCAAGAAGCCCTTTTTCCGAAATCTTCTTCACTTTAAAATTTCCCACACGAACCCTCTACAAGCTTGCCAACACTTTTCCTTCTTGAAGCCTTTCCAAAAATCTCACCGGGGTTCATCAATTTGAGAGAGAGGAGAGGAATTTTTCTTAAGGAAACCCTTGCAAATGGCCAAGTCTTGAAGACTTGGTCCTAAAATAAGACCACTCGTCAAAAGATGGGAGGGACACTTGTCACCCTCCCATAGGCCTTCTATCAAATATCCCTGTTTTTCGCCCCTTTCAGCGTAAAACTCCGCCTAGCGCGGCTGCCCTGGCGCCCGACGGCGCCTGCAACCTCGTAGGATTTTTGAAATATCGTCGCGGCCTGGCTGACGGCCGGTAACGACGCTCTTTGAAATCAATCTGCGTCAGCCCAGCTGAACTTCTAACGCCAGTAACTTCCTACCCCAATGTCCAATCGGCGAGTGGTTTGTTGCGTGGGAAACTAGACTCACGAACTTCATACTAGTCTTTTAAAACACCTCAAACTCCTAAAGAATTGGGGATATACCTCTCCGAGTTGGTGAGCGTGCGCTTACAACATTTTGCCAACCCAACTTCCCAAATTCAAATCTTATTTCCTTTAAATGCGTTAACTTATCCTCTTGAATTTACGTGTAACAGAAGCATACCCGTGGAATCCTCCATCACCGCTTTCGACGCGTCAAGTAAACTCATACTAAGACAATGGAAGCATACCCGTGGAATCCTTCATCATCGCCGACGCTCCAAGTAAGTTCATAACTTCTTCACTTTCATTAACATACAAAATGGATCTCATTTTATGACCTCAAGGCACTTTCATATCACCCAACAA
The DNA here is from genome assembly GCA_029844215.1 of Przewalskia tangutica. Lineage (NCBI taxonomy): Eukaryota > Viridiplantae > Streptophyta > Magnoliopsida > Solanales > Solanaceae > Przewalskia > Przewalskia tangutica. The sequence continues at coordinate 1,800,928 of JAQGDG010000030.1, forward strand.
GTCAGGAAATTAACCCAAAGTACTATGTACTCCTATTCTTTCCAAAGATCCCTTTTCACATAAAACCCCAAGATACCAACACCCGTAGTATCAAGGCTTATCTACATTTCAACGAGTCACTACACTTTTAGAAAATATATCTTTTTGGCTTCTAAATCAAGTGACCATTTCCTTAAGCTTTAAGCAATTGATGCCTTTAAATCAAATTGCCCTTCTTAATTTCGATTCTTTCATCTTTGTTTACCTTACTCGAGAAAACCGTTCCTTTAACCTTCCATAAAGTTATTATAACCAACTTCCCATAAAGCCGTTATACTAACTTTATGCTTTAGAAACTAAGACATCCTTATCCTCTCATAAAGCCGTCATAACTAACTTCTCATAAAGCCGTTATAACTTTTTGTCACGACCCGAACCCGGGCCCGTGACTGGTGCCTTACCCCGGGCACCCTAGTGATACAACATCAGAGAAAATCAGCGGAAATAAAACATGAACATGAATTAAGAGACAAGATAAATAAACAGGCCAACCAAAACAGTTGCCTTCATCATATATATACATAAATACCCGACGCTTATCCTTTTACAAACCTCGCCACAACAGTTCTGCACTCTAAGATTTACAACAACTATGACGGATGTGGCCCCGCCATACCCTGAATGTACAAGAACCTACAACTCAGGAACACATACTAAAAGATAAGCCTCCGAGAAACGGAGCTTCCCAACACGAATGTGATCCTATAAGCGGGGATCGATCGATGTACTTTACTGCGCAGATGAACGCACTTCCGGAAGGAGGTCAAGACAACAGTACCAAGTATGTGAAAGCGTAAGAATCAAATGAAATCATAATAGTCTATATAAAGCGGAGACATGTATGATAACCAAACTACAGCTCACAACATAGAAGCGATATGTCAAGTCGTGACTCACGCCCTAAAAGTCATCCTCACGCCTGAACTCCTTCCTCATGCCGGCATCTAGGTACAAATCATGTGATACGTATAACGAGTCTCGCCCATCTTATGGACCCAATATAGAAAAGGGTGGAATCATTCCTGTTCATCCCTAGTCGAATGTGGAACACATTCCTCCGGATGAGCCGGTAGTCAAGTGAAATACATTCCGGATGAACCTGGCCTCAAGTGAAATACATTCGGATGAACCTGGTCCTCAAGTGAAATACATTCCGGATGAACCGGTCCTCAAGTGAAATACATTCGGATGAACCGGTCCTCAGTGAAATACATTCCCGGATGAACCGGTAATCAAGTGATATACATTCCCGGATAAACCGGTAGTCAAGTGATATACATTCCCGGATAAACCGGTAGTCAAGTGATATACATTCCCGGATGAACCGGTAGTCAAGTAGAACACAGTACTTACACAACAAGGCTATCACACGTAACATGATCAAGTTTCATAACAACAAGTATAAGCAAGTTACACACGACTCAAGGTACTTTCATTTATATCAAAGTCCGGATTTTAACCTTAAAGTACTACGTCCGTTAAATTCCTTTTAAGATCCATTTCTTTTACAAAGGTCACCCGATACCCGTAGTATAAAAATAGAGTGACTAACATTGTTAAGTAAACCAAAATGCTTTCCTTTGTAAAATCAAGTAACAACCTTATTTTCCAAACGTTCAAGTTTGCCCAATTTCGAATGCTCAAGTTTCTCATTTTAGAAAAAGGTTTCGTAGTTCACAGTTTTAGTCCTTTAAAACATAATTCTCCTTTAAACGCTTTGAGAAACCTATGTCTTATAAGTGAGTAGGTTATTCTTGTTTATAATCAATCTTATTAAGCAAACCATGATCTAGAAATGTAATATCATTTTGTCTCATCTTAGCTTCATGCGGATGGAGGTTTCTACCGTTTTAATAATACTTCTTTAGTCAATACATTTTCTTTTATTAACGCTGCAGTTGGTTTGTCGATACACATTCTGATTTCCAAATCAAGAAACATTCTTAAGCCGTTATACCTAACTTCCCATAAAGCTAGTATAACTCTTAAGCTTTCCAAACCTAAGTAATACTCATTCTTTCAAAACGATTCATAAATCTTTTGAAATGCTTCAAGTTCTTTATTAACACATATCAAGCCGCTTATTATTCAAATCGGTTACCTTTTAAAAACCACAAAGATGTGCTTATCCACGTAAAGCTATTATAACCAACTTCCCATAAAGTCGTTATAACACTTTATGTTTTACATCAATCAAATACATTTAGCACACGACGCTCACCGTACTACATAGTTCACACATATCATGCTAGAAGAGATAGGAAGAGGTTCACATACATCGCGACGATTATCGACTAAAAGCAAAACGCTCCAAGAACCTCAAACCGTCGGCGACACTCACAGTCAAGAATATCACTCCACACCCAGTACTACAACCTATACAGTCCACAAAGCGCTATTAATACCTTTAGATCCCGACGTAGAATATTCTACGTAAAATTAGGCAGACTCTCCCCGCAGCAACAGAAATCTCCTCCTCTATCGAGGCCGCTACCAAGCCAACCAGTGGGTTAACACGCCCGACGGACGTACAATTCTACTACACAATGCTACACAAGTCTCAGAATACAAATTCTATGTAATTACAATTCTCTTATTTAAATTGAGCTTAAGTCGCAAGACATTGCCGCACAATTATAATGTTCATTCTATATATAGTATACTTCAACTATATATTCCTACAACATGTAATTTCCAATTACAATAGAAGGTCAAGATATTTACCTCAATAAGCCCAAAATTATCCAAGTTATAAGTCGTTCTCAACAAGGTTTAGCTCCTACTCCGCGCTCCAAAACGCCTCCAAGAAACCCTTAGAAGTGTCTACACAACTTCTACTTAATACTTCAACTACGGGTGAAGATTTTTCCTTAGGGTTTCGTTTAGTGGCTAAAGGAAGGTATAATAGTATTTTCCAAGCCAGATAAAGGTACTTTGGAAAGTACTACAAGGTATTTGGCTAAAGTATTTTGGGCATTATAACGATACTAGTAGAATACATTTCTACCAGGGGTAGTATTTTGACTAGCACAACTAGGCTAGGGGTTGCTCTCGGCTAGAGCCACTAGGCAAGCGGGGGCTCTCGGCGAGGGCTCTCAAAGGGGAGGGGTGTGGTGGACGAACTACACAAGGAGGAGGAAGAGAACTTCAAGACTTAGGAAGATTTTTGGATGAAGAAGTCTTCCAGCGGGGTATTTATAGGTCAAGCAAAGGCCAACCAATGGCAGATGCATCCAAGTGTATAGCAAGTGTAGGGCTAGATTTCCACCATGTGTACCTTATCCATCTACCACACAACTTGCACAAAATATCCTACCAACTAAAGCTCTCTTTTCGTCCACCATTACCGCCCACTCGAGGCGATGTGAGGTGACACGTCACCCTCCGTTGGTCCAAAATGTTTCGTCTCTCGGAAAATTCCGCAAAAATTATAAATGACATAGCCGGAAATTCCCTACGAAAGTTGGAAAGCGTTTAAAAACGACTCTAACCGTGTTGTGCACAAAAATAATTCGCCAAGCCTAAAGAAGTTCGAAAATTTCTACGTCGTCCCCACGTACATACTGGAAATACGGTATAACATTCTTCCTCCTTAGAAACATTCGTCCCGAATGTTCCTTCTCAAGACGGATAACGGTAGGTTCTTCTAATAAGTTGCCAACGCCACAACCGCCACTAAACAACATATGCACGCAAATACTTATATCCAAATCCACGAAAACACCTCTAACATCACAAACTTTTGTCACTTTGCGCGAGGTTCTAGTGTCACTCCGTGACCCAACAAACGATGCCGACTGCATGCGATTCCCGAGGTCTAAAATATACATCCTTCGCACCTTCTCCTTTACAAGAAATGATCGTATCTATGCTCGCAATACATGCTCGCCTCTACCCTTACTCGTCGTACTCTTCTCGAACTCTTGAACTCTTTTAGCATCGTGCATCACACTTTAGTTTCCAAACTTGGAGTCACTACCTCCCAACTTGGTCATCCTATTAGCCTCGATCTTCCTTAAGGCTATTCCCGCCTTCACGATCTACTTCTGGTCGAGCGTATCCACGAACTCATACGATGGTCATCAAAACTGGGCCTAGCACCTGGTGACCCTACCACTGGCGGGACCACCCAGAGTGACCCCACCTCATTCTGCCACGGTTGACACGCAACACGCCTCAACCCGACCTCCGTCACGCCAACTCTCTTGTTTCTCGATCCGAACAACCTTGCTAAATCACATCATGAAAGATACCACTTTCATTTACCCAACCAGAGACTTATCACACAATATTTTCTAGGCATAAAATGCACTCGACAAGGATCACTCGCAAAATCTTGTACTCAAGGCGGCCACATCTAAGGTCTCAACCGTAATATTCTAAGGTTCATCATTTTCACCCTCAGCTTACCCTTTTTCCCCAACTAGGTTCCTAAATCACATTTTAGCACAAAGCTATCCAACATAACACTTAACACATTAACATAACATCAAAACATACAAGCCTCTAGATGGTTACGATATACCGGTTACCGCTCCACTCTAATCGTAAGTCCGCGCAGGCGCATAATCGAAGGCGATGAACACGCCATCGATCCAGAGTCGCGCTGCTGCGGTACCTCTCCTATAAGCACGCTTCGTCCACACGGCCCGACGGCCGCAGTGAAGCAAGCACCATAAAAGACGACATTCCCGGGATGATGTTTGCCACATCGCGCACACCGAGGGGGACATGAATCCACGCTAGCACTCACGTATACCGTGAACGAAGCCCCGAGCTCGACCGGCTCGAATACCCCGAGCGTCCCAAGGCGGGGGGACCACTGATCTTGTGGAGGTACATAACTAGATCTGGCCGAGGCGGTCCGCCTCGAAAGTTACCAAAGGACCTCATTGCTCGCCTCTTCTCCGATCTCGCCATTCCGTCGACCTCCGTGCCTCACATCCTGGTGCATGAGCTTGATGCGGGCAATGTCCATGCGGCCAAGAGCTACACGTGCATAAGCCTCGCGAAGTAATCGCCCAGCCTGGCGTGGCGGTGTACTCTCTCCATATCCGCCATTACTACGGGGAACATACCGAGCTAATGAGTCGAACTCACATTGTACTCTCTAACCGTCCGCCGCCCCGCTCAACGTCAAAAATTGCTACCGAGCCTCTCATCCGCGAGGCAAGAAATGTGCAAGAAATGCCTCGAGAACTCGTCCCAAACTGCTGGAAGTGCATGCTCTTCCCGACCTCCCACGAATCAAACTACCAATCGCAGATCACGCGGTGATGCGAACCCAATACCACCGACTGCGCCTCGAGGCTCGATCACTCATGATCCGTAGTTGCTTGATAAACTCCCGAGGTCGTCCTCGGCTCTCGATCCATGTAACATCGGAGGGCTACAACTCGGAAGTCACGTAGCCTCAAACCGCTCGGGGTGTACTACGGGTGCTATCGGGCCGGAATCACCGTGATTCTATCTCATATCTCGCCACGACCGCCGATCGCCATCTCCTTGCACATCTCATCGGCCCAGCCGGTGTGGACCTGAGGCTCAGTATCAGAGTCTCGGCACCGCCGCGCTCTAAACTCTGGCCTTTGGCGGCCGCGAAACCCGCCGTCAAGCACTGCTCGTGTCTTGGCGCTGCGCTGTAGTTCTCTCAGATTCGCTAACGCCTCGATCGCCTTGCCTATCCGGGCTGCTGGTTTTACGCGAGGCATAACGGTAAAGGAAAGGAATACGCCGGAGGGTCCGATTTATCACACACTCTAAGGCACGATCTCGTAATGAGAAGGATGGAAACCAATCCGAAATGTCCTGCAGCCTCCCGATTATAGATGTGGTGCACGACACACCGATAATCAAGACTCTACTAGACACGGTCGTAGACACTTTCCGAGGACTAAGCGCTCGATACCACTTTTGTCACGACCGAACCGGGCCGTGGTCGTGCCTTACCGGGCACCCTGGTGATACAACATCGAGAAAATCAGCGGAAATAAAACATGAACATGAATTAAGAGACAAGATAAATAAGCAGGCCAACCAAAACAGCTTGCCATCATATATACATAAATACCCGACGGTTATCCTTTTTACAAACCACGCCTACAGCTTCTCTGCACTCTAAGATTTACAACAACTATGACGACAGGCCCCGCCATACCCCGAATGTACAAGAACCTACAACTCGTGGAACACATACCAAAAGATAAGCCTCCGAGAAAGCGGAGCTTCCCAACACGCTGAATGTGATCCTATAAGCGGGGATCGACGATATGTACCTTTACTGCGGCATGAACGCACTTCAAGGAGGTCGATGCAACAGTACCAAGTATGTCAAACTGTAAGATACTGTAAATGAAATCATAATAGTCTATCTAAAGCCGGAGACATGTATGATAACAAACTAAGGTCACAACATAGAAGCGATCATGTCAAATCGTGACTCACGCCTAAAAGTCATCCTCACGCCTGGAACTCCTTCCTCACCGCTGTCTAGGTACAAATCATGTGATACGTATAACGAGTCTCGCCCATCTTATGGACCCAATATAGAAAAAGGGTGGAATACATTCCGGTTCATCCCGAACCTAGTCGAGTGGAACACATTCTGGATTTAACCAAGTCGTGAAATACATTCCCGGATGAACCGGTCCTCAAGTGAAATACATTCCCGGATGAACCGGTCCTCAAGTGAAATACATTCCCGGATGAACCGGTCCTCAAGTGAAATACATTCCCGGATGAACCGGTCCTCAAGTGAAATACATTCCCGGATGAACCGGTAATCAAGTGATATACATTCCCGGATAAACCGGTAGTCAAGTGATATACATTCCCGGATAAACCGGTAGTCAAGTGATATACATTCCCGGATGAACCGGTAGTCAAGTAGAACACGGATTTACACAACAAGGCTATCACACGTAACATGATCAAGTTTCATAACAACAAGTATAAGCAAGTTACACACGACTCAAGGTACTTTCATTTTATATCAAAGTCCGGATTTTAACCTTAAAGTACTACGTCCGTTAAATTCCTTTTAAGATCCATTTCTTTTACAAAGGTCACCCGATACCCGTAGTATAAAAATAGAGTGACTAACATTGTTAAGTAAACCAAAATGCTTTCCTTTGTAAAAAACCAAGTAACAACCTTATTTTCCAAACGTTCAAGTTTGCCCAATTTCGAATGCTCAAGTTTCTCATTTTAGAAAAAGGTTTCGTAGTTCATAGTTTTAGTCCTTTAAAACATAATTCTCCTTTAAACGTTTTGAGAAACCTATGTCTTATAAGTGAGTAGGTTATTCTTGTTTATAATCAATCTTATTAAGCAGCCATGATCTAGGAAATGTAATATCATTTTGTCTCATCTTAGCTTACATGGATGGAGGTTTCTCTTGGTTTTAATAATACTTCTTTAGTCAATACATTTTCCTTTTATTAACGCTGCGGTGGTTTGTCGATACACATTCGATTTCCAAATCAAGAAACATTCTTAAGCCGTTATACCTAACTTCCCATAAAGCTAGTATAACTCTTAAGCTTTCAAAACCCAAGTAATACTCATTCTTTCAAAACGATTCATAAATCTTTTGAAATGCTTCAAGTTCTTTATTAACACATATCAAGCCAGTTATTATTCAAATCAGTTACCTTTTAAAAACCACAAAGTATGTGCTTATCCACATAAAGCTATTATAACCAACTTCCATAAAGTCGTTATAACACTTTATGTTTTACATCAATCAAATACATTTAGCACATGTACGTCTACCGTACTACATAGTTCACACATATCATGCTAGAAGAGATAGGAAGAGGTTCACGTACCTCGCGACGATTATCGACTAATAGCAAAACGCTCAAGTACCTCAAACCGCTTGGCGACACTCTCGATCAAGAAGATCACTCCACACGCAAAGACTACAACCTATAGAGGCCACAAAGCGCCTATTAATACCTTTAGATCGGCGTGAATATTCTACGAAAATTGCAAAGACTTCCCCGCACAACAGAAATCTCTCCTCTATCGAGGCCTCTGCTACCAAGCCAACCGGGGTTAACACGTCCGACCGGACGTGTACAATTCTACTACACGAATGCTACACAAGTCTCTGAATACAGTCCATGTAATTACCTGATTTTTCTCTTATTTAAATTCAGCTTAAGTCAAGACATTGCTGCACAATTATAATGTTGATTCTATATATAGTATACTTCAACTATATATTCCTACAACATGTAATTTCCAATTACAATAGAAGGTCAAGATATTTACCTCAATAAGCCCAAAATTATCCAAGTTATAAGTCGTTCTGAACAAGGTTTAGCTCTCTACTCCGTGCGCTCCAAAACGCTCCAAGAAACCCTTAGAAGTGTCTACACAACTTCTACTTAATACTTCAACTACGGGTGAAGATTTTTCCTTAGGGTTTCGTTTAGTGGCTAAAGGAAGGTATAATAGTATTTTCCAAGCCAGATAAAGGGTACTTTGGAAAGTACTACAAGGTATTTGGCTAAAGTATTTTGGGCATTATAACGATACTAGTAGAATACATTTCTACCAGGGGGTAGTATTTTGACTAGCACAACTAGGCTAGTGGGTTGCTCTCGCCAGAGCCACCAGGCAAGGGGGCTCTCGCCAAGGGCTCTCAGGGGGAGGGGTGTGGTGGGCGAACTACACAAGGGAGGGAGGAAGAGAACTTCAAGACTTAGGAAGATTTTGGATGAAGAAGTCTTCCAAAGGTGGGGTATTTATAGGTCAAGCAAAGGCCAACCAATGGCCAAGACGTCCAAGTGTATAGCAAGTGTAGGGCTAGATTTCCACCATGTGTACCTTATCCATCTACCACACAACTTGCACAAAATATCCTACCAACTAAAGCTCTCTTTTCGCCCACCATTACCGCCACTCGAGGCCGATGTGAGGTGACACATGTCACCCTCCCGTTGGTCCAAAATGTTTCGTCTCTCGGAAAATTCCGCAAAATTATAAATGACATAGCCGGAAATTCCCTACGAAAAGTTGTGGAAACGTTTCGCCGAAAACGACTCTAACCGTGTTGTACAAAATAATTCGGCCAAGCCTAAAGAAGTTCGAAAATTTCTACGTACGTCCCCCACGTACATACTCTGGAAATACGGGGTATAACACTTTTTATGTCTTAGACAACTGTGTTCTCTTTATGACCAAGAGACTTGTACTTCAAATCAAGTTACACAACTTTTAAAATACTTCAAGTCTCTTAACTTTAGAAAACAAGTTTCTTAACTTAGAAATCAGGTCTCTTATCTTTAGAATAGTTCAAGAATCAATACTTTCCAAATCAAGTATTCTATACTTTTTCATGTCAAGAAATCCTTGCCTACTTTATTAGGATAAACCATTCTTATAACCTTTCCTTAAGGACAAGTGAGTTAATTCTCTAACTCAACCAACTAGACATCCTTAAAACAAGTCAAGTATATCAAATGACTTTACTTCATTTAAATCACGTACATCTACCGTACCATACAGTTATAACTACTCATGCTCAAGAGATAAGAAAGTTCCACATACCTCTTCGGTTCAATCCACTTGCCAAGTCCAATATGCCGTACGTAGTATGTCAACCTATAATGACCATAATATGTCTATTAACTTCTAGTTTCAAACGTAGAATATTCCAAGTGCAAAGCTACTAAATTCTACGGAAAATCGGACAGCACTTCCTTTGTTTCTACATACTTTGCCACCTTTTTTAAGGCCGAATTCAATAACCAAACACGCCACATTTAAGGCTCAACAAAGTAGTTAACAATAGGGTATTCCACGCTTAACAAGACGTGTAAAATTCCGCCCCACAATAAATATCCAAATAGTCCAACATTTCAATGCCAAATGGCTACAATGCAACAACAATGTAAAGTGTTTTCCAATTCCTTTTTCCATCCAAGTTGTTTAGTCTAACATGTTATATAGCCACAATTGATTATAACAACTAAGTTGTCGGCGCTCCAATTGGAAATTAAAAAAAAAAAAGTATGGCCTTCAGCGAAACAAATCTTCAATTAGATAACATGTGACGATTCTAACTATCGACCAACTTGTATTTCAACTTCAAATGGCTAACAAGGTCATTTCGGTTTTTAGGCTTCTTGTCACGACCCGATTCCGGGCCCGTGACTGGTGCCTTACCCCGGGCACCTTAGTGATACAACATCAGAGTAATCAGCGGAACATAAAACGATACAAGACATATTATGAAATATGAAACAATAATCTGAGAAAAACTTGCCTTTCGGCATATATATAAACAACAACTTTTTCAACATGAACGCTTTAATCCTTTTACAAACCCTGCCACAACGATTACTGCACCTCTAAGAAATTATACGACAACAATGGCGGGACAGGCCCCGCCATACCCTGAATGTAAACACCTACAACAACAGGAACTATACCATCGATAAGCCTCCGAGCAACGGAGCTTTACCAAACGCCGAATCGTGACCCTAAGAGCGAGGATCGATGACCGTGTACCTTTACTCGCAGATGAACGCAGCCGGGCGAGGTCGAGACAACAGTGCAGAGTATGTGAAACTAAAAATGCGTAAATGAAATCATAATAGTCTATAAAGCAGAGACATGTATGATAACCAAACTACGATTCACAATAATAGCGATATGTCAAGTCGTGGACTCACGCCTCAAGTCATCACTCAAATATAACAATGGGTCTCACGCCCACAACATCAATCATGCCTGTGGAATACCTTCCTCACCGCGGCTTATGATATAAAAGCACCAAGGAACACACATGAACACCGGTCCCACTGCCATAATAACACGCATGGTAAGTGCGAAGGCATAGCCGACTACTAACACCTACGCACCAACAAGGTCATGAATCAGATCATAAGATCCGTCTGCATCACATGATCAAAGCGACCACTTGCCCGCGATTCAATGTGCGCGTAGCCTCGAACTTTCCACACCCGCATAGGCCAATCAGATCGCCCGCATGAGGTATAACCGCATCGAGGGTAGCTACTCCCGGCGCCGTCTGGACTCGCCGTCGCATGGCCACAAGGACCGCGTGACCACAAGGGCCGTGATCCTAACCGGAACTCCCGCAGCCCGCATAGCCCTCGACGCGTAGAGGTAGTCTCGAATCATAGGTCCATCGACCCGCCTGAGTCTACCCCGCATCGGAGGGCAGCTTAACCCCCGGAATCATCTCAAGAGATGAGTGATGTATAATACTATTATAACAGCTTATCGTTAAACAACATAAGCACAACAAAGGAAAAACCCCTTTACACAAACATCACAAGATACTAACACACGTAGCATCCTAGCATGTTTACTTATCAAATCAACAAGAAAGTATTACAAGGCTATCACAAACCAACACAATCAAGTTATACACACAAGATACTTTCTACTATATGCTAACAAGTTCGGTTTTATCCCCAAAGTACTTCATACATTAACTCTTTAAAAGATACGTTACTTTCACAAAAGTCACACAATACCCGTAGTATATGAAAATAGAGTGATTATCTTTTGAAGTAAATCAAAACACTTCTCTTTGTAAAACTCAAGTAACAACATTATTTTCCAAACGTCCAAGTTTGCCTAATTTCAAATGTTCATGTTTCTTATTTAGAAAGGTTTCAGTAGTTCATAGTCTTATTCATTTAAGAATATAATTCTCTTTTAAACTATCCGAGAAACATAAGTCTTATATGTGAGTAGGATATTCTTGTTTACAACAATCTTATTACAAAGACCATGATCTAGAAATATCATTTTGTCTCATCTTAGCTTCTATGCAGATGGAAGTTTCTACCGTTTTAATAATACTTAATCACAAAACATTTCCTTTTATTAACGCCGCAGGTGGTTTGTCGATACACATTCTCGATTTCCAAAATCAAGAAACATTCTTAAGGCGTTATACCTAACTTTCCATAAAGCTAGTATAACTCTTAAGTTTTCAAAACAAATCAAGTATTACCTCTTCTTTCAAAATGAATCAAAACCTTTTGAAATACTTCAAGTTCTTTTATTAACACATAACAAGCCGCTTATAGTTCAAATCGATTACCGCTTTAAAACCACAAGTATTTTCTTACCAACATAAAGTCATATAACCAACTTCCCATAAAGCCGTTATAACACTTTATGTTTTAAACCAATCAAATACATTTAGCACGTATGCGTCTCACCGTACTACATAGTTCACACATATCATGCTGGAAGAGATAGGAAGAGGTTCACATACCTCGCGACGAGTATCGACTAATAGCAAAACGCTCAAGTACTTCCAACCGCTAACTCCTTTAAGCCAAGTAGATCGCGCCACACGTAGTACTCAACCTATAAGGCCACAAGGCGCTTATTAATATTTAGGTCCCTTCAGAACATTCTACGTAAAATTCGCAAAGACTCTCCCGCAACAGCGTAAAATCTCCTCCTCTATCAGTAGGCTACCAAGCCAACCGGGGGTTATACGCCTAACCCTAACGGGTACAATTCTACTCCACGGTACTACTACACAAGTCTCTGTAATACAACCCTATGTAATTACGACAAGATTCTTCTTTAAATTCGGGCTTAAGTCGCAAGACATCACGTAAGTATTATTCAGCTTAAGTCAAAAGACATTGCACGATAACTACGTTCAGTTCTATATATAGTATACTTCAACTATATAATCTAACAACATGTAATTTCCAATTACAATAGGGACAAGATATTTACCTCGATAAGCCCATAATTATCCAAGTATAAAGTCGATCCTGGCAATCGTTTAGCTCCAACTCCGCGCGCCCAACCCGCCTCCAAACTACCCTTAGAAGTTCTAACCAACTTCTACATACTACTCCAACAAACCATGGAGATTTTCCTTAGGGTTTCGATTTGGTGACTGACGGAAGTATAATAGTATAACTGGCTTTTCAGATACGTATAACCTTAGAATACTACAAGGTATATGGCTAAGGTAATTTGGGCATTATAACAATACGTTTGAGAGTATTTCTACCAAGAGGGGGGGTGTATTATACGAGACAACTAGGCTAGGGGGGGGTACCCCACGGCCACACTACAAGGAGTGGAGAGGGCTCTCGCCGGGGACCTTTCAAAGGGAGAGGGCTCTGACGAGAGTCAACAAGAGGAGAGGAGGATTTTAACACTTAGGAACATTTAGGAATGGATGAATAAGTCTTCAAAGGGATGGGTATTTATAGGCCAAGTGAAGGCCAACCAATGGCCAAGATTGAGCCAAGTGCTACACAAGTGTAAGGCCAAGATTCACCCAAGTGTCCCTTAACCAACTAACACACAAATATCCTACCAACTCCATGACAAAATGACCAACTTTCGCCAAGCTTGACCGCCAAGGTTCCAATGAGAGGTGACAAGTCGCCTCTTGTTGGTCCAAAATGTTTCGTCTCTCGGAAAAATCCGCAAAATAAAATATGGCATAGCCGAAATTCCCTACGAAGTCAGGAAAACGTTACTAAAAACGACTCTAACCGTGTTGTGCACAAAATTAAATCGCCAAGCCTACTTTCTCAAGTTCAAATTTTCTCGCACGCCCCACGCATATACTGAAATACTGGGTATAACATTCTCCTCGCTTAGAAACATTCGTCCGAATGTTCCTTCTAAGTCTCAAACAAACGCGGCGCCAAGATAGTCTTCACTACCATACTTACGAAACAATCCACGCCACAATGGCCACGAAACAATCGCGAAAATACTTACATCCAAGTCCACGAGGAATCACCTCTATCATCACCACAAACACCTCTCTCCGGGTCTAAAATATACTTCCTTCGCGACCTTCTCCTTACAAAAGAAATGATCACATCTATGCTCGCCATACATGCTCGCTTCTTCCCGATACCACTTTTGTCACTTTGCGCGAGGTTCTAGTGTCACTCGCGACCCAACAATTGGTGCCGGATCGTACGCGATCCCCGAGGTGCCGTGACACTCGAACTCTTACCACATTCTCGACACGCTTCGCTTCAAGACTGGGGTTACTATCTCTAACGTGGTCATCATTAAGCGGGAACACTGATGGATCTCCGATACTTTCCAACATAACAATACGAAAGACCGGACGTCTTGCCTCCTAAGTCGGACGCCAAAGCTAACATATAGGCAACCCGCCTATTCTTCACATGAACTTAAAAGGCCCAAACAACTCGGGCTAAGTTTCCTCGCTTTTTCCAAAGCTCGTCACACCTAATCCGGTGGTACTTTCAAGAAGACCGACCCAACTCGAACTCTAAGCGTCGTCGCCGATTATCCGCACGATTTCCTCTGAGCTGCCAGAACTCCTTCTAGACAAGCTTCTCACTAACCACAGTCTGCTGGAACAAGCCTGAACCAACTGTCTGAACCTTGCCAACATCGAACCACTCGACCGACAACTTACACATCCGCCCCTACAAGGCTTAATAAGGCGACATCCGAACACCAAATGGTAGCTTAAACACTCCTCCACCGGAGACAACAATCTTCACAACTACCCCTGAAATACACACACTGGCCCGAGGGCGAATGCGATTCCGAGACTCACCTGAGTTCTTAACCCTGCTTGGTAAAACTTCCAGAAAAACGAAAATAGCCACAACCTGGGCTTCACTGCCTGACATAAGGTGAAGGTAGGCACCTCGTGCAGCCTTACAACCTTTCTGATATAACATCTCGCATAACCTCACGAGAAAACGGTCCCGAACGAAGAACACGATGGGCTGCCCTCGTCGACCACCACCGGCCGAGCGTATCCACGAACTCAGACTGTGGTTAACTAAACTCGGGCCTAACACCTCGTGACCTATCACAAGGCGGGACCACCACAACCGACCCCACCACCAAACAGCCGCGGTTGACCCGCAACGTGGCCTCAACCCGACCCGCAACGCCGCACCATACTAGCTCCCCGAACCTGAACAATCTCACTACTCACGTTTCGAAAACCTAGCGGTCTTCTTATCTCAACTACCCTCTTTCATTCCACACTACTCAGTGACTAATCCCACAAGCGTAACTCACGTGCACTATGCACTCCTATGCGGTCAAACATAAACAATACATCTTTACTCGAGATGGCCTTACCTCTAAGGTCTCTACGTATACAACTCTAAGGCTCACACCTTCTCTATCCCCAAAATCTTACTCGGTTAACCCACCATGATTTCTAATCACAACTAACACACCGCTATCGTAACATAGCACTTAAGGTATACTCACCTTATCACATAAACAAAACTCTGAGGGTTAAAGATATATCTATATCTACCGCTTCACTCCCTTAGTCGTCTAATCAAACCCGCCTGTAGGCGATAGCTAAGGAAGATGACAAACTACCCACCGTTTCTGAAGGCTGAGTCCTCCTACCAGACACTCGACATCGCACTGACGGTCATAGTACAACAAGTACCAACTAAAAGACGACATTCCCGAGATGACTCGCCACACCGCAACACCGAGAAAATCAATCGGATGGCCGGAACCTTCGTGGATCGTGGAACCTAAGCTCGAGCTCGACCAACTCCTGCATACCCGAACGCCCCGAACCCCGGAGGACCTTTCGCACCGGTGGACGCGCATAACCTATTTGCGTGGCGACTCGCCGAAAGTTACCAAAGGACCTTGCCGCTCGCCCTCTTCTCGCCCTGGTTAACCCGCCGACACGCTTTCGGCTGCACGCATAAGCCCGACCACGTGCCATGCTCAAGCCCAATCAAGAACTACTTGCACAACCTTCTCGCTGATAGTCATCAAGACTCGCGGTACATCGGTATACTCTCCGTAGTCAAATCCATAGTTAGTAACAGGTTGTCTCTTTGCAATCCATATTCTCTGCTCTGGCCGTGGAATCAAGGTTCAAATATCATGGCGCAATGGGAACTAGCGCCACGCCGCTAAAAACTCTGCTGGGCTAGTGACGCCGCAGAACTCCCGAATGAAGCACTACCCTAGGTAATGATTGGGCCTGTGCCCTCGCCACCCTCTCGAACTCTACTCGCAGCCTCCTTTGCCTTGCCCTCCCGGCCCGGTTGCCCTACGCGAGGCATAACGATAAGGAAATAATTTCGTCGGAGGTCCAACTTACTACACGGCTCTAAGGCACGATCTCGAGTGAGAAGAATAGAAACCAATCCTAAATACCCTATAGCCTCCTCGATTATGGTGGTGCACAACACACCGATAATCAAGACTTCATCGATACGGTCTGTAGACACTTTCCGAGGATTAATCGCTCGATACCACTTTTGTCACGAATTCGATTCCGCCCGTGGATCGTGCCTACCCCGCACCTTAGTGATACAACATCGAGTAATCAGTGAACATAAACGATACAAGACATATTATGAAATATGAAACAATAATCTGAGAAAAACTTGCCTTTCTGATATATATAAACAACAACTTTTTCAATACGCAGTTTAATCCTTTTTACAAACCCCGCCACAACAGCATTACGCACTTCTAAGAAATTATACGACAACAATGGGCGGACAGGCCCCGCCATACCCCGAATGTAAACACCTACAACAACAGTGGAACTATACCATCGATAAGCCTCCGAGCAACGGAGCTTTACCAAACGCTGAATCGTGACTCCTAAGAGCGAGGATCAATGACGGTGTACCTTTACTGCGGCGTGAACGCAGCCCCAAGGAGGTCAAGATAACAAAAAGTATGTGAAACTAAAAATATCAGAAATGAAATCATAATAGTCTATAAAGCAGAGACATGTATGATAACCAAACTACGCCACAATAATAAGCGCGTGTCAAGTCGGGACTCACGCCTCAAGTCATCACTCAAATATAACAATGGGTCTCACGCCCACAACATCAATCATGCCGTGGAATACCTTCCTCACCGCCGGCTTATGATATAAAAGCACCAAGGAACACATGAACACCGAGTCCCACTGCGCTATAATAACACGCATGGTAAGACGAAGGCATAGCCGACTACTAACACCTACGCACCAACAAGGTCATGAATCAGATCATAAGATCTGTCTGACCGGCCACATGATCAAAGCGACCACTTGCCCGCAGATCTAATGCGCGTCTAGCCCTCGAACTTTCCACGGCTCGCATAGGCCAATCGGATCGCCCGCATGAGGTATAACCCCGCATCGAGGGTAGCTACTCCCTGGCAGCGCCCCGACTCGCCGTCCGCACGCCACAAGGACCGCATGACCACAAGGGCCGATCTAACACGGAACTCCCGCAGCCCGCATAGCCCTCGACCCGCATGAGGTAGTCTCGAATCATAGGTCCATCGACCCGCCTGAAGTCTACCCCAGACGGAGGCGATAACCGGAATCATCTCAAGAGATGAGTGATGTATAATACTATTATAACGACTTATCGTTAAACAACATAAGCACAACAAAGGAAAACCCTTTACACAAACATCACAAAGATACTAACACACGTAGCATCCTAGCATGTTTACTTATCAAATCAACAAGAAAGTATTACAAGGCTATCACAAACCAACACAATCAAGTTATACACACAAGATACTTTCTACTATATGCTAACAAGTTCGGGTTTTATCCCCAAAGTACTTCATACATTAACTCTTTAAAAGATACGCTTTCACAAAAGTCACACAATACCCGTAGTATATGAAAATAGAGTGATTATCTTTGAAGTAAATCAAAACACTTCTCTTTGTAAAACTCAAGTAACAACATTATTTTCCAAACGTCCAAGTTTGCCTAATTTCAAATGTTCATGTTTCTTATTTAGAAAGGTTTCGTAGTTCATAGTCTTATTCATTTAAGAATATAATTCTCTTTTAAACTATCTGAGAAACATAAGTCTTATATGTGAGTAGGATATTCTTGTTTACAACAATCTTATTACAAAGAATGCATGATCTAGGAAATATCATTTTGTCTCATCTAGCTTCTATGCGGATGGAAGTTTCTCGGGTTTTAATAATACTTAATCACAAAACATTTCCTTTTATTAACGCTGCAGTTGGTTTGTCGATACACATTCTCGATTTCCAAAATCAAGAAACATTCTTAAGACGTTATACCTAACTTTCCATAAAGCTAGTATAACTCTTAAGTTTTCAAAACAAATCAAGTATTACCTCTTCTTTCAAAATGAATCAAAAACCTTTTGAAATACTTCAAGTTCTTTTATTAACACATAACAAGCCAGTTATAGTTCAAATCAGTTACCCTTTAAAAACCACAAGTATTTTCTTACCAACATAAAGCTGTTATAACCAACTTCCCATAAAGCCGTTATAACACTTTATGTTTTAAACCAATCAAATACATTTAGCACATGTACGTCTACCGTACTACATAGTTCACACATATCATGCTGAAGAGATAGGAAGAGGTTCACATACCTCGCGACGAGTATCGACTAATAGCAAAACGCCCAAGTACTTCCAACCGCTTGGCAACTCCTTTAAGCCGTAGATCGCGCCACACGTAGTACTCAACCTATAAGGCCACAAGGCGCTTTATTAATATTTAGGTCCCTTCAGAGAACATTCTACGTAAAATTCGCAAAGACTCTCCCGCAACAAACAGAAAATCTCCTCCTCTATCGAGGCCGCTACCAAGCCAACCGAGGGTTATACGCCTAACCCTAACGTACAATTCTACTCCACTACTACTACACAAGTCTACCGTAATACAACCCTATGTAATTACATTCGATTCTTCTTTAAATTCAGCTTAAGTCGCAAGACATCACGTAAGTATTATTCGTGCTTAAGTCAAAAGACATCACGATAACTACGTTCGATTCTATATATAGTATACTTCAACTATATAATCTAACAACATGTAATTTCCAATTACAATAGGGACAAGATATTTACCTCGATAAGCCCATAATTATCCAAGTATAAAGTCGATCCCGGCAATCGTTTAGCTCCAACTCCGCGCGCTCCAACCCGCTCCTAACTACCCTTAGAAGTTCGAACCTACTTCTACATACTACTCCAACAAACCATGGAGATTTTCCTGGGTTTCGATTTGGTGACCGACGGAAGTATAATAGTATAACTGGCTTTTCAGATAAGTATAACCTTAGAATACTACAAGGTATATGGCTAAGGTAATTTGGGCATTATAACAATACTTTGAGAGTATTTCTACCAAGAGGGGGTGTATTATACGAGACAACTAGGCTAGTGGGGTACCCCACGCCACACTACAAGGAGGGGAGAGGGCTCTCGCCGAGGACCTTTCAAAGGGGGAGAGGCTCTTGGACGAGAGTCAACAAGAGGGAGAGGAGGGATTTTAACACTTAGGAACATTTAGGAATGGATGAATAAGTCTTCAAAGGGATGGGTATTTATAGGCCAAGTGAAGGCCAACCAATGGCCAAGATTGAGCCAAGTGCTACACAAGTGTAAGGCCAAGATTCACCCAAGTGTCCCTTAACCAACTAACACACAAATATCCTACCAACTCCATGACAAAATGACCAACTTTCGCCAAGCTTGACCGCCCAAGGTGTTCGATGAGAGGGTGACAAGTGTCGCCTCTTGTTGGTCCAAAATGTTTCGCCTCTGGAAAAATCCGCAAAATAAAATATGGCATAGCCGAAATTCCCTACGAAAGTCGTGGAAAACGTTTCACTAAAAACGACTCTAACCGGGTGTTGTGCACAAAATTAAATCGGCCAAGCCTACTTTCTCAAGTTCAAATTTTCTACGTACGTCCTTACGTACATACTCTGGAAATACGGGGTATAACACTTCTAATATCCATAACACTTATTAATCTCCAATACATATATCTCATGCTTGATAAAATGTATAGTTACAACAATAAGAAATCTTCAATCACTTAAGAGGACAAAGTGGTTACCTTGATAAGCCCAAAATAGTCCAACAATCTTGCCCACTTTAGCCCTCTTTCCGAAATTCTTCTTCCCGCAAATATCATCTCTACGAACCCCCTACAAGCTTGTCAACGTATTTTCTTCTTGTTGCCTTTCTAAAAATCTCATTTAGGCTTAGGGTTTCATAAACTTTTAGAGAAAGAGAAGGAAAATTTCTATGGAGGAATTCTTGCAAATGATTAAGTCTTGCAAGACTTGGTCATAATATAGCCTCTATCTTGATCCACAAGTTGGGGGGACACTTGTCACCCACCCAGGGGTCCTCTACAACAAATATCTTCTATTTTTACCCTATTTCCGCAAAAAATGCCGCCTTGGCACCGCGGACCTGCAGCCGGCGCCGTGGCGCTGCAATTTCAGGCCTTTCGGCGCCCCGGCGCTGCAGTCGGCGCCGCGGCGCCTGACCCTGTCTGCTCTGTCAGCCGATCTTGTAACGTCCATAACTTTCTACTCCGATGTCCTATAGACGAGCGGTTTGTTGAGTTGGAAACTAGACTCAATGAACTTCATATTAGGCTTTTGAAACACCTAAAAACCCCACTTATACTAGGAGATATACTGCTCCCAAGTTGACTGAAAAACTGTCCAAAAATATTCTGCCAACTTTTTTTCTTTTTTTTTTCTTTTTCCAACTTCGAATCTTATTTCCTTTCGTACGTTCTCATCTCATCCTCTTGGAATTACGGGGTGTAACATATTCCCCCCTTAGAAACATTCATCCTCGAATGTTCTTGTGGAATCAATCTAATAATTAGCGACACAGTTTCCTTTTACAACCCCTTCATACCATTTTTTTCCACAATACAATACTTCTCCCACGGTTATCTAAAATTGTAACCTTTGGCACAACGACACTAAAGATCTTACCAGTCTCACATCCATCGCTTAATAACATGGGTACACACAACCCCATAATACGCAAAACCATCTTTTTATGTGGGGGAGAGAGCTTATCTCTCTTTCATAATCTTGATCATCTAGTACCACCTTATAATCGTATAGATATATAAGACCTACTAGTGATGTCCTCTGTTTTCCACAGGCAGCACTCATACTTATCTTATTCTTGCCTTGCGCATTTTTCCTGAAATTATTCAGAATGTCGTGGCCGTGACCGCCACATTAAACGAATTACAAGTACCTCAAAGGGAACTTAACATAAAATCCTTCAATAATTTTAATAAGTCAAGTCACATAGACTCCAAAATTTCATGTCAACGAAGGAAGTAGTAACTTACAGTTTACTAGCACTTCCATTCCCTTCCCATCGATAACCGGCTCACCGGAACACTGGAATCGAACCAACTTCTCTCTATAGTCAACCTTGGCATACCAGAAGCCCATTAGTCCATACCCATAATGACCTCAAACTCTGTCATAACAGGTCTGCTAGGATCCGACGACTGTATCGCCACCGGGCAATTATTATGTATCCGCTCAGCTACCACCCATCACTCACGGGTGTAGTCACCTCGAAAGGTTCTCAAGGATTTAGGCTCTATTCCTTTACACTTGGTTGCTCTATGTCTTACTGGTGTACTCTTTCCGTATTTCCCAACTTATTCTAACATACGTACATAACTTCCGTACTAATTCTGGCCTCCAATCTTTGGAGCTACCTACATGAACAAATTAAGGCCATTTCCGGCCCTCACGACCTGGTTCCGATGGAACACATCTGTCACGCCCCGAACCCCGGGCCCGTGACTGGTGCCCTACCTGGGCACCCTTCTACCTTAACAACTAAGTAAACTGCGGAAATTAAATAACACCCTTTTTTTTTTAAAACCAACATACGTACAAGGGCAAAGCCGATAAGGCTGCCATATAATATACATGAAAAGACACTACACTGTACATGAGTCCAATCCCACATATGAATACAGACCTCTAAGAGTTATACTGAACTATGACGGGACAAGGCCCCGCCGTACCCATAACCGTATAAAAGCACATCAAGGAACTATACCAAAAGATAAACTCCGAGCGGGAGCTATCCAAAACTATGAAAGGTGGTCCTACACTGCCGATCACCAAACAACAGACCTAAACTGCGGCGTGAACGCGGCGCCAAGGAGGTCATTACGAAGAATGTACCAAGTATGTGAAACGATGAAATCAGAATGAAATCATAACGATCTAAACAAAATAGAGACATGTATGATAGCCAACCTACAAGACACAATACATAAGCAATATATCAAGTCGTGGACGCGTGCCTCAAAGTCACTACTCAAATATAACTATGGGTCTCACGCCCATAATATCAACCATGCCCGTGGAATCCTTTCTCACCGGCGGTCTCGATATAACAATATAACACCAATAAGCATATCCAAGGAGTATCCTCGTGGTCGCATGCCGAATCCCACATCGTATAAGCATGACCACTGGGTATACAAACAACCGAATCAAACCCGCTCCCGGTCACACGCCTAATCCCACATCGTATAAGATGTCCAAGGAGTATCCTCGTGGTTGCATGCCCGGCATCCCACATCGTATAAGCATGACCATAGGTATACCTTGCGGTCGCATGCCCCGGCATCCCACATCGTATAAGCATGACCGTAGGGTAACACAAACAAATCCGGGAATCTAACCCGACTCCTGGTCACATGCCCCGGAATCCCACATCGTATAAGCATGTCCAAGGAGTATCCCTCGTGGTCGCATGCCCCGGCATCCCACATCGTATAAGCATGACCATAGGGTAACACACACAAATCCGAATCTAACCCGACTCGGTCACGTGCCCTAATCCCACATCGTATAAGCGTGTCGAGTATCCTCGCGTCGCGTGCCCGATCCCACATCGTATAAGCATGACCATGGGTAACACAAATAATGGAAGCATACCCGGTGGAATCCCACCTCACCGCTTCGACGTCCAAGTAAACTTACACAAGGCAAACCCTCCAACCGAGAGTCGCGGCAACGTAATAAAACATAATACTTGCACTCAAAGGCTATCACCAGCACATATAGGCAATTCTCAATTAATCAAGCCAAAGTACTTATCAAGGCACACATAGAATAATTCTCAATTAATCAAGACAAAGTACTTATCAAGGCACACATAGAATAATTCTCAACTAACCAAGCCAAAGTACTTATCAAGGCACACATAGAATAATTCTCAATTTATCAAGCCAAAGTACTAATCAAGGCATACATAGAATAATTCTCTTTTAACAAGTCAAAGTACTTATCAAGGCACACTTAGACAAATTCTCAATTTATCAAGCCAAAGTACTAATCAAGGCATACATAGAATAATTCTCTTTTAACAAGTCAAAGTACTTATCAAGGCACACTTAGACAAATTCTCAATTTATCAAGACAAAGTACTAATCAAGGCATACATAGAATAATTCTCTTTTAACAAGTCAAAGTACTACGTACGTACATTCTTTTATAAAAGACTCATTTCTATGTAAAGCCCCAAGATACTAACACCCGTAGTATCAAGGCGTGTCTATTTTTCAAAGTAAGTTACTACACTTTTAGAAAACTCATTTCAAAGCTTGAAATCAAGTAACTCCAAATTTTCACAATCTAGGCAACTTATGCCGATTAATCAAAATAGACAACTTTCTAGACCTTCCATAAAGCCGTTATAACCAACTTCCCATAAAGCCGTTATAACCCTTTATGGTTTTAGACATATCCATTCCTTTTATAACCAAGAGACTTATACCAATTAAAACCAAGTATCACATACTTTACAAATCAAGTTCTCAACTTTCAAAATACTACAAGTCTCTTAATACTTTAGAAAACAAGTTTCTTCTATTTTTAAACCTCAAGTAACTCACACCTCTAAAACAAGTTACTTCTCTTAAATCATGTCATTTCTCCTCTTTTAAAACAATTAAGTAAATCACTCCTTTGACTCCCCTAAAGTCATTATAATGACCTTTAGGTTTTGGAACTAAGGCACTAGCCAAAAGGTTTGAAAACCACTTCCTTTTCAAGACTCTATGTACTTTAAGTAAAATACTTTCACTTTTAAGAATCCAAACTTCACTAAGGAAATGGATTATACAATTTACAATTTAAACATCAAAGTACACTCAAGGAAGTACATAGAACAAATTCTATTTTAGGCAATCCAAATACAACCAAGGTGTTATACCCCGTATTTCCAGAGTATGTACGTGAGGGCGTACGTATTATAATTTAAGCCTTAAGGATTGACTAGTTTCGAAATTTGTACACAACACCCGACAGTCGTTTCGACGAAACGTTTCATGACTTCGTAGGGAAAATTCCGGCTATGTCATTTTTAATTTTTGCGGATTTTTCCGAGAGACGAAACATTTTGGACCAACGGGAGGGTGACATGTGTCACCCTCACATTGGAAGAGGTTGGACGGCAACCATGGCCTTGTCTTGGACGATTTGGCTTAGTGGGAGTAGGTAGGATATTTGTGCAAGTTGTTGTGGTAGATGGAATAGGTACACATGGTTGAAATCTAGCCCTACACTTGCACCACACTTGTCTTCATCTTGTCCATTGGTTGGCCTTTACTTGACCTATAAATACCCCTCTAAGTTGAAGACTTTCTTCATCCAAAGCTTGAGGAATATTTCTAAGTCTCACACTACTCCCTCCCTCTTGTTTGCTTCGTCCAAAGCCCCTTCCCCCTCCCTTGTGAAGCTTTGGCCGAGAGGGCCTCCCCCCTCCCCCTTTGTAGAGGCTTGGCCGTGGGGTACCCCCCCCTAGCCTAGTTGTCTCGTATAAATACCCCCCTTTTGTGGTATTGAAATACTCTCCAAGTATTGTTATAATGCCCAAATACCTTGGCCCAAATACCTTGTAGTATTCCCAAGGTTACACTTATACAAAAGCCCAGAAAATACTATTATACTTCCCTTTAGCCACAAAACGAAACCCTAAGGAAATCTTCATTGTTAGTTGAAGTTATAAGTAGAAGTTGCGTAGAACTTCTAAGGGTTTCTTGGAGCGGATTGGAGCGCACGGAGTAGGAGCTAAACCTTGCTCAGGATCGACATTATAACTCGGATGATTTTGGGCTTATCGAGGTAAATATCTTGTTCCCCTATTGTAATTGGAAATTACATGTTGTAGGAGTATATAATTGGAGTATACTATATATAGAACTGAACATAGTATTGTGGCAATGTCTTTTGACTTAAGCCTGAATAATAAGAAACCTTTTCGAAAGAAGAGTACTGAACTGTAATTACATAGGACTGTATTACAGTAGACTTGTGTAGAATTACTGTGTAGTAGAATTGTACACGTCCGGTTAGACGTGTTAACCCCCCCCCCCCGGTTGGCTTGGTAGCCGGCCTCGTTAAAGGAGGAGATTTACGCTGTTGGGGTCTTTGCCGAATTTTACGTAGAATATGGAGCGATGAGATCTAGATGTTAATAAAGCGCCTTGTGGCCTTATAGGTTGAAGTACTACGTGTGGTGCAATCTACGTGGCTTAAGGAGTAGCCGACGGTTTGAAGTACTTGGAGCGTTTTGCTATTAGTCGATACTCGTCGCGAGGTATGTGAACCTCTTCCTATCTTTTCTAGCATGATAGGTGTGAACTATGTAAATGCAGACGCATACGTGCTAAATGTATTTGATTGGTTTAAAACATAAAGGGTTATAACGGCTTTATGGGAAGTCGGTTATAATAGCTTTATGTGGATAAGGAAATACTTTGTGGTCTTTAAAAAAGGTAACTGATTTGAAATTATATCTGGCTTATTATGTGATAATAAAGAACTTGAAGTATTTCAAAAGAATGTTGAATCATTTTTGGAAAAGAAGAGTAATACTTGGTTTTGAAAGCTTAAGAGTTATACTAGCTTTATGAGAAGTTAGGTATAACGGCTTAAGAATGTTTTACTGATTTCGGAAATCAGAATGTGTATCGACAAACCACTGCAGCGTTAATAAAAGGAAAATGTATTGACTAATGAAGTATTATTAAAACCGAGAAACTTCCATCTGCATAGAAGCTAAGATGAGACAAAATGATATTACATTTCCTAGATCATGGCTGCTTAAATAAGATTGCTATAAACAAGAATAAACTGCTCACACATAAGACATATGTTACTCAGTTGTTTTAAAAGAGATTAAGGCTATGAACTGTGAAACTTTTCTAAAGTAAGAGGCTTGAGTAATTGAAATTAGGCAAACTGGAACTTTAGGGAAAGAATGTTGTTACTTGATTGTTTAAAAAAAAAGAAGGTGTTCTGGTTTACTTAATAATGTGAATCACCCAAATTTTATACTACGGGTATCGGGTGACTTTTATTAAAGGAATGGATCTCTTAAAAGGAATTTAACGTACGTAGTACTTTAGGGTTAAAACCCGGACTTTGTCATAAAATGAAAGTGCTTTAAGTTGTGTGTAACTTACCTATGTTTACGTGTGATAGACTTGTTGTGCAAGGAATGTATTTCACTCGACTACCGGTTCATCCGGGAATGTATTTCACTCGACTACCGGTTCATCCGGGAATGTATTTCACTCGACTACCGGTTCATCCGGGAATGTATTTCACTCGACTACCGGTTCATCCGGGAATGTATTTCACTCGACTACCGGTTCATCCGGGAATGTATTTCACTCGACTACCGGTTCATCCGGGAATGTATTTCACTCGACTACCGGTTCATCCGGGAATGTATTTCACTCGACTACCGGTTCATCCGGGAATGTATTTCACTCGACTACCGGTTCATGGGATGAACCGGGAATGTATCCCACACGTTTCTATACTGGGTCCATAAGATGGGCCGAGACCTGTTATACGTATCACATGATTTGTACCTAGACTGCCGGCAGTGAGGAAGGGGTTCCACGGGCATGAGGGATGACTTTGAGGGCGTGAGTCCCTGACTTGACATGACTGCTTTTATGTTGTGAACTGTAGTTTGGTTATCATACATGTCTCTGCTTTATATAGACTATTATGATTTCATTTACGATTTTACGCCACATACTTGGTACCTGTTGTACTGACCTCCTTCGGGGGGCTGCGTTCATGCCGCAGGTAGAGGTACATCGACTGTCGATCCCCGCTTATAGGATCACATTTCAGCGTGTTGGGAAGCTCCGTTCCTTCGGAGGCTTATCTTTGGTATGTTACCCTGAGTCTGTAGGTTCTTGTACATTCAGGGGTATGGCGGGGCCCTGTCCCGTCATAGTTGTTGTCACTTCTTAGAGGTCTGTAGTACTGTTGTGGGCAGAGTCTGTAAAAAGGATAACTGTTCGGGTATTTATGTATATATACTGAAGGCAACTGTTTTGGTTGGCCTGTTTAATTTATCATGTCTCTTAATTCATGTTCATGTTTTTATTTCCGCTGATTTTCTCTGATGTTGTATCACTAGGTTCCCGGTAAGGCACGATCCACGCCCGAGTTCGGTCGTGACAAAAGTGGTATCGAGCGATTAGTCCTCGGAAAGTGTCTCAGACCGTATCTAGTAGAGTCTTGATTATCGGTGTTGTGCACCACATCTATAATCGTGAGGTCTGCAGGACATTTAGGATTGGTTTCCATTCTTCTCATTACGAGATCGTGCCCTAGAGTGTGTGATAAGTTGGACCCTCCGACGTATTCCTTCCTTTACCGATTATGCCTCGCGTAAGGCAACCCAGCCCGATGGGCAAGGCGATCGAGGAGTCGTTAGTGAGATACGTAAGAGTGCGAGCGCGCAGCCCGGCCAAGACACGAGATAGTGCTTCAGACGGCTAGTTTTGCGACACCGCCAGCACCAGCAGAGTTTAGAGCCGCAGCAGTGGCCGCTGAGACTACAATACCTGAGCCTCCGGTCCCACAGCCTGGAGCAGATGAGATGGGGTACAAGGAGATGGCCCGATCGCCGTGGTCGTGGGCCGATATGAGGATAGGCCGATGCAGCAGCCTCGATCCAGAAGAGCACCCGTAGTTCACCCCGAGCGATTTGAGACTACGGGATTTTCTCGAGATGTAACGCCAGAGTTTTATGGGTCGAGGCACGAGGATGATCCGCAGGAGTTCATCCGCAGATTCTGACCGATCATGAGAGTGATCAAGGCTTGAGACCGAGTCGGTGGTCTTAGGTTCGCATCACCGCGTGATACTGCAATGATCGGTTTGATTCGTGAGCTGTCCCCGGGAGAGCATGCGCTTCAGCAGTTGGAACGAAGTTCTCGGACGCTTGCACATTTCTTACCTCCACAGATGAGAGGGCTCGGGTAAACAGTGTTTTTGACATCGGGGCGGACGGCGACGGTTAGAGAGTATAATGTGGAGTTCGACTCATTAGCTCGATATGTCCCTTCTGTAGTAGCTGATATGGAGGAAAGAGTACACCGCTAAGTCAACGGTCTAGATGATTACTTAGCAGAGTCTTGTACGGGTGTAGCTCTTGATCGGGCATGGACATTGCCCGCACGCAGCTTACGAGGAGGTGAGGCGGAGGAGTCGACGGAATGGCCGAGATCGAGAAGAGGCGAGCAGCAGGTCCTTTAGTAACTTTCGAGGCGGGCCGCCTCGGCAGACTAGTTATGTACCCGCCAAGATGCAGTGGTCCTCCGCAGTCTTCAGGACGTTCGGGTTATTCGGGAGCTGGTCAGAGCTCCAGGGTTTCTGGTTCACAGGTATACGTGAGTTCTAG
Source organism: Przewalskia tangutica (assembly GCA_029844215.1). Taxonomy (NCBI): domain Eukaryota; kingdom Viridiplantae; phylum Streptophyta; class Magnoliopsida; order Solanales; family Solanaceae; genus Przewalskia; species Przewalskia tangutica. Next base: position 1,829,515 of record JAQGDG010000030.1, read on the forward strand.
CCAGCAGGATTCATGTCCCCTCGGTGTACGCGATGTGGCGCCATCCCGGGAATGTCGTCTTTATCGGTGCTTGTTTCACTGCGGCCGTCGACGTGTGACGAGATCGTGCTTATAGGAGAATGCAGCTTAGCGCACCACGGATCGATGGCGGGTTAAGCATCGCCTACGGTATGCGCCTGCAGGTGCTTATGATTAGAGTGGAGCGGTAGATTCAGGTATATCCGTAACTCTCTAGAGATTTGTATGCATGATATAATGACCTTCTTATTGTGTGCTACGTTCGGATAGCGTTATGTTGGTTATGAGTTAGAAAGCATGGTTAGTTGAAAGGATATGTATGGGGGCATGGAAAGTGTGAACCTTAGAATATTTCGTGTTGAGACCTTAGAGGTAAGGTCATCTTGAATAAAAGATTTTACGGTTAGTCTTTGTTGAAATACTTGGTTTGCGTATAAATGTGTTCTGGGATAATTCCTTGGGTAGTGTAAAATGGAAGTGGTAGCTTTCATGACTTGTATAGGTAAGATTGTTCCGGATCGGGAAACAAGAGCGTGATGCGTTAAGTGGGTCGGGTTGGGGCCATGTTGCGGGCCAACCCGTGGCCTGTTTAGAGGTAGGGTCAGCTCTGGGTGGTCCTGCCAGGTGGCAGGGTCACGAGGGTGTTAGGCCCAAGTTTGGATGACCATCGTATGAGTTCGTGGATATGTTCGACCAGAATCGGTTCGTGAAGGCCGGGGATGGCCTTAGAGGAAAGTGGAGCTAGTAAGATGACCAAGGTTGGAGGTGGTGACTCCAAAGTTTCGGGAACTGAAGCGATGACTGAAGTATGGTACGTATACTAGAAGAGTTCAAGTGTTCGAGAAGAGTACGGCGAGTAAGGGTAGAGGCGAGCATGTATTGCGAGCATAGATATGATCATTTCTTGTGAAGGGAGAAGGTGCGAAGGATGTATATTTTAGACCTCAGGGATCGCATGCAGTCCGGTACCATTTGTTGGGTCGCCGGGGTGACACTAGGACCTCGCGGCAAAGTGACAAAAGTTTGTGATGTTAGAGGTGTTTCCTCGTGGACTTGGATGTAAGTATTTGCGCGGGTATTTGTGGCCATGTGTGGCATTGGAAACTTGTTTAAGTTAAGAAGAACTTTATCGTTATCCGTCTTGAGAAGGAACATTCGGGACGAATGTTTCTAAGGAGGGGAGAATGTTATACCCCGTATTTCCAGAGTATGTACGTGAGGGCGTACGTATTATAATTTAAGCCTTAAGGATTGACTAGTTTCGAAATTTGTACACAACACCCGATTAGAGTCGTTTTCTGACGAAACGTTTCCACAGCTTTCGTAGGGAAAATTCCGGCTATGTCATTTTTAATTTTTGCGGATTTTTCCGAGAGACGAAACATTTTGGACCAACGGGAGGGTGACATGTGTCACCCTCACATTGGAAGAGGTTGGACGGCAACCATGGCCTTGTCTTGGACGATTTGGCTTAGTGGGAGTAGGTAGGATATTTGTGCAAGTTGTTGTGGTAGATGGAATAGGTCCACATGGTTGAAATCTAGCCCTACACTTGCACCACACTTGTCTTCATCTTGTCCATTGGTTGGCCTTTACTTGACCTATAAATACCCCTCTAAGTTGAAGACTTTCTTCATCCAAAACTTGAGCAATCTTTCTAAGTCTCACACTACTCCCTCCCTCTTGTTTGCTTCGTCCAAAGCCCCTTCCCCCTCCCTTGTGAAGCTTTGGCGAGAGGGCCTCCACTCCCCTTTGTAGAGGCTTGGTCGTGGGGTACCCCCCCTAGCCTAGTTGTCTCGTATAAATACCCCCCTTTTGTGGTATTGAAATACTCTCCAAGTATTGTTATAATGCCCAAATACCTTGGCCCAAATACCTTGTAGTATTCCCAAGGTTACACTTATACAAAAGCCCAGAAAATACTATTATACTTCCTTTAGCCACAAACGAAACCCTAAGGAAATCGTCAGGGTACGTTGACGTGATAAGTAGAAGTTGCGTAGAACTTCTAAGGGTTTCGTGGAGCGGATTGGGCGCGGGTAGGAGCTAAACCTTGCTCAGGATCGACATTATAACTCGGATGATTTTGGGCTTATCGAGGTAAATATCTTGTTCCCCTATTGTAATTGGAAATTACATGTTGTAGGAGTATATAATTGGAGTATACTATATATAGAATGAACATAGTATTGTGGCAATGTCTTTTGACTTAAGCTGAATAATAAGAAACCTTTTCGAAAGAAGAGTCTTGTTGTAATTACATAGACCGTATTCTGAGACTTGTGTAGAATTCTTGTGTAGTAGAATTGTACACGTCAGGTTAGACGTGTTAACCCCCGGTTGGCTTGGTAGCCGACCTCGTTAAAGGAGGAGATTTCAAAAGAATGTTGAATCATTTTTGGAAAAGAAGAGTAATACTTGGTTTTGAAAGCTTAAGAGTTATACTAGCTTTATGAGAAGTTAGGTATAACGGCTTAAGAATGTTTCTTGATTTGGAAATCGAATGTGTATCGACAAACCACTGCGGCGTTAATAAAGGAAAATGTATTGACTAATGAAGTATTATTAAAACCGGTAGAAACTTCCATGCATAGAAGCTAAGATGAGACAAAATGATATTACATTTCCTAGATCATGGTCGCTTAAATAAGATTGCTATAACAAGAATAAAGCGCTCACATAAGACATATGTTACTCGGTTGTTTTAAAAGAGATTAAGGCTATGAACTGTGAAACTTTTCTAAAGTAAGAGGCTTGAGTAATTGAAATTAGGCAAACTGGAACTTTAGGGAAAGAATGTTGTTACTTGATTGTTTAAAAAAAAAGAAGGTGTTCTGGTTTACTTAATAATGTGAATCACCCAAATTTTATACTACGTATCGGGTGACTTTATTAAAGGAATGGATCTCTTAAAAGGAATTTAACGTACGTAGTACTTTAGGGTTAAAACCCGGACTTTATCATAAAATGAAAGTGCTTTAAGTTGTGTGTAACTTACATATGTTTACGTGTGATAGACTTGTTGTGCAAGGAATGTATTTCACTCGACTACCGGGTCATCCGGGAATGTATTTCACTCGACTACCGGTTCATCCGGGAATGTATTTCACTCGACTCAGGTTCATCCGAATGTATTTCACTCGACTCAGGTTCATCCGAATGTATTTCACTCGACTAGGTTCATCCGAATGTATTTCACTCGACTACGCTCATCCGGAATGTATTTCACTCGACTAGGTTCATCCGGAATGTATTTCACTCGACTACCGGTTCATCCGAATTTATTTCACTCGACTAGGTTCATGGGATGAGCAGGAATGTATCCACACGTTTCTATCGGTCCATAAGATGGGCCGAGACACATTATACGTATCACATGATTTGTACCTAGATCACGGTGAGGAAGGGGTTCCACGGGCATGAGGATGACTTTGAGGCGTGAGTCCACGACTTGACATGATCGCTTTATGTTGTGAATCGTAGTTTGGTTATCATACATGTCTCTGCTTTATATAGACTATTATGATTTCATTTCTGATATTTACGCTTTCACATACTTGGTACTGTTGTCTTGACCTCGCCTTGAGGCTGCGTTCATCTGCGGTAGAGTACATCGATTGTCGATCCCCGCTTATAGGATCACATTTCAGCGTGTTGGGAAGCTCCGTTCCTTCGGAGGCTTATCTTTGGTATGTTACCCTTAGTCTGTAGGTTCTTGTACATTCAGGGGTATGGCGGGGCCCTGTCCCGTCATAGTTGTTGTCACTTCTTAGAAGTGCAGCGAAATCTTGTTGTGGCGAGTGCGTAAAAAGGATAAGCTGTTCGGGTATTTATGTATATACTGAAGGCAACTGTTTTGGTTGGCCTGTTTAATTTATCATGTCTCTTAATTCATGTTCATGTTTTTATTTCCGCTGATTTTCTCTGATGTTGTATCACTAGGGTGCCCGGGGTAAGGCACCAGTCACGGGCCCGAGTTCGGGTCGTGACACAAGGAATGGATCATTTAAGGAGTAGGACGTACTTTCTTGATCTTAAGGAATCATGCTAGAAGAGGAGATAGTTCACATACCTTTTCGGCTAAATCCACAAGCTAAGCCGAATACGCCGTACGTAGAAGTGTCAACCTATAACGGTCACAACAAGACTATCAACTTCTAGTCTCTAACGTAGAATAATACTAAGTATACGGTCTCTAATTCTACGAAAAATAGGGCAGCACTTCCTTTGTTTCTACTCACTTTGCCACCTTTTTCAAGGCCGAATACAATAACCAACACGCCACATTTAAGGCTCAAAACAACAACCAAACAAAGGGGATTACACGCCTTACAATACGTGTAAAATTCCGCCCCACAATTCATACGAAATAGCTCCATAATCTAGCCATTCTCGGCCAACATAAATAATAACACTAAGTCCTTTCCAATCCTTTTCCAATTCCAAGTTCTAAGGTCTAACATGTTATATAGTCATAAATAACTTCAACAACTACAATTTCCTTCTTTTTACAACATGCGACGACTTTACTAATAATCGACTTGAATTGAAATCTTAGGCTAACATGCTAGTTTTCGGATTAGGGTTCCAATAGCCAATATACTAATCAAACTTCATACTAAACATCTCATGCTTGCTAATATCCACAACTACAATGATAAGTAATCTTAACTACTAAAACGACAAGATTATACCTTTATAAGCCCTTAAAAATTCCAAGATTCAAAGTCGCGCCTTAGCAAATTCTTAGCTCATTTCCTTATGTTCCAATCCGCTTCAATCACTCCTTATAAGCCTATGAAGAACTCATCTTCAAGTTCCAACTCCAAAGTTGAAGAACTCCTTAAGTTTCCGCCTTGCGACTAATACGAAAACGTCGTTTTTCCGAAATCTTTCTATTGAGATATCCTTACAATACCCTTAGGGACCTTGGATTTAAGTCTTGTGAACAATGGAACAAAATTACAAAATTTTCTAGTGGATAGGACTTCAAACCCGAGAGCATCAATGAAGAACAAAGTGTTGTGAAATTTTTCTAAGTGTGGAAGACCTTGTCTTGCACTAGTATCATGCTTATATAACACAATGGAAGGCTTAGATTAAAACACTTGCTAAAATTGGATGAAGGAGATCAAGCCAAATGGCTCTTGACTTGGTCAACAATGTCAAGCTCTTAATTAGCAAGACTTTGTCATCTACACTTTGGTCAAATGACCATTTTAGCCTTGCAAATTTTCGACCAAGACCATGTGGTGGAGGTGCCACGTGTCTCCCTCTCATTCGTCCATAAAATTCCGTAACCCTCGTGGGCCCAACAAAACGTAAAATTCCTCGGGTGGGCCCCATGTGACCAAATCCGTAAAAATAAACTTCCATAATGTTAAAAGTTCCATATTCCTCAAATAATACATTTTGAGAATCCAATTCTCATCAACGAACATTTTTCCTTTCCGACGTTCGGAAGATTTTCCGTCGGAAAAACAATTTTTCCTTTCGTACTAATTTCCAAGTATTGTTTCCTTACGTACATTCTCTTATACATGTCCTGGACTTACGGGATGTAACATTCTTCCCCCCTTAGAAACATTCGTCCCCGAATGTTCTTAGTCGGTTGTCAAGATATACAAATTCTGGCATAAACTCTATACTATGCCTATCAATCAATACTCCACAAGACTAACGATGCCACACATGGCCACCACATAACATACGTACAAAATCTCAATATTGTTTCTTGTTCCCCAATCCTTGGATTTACTATTCAAACTTGGCCATATGCTACTTAAATTCCCGTTAAGGCTCTTCTCGGTCCTTACGACCTGATTAGGTGGAGCAACGTCCACGAACTCGTACAACGATCAACTAGACTTGGACCTTGCATCCCCGGGACCCTATCACATAGCGGGACCATTACCAACTGACATCCCCCATTCCATACTACCGGCTGACCCAAAACGAGTCCATAACCCGACTCATCGTCACACTTAACTTCTCATTCTTAGTCTGAAATAAATCTTTCTCTTATCTCAAGGTACTTCTCACCCTATCCCCCTATTCACTAGAGGTTCGTCACATAAGCCAAAGTATTTCTACTGTACAATCTTCCCTATTGGTCTTACACTGTTATGGGGCAATTACAACTTGTGAACTATACACAACTATAGTCTCAGTTCACTTACCATTTTTGTCAACATTCTTAACTTTTCACTTTACTAATCAAAGTATTCCTACCTCTGGGGTACTATCACTTACAACTGCTAGCAACAAAGGGAAAACATATATGCTAGGGCGAAATCTGAATCTATCAATGCACGTATGATTCAAAAGAATCGAAATATACCTGTAACCCCGTGCGATGTCGCCTCCTGATCCTGTCCAGTAGTCACGTCATCTATGCGGTTCGAAGGACCGCCAGAACTATATACTCCACCCTGACCTCTACCACGGCTGACATCCAACACCTCGCCAGGGGGACGCAGTGCGGAGGAAGAGAATCAACCATCGGCCTCATGGTGAGCCACCTTCACGCTCTTTCTAACCGGACATTCCCACTTCTTGTGGCCCGAACGGCCACAATAATAACAACCAACTGTGTCATAACGGCATTTCCCCGAATGACGCTTACCATATTTGATACACTGAGGAATAGGTTGCCTCGACCGAGAAAGTCCCCTGCTCCTCTGAGAACCTCGACCCCTGGAGCTTGGACCGACTCCTAAATACCTTGTGGGATCAAATCTCCCACCTGTGAGCTGCGGGGTATGTACTGGGTAGGCTGGGACGAATATCTCACTCGCTGCTGAGGCAGCTCATCCAAAAACTCGCCGGGATAACCAACCGGTCTAGCCCTCTTACGCTGATCTCCGCATTGGCCCTCTACCCTCTGTACACATGCATGCTGGTGAATAACCTCCTGCGATGAAACCGTAGCACCGCTATCTTGGTCAATAACATAATTGCTTCCTCACGACATAGTCTTCTCCTCGAGAAACCGAGGCTCGTGTGAGGTCTCAAAACCAGGCCTTGAAGAACTTCGCCATCGCGGAACAACATCCGGTATACCACAGGCATAAGCCCTATCAACTCTCTGAGTCTGACTAGTTGCTCCTGCTACTCCTTTGCCCTTTTGGGTGGCTGTTGCCCTCCTTGGAGGCATAACTGTAACACAACAATACGTCAGAGAGGAATTATCTTACTAACATAGCTCTATGGCACGATCTTAGAGTGAGAAGAATACAAACCAACTCCTAAATGTCTTGTAGCCTCCTGTTTATGGGTGTGGCGCGCAACACACCGATAATCAAGACTCTACTAGACACGATGCATAGACGTTCAGGGATCGCTTTGATACCACTGTCACGCCCGAACCGGGCGTGGTGGTGCCTACACAGGCACCCTTCTACCTTAACAACTAAGTAAACTGCGGAAATTAAATAACACCTTTTTTTTTTTTTAAAACCAACATACGTCTGAGGAAAAGCGACAAGGCTGCCATATAATATACATGAAAAGACACTACACTGTACATGAGTCCAATCCCACATATGAATACAGACCTCTAAGAGTTATACTGAACTATGACGGGACAAGGCCCCGCCGTACCCATTGTTACACCCAGTAAGTCCAGGACATGTATAAGAGAATGTACGTAAGGAATCAAGACTTGGAAATTAGTACGAAAGGAAGAATTGTTTTTCCGACGGAAAATGTTCCGAACGTCGGAAGGAAACATGTTCGTTGTTGAGAATTGGATTCTCAAAATGCATTATTTGAAGAGTATGGGACTCTTAACCTTATGGAAATTTATTTTTACGGATTTGGTCACGTGGGGCCCACCCGAGGAATTTTACATTTTGTGGGGCCCACGAGGGTTACGGAATTTTATGGACGAATGAGAAGGAGACACGTGGCACCCCCACATGGCTTGGTCGAAATTTATGCAAGGGTAAAATGGTCATTGACCATGGTAGAAGATAAGTCTTCCAAAGCTTGATATTGTTGACAAGTCAACTTGTCCACCTAGGCTTGATCCAAGTGAAACTCATCCTAACCTTACATTTGTTTAAGTCTAAGCCCTCCATTATGTTATAAGTATACTACTAGTGCAAGACTAGCTCATTAACACTTAGAAAATTTTAGAGAAACTCTTGTGCTTCACAATGAGCTCTCGGGTTTGCCTTAGATCCCACACAAAAATTTTGTAGTTTTGATCCATTAGCCACAAGACTTTAACCCAATGTCCCTTAGGGTATTGTAAGGATATCTCGATAGAAAGATTTGGAAAAACGCATTTTCATGTTAGTCGCAAGTGGAAACTATGGGAGTTCTTGACTTTGAAGTTGGAACTTGAAGATGGGTTCTTCATAGGCCTCAGGAGTGCTTGGGATTGGAACTTAAGGAAAGGAGCTAAGAATTTCTAAGGCGACTTTGGATCTTGGAAATTTTAAGGGCTTGGAAAGGTATAAATTTAAATGCGTTTTAGTAGTTAAGACTTACTTATTGTTGTAGCTATGGATTTTAGCAAGCATGTGTTATATAGTATGAAGTTTGATATGTTTATGGGCTATTGGAACCCTAATCCGAAAACTAGCATGTTTAGCTTTAAGATTGGAATTCAAGTTGATTATTAGTTTAAGTAAATCGCGTGTTGAATAAAGAAGGAAATTATAGTTGGTGAAGTGGTTTATAACTATATAACATGTTGACCTAAGAACTTGAAATTGGAAAAGGATTGGAAAAGACGTAGTGTGATTGGTTATATGTTGGCCGAGAATGGCTAGTGAAGTATTATACTATTTCGTATGAATTGAGGGGCGGAATTTTACACGTAGTGTAAGGCGTGTAATCCCCTTTGTTTGGATGTTGTTTGGAGCCTTAAATGTGGCTTGTTGGTTATTGTATTCGGCCTTGAAAAAGTGGCAAAGTGAGTAGAAACAAAGGAAGTGCTGCCCGATTTTCCGTAGAATTAGAGACTAAATACTTAGTATTATTCAACATAGAAACTAGAAGTTGATAGCCTTGTTGTGACCATTATAGGTTGACACTTCTACGTACGGTGTATTCGGCTTAGCTTGTGGATTTAGCCGAAAATGTATGTGAACTATCTCCTCTTCTAGCATGATTCCTTAAGATAAAGAAAGTAGGTTCTACTCCTTAAATGATCCATTCCTTGGTTGTATTTGGATTGCCTAAAATAAAATTTGTTCTATGTACTTCCTTGAGTGTACTTTGATGTTTAGATTGTAAGTTGTAGAATCCATTTTCTTGATGAAGTTTGGATTCTTAAAAGTGAAGGTATTTTTACTTAAAGTACATGTAGTCTTAAAAGGAAGTGGTTTCCAAATCTTTTGGCTAGTGCCTTAGTTCTAAAACCTAAAGGTCATTATAATGACTTTAGGGAGTCAAAAGTGATTTACTTATTTGATTTAAAGAGGAGAAATGACATGATTTAAGAGAAGTAACTTGTGTTAAGGGTGAAGTTACTTGAGGTTTAAAAAGTAGAAGGAAACTTGTTTTCTAACTATTAAGAGACTTGAAGTATTTTGAAAGTTAAGAACTTGATTTGTAAGTATGTGATACTTGGTTTTAATAGTATAAGCCTCTTGGTTATTGAAGGAATGGATATCGTCTAAAACCATAAAGGGTTATAACGGCTTTATGGGAAGTTGGTTATAACGGCTTTATGGAAGGTCTAGAAAGTTGTCTATTTTGATTAATCGGCATAAGTTGCCTAGATTGTGAAAATTTGGAGTTACTTGATTTCAAGCTTTGAAATGAGTTTTCTAAAAGTGTAGTAACTTACTTTGAAAAATAGACACGCCTTGATACTACTGTGTTAGTATCATGGGGCTTTACATAGAAATGAGTCTTTTATAAAAGAATGTACGTACGTAGTACTTTGACTTGTTAAAAGAGAATTATTCTATGTATGCCTTGATTAGTACTTTGTCTTGATAAATTGAGAATTTGTTTAAGTGTGCCTTGATAAGTACTTTGACTTGTTAAAAGAGAATTATTCTATGTATGCCTTGATTAGTACTTTGGCTTGATAAATTGAGAATTTGTCTAAGTGTGCCTTGATAAGTACTTTGACTTGTTAAAGAGAATTATTCTATGTATGCCTTGATTAGTACTTTGGCTTGATAAATTGAGAATTTGTCTAAGTGTGCCTTGATAAGTACTTTGGCTTGTTAAAAGAGAATTATTCTATGTATGCCTTGATTAGTACTTTGGCTTGATAAATTGAGAATTTGTCTAAGTGTGCCTTGATAAGTACTTTGGCTTGTTAAAAGAGAATTATTCAATGTATGCCTTGATTAGTACTTTGGCTTGATAAATTGAGAATTTGTCTAAGTGTGCCTTGATAAGTACTTTGACTTGTTAAAAGAGAATTATTCTATGTATGCCTTGATTAGTACTTTGGCTTGATAAATTGAGAATTTGTCTAAGTGTGCCTTGATAAGTACTTTGGCTTGTTAAAGAGAATTATTCTAAGTGTGCCTTAGTAAGGACTTTGGCTTGTTGATTGAGGATTTGCCTATGTGTCTTTGGAAATAGCCGGTTGTGTGCTATTGGTATATCGATCGTTTGAGTCGGTCCGGGTTTGTGGAATTTGCATAATTAGTGGATTTGCTACCCACGATGCGAGGAATACCTCGTGCGAGTCCGTAGGGCTTATGCGGGTGAAATAGTCCCGTGCGGCGGGTCCGACCTATCGCGAGGAATACCTCATGCGGGTCGATGGGACTTATGCGGGTGAAATAGTCCCGTGCGAGGAATATCTCATGCGGTCCGTAAGGGCTTATGCGGGTGAAATAGTCCCGCGAGGAACATCTCATGCGGGTCCACGCGACTTATGCGGGTGAAATAGTCCGGAGTAGGATTTCTTATTGATCTTGCGCGCGGTGGTCTGCTTTGATCGTGAGCTTCCTAGTTTATATTGCAAGTATACGAATATTTGCTCTCATGATTGTAAGGTTCAGGGGGTGTACTGAGGTTGTAGTATATCATGGACTGCCGGCAGCGAGGAAGGATTCTGCGGGCATGATTGATGTATGGGCGTGAGACCCATAGTTATATCTGAGTAGTGACTTTGAGGGCCTGCGTCCCTGACTTGATATGACTGCTTATGTGTTATGTACTGTAGGTTGGCTATCATACATGTCTCCTGTTTTGTTTAGACTATTATGATTTCATTCTGATTTATTGTTCACATACTTGGTACATTCTTCGTCTTGACCTCCCCGGGCTGCGTTCATGCCGCGAGTTTAGGTCTGCGATGGTGATCGGCAGTGTAGGACCACTGCTCGAGTTTTGGATAGCTCCTCTATTAGGGGTTTATCTTTGGTATATGTCCTTGATGCGAGGCTTTATGCAGTTTTAGTGCGGGGCCTTGTCGTCGTAGTTGATTTAACTCCAGAGTGCTGTATTCATATGTGGGATTGGACTCGTGTACGGTGTAGTGTTTTTGTTTATGTATATTATATGGCGGCTAGTCGGCTTTGCCTTACGTCGTTGGTGTTAAAAAAATGAAATTATTAATTTCCATGATGTACTTAGTTGTTAAGGTAGAAGGGTGCCGGGTAGGGCACCGATCCGAGCCCGGGTTCGGGCGTGACAGTGGTATCGAGCGATCGGTCCTCGGAATGTCTACAGGCCGTGTCTAGTAGAGTCTTGATTATCGGTGTGTTGCGCGCCACACCCGAAAAGCGAGGCTACGGGGCATTTAGGAGTTGGTTTCTATTCTTCTCACTCTAAGATCGTGCCACTGAAAGTGTGTTAGTAAGATAATTCCTCTCGGCGTATTGTTGTGTTCTGATTATGCCTCGAGGAGGCAGCCGCCCGAGAAGGGCAAAGGAGTAGCGAGCTACTAGTCGGACTCGAGAGAGTTGATAGGGCTAATGCCCGAGTTATCTGGATGTTGTTCCACGATCGGCGAGTTCTTCTTCGCGAGTTTTGAGGCCAGCACGAGCCTCGTTTCGATTAAGGGAGACTTTAGGGTCATGAAAGAAGCCATTATGTTATTGACCAAGATAAGCGGTCTTTGCGGTTTTCGTCAGGAGGTAATTCGACCCGATGCAGACAGTGTACGGAGGGTAGAGGCGGTAGCGGAGATCTGCGTAGAGAGGCTAGGCCGGTTGGTTATCGGTGAGTTTTGGGCCGAGTGCCTCGGCCGAGTGAGATATTCGTCCCAGCCTACCCTTTACATACCCCCGCAGCTCATAGGTGGGATTTTTGAGCCAGGTATTTAGGAGCAGTCCAAGCTCGAGGATCGAGGTTCTCGGAAGCGAGAGGATTTTCTCGATCGAGGCCACTTATTCCTCGGTGTTCCAGATGTAGTAAGCGTCGTTCGGGAAATGCCGTTATAGCACAGTGTTTGTTATTATTGTGGCCGTCGGGCCATATTCTCGAGTATGTCCTTTTAAAAGAGCAACGCGGTGGTGGCTCGGCCTAGAGGCGATGGTTGGTTCCCTTTCCTCGCGGTTATGCGTTCCCGAGCGGTGTTGAGATGTTAGCCACCGTGGTAGAGGTCGAGTGGATTTTATAGTTACGGCGGTCCTTCAACCGCGAGATGACATGACTCTTCGGCAGGATCAGGAGGCGACATCGCACGGGGTTACATGTATATCTCGATTCTTTTGAATCATGCGTGCATTGATAGATTCAGATTTCGCCCTAGCATATATGTTTTCCCTTTGTTGCTAGCAGTTGTAAGTGATAGTACCCCAGAGGTAGGGATACTTTGATTAGTAAAGTGAGAAGTTAATAATGTTGACAAGAATGATAAGTGTACTGAGACTATAGTTGTGTAGAGTTCACGAGTTGTAGTTACCCCATAATAAGTGTAAGGCCAGATAGGGAAGAATGTGCAGTAGGACTACTTTGGCTTATGTGATAAACCTCTAGTGAATGGGAGGATACGGTAAGAAGTACCTTGATATAATAGAGAAATTTATTTCAAACTAAGAATGAGAAGTTAAGTGTGACGATGAGTCGGGTTATGGAGTCATTTCGGGTTAGCCGGTAGTATGGAATGGGGTGATGTCAGCTAGAAATGGTTCCGATTATGTGATAGGGTCCCAGGATTCCAGGCCCAAGTTTAGTAAATCGTTATGCGAGTTTGTGGGCGCGTTCCACGGAACTAGGTCGTGGGACCAGAAAAGCCTTATCGGGAATGTAAGTAACAATATGGCCAAGTTGGTTAGTAACTCAAGGATTGGGAGCGAAACAAAATTTGAGATTTTGTGCGTGTACTAGATGAGTTTGAAAGTGCGAGAAAGTATGACAAGTAAGGAAAGAAAGGAACCTCTAAGGATCCGTGTTTGGGAAAATGTAACTTTCGAGTTTTGTGAGAAGGGACCACGGACGGAAGGTCCATTATTATGTTTACGTATGTTATGTGGTGGCCGTGTGTGGCATCGTTGGTCTTGTGCATTTGATTGATAGGCATAGTATAGAGATTGTGCGGAGTTTGTATAAGCGTGACAATGACTAAGAACATTCGGGACGAATGTTTCTAAGGGAAGAATGTTACACCAGTAAGTCGGGACATGTATAAGAGAATGTACGTAAGGAATCAAGACTTGGAAATTAGTACGAAAGGAAGAATTGTTTTTCCGACGGAAAATGTTCCGAACGTCGGAAAGGAAAAATGTTCGTTGTTGAGTGTTATACCTCGTATTTCCAGAGTATGTACGTGAGGGCGTACGTATAAAATTTGAGCCTTAAAGATTTGGCAAATTCGAAATTTGGGCACAAGTGCCGAAAATAGTCGTTTTTCGACGAAACGTTTTACTAAACTTGCGAAGGGAACCGGCTATGTCATTTATTATTTTTGCGGATTTTTCCGAGAGACGAAATATTTTGGACCAACGAGAGGGCGACACTTGTCACCCTCTAATTGGAAGTGGTGGACGGCAAAGGGGTCAAGGGGAGTTGGTAGGATATTTGTGCAAGTTGGTATGGTAGATGGATAAGGTGCACATGGCTTAATCCTAGCCCTACACTTGCCTAACACTTGGATGAATCTTGGCCATTGGTTGGCCTTTGCTTGACCTATAAATACCCCTCTAAGTTGATGAACTTCTTCATCCAAAATTTCTCTAAGTGTTAAAAATCCCTCCTCTCCTCAACCTTGTTCTCGCCCAAACACCACCCCTCTCCCCTCTTGAAGGCCTCGGCAACCCCTTGCCTAGTGGTTCTAGCGAGAACCCCTCCCCTAGCCTAGTTGTGCTAGTCGAAATACTACCCCCTTGGTAGAAATGTATTCTACAAGTATTGTTATAATGCCCAAAATACTTTAGCCAAATACCTTGTAGTACTTTCCAAAGTACCGCTTTATACGAAAAACCGGAAAAATACGATTATACTTTCCTTTAGCCACACAAAACGAAACCACTAAAGAAAACCTTCATAGTCGGTTGAAGTGTTTAGTAGAAGTTGGTTAGAACTTCTAAGGGTTGTTTGGAGGCGGGTTGGAGCGCACGGAGTAGGAGCTAAACCTTGCTCAGATCGACATATAAACTCGGATAATTTTGGGCTTATCGAGGTAAACATTCTTAACCTTCGTGGTAATTGGAAATTACATGTTGTAGGAGTATATAGTTAAGTATACTATATATAGAATTGAACATAGTTGTGCGGCAATGTCTTTTGACTTAAGCTGAATAATACTTACAGAATGTCTTGCGACTTAAGCTGAATTTAAAGAAGAGAACTGAATCAGAATTACATAGGGTGTATTCATGGACTTGTGTAGTATTCTGTGAGTAGAATTGTACACGTCCGGTTAGGCGTGCAAACCCCCGGTTGGCTTGGTAGCACTCGATAGAGGAGGAGATTTACGCTGTTGTGCGGGAGAGTCTTTGCCGAATTTTGTGTAGGATATTCTCCATTGAGATCTAGATGTTAATAGGAGCCTTGTGGCCTCTATAGGTTGAAGTACTACGTATGGCGTGATCTACTTGGCTTAAGGAGTAGCCGACGGTTTGAGGTACTTGGAGCGTTTTGCTATTAGTCGATAATCGTCGCGAGGTATGTGAACCTCTTCCTATCTGTTCTAGCATGATATGTGTATAACTATGTAAATGCGGTGAGCGTACGTGTTTAATGTATTTGATTGGTTTGAAACATAAAGTGTTATAACGGCTTTATGGGAAGTTGGTTATAACAGCTTTATGTAGGTAAGAAAATGCTTTGTGGTGTCAAAGGGTAACTGACTTGACTTAATGGTATTGATATGAATTTTGTTAAAGGTGTGAAACCTCATTCGTGAGTAATGAGTACTGGGTTTTAAAAGGAATAATGTTTTACTGATTTTGGAAATCAGAATGAGTATCGACAAACCACTGCAGCGTTAATAAAGGAAAATGTATTGAATAATGAAGTATGGTATTAAAACCAGTAGAAACCTCCATCTGCATAGAAGCTAAGATAAGACAAAATGATATTACATTTCCTAGATCATGGCTGCTTAATAAGATTGATTATAAACAAGAATAACCTACTCACATATAAGACATATGTTTCTCAAAACGTTTAAAGGAGAATTATGTTTTAAAGGATTTAAAACTATGAACTACGAAACCTTTTCTAAAATAAGAAACTTGAGCTTTTGAAATTAGGCAAACTTGAACGTTTGGAAAATAAGGTTGTTACTTGATTTTACAAAGGAAAGCATTTTGGTTTACTTAACAATGTTAGTCACTCTATTTTTATGCTACGGGTATCGGGTGACCTTCGTAAAAGAAATGGATCTTTAAAGGGAATTTAACGTACGTAGTACTTTAGGGTTAAAACCCAGACTTTGGCATAAAATGAAAGTACTTTGAGTTGTGTATAACTTGCCTATGCTTGTTGTTGTGAAGCTTGCCTATGCTTGTTGTTGTGAAGCTTGCCTATGCTTGTTGTTGTGAAGCTTGCCTATGCTTGTTGTTGTGAAGCTTGCCTATGCTTGTTGTGATAGCCTTTGTTGTATTTCTGTACCCCCGCATCTCTCGATGGAGGGCCGGTTGATTTGTTATGAATGATTTTACACCGAGTCCCACGAGATGGCGAGTCACTTATTTCATCCGATTTTACACCGAGTCCCACGAGATGGGCAGGGTCACGTATTTCATCTGATATTACACCGAGTCCCACGAGATGGGCAGGGTCACGTATTTCATCTGATATTACACCGACTCCACTAGATGGGCGGTCACGTATTTCATCCGATATTACACCGAGTCCCACGAGATGGCGGTCACGTATTCCATCCGATATTACACCGAGTCCCGAGATGGCGGCGGTCACGTATTTCATCCGTTATCATACACGTCTCCGCTTTATATAGACTATTATGATTTCATTTACAATATTTCTGATTTCACATACTTGGTACTGTTATCGACCTCGCGAGCTGCGTTCATCTGCGCAGTGGAAGTACATTGGCCGTGGATCCTCGCTCATAGGATCACGATTGATGTCGGGAAGCCCCATTTCTTGGAGGCTCATCTTTTGGTATGTTACAGATGCAGATTCTTATACATTCGTGGTATGGCGGGGCCCGTCCGTCATAGCCATTGTAAAAATCTTAGAGTGCATGCTTATTGTGGCGGGGTTTGTAAAAAGGATAACTGTTGGTATTTATGTATATATGATGAAGGCAAACTGTTTTGGTTGACTGTTTATTTATCTTGTCTCTTAATTCATGTTTATGTTTTTATTTCCTGATTTTCTCGATGTTGTATCACTAGGGTGCAGGGTAGGCACCGATCCACGGCCCGGTTGGTCGTGACAAAGTGGTATCGAGCGATTAGTCCTCGGAAAGTGTCTACAGATCGTGTCTAGTAGAGTCTTGATTATCGGTGTGTTGTGCACCACATCTATAATCAGGAGGCTATAGGACATTTAGGATTGGTTTCCATTCTTCTCATTCTGAGATCGCGCCCTAGAGCCGTGTGATAAGTTGGACCCTCGACGTATTCCTTTCCTTTACCGATTATGCCTCCGCGTAGTGCAACCGAGCCCGGATGGGCAAGGCGATCGAGGAGTCTAGTGAGATACTGAGAGAAGTGCGAGCGCGAGCCGTCGATGCTGAGACAAGTGCTTCGACGGTGAGTTTCGCGACGCCGCCAGCACCAGCAGAGTTTAGAGTCGCAGCAGTGGCTGCTGAGACTCCAATACCTGAGCCTCCGGTCCCGGCTGGAGCAGATGAGATGGTACAAGGAGATGGCCCGATCGCCGGTCGTGGCGAGATATGAGATAGGCTAGATCACGGATTCGGCCCAAGAGCACCCGTAGTTCACCCCGGCGAGCATTTGAGGCTACGTGACTTTCTCGAGTTGTAGCCCGCCCGGTGTTCTATGGATCGAGCCGAGATGACCTCGTGAGTTTATCCGAAGCCACAATGACGGATCGTAAGTGATCGAGTCTCGCAGGCGGTCGGTGGTATTGGGTTCGCATCAGTGCGTAATCTGATTGTAGTTTGATTCGCGAGTTGTCCCGGGAAGAGCATGCACTCCAGCCGTATGGGACGAAGTTCTCAAGGCTTTTCTTGCACATTTCTTGCCCCCACAGATGAGAGGGCTCGGCCGGCAATTTTTGACGCTGAGCGGGGCGAGCGGACGGTTAGAGAGTACAATGTGGAGTTCGACTCATTAGCTCGGTATGTTCCGCTGGTAGCTGATATGGAGGAAGTACACCGCCACGCCACCGGCTGGATGATTACTTGGCAGAGGCTTGTACGGGAGTAGCTCTTCAGCCGGGCATGGACATTGCCCGCATGCAAGCTCATGCACTAGGATGTGAGGCACGGAGAGGTCGACGGAATGACCGAGATCAGCAGAAGAGGGCCTGTTATACCCCGTAGTTCCAGGGTATGTATGCGAGGACGTACGTGCGAGAATACGACAGAAAGATTGGAAAGGAAGAAAGAGGCAATTTTTCCACGGAAAAGTTTCTGGTTTTTGTGAAGGAAAAAGGTTCGTTAATGGGAATTGGATTCCCAGATTTGGTATTCGGACTTCCTGGAATATTAGAGAATTATGGAATTTTATTTTCGGAAATGGTCACGTGGGGCCCACGGGAGAAATTTACGGTTTGTAGGCCCACTTTGTTTTCGAGATTTTGGCCATTGTGGATATTTTTGAAGATGTTTTATTTTGGGCCAATAGGAGGGTGACACGTGTCACCCCGCCTAGGTGGCCGAATGGCATTTGTGCACAACACCGATTTGAGTCGTTTTTAAAGCGTTTCCACTTTCGTAGGGAATTTCCGCTATGTCATTTTTAATTTTTGCGGATTTTTCCGAGAGACGGAACATTTTGGACCAACGAGAGGCGGCACTTGGCACCTCTCATTGGTGGGCAAGGTGGCGCACTGACGATTTGGGGTGTCAGTGGTAGATATTTTTGGTAGATATTTGTGAGGGTTTTAAGGAGTAGGGACTAGGGGCACTTGGGCATATCTTGGCCTACACTTGTGTAACACTTGGCTAGATCTTGGCCATTGGTTGGCCTTGGCTTGTAGTATAAATACCCGTCCCTTCGATTAACTTATTCATCCATAAATTTGCGTAAGACTTGAAAGCTCTCCTTCTCCCTCCCTTGTGTTGAGTTCGGCCAGGGCCTCCCCATGTGGCCGAGAGCACCCCACCTCTGTGGTGCTAGCAGAGTGTACCCACTGCCTAGTTGCTTTCGTTTAATACCCCTTTGTGGTGTAGAAATACTCTCAAAAGTATTGTTATAATGCCCAAATTACCTTAGCCGTATACCTTGTTGTATTCTAAGGTTATACCTATCTGAAAAGCCGTAAATACTATTATACTTTCCGTCGATCACAAAACCGAAACCCAAGGAAAATCTCCATAGTTAGTTGGAGTGTTATGTAGAAGTTGGTTAGAACTTCTAAGGGTGGTTTGGAGCGGGTTGGGCGCCGGAGTTCGAGCTAAACCTTGCTCGTGAGCGACATTAAACTCGGATAATTATGGGCTTATCGAGGTAAATATCTTGTCCTCTATTGTAATTGGAAATTACATGTTGTTAGAATCTATAGTTGAAGTATACTATATATAGAACTCAACGTGTTTAGTTGGCAATGTCTTTTGACTTAAGCCAAGAATCGAATCAGTAATTACATGGGAATGTATTCAGATGACTTGTGTAGTAATCTTGTGGAGTAGAATTGTACCCGTCGGGTTAGATGTATAACCCCACGGTTGGCTTGGTGGCGGCCAGTTAGAGGAGGAGATTTTACTGTTGCCATGGGAGAGTCTTCGAATTTTAGAGAATGTTCTACGATAAGATCTTGATGTTAATAAGCGCCTTGTGGCCTTATAGGTTGAAGTACTACGTGTGGCGCGTTCTACTTGGCTTAAGGAGTAGCCGACAGTTGGAAGTACTTGGAGCGTTTTGCTATTAGTCGATA
Source organism: Przewalskia tangutica (assembly GCA_029844215.1). Lineage (NCBI taxonomy): Eukaryota > Viridiplantae > Streptophyta > Magnoliopsida > Solanales > Solanaceae > Przewalskia > Przewalskia tangutica. Next base: position 1,848,940 of record JAQGDG010000030.1, read on the forward strand.
CTCGTCGCGATGTATGTGAACCTCTTCCTATCTCTTCTAGCATGATATGTGTGAACTATGTAATGCGGTAGACGTCATGTACTAAATGTATTTGATTGGTGTAAAACATAAAGTGTTATAACGGCTTTATGGGAAGTTGGTTATAACGGCTTTATGTTGGTAAGAAAATACATGTGGTTTTAAAAGGTAATCGATTTGAACTATAAGCGGCTTGTTATGTGTTAATAAAGAACTTGAAGTATTTCAAAAGAGTTTTGAATCATTTTGAAAGAAGAAGTAATACTTGTTTTTGAAAACTTAAGAGTTATACTAGCTTTATGGGAAGTTAGGTATAACGGCTTAAGAATGTTTTACTGATTTCGGAAATTAGAATGTGTATCGACAAACCACAGCAGCGTTAATAAAGGGAAATGTTTTGATTAAATAAGTATTAATAAAACCAGTAGCAACTTCCATCTGCATAGAAGCTAAGATGAGACAAAATGATATTTCCTAGATCATGGTTCTTTGTAATAAGATTGTTATAAACAAGAATATCCTACTCACATATAAGGCTTATGTTTCTCAGATTGTTTAAAAGAAAATTATATTCTTAAATGAATAAGGCTATGAACCACGAAACCTTTCTAAAATAAGAAACGTGAACATTTGAAATTAGGCAAACTTGGACGTTTGGGAAATAATGTTGTTACTTGATTTTACAAAGGTAAGAGTTTTGGTTTTCTTAAAAGGACAGTCACTCTATTTTATACTACGGGTATTGTGTGACTTATGTGAAAGAAACAGATCTTTTAAAGATTTAATGTGTGAAGTACTTTGGGGTTAGATACCCGAACTTGTTAGTAGAAAGCACCTTGTGTGAATAACTTGATTGTATCGGTTTGTGATAGCCTTATAATACTTTCTTGTTGATTTGAGAAGTAAACATGTTAGGATGCTACGTGTGTTAGTATCTTGTGATGTTAGTGTAAAGGGGTTTTCCCCTCGACTGCGCTTAAAGTTGTTTGACTATCAGTCGTTATGTTGGTATTGTACCACTCACCTTGACTTGTGTCCGGAGGTTAAGCTGCCCTCCGTCACGGGGTAGACTCGAGCGATGCAGGACCATGATTCGAGGATACCTGCGGGTCGGGGATCCATGCGTAACTCGGAGTTCCGTGTTAGTGTCGCGGCCTTTATGGTCACGCGATGCTTTGTGGCTACGCGGATCGCGAGTCGGGGCGATGCCGGGGAGTAGCTACCCTCGATGCGGGGTTATACCTCATGCGGGCCTATGAGGTTGGCCTATGCGGAGCTGCGGAGAGTTCCAGGGCTAGACGCGCACATTTGATACTGCGGGCGAGTGACCAGCTTTTATCATGTGTGATGCAGACAGATATCATGACACGATTTATGACCTTGTTGATGCGTAGGTGTTAGTAGTCGGCTATGCCTTCGTACTTACCTGTCTTGTTTTATTAGGACACGCAGTGGGACACCGTGTTCATGTGTATTCCTTGGTGCTTGTATACTGCCGGCAGTGAGGAAGGTATTCCACGGGCACGATTGATGTTGTGGGCGTGAGACCCATTGTTAAAATTGAGTGATGACTTGAGGGCGTGAGTCCCTGACTTGACATGACTGCTTATTTATGGTGAACTGTAGTTTGGTTATCATACATGTCTCCTGCTTTGTATAGACTACTATGATTTCATTTACAGTATTTATTTTCAGTTTCACATACTTGGTACCTGTTGTACTGACCTCCTCCGGGGGGCTGCGTTCATGCCGCAGGTAAAGGTACACCAGTCATTGATCCTCGCTCTTAGGGTCACGATTAACATTTGGGAAAGCTCCGTTTCTCGGAGGCTTATCGATGGTATAGTCCCCTGTTGTTGTAGGTGTTTACATTCAGGGGTATGGCGGGGCCCTGTCCCGCCATTGTTGTTGTATCATTTCTTAGAGGTCTGTAGTACTGTTGTGGGCAGGGTTTGTAAAAAGGATTAAACTGTTCATGTTGAAAAAGTTGTTATTTATATATATGCCGAAGGGCAAGTTTTCTCAGTTATTGTTTCATATTTCATAATATGTCTTGTATTTTTATGTTCACGATTACTGATGTTGTATCACTAGGGTGCCCGGGGTAAGGCACCAGTCACGGGCCCGGAATCGGGTCGTGACAAAAGTGGTATCAGAGCAGTTAATCCTCGGAAAGTGTCTGAGCAGTATCCGATGCAGTCTTGATTATCGGTGTGTTGTGCACCACACCAATAATCAGGAGGCTATAGGGTATTTAGGATTGGTTTCTATTCTTCTCACTCTGAGATCGTGCCTTAGAGCTGCGTTGTAAGTTGGACCCTCTAACGTATTTCTTTCCCTTATCGTTATGCCTCCGCGTAGGGCAAACCCGGGCCCAGGAGGGCAAGGCAGCCGAGGGAGCTGCGAGTAGAATACAGAGGGTTGCGAGGGCACAGGCCCAATCATTACCTAGGGTAATGCTTCGTTCGGGGATTTCTGCGACGTCACTAGCCCCAGCAGAGTTTAGCACGGCGACGGCAGTTCCTACTGCGGCCATGATATATGAACCTTCAGTTCCACGACCGGGAACAGAGAATTTAGATTGCAAAGAGGCGACCCTGTTACTAGCTATGGATTTGGCTACAAGAGAGTATACCGATGTACCGCGAGTCTTGATGACTACCTAAGAGAGGGTTGTGCAAGAGTAATTCTTCAGTTGGGCTTGAGCATGGCCTGTGTACGGGCTTATGCGCAGCGTAGAGATCGACGGGTTAACCGAGTAAGATTTTGGGGGATAGAGAAGGTGTGAGCCTTAGAGTGTTATACGTAGAGACCTTAGAGGTAAGGCCATCTCGAGTAAAGGTGTAGTGTTATGTGTGATCCTTATCGGAATGCATAGTGCACGTGAGCTATGTTTGGGAGAGGTCCCTAAGTAGTATGAAAGAGGGTAGTTGAGCTAAGAAGACCGCTAGGTTTTCGTAACGTGTTTAGTAAGATTGTTCCTTCGGGGAGATAGTATTTTGCGCCTTGCCGGGTCGGGTTGAGGCCACGTTGCGGGTCAACCCGCGGCATGTTTGGTGGTGGGGTCTGGTTGTGGTAGTCCCGCCTTGTGGTAGGGTCACGAGGGTGTTAGGCCCAAGTTTAGTTAACCAACGTACAAGTTCGTGGACGCGTTCGACCGGTGGTCGGGCCGATGGGCAGCGACATCGTGTTCTTGATCGGGACCGTTCACTTGCGATGTTGATTTATCGAAAGGTTGTAAGGCTGCACGGGGTGCCTACCTTCACCTTATGGCAGACAGTGGAGCCCAGGGTACGGCTGTTTTTGTTTCTGGAAGTCTTACCAGGCAGGGTTAAGAACTCAGGTGAGTCTCAGAATCGCATTCGCCACCGGGCGGTGTGTGGATTTGGGTAGTTGTGGGGATTGTTGTCCCCTGTTGAGGGAGCGTTTAAGCTACCATTTCAGTGTTCGGATGTCACCTTTTGAAGCCTTGTAGGGGCGGAAGTGTAAATGTCACGACCGTTCGGCCCGGATCGGTGCTTTCGGCACCAAGTAGTCATACATCGTAGTAATCGGAAATATAAAGCAAGACATAAACGTTTATAAAATAAGACACAATTTATGAGAGAAAACATCGCCTTCGGCATATATATATAATCATGGTTTAGCGCTATCATCCGACACCGCATAACATGACTCTGCACTTAAGGAGATACAACTATGGCGGACAGGGCCCGCCATACCGAGACAAAACTATCTACAACAGGAGATCATACCAAAAAGTAGAGCCTCGGAAGAGATGGAGCTCGACACCAACGTAGAGATCCTAAGGATGCGGATCTAGCACACTTGCCCTTACTGCGGCATGAACGCAGCCCGAAGAGGTCGATAACAGTACTAAGTATGTGAAACTGTAAAGTACTTAAATGAAAACATATCATTTATAAAACCAGTTTACAAATATGTGTGAAACAACCAAGGAAACCGCACATAGTGCCACATCACAAACAAGAGCAACAATAGGTAACTGTAATAAGTCTTGTCTAGGCTGCGAATGATCGAAACAGGGCCACTCGCCCACATCATCATTCTGCAAGCCTAATCCTGAACTCGAGTCCGCATAGGCCACTCACGTGGGCCCGCATGAGGTATAACCCGCGTCGAGGTAGCTACTCCTCGGCATCGCCCCGACTCATTGTCCGCATGGCCACATAGACCGCGTGAGGCATAACCCCGCATACTAACACGGAACTCGTAGCTCCGCATAGGCCCCCGACCCGCGTAGGTATTCTCGAATCACGGTCCCGGATCGCTGAGTCTACCCGTCGGAGGCGGCTTAACCCCGGTATCGTCTCGAGGTGAGTGTTAGTATACTAACATAACAACTTATCTTTAAACAACATAAGCACAACAAGGATACTCACCTATACAAGCGTTACAAGATACTAACACACATAGCATCATATCATGTCTACTTATCAAACCATCTTATTATTCTTTTCACAATATAAGTGCATTATAAACACATAGCAAACTTGTTTCTTTTATCAATCTTAAGTGGTTATACTTAACTTCCCATAAAGCTAGTATAACTCTTAAGCTTCATTTAAAAACCAATTAGTTCTCTTTAAAATGATTCAAGATTCTTTTGAAATGCTTTGAATCTTTATTATTCGAGCTTAAGCGTGAGGCATTAGTAAGTGTTATTCGTGCTTAAATCAAAGACATTGCGTAGTTATTATTCAGTTAACACGTATCGTCACCGTACTATATATATATTGTAAAATATCATGCTTTAGGAAGAATCACATACCTTCTCGAAAACCACCGCCAAGTGAATATGTCGCAGAGAGTCGACCTATAATAGTCACAGATATCTATCAAAGACTACTCTGAAGGTCATTCTAAACAGAGGGTTCACAATTCTACGGAAAGTCGGGCAGCACAACCCTACCCGGTGAGCTATATAAGTCTACTGTGAAAACAGTCCTATGTGAGTACAGTTCAATTATTCTTCTTTTAAACCCTTCTACTGTGATAACAGTTCAATTCTATTCTGTGATATACTTCTAAGTATTTATACTTACTCTTATACTACAACAGTAAGTATTCTCTAATTCAAAAGAGGGTTAGGATTAGTTACCTCGGTAAGCCCAATAATATCCTAGAAAAAGTCGCGCCTGAGCAAGGTTTTGCTCCTAAGTTGTATGCTCCAAGCACACCTTAGAAGTTTTTCACAACTTCTACTAAGTAGTAAGGTATTTGGGCTAGGGTATTTTGGGCATTATAACAATACAAGAAGGCAACTTTCTACCAAGGGAGGGGGGGTAGATTTTTGGCTAGGCTAGGGGGGGTATTCGGCCAAGGGCCTTCACAAGGGGGAGGAGTGTTGGGCGAAAGATCTACAAAGGGAGAGGAGAGGATATTCAAGACTTGGAAAGCTTTGTGGATGAAGAACACTTCATCTTAAGGGGGGTATTTATAGGTCAAGAAGTGGCCAACCAATGGCCAAGATTTAGACAAGTGCAAGGCAAGTGTAGGGTGAGGATTAACTATACACAAATATCCTACCAACTCCTTGACTTGTGCACAAGGCACAAAAAACGTGCCATTGCTTAGCCAATTCGTCCAAATGGACGATTTGAAGTCCACCAATTGGAGGGTGCCAAGTGTCGCCCTCGTTGGTCCAAAATGTTTCGTCTCTCGGAAAAATCCGCAAAATTAGAAATGGCATAGCCGGAATTTATCCTAAAGTGTGGAAACGTTTGGTCGGAAAAGCGATTCTTTAAGCGAGTTGTGCACAATTTCGAACTTGGCCTAATCTTTAAGGCTAAACTTTTATGCGTATTCCCTTACGTACATACTCTGGAAATACGGGGTATAACATTCTCCCCCACTTAGAAACATTCGTCCCGAATGTTCCTTCCCAAGACAGTTAACGATAAGATTCTTCATAACTTAAACAGTTTGCAAATGCCACGCGGCCACAAACAACACTTAGGCATAACGATAACGAAATTTACAAGTAGGAAAGTGAATTTACGGAGGTGTGGGGAATAGGTGAGATACTTCCGCCTCATGTCTCCTCGGCTTCCCATGTCATCTCCTCCTGAGCTCGTTCGCCACAAGACTTTGTGAAGCCACGTCCTTCGTCGCAGACGCCTAACGGACGATCGACTATCGCTATGGGAATCTCCTCATACGATAACCCCTCGGTCACCTGGACATCGTCAATCGGGTGCACCCTAGATGGATCCCCGATACATCTCCTCAGCATAGATACGTGAAACACCGGATGCACTGCCTCCAGATCGGACGGCAGATCCAACTCGTAGGCAACCTTGCCTACCCTGCGGACAATCTGAAACGGCCCAATGTACCTTGGGCTGAGCTTCCCCTTCTTCCCGAATCTCATCACACCCATGGGTGACACCTTTAGGAAAACCCAATCATGAACCTCGAACTCAAGATGCCGACGACGATGATCTGCATACGACTTCTGTCGACTCTGAGCTGTCAATAGCCGCTCTCGGATAAGCTTCACCTTATCCACTGCCTGCTGTACCAAATCTGGTCCCACTAGCTGCACCTCGCCCACATCGAACCAACCTATAGGCGATCTGCACTTCCTCCCATACAAGGCCTCATAAGGCGCCATCGAATCGAGTGGTAGCTATTATTATACGCGAACTCAACTAGAGGCAAATGATCCTCCCAACTACCATGGTCAATAACACAGCTCGCGGCATATCCTCGAGTGCGGATAGTGCGCTCTGCTGTCCGTCCGTCGTGGATGAAATGCATTACTGCTCACTGCGTCCTAAACCTCTGGAAGGACCTCTGTTAGCGTATCGGGCTCTGCTCGATATGATCGTAGGGACTCCATGCGATCGACGATCTCTGATGTAAAGTCAGCATAATCCTCAGAAAAAGTCGTCCGACGGAAGAAAGTGGGCTGATTTCGCCACCGTCGACGATAACCCATATAGAATCATGTCTCCGAGTGCGAGGTAATCCTGTGATGAAGTCCATGTTGATTACCTCCCACTTCCGGTCGGGATCTCAATCGTTCAGAATAAAACCACCGGGCCTCGTGCTCTACCTTCACTGCGACAACATGGGCACCGAGCTACGAACTCTGCAACGCCTCTCTCAAGCCATCCCACCAATACACGGATCTAAGGTCGTGGTACATCTTGGTCGACCGGATGGATAGAGTAACGCGCTACGTGTGCTTCCCCAAGAACTGCGCCAAGTCCTCAAACATCCGGAACACACATGCGCCTCAAACCTTAGCACCCATCAGGTGCTACCTCAAAGGACCGCGCCTCACGAAGAGTCAGTATCACGATATCGAATCAAAGCTGGATCCTCGAATCGTTGCCTCTTCACCTCCTCGACGATGGAAGACTCGGCAACCTCACGAACTCTAACCCCACCGCTATCGTAATCAATCAAACGGACACCAAGGCTCGCTAATCGATGCAAATCACGAACCATGTCCTCCTCTCTACCGCACATCCGATAGGCTCCCATCGACTCACGACTAAGAGCATCGCCACAACATTGGCCTTCCCTGGTATAGATATCAACATCGTAATCCTTAAGCAACTCTAACCACCGCCTCGCCGTAGTTCAGCCTCCTCTGGTGAAGATATCTCGAGGCTCTTGTGGTGCGTATAAATATCCACGTGAACCCCATACAAATAGTGCCTCCGCATCTTGGCGTGAATCACAGCTGCCAACTCCAAATCATGGGTGGGGTAGTTCCTCTCGTGTTTCTTCAGCTGTCGGGATGCATATGCTATAACTCTTCCATGCTGTATCAACACACATCCCAACCCGATGCCTGACGCATCACAATACACAACATAACCGTCGACCTCTGGAAGAGTAAGCGGGGCGGTCGTCAATCTCTCTTTCAAGAATCGAAACCCCGCCACAAGCATCATCCCATCGAACTTGGCGCTTACGAGTCGGCCTAGTCAATGGTGCGTAGATAGAAGCAAACTTCTCCACGAACCGATAATAACTCGAGGCCCGAAATCGCGAACCTCTGCCGAGTAGTAGGTCTCGGCCAAGTCCTCGATCGCTTCGATCTTGGCGTATCAACTCGAATGCCATCACCCGACAATATGCCTAAGAAACGCCATCAAGTCAACCAAAACTCACATTTGGAAAACTTGGCGCACAATCGCTGTCTCGAGAATCGGCAAGATAGCCTCAAATGCTCGCGTGCTCTCGCTCTGGCGAGAATAAACCAAGATATCATCAATGAACACTATCACAAACGTGTCCAAAAATGGTTTGAACACTCGGTTCATCAAATCCATGAATACCGCCGAGCATTGGTCAACCTAAAAGACATGACCACGAACTCATAATGCCCGTCGGTCCTAATGCGATCTGGGACATCCACCTCTCGACTCGCACTGATGATAGCCGATCGCAGATCAATCTTGAGAAACATCTCGCACCGCAACCGGTCGAACAAATCATCAATCCCGGGAGGGTATACGTTCTTAATGGTCACCTTGTTCACCGTCAGATCAACACATGCGCAGCGTCGCCCTTCTTCTTCACGAACAATACGCGCCCGGGGAGAAACACCGCCTAATGAAGCCCTTCTCTAGCAAATCCCTGCCGATCCTTCACTCTCTCAACTCGGCGGTGCCATTACGTATGGCGGAATGGAAATAGGCGAGTGTCCGCAATATGTCAATACAAAACTCGATCTCCTCTCAAGAGGATACGAGGTCATCGAAACACGTGCGGGAACTCGTGACTCTCGACCGAAAATCTGGTACCGCAGCCTCAGTATCAAACACCCGAACGAGATGGTAGATATACCCCTGCTGCACCATCTTCCTAGCCTTGAGGTAGGAAATAAACCTACCACCGGCGATACCGTGCTCCTCCCACTCAACAACCGCCTCAGAAAGCGGAACTGTACTCTCTCTCTGCGGTCTACATTGGCGTAGCAGAAGCTAGCCAATCCATCCCCATAATCACGTCGAAGTCAATCATCTCCAACTCTATCAAGTCGGCTGGGTCCGACGTAAATGGTCACAGACAAGCTCTATATACCCGCCGAGCTACCACCGAATCACCCATCGCGTAGCTACCTCGAAAGGGTCTATGGACTCGTGCTCTATCCCTATCCTACTAGCAACAAGGGAGATATATAGGACAGTAGAACCGGATCTATCAAAGCATACATCAAACCCGAACCGATAAGGTACCGTGGCGACATCGGTGAGGCCTCCGATCTGTCGGTGGACAAAGCATAAATGCAGTTCTGAGGACCGCTAGAACTGGGACTCGAGCCACGACCTGCGCGCGACCATGACCCATGAGCACCCCGCCTCGGCGAGTAATCGTAGGAGATGATGAAGCGGCCCGTAACGAAGGTGAGCCTACCACCGCGCCGGTCGGACGGTCCCGCAAAGTGACCTGCTGGCCGCCACAACGTAACAAGATCCATAAGTAGTACCACACTTCCCGTAATGGGATCTACGCATCGGCCACACCGGGTGGTCCCGATCGGCGACTCCGCTACTCGACGTCCGCCCGGCCTCAGTCCGCCTCGAAAACTCGGGTGTCGAGGGCGGTGCGAGTGCTCAGAGTGGCGTGGTGCGAATCTAGACTGCTGCTGAGGCCGCCCACCACGATAACCACCAGAAGACCCTCCCGTCCTGGCCTTCTTCTGCTGCTGTCTGTCCACTCGTCGACCTCTGCGCTCCTCGCATCCAAGGGCGTGAGCCTGCATGCGGGTAATGTCCATACCCGGCTGGAGAGAAACCCCCGCACATGACTCGGCCATATAGTCGTCAAGCCCGGTGACATAGCGGTGTACCCTATCCTCCATATCTGCTACCAATGCTGGGACATATCGAGCCAATGAATCAAACTCGACATTGTACTCCACGGCGGTCGTCCTCTGCCTTAGCGGTAAAATCTATCGGCCGCGCCCTCCTCATCTGTGGAGGCAAGAAGTGAGTGAGAAAGCCTCGAGAACTCATCCCAGTAGGCGGGACGCGTGCTCTCCCGATAACTCCCGTGAATCAAACCAATCGATCGCGGTATCACGCGCGGCCTATGTGAACCAAAGATCACGGACTCGGTCTCCGCGCCCGATCACTCTCAAAATCCTCTCAAGGCGACGGATGAACTCCTGCGGATCATCCTCCGGCCTCGACCCATAAAACTCCGGCGGGCTACAACTCAAGAAGTCTCGTAGCCTCAAACTCTCTGCCCTCGGGTGAACAACGGGTACGACTGGAGCTGGAGCTGGAACTGGAACTGCCGCATCCAGCCTCTCCTCGTATCGGGCCACAACTTTAGCCAAAAGCTGGGCCATCTCCTTGTACCCTAACTCCTCCGCCCGGTGTGGGACGGAGGTGTGGGTGCGTGGTCTCGGCTGGGCCGGGCGGCGTCATAGAACTCGCCGTCTCGTATAGGCGGGCACGAGCCCTCGTAACTCGGGTGTCTCGCTAGCGCCTCCTCGGCTGCCTTGCCGCCGGGCGGGTTGCCTTACGTGGAGGCATAATCGTACAGAAAGGAATACGTTAGAGGTCCAACCTATAACACACGGCTCTAAAGCACGATCTCGTAATGAGAAGAATGGAAACCAATCCTAAATATCCTATAGCCTCTCGATTATTGGTGTGGTGCACAACACACCGATAATCAAAACTCTACTAGATACGGTGCAGACACTTTCCGAGGATTAACCGCTCGATACCACTTTTGTCACGACCGTTCGGGGCGTGGATCGTGCTTAATGGCACCCAGTAGTCATACATCAGAGTAATCAGCGGAAATATAAAGCAAGACATGAAACAGTTTATAAAATAAGACACAATTTATGAGAGAAAACATCGCCTTTTGGCATATATATATAATCATGGTTTAGCAGTTACATCCGACAACATAAACATGACTACGCACCTAAGGAAAGATACAACTATGGCGGGACAGTGGCCCGCCATACCCGACAGACAAAACTATCTACAACAGGAGATCATACCAAAAGTAGAGCCTCGGAAGAGATGGAGCTCCGACACCAACGTAGAGATCCTAAGGATGCGGATCTAGCACTGCTTGCCCACTGCGGCATGAACGCAGCCCCCCGAAGGAGGTCAGTAAAACAGTTTCTAAGGATGTGAAACTGTACAGTACTTAAATGAAAACATATCATTTATAACACCAGTTTACAAATATGTGTGAAACAACCAAGGAAACCGCACATAGTGCCACATCACAAACAAGAGCAACCAGAGGTAATCAGAATAAGTCTTGTCTAGGCTGCGAATGATCGAAAGCAGGCCACTCGCCCACATCATCATTCTGCAAGCCTAATCTGAACTCGAGTCCGCATAGGCCACTCACGTGGGCGCATGAGGTATAACCCGCATCGGTAGCTACTCCTCGGCGTCGCCCCTGGACTCATTGTCGCGCACGTAGGCCGCGTGAGGCATAACCCGCATACTAACTCGAACTCTCGTAGCTCGCATAGGCCCTGGACCGCATGAGGTATTCTCGAATCATGGTCCCATCACCGCTGAGTCTACCCGCGTCGGAGGCGACTTAACCCCGGTATCATCTCAAGTGGTTAGTGTTAGTATACTAACATAACACCTTATCTTTAAACAACATAAGCACAAGGATACTCACTTATACAAACGTTACAAGATACTAACACACATAGCATCATATCATGTCTACTTATCAAACCATCTTATTATTCTTTTCACAATATAAGTCATTATAAACACATAGGCAAACTTGTTTCTTTTATCAATCTTAAGTGGTTATACTTAACTTCCCATAAAGCTAGTATAACTCTAAAGCTTCTGTTTTAAAAACCAATAAGTTCTCTTTAAAATGATTAAGTATTATTTTGAAATGCTTTGGATCTTTATTATTCGGGCTTAAGCGTGAGGCATTCCGTAAGTGTTATTCAGGCTTAAGTCAAAGACATTGCCGTAGTTATTATTCAGTTAACACATGTACGTCTACCGTACTATATATATATTGTAAAATATCATGCTTTAGGAAGAATCACATACCTTCTCAGCGAAAACCACCTGCCAAGTTGAATATGTCGCGCGCAGAGAGTCAGCCTATAATAGTCACAGATATCTATCAAAGACTACTCTGAAGGTCATTCTAAACAGAGGGTTCACAATTACTACGGAAAGTCGGGCAGCTGACCCTACCGGTGAGCTATATAAGTCTCATGAAAACAGTCCTATGTAGTCTGATTCAATTATTCTTCTTTAAACCCTACTCGTGATATGTTCAATTCTATTCTGTGATATACTTCTAAGTATTTATACTTACTCTTATACTACAACAGTAAGTATTCTCTAATTCAAAAGAGGGTTAGGATTAGTTACCTCGGTAAGCCCAATAATATCCTAGAAAAAGTCGCGCCTGAGCAAGGTTTTGCTCCTAAGTTGTATGCTCCAAGGAAACCTTAGAAGTTTTTCACAACTTCTACTAAGTAGTAAGGTATTTGGGCTAGGGTATTTTGGGCATTATAACAATACAAGAAGGCAACTTTCTACCAGGAGGGGGTAGATTTTTGGCTAGGCTAGGGGGGGGGGGTATTCGGCCAAGGGCCTTCACAAGGGGAGGGGGAGGAGTGTTGGACTAAAAGATCTACAAAGGGAGAGGAGAGGATTTTCAAGACTTGGAAAGCTTTGTGGATGAAGAACTCTTCATCTTAAGGGGGGTATTTATAGGTCAAGAAGTGGCCAACCAATGGCCAAGATTTAGACAAGTGCAAGGCAAGTGTAGGGTGAGGATTAACTATACACAAATATCCTACCAACTCCTTGACTTGTGCACAAGGCACAAAAAACGTGCCATTGCTTAGCCAATTCGTCCAAATGGACGATTTGAAGTCCACCAATTGGAGGGTGCCAAGTGTCGCCCTCCCGTTGGTCCAAAATGTTTCGTCTCTCGGAAAAATCCGCAAAAATTAGAAATGGCATAGCCGGAATTTATCCTACGAAAGCTGTGGAAACGTTTCGTCGGAAAACGATTCTTTAAGCGAGTTGTGCACAATTTCGAACTTGGCCTAATCTTTAAGGCTAAACTTTTGTACGTATTCCCTTACGTACATACTCTGGAAATACGGGGTATAACAGTAAAGTTGCCGGTCGATTGGTTCGATGTTGGCAAGGTTCAGACAGTTGGTTCAGGCTTGTTCCAGCAGACTGTGGATAGTGTGAAGCTTGTCTAGAAGAAGTTCTGGCAGCTCAGAGGAATCGTGCGGATAATCGGCGACGACGCTTAGAGTTCAGGTTGATGGTCGGTCTTCTTGAAAGTACCACCCCGGACAGGGTGTGACGAGCTTTGGAAAACAGAGGAAACTTAGCCCGAGTTACTTTGGGCCTTTAAGAGTTCATGTGAAGAATAGGCCAGGTTGCCTATATGTTAGCTTTTGCCGTCCGACTTAGGAGGCAGGACGTCCGGTCTTTCGTATTGTTATGTTCGGGAAAGTATCGAAGATCCATCCAGAATGTTCCCAGTTAATGATGCCCACGTAAAGAGATAGTAACCCCGAGTTTTGGAAACTAAAGCGATTTCGAAATGTGGTAGGTTCAGTGTCACGGCGGCCGGTGATCGTGCGGCCGGTACCATTTGTTGAGTCGTCGGAGCAAGGCTCGCGACAAAGTGACAAAAGTGGTATTATTTGTGGTGATGTTAGAGGTGTTTCCTCGTAGACTTGGATATAAGTATGTTGCGCAGGTATTTCTGTGGCCAGGTATGGCAGGATTGTTTCGTAAGTATAGTAGTGAAGACTATATTGGCGCACGTTTGTTTTGAGACTTAGAAGGAACATTCGGGACGAATGTTTCTAAGGGGGGAAGAATGTTATACCCCGTAGTTCCAGGGTATGTATGCGAGGACGTACGTACGAGAATACGACAGAAAGATTGGAAAGGAAGAAAGAGGCGATTTTCCACGGAAAAGTTTCCGGTTTTTGTGAAGGAAAAAGGTTCGTTAATGGGAATGGATTCCCAGTTTGGTATTCGGACTTCTGGAATATTAGAGAATTATGGAATTTTATTTTCGAAATGGTCACGTGGGCCCACGGAGAAATTTCTGGTTTTGTGGGCCCACTTTGTTTTGAGATTTTGGCCATTGTGGATATTTTCGAAGATGTTTTATTTTGGGCCGATAGGAGGGTGACACGTGTCACCCCGCCTAGGTGGCTTGGCCGAATGGCATTTGTGCACAACACTTTGGTTGAGTCGTTTTTCGACTAAACGCTTCCACGACTTTCGTAGGGAATTTCCGCTATGTCATTTTTAATTTTTGCGGATTTTTCCGAGAGACGAACATTTTGGACCAACGAGAGGCGGCACTTGGCACCCTCTCATTGGTGGGCAAGGTGGGCGTGACTGGACGATTTGGGGTGTCAAGTGGTAGATATTTTTGGTAGATATTTGTGAGGGTTTTAAGGAGTAGGGACTAGGGGGCACTTGGGCATATCTTGGCCCTACACTTGTGTAGCACTTGGCTAGATCTTGGCCATTGGTTGGCCTTGGCTTGTAGTATAAATACCCTCCTTTGATGAACTTCTTCATCCATAAATTTGCCTAAGTCTTGAAAGCTCTCCTTCTCCCTCACTTGTGTTGAGTTCGGCCAAGGGCCTCCCATGGCCGAGAGCACCCCACCCTCTAGGGGTGCTAGCCAGAGTGTACCCCACTAGCCTAGTTGCTTTCGTTTAATCCCCCCCCCCTTTGTGGTGTAGAAATACTCTCAAAAGTATTGTTATAATGCCCAAATTACCTTAGCCGTATACCTTGTTGTATTCTAAGGTTATACCTATCTGAAAGCCCGAAATACTATTATACTTTCCGTCACCACAAACCGAAACCCTAAGGAAAATCTCCATAGTTAGTTGGAGTGTTATGTAGAAGTTGGTTAGAACTTCTAAGGGTGGTTTGGAGCGGGTTGGGCGCCGGAGTTGGAGCTAAACCTTGCTCGGGAAGCGACATTAAACTCGGATAATTATGGGCTTATCGAGGTAAATATCTTGTCCTCTATTGTAATTGGAAATTACATGTTGTTAGAATATATAGTTGAAGTATACTATATATAGAACAACGGTTAGTTGGCAATGTCTTTTGACTTAAGCCCAAGAATCGAATCTGTAATTACATAGGACCGTATTACGAGACTTGTGTAGTAGTAATCTTGTGGAGTAGAATTGTACGTTCGGGTTAGATGTATAACCCCGGTTGGCTTGGTAGCCGCCCAGTTAGAGGAGGAGATTTCTGTTTGTTGCGGGAGAGTCTTTGCCGAATTTTCGTAGAATGTTACGATAAGATCTTGATGTTAATAAGCGCGTGGCCTTATAGGTTGAAGTACTACGTGTGGCGCGTTACTTGGCTTAAGGAGTAGCCGACGGTTGGAAGTACTTGGGCGTTTTGCTATTAGTCGATACTCGTCGCGAGGTATGTGAACCTCTTCCTATCTCTTCTAGCATGATATGTGTGAACTATGTAGTACGGTAGACGTACATGTACTAAATGTATTTGATTGGTGTAAAACATAAAGTGTTATAACGGCTTTAGGGGAAGTTGGTTATAACGGCTTTATGTTGGTAAGAAAATACATGTGGTTTTTAAAAAGGTAACTGATTTGAACTATAACTGGCTTGTTATGTGTTAATAAAGAACTTGAAGTATTTCAAAAGAGTTTTGAATCATTTTGAAAGAAGAAGTAATACTTGGTTTTTGAAAACTTAAGAGTTATACTAGCTTTATGGGAAGTTAGGTATAACGGCTTAAGAATGTTTTACTGATTTCGGAAATTAGAATGTGTATCGACAAACCACAGCAGCGTTAATAAAGGGAAATGTTTTGATTAATTAAGTATTAATAAAACCAGTAGCAACTTCCATGCATGAAGCTAAGATGAGACAAAATGATATTTCTAGATCATGGTTCTTTGTAATAAGAGTGTTATAAACAAGAATATCCTACTCACATATAAGGCTTATGTTTCTCAGATTGTTTAAAAGAAAATTATATTCTTAAATGAATAAGTCTATGAACCACGAAACCTTTCTAAAATAAGAAACGTGAACATTTGAAATTAGGCAAACTTGGACGTTTGGGAAATAATGTTGTTACTTGATTTTACAAAGGTAAGAGTTTTGGTTTTCTTAAAAGGGCAGTCACTCTATTTTATACTACGGTATTGTGTGACTTATGTGAAAGAAACAGAGATCTTTTAAAGATTTAATGTGTGAAGTACTTTGGGGTTAGATACGAACTTGTTAGTAAAGCACCTTGTGTGAATAACTTGATTGTATCGGTTTGTGATAGCCTTATAATACTTTCTTGTTGATTTGAGAAGTAAACATGTTAGGATGCTACGTGTGTTAGTATCTTGTGATGTTAGTGTAAAGTGGTTTTCCCCTCGACTGCGCTTAAAGTTGTTTGACTATCAGCCGTTATGTTGGTATTGTACCACTCAACATGACTTGTGTCAGTAGGTTAAGGCGCCTCCGTGCGGGGTAGACTCAGCGATGCAGGACCGTGATTCGAGGATACCTCACGCGGGTCGGGGATCCATGCGGAACTACGGAGTTCGTGTTAGTGTGCGGCCTTTATGGTCATGCGGTCTTTGTGGCCATGCGATCGCGAGTCCGTGATCGATCGCCGGAGTAGCTACCCTCGATGCGGGGTTATACCTCATGCGGGCCTATGAGGTTGGCCTATGCGGAGCTGCGGAGAGTTCGGGGCTACGCAGCACATTTGATCTGCGGCGAGTGACCGGCTTTTATCATGTGGCGATGCAGGCGGATATCATGACACGATTTATGACCTTGTTAGTGCGTAGGTGTTAGTAGTCGGCTATGCCTTCGTACTTACTGTCTTGTTTTATTAGGACACGTGGGACACAGTGTTCATGTGTATTCCTTGGTGCTTGTATACTGCCGGCAGTGAGGAAGGTATTCCACGGGCACGATTGATGTTGTGGGCGTGAGACCCATTGTTAAAATTGAGTGATGACTTGAGGGCGTGAGTCCCTGACTTGACATATTCGCTATTTATGGTGAATCGTAGTTTGGTTATCATACATGTCTCCCGCTTTGTATAGACTACTATGATTTCATTTACGATATTTATTTTGATTTCACATACTTGGTACTGTTGTCGACCTCATAGAAGCTGCGTTCATGCCGCAGGTAAAGGTACACCAGTCATTGATCCTCGCTCTTAGGGTCACAGTTCAGCATTTGGGAAAGCTCCGTTTCTCCGGAGGCTTATCAGTGGTATAGTCCCCTGTTGTTGTAGGTGTTTACATTCAGGGGTATGGCGGGGCCCTGTCCCGCCATTGTTGTCGTATCATTTCTTAGAGTGCATAGTCTTGTTGTGGCGGGGTTTGTAAAAGGATTAAAAGCTGTTCATGTTGGAAAAAGTTGTTATTTATATATATCGAAAGGCAAGTTTTCTCAGTTATTGTTTCATATTTCATAATATGTCTTGTATTGTTTTATGTTCCGATTACTCGATGTTGTATCACTAGGGTGCGGGGTAAGGCACGATCCGGCCGGAATCGGGTCGTGACAGGCCGAACAGCAGGTCCTTTGGTAACTTTCGAGGCGGACCGCCTCGCGATCTAGTTATGTACCTCCCCGCGATGCAGTGGTCCCCGTCGTCGGGGCGTTCGAGTATTCGAGTGGTCGAGCTCGGGGCTTGGTTCGAGATATACGGGTTCTAGCGGGTTCAAGTTTTCTCGCAGTGCACGATGTGGCGGGCGTCATCCGGAATGTCGCCCTTTGCGGTGCTTGTTTTTCTGCGCGCCGTGGCCATGTGACGAAACCGCCTAGTAGGAAGGATGCAAGCGAATGACTCACCTCTAGGATCGATGGCGGGTTCATCGCCTTCTGGTATCGCCTGCCGGTGCCTTTGATTAAAGTGGGCGGTAGATTGAGTTTATCTTAACCCTTTAGAGATTTGTATGCATGATATGATGACCTTATTATTGTGTGCTACGTTCGGATAGCGTTATGTTGGTTATGAGTTAGAAAGCTTGGCTAGTTGAAAGGATATGTATGGGGGCATGGAAAGTGTGAACTTTAGAATATTTCATGTTGAGACCTTAGATGTAAGGTCATCTTGAATAAAAGATTTTACGGTTAGTCCTTGTTGAAATACTTGGTTTGCGTATAAATGTATTGTGTGATAAGTCCACAGGTTGGGTAAATGAAAGTGGTATCTTTCTGATGTGATTTAGCAAGGTTGTTCGGATCGAAGCGAGAGAGTCGGCTTGAGAGAGGCTCGGGTTGAGGACGTGTTGCGTGTCAACCCGTAGCCCGGAATGAGGTGGGGTCAGCTCTGGGTGGTCCCGCCAGGTGGTAGGGTCACGAGGGTGCTAGGCCCAAGTTTAGATGACCAAGTTTGGAGGTAGTGACTCCAAAGTTTTGGAAACTGAAGTGTGGTACGTATACTAGAAGAGTTCAAGTGTTCGAGAAGAGTACGACGAGTAAGGGTAGAGGCTAGCATGTATTGCGAGCATAGATATGACCATTTCTTGTGAAGGGAGAAGGTGCGAAGGATGTATATTTTAGACCTCAGGGATCGCATGCAGTCCGGTACCATTTGTTGGGTCGCCGGAGTGACACTAGAACCTCGCGGCAAAGTGACAAAAGTTTGTGATGTTAGAGGTGTTTCCTCGTGGACTTGGATGTAAGTATTTACGCGGGTGTTTCGTGGCCAGTTGTGGCGTTGACAACTTATTAGAAGAACTTTATCGTTATCCATATTGAGAAGGAACATTCGGGATGAATGTTTCTAAGGAGGGGAGAATGTTATACCCCGTATTTCAGTATATGCGTGAGGCGCGTATAAAATTTGAGCCTTAAAGATTTGGCAAATTCGAAATTTGGGCACAAGTGCGAAAAAGTCGTTTTTACTAAACGTTTTACTAAACTTGCGAAGGAAAATTCGGCTATGTCATTTATTATTTTTGCGGATTTTTCCGAGAGACGAAACATTTTGGACCAACGAGAGAGGCGACACTTGTCACCTCTGGTGGAAGTGGTGGGACGGCAAAGGGTCGAGGAGTTGGTAGGATATTTGTGCAAGTTGGTGTGGTAGATGGATAAGGTGCACATGGCTTAATCCTAGCCCTACACTTGCCTAACACTTGGATGAATCTTGGCCATTGGTTGGCCTTTGCTTGACCTATAAATACCTCTAAGTTGATGAACTTCTTCATCCAAAATTTCTCTAAGTGTTAAAAATCCCTCCCTCTCCCTCAACCTTGTTCTCGTCCAAACACCACCTCTCCCCTCTTGAAGGCCCTCGAGCAACCCCACTTGCCTAGTGGTTCTAGCCGAACCCCTCCCTAGCCTAGTTGTGCTAGTCGAAATTCTACCCCTTGGTAGAAATGTATTCTACAAGTATTGTTATAATGCCCAAAATACTTTAGCCAAATACCTTGTAGTACTTTCCAAAGTACCCTTTATCTGAAAAACCGGAAAAATCGATTATACTTTCCTTTAGCCACACAAAACGAAACCCTGAAAAACCTTCATAGTCGGTTGAAGTGTTTAGTAGAAGTTAGTTAGAACTTCTAAGGGTTGTTTGGAGCGGGTTGGAGCGCACGAGTAGGAGCTAAACCTTGCTCGGGATCGACATATAAACTCGGATAATTTTGGGCTTATCGAGGTAAACATTCTTAACCTTACGTGGTAATTGGAAATTACATGTTGTAGGAGTATATAGTTAAGTATACTATATATAGAATTGAACATAGTTGTGCGGCAATGTCTTTTGACTTAAGCTGAATAATACTTACGGCAATGTCTTGCGACTTAAGCTGAATTTAAAGAGAAGCGAATCAGAATTACATAGGTGTATTACATGAGACTTGTGTAGTATTCTGTGAGTAGAATTGTACGTCAGGTTAGGCGTGCAAACCCCCACTGGTTGGCTTGGTAGCGGCCTCGATAGAGGAGGAGATTTCTGCTGTTGCGGGGAGAGTCTTCTTAATTTTCGTAGGATATTCTCCATTGAGATCTAGATGTTAATAGGCGCCTTGTGGCCTCTATAGGTTGAAGTACTACGTATGGCGTGATCTACTTGGCTTAAGGAGTAGCCCGACGGTTTGAGGTACTTGGAGCGTTTTGCTATTAGTCGATAATCGTCGCGAGGTATGTGAACCTCTTCCTATCTGTTCTAGCATGATATGTGTATAACTATGTAGTGCGGTGAGCGTACGTGTGTTTAATGTATTTGATTGGTTTGAAACATAAAGTGTTATAACGGCTTTATGGGAAGTTGGTTATAATGACTTTATGTAGGTAAGAAAATGCTTTGTGGTGTCAAAGGGTAGCGACTTGACTTAATGGTATTGATATGAATTTTGTTAAAGGTGTGAAACCTCATTCGTGAGTAATGAGTCTTGGGTTTTAAAGGAATAATGTTTCTTGATTTTGGAAATCGAATGAGTATCGACAAACCAACTGCAGCGTTAATAAAGGAAAATGTATTGAATAATGAAGTATGGTATTAAAACCGGTAGAAACCTCCATCTGCATAGAAGCTAAGATAAGACAAAATGATATTACATTTCCTAGATCATGGTGCTTAATAAGATTGATTATAAACAAGAATAACCTACTCATATAAGACATATGTTTCTCAAAGCGTTTAAAGGAGAATTATGTTTTAAAGGATTTAAAACTATGAACTCTGAAACCTTTTCTAAAATAAGAAACTTGAGCTTTTGAAATTAGGCAAACTTGAGCGTTTGGAAAATAAGGTTGTTACTTGATTTTACAAAGGAAAGCATTTTGGTTTACTTAACAATGTTAGTCACTCTATTTTTATACTACGGGTATCGGGTGACCTTCGTAAAGAAATGGATCTTTAAAGGAATTTAACGTCACGTAGTACTTTAGGAGTTAAAACCGGACTTTGGCATAAAATGAAAGTACTTTGAGTTGTGTATAACTTGCCTATGCTTGTTTTGTGAAGCTTGCCTATGCTTGTTGTTGTGAAGCTTGCCTATGCTTGTTGTTGTGAAGCTTGCCTATGCTTGTTGTGATAGCCTTTGTTGTATTTTGTACCGCGTCTCGATGGAAGGCGGTTGATTTGTTATGAGCGATTTTACACCGAGTCCCACGAGATGGCGAGTTCACGTATTTCATCCGATTTTACAGAGTCCCACGAGATGGCGAGTCACGTATTTCATCGATATTACACCGAGTCCCACGAGATGGCGAAGTCGCGTATTTCATCCGATATTACACCGACTCACGAGATGGGCGGTCACGTATTTCATCGATATTACAAGGTCGCGAGATGGGCGGTCACGTATTCCATCTGATATTACACCGAGTCCCACGAGATGGGCAGGGTCACGTATTTCATCTGGTTATCATACATGTCTCCTGCTTTATATAGACTATTATGATTTCATTTACAATATTTTACAGTTTCACATACTTGGTACTGTTATCGACCTCCTTGAGTGCGTTCATCTGCAGTGGAAGTACATCGCCGTGGATCCTCGCTCATAGGATCCGATTCAGCGTGTCGAAGCCCCATTTCTTGAGGCTCATCTTTTGGTATGTTACACAGATGCAGTAGATTCTTATACATTGAGGGTATGGCGGGGCCTGTCCGTCATATTGTTGTAAAAATCTTAGAGTGCATGCTTTGTTGTGGCGGGAGTTTGTAAAAGGATAACTGTTCGGGTATTTATGTATATATGATGAAAGCTGTTTTGGTTGCTGTTTATTTATCTTGTCTCTTAATTCATGTTTATGTTTTTATTTCCGCTGATTTTCTCTGATGTTGTATCACTAGGGTGCCCGGGGTAAGGCACCAGTCACGGGCCCGGGTTCGGGTCGTGACATTGAGAATTGGATTCTCAAAATGCATTATTTGAAGAGTATGGAACTCTTAACCTTATGGAAATTTATTTTTACGGATTTGGTCACGTGGGGCCCACCCGAGGAATTTTACATTTTGTGGGGCCCACGAGGGTTACGGAATTTTATGGATGAATGAGAGGGCGACACGTGGCACCCCCACATGGCTTGGTCGAAATTTATGCAAGGGTAAAATGGTCATTGACCATGGTAGAAGATAAGTCTTCCAAAGCTTGATATTGTTGACAAGTCAACTTGTCCACCTAGGCTTGATCCAAGTGAAACTCATCCTAACCTCATTTGTTTAAGTCTAAGATTTTACAACAACTATGACGGGACAGGGCCCCGCCATACCCCTGAATGTACAAGAACCTATAGACTCAGGGTAACATACCAAAGATAAGCCTCCGACGGAACGGAGCTTCCCAAGACGCTGAATGAGATCCTAAACGCGGGGATCGACAGCCGATGTACTTCTACCTGCGGCATGAACGCAGCCCCCCGAAGGAGGTCAGTACAACAGGTACCAAGTATGTGAAACTGTAAAGTACTATAAATGAAATCATAGCAGTCTATAAAAAGCAGGAGACATGCATGATAACCAAACTACTGATGCAACGTAAAAGCAGTCAAGTCAGGGACTCACGCCCTCAAAGTCATCACTCAAATACAACTATGGGTCTCACGCCCACAACATCAATCTTGTTCGCATCATGGCCACATGCCCCCGGAATTCTGCATCGGTGTAGACATGCCCATGATGCAACAATAATAACAATGCCGCATGGCCACATGCCCCCGGAATTCTGCATCGGTGTAGGCATGTCCATGTAACATCAACAACAATATATCGGGTGATCAACCGCCGCGTAGCCACGCGCCCGCGAATTACGCCGGTGTAGACATGTCCATGTAGCCACAATAACAATATATCGGGTAATCAACCTGCGCGCCACACGCCCCGGTGCGACGGTGTAGACATGTCCATGTAACATCAACAACAAGGCAATCAAAATGGAAACATACCGGTGGAATTCTCGTCACGCGGACGCGTCCAAATAAGTTCTCAACAAGTCAACCGGCCCTCTATCGAGAGACGCGGTAACACAGAAATACAACACTTGCACAACAAAGGCTATCATCACAAGCATAGGCAGGTTTCACAACAACAAGCATAGGCAAGTTTCACCACAACAAGCATAGGCAAGTTATACATCACTCAAAGTACCTTCATTTTATGCCAAAGTCCGGGTTTTAACCCTAAAGTACTCGCACGTTAAATCCTTTAAAAGATCCGTTTCTTTCATAAGTCACACAATACCCGTAGTATAAAAATAATGACTATCTTTAAGTAAACAAACCACTTCCTTTTGTAAAATCAAGTAACAACATTATTTTCCAAACGTCAAGTTTGCCTAATTTCAAATGCTCAAGTCACTTATTTTAGAAAGGTTTCATAACTCATAGTCTTATTCACTTAAGAATATACTTCTCTTTTAAACAACGAGAAACATATGCCTTATATGTGAGTAGGTTATTCTTGTTTATAACAATCTTATTCTGTGACCATGATCTAGAAAATGTAATATCATTTTGTCTCATCTTAGTTTCTATGCGGATGGAGGTTTCTCTGGTTTTAATATAATACATCATTATTCAATACATTTTCCTTTATTAGCGCTGCGGTGGCATCGATACACATTCGATTTCAAATCGAAGAAAGCGTAATTCCTTTTAAAACCAAGTACTCATTACTCACGAATGAGGTTCCACACAAACATCCATATTAAGACAATTAAGTTAAGTCTCTTATCTTATAAGATCAAGTCTCTTAACTTCTTAAAAGCGATAAACCATTTTCTTTACCTCTCTTAAGACGTTATACCTAACTCCCCATAAAGCTAGTATAACTCTTTTTAAAAACCTTTAAAACCAAGTGTTACTCTTCTTTTAAAAATGGTTTCCTAGCATTTGAAATACATTCAAGGTTCTTATTATTCAGGCTTAAGTCAAAGACATTGCCGTACAACTACGTTCAATTAGCACACGTACGTCTACCGTACTATATATTATTCAGGCTTAAGTCAAAAGACATTGCCGTACAACTACATATCTTCCTTTAAAATATCATGCTCAAGAGTATAGGAAGAATCACATACCTCGCGACGATTATCGACTATTAGCAAAATGCTCCACGGCTATAACCCGGCTAGCCTTGTCCACCTTCTAAGTAGCACATGCTACTTGCAAAACATTCAACCAATAAAGGTTATCAGTCTACTGTAATACAGTCCTATGTAAGTACAGTTTAACTTCTACTTATTCCTCTGATGTGATTTCAGTTCAAGTCTATTCTGTAATATCCTTCTATTATAGTTCAATTCTCTTCTATGAATCTTATATTCATTTCTATACTACCATAGTATGTAATTTCCAATTACAATAGAAGGACAGTAGTATTTACCTCGATGAGCCCAAAATTATCCGAGTTTAAAGTCGCTCCTGAGCAACGCTTAGCTCCTACTCCGAGTGCTCCAATCCGCTCCAAACAACCCTTAGAAGTTCTAACCAACTTCTACTTAAATACTTCAACTATCAATGAAGATTTTCCTTAGGGTTTCGTTTAGTGGCTAAAGAAAGTATAATAGTATTTGGGCTTTTGTATAAGTGTAACCTTGGGAATACTACAAGGTATTTGGGCCAAGGTATTTGGACATAACAACAATACTAGGAGAGTATTACTATACCACAACAGGGGTATTATACGAAAACAACTCGGCTAGGGGTACCCCTCGGCCAGCACCAAGGGGAGGGGTTTTCGGCAAGGCCTTCTCAAGGGAGAGGGGATATTGAATGAGAGCAAGAGAGGGGAAAGGTTTTAAAGACTTAGACAATTTTTGGATGAAGACGTTCATCAAGTTAGGGGGGGTATTTATAGGTCAAGAAATGGCCAACCAATGGCCAAGATTCATCCAAGTGTTAGGCAAGTGTAGGGCTAGGATTAAGCCATGTGCACCTTATCCATCTACCACACCAACTTGCACAAATATCCTACCTACTCCCACTCAAGCAAATCGTCCAAGCCAATGGCCATGTTTGCCGTCCAAGCCTCCAATGTGAGGTGACACTTGTCACCCTCCGTTGGTCCAAAATGTTTCGCCTCTCGGAAAAATCCATAAAAATTATAAATGACATAGCGGAATTTTCCTACGAAAGTTAATGGAAAGCGTTTACGGAAAACGACTCTTTTCGGCACTTGTGCACAATTTCGAATCTTGCCTAACTTTAAGGCTCAAATTTCTACGTACGTCCTTACGTACATACTCTGGAAATACGGGGTATAACACTTGATTAGTACTTTGGCTTGATAAATTGAGAATTTGTCTAAGTGTGCCTTGATAAGTACTTTGGCTTGTTAAAAGAGAATTATTCTAAGTGTGCCTTGGTAAGGACTTTGGCTTGTTGATTGAGGATTTGCCTATGTGTGCTGGAAATAGCCGGTTGTGTGCTATTGGTATATCAGTCGTTTCGGGGTCAGTCCCCGGGTTTGTGGCATTTGCATAATTCCGTGGATTTTTTTACCCACGATGCGAGGAATACCTCATGCGAGTCCGTAGGGCTTATGCGGGTGAAATAGTCCCATGCGGGCGGGTCCAGCCTATGCGAGGAATACCTCATGCGGGTCCGTAAGGACTTATGCGGGTGAAATAGTCCCATGCGAGGAATATCTCATGCGGGTCCGTAAGGGCTTATGCGGGTGAAATAGTCCCATGCGAGGAACATCTCATGCGGGTCCACGCGACTTATGCGGGTGAAAGTCCCAGCAGTAGGATTTCTTATTGATACTGCGGGCGGTGGTCCTGCTTTGATCGTGAGCTTCCTATTTTATATTGCAAGTATACTAATATTTGCTCTCATGATTGTAAGGTTCAGTGTGCTTACTGATGTTGTAGTATATCATGGACTGCCGGCAGCGAGGAAGGATTCCGCGGGCATGATTGATGTATGGGCGTGAGACCCATAGTTATATCTGAGTAGTGACTTTGAGGGCCTGCGTCCCTGACTTGATATGACTGCTTATGTGTTATGTACTGTAGGTTGGCTATCATACATGTCTCCTGTTTTGTTTAGACTGTTATGATTTCATTACAGTACTTATTGTTCACATACTTGGTACATTCTTCGTACTGACCTCCTTCGGGGGGCTGCGTTCATGCCGCAGGTTTAGGTACGCAGTGGTGATCGGCAGGTGTAGGACCCTGCTCAGAGTTTTTGGATAGCTCCCTCTATTCCGGGGTTTATCTTTGGTATATGTCCTTCAGTACAGGCTTTGTACAGTTTTGGGTACGGCGGGGCCTTGTCCCGTCATGGTTCAGTTTAACTCGCAAGTGCGTATTCATATGTGGGATTGGACTCGTGTACAGTGTAGTGTCTTTTGTTTATGTATATTATATGGCAGCCTAGTCGGCTTTGCCTTACACGTACGTTGGTTTTAAAAAAAAAATGAGCTGTTATTAATTTCCGCAATGTACTTAGTTGTTAAGGTAGAAGGGTGCCCAGGTAGGGCACCGATCCACGCCCGGGTTGGGCGTGACACCCATAACCCTACAAAAGCACATCTTGGAAGGAACAATACAAAAAGATGAACTCACGAGGAGCTATCCAAAACTCCGAAAGGCGGTCCTACACTGCCGATCACCAAACAACAGACCTAAACTCAAGGCAGATGAACGCAAACTGAAAGGAGGTCAAGACGGAAGAATGTACCAAGTATGTGTTATACCCCGTATTTTCAGAGTATGTACGTAAGGGCGTACGTATAAAAGTTTAAGCCTTAAGTAGGCAAAGGGACGAAATTTGTGCACAACTAGCGAAAAGAATTATTTTCCGACGAAATGTTTTCCGGACTTTGCGAAGGGAAAATTACGGCTATGTCATTTATAATTTTTGCGGATTTTTCCGAGAGATGAAATATTTTGGACCAATGGGAGGGTGACATGTGTCACCCTCAAAGTGGACGAATTGGAGGGCCTTGTCTTGCACGTTTTTGGCATTTTTGTGGCCTTAAACATTTGGTCAATGGTTGGTAGGATATTTGTGTGGTAGATGAGAAAGTGGGACCCACACAACACTTGTCCAAATCTTCACCCTACACTTGCCTACCACTTGTCTCAATCTTGGCCATTGGTTGGCCTATAAATACCCCCCTTAGTTGAAGAACTTCTTCATCCACACTTAGACATTTCCAAGTCTAAAAATCCCTCCCTCCCTTTGTGTAGTTTTCGTCCAAGCCTCCCCCTCCCCCTTTGAGAAGCCTTGGCCGAAACACCCCCCCCCCCCTTCCTTGAAGCTTTCGTCCAAAATACCCCCCTTTGGTAGAAAAGTATTCTCCAAGTATTATTACTATTCAAAATACTCGCCCAAATACCTTGTAGTATTCCAAGGTTACACCTATACTAAAAGCCCAGAAATACTATTATACTTCCCTTCAGTCACAAAACGAAACCCTAAGGAAAATCTTCATAGCCGGTTGAAGTATTAAGAAGAAGTTGCGTAGAACTTCTAAGGGTTGTTTGGAGCGGGTTGGAGCGCTCAGAGTAGGAGCTAAACGTTGCTCAGGATCGACATTTAAACTTGGATAATTTTGGGCTTATCGAGGTAAATACTCTTGACCTTCTATAGTAATTGGAAATTACACACTGTAGTAGTATAGAAATGAGTATAAGATATATACAAGGAAGGTATATAAGAAGGGAATTGAGCGTACTTACATAGAATTTGTATTCTGATGAGACTTGTGAAGTTGTGGTAGGGAAGTGCTGCTCAATTTTCCGTAGAATCTTGTATCTAGATTTATTCTACCGAGTAGTCTAGACATTGATAGACTTGTATAACCGTTATAGGTTGAAGTTCTGCGAGTAGCATGTTCTACTTGAAAGGTGGACAAGGCTAACCGGGTTATAGCGGTGGAGCATTTTGCTATTAGTCGATAATCGTCGCGAGGTATGTGATTCTTCATATCCTCTTGAGCATGATATTTTAAAAGAATATATATAGTACGGTAGACGTACGTGTGTTAACTGAACGTGGTTTTACTGCGATGTCTTTTGACTTGAGTCTAAATAATAAGAATCTTGAAGTATTTCAAAAGAATTAAGAAACATTTTTGAAAGAAGAGTAATACTTGGTTTTAAAAGCTTAAGAGTTATACTAGCTTTATGGGAAGTTAGGTATAACGACTTAAGAGAGATAAAAAGAATGGGTTATTGATTTTAGAAGTTAAGAGACTTGATCTTAAAAGATAAGAGACTTGACTTAATTTGAATTAATATGAATTTTGTTAAAAAGTGTGAAACCTCATTCGTGAGTAATGAGTACTTGGTTTTTAAAAGGAATAATGTTTTTAATGATTTCGGAAATCAGAATAAGTATCGAACAAACCATCGCAGGCTAATAAAGGAAATGTATTGACTAATTAAGTATTATAAAAATCGTAGAAACCTCCATCTGCATAGAAGCTAAGATGAGACTAAATGATATTACATTTCCTAGAATCATGGTTGCATTAATAAGATTGTTATGAACAAGAATAACCTACTCACATATAAGGCATATGTTTCTCAAATTATTTTAAAGGAGAATTACATTTATTAAGTGATTAAAACTATGAACTACGAAACCTTTCGAAAATGAGAAACTTGAGCATTTGAAATTAGGCAAACTTGAACGTTTGGAAAATAATGTTGTTACTTGATTTTACAAAGGGAAGTGTTTTGGTTTACTTAAAAAGATAGTCACTCTATTTTTATACTACGGGTATTGTGTGACTTTTGTGAAAGAAACGGATCTTTTAAAGAATTAACGTACGTAGTACTTGGGGGTTTGAAAGCCCGAACTTATTGACATAGAATAGAAAGTACCTTGTGTGAATAACTTGACTATGTTGGTTTGTGATAGCCTTGTAATACTTTCTTGTTGGTTTGATAAATAAACATGTTCGGATGCTACGTGTGTTAGTGTCTTGTAATGTTGTGTAAGGGGTTTCTTGATTGTGCTTATGTTGTTTAACGATAAGTCGTTATGTTAGTATTATATCACTCACCTTGACTTGATCCGGGGTTAAGGCGCCCTCCGTCGCGGTAGACTCGGTGATGCAGGACCGTGATTCGAGAATACCTCATGCGGGTCGGGGACCTATGCGGCTACGAGTTCGTGTTAGTGTGCGGCCTTTGTGGTCATGCGGTCTATGTGGCCATGCGGATCGCGAGTCGGGGCGTTGCGGGAGTAGCTACCCTCGATGCGGGAATACCTCATGCGGGCCTATGTGAGTGGCCTATCGCGGGCTGCGGGAGATTCAGGACTAGACGCGCATTAGATCTGCGGCGAGTGGCGGCCGATCATGTGGCGGTCTGAGACAGATCTCATGATACGCTTTATGACCTTGTTGATGCTGTAGGTTTTAGTAGTCGGCTATGCCTTCGCACTTACCGTGCGGTTTTATTATGACAGTGGGACACGTGTTCATGTGTATTCCTTGGTGCTTTTATATCATAGCCGCAAGGTGAGAAGGTATTCCACGGGCATGATAGATGTTGTGGGCGTGAGACCCATAGTTATATTTGAGTGATGACTTTGAGGGCGTGAGTCCCTGACTGGACATGACTGCTTATTTATTGTGAACTGTAGTTTGGTTATCATACATGTCTCCGGCTTTATATAGACTACTATGATTTCATTCTGATATTTTGATTTCACATACTTGGTACTGTTATCGACCTCGCCTTGAAGCTGCGTTCATGCCGCGGTAGAAGTACACGATCGCCGATCCTCGCCTTAGGATCACAGTTCAGCGTTTTGGGAAGCTCCGCTTCTCAGGAGCTTATCGATGGTATAGTCCCTGTCGTTGTAGGTACTTACATTCGTGGTATGGCGAACCCGTCCCGCCATTGTTGTTTTATCATTCTTAGAGGTATGTAAATCTTGTTGTGGCGAGTTTGTAAAGGGATGTAGCTGTCGGATTTAAGTTTTTATATATATATGCGAAAAGGCAACTTTTCTCGGATAAACTGTTTCGCACTTCTTATTATTTCATGTCTTGTTTTATATTCACGACACTGATGTATGTCTACTTGGGTGCGGGGTTAGGCACGATCCACGCCCGTTCGGTCGTGACAAAAGTGGTATCGAGCGATTAATCCTCGGAAAGTGTCTACAGCACCGTATCTAGTAAGTCTTGATTATCGGTGTGTTGTGCACCACATCAATAATCGTGAGGCTATAGGATATTTAGGATTGGTTTCATTCTTCTCACTCGAGATCGTGCCTTAGAGCCGTGTTATAAGTTGGACCCTCTAACGTATTTCCTTCCGTGATTATGCCTCGCGTAAAAGGCCGGGCCCGAAGGGCAAAGCGGCGTAGGAGCTGCGAGTAAATCTGAGAGAGGTTACGAGGCACAAGCCCAATCATCACCAGGTGGTGCTTCATTCGAGGAGTTCTGCGGCGTCGCCATTTCCGGAGAGTTTAGCACGCGGCGATTCCTCTGCGGCCATGATATATGAGTCTTCAGTTCCACGACCGGGAACAAAGAATATGGATTACAAAGGAATGGACCTGTTACTAGCTAGGATTTTAGCAACCAGGGAATATAGAGTGTATCGATTTATCACGGGTCATGATGACTATCTAAAGAAAGGTTGTGCAAAAGTAGCTCTTCAGTCAGGCATGGATATTGCCCGCGTACGGGCTTATGCGCAGCAGGCCGAGAAACGTAGGGATCGACGGGTTAACCAAGCGGCGAAGAGGGCGGATCTGGTAGGTCCTTTGGTAACTTTCGGCGAATCGCCTCGGCCAGCTGGATATGCGCCCGCTTGATCTGAGTGGTCCTCGCGGGGTTCGTGGCGTTCGAGTATGCGGAGTTGGTCGAGCTCGGGGCTTAGTTCACGATACACGTAGGTTCTAGCCAAGTTGATTTTCCTCGGTGTTCACGGTGTGGCGCCATCGGGAATGTCGTCTTATTGATGGTGCTTGTTTTACTGCGGCCGTCGGAGCCGTATGTCGAAAATATGTCCTAGTAGGAGGATGCAAGTAGGAGGACTCGGCTTACGGTCGATTCGGATTGATGGCTCGGAGAGGAAGGGTTGTTAGCGAGGAGGCCACCCCACTCGGTGTGGCGTTGTGGTAGATGTCATTGTGGGGAGTGTCGTACTTCTTCGACAGCTTGTTTTGCTATGCGCCCAACAGGGCAGGATTGATTAGAACGACAAAGGGAAGTGAAGCAGTAGATGCAGGTATATCCTTAACCCTCTAGAGATTAGTATGTGTGATAAGATGAGTATATCTTAAGTGTTATGTTCAGGTAACATTGTGTTAATCGTGATTAGAATCATGGTTAGTTAAAAGAGGTAAGATTGGGGATAAGGAAAGTGTGAGCCTTAGAGTATTGTACGTAGAGACCTTAGA
This sequence comes from Przewalskia tangutica, assembly GCA_029844215.1. Lineage (NCBI taxonomy): Eukaryota > Viridiplantae > Streptophyta > Magnoliopsida > Solanales > Solanaceae > Przewalskia > Przewalskia tangutica. The sequence continues at coordinate 1,880,312 of JAQGDG010000030.1, forward strand.
GGCAAGGCCATCTTGAGTAAAAGATTTATTTTATGTTTGACCTCTATCGGAGTGCATAGTATACGCGGGGTATGTTGTATGATAAGTCCCTGAGTGGTATGAAATGAAAGAGGGTAGTTGAGCTAAGAAGACCACTAGGTTTTCGTGACTCGATGGTGAGATTGTTCCGGATCGGGGAACAAGAGTTTTTGCGCGATAGCAGGTCGGGTTGAGGACCGATCGCGGGTCAACCCGCGGCCTTTATTGTGGTGGGGTCAATTCGAGGTGGTCCCGCCAGGTGGTGGGGTCACGAGGGTGTTAGGCCCAAGTTTAGTTAACCAGCGTACGAGTTCGTGGATGCGTTCGACCAGTAGTCGGCCGATGAGGTCAGCCCATCTTATCTTTCAGTCAGGACCGTTTACTCGGCAGAGGGTTATGCGAGATGTTATATCGGGAAGGTTGTAAGGTTGCACGAGGTGCCTACTTTCACCTTATGACAGGCAGTGGAGCCCAGGTTGCGGCTATTTCTTTTCTGGAGGTTTTACCAAGCAGGGTTAGGAACTCAGGTGAGTCTCAGTATCGCATTCGCCCTCGGGCCAGTGTTTGGATTTCAGGGGTAGCTGTAAGGATTATTCGCCTCTTGGTTGAGTGTGTATTATAATAGCTACCATATCAGTATTCGGATATCGCCTTATGACGCCTTGTAGGGGCGGAAGTGTAAGTTGCCGGTCGATTGGTTCGATGTTGGCAAGGTTCAGATAGTTGGTTCATACTTGTTTCGGCAGGATGTGGATAGGGTGAAGCTTATCCAGAAGAGGTTATTGGCAGCTCAGAGTCAACAGAAGTCGTGCGGATAATCGGCGACGACGCTTGGAGTTCAAAGCGGTGGGTCTTGAAGGTACCACCTAGAAAAGGTGTGACGAATTTTGGAAAACAGAGGAAACTTAGCCCGAGTTACTTTGGGCCCTTTTAGATCGTGTGAAGAATAGGCCAGGTTGCCTATATGTTAGCATTTGCCGTCCGACTTAGGAGGCAGTATGTCCGGTCTTTCATGTTGTTATGTTCGGAAAAGTATCGGAGATCCATCCGAGTGTTCGATTAATGATGACCAAGTTGGAGATAGTAACCCGAGATTTTGGAAAGCAAGGCGATGTAAATGTGGTAAGTTATGAGAAAGAGTTCGAGTGTACGAGAAGGGTACGACGAGTAAGGGAAGAAGCGAGCAGGTGTCAAGAACATAGATGTGATCATTTCTTTTGTGAAATGAATGTGCGAAAGGAGTATCTTTTAGACCTCGGGTGGGAGCTTTTGTAGTGATGGAGGTGATTCCTCGTGGACTTGGATGTAAGTATTCGCGCGGGTGTTTTCTGTGGCCAAGTGTGGCATGATTGTTTTAGTAGGTATATGTTATACCCCGTATTTCCAGAGTATGTACGTAAGGACTGTTATACCCCGTAGTATCAGGGTATGTATACGAGGACGTACGTACGAGAATACGACATTGAAATTGGAAAGGAAGAAAGAGGTGATTTTTTTCCACGGAAAAGTTTCCGGTTTTTGTGAAGGAAAAAGGTTCGTTAATGGGAATTGGATTCCCAGATTTTGTATTCGGACTTCTTGGAATATTAGAGAATTATGGAATTTTATTTTTTCGGAAATGGTCACGTGGGGCCCACGGGAGAAATTTACGGTTTTGTGGGGCCCACTTTGTTTTCGAGATTTTAGCCATTATGGATATTTTCGGAAGATGAAATATGTTGGACGTGTAGGAGGGCGACACGTGTCACCCCCCCCCCTAGTTGGCTTGGACGAATTCCACTTTGTACATGGCGCTTAGAGTCGTTTTTCGACGAAACGTTTTACACAACTCGCGTAGGATAAATTCCGGCTATGCCATTTCTAATTTTTGCGGATTTTTCCGAGAGACGAAACATTTTGGACCAACGGGAGGGTGACACTTGTCACCCTCCAATTGGTGGACTTGAAACGTCCTTAGGGCCGATTGGGTTGGCAATTTTTGTCTTGGAGTTGGTAGGATATTTTGTGTAAAGACACTTGCCTAAATCCTCACCCTACACTTGCCTTGCACTTGGCATCATCTTGGCCATTGGTTGGCCAATGCTTGACCTATAAATACCCCTCTAGGTTGATGAACTTCTTCATCCAAATATTTTCTAAGTCTTGAAAAATCCCTCCCTTTCTTGTTGAGTTTCGTTCAAACACCCCCTCTTGCCTTAGTGAAGTTGGCGAGGCCCCCTCTAAAGCTAGCCTAGCCGAAACCTACCCCTCCCTTGGTTGAAAAGTTGCCTTCTAGTATTGTTATAATGCCCAAAATACCTAGCCCAAATCCCTTAGTCATTAGTAGAAGTTGTGAAGAACTTCTAAGGTTTTCTTAGACTCTGGGTGCACAACTTAGAGCTAAACCTTGCTCAGTAGCGACTTTTATCTAGGATATTATTGGGCTTACCGAGGTAAATAACCTTATCTTCCTTTTGTAAATAGAGTGTATATCGTAGAAGTATAGGAATAAGTATTAAATACTTAGAAGGGTATTGCGAATAGAATTGGTGTTATCACGATAGAAGGGCTTAAAAGAAGAATAATAGAACAGTACTTACATGGACTGCTTTCACGATGAGACTTGAGTAGCTCAGGGTAGGAAGTGCTGCCCAAATGTCCATAGAATAGCGAACCCTCTGTTTAGAGCTTTATCTGATCTGATCTAGACGTTGATAGACATATTTCTTGATATAGTCGATACTCTGCGCGCGACATATTCAACTTGGCAGGTGGTTTTCGCCGAGAAGGTATGTGATTCTTCCTATCCTCTTGAGCATGATATTTTAAAGAATATGTATATAGTACGGTAGACGTACGTGTGTTAACTGAATAATAATTACGGCAATGTCTTCGGACTTAAGCCTGAATAATAATTACGGCAATGTCTTCGGACTTAAGCCCAATAAAAAGAATCAAGTGGTTCAAAAGAATTAGAAACCCTTTTTGGAAAGAAAAGTAACACTTGGTTTTAAAAAGCTTAAGAGTCATACTAGCTTTATGGGAAGTTAGGTATAACGGCTTAAGAGTGATAAAAAGGAATAATGTTTTACTGATTTCGGAAATCAGAATGAATGTCGAACAAACCACAGCAGCGCTAATAAAGGGAAAATGTTTTGACTAATAATGTATTTAAACCAGTAGAAACTTCCATCTGCATAGGATCTAAGATGAGACAAAATGATATTACATTTCCTAGATCATGGTTGCTGTAATAAGATTGTTATGAACAATAATAACCTACTCACACATAAGGTATATGTTTCTCAAATTGTTTTAAAGGATTAAAACTATGAACTACAAACCCTTTCGAAAATGAGAAACTTGAGTAATTGAAATTAGGCAAACTTGAACGTTAGGAAAATAATGTTATACTTGATTTTACAAGGAGAAGTGTTTTAATGTACTTCAAAAGATAATTACTCTATTTTTATACTACGGGTATTGTGTGACTTTTGTAAAAGAAACGGATCTTTTAAAAAGAGTAATACATGAAGTACTTTGGGGCTAACAACCCGAACTTGTTAACATAATATAGAAAGTACCTTGTGTGAATAACTTGATTGTATTGATTTGTGATAGTCTTGTAATACTTTCTTGTTGACTTGATAAGTAAACATGTTAGGATGCTACGTGAGTTAGTATCTTGTGATGTTTGTGTAAAGGGGTTTTCCCTTGTTGTGCTTATGTTGTTTAGCAATAAGTGGTTATGTTGATATTATATCATTCATAACTCAGGGTTAAGCCCTCACGCGGGGTAGACTCGGTGGTCGATGGACTATGATTCGAGAATACCTTATGCGGTCTGTATGGCCTATCGGGCTGCGGGAGTTCGTGTTAGTATGCGGCCCTTGTGGTCATGCGGTCCTTGTGGCCGTGCGGATGACGAGTCTAGACGCCGCAGGGAGTAGCTACCCTCAATGCGGGGTTATACCTCATGCGGGCCTATCTGTTTGGCCTATGCGAGTGCGGGAAGTTCGGGACTAGATGAGCACATTAGATCTGCGCGAGTGGCGGCTTTGATCATGTGACGATGCAGACAGATCTCATGATCTGATTTATGACCTTGTTGAGTGCGTAGGTTTTAGTAGTCGGCTATGCCTTCGCACTTACCGTGCAGTTCTATTGTGATGACTTTGAGGCATGAGTCCCTAACTCGACATGGCTTATTTATTGTGAAGTAGTTTTGGCTTATCATACATGTCTCTGCCTTATATAGACTACCATGATTTCATTTACGTATTTTGATTTCACATACTTGGTACTGTTGTCTCGACCTCCTTCTGGGCTGCGTTCATCTGCGCAGTAAAGGTACTCCTACTATTGATCCTCGTTCTTAGGATCACCGCCGGCTGGGAAAGCTCCGCTTCTCGGAAGCTTAGCATTTTGGTATGGTCCACTGTCGTTGTAGATATTTGTATTCAGGGTATGGCGGGCCCCGTCGCCATTGTTGTTTTAAACTCTTAGAGTGCATCAGACTGTTGTAAGGTTGGGATGTATCGCTCATTTTGGGGTACTTATATACATATATGCGAAAGGCAACTTTTCCAAGCGTGTCTTATTTATCTTGCTTCATATTGTGGTTGTTTTATTTTCACGATTTCTCGATGTATGACTACTTGGGTGCGGGTAAGGCACGATCCACGGGCCAGCAGTCGTGACAAAAGTGGTATCGAGCGATTAATCCTCGGAAAGTGTCTGAGCACGTATCTAGTAAGTCTTGATTATCGGTGTGTTGTGCACCACACCAATAATCGTGAGGCTATAGGATATTTAGGATTGGTTTCCATTCTTCTCACTCTGAGATCGTGCTTTAGAGTCATGTTATAAGTTGGACCCCTCTAACGTATTCCTTTCCTCTACAGTGATGCCTCGCGCCAGTAACCTTCGGGCCGAAGGGCAAAGCGATCGAAGGAGGCTGCGAGTAAGTCTGAGAGATTTAGAAGGGCACAGCCCAATCATCACCGTGATGCTTCACGCGGAGTTACGAGGCGTCGCCGCCAGCGATAGTTTGCACGGCGGCGATTCCTCTGCGGCCATGACATCCGGACTTTCGCCCACGACTTGGAGCAGAAAATATGGATTGGAAGGAGACGACCACATTAGCAAAGGACTTGGCGGAGAGTATTTTATGTACCCGGTATACCAAGGATATTGATGCGTATCTAAAGAAGGGTTGTGAGGAGTAGCTCTTGATCGAGAGCGAGCCTTGCGTTCGAGATTATGTGCGTGGTGAGAGGTAGAGATCGGCGAGTGACCGAGAGCGGCGAGAAGAGGGCCCGATTGGCGTGATCATTTGGTAACTCTCGGCGAACCGCCTCGGCCGAATTAGACATGCACCTCGCCCGGTGCAGTGTCCCTCCACCAAGTTGATTTTCCTCGGTGTTCGCGATGTGGCGGCGCCATCGGGGATGTCGTCTCTTCACCGTGCTTGTTTTACTGCGGCCGTCGTGGCCATGTGACGAGGAATGTTACATGAGGAAGGATGCAAGTAGGAGGACTCACCTACCGTCGATTCATGATTGATGGTGCAGAGGAAGGTGTTAGCTGGGAGGCCACCGCTTTCGGTGTGGCGTTGTGGTCGATGTCATCGTGGGAGGTCGTGCTTCGCGTCGACTGTTATTTTGCGGCCAGCGGGCCATTTGCGAGGAATTGTCAGGCCAAGGGTGGTGCGGATGTAGAGACTCGGCCGTGATCGGTGGATAGTTCATCACATTCCCGGTATCGCCCGGCGGGTTTGATTAGAACGACCTAAGGAAGTGCGGCGTGAATACAGTATATCCTTAACCCTTTAGAGATTTATATGTGTAGCGAATATCTTAAGTATTATTTTGGATAGCATTGTGTTAATCGTGATTGGGAATCATGATTAGTTAATCGGGAAAGATTGGGGATGTAGAAAGTGGGAGCCTTAGAATGTGTACGTAGAGACCTTAGAGGCGAGGCCATCTTTGGTAAAAGAATTATTTCATGTTTGACCCTTATCGAAGTGCATAGTATACGTGAGATATATTTTTGGGATAAGTCCCTGAGTAATGTGAAATGAAAGAGGGTAGTTGAGCTTAGAAGACCGCTAGGTTTTCGTAACGTGATTGGTGAGATTGTTCCGGATCGGGGAGCTAGTGTTTTGCGCGTTGCCGGGTCGGGTTGAGGCCGTGTTGCGGGTCGACCCACGTCCTGTTTGGTGATGGGGTCAGTTTGTGGTGGTCCCGTTTTGTGTTAGGATCACGAGGGTGTTAGGCCCAAGTTTAGTTAACCATTGTACGAGTTCGTGGATGTGTTCGACCAGTAGTCGGGCCGATGGGGTCAACCCGTCTTGTCTTCTAGCAAAGACCGTGTACTCAGTAGGGGTGATTATATCAGAAAGGTTGTAAGGCTGCACGGGGTGCCTACCTTCACCTTATGACAGACAGTGGAGCCAGTGCACGCTTTCCTTTTTGGAAGTTTTACCAGCAGGTTAAGAACTCGTAAGTCTCGAGATCGCATTCGCCTCGGGCGGTGTTTGGATTTCGCGAGTAGTTGTGGGATTGTTGTCTCTGTGGAGAGTGTTTAAGCTACCATTTTGATTCTGATGTCGCCTTAGGAAGCCTTGTAGGCGGAAGTATAAGTTGCCGATCGATTGGTTCGATGTTGGCAAGATTCGAATAGTTGGTTCAGTTTGTTCCACAGATCGTGGATAGGGTGTGACGAGTTTTGGAAAACAGAGGAAACTTAGCGTGTTACTTTGGGCCTTTTGAGTTCATGTGAAGATTAGGCGGGTTGCCTATATGTTAGCATTTGCCGTCCGACTTAGGAGGCAAGACGTCCGTCTTTTCGTATTGTTATGTTCGAAAGTATCGGAAATCCGCAGAGTGTTCCCGTTAATGATGACCACGTTAGAGATAGTAACCGAGATTTGGAAACGGCGAATGAAGGTGGTAAGAGTTCGAGTGTACAAGAAGTGTACGACATCCTCGAGGATCGCGACTCGGTACCATTTGTTGGGTCGTCGGAGCAAGGCTCGCGACAAAGTGACAAAAGTGGTATCACGACGAGTAAGGGAAGAACGAGCATGTATTACGAGCATAGGTGTGATCATTCGTTTGTAAAGAGTAGGGGCGAAGGGAGTATCTTTTTAGATCTCGAGTAGGAGTTTTTGTGATAGAGGTGATTCCTCGTGGACTTGGATTTAAGTATGTGCGCTTGTTGTGTTGTGACCAGGTGTGGCATGGTTGTTTTCATAAGTATAGCAGTGAGGACTATACTGGTGCCTGTTTGTTTTGAGACTTAGAAGGAACATTCGGGACGAATGTTTCTAAGGAGGGGAGAATGTTATACCCCGTAGTTTCAGGGTATGTATACGAGGACGTACATACGAGAATACGACATTGAAATTGGAAAGGAAGAAAGAGGTGATTTTTTTCCACGGAAAAGTTTCCGGTTTTTGTGAAGGAAAAAGGTTCGTTAATGGGAATTGGATTCCCAGATTTTGTATTCGGACTTCTTGGAATATTAGAGAATTATGGAATTTTATTTTTTCGGAAATGGTCACGTGGGGCCACGAGAAATTTACTGTTTGTAGGCCCACTTTTTTTTCGATATTTTATCCATTATGGATATTTTCGGAAGTTGAAATATTTTGGCCGTTTAGGCGGGGTAAACGTGAAACCCCCCCCCCCCCTAGTTGGCTTGGACGAATTCCACTTTGTACACAACACCCGTTTAGAGTCGTTTTTAAATAAACGTTTTACACAACTCGCGTAGGATAAATTCCGGCTATGCCATTTCTAATTTTTGCGGATTTTTCCGAGAGACGAAACATTTTGGACCAACGGGAGGGTGACACTTGTCACCCTCCAATTGGTGGACTTGAAACGTCCTTAGGGCCGATTGGGTTGGCAATTTTTGTCTTGGAGTTGGTAGGATATTTTGTGTAAAGATACTTGCCTAAATCCTCACCCTACACTTGCCTTGCACTTGGCATCATCTTGGCCATTGGTTGGCCAATGCTTGACCTATAAATACCCCTCTAGGTTGATGAACTTCTTCATCCAAATATTTTCTAAGTCTTGAAAAATCCCTCTCCTTTCTTGTTGAGTTTCGTCCAAACACCCTCCCCTCTTGCCTTAGTGAAGTTGGCCGAGGCCCCTCTAAAGCTAGCCTAGCCGAAACCTACCCCCCTTGGTTGAAAAGTTGCCTTCTAGTATTGTTATAATGCCCAAAATACCCTAGCCCAAATCCCTTAGTCATTAGTAGAAGTTGTGAAGAACTTCTAAGGTTTTCGAGCCTCTGGAGCGCACAACTTAGAGCTAAACCTTGCTCAGCGACTTTTATCTAGGATATTATTGGGCTTACCGAGGTAAATAACCTTATCTTCCTTTTGTAAATAGAGTGTATATCTGTAGAAGTATAGGAATAAGTATTAAATACTTAGAAGGGTATTGCGAATAGAATTGAATTATCACGATAGAAGGGCTTAAAGAAGAATAATAGAACTGTACTTACATGGGACTGTTTTCACAATGAACTTGAGTAGCTCACCGGTAGGAAGTCTGCCCAAATGTCCATAGAATAGCGAACCCTCTGTTTAGAGCTTTATACAAGATCTGATCTAGACGTTGATAGACATATTTGGTGATATAGGTCGATACTCTGCGCGACATATTCAACTTGGCGGTGGTTTCGCCAGAAGGTATGTGATTCTTCCTATCCTCTTGAGCATGATATTTTAAAGAATATGTATATAGTACGGTAGACGTACGTGTGTTAACTGAATAATAATTACGGCAATGTCTTCGGACTTAAGCCTGAATAATAATTACGGCAATGTCTTCTGACTTAAGCCTGAATAAAAAGAATCTGAAGTGGTTCAAAAGAATTAAGAAACCCTTTTTGGAAAGAAAAGTAACACTTGGTTTTAAAAAGCTTAAGAGTCATACTAGATTTATGGGAAGTTAGGTATAACGGCTTAAGAGTGATAAAAGGAATAATGTTTCTTGATTTGAATCAGAATGAATGTCGAACAAACCACAGCAGTGCTAATAAAGGGAAAATGTTTTGACTAATAATGTATTTAAACCAGTAGAAACTTCCATCTGCATAGGATCTAAGATGAGACAAAATGATATTACATTTCCTAGATCATGGCTGCTGTAATAAGATTGTTATGAACAATAATAACCTACTCACACATAAGGTATATGTTTCTCAAATTGTTTTAAAGGATTAAAACTATGAACTACAAACCCTTTCGAAAATGAGAAACTTGAGTAATAGAAATTAGGCAAACTTGAACGTTAGGAAAAGAATGTTATACTTGATTTTACAAGGAGAAGTGTTTTAATGTACTTCAAAAGATAATTACTCTATTTTTATACTACGGGTATTGTGTGACTTTTGTAAAAGAAACGGATCTTTTAAAAGAGTAATACATGAAGTACTTTGGGGCTAACAACCCGAACTTGTTAACATAATGTAGAAAGTACCTTGTGTGAATAACTTGATTGTATTGATTTGTGATAGTCTTGTAATACTTTCTTGTTGACTTGATAAGTAAACATGTTAGGATGCTACGTGAGTTAGTATCTTGTGATGTTTGTGTAAAGGGGTTTTCCCTTGTTGTGCTTATGTTGTTTAGCAATAAGCGGTTATGTTGATATTATATCATTCATAACTCCGGTTAAGCCCTCCGTCTGGGGTAGACTCGAGCGGGTCGATGGACTATGATTCGAGAATACCTTATGCGGGTCAGATGGCCTATGCGGGCGGAGTTCGTGTTAGTATGTGGCCCTTGTGGTCATGCGGTCCTTGTGGCCATGCGGACGACGAGTCTAGGGCGCCGCCGGAGTAGCTACCCTCGATGCGGGGTTATACCTCATGCGGGCCTATCTGTTTGGCCTATGCGGGTCGCGGGAAGTTCGTGACTAGATGCGCACATTAGATACCGCGCGAGTGGCCGCTTTGATCATGTGATGCCTAGACAGATCTCATGATACGCTTTATGACCTTGTTGGTGCGTGGGTTTTAGTAGTCGGCTATGCCTTCGCATTTACCGTGCAGTTCTATTGTGATGACTTTGAGGGCATGAGTCACGACTTGACATGGCTATTTATTGTGAATCGTAGTTTTGGCTTATCATACATGTCTCCGCCTTATATAGACTACCATGATTTCATTTACGATATTTTGATTTCACATACTGTACTGTTATCGACCTCCTTGAGGCTGCGTTCATGCCGCAGTAAAGTACTCCTCCGTTGATCCGTTCTTAGGATCACCGCGTTGGGAAAGCTCGCTTCTCGGAAGCTTAGCAGTTTGGTATGGTCCCCTGTCGTGGTAGATATTTGTATTCGGGGTATGGCGGGGCCCCGTCCGCCATTGTTGTTTTAAACTCTTAGGTCTGTAGACTGTTGTAAGGTTGGGATGTCGCTCATTTTGGGGTACTTATATACATATATGCCGAAGGCAACTTTTCCCAAGCGTGTCTTATTTATACTGTTTCATATTGTGGTTGTTTTATTTTCCGCTGATTTCTCTGATGTATGACTACTTGGGTGCCCGGGTAAGGCACCAGTCACGGGCACCGAAACGGGTCGTGACAAGGACGTACGTAGAAAAATTTGAAGTTTAAAGTTGGCTTGGCCGAAAATTATTTTTTTCACAACACCCGGTTAGAGTCGTTTTTCGACGAAACGTTTCCACAGCTTTCGTAGGGAAAATTCCGGCTATGTCATTTAGAATTTTTGCAGATTTTTCCGAGAGACGAAACATTTTGGACCAACGGGAGGGTGACATGTGTCACCCTCACATTGGAAGCAAGTGGGGCGGCTTTGGACGATTTGGGCGTCCAAGTGGGACGATTTTGGCTTGATCTTTTGGCCTTGTTTTGTGCCTTGTTTTGTGCTTTGTTTTGTGGAGTGTTTTGTGGAGTGTTTTGTGGAGTAGGGTTAGGGTGCACATGGCTTGATCAAGGCCTTACACTTGCCTTGCACATGGCTTGATCTTGGCCATTGGTTGGCCTTTGCTTAGCCTATAAATACCCCTTGAAGTGAAGACTTCTTCATCAAATGATCACTTGTCTAAATCTTTAAAACCTCTCTACTCCCTCTTTTTGACTCTCGTCCAAGAGCCCCTCCTAGTCAAGGCTTTTGGCGAAACCCTCTCACTTTGTGAGCCTTAGCCGAGCCCCCTCTCTTAGAGTGTTGTTCTCGTGTAACACACCCGCCTTGGTCGAGAAGTACTCTCAAGTATTGTTATAATGCCCAAATTACCTTAGCCGTATACCTTGTAGTATTCTAAGGTTATACCTATCTGAAAAGCCAGAAATACTATTATACTTCCCGGTCACAAAACCGAAACCAAGGAAAATCTCCATAGTTAGTTGGAGTGTTATGTGAAGTCGGTTAGAACTTCTAAGGGTGGTTTGGAGCGGGTTGGAGCGCATGAGTTGGAGCTAAACGTTGCCCGGGATCGACATCTATACTTGGATAATTATGGGCTTATCGAGGTAATTATCTTGTCCCTATTGTAATTGGAAATTACATGTTATTGGAATATATAGTTGAAGTATACTATATATAGAACTCAACATAGCTTTGTGGCAATGTCTTTGGACTTAAGCACAATTTAAAGAAGAGAATCGAATCAGTAATTACGTAGGATTCTGATGAAACTTGTGTAGTTTGTGGGTAGGGAAGACGCTAATTTTCCGTAGGATCTTGTATCTAGATGTATTCTCCGAGTAGTCTAGACTTTGATAGACTTGTATAACTGTATAGGTTGAATGTTCTGCGAGTAGCATGTGCTACTTGAGAAGGTCGACTGTGCTAGCTGATTATAGCCGTGGAGCGATTTGCTAATAGTCGATAATCGTCGCGAGGTATGTGAACCTCTTCCTATCTCTTCTAGCATGATATGTGTTTAACTATGTAGTACGGTAGACGTACGGGTGTTAATTGAACGTAGTTGTACGACAATGTCTTTTGACTTAAGCCCGAATAATAATAATCTTGAAGTAGTTCAAGAGAATTAAGAACTGTTTTTAAAAGAAGAGTAATACTTGGTTTTAAAAGCTTAAGAGTTATACTAGCTCTATGGGAAGTTAGGTATAACGGCTTAAGAAAGATAAAACGAATGATTTAATTATTTTAGAAGTTAAGAGACTTGATCTTGTAAGATAAGAGACTTAACTTAAATGAATTATGTGAATTTTGTGTGAAACCTCATTCGTGAGTAATGAGTACTTGGTTTTAAAAGGGTTAATGTTTCTTGATTTGGAAATCAGGATGTGTATCGACAAACCACCACAGCGTTAATAAAAGGAAATGTTTTGACTAATTAAGTATTATTAAAACCAGTAGAAACCTCCATCTGCATAGGATCTAAGATGAGACAAAATGATATTACATTTCCTAGATCACGGCTGCTTTAATCAGATTGATTATGAACAAGAATAACCTACTCACATATAAGGCATATGTTTCTCAGGTTGTTTTATAAGAGGATTATATTATTATGTGGTTAATAATATGAACTACTTTAACCTTTCTAAAATAAGAAACGTGAACATTTGAAATTAGGCAAACTTGAACGCTTGGAAAATAATGTTGTTACTTGATTTTACAAAGGTAAGTGTTTTGGTTTACTTAAAAGGATACCACTCTATTTTATACTACGGGTATTGTGTGACTTAGGTGAAAAAACAGATCTTTTAATGATTTAATGTATGAAGTACTTTGGGAATAGATAACGAACTTGTTAGTAGAAAGTACCTTGTGTGAATAACTTGATTGTATTGGTTTGTGATAGCCTTGTAATACTTACTTGTTGACTTGATAAGTAAACATGTTAGGATGCTACGCGTGTTAGTATCTTGTGGTTGTTATGTAAGGGGGGTCATTCTTGCTGTGCTTAGTTGCTAAACGGTAAGTCCATCATCTTGTTATTATATCACCTACCCTCGACTTATTATACCGAGGGCTTGCCACCGATGCGGGTCTATACGGCTATGCGATCCTTGTGACTATGCGGAGCGGCGGTATGCTCCGTGATTGATCATTCCGGTGTTTAGCCCGACGGGGATTCCTATGCGCGGTCTCTGAGACTATGCGGTCTTTTGAGACTATGCGGTGCGGGAGCCTAGGCGGATCGGGGTTAAGTCGCCTCCGACGCGGTATACCTCGTGCGATGCAGGACTATGACTCGAGGAATACCTCATGCGGGTCTGTGTGTGACCTATGCGGAGCTGCGGTAAGTTCCAGGGATAGACGCGCACAGTGATCTGCGCGAGTGGCGGCGCCGATCATGTGGTGCGGTCTAGAAAGACCTCGTGATACAGTTTATGGCATTTTTGGTACTGTGGGTCTTAGTAGTCGGCTATGCCTTCGTACTTACCCTGTACGGTTTTATTGTGATGACTTTGAGGGCGTGAGTCCCTGACTTGACATGACTGCTGATTTATTGTGAACTGTAGTTTGGTTATCATACATGTCTCCTGCTTTATATAGACTACTATGATTTCATTTACAGTATTTATTTTCAGTTTCACATACTGCATTTTTGTTATCGACCTCCTTGCCGCGTTCATGCCGCAGGTAAAGGTACACCAGTCGTTGATCCTCGCTCTTAAGGTCACAGTTCAGCGTGTGGGAAAGCTCCGCTTCTCGGAGGCTTATCTTCGTATAGTCCTGTTGTTGTAGGTGCCATTCGTGGTATGGCGGCCCCGTCCGTCGTTGTTGTCATATCATTCGTAGAAGTGCAGTAATCTTGTTGTGGCGTGGTTTGTAAAAAGGATTAAACTATTCATTTTGAAAGAGTTGTTATTTATATATATCCGAAGGCAACTTTTCTTCGTAAGATGTGTTTCCTTTGCATTATTTCATATTGTGTCTTATGTTCGTGATTACTGATGTTGTATCACTAGGGTGCCCGGTAAGGCACCATCCACGCCCCAGTTGGTCGTGACAAAAGTGGTATCGAGCGATTAATCCTCGGAAAGTGGCTACAGACCGTATCGAGGAGAGTCTTGATTATCGGTGTGTTGTGCACCACGCCAATAATCAGGAGGCTATAGGATATTTAGGATTGGTTTCCATTCTTCTCATTCCGAGATCGTGCCTTAGAGCTGTGTTGTAAGTTGGACCTCTAACGTAATTCTTTCCTTATCGTTATGCCTCGCGTAGGCAAACCCGCCCGTGAGGCGCGCGGCCGGGAGGCCGCGAGTTGAGTTGAGAGGTTACGAGGCACAGCCCAATTATCACCAGGTGGTGTTTTATTCGGGAGTTCTGCGACGCCACTAGCCCGGATGTTTAGCACGGCGGCGATTCTACTGCGGCCATGATATTTGAACCTTCCGATTCCACGGCCAGAACAGAATATAGATTGCAAGAAGCGACCTGTTACTAGCTATGGATTTGGCTACCAGAGTATACCGATGTATCGCGAGTCTTGATGACTACCTAAGAAGGTTGTGCAAGAGTAATCCTTCGCTTAGGCTTGAGCATGGCACGTATGCGGGCTTATGCGCAGCCGAAAGCGTAGAGATCGACGGGTTAACGAAGGACGAGAAGAGGCGAGCAGCAAGGTCCTTTGGTAACTTTCAAGCGAGTCACCTCACGTGGATTAGATTATGCACGCCCACGGTGCGAAAGGTCCTCCGCAGGTTCGGGCGTTGGTATGCAGAGTTGGTCGAACCTGTGGCTTCGGTTCCGCGATGTAATGACGCCATCCCGGAATGTCGTCTTTTAGTTGGTACTTGTTGTACTGCGGCCGTCGAGGCCACGTGTCGAATGGGTGACCTAGTAGGAGGACTTAGCCTTCGATGCACGTGGGTAGTTCGTCACCTTAGCTATCGCCCTACTGGCGGGTTTGATTAAACGACTAAGGGAGTAAAGCAGTAAATTCAGATAGATCTTTAACCCTCTAGAGATTAGTATGTGTGGTAAGGTGAGTATACCTTAAGTGTTATATTCTGATAGCATTGTGTAAATTGTGATTAGAAATCATGGCTAGTTAACTGAGTAAGATTTGGGGGATAGAAAGGGTGTGAGCCTTAGAGTTTTTTTACGTAGAGACCTTAGAGGTAAGGCCATCTCGAGTAAAAGACGTATGTTTATGTTTGACCCTTAGAGGAGTGCATGCATAGTGCGTGAGCTATGTTTGTGGGATAAGTCCCGAGTAGTGTGGAATGAAAGAGGGTAGTTGAGCTAAGAAGACGCTAGGTTTTCGTAACGTGATTAGTGAGATTGTTCGGATCGGGAGCTAGTATTGTGCGGCGTTCTTGCGGGTCGGGTGGAGGCGCGTTGCGGGTCAACCCGCGACCGTTTGTTGGTGAGGTCAGTTTGTGGTGGTCACGGGTGGTGGATCACGAGGTGTTGGGCCCAAGTTTAGTTAACCAGTCTGAGTTCGTGGATGCGTTCGACCGGTGGTCGGTCGATGGGGGCAGCCCATCGTGTTCTTGATCGGGACCGCTCACTCTACGATGTTGATTTATCGGAAAGGTTGTAAGGCTACACGGTGCCTACCTTCACCTTATGACAGTGGAGCCAGTTCTGGCTGTTTTGTTTTCGAAGTTTTACCAGCGGGGTTAAGGACTCAGTGAGTCTCGAACCGCGTCGCCCTCGGGCGGTGTTTGGATTTCAGGGGTAGTTGTGGGGATTGTTGTCTCCAGTAGAGAGAAGTGTTTTTAGCTACCTCTTCAGTGTTCGGATGTCGCCTTATGAAGCCTTGTAGGGGCGGAAGTGTAAGTTGCCGGTCGATTGGTTCGATGTTGGCAAGGTTCGAGCATTAGTTCAGCTTGTTCCAGCAGATTGGATAGTGAAGCTTGTCTAGAAGAAGTTATGGCGGCTTCGTAGGAATCGTGCGGATAATCGCCACGACGCTTAGAGTTCGAGTTGGCCGGTCTTCAAAGTACCACCGGACGGTGTGACGAGTTTTGGAAAACGAAGGAACTTAGCGAGTTACTTTGGGACTTTTGAGTTCATGTGAAGAATAGGCCAGTTGCCTATATGTTAGATTTTGCCGTCCGACTTAGGTGAGGCGATGCGTCCGATCTTTCGTATTGTTATGTTGGAAAGTATCGGAGATCCATCCAGAGTGTTCCCAGTTAATAATGACCACATTAGAGATAGTAACCCCGAGTTTTGGAAACTAAAGCAGTATCAGAAATGTGGTAAGAGTTCGAGGGCACGGCCTCGATGATCGCATGCGATCGGCACCATTTGTTGGGTCGCTTGAGAAGGTTAATGCCTCAGGCAAAGTGACAAAAGTGGTATCATTTTGGTGATATTAGAGGTGTTTCCTCGTGGACTTGGATGTAAGCAGTTTGCGCAAGTTGTTTCTGTGGCCATTGTGGCAGGATTGTTTCGTAAGTATGGTAGTGAAGACTATACTGGCGCACATTTGTTTTGAGACTTAGAAGGAACATTCGAATGAATGTTTCTAAGGAAGAGGAGAATGTTATACCGTATTTCCAGTATGCGTAAGGGCGTGCGTAGAAAAATTTGAAGTTTAAAGTTGGCTTGGCGAAAATTATTTTGTTCACAACACGCGGTTAGAGTCGTTTTTGGACGAAAATGAAACGTTTCCACAGCTTTCGTAGGGAAAATTCCGGCTATGTCATTTAGAATTTTTGCGGATTTTTCCGAGAGACGAAACATTTTGGACCAACGGGAGGGTGACATGTGTCACCCTCACATTGGAAGCAAGTGGGGCGGCTTTGGACGATTTGGGCGTCCAAGTGGGACGATTTTGGCTTGATCTTTTGGCCTTGTTTTGTGCCTTGTTTTGTGCCTTGTTTTGTGGAGTGTTTTGTGGAGTGTTTTGTGGAGTAGGGTTAGGGTGCACATGGCTTGATCAAGGCCTTACACTTGCCTTGCACATGGCTTGATCTTGGCCATTGGTTGGCCTTTGCTTAGCCTATAAATACCCTTGAAGTGAAGACTTCTTCATCCACTCCTCACTTGTCTAAATCTTGAAAACCCATCTCCTCCCTCTTGTTGACTCTCGTCCAAGAGCCCCTCCTAGTCAAGGCCTTTGGCGAAACCCTCTCCCTTTGTGAGCCTTAGCGAGAGCCCCCTCTCTTTGAGTGTTGTTCTCGTGTAACACCCCCGCCTCTTGGTTGAGAAGTACTCTCCAAGTATTGTTATAATGCCCAAATTACCTTAGCCGTATACCTTGTAGTATTCTAAGGTTATACTATCTGAAAAGCCGTAAATACTATTATACTTCCCGTCGTCCACAAACCGAAACCAAGGAAAATCTCCATAGTTAGTTGGAGTGTTATGTAGAAGTCGATTAGAACTTCTAAGGGTGGTTTGGAGCGGGTTGGGCGCCAGAGTTGGAGCTAAACGTTGCCCAGGATCGACATCTATACTTGGATAATTATGGGCTTATCGAGGTAATTATCTTGTCCCCCTATTGTAATTGGGAATTACATGTTATTGGAATATATAGTTGAAGTATACTATATATAGAACTGAACATAGCTTTGTGGCAATGTCTTTGGACTTAAGCCTGAATTTAAAGAAGAGAATCGAGCTGTAATTACGTGGGGTGTATTCTGATGAAACTTGTGTAGTTTGACGGGTAGGGAAGGGCTGCCCAATTTTCCCGTAGGATCTTGTATCTAGATGTATTCTACCGAGTAGTGTAGACTTTGATAGACTTGTATAACTTTGTATAGGTTGAATGTTCTGAGTAGCGTGTGCTCTTGAGAAGGTGGACCAGCTAGCGGATTATAGCCGTGGGCGATTTGCTAATAGTCGATAATCGTCGCGGTATGTGAACCTCTTCCTATCTCTTCTAGCATGATATGTGTATAACTATGTAGTACGGTAGACGTGCGGGTGTTAATTGAGCGTGGTTGTGCAATGTCTTTTGACTTAAGCGAATAATAATAATCTTGAAGTAGTTCAAGAGAATTAAAGCTGTTTTAAAGAAGAGTAATACTTGGTTTTAAAAGCTTAAGAGTTATACTAGCTCTATGGGAAGTTAGGTATAACGGCTTAAGAAAGATAAAACGAATGATTTAATTATTTTAGAAGTTAAGAGACTTGATCTTGTAAGATAAGAGACTTAACTTAAATGAATTATGTGAATTTTGTGTGAAACCTCATTCGTGAGTAATGAGTACTTGGTTTTTAAAAGGGTTAATGTTTCTTGATTTCTAAATCGGGATGTGTATCGACAAACCACCACAATACGTTAATAGGAAATGTTTTGACTAATTAAGTATTATTAAAACCAAGAGAAACCTCCATCTGCATAGGATCTAAGATGAGACAAAATGATATTACATTTCCTAGATCACGGCTGCTTTAATCAGATTGATTATGAACAAGAATAACCTACTCACATATAAGGCATATGTTTCTCAGGTTGTTTTAAAAGAGGATTATATTATTATGTGGTTAATAATATGAACTACGGAACCTTTCTAAAATAAGAAACGTGAACATTTGAAATTAGGCAAACTTGAACGTTTGGAAAATAATGTTGTTACTTGATTTTACAAAGGTAAGTGTTTTGGTTTACTTAAAAGGACAGTCACTCTATTTTATACTACGGGTATTGTGTGACTTAGGTGAAAGAAACAGATCTTTTAATGATTTAATGTATGAAGTACTTTGGGAATAGATACCCGAACTTGTTAGTAGAAAGTACCTTGTGTGAATAACTTGATTGTATTGGTTTGTGATAGCCTTGTAATACTTTCTTGTTGATTTGATAAGTAAACATGTTAGGATGCTATTCCCAACATGATTGATGTTGTGGGCGTGAGACCCATAGTTATATTTGAGTGATGACTTTGAGGGCGTGAGTCCCTGACTTGACATGACTGCTTATTTATTGTGAACTGTAGTTTGGTTATCATACATGTCTCCTGCTTTATATAGACTACTATGATTTCATTTACGATATTTTCGTTTCACATACTTGGTACTGTTATCGACCTCATTCGGCCGTTCATGCCGCGGTAGAAGTACACGATCGTCGATCCTCGCTCTTAGGATCACGTTCGGCGTTTTGGGAAGCTCCGTTTCTCCGAGGCTTATCGATGGTATAGTCCCCCGTCGTTGTAGGTATTTACATTCAGGTATGGCGAGCCTGTCCCGCCATTGTTGTTTTATCATTCTTAGAGGTCTGTAGTACTGTTGTGGGCAGAGTTTGTAAAAGGGATGTAACTGTTCGGATTTAAGTTTTTATATATATATGCCGAAAGGCAACTTTTCTCAGATAAACTGTTTCGCACTTCTTATTATTTCATGTCTTGTTTTATATTCCGCTGATTACTCTGATGTATGTCTACTTGGGTGCCCGGGGTAAGGCACCAGTCACGGGCCCGGGTTCGGGTCGTGACAGTATGTGAAACAGTAAGTACTGTAATGAAATCATAACAGTCTAAACAAAACAGGAGACATGTATGATAGCCAACCTACAGTACACAATACATAAGCAGTCATATCAAGTCAGGGACGCATGCCCTCAAAGTCACTACTCAAATATAACTATGGGTCTCACGCCCATAATATCAACCATGCCCGTGGAATCCTTTCTCACTGCCGGCAGTCCATGATATAACAATATAACACCAATAAGCATATCCAAGGAGTATCCCTCGTGGTCGCATGCCCCGGAATCCCACATCGTATAAGCATGACCATGGGGTATACAAACAACCGAATCAAACCCGCCTCGGTCACACGTGCCGGAATCCACATCGTATAAGCATGTCGAGTATCCTCGTGGTCGCATGCACCGGCATCCCACATCGTATAAGCATGACCATAGGGTATCCCTCGCGGTCGCATGCCCCGGCATCCCACATCGTATAAGCATGACCGTAGGGTAACACAAACAAATCCGGGAATCTAACCCGACTCCTGGTCACATGCCCCGGAATCCCACATCGTATAAGCATGTCCAAGGAGTATCCCTCGTGGTCGCATGCCCCGGCATCCCACATCGTATAAGCATGACCATAGGGTAACACAAACAAATCCGGGAATCTAACCCGACTCCTGGTCACATGCCCCGGAATCCCACATCGTATAAGCATGTCCAAGGAGTATCCTCGCGTCGCACGCCGGCGTCCCACATCGTATAAGCATGACCATGGGTAACACAAATAATGGAAGCATACCCGTGGAATCCCACTCACCGGTGCGTCCAAGTAAACTTACAACAAGGCAGCCGACCCTCCAACCGAGAGTCGCGACAACGTAATAAAACATAATACTTGCACTCAAAGGCTATCACCAGCATATATAGGCAATTCTCAATTAATCAAGCCAAAGTACTTATCAAGGCACACATAGAATAATTCTCAATTAATCAAGCCAAAGTACTTATCAAGGCACACATAGAATAATTATCAATTAACCAAGCCAAAGTACTTATCAAGGCACACATAGAATAATTCTCAATTAACCAAGCCAAAGTACTTATCAAGGCACACATAGGATAATTCTCAATTAACCAAGCCAAAGTACTTATCAAGGCA
Organism: Przewalskia tangutica; assembly: GCA_029844215.1. Taxonomy (NCBI): domain Eukaryota; kingdom Viridiplantae; phylum Streptophyta; class Magnoliopsida; order Solanales; family Solanaceae; genus Przewalskia; species Przewalskia tangutica. Next base: position 1,900,827 of record JAQGDG010000030.1, read on the forward strand.
CACATAGAATAATTCTCAATTAAAAGAGCCAAAGTACTTATCAAGGCACACATAGAATAATTCTCAATTAACCAAGCCAAAGTACTTATCAAGGCACACATAGGATAATTCTCAATTAACCAAGCCAAAGTACTTATCAAGGCACACATAGAATAATTCTCAATTAACCAAGCCAAAGTACTACGTACGTACATTCTTTTCAAAAGACTCCTTTTAATGTAAAACCCCAAGATACTAATACCCGTAGTATCAAGGTGTGTTTATTTTTCAAAGTAAGTTACCACACTTTTAGAAAACTCATTTCAAAGCTTGAAATCAAGTAACTTCAAATTTTCACAATCTAGGCAACTTATGCCCAATAATCAAAATAGACAACTTTCTTAACCTTCCATAAAGCCGTTATAACCAACTTCCCATAAAGCCGTTATAACCCTTTATGGTTTTAGACATATCCATTCCTTTTATAACCAAGAGACTTATACCAATTAAAACCAAGTATCACATACTTTACAAATCATGTTCTCAAATCCGCCTACATTAGGATTACTCGTTAATGGTTGATCAAATTTGATAGATTCACCCTACTTTCAAAATACTACAAGTCTCTTAATACTTTAGAAAACAAGTTTCTTCTATTTTTAAACCTCAAGTAACTCACACCTCTAAAACAAGTTACTTCTCTTAAATCATGTCATTTCTCCTCTTTTAAAACAATTAAGTAAATCACTCCTTTGACTCCCCTAAAGTCATTATAATGACCTTTAGGTTTTGGAACTAAGGCACTAGCCAAAAGGTTTGAAAACCACTTCCTTTTCAAGACTTTATGTACTTTAAGTAAAATACTTTCACTTTTAAGAATCCAAACTTCACTAAGGAAATGGATTATACAATTTACAATTTAAACATCAAAGTACACTCAAGTAAGTACATAGAACAAATTCTATTTTAGGCAATCCAAATACAACCAAGGAATGGATCATTTAAGGAGTGGGACGTACTTTCTTGATCTTAAGGAATCATGCTAGAAGAGGAGATAGTTCACATACCTTTTCGGCTAAATCCACAAGCTAAGCCGAATACACCGTACGTAGAAGTGTCAACCTATAACGGTCACAACAAGACTATCAACTTCTAGTCTCTAACGTAGAATAATACTAAGTATACGGTCTCTAATTCTACGGAAAATCGGGCAGCACTTCCTTTGTTTCTACTCACTTTGCCACCTTTTTCAAGGCCGAATACAATAACCAACACGCCACATTTAAGGCTCAAAACAACAACCAAACAAAGGGGATTACACGCCTTACAATACGTGTAAAATTCCGCCCCACAATTCATACGAAATAGCTCCATAATCTAGCCATTCTCGACCAACATAAATAATAACACTAAGTCCTTTCCAATCCTTTTCCAATTCCAAGTTCTAAGGTCTAACATGTTATATAGTCATAAACAACTTCAACAACTACAATTTCCTTCTTTTTACAACATGCGACGACTTTACAAATAATCGACTTGAATTGAAATCTTAGGCTAACATGCTAGTTTTCAGATTAGGGTTCCAATAGACAATATACTAATCAAACTTCATACTAAACATCTAATGCTTGCTAATATCCACAACTACAATGATAAGTAATCTTAACTACTAAAACGACAAGATTATACCTTTATAAGCCCTTAAAAATTCCAAGATTCAAAGTCGCGCCTTAGCAAATTCTTAGCTCCTTTCCTTATGTTCCAATCCGCTTCAAGCACTCCTTATAAGCCTATGAAGAACTCATCTTCAAGTTCCAACTCCAAAGTTGAATAACTCCTTAAATTTCCGCCTTGCGACTAATACGAAAACGTCGTTTTTCCGAAATCTTTCTATTGAGATATCCTTACAATACCCTTAGGGACCTTGGGTTTAAGTCTTGTGAACAATGGAACAAAATTACAAAATTTTCTAGTGGATAGGACCTCAAACCCGAGAGCATCAATGAAGAACAAAGTGTTGTGAAATTTTTCTAAGTGTGGAAGACCTTGTCTTGCACTAGTAGCATGCTTATATAACACAATGGAAGGCTTAGATTAAAACACTTGTTAAAATTGGATGAAGGAGATCAAGCCAAATGGCTCTTGACTTGGTCAACAATGTCAAGCTCTTAATTAGCAAGACTTTGTCATCTACACTTTGGTCAAATGACCATTTTAGCCTTGCAAATTTTCGACCAAGACCATGTGGTGGAGGTGCCACGTGTCTCCCTCTCATTCGTCCATAAAATTCCGTAACCCTCGTGGGCCCCACAAAATGTAAAATTCCTCGGGTGGGCCCCACGTGACCAAATCCGTAAAAATAAACTTCCATAATGTTAAAAGTTCCATATTCCTCAAATAATACATTTTGAGAATCCAATTCTCATCAACGAACATTTTTCCTTTCCGACGTTCGGAAGATTTTCCGTCGGAAAAACAATTCTTCCTTTCGTACTAATTTCCAAGTCTTGTTTCCTTACGTACATTCTCTTATACATGTCCTGGACTTACTGGATGTAACAACATCCACAAACCCGTAAAACAATTTACTAGACTTGGGCTTTGCACCCTCGTGACCCTGTCACGTAGCGGGACTACTACCACTGATCCCACCCCATAAACGGGTACACTAACTTCTCATAATATCCTAACCGTGTTGTCTTGATCACAACAACCATTACTTATCCCACACGGATCTCCTCCGTACTATCATCTTAAGCATACCACGTAGCTTAATTTACAATCATAGTCTTCCATTAAGTCTCTTAACATGATTTCTTAAAGGTTCAATACCTTCTCAGACAGCTCATCACTTCCTAGTTATCTCAAATTAGTACGTAAAACCTTGATGAGAATCCGTTAAACTGCTTCATACCTTCCCGGTATCTATTTAGTCCTTACCAATCCTTGGTATTCCAATATCATTCTAGGCAACACGCGTTTGACCCTCATACATAACTACGTATAGCTGTGCGTCACAATGCCAACTATACTACCATCATTACTGTTATACCCCGTATTTCCGGAGTATGTACGTGAGGACGTACGTACGTTTGTACAAACCCTAATTAGGTTAAGAGTGAGATTGTAAGCTTTCGACGGAAAAGATTCCGAACCTTGTGAAGGAAATTCTACGTTTTTAATATTTTTTAACCGATTACGGATTTTTCCGAGAGACGAAATATTTTGGACCATTAGGAGGGCGACATGTGTCACCCTTAGTTGGCTTAGGTTGGACGAATTGGGTGAGGCTAGTGGACAAGTCAATTGGTCAAGTCTTGCAAGTTGATTTTGTGTGAGTGGGAGTAGGTGGGGTGGACGGTTTTGGTGTGTTAGTGGAGTCCACATGGCTCTTTGTTGTGGTGAGCAAGTGTTCTAATATTGTGGTGGACATATGTCCAAATGTTGTGGGAGACACTTGGTTGGAAGACCTCATCTTTCACTTGGATCATAATCTCCACCTTCCATTTGTTTTGATCTTGTCCCTTGAGTGTTCTATAAATACCCCCCTTGAGTGAAGACTTCTTCATCCACTCCACACTTCTCTAAGTCTCAAAAATCCCTCCCCCTTAGTTGCTCTCGTCCAAGTCCTCTCCCCTTCCTAGAGGCTTCTAGAATACCCCCCACTTTTGTAGAAAGCTGCCTCCTAGTGTAGTTACTATTCCAAAATACACTAGCCCCAAATCCCTTTTAGTAGTTGGGTAGAAGTTGTTTAGAAACTTCTAAGGGTCTTGGAGCTATCGGAGCGTGCAATTAGGAGCTAAACCTTGCTCAGGATCGACATTTAACTTGGATAATTTTGGGCTTGTCGAGGTAAACACTTTTGTCCTTCTATTGTAATTGAAGATTACCTATAAGAATAGATAAGAGTTGAGTATAAGATATAGAAGTATATTAAAGAATAGAATTGAATCAGTAATCACGATGAAGGGTATAAAGAAGAAGATTTGAAGCACTTACATGGGTGTACTTACAGATGAACTTGTGTAGTATGACGGGTAGGGAAGTACTGCCCGATTTTCCGTAGAATAGAGAACCCTCTACTTAGAATATTCTTCAGTGTAGTCTAGACGTTGATAGACGTATATGGCCTTTATAGGTTGAATGTTCTGCGAGTAGCATGTTCTACTTGAAAGGTGGACAAGGCTAGCCGGGTTATAGCGGTGGAGCGTTTTGCTAATAGTCGATAATCGTCGCGAGGTATGTGATTCTTCCTATCCTCTTGAGCATGATATTTTAAAAGGAATATATTTAGTACGGTAGACGTACGTGTGTTAACTGAACGTAGTTTTACGGCAATGTCTTTTGACTTAAGCCTGAATAATAAGAATCTTGAAGTATTTCAAAAGAATTAAGAAACCTTTTTGAAAGAAGAGTAATACTTGGTTTTAAAAGCTTAAGAGTTATACTAGCTTTATGGGAAGTTAGGTATAACGGCTTAAGAAAGATAAAAAGAATGGTTTACTGATTTTAGAAGTTAAGAGACTTGATCTTAAAAGATAAGAGACTTGACTTAATTAATTTAATATGAATTTTGTTAAAAGGTGTGAAACCTCATTCGTGAGTAATGAGTACTTGGTTTTTAAAGGGAATAATGTTTTACTGATTTCGGAAATCAGAATAAGTATCGAACAAACCAACTGGCGCTAATAAAGGGAAATGTATTGACTAATCAAGTATTATTAAAACCATTAGAAACCTCCATCCTGCATAGAAGCTAAGATGAGACAAAATGATATTACATTTCTAGATCATGGTCGCTTAATCATATTGTTATAAACAAGAATAACCTACTCACACATAAGGCATATGTTTCTCAAATTGTTTTAAAGGAGAGTTATATCATTAAGTGATTAAAACTATGAACTACGAAACCTTTTGAAAATGAGAAACTCGAGCATTTGAAATTAGGCAAACTTGAACGTTTGGAAAATAATGTTGTTACTTGATTTTACAAAGGGAAGTGTTTTGGTTTACTTAAAAAGATAGTCACTCTATTTTTTTTACTACGGGTATTGTGTGACTTTTTGTGAAAGAAGCGGATCTTTTAAAGAGTCAATGTATGAAGTACTTTGGGGATAAAAATCCGAACTTGTTAACATAAAGTAGAAAGTACCTTGTGTGAATAACTTGATTGTGTTGGTTTGTGATAGCCTTGTAATACTTTCTTGTTGATTTGATAAGTAAACTTGTTAGGATGCTATGGGTTTTAGTATCTTGTGATGTTTGTGTAAAGGTGTCACGACCCGAACCCGGGCCCGTGACTGGTGCCTTACCCCGGGCACCCTAGTGATACAACATCAGAGTAATCAGCGGAACATAAAACAAGACATGAAATATGAAACAGTTCATATCAGAAAACTTGCCTTTCGGCATATATATAAATAACAATTAGATCCGAACAGTTACATCCCTTTTTTTTTACAACCCTGCCCACAACAGTACTACAGACCTCTAAGAATGATATGACAACAATGGCGGGACAGGGCCCCGCCATACCCCTGAATGTAAGTACCTACAACGACAGGGGACTATACCACTGATAAGCCTCCGGAGAAACGGAGCTTCCCAAAAGCTGAACTGTGACCCTAAGAGCGAGGATCAACGACTGGTGTACCTTTACCTGCGGCATGAACGCAGCCCCCCGAAGGAGGTCAGTACAACAGGTACCAAGTATGTGAAACTGAAAATAAATACTGTAAATGAAATCATAGTAGTCTATATAAAGCAGGAGACATGTATGATAACCAAACTACAGTTCACAATAAATAAGCAGTCATGTCAAGTCAGGGACTCACGCCCTCAAAGTCATCATAAAAACCGTGCAGGTAAGTACGAAGGCATAGCCGACTACTAAGACCAGCGGTACCAACAATGCCATAAATCGTATTACGAGGTCTTTCTGCACCGCACCACATGATCGGGCCGCCACTCGCCCTCAGTATCAATGTGCGCGTCTAGTCCTGGAACATACCGCTGCTCCGCATAGGCCACACATAGGCCCGCATGAGGTATTCCTCGCATCGGGGGCAGCTAACCCCCGGTACCCTCCTGGACTACCGCAGCCCGCATAGTCTCAATAGACCGCATAGTCCCATGGACCGCATAGGGCATCCCCCGCATCGGGCTAAACACCCGGAATGATCAATCCTGGAGCATACCGCTGCTCCGCATAGTCTCACAGACCGCATAGGCCGTATAGACCCGCATCAAGGGTGGCAAGCCCTCGGTATAATAAGTCAAGGGGGTATGTGATACAATAACAGTACAACGGGCTTAACGTTTAACAACGTAAGCACAACAAGAATGACCCCCTTACACAACAATCACAAGATACTAACACACGTAGCATCCTAACATGTTTACTTATCAAATCAACAAGAAAGTATTACAAGGCTATCACAAACCAACACAATCAAGTTATTCACACAAGGTACTTTATGCTAACAAGTTCTGCATCTATCCCCAAAGTACTTCATACATTAACTCTTAAAAGATCTGTTTCTTTCACAGAAGTCACACAATACCCGTAGTATAAAATAGAGTGACTATCTTTTTAAGTAAACCAAAACACTTCCCTTTATAAAATTCAAGTAACAACATTATTTTCCCAAACGTTCAAGTTTGCCTAATTTCAGATGCTCCAGTTTCTCATTTTCGAAAGGTTTCGTAGTTCATAGTATTAATTACTTAATGATATAATTCTCTTTTAAAACCATTTGAGAAACATATGCCTTATATGTGAGTAGGTTATTCTTGTTTATAACAATCTTATTAAAGCAGCCATGATCTAGGAAATATCATTTTGTCTCATCTTAGCTTCTATGCAGATGGAAGTTTCTACTGGTTTTAATAATATTTTATTAGTCAATACATTTTCCTTTATTAACGCTGCTGTGGTTTGTCGATACTCATTCTGATTTCCGAAATCAGTAAAACATTATTCCTTTTAAAAACCAAGTACTCATTACTCACGAATGAGGTTTCACACAAAATTCATATTAATTTAATTAAGTCAAGTCTCTTATCTTTTAAGATCAAGTCTCTTAACTTCTAAAATCAATAAATCATTCATTTTATCTCTCTTAAGCCGTTATACCTAACTTCCCATAAAGCTAGTATAACTCTTAAGCTTTTAAAACCAAGTATTACTCTTCTTTCAAAAACAGTTCTTAATTCTCTTGAAATACTTCAAGATTCTTATTATTCAGGCTTAAGTCAAAAGACATTGCCGTACAACTACGTTCAATTAACACACGTACGTCTACCGTACTATATATATATTCTTTTAAAATATCATGCTCAAGAGGATAGGAAGAATCACATACCTCGCGACGATTATCGACTATTAGCAAATCGCTCCACGGCTATAACCTGGCTAGCCTTGTCCACCCTTCAAGTAGCACATGTTACTCACAGAACATTCAACCTATAAAGGTTATACAAGTCTATCAAAGTCTAGACTACTCGGTAGAATAAATCTAGATACAAGATTCTACGGAAATTTGGGCAGCCCTTCCCTACCCGTCAAACTTCGCAAGTCTACTGTAATACAGTCCTATGTAAGTACAGTTCAATTCCCTTCTTATATACCTTCCTTGTATATAACTTATACTTCAATAGTATGCAAACTCTAATTACAAAAGGGAGACAAGATATTTACCTCGATAAGCCCATAATTATCCAAGTTTAATGTCGGTCCTTAGCAACGTTTAGCTCCTACTCCGGGTGCTCCAACCCGCTCCAAACAACCCTTAGAAGTTCTACGCAACTTCTTCTTAATACTCCAACCAACTATGGAGATTTTTCCTTAGGGTTTCGGTTTGAGGCAAAAGGACAAAGGGTAGTATTTCCTGCTCTACGTATAGAGGTATCTTTGGAATACTACAAGGTATACGGCTAAGGTATTTTGGGTATAGTAACAATACTTGGAGAGTATTTCTACCAAGAGGGGGGTATTTATATGAGACAACACCACAAGGGGGGTGTATACCTCTACCAACCCCACTGGGAGTGGGGTACTCGCCATGGGGGCTCGGCCAAGGGGCCTCACCAAGGGGGGAGGGGGAGGCTAGGACGAGAACACTACAAGAGAGGTGGGGGGGAGGATTTTAGACTTAGGAAAGTTTTTTGGATGAAGAAGTCTTCAAAGGGGGAGGGGTATTTATAGGAAGACCAAGGGTCAAGATTAGCCAAGTGGGGGTCAAGTGGAGGGCCAAGATGTGCCCAAGTGCCCCCTAGTCCCTACTCCTTAAAACCCTCACAAATATCCTACCAACCCTTATCTTGAAATCGTCCCATGTGCCGCCCACCACAACGCCCAATATGAGGGTGACACTTGTCACCCTCCCGTTGGTCCAAAATGTTTCGTCTCTCGGAAAAATCCGCAAAAATTAAAAATGACATAGCCGGAATTTTCCCTTCGCAAGTTATGTAAAACGTTTCGTCGAAAAACGACTCTAACCGGGTGTTGTGCACAAAATAAAATCGGCCAAGCCTACTTTAAGCTTCAAACTTTTCTACGTGCCCCACGCATACTGAAATACGGTATAACAAAAGGGGTTTCCCTTGTTGTGCTTCTGTTGTTAAATGGTAAGCCCGTTGTACTGTTATTATATCACCTACCCCCTGGACTTGTTATCCCGAGGGCTTGCCACCCTTGATGCGGGTCTATACGACCTATGCGATGCAATGCGACTATGCGGAGTCGCGGGAGTTCCGAGATTGATCATTCGGTGTTTTATCCGACGGGGATGCCCTATGCGGTGCGTGTGACTACGCGGTCTATGAGACTATGCGGATCGCGGAGTCGAGGAGTACAGGGTTAGCTACCCCGATCGAGGAATACCTCACGCGGTCCGCATGTGACCTATGCGGTGCGGAAGTCGAGATTAGGCACGTATAATGATACTATGGGCGATTGGCCTTGCTTCGATCATTCACGGCCTAGAAAAGACCGATTACATTATATCTATTTTGCTCTTGTTTATGTTGTGGCACTATATGCGATTGAATGGTTGTATTTGCAAATGGTTTTAAATACTTTGATTTTACTTGATTTTTCGTTCACATACTTGGTACTGTTGTCGACCTCCTTGGGCCGCGTTCATGCCGCAGTAGAGGTACACCGCTTGTTGATCCTCGCCATAGGGTCACAATTCGGCGTTTGGGAAGCTCCGTTTCTCCGAGGCTTATCGATGGTATAGTCCCGTCGTTGTAGGTACTTACATTCAGGGTATGGCGGGGCCCGGTCCGCCATTGTTGTCATATCATTCTTAGAGGTGCAGAGCACGGTTGTGGCGAGTTGTAAATAGGGATATCGTTCTAGTTGTTATATATATATGCCGAAAGGCAAGTTTTCTCGTATGAAGCTTCATATTTCATATTATGTCATGTCTTGTTTTATATTCAGATTACTGATGTATGTCTACTTGGGTGCGGGTAAGGCACTATCCACGCCCGAAGTTCGGTCGTGACAAAAGTGGTATCATAGCGATTAATCCTCGGAAAGTGTCTACGTAAGTATCTAGTAGAGTCTTGATTATCGGTGTGTTGTGCACCACACCAATAATCAGGAGGCTATAGGATATTTAGGATTGGTTTCCATTCTTCTCACTCTGAGATCGTGCCTTAGAGCTGTGTTATAAGTTGGACCCCTCTAACGTATTTCTTTCCCTTACCGTTATGCCTCCGCATAAGGCAACCCGGGCCCAGAAGGGCAAGGCAGCCGAGGGAGCTGCGAGTAGAGTACAGAGGGTTACGAGGGCACAGGCCCAATCATCACCTGGGGTGGTGCTTTATTCGGGGAGTTCTGCGACGTCGCCAGCCCCAGCAGAGTTTAGCACAGCGGCAACAGTTCCTACTGCGACCATGAGACTTGAACCTTGATTCACGACCCGATGCGTGAAAGAATAGATTGCAAAGAGGCAACCCTGTTACTAGCTAGGGAGTTAGCAACCAGAGAGTATTTTAGGTATCGATTTATCACGGGTCTTGATGACTATTTAAGAGAGGGTTGTGCAAGAGTAGCTCTTCAGTCAGGCTTGAGCATGGCCTGTGTACGGGCTTATGCGCAGCAGGCCGAGAAACGTAAGGATCGACGGGTTAACCAAGATCAGCAGAAGAGGGCCAAGACAGCAAGGTCCTTTTGGTAACTTTCGAGGCGAATCACCTCACCAAGTGATCGATATGCGCCTCCGCCCGGTGCAGTGGTCCTCCACAAACTTCGGGATGTTCGAGGTATGCGAGTTGGTCGATCTCGTGGCTTCCTGTTCCACGCTATCGTGGGTTCTAGCCACCGGGTTGATTTTCCCTCGGTGTTCACAAGATGACAAAGCGCCATCCCGGAATGTCATCTTTTGTTGATGCTTGTTTTACCTGCGGCCGTCAGGGCCATGTGTCGAAAGGATGTCCTAGTAGGAGGGATGCAAGTAGGAGGACTCGACCTACCGGATCGATTCTGGATTCAATAGTTCGTAGAGGAAGGGGTGTTAGCCAGAGGAGGCCACCCCCACCTCGGTGTGGCCGTTGTGGTAAGTGTCATTGTGGGGAGTGTCGTACTTCTTCGACAACTTGTTATGCTTGCGCCCAGCAGGGCAGGATTGATTGGAACGACAGAGGGTAGTGAAGCAGTAGATACAGGTGTATCCTTAACCCTCTAGAGATTGTATGTGTGATAAGATAAGTATATCTTAAGTGTTACGTTCAGTTAACCTTGTGTAAATTGTGATTAGAAATCATGGTTAGTTAACCGGGTAAGATTTGGGGGATAGAGAAAGTGTGAGCCTTAGAGTTTTATGCGTAGAGACCTTAGAGGTAAGACCATCTCGAGAAAAAGATGTATTTTTATGTTTGACCCTTATCGGAGTGCATAGTACACGTGAGATATGTTTGTGTGATAAAACCCTGAGTGGTATGAAATGAAAGAGGTTAGTTGAGCTAAGAAGACCACTAGGTTTTCGTGACTTGATTAGTGAGATTGTTCGGATCGGGAACAAGAGTTTTCTTGCGATAGCGGGTCAGTTGAGGACCATCGCGGGTCAACCCGCGACTGTATTGTAGTGGGGTCGGTTTGGGGTGGTCCCGCTTTGTGATAGGGTCACGGGGTGTTAGGCCCAAGTTTAGTAAACCAGCGTACGAGTTCGTGGATGCGTTCGACCAGTAGTCGGGCCGATGAGGTCAGCCCATCTTGTCTTTCAGTCAGGACCGATTACTCGGCAGAGGGTTATACGAGAGGTTTTATCAGGAAAGTTGTAAGGCTGCACGAGGTGCCTACTTTCACCTTAAGACAGCATAAGAAGCCCGTGTTATGGCTATTTCTTTTTACGGAGGTTTTACCAGCAGGTTAGGAACTCGAGTGAGTCTCGATGTCGCGTTCGCCTCGGGCGGTGTTTGGATTTCCGGTGGTACCGTAGGATTATTCGCCTCTTGGTTGAGTGTGTATTATAATAGCTACCATATCAGTATTCGGATATCGCCTTATGACGCCTTGTAGGGGCGGAAGTATAGGTTGCCGGTCGATCGGTTCGATGTTGGCAAGGTTCAGATAGTTGGTTCATAATTGTTTCAGCAGGATGCGGATAGGGTGAAGCTTATCCAAAAGAGGTTATTGGCAGCTCAGAGTCAACAGAAGTCGTGCGGATAATCGGCGACGATGCTTGGAGTTCAGGTTGACGGTGGGTCTTCTTGAAGGTACCACCCCGGAAAGGGTGTGACGAGTTTTGGAAAACAGAGGGAACTTAGCCCGAGTTACTTTGGGCCTTTTCAGATCATGTGAAGAATAGGCCAGGTTGCCTATATGTTAGCTTTGCCTTCCGACGTAGGAGGCAGTTGTTATACCCCGTATTTCCAGAGTATGTACGTGAGGGCGTACGTACGAAAGTTTAGCCTTAAAGTTTAGGCCTAGGACGTTTTTTTGGGCACAACTCACACAAAGAATCGTTTTCCGACGAAACGTTTTACAAGACTCGCGTAGGGTAAATTCCGGCTATGTCATTTCTAATTTTTGCGGATTTTTCCGAGAGACGAAACATTTTGGACCAACGAGAGGGCGACACTTGTCACCCTCTCATTGATGGACGTGGGGCGGCAATAGGGCCGAATGGATGGGCATGGAGTTGGTAGGATATTTGTGTAGTGGATGGATAAGGACACTTGGGAAAATCCTCACCCTACACTTGCCTTGCACTTGGCTTCATCTTGGCCATTGGTTGGCCATGGCTTGACCTATAAATACCCCCCTTAAGATGAAGAGTTCTTCATCCACAAATCTTTCTCCAAGTCTTGAAAATCCTCCCCTCTCCCTTGTGAGCCTTTTCGTCCAAGCCTTCTCCCCCCCCCCCCCCTTGAGTGAAGCTTAGCCGAAGCAACCCTCTAGCCTAGCCGAAACCTACCCCCCCTCCCTTGGTAGAAAAGTTGTCTTCCAAGTGTAGTTACTATACCAAAATACCCTAGCCCAAATCCCGTATAGTATTTAGTAGAAGTTGTTGGAAACTTCTAAGGGTTCTTGGAGCTATCGGAGCGTACAAATTAGGAGCTAAACCTCGCTCAGGATCGACGTTTATACTTGGATAATATTGGGCTTATCGAGGTAAATAAACTTATCCTTCTTTTGTAATTAGAGAATACATACTGTAGAAGTGTAGGAATAAGTATAAATACTTAGAAGGATATTACAGAATAGAATTGAACTGTTATCACAGTAGAAGGGTATAAAATAAGAATAATTGAACTGTACTCACATAGGACTGTATAGCTTACCGGGTAGGGAAGTGCTGCCCAAATTTCCATAGAATAGAGAACCCTCTGCTTAGAGCTTTATACAGTACAGTCTAGACGTTGATAGACGTATTTGACTGATATAGGTCGATACTCTGCGCGCGACATATTCAACTTGGCAGGTGGTTTTCGCCGAGAAGGTATGTGATTCTTCCTATACTCTTGAGCATGATATTTTAAAATATATATAGTACGGTAGACGTACGTGTGTTAACTGAATAATAATTACGGCAATGTCTTCGGACTTAAGCCTGAATAATAACTACGGCAATGTCTTTTGACTTAAGCCTGAATAATAAAAATCTTGATGCATTTCAAAAGAATACTGAATCATTTTTAACAGAAGAGAAATATTTGGTTTTTAAACAAAAAGCTTAAGAGTTATACTAGCTTTATGGGAAGTTAGGTATAACAACTTAAGAAAGATAAAAGGAACTGTTTACTTATTTGTTATAAAAACCTTGTATTGATTTCTGTAAGGTGTAGTAAGATTGTTGATAAATAGACATATTATGATGCTACGTGTGTTAGTGTCTTGTGATGTTGTGAAAGGGGGTCATTCTTGTTGTGCTTACGTTGCTAAACGGTAAGTCAGTTGTAATGTTATTATATCACCTACCCCCTTGACTTATTATACCGAGGGCTTGCCACCACCGATGCGGTCTATACGGCCTATGCGGTCTGCGTGACTATGCGAGCTGCGGAGTTCGAGATTGATCATTCGGTGTTTTATCCGTCACGGGGATGCCTATGCGGTGCGTGTGACTATGCGGTCTATTTGAGAGTATGCGGTGCGGAGTCGAGGAGTGCAGGGGTTAGCTACCGATGCGAGGAATACCTCACGCGGTGCATGTGTGACCCATGCGGATCGCGGAGTCGTGATTAGGCACGCATAATGATACTATGGGCGATTGGCCTTGCTTCGATCATTCGCGGCTAGAAAAGACACAAATTCGGCTTACCTATTATTGTTCTTGTTTGTGATATGGCACTATGTTCAATTGAATCGATTTTATTTGCAAATGGTTTTAAATACTTGATTTCATTTAAGTACTTTAAGATTTCACATACTTGGTACTGTTATCGACCTCCTTGGGCTGCGTTCATGCCGCAGTAAGGCAAGCAGTGCTAGATCCACATCCTTAGGATCTTTGCTTTGGTGTCGAGCTCCATCTTCTCCCGAGGCTCTACTTTTCTGTATGATCTCCTGTATTGTAGATAGTCTTGTACATTCAGGTATGGCGGGCCCTGTCCCGCCATAGTTGTTTACTTCCTTAGAGTGCAGTAGTCCTATTGTACAGTTGGGATGTATCGCAAAACTTGGGTTATATATATATGCGAAAGGCAAGCTTTTCATCGATAAACCGTGTCTCATTTACAAACTGTTTCATGTCTTGTTTTATATTCCCGATTTCTCGATATATGACTACTTGGGTGCGGGTAAGGCACGATCCACGCCCCGAACGGGTTGTGACAAAAGTGGTATCGAAGCGATTAATCCTCGGAAAGTGTCTACAGTGTATCTAGTAGAGGCTTGATTATCGGTGTGTTGTGCACCACACCAATAATCAGGAGGCTATAGGATATTTAGGATTGGTTTCCATTCTTCTCACTCTGAGATCGTGCCTTAGAGCTGTGTTATAAGTTGGACCCCTCTAACGTATTCCTTTTCTGCGATTATGCCTCACGTAAGGCAACCGGGCCCGAGAAGGGCAAAGCGGCGAGGCTGCTAGTAGGACACCGAGAGTTACGAGGGCTCGTGCCCGATCTATACAGGACGGCGAGTTCCATGACGCCGCCGGCCCAGCGAGACCACAGATGCACGTCGTCTGCCCCACGGCACTGGCGGAGGTTAAGTACAAGGAGATGGCCCAACTATTGGCTAGGATTGTGGCGGAACATGAGGATAAATTGGATCGGCTGATTCGATTCGGCCCGATCGTACGACGTGGTTCACCGAGGCGAGATAGTTTGAGGCTACGAGATTTCCTGAGTTGTAGCCCGCCAGAGTTTTACGGGTCGAGGCCAGAGGATGATCCGCGAGAGTTCATCCGTCGATTCTGAAGGATCATGCGTGTGATCAAGGCCTCAGAGACCGAGTCTGTGACCTTCGGTTCGCATCGGCTACGTGATACTGCAGTCGATTGGTTTGATTCGTGGGAGCTTTCCCGAGGAGAGCATGCACCTCCAGCAGTATGGGATGAGTTTTCGGAGGCTTTTCTCACGCACTTCTTGCCTCCGCAGATAAGGAGGCACGCCGGCAATTTTTTTATTCTTGAGCGAAGAGGCGCCGATTAGGAGTACAATGTCGAGTTCGATTCTTTGGATCGATATGTCCCTGCGCTAGTAGCAGACATGGAGGACCGTGTACACCGCTATGTCACCGGGCTAGATGATTATATGGCCGAGTCTTGTGCGGTGTGTCTCTTCACCGAGCATGGACATTACCCGTATGCGTGCTCATGCACTTGGATGCGAGGCGTAGAGACCGACGGGTAGACGGATATCGCCAGCTGGAAGAAGGCAAGACGGCCGGTTCTTTTGGTAGCCCTCGTGGTGGACGGCATCGTGACGTCTGGATTTGCACCACACCGCTCGAGCACTCCTACATCATTTTGGTACAGCCAAAGCATTCGGGCGTGTCGGGGCCCCAGACTTGGACTTCCAGTAGCAAGGTGCTAACCGATCGAGGTCCGCTCGGTGTGTCGTTGTGGTAGATTCTATTCGAGGAGTCGTAGTACTACTCGAGCTTGCTATACTTGTGGCCGCAGGTCATTATGCGAGTTTGTCCGACCGAGGGCGGCGGTGGTAGGGCTCACCACGGGTGCATTGCGGTTCATCATCTCCTACAGTTACTCGCCCCGGAGGGCAGGGTACTCATGGGCCAACAGGTCGCGGCAGAGGTCGTGGCGTGGGTCCCAGTTCTAGCGGTCCTCAGAACCGCATATATGCCTTGTCCAGCCGGCAGGATCAGGAGGCGTCGCCTGATGTCGTCACACGTACTTTATCAGTTTCTGGATTTGATGTGTATACCTTGATAGATCTGGATTCTACTCTGTCCTATATATCTCCCCTTATTGCTAGTAGGATAGGGATAGAGCCTGAGTCCATAGACCCTTTCGAGGTAGCTACGCCAGTGGGTGATTCGGTGGAAGCTCGGCGGGTATATAGGGCTTGTCCAGTGACCATATGCAGTCGTCGGACCCTAGCCGACTTGATTCAATGTGATCATGGGTATGGATTGACTAGCTTCTTGCTACGCCAATGTAGACTGCAGGGAGAGAGTGGTGCGGTTCCAGTTTCCTGAGGAGCCGATTGTTGAGTGGGAGGAACACAGACGCCGGCGGTAGGTTTATTTCTTACCTCAAGGCTAGGAAGATGGTGCGAAGGGTATATCTACCATCTCGTTCGGGTGTTTGATCTAAGGCTGCGGTACAGATTTTCATCGATTCAAAGAGTCGAAGTTCCCGACGCTGTTTCGCACGACCTCCCGTATCCTCCTGAGAGGGAGATTGAGTTTTGTATAGACGTATTGCCAGACACTCGGCCTATTTCCATACCGCCATACAGAATGGCACCTGCCGAGTTGAGAGAGTTGAAGGACCAGCTGCGAGATTTGCTGGAGAAGGGCTTCATCAGGCCTAGTGTTTCTCCCGGGGAGCGCGGTATTGTTCGTGAAGAAGAAGGGCGGGGCGTTGCGCATGTGTGTTGATTACAGCCGAACAAGGTGACCATCAAGAACAGATACCCCTTCCGTGATTGATGATTTGTTCGACCCGGTTGCGAGTGCGAGATATTTCTCAAGATTGATCTGCGATCGGGCTATCATCAGTGCGAGTCGAGAGGTGGATGTCCACAGATCGCATTCGGACGATGCGGGCATTATGAGTTCGGGTCATGTCTTTTGGGTTGACCAATGCTCGGCGGTATTTATGGATTTGATGAACAGTGGTCAAACCATTTTGGACACGCTTGTGATAGTGTTCATTGATGATATCTTGGTTTATTCTCGCCAGAGCGAGAGCACGCGAGCATTTAAGACTGTCTTGCGATTCTCGGGACAGCTTATACGCCAAGTTTTCCAAATGTGAGTTTTGGTTAACCGGTGGCTTTTCTTGGGCATATTGTGGGTGATGGCATTCGAGTGGATACGCCAAGATCGAGGCGATCAGACTTGGCCTAGACCTCTTACTCCGCGGAGGTTCGCGATTTCGGGCCTTGCGAGATATTATCGGCGGTTCGTAGAAGTTTGCTTCTATCTCGAACCATTGACTAGGTGACTCGTAAGCGGCTAAGTTTGATGGGCGATGCGTGTGGCGGGGTTTCGATTCTTGAAGGAGAGGACGACGCCCCGTTCTTACTCTTCCGGAGGTCGGATGGTTATGTCGTGTATTGTGATGCGTCGGGCATCGGGCTGGGATGTGTGTTGATGCAGCGAGGTAGAGTTATAGCGTCGATCCCGGCGACTTAAAAACACGAGAGGAACTACCCCACCCATGATTTGGAGTTGGCAGCGGTGATTCACGCTTTAAAGATCAGGAGGCACTATTTGTATGGGGTTCACGTGGATATTTATACAGACCACAAGAGCCTCCGGTATATCTTCACCGGAGGAGTGAACTTACGGCGAGACGGTGGTTAGAGTTGCTTAAGGATTACGATATTGATATCCTGTACCACCCGGGGAAGGCCAATGTTGTGGCAGATTCTCTTAGTCGTAGGTCGATGGGGAGCCTATCAGATGTACAGATAGAGAGAAGAGGCATGCTTCGTGATTTGCATCAGTTAGCGAGCCTTGGTGTCCGTTTGATTGATTCTGATAGCAGTGGGGTTCGAGTTCGTGAGGTTGCCGAGTCTTCCATCGTCGAGGAGGTGAAGAGGCAACAGTTCGAGGATCGATTCGACACGTTATCGCGATACGGCTCTTCGTGAGGAAGGGTCCTTTTGAGGTAGCCGATGGGGTGCTAAGATTTGAGGGTAGGTTGTGTGTTCGGATGTTTCGTGACTTCGCGAGTTCTAGGAAGCACAACACAAGCGTTACTCTATCCATCCGGGTCGACCAAGATGTACCACGACCTTCGATCGTGTATTGGTGGGATGGCTTCAAGAGGACGTTGCGAGTTTGTAGCTCGGTGCCCATGTTGTCGGCAGTGAAGATAGAGCACGAGGCCCGGTGGTTTATTCTGAGCGATAGAGATCCGACACGGAAGTGGGAGGTAATCAACATGGACTTTATCACAGGATTACCTCGCACTCCGAGGAAGCATGATTCTATTTGGATTATCGTCGACAGGCTGACGAAATCAGCCCACTTTCTTCCCGTCAGGACGACCTTTTGGTGAGGATTATGCGCACTTTACATCCGAGAGATCGTCCGATCGCATGGAGTCCCTATTTCGATCATATCGCATGAGGAGCCCGGTTTATGGCTAACTTCGGAGGTCTTTCCGTAGGGTTTAGGGACGCAGTGAGCCCAGTCTCGCATTCCATCCACGAGCACGGACAGCGAGCGCACTATCCAGACTCTTGAGGATATGCTGCGAGCCTGTGTTATTGACTTCAGGGGTAGCTGGGAGGATCATTTGCCTCTAGTTGAGTTTGCGTACAATAATAGCTACCACTCCCATATTCAGATAGCGCCTTATGAGGCCTTGTTTGGGAGGAAGTGCAGATCGCCTATAGGCTGGTTCGATGTGGGCGAGGTACAGTTAGTGGGACCAGATTTGGTGCAGCAGGAAGTGGATAAGGTAAAGCTTATCCAGGAGCGGTTACTGACAGCTCAGAGTCGACATAAGTCATATGCAGATCATCGTCGTCGGCATCTGGAGTTCGAGGTTGATGATTGGGTTTTCCTGAAGGTGTCACCCATGAAGGGTGTGATGAGATTCGGGAGGAAAGGGAAACTCAGCCCAAGGTACATCGGGCCTATCGATTGTCGCAGGTAGGCGGTTGCCTACGAGTTGAATCTGCCGTCCGATCGGAGGCGGTGCATCGGTGTTTCATGTTTCTATCTTTGAGAGATGTATCGGATCCATCTAGGGTGCACCGATTGACGATGTCAGTGACCAGGGTTATCGTATGAGGAGATTCCCATAGCGATAATCGATCGTCAGGTTAGGCGTCTGCGGACCAAGGACGTGGCTTCCATCAAAGTCTTGTGGCGGAACGAGCTCAGGGAGGAGAAGACGTGGGAAGCTGAGGAGGACATGAGGCAGAAGTATCCTCACCTATTCCCCACACCTCCAGGTAATTCACTTTCCTACTTGTAATTTTTTTAAAAAAATTGCCATATATGCCTAAGTGTTGTTTTGTGGCCGTATGTGGCATTTGCAAACTGTTTAAGTTATGAAGAACCTTATCGTTAACTGTATTGGGAAGGAACATTCGGGACGAATGTTTCTAAGGAGGGGAGAATGTTATACCCCGTATTTCCAGAGTATGTACGTGAGGGCGTACGTACGAAAGTTTAGCCTTAAAGTTTAGGCCTAGGACGTTTTGTTGGGCACAACTCACACAAAGAATCGCTTCGACGAAACGCTTTACAAGACTCGCGTAGGGTAAATTCCGGCTATATCATTTCTAATTTTTGCGGATTTTTCCGAGAGACGAAACATTTTGGACCAACGAGAGGGCGACACTTGTCACCCTCTCATTGATGGACGTGGGGCGGCAATAGGGCCTAATGGATGGGCATGGAGTTGGTAGGATATTTGTGTAGTGGATGGATAAGGACACTTGGGAAAATCCTCACCCTACACTTGCCTTGCACTTGGCTTCATCTTGGCCATTGGTTGGCCATGGCTTGACCTATAAATACCCCCCTTAAGATGAAGAGTTCTTCATCCACAAATCTTTCTCCAAGTCTTGAAAATCCTCCCTCTCCTTGTGAGCCTTTTCGTCCAAGCCTTCTCCCCGAGTGAAGCTTAGCCAAGCAACCCTCTAGCCTAGCCGAAACCTACCCTCCCTGGTAGAAAAGTTGTCTTCCAAGTGTAGTTACTATACCAAAATACCCTAGCCCAAATCCGTATAGTATTTAGTGAAGTTGTTGGAAACTTCTAAGGGTTCTTGGAGCTATCTGAGCGCACAAATTAGAGCTAAACTCGCTCAGGATCAACGTTTATACTTGGATAATATTGGGCTTATCGAGGTAAATAAACTTATCCTTCTTTTGTAATTAGAGAATACATACTGTAGAAGTGTAGGAATAAGTATAAATACTTAGAAGGATATTACAGAATAGAATTGAACTGTTATCACAGTAGAAGGGTATAAAATAAGAATAATTGAACTGTACTCACATAGGACTGTATAGCTTACCGGGTAGGGAAGTGCTGCCCAAATTTCCATAGAATAGAGAACCCTCTGCTTAGAGCTTTATACTGATACTAGACGCTGATGAAGTATTTGATCGATATAGGTCGATACTCTGCGCGCGACATATTCAACTTGGCAGGTGGTTTTCGCCGAGAAGGTATGTGATTCTTCCTATACTCTTGAGCATGATATTTTAAAATATATATAGTACGGTAGACGTACGTGTGTTAACTGAATAATAATTACGGCAATGTCTTCGGACTTAAGCCTGAATAATAACTACGGCAATGTCTTTTGACTTAAGCCTGAATAATAAAAATCTTGATGCATTTCAAAAGAATACTGAATCATTTTTAACAGAAGAGAAATATTTGGTTTTTAAACAAAAGCTTAAGAGTTATACTAGCTTTATGGGAAGTTAGGTATAACAACTTAAGAAAGATAAAAGGAACTGTTTACTTATTTGTTATAAAAACCTTGTATTGATTTGTAAGGCGTAGTAAGATTGTTGATAAATAGACATATTATGATGCTACGTGTGTTAGTGTCTTGTGATGTTGTGAAAGGGGGTCATTCTTGTTGTGCTTACGTTGCTAAACGGTAAGTCAGTTGTAATGTTATTATATCACCTACCCCCTTGACTTATTATACCGAGGGCTTGCCACCCTTGATGCGGGTCTATACGGCCTATGCGATGCGTGTGACTACGCGGAGTGCGGAGTTCGAGATTGATCATTCCGGTGTTTTATCCGACGCGGGGATGCCCTATGCGGTGCAATGTGACTACGCGGTCTATTTGAGACTATGCGGTGCGGGAGTCGAGGAGAGTGCAGGGGTTAGCTACCCCGATGCGAGGAATACCTCACGCGGTGCAGTGACCTATGCGATGCGGGAGTCGTGATTAGCACGCATAATGATACTATGGCGATTGGCCTTGCCCGATCATTCGCGGCCTAGAAAAGACCTGTTCAGCTTACCTATTATTGTTCTTGTTTGTGATAAGCCACTATGTGCAAAAGAACTGATTTTATTTGAAAATGGTTTTAAATACTTGATTTAAGTTAAGTACTTTACTGTTTCACATACTTGGTAACTGTTGTCTCGACCTCCTTGGTGCGTTCATGCCGCAGGTAAGGGCAAGCAGGTGCTAGATCCACATCCTTAGGATCTTTGCTTTGGTGTCGGGAGCTCCATCTTCTCCGGAGGCTCTACTTTTGGGTATGATCTCCCTGTATTGTAGATAGTCTTGTACATTCAGGGTATGGCGTGGCCTCCGCCATAGTTGTTTACTTCCTGAGGTCAGTAGTCCTATTATGCAGTTGGGATGTATCGCAAAACTTGGGTTATATATATATGCGAAAGGCAAGCTTTTCATCGATAAAGCGTGTCTCATTTTACAATCTGTTTCATGTCTTGTTTTATATTCCGATATCTCGATATATGACTACTTGGGTGCGGGTAAGGCACTATCCACGGGCCGGGCAGGTCATGACAAAGACGTCCGGCTTTCATGTTGTTATGTTCGGAAAAGTATCGTAGATCCATCAGTTATTCCCAAGAATGATGACCAAAGTTGGAGGTAGTAACCCGGATTTGGAACCAAGCGATGGAAATGTGGTAAGGTATGAGAAGAGTGCGAGTGTACGAGAAGTGCACGAGTAAGGGAAGAAGTGAACATGTGTTAAGAGAATAGAAGTGATCATTTCTTAAGGGAGTATCGTTTAGACTTTGGGTGGAAGCTTTTGTGATGTTAGAGGTGATTCCTCGTAGACTTGGATTAAGTATTGGAGCGTGTGTTTTTTTGTGGCCATGTGTGGCTTTTGCAAACTGTTAAGTTGTGAGGACCTATATCGTTATCTGTCTTGAGAAGGAACATTCGGGACGAATGTTTCTAAGGAGGGGAGAATGTTATACCCCGTATTTCCGGAGTATGTACGTGAGGACGTACGTACGTTTGTACAAACCCTAATTAGGTTAAGAGTGAGATTGTAAGCTTTCGACGGAAAAGATTCCGAACCTTGTGAAGGAAATTCTACGTTTTTAATATTTTTTAACCGATTACGGATTTTTCCGAGAGACGAAATATTTTGTACCATTAGGAGGGCGACATTGTTATACCCCGTATTTCCAGAGTATGTACGTGAGGGTGTACGTACAAAAGTTAGCCTAAGTTAAAGACCTTGGACGAAAAAGTTTGTGCACAACTCACTAAAAGAATCGTTTTCCGACGAAACGTTTTACAAGACTCGCGTAGGATAAATTCCGGCTATGTCATTTATATTTTTTGCGAATTTTTCCGAGAGACGAAACATTTTGGACCAACGAGAGGGCGACACTTGTCACCCTCTAGTTGGCGGACTTGAGGCGGAAATGGGACGAATTGGATGGCCTATTTTGTCATGGAGTTGGTAGGATATTTTGTGTGCAAGTTGGCTAAGGACACTTTCCCTAATCTTGACCTTACACTTGCCTTGCACTTGGCATCATCTTGGCCATTGGTTGGCCATGGCTTGACCTATAAATACCCCCTTAAGATGAAGAGTTCTTCATCCACAAATTACTTTCAAAGTCTTGAAAATCCTCCCCTCTCCCTTTGTGAGCCATTTCGTCCAAGCCTCTTTCCCCCCCCCCCTTGAGAAAGCCTTGGCCGAATACCCCCCCCCCCCCCCCTCTAAAGAAGCCCTAGCCGAAACACTACCCCCCCCTCCCTTGGTAGAAAAGTTGCCTTCTAGTATTGTTATAATGCCCAAAATACCCTAGCCCAAATCCCTTAGTACTTAGTAGAAGTTGTGAAGAACTTCTAAGGTTTCCTTGGAGCTATCGGAGCGTGCAACTTAGGAGCTAAGCCTTGCTCCGGATCGACTTATATCTAGGATATTATTGGTCTTATCGAGGTAAATAAACTTGTCCTTCTTTTATAATTAGAGAATACATACTGTAGAAGTATAAGAATAAGTATTAAATACTTAGAAGAATATTACAGAATAGAATTGAACTGTTTTCACAGTAGACTTATATAGCTCACCGGGTAGGGAAGTGCTGCCCGACTTTCCGTAGAATTGAGAACCCTCTGTTTAGAATGACCTACAGAGTAGTCTAGACTTTGATAGATGTCTGTGACTATTATAGGCTGATTCTCTGCGCGCGACATATCCGACTTGGCAGGTGGATTTCGCCGAGAAGGTATGTGATTCTTCCTATACTCTTGAGCATGATATTTTAAATATATATATAGTACGGTAGACGTACGTGTGTTAACTGAATAATAACTACGGCAATGTCTTTTGACTTAAGCCTA
This sequence comes from Przewalskia tangutica, assembly GCA_029844215.1. NCBI lineage: Eukaryota > Viridiplantae > Streptophyta > Magnoliopsida > Solanales > Solanaceae > Przewalskia > Przewalskia tangutica. The sequence continues at coordinate 1,924,234 of JAQGDG010000030.1, forward strand.
AATAATACTTACGGCAATGTCTTGCGACTTAAGCCTGAATAATAAAGATCTTAAAAAGTCTTTCAAGAGAATTATAAGACAGTTTTGAAAGAAGAAGAATATTTGTTTTTAAAACAAGAAGCTTAAGGGTTATACTAGCTTTATGGGAAGTTAAGTATAACGGCTTAAGTTTTATAAAAAGGAACAGTTTACTTATGTGTTTATAAAAGACTTGTATTGATTTCTGAAAGGTATAATAAGATGGTTTTGATGAGTAGACATATTGTGATGCTATGTGTTAGTATCTTGTAACGTTTGTGTAAAGAGGTCAGTCTTACTTATGCTTATGTTGTTTAAACTATAAGCTGTTTATGTAGTACTATATCACTCACCTTGAGATGATACCGGGGTTAAGTTGCCCTCCGTGCGTGGTAGACTCGGCGGTGCAGGACCATGATTCGAGAATACCTCATGCGGGTCCAGGGCCTATCGCGAGCTACGAGAGTTCGTGTTAGTGTGCGGGGTTATGCCTCACGCGGTCTATGTGGCCATGCGGACAACGAGTCCGTGACAATGCCGAGGAGTAGCTACCTCGACGCGGGGTTATACCTCACGCGGCCTATGCGAGTGGCCTATGCGACTACGGAGTCGATTAGGCTTGCAGAATGATAATATGGGCGAGTGGCCTGCTCGATCATTCGCGGCCTAGAAAAGACTGTTCTGATTTACCTATTGTTGCTCTTGTTTATGATGTGGCACTATGCGATTACATTGGTTGTTTCGTGCATATTTGTAAAATTGGTTTTAAAGTGATATGATTTCATTTAAGTACTTTCTGATTTCACATACTGTACTGTTGTGTCGACCTCCGGGGTGCGTTCATGCCGCAGGTAAGGGCAAGCAGGTGCTAGATCCGCATCCTTAGGATCTTTTGCGTTGGTGTCAGGAGCTCCATCTTCTCCGGAGGCTCTACTTTTGGGTATGATCTCCCTGTCAGAGATAGTTTTGTCTTTGTCGGTATGGCGGGGCCACTGTCCGCCATAGTTGTTTACTTCCTTAAGTGCGTAGTCCCTGTTATGCAGTAAGGATGTAAACCGCGATTTTGGTTTATATATATTATGCGAAAGCGACCTTTTCTCATATAAACCGTGTCTAAATTTTCATTGATTCATGTCTTGTTTTATATTCGCTGATTTTCTCGATGTATGACTACTTGGGGGCGGGTAAGGCACATCACGCCCCGAACGGGTCGTGACAAAAGTGGTATCGAGCGCTTAATCCTCTGAAAGTGTCTACGCACCGTATCTAGTAGAGTCTTGATTATCGGTGTGTAGTGCACCACACCAATAATCGTGAGCTATAGGATATTTAGGATTGGTTTCCATTCTTCTCACTCGAGATCGTGCTTTAGAGAGTTGTGTTATAGGTTGGACCTCTAACGTATTCCTTTCGGTCGCAATGATTATGCCTCCACGTAAGGCAACCCGCCCGGAAGGGCAAAGCGGCCGGGAGGCTGCTAGCATGACACCGAGAGTCACGAGGCTCGTGCCCGCTATACCCGAGACGGCGAGTTCCACGACGCCGCCCGACCCGTGAGGGTTTAGGGCGCAGCCGTGGCGAGAGACCACAAGACCTACACCTCACCCCACACTGGAGCGTATGAGATGGGTTACAGAGATGGCCCGATCGCCGAGATCGTGGCGAACATGAGGATAGGCCGGATCACGGCGATTCGGCTCGGCCCGATCGTGCCGTGGTTCACCAGGCGAGATAGTTTGAGGCTATGAGATTTCTGAGTTGTAGCCCGCGAGCTTTACGGGTCGAGGCGGGAGGATGATCCGCAGGAGTTCATCCGCCGGCTACAGAGGATCACGCGGTGATCAAGGCCTCAGAGACCGAGTCGTGACGCCGGTTCCACATCGGTGCGTGATACCGCAATCGATTGGTTTGATTCGTGCGAGCTTTCGGGAGAGCATGCACCTCCAGTATGGGATGAGTTTTGGAGGCCTTTCTCACTCACTTCTTGCCTCCACGTATGAGAGGCACGGCCGATAGATTTTTGTTCTTGGCGCAGAGGGCGCAGTTGCGAGTACAACGCCGAAGTTTGATTCGTTGGCTCGAGCATGTCCTGCGCTGGTTGCAGATATGGAGGATAGGAGTGCACCGTTACGCCACCGCTAGATGATTATATGGCGAGTCTTGTGCGGGCGTGGCTCTTCACCAGCATGGATATTACCCGCACGCAGCTCACGCCGGTCTGCGAGCGTAGAGGCGGGTTGTGACGGCGGCGAGAAGAAGGCGGGGCGGGAGGGTCTTCCGTGGCTATCGTGGTGGCGGCCTCAAAGGCGATTTGCACCACGGCAGCTCAGAGCACTCTGCACCGTCCTCAGCCACGGCCAGAGTATTCGAGGGCGTACTGTGGCCTGGCTTGAGCGTCGAGCGGCGGAGTGATCGCCGACGGTTCCACCTCGCCGGTGTGGCCGTCGGTAGATCCCATTATAGGAAGTGTGGTACCGCCGAGCTTGTTACGATTGTGGCGGCAGGTCACTTTGCGAGGCTGTCGGCCGGGGCGGCGGTGGTAGGGCTCGGCTACGAGGTGCATTGCGGTTCTTTGTCCCTACTGATTACACGCCCGGAGGCGTGGTACTCGTGGACCAGCGAGTCGAGGCAGGTCGTGGCGCGGTCTAGTTCTAGCGGTCCTCGAACCGCATTTATGCCTTGTCACCGGGCAGATCGTGAGGCCTCACCGATGTCGCCACAGTACCTTATCGGTTTCGGTTTGATGTATGCCTTGATAGATCCCGGTTCTACTGGCCCTATATATCTCCCTTATCGCTAGTAGGATGTGGATAGAGCCCGAGTCCATAGACCTTTCGAGGTAACTACGCCAGCCGGGTGATTAGGTGGTAGCTCGGCGGTATATAGGGCTTGTCCGGTGACCATTTGCGTCGCCGACCCTAGCGACTTGATAGAGTTGGACATGACCGATTTCAATGTGATCATGGGTATGGATTGGCTAGCTTCTTGCTACGCCAATGTAGGCTGCCCGAGAGAGTAATGCAGTTCGATTTCTGAGAGGCCGGTTGTTGTTGTGTGGGAGAACATCAGACGCCGGCGGTAAGTTTATTTCTTACCTCAAGGCTAGGAAGATGGTGCGAGAAGGGTATATCTACCATCTCGTTCGGTGTTTGATATCGAGGTAGTGCGATTTTCACCGGCCCAAAGAGTCGAGTTCCAGACGTGTTTCCGCACGACCTCCGGTATCCTCCCGAGAGGAGATAGAGTTTTGTATCGATGTCTTTGCGGACACTCGCCTATTTCCATTCCGCCATACGTAATGGCACTGCCGAGTTGAGAGAGTTGAAGGACCACCGAGAGATTTCTTTGGAGAAGCGGCTTCATCGCACCTAGTGTTTCTCCGGGGGCGCGGTATTGTTCGTGAAGAAGAAGGGCGGGGCCAGCTGCGCATGTGTGTTGATTACGGTGAACAAGGTGACCATTAAGACAGATACCCCTTCCTGTGATTGATGATTTGTTCGACCAGATTGCGGCGCGAGATGTTTCTCCAAGATTGATCTGCGTTCGGGCTATCATCAGTAGTCGAGAGAGGTGGATGTCCCAGATCGCATTCCGACTCCAGACGCATTATGAGTTTAGGTCATGTCTTTTGGGTTGACAAATGCTCGGCGGTATTCATGGATTTGATGAACCGAGTGTTCAAACCATTTTGGACACGCTTGTGATAGTGTTCATTGATGATATCTTCGTTTATTCTCGCCAGGCAGAGCATGCAGAGCATTTGAGGCGATCTTGTGATTCTCCCGACCAAGCTATATCGCCAAGTTTTCCAAATGTGAGTTTTGGTTAGCTTCGTGGCTTTTCGGGCATATTGTGGGTGATGGCATTCGAGTGGATACGCCAAGATCGAGCGATCAGACTTGGCCTAGACCTACTACTCCGGCAGAGGTTCGCAGCTTTACGGGCCTCGCAGTTATTATCGGTTCGTAGAAGTTCGCTTCTATCTCGCACCATTGACTAGGTGACTCGTGGCGGCTAAGTTTCGATGGACTGATGCTTGTGGCGTGGTTTCCATTCTTGAAAGAGACCGACGATCGCCTCGTTCTTACTCTTCGCAGGTCGGATGGTTATGTCGTGTATTGTGATCGTCGTGCATCGGTGGGACGTGTGTTGATGCAGCAGGTAGAGTTATAGCGCACGCATCCCGGACTTAAGAAACACGAGGAACTACCCCACCCATGATTTGGAGTTCGCGGTGATTCACGCCGAATCTGGAGGCACTATTTGTATGGGGTTCACGTGGATATTTATACAGACCACAAGAGCCTCCAAGATATCTTCACCAGGAGCCGAACTTACGGCGAGACGGTGGTTAGAGTTGCTTAAGGATTACGATGTTGATATCCCGCACCACCGGAAGGCCAATGTTGTGGCGTATGCCTTAGTCGTAGGTCGATGGGAGCCCATCGATGTGCAGCCAGAGAGGAGGTATGGTTCGTGATTTGCATCGCTTAGCGAGCCTTGGTGTCCGCTTGATTGATTCTCGATAGCAGTGGAGTTCGAGTTCGCGAGGTTGCCGAGTCTTCCATCGCCGGCGAGGTGAAGAGGCAACAGCTCGAGGATCCATTTTGACATGTTATCGTGATACGACTCTTCGTGAGGAAGGGTCCTTGAGGTAGCACGATGGGGTGCTAAGGTTTGAGGCGAGTTGTGTGTTCCGGATGTTTCGTGACTTCGCAGTGTTCTTGGGAAGCACACACGCGCATTACTCCATCCATCCGTGGTCGACCAAGATGTACCACGACATTAGATCCGTATTGGTGGGATGGCTTGAAGAGGACGCTGCAGAGTTCGTAGCTCAAAGGCCCGTGTTGTCGCCAGTGAAGGCAGAGCACCGCAGGCCCGTGGTTTGTTACGATAGAGATCCCGACCGGAAGTGGGAGGTGATCAACATGGACTTCATCACGTGATTATCTCGCACTCGGAGGAGACATGATTCTATATGGGTTATCATCGACAGTCGACGAAATCAGCCCACTTTCTTCCGTCGTGACGACTTTTCACCGAGGATTATGCGCACTTTATATCCGAGAGATCGCCGATCGCATGGAGTCCCTATTTCGATCATATCGCATGCAGGAGCCCGATTTGGCTAACTTCCGAGGTCTTTCCATGGGTTTAGGGACGCAGTGAGCTCGAGTCGCATTCCATCCACCGACAGACGGACAGGCTGAGCGCACTATCCGCACTTCGAGGATATCTTCGCGAGCCGTGTTATCGATTTCGGGTAGCTGGGAGGATCATTTGCCTCTAGTTGAGTTTGCGTATAATAATAGCTACCACTCCAGATTCGGACGGTGCCTTATGAGGCCTTGTATGAGGAAGTGCGACGCCTATAGCTGGTTCGATGTGGGCGAGTGCGCTAGTGGGACCAGATTTGGTGCAGCAGCGATGGATAAGGTGAAGCTTATCCAGAGAGGTCACGACACCGAGTCGGCAAGTCATACGCAGATCATCATCGTCGGCATCCGAGTTCGAGGTTGATGATTGGGTTTTCTGAAGGCGTCACCCATGGCGGTGTGATGAGATTCGAAGAAGAAACTCACCAAGGTACATCGGGTCAGATCGTTGTCGCAGGTAGGCAAGGTTGCCTACGAGTTGGATCTGCCGTCCGATCCGAGGCGATGCATCCTGTTTCATGTTTCTATCTTTGAGGAGATGTATCGGGATCCATCTAGAGTGCACCGATTGACGATGTCCAGTGTGAGGATTATCGTATGAGGAGATTCCATAGCGATAATCGATCGTCGAGTTAGGCGTCTGCGACCAAGGACGTGGCTTCCGTCAAAGTTTTGTGGCGAACGAGCTCGAGGAGGAGATGACGTGGGAAGCTGAGGAGGACATGAGGCAGAGGTATCCTCACTTATTCCCCACACCTCCAGGTAACTTACTTTCCTATTTGCTGATTTTTAATTATCGTTTATGCCTAAGTGTTGTTTTGTGGTCGTGTGTGGCACTTGCAAACTGTTAAGTTGTGAGGTATCTTATCTTTAACTGTCTTGGGAAGGAACATTCGGGATGAATGTTTCTAAGGAGGGGAGAATGTTATACCCCGTATTTCCAGAGTATGTACGTGAGGGTGTACGTACAAAAGTTAGCCTAAGTTAAAGACCTTGGACGAAAAAGTTTGTGCACAACTCACTAAAAGAATCGTTTTCCGACGAAACGTTTTACAAGACTCGCGTAGGATAAATTCCGGCTATGTCATTTATATTTTTTGCGAATTTTTCCGAGAGACGAAACATTTTGGACCAACGAGAGGGCTACACTTATCACCCTCTAGTTGGCGGACTTGAGGCGGAAATGGGACGAATTGGATGGCCTATTTTGTCATGGAGTTGGTAGGATATTTTGTGTGCAAGTTGGCTAAGGACACTTGCCCTAATCTTGACCTTACACTTGCCTTGCACTTGGCATCATCTTGGCCATTGGTTGGCCATGGCTTGACCTATAAATACCCCCTTAAGATGAAGAGTTCTTCATCCACAAATTACTTTCAAAGTCTTGAAAATCCTCCCCTCTCCCTTTGAGCCATTTCGTCCAAGCCTCTTTCCCCTCGAGAAAGCCTTGGCCGAATACCCCCTCTAAAGCTAAGCCCTAACCTAACACTACCCCCCTCCTTAGTAGAAAAGTTGCCTTCTAGTATTGTTATAATGCCCAAAATACCCTAGCCCAAATCCCTTAGTACTTAGTAGAAGTTGTGAAGAACTTCTAAGGTTTCCTTGAGCTATCTGAGCGTCAACTTAGAGCTAAGCCTTGCTCTGATCGACTTATATCTAGGATATTATTGGTCTTATCGAGGTAAATAAACTTGTCCTTCTTTATAATTAGAGAATACATACCGTAGAAGTATAAGAATAAGTATTAAATACTTAGAAGAATATTACGTAGAATCGAATTGCTTTCACGAGAATTATATAGCTCACGGTAGGAAGTGCTGGACTTTCCGTAGAATTGAGAACCCTCTGTTTAGAATGACCTACAGAGTAGTCTAGACTTTGATAGATGTCTGTGACTATTATAGGCTGATTCTCTGCGCGCGACATATCCGACTTGGCAGGTGGATTTCATTAAGGTATGTGATTCTTCCTATACTCTTGAGCATGATATTTTAAATATATATATAGTACGGTAGACGTACGTGTGTTAACTGAATAATAACTACGGCAATGTCTTTTGACTTAAGCCTAAATAATACTTACGGCAATGTCTTGCGACTTAAGCCTGAATAATAAAGATCTTAAAAAGTCTTTCAAGAGAATTATAAGACAGTTTTGAAAGAAGAAGAATATTTGTTTTTAAAACAAGAAGCTTAAGGGTTATACTAGCTTTATGGGAAGTTAAGTATAACGGCTTAAGTTTTATAAAAAGGAACAGTTTACTTATGTGTTTATAAAAGACTTGTATTGATTTCTGAAAGGTATAATAAGATGGTTTTGATGAGTAGACATATTGTGATGCTATGTGTTAGTATCTTGTAACGTTTGTGTAAAGAGGTCAGTCTTACTTATGCTTATGTTGTTTAAACTATAAGCTGTTATGTTAGTACTATATCACTCACCTCTTGAGATGATACCGGGGGTTAAGCTGCCCTCCGATGCGGGGTAGACTCAGGCGGTCTGGGACCATGATTCGAGAATACCTCATGCGGGTCCAGGGGGCCTATGCGGAGCTACGAGAGTTCCAGGTTAGTGTGCGGGGTTATGCCTCATGCGGTCTATGTGGCCATGCGGACAGCGAGTCCAGGACAATGCCGAGGAGTAGCTACCCTCGATGCGGGGTTATACCTCTACTTAGAATATTCTTCAGTGTAGTCTAGACGTTGATAGACGTATATGGCCTTTATAGGTTGAATGTTCTGCGAGTAGCATGTTCTACTTGAAAGGTGGACAAGGCTAGCCGGGTTATAGCGGTGGAGCGTTTTGCTAATAGTCGATAATCGTCGCGAGGTATGTGATTCTTCCTATCCTCTTGAGCATGATATTTTAAAAGGAATATATTTAGTACGGTAGACGTATGTGTGTTAACTGAACGTAGTTTTACGCAATGTCTTTTGACTTAAGCCCAATAATAAGAATCTTGAAGTATTTCAAAAGAATTAAGAAACCTTTTGAAAGAAGAGTAATACTTGGTTTTAAAAGCTTAAGAGTTATACTAGCTTTATGGGAAGTTAGGTATAACGGCTAAGAAAGATAAAAAGAATGGTTTCGATTTTAGAAGTTAAGAGACTTAATCTTAAAAGATAAGAGACTTGACTTAATTAATTTAATATGAATTTTGTTAAAAGTGTGAAACCTCATTCGTGAGTAATGAGTACTTGGTTTTAAAGTGAATAATGTTTTACCGATTTCTAAATCGTAATAAGTATCGAACAAACCATGCAGCGCTAATAAAGTGGAAATGTATTGACTAATCAAGTATTATTAAAACCGGTAGAAACCTCCATCCGCATGTAGCTAAGATGAGACAAAATGATATTACATTTCTAGATCATGGTCGCTTTAATCGATTGTTATAAACAAGAATAATCACACGACCAACCGCCCGTGATCGTGCTTACCCGCACCCTAATGATACAACATCGAGAAAACCAGCGGAAATAAAAAATTAAACATATAAATAAATCTGAATCCAGATAAAAAACACTAGGCCAACCAACACGGTTGTCTGTCTTCATATATATATATATATATATATATAGACATTTGTGATTATAATCCTTACAACCCCGCCACAACAAGGCTACAGACCTCTAAGATTTTTACAACAACTATGACGACAGGCCGCCATACCCCGAATGTACAAGAACCTATGCACTGTGGTAACATACCAAAAGATAAGCCTCCGAAAGAACGGAGCTTTCCAATACGCTGAAATGTGATCCTAAATGCGGGGATCGACAGCCAATGTACCTCTACCTGCGGCATGAACGCAGCCCCCCGAAGGAGGTCAAGATAACAGTGCGAGTATATGAAACGAAAAATCAGAATGAAATCATAGCATCTATATAAAGCGTGAGACATGTATGATAACCAAACTACGATTCACGATAAAATAAGCGAATATGTAAGTCGTGGACTCACGCCTGAGTCATCACTCAAATATAACTATGGGTCTCACGCGCAACATCAATCATGCCCGTGGAATACCTTTCCCTCACGGCGATCTATGATATAATAACACCACTGAGTACACATGAACACCAAGTCCGTACTAACAATACTATACAACCAAACCACGGCCGAGCACGGCAAGTACGAAGCCGACTACCGGATACCGGCCGTGTCACGAGTCGACCGGCAAGTACGAGGGCTAACTACGTGTACTGGCGTATCACGAGACTTCGTCACTCGAACGGGCAAGTGCGAGGTCTAACTACTGCAGTAAGGCCGAATCAGCCACGAGGCGGCAAGTACGAAGCCACCACCGTATACCAAGGCGAACATTAAAACCTCATAGAGCTAGTCCATGGAATAACACTATCAACGAGGCGTGCGGAATTCTCCGTCACCGCCGCGTCAAGTAAGTCCTCAACAAGTCAACCGGCCCTCCATCGAGAGACGCGGTAGTATAGAAACACAATTCTTGCACAACAAAGGCTATCACAATAAGCATACGCAAGTTTCACAACAACAAGCATAGGAAAGTTATACACAACTCAAGGTACTTTCATTTTATGTCAAAGTCCGGGTTTTAACCCTAAAGTACTACGTACGTTAAATTCCTTTTGAAGATCCATTTCTTTTACAAAGGTCACCCGATACGTAGTATAACAATAGAGTGACTAACATTGTTAAGTAAACTAAAACACTTCCCTTTGTAAAATCAAGTAACAACATTATTTTCCAAACGCTCAAGTTTGCCTAATTTCAAATGCTCAAGTTTCTCGGTTTGAAAAGGTTTCGTAGTTCATAGTTTTAATCCTTTAAAACAATTTGAGAAACATATGCCTTATGTGTGAGTAGGTTATTCTTGTTCATAACAATCTTATTAAAGCAACCATGATCTAGGAAATGTAATATCATTTTGTCTCATCTTAGCTTCTATGCAGATGGAGGTTTCTACTGGTTTTAATAATACTTTATTAGTCAATACATTTCCCTTTATTAGCGCTGCTGTGGTTTGTTCGATACTTATTCGGATTTCCAAATCAAGAAACATTATTCCTTTTAAAAACCAAGTACTCATTACTCACGAATGAGGTTTCACACAAAATTTATATTAATTCATTTAAGTCAAGTCTCTTATCTTTTAAGATCAAGTCTCTTAACTTCTAAAATTAATAACCCATTCTTTTTATCTCTCTTAAGTCGTTATACCTAACTTCCCATAAAGCTAGTATAACTCTTAAGCTTTTAAAACCAAGCATTACTCTTCTTTCAAAAAGGTTTCTTAATTCTTTTGAAATACTTCAAGATTCTTATTATTCAGGCTTAAGTCAAAAGACATTGCCGTACAACTATATTCAGTTAACACACATACGTCTACCGTACTATATATATATATATATTCTTGTAAAATACTTCCAGATTCTTATTATTCAGGCTTAAGTCAAAAGACATTGCCACACGTACGTCTACCGTACTATATATATATTCTTGTAAAATATCATGCTCAAGAGTATAGGAAGAATCACATACCTCGCGACGATTATCGACTATAAGCAAAACGCTCCATGGCTATAACCCAGCTAGCCTTGTCCACCTTCCAAGTAGTACATGCTACTCGCAGAACAGTCAACCAATAAAGGTTATAAGTCTACTGTAAATACAGTCCTATGTAAGTACAGTTTAATCTTCTACATTAATATTCTTCTGATGTGATTTCAGTTCAAGTCTTTTCTATAATATCCTTCTATTACAGTTCAATTCTCTTCTATGAATCTTATATTCATTTCCAATAATACTACAGTATGTAATCTCCAATTACAATAGAAGGATAGGATTATTTACCTCGGTAAGCCCCAAAATTATCCAAGTTTAAAGTCGATCCTGAGCAAGGTTTAGTGTCAAGACCCGAACCCGGGCCCGTGACTGGTGCCTTACGCCGGGCACCCCAGTGATACAACATCAGAGTAATCAGCGGAATATAAAACAATACATGATACAATGTAAAGAAGACACATGTTTATCTGAAGAAAAATTGCCTTTCGGCATATATATAAATAACAACTCTTTCAAAATGAACAGTTTAATCCTTTTTACAACCCTGCCCACAACAAGATTACGCACTTCTACGAATGACAACAACGACGGGACGGGGCCGCCATACCCCTGAATGTAAGCACCTACAACAACGGGGACTATACAAGATAAGCCTCCGAGAAACGGAGCTTTCCCAAACAACCGTGACCCTAGAGCGAGGATCAACGATCGTGTACCTTTACTGCGGCATGAACGCAGCCCAGGAGGTCGATAACATGTACCAAGTATGTGGCGGAAAATACGTAAATGAAATCATAATAGTCTATAAAGCAGAGACATGTATGATAACCAAACTACGATTCACAATAAATAAGCGATGTCAAGTCGTGACTCACGCCTCAAAGTCATCACTCAAATGTAACTATGGGTCTCACGCCCATAACATCAATCATGCGTGGAATACCTTCCTCACCGCCAGCTTATGATATAAAAGCACCAAGAAATACACATGAACACGTGTCCCACAGTGTCCTAATAAAACAAAGCGGTAAGTAATGCGAAGGCATAACCGACTACTAACACCACAAGTACTAACGGTCATAAATCGTCTCATGATATCTCTCTGCATCATTACATGATCAAAGTGGTCACTCGCCGCAGATCAAATGTGCGCGTCTAGCCTCGAACTCTCGCACTCGCGTAGGCCAACCTCATAGACCGCATGAGGTATTCCTCGCATCGAGGGTAGCTACTCCCGGCATCGCCCCGACTCGCATCCGCGTAGCCACAAAGACCGCATGACCACAAGGGCCGCAAACTAACCCGAACTCCCGTAGTTCCGCATGGATCCCCCGGACCCGCATGCAGGTATTCTCGAATCATGGTCCTGCATCACCGAGTCTACCCGCGACGGAGGCGCCAACCTCCGGAAACAAGTCAAGGTGAGTGGTACAATACCAACATAACGGCTGAGAGTCAAACAACTTTAAGCGCAGTCGAGGGGAAAACCCCTTTACACAACAATCACAAGATACTAACACACGTAGCATCCTAGCATGTTTACTTAACAAATCAACAAGAAAGTATTACAAGGCTATCACAAACCAACACAATCAAGTTATATACACAAGGTACTTTCTACTATATGATTAACAAGATCGGGTTTTTATCCCCAAAGTACTTCATACATTAACTTTTTAAAAGATACGTTACTTTCACAAAAACCACACAATACCCGTAGTATATGAAAATAGAGTGATTATCTTTTGAAGTAAATCAAAACACTTACCTTGGTAAAATCAAGTAACAACATTATTTTCCAAACGTCCAAGTTTGCCTAATTTCAAATGTTCACGTTTCTTATTTTAGAAAGGTTTCGTAGTTCATAGCCTTATTCATTTAAGAATATAATTCTCTTTTAAAACCATTTGAGAAACATAAGCCTTATATGTGAGTAGGATATTCTTGTTTATAACAATCTTATTACAATGACCATGATCTAGAAATATCATTTTGTCTCATCTTAGCTTCTATGCGGATGGAAGTTTCTACGGGTTTTAATAATAATTAATCACAAACATTTCCTTTTATTAACGCTGCATGGTTTGTCGATACACATTCGATTTCAAATCAAGAAACATTCTTAAGCCGCTATACCTAACTTCCCATAAAGCTAGTATAACTCTTAAGTTTTCAAAACCAAGTATTACTCTTCTTTCCAAAATGATTCCAAAATCTTTTGAAATACTTCAAGTTCCTTATTATCACATAATAAGCGCTTATAGTTCAAATCAGTTACCTTTTAAAAACCACAAAGTATTTTCTTACCTACATAAAGCTGTTATAACCAACTTCCCATAAAGCCGTTATAACACTTTATGTTTCAAACCAATCAAATACATTTAACACACGACGTCACCGCATACATAGTTATACACATATCATGCTAGAAGAGATAGGAAGAGGTTCACATACCTCGCGACGATTATCGACTATAAGCAAAATGCTCCGAGTACTTCCAATCGCCGGCTACTCCTTAAGCCAAGTAGATCGCGCCACGCATAGTACTTCAACCTATAATGGCCATAAAATGTCTATCAACTTCTAGATCTCTTCGTAGAATATTCTAAATACAAGATTCCTTATTCTACGGAAAATTCGGCAGCACCTCCCCCCCACCGTAACCACATAAATCTCCTCCTCTATCAAGGGGGGGGGGGGGGGTTTACACGTCTAACCGGACGTGTACAATTCTACTCCAAAGTAATACTACCCCAGTCTACTGTAATACAATCCTATGTAATTACTGATTCGATTCGATTCTTTATTCTTCAGGCTTAAGTCAAAAGACATTGCCAATAAACTACGTTCAGTACCATATATAGTATACTTCAACTATATATTCTAACAACATGTAATTTCCAATTACAATAGAAGGACAATAGTGTTTACCTCGATAAGCCCAAAATTATCCAAGTTTAAATGTCGATCCTGAGCAAGGTTTAGCTCTACTCGTGCGCTCCAACCCGCTCCAAGAAACCCTTAGAAGTTCTAACCAACTTACTCCAAAACTTCAACCAACAATGAAGATTTCCTTAGGGTTTCGTTTAGTGGCTAAAGGAAAGTATAATAGTATTTTACTGGCTTTTGTATAAGTGTAACCTTGGGAATACTATAAGGTATTTGGGCAAGGTATTTGGGCATTATAACAATACTAGAGAGTATTTCTATACCACAAAAAGGGTATTATACGAAAACAACTAGGCTAGGGGAGGGGTACCCTCTGGCCAGGCACCACAAGGGGAGGAGAGGCTCTCGCCAAGCACAACTAGGAGGAGAGAGAGAGACGAAAGCTCACACTAAGAGGGGAGGATTTTTAACACTTAGAACAAATTTAGGATGAAGAAGTTCATCAAGTTAGAGGTATTTATATGTGAAGAAATGGCCAACCAATGGCCAAGATCATGCCAAGTGCATAGCAAGTGTAGGGCCAAGATGAAGCCATGTGTTTGTGGGTCCCACTTGCTCATCAACTACACAAAATATCCTACCTAACCCTTGACCACAATTTTTGCACAAAAACGTGCCAAACAATTCCCTCGTCGTCCACTTCCTTCCAATGCGAGGTGACACACGCCACCCTCCGCTGGTCCAAAATGTTTCGCCTCTAAAAATCCGCAAAAATAATAAATGACATAGCCGAATTTTCTCTACAAAAGTGTGGAAACGTTTTAAAAACGACTCTAACCGTGTTGTGCACAAAAAAATTCGCCAAGCCACTTTAAAGTCCAAACCTTCGCACGCCTTACGCATACTCTGAAATACGGTATAACATTCTCCCTCTTAGAAACATTCGCCCGAATGTTCCTTCTAAGTCTCAAACAAGCGTGCGCCGAGATAGTCTTCACTACTATACTTACGAAACAATCCCGCCACATGGCCACGTAACAACTTGCGCAAATACTTACATCCAAGTTCACGAGGAAACACCTCTAACATCACAAAAGCCCTCACCAAGGTCTAAAATATACTCCCTTCGCACCTTCATTTCACAAAAGAAACGATCACATCCATGCTCGCCATACATGCTCGCTTCTTCCCACTTTTGTCACTTTGCCGCGAGGTTCTAGTGTCACTCCGGCGACCCAACAAATGGCACGCCGCATCGATCCCCGAGGTGTCGTGCACTCGAACTCTTACCACATTTCGACATCGCTTGTTCCAAAACTCGGTTACTATCTCTAACGTGGTCATCATTATCGGGAACACTGATGGATCTCCGATACTTTCCCGATCATAACACGAAAGACTGGACGCACTGCCTCCTAAGTCGGACGGCAAATGCTAACATATAGGCAACCCGACCTATCCCTCACCTGAACTCAAAAGGCCCAAAGTAACTTGGGCTAAGTTTCCTCTTACACCCTATCCGGGGTGGTACCTTCAAGAAGACCGGCCAACTCAACTCTAAGCGTCGTCGCCGATAATCCGCACGATTCCTCTGAGCTGCCAAAAACCTCCTCTAGATAAGCTTCACCCTATCCACAGTCTGTTGGAACAAGCCTGAACCAACTATCTGAACCTTGCCAACATCGAACCAATCGACCGGCAACTTACACTTCCGCCCCTACAAGGCTTCATAAGACGACATCCGAACACTGAAATGGTAGCTTAAATGCTCCCTCCACAGGAGACAACAATCCTTGCAACTACACCTGAAATCCAAACACTGGCCCGAGGGCGAACGTGGTCGAGACTCACCTGAGTTCCTAACCCGGCCTGGTAAAACTTTGAGAAGAAAAAGTAACAGCCGTAACTCGGGCCCCATGCGCCGCCATAAGGTGAAGGTAGGTACCGTGCAGCCTTACAACCTTCGATATATCAACACTGCTGAGTACACGGTCCTGACCGAAAAACACGACGGGCTGCCCCCATCGGCCCGACTACTGGTTGAACGCATACACGAACTCGTACGCTGGTTAACTAAACATTGGCCTAACACCCTCGTGACCCTATCACAAGGCGGGACCACCACAACTGACCCCACCACCATACAGGCCGCGGGTTGACCCGCAACGTGGCCTCAACCCGACCCGGCAACGCGCAAAAAAAAAAAAAAATACTAGCTCCCCGATCCGGAACAATCTCACTAATCACGTTACGAAAACCTAGCGGTCTTCTTAGCTCAACTACCCTCCTTCATTCCACACTACTCAGGGACTTATCCCACAAACATAGCTCACGTGCACTATGCACTCTGACAAGGGTTAAACGTATAAATCTTTTACTCGAGATGGCCTTACCTCTAAGGTCTCTACGTATAAAACTCTAAGGCTCACACTTTCTCTATCCCCCAATCTTTCCCGGTTACTAACCATGATTTCTAATCACAACTAACACACTGCTATCAGAACATAGCACTTACGATATACTCATCTTATCACACATACTGATCTCTAGAGGGTTAAGGATATACTTAGAGCATCTGCTTCACTCCCCTTAGTCGTTCTAATCAAAATCTACCCCGTAGGGCGCATAGTTAGGGAGGATGACGAACTACCCACCGATCCTGAAGGCTGAGTCCTCCTACTAGGACATCCTTTCGACACATGGCCCTGACGGCCGCAGGTACAACAAGTACCAACTAAAAAGACGACATTCCCCGGGACGACGCGCTGTCACGCGATGAACACGGGAAAAATCAATCCGGCGCCGAGCCTACGTGTAGCCGCGAACCAAAACTCGAGTTTCGACCAACTCCTGCATACCCGAACGCCCCGAACCCCGTGGAGGCCTCTTCAGACCGTGGATGTGCATAATCTAATCCACGTGAGGCGACTCACTCGAAAGTTACCAAAGGACCTCGCCGCTCGCCCTCTTCTGCCATTCGTTAACCCGCCGATCTCTACGTTTCTTGGCTCTGCGCGACAAGCCCGCACTCGTGCCATGCTCAAGCCTAATCAAGAATTACTCTTGCACAACCCTCTCTTAGATAGTCATCAAGACTCGCGGATATCGGTATACTCTCGTAGCCAAATCCATAGCTAATGTGGTCGCCTCTTTGCAATCTATATTCTCTGCTCCCGACCGTGGGCGAAGGTTCAAATATCATGGCGCAGAGGAACCGCGCGCCGTGATAAACTCGCTGCTAGTGGCGTCGCAGAACTCCCCAAATGAAGCATCACCCGGTGATGATTGGGCGGTGCCACGTAACCTCTGACTTACTCGCGGCTCCTGGCCTTGCCTCTGGGCCCTGGTTGCCTACGCGGAGGCATAGCGGTAAGGGAAAGAAATACGTTAGAGGTCCATTTTCAACACAATTTCTAAGGCACGATCTCAGAGTGAAGAATAGAAACCAATCCTAAATATCCTATAGCCTCCGATTATTGGTGTGGTGCACAACACACGATAATCAAGACTCTTGGATCGATGCGTAGACACTTTCCGAGGATTAATCGCTCGATACCACTTTGTCAAGACCCGAACCGGGCGTGGTCGTGCCTCACGCCGCGCACCCGTTGATACAACATCGTGTAATCACGAATATAAAACAATACATGATACAATGTAAAGAAGACACATGTTTATCTGAAGAAAAATTGCCTTTCAGCATATATATAAATAACAACTCTTTCAAAATGAACAGTTTAATCCTTTTTACAACCCTGCCCACAATACTGAGACCTTACGAATGATAACAACGACGGATGGGGCCGTCATACCCGAATGTAAGCACACAACAAGGGGACTATACCAAGATAAGCCTCGGAGAAACGGAGCTTTCCCAAACGTCAATCAGACCCTAAGAGCGAGGATCAACGGCGGTGTACGCTTTACTGCGGCGTGAACGCGGCCCCAAGGAGGTCGATAACATGTACCAAGTATGTGGCGGAAAATCGTAAATGAAATCATAATAGTCTATAAAGCGAGAGACATGTATGATAACCAAACTACGATTCACAATAAATAGCGATATGTCAAGTCAGGGACTCACGCCCTCAAAGTCATCACTCAAATGTAACTATGGGTCTCACGCCCATAACATCAATCATGCCCGTGGAATACCTTCTTCACTACCGGCAGTTTATGATATAAAAGCACCAAGAAATACACATGAACACGTGTCCCACGTGTCCTAATAAAACGATCAGGTAAGTCGAAGGCATAACCGACTACTAACACCCACGACTAACGGTCATAAAGCGTCTCATGATATCTCTGCAGTCACATGATCAAAGGCCGGTCACTCGCGCGATGATCAAATGTCGCGCGTCAGCCTGAACTCTCCGCAGCTCTCCGCGTAGGCCAACCTCATAGGCCCGCATGAGGTATTCCTCGCGTCGGTAGCTACTCCCGGCATCGCCCCGACTCGCGATCCCGCATGGCCACAAAGACCGCATGACCACAAGGGCCGCAAACTAACCTGGAACTCCCGTAGTTCCGCATGGATCCCCTGGACCCGCATGAGGTATTCTCGAATCATGGTCCTGCATCGCTGAGTCTACCCGCGTCGGAGGCGGCAACCTCCTAAACAAGTCAAGGTGAGTGGTACAATACCAACATAACTGGTGAGAGTCAAACAACTTTAAAGCGCGATCGAGGAAAACCCCTTTACACAACAATCACAAGATACTAACACACGTAGCATCCTAGCATGTTTACTTAACAAATCAACAAGAAAGTATTACAAGGCTATCACAAACCAACACAATCAAGTTATATACACAAGGTACTTTCTACTATATGATTAACAAGATCGGGTTTTTATCCCCAAAGTACTTCATACATTAACTTTTTAAAAGATACGTTACTTTCACAAAACCACACAATACGTAGTATATGAAAATAGAGTGATTATCTTTTGAAGTAAATCAAAACACTTACCTTGGTAAAATCAAGTAACAACATTATTTTCCAAACGTCCAAGTTTGCCTAATTTCAAATGTTCACGTTTCTTATTTTAGAAAGGTTTCGTAGTTCATAGCCTTATTCATTTAAGAATATAATTCTCTTTTAAAACAATCTTAGAAACATAATCCTTATATGTGAGTAGGATATTCTTGTTTATAACAATCTTATTACAGCAGCCATGATCTAGGAAATATCATTTTGTCTCATCTTAGCTTCTATGCAGATGGAAGTTTCTACTGGTTTTAATAATAATTAATCTGTCAAAACATTTCCTTTTATTAACGCTGCAGTGGTTTGTCGATACACATTCTGATTTCCGAAATCAGTAAAACATTCTTAAGCCGTTATACCTAACTTCCCATAAAGCTAGTATAACTCTTAAGTTTTCAAAACTCAAGTATTACTCTTCTTTCCAAAATGATTCCAAAAATCTTTTGAAATACTTCAAGTTCCTTATTATCACATAATAAGCCAGTTATAGTTCAAATCAGTTACCTTTTAAAAACCACAAAGTATTTTCTTACCTACATAAAGCTGTTATAACCAACTTCCCATAAAGCCGTTATAACACTTTATGTTTCAAACCAATCAAATACATTTAACACATGTACGTCTACCGTACTACATAGTTATACACATATCATGCTAGAAGAGATAGGAAGAGGTTCACATACCTCACGACGATTATCGACTATAAGCAAAATGCTCCGAGTATTTCCAACCGCCGGCTACTCCTTAAGCCAAGTAGATCGCGCCACGCATAGTACTTCAACCTATAAGGCCACAAGGCGCTTATTAACATTTAGATCTCTTCGTAGAACATTCTATAGAAAATTCGGCAGCACCTCCCCCCCCCCGCCACAGCGTAAATCTCCTCCTCTATCGAGGCCGGCTACCAAGCCAACCAGGGGGGGGTTTACACGTCTAACCGGACGTGTACAATTCTACTCCACAGTAATACTACACAAGTCTACTGTAATACAATCCTATGTAATTACAGTTCAGTTCAGTTCTTTATTCTTCAGGCTTAAGTCAAAAGACATTGCCAATAAACTACGTTCAGTACCATATATAGTATACTTCAACTATATATTCTAACAACATGTAATTTCCAATTACAATAGAAGGACAGTAGTGTTTACCTCGATAAGCCCAAAATTATCCAAGTTTAAATGTCGATCCTGAGCAAGGTTTAGCTCCTACTCCGTGCGCTCCAACCCGCTCCAAGAAACCCTTAGAAGTTCTAACCAACTTCTACTCCAAAACTTCAACCAACAATGAAGATTTCCTTAGGGTTTCGTTTAGTGGCTAAAGGAAAGTATAATAGTATTTTCTGGGCTTTTGTATAAGTGTAACCTTGGGAATACTATAAGGTATTTGGGCCAAGGTATTTGGGCATTATAACAATACTAGGAGAGTATTTCTATACCACAAAAAGGGGTATTATACGAAAACAACTAGGCTAGGGGAGGTACCCTGGCTAGTGGCACCACAAAGGGGGTGAGGAGGCTCTCGCCAAGCACAACTAGGAGGGGAGAGAGACGAAAAGCTCACACTAAGCGGGGGGGAGGATTTTTAACACTTAGAACAAATTTAGGATGAAGAAGTTCATCAAGTTAGAGGGGTATTTATAGGTGAAGAAATGGCCAACCAATGGCCAAGATCATGCCAAGTGCATAGCAAGTGTAGGGCCAAGATGAAGCCATGTGTTTGTGGGTCCCACTTGCTCATCAACTACACAAAATATCCTACCTAACCCTTGACCACAATTTTTGCACAAAAAACGTGCCAAACAATTCCCCTTGGCCGTCCACTTCCTTCCAATGTGAGGGTGACACATGTCACCCTCCCGTTGGTCCAAATTTTTTCGTCTCGTAAAAATCCGAAAAAATAATAAATGACATCGCCGTATTTTTCTATAAAAAAGCTGTGTAAAGTTTTCGTCTAAAAACGACTCTAACCGGGTGTTGTGCACAAAAAAAATTCGGCCAAGCCACTTTAAAGTCCAAACCTTCTACGTACGTCCTTACGTACATACTCTGGAAATACGGGGTATAACATTTAGCTCCTACTCCGTGCGCTCCAATTCGCTCCAAGAAACCCTTAGAAGTTCTACATACTTCTACTAAGTACTCCAACCAATTATGGAGATTTTTCCAAAGGGTTTCGTTTAGTGGCTAAAGGAAAGTATAGTAGTATTTTCCGGGCTTTTCGTATAGAGAGTACTTGGAAATACTACAAAGGTTTTGGGCTAGAGTATTTTGGCATTCCAACAATACTTGGAGAAGTATTTCTCTACCAAGGGAAGGGTATTTTTCGAAAACTACAAGGCAAGGGGAGGGTATACCTCTACCAAAGGCCTTCTCGAGGAGGGACTTGGACGAACTACAACACTTAAGTGGGAGGGATTTTTAGACTTGGAGAATGATTTTTGGATGAAGAAGTTCATCAACTAAGGGGGGTATTTATAGGCCAACCAATGGCCAAGATCAAGACAAGTGTTAGGCAAGTGTAGGGTGGGGATTTGGACATGTGTAAGTGGGTCCCACTTGTTCATCAACTACACAAAATATCTCACAAATATCCTACCTAACCTTGACTACAAACAAGGCACAAAAAACGTGCCAATGCTAGCCCTTGCCGTCCACTTTTGAGGGTGACACATGTCACCCTCCCGTTGGTCCAAAATGTTTCATCTCTCGGAAAAATCCGCAAAAATAATAAATGACATAGCCGGAATTTTCCCTTCGCAAAGTTTGTAAAACGTTTCGTCGGAAAACGATTCTTTTCGGGGGTTGTGTACAAATTTTGAATCTTGCCTAACTTTAGGCTCAAACTTTCGTACGTACGTCTTCACGTACATACTCTGGAAATACGGGGTATAACATTCTCCCCTCCTTAGAAACATTCGTCCCGAATGTTCCTTCTCAAGACAGATAACGATCAAGTCCCTCATAGCTTAACCAGTTTGCAAATGCCGCACATGGTCACAGAATAACACGCGCGCAAATATTTAAATCCAAGCCAACGAGGAATCACCTCGACGATGCAAAACAGTACCAACTCTCGCTTCTGGTCCAAAGGATACTCCCTTCGCACATTCATTTCACAAAAATGATTACTTCCATCTTTCGGCCCAAGTTCACTTCTTTCCTTTCTCGTCGCACCCTTCTCGAACACCCGAACTCTTCCTCGTACACGTACCACACTTCAGTCAACGCTTCTGTTGCCGAAACTTTGGAGTCACTACCTCCAAACTTGGTCATCTTACTAGCTTCACTTTCCTCTAAGGCCATTCCCGGCCTTCACGAACCGATTCTGGTCGAACGCATCCACGAATTCATACGATGGTTACCTAAACTTGGGCCTAGCACCCTCGTGATCCTACCACCTGGCGGGACCACCTCGAACTGACCCAACCCCAAACCGGGCTACGGGTTGACCCGCAACATGGCCCCAACCCGACCCACTTAACGCATCAAGCTCTTGTTCCCTGATCCGGAACAATCTTACCTATACAGGTCATGAAAGCTACCACTTCCATTTACACCACCCAAGGAATTTTCCCACAATTACTCCACGTATACTTATACGTTCTGACAAAGATCACCCGCAAAATCTTGTACTCAAAACGGCCTTACATCTAAGGTCTCAACTGTAATATTCTAAGGTTCATCATTTTTTTCACCCCCAGGCTTATCCTTTTCACTAACCAGGCTTCTAAATCACATTTTAGCACAAAGTTATCTGAACATAACACTAAACACATCATCATAACATCAATACATACAAATATCTAGAGGGTTAAGGATATACCTGAAAAGATAGGCGGTTCAAAGGACCGCTAAAACTGGGAACTTCCACCGCGACCTCTGCCGTGGCCTGCCGGTGTATGAACATCCTGCCTAGCTATGGAAGGTGAAGAACCCGCAACTGATCTCATAGTCTGTGCTATCCTACCAGTGCTACCCGGTGGACAACGCCAGATGCCTCCGCTGGCAAGAATAACAATCCCCAAGTTAGTACGACACTCTCCCTTACGAAGTTTTCCAACGGGCACACCGAGACAAGGGCGACCTCATCCGAGCACTCCTACTCCCCAAAATCTGAAACACAGGAGCCACGACCGCTCCGAATATCCCGGCGTCCCGGGCGTGGAGGACCACTCAGCATGGCGGAGGTACATAACTAGTCTTCCGAGGCGGTCCGCCTCTAAAGTTATCAAAGGACCCTGCTGTTCTGGCCCTCTTCTGCTGACCTCGGTCATTCCGTCGATCACTCCGCTCCTCACATCCAAGTGCATAAGCCTGTATGCGGGCAATGTCCATGCCCGGCTGAAGAGCTACACCCGAACAACTTTCTGCTAGGCAATCATCGAGCCCTGTAACATATCGGTGCACTCGATCCTCCATACTAGCTACTAACGCGGGGACGTCGCCAATGAGTCGAACTCCACATTGTACTCGACCGTCGCGCCTGCTTCCGCCAGAACACCAAAAATCTGTCGGCCGAGCCCTCTCATCATGGAGGCAAGAAATGTGCAAGAAATGGCCCTGAGAACTCGTCCCATATAGCCGGAAGTGCATTCTCTCCCCGGGACAGCTCCCACGAATCAAACCCGATCATTGCGGTATCACGCGCGACCGATGCGAACCTAGGACCACTGACTCGGTCTCCGAAGCCTTGATCACTCTCATGATCCGCTGTAACTGTCGGATGAACTCCTGCGGATCATCCTCAGGCCTCGACCCGTAAAACTCTGGCGGGCTACAACTCAGAAAATCCCGTAGCCTCAAACTATCTGATCTAGGGTGAACCACTGGTGCTACTGGAACTGCTGCGTCGGCTTATCCTTAAGTCGGCCACAACCACCGCCAATAATCGGGCCAACTCCGTAACCCATCTCCTCTGCTCCTGCATGGGACCGGAGGCTCAGTCGTGGTCTCTGTAGAGGCCGCCACGCTACTCGCGACTCCTCGCCGCTTTGCCCTTCTGGGCCCGGGTTGCCTTACGCGGAGGCATAACTGGTAAAAACGAAATACGCCGGAGGGTCCAATCTTATCACACGCCTCTAAGGCACGATCTCGTAATGAGAAGAATGGAAACCAATCCTAAATGTCCTGCGACCTCTCGATTATAGATGTGGTGCACAACACATCGATAATCAAGACTCTACTAGACACGGTCTGTAGACACTTTCCGAGGACTAACTGCTCTGATACCACTTTTGTCATGACCCGAACCCGGGCCCGTGACTGGTGCCTTACCCCGGGCACCCTAGTGATACAACATCAGAGAAAACCAGCGGAAATAAAAACTTAAACATATAAATAGATATGAATCAAGATAAAAGAAAGTAGGCCAACCAAAACGGTTGCCTTTCTGCATATATATATATATAGACATTTGAACAGTTACAATCCTTACAACCCTACCCACAACAGTGCTACAGACCTCTAAGATTTTTACAACAACTATGACGGGACAGGGCCCCGCCATACCCCTGAATGTACAAGAACCTACAGACTCAGGGTAACATACCAAAAGATAAGCCTCCGAAAGAACGGAGCTTCCCAATACGCTGAAATGTGATCCTATAAGCGGGAATCGACAGCCGATGTACCTCTACCTGCGGCATGAACGCACCTCGAAAGAGGTCGATGCAGTGCGAGTATATGAAACTGAAAAATACTGTAAATGAAATCATAGCAGTCTATATAAAGCAGGAGACATGTATGATAACCAAACTACAGTTCACGATAAAATAAGCAGTCATGTAAGTCAGGGACTCACGCCCTCAGAGTCATCACTCAAATATAACTATGGGTCTCACGCCCGCAACATCAATCATGCCCGTGGAATACCTTCCTCACTGCCGGCAGTCTATGATATAATAACACCACGGAGTACACATGAACACCAAGTCTGTACTAACAATACTATACAACCACGAAGGCACGGGCAGAAGTACGCAAAGCCGACTACCGGATACCAAGGTTGTGTCACGTAATGACGGGCAAGTACGAGGGCTAACTACTGTGTACCAAGGTCAGATCACGAGACTTCGCCACTACACCGAAGCTGGCAAGTGCGAGGGCTAACTACCGTGCTACTGGCCGAATCACCACGAGACGGTATAGCAAGTCTGGCCGACCACCGTGATACCAAGGCCGAACAAGAAACCTCATGGAGAGCTAGTCCATGGAATAACACTATCAACCGCGAGCGCACTGCGGAATTCTCCGCACACCGCCAGACGCCCAAGTAAGTCCTCAATAAGTCAACCGCCCTCCATCGAGACGCGGTAGTATAGAAACACAATTCTTGCACAACAAAGGCTATCACAATAAGCATAGGCAAGTTTCACAACAACAAGCATAGGCAAGTTATACACAACTCAAGGTACTTTCATTTTATGTCAAAGTCCGGTTTTAACTCCTAAAGTACTACGTGACGTTAAATTCCTTTGAAGATCCATTTCTTTTACAAAGGTCACCCGATACACCGTAGTATAACAATAGAGTGACTAACATTGTTAAGTAAACAAAACACTTCCCTTTGTAAAATCAAGTAACAACATTATTTTCCAAACGCTCAAGTTTGCCTAATTTCAAATGCTCAAGTTTCTCGCTAAAAGGTTTCAGAGTTCATAGTTTTAATCCTTTAAAACAATTTGAGAAACATATGCCTTATGTGTGAGTAGGTTATTCTTGTTCATAACAATCTTATTAAAGCAAACATGATCTAGGAAATGTAATATCATTTTGTCTCATCTTAGCTTCTATGCAGATGGAGGTTTCTACCGGTTTTAATAATACTTTATTAGTCAATACATTTCCTTTATTAGCTACCGTGGTTTGTTCGATACTTATTCTGATTTTCAAATCAAGAAACATTATTCCTTTTAAAACCAAGTACTCATTACTCACGAATGAGGTTTCACACAAAATTTATATTAATTCATTTAAGTCAAGTCTCTTATCTTTTAAGATCAAGTCTCTTAACTTCTAAAATTAATAACCCATTCTTTTATCTTCTTAAGTCGTTATACCTAACTTCCCATAAAGCTAGTATAACTCTTAAGCTTTTAAAACCAAGCATTACTCTTCTTTCAAAAAGGTTTCTTAATTCTTTTGAAATACTTCAAGATTCTTATTATTCAGGCTTAAGTCAAAAGACATTGCCGTACAACTATATTCAGTTAACACACGTACGTCTACCGTACTATATATATATATATATTCTTGTAAAATACTTCCAGATTCTTATTATTCAGGCTTAAGTCAAAAGACATCGCCACACGACGCTCACCGTACTATATATATATTCTTGCAAAATATCATGCTCAAGAGTATAGGAAGAATCACATACCTCGCGACGATTATCGACTATAAGAAAAACGCTCCATGGCTATAACCCAACTAGCCTTGTCCACCTTCCAAGTAGTACATGCTACTCGCAGTAATACCAACCAATAAAGGTTATAAGTTCATCAGAAATACAAATTCTATGTAAGTACGCTTTAATCTTCTACATTAATATTCTTCCGATGTGATTTCGCCAAGTCTTTTCTATAATATCCTTTTATTACAGTTCAATTCTCTTCTATGAATCTTATATTCATTTCCAATAATACTACAGTATATAATCTCCAATTACAATAGAAGGATAGGATTATTTACCTCGGTAAGCCCCAAAATTATCCAAGTTTAAAGTCGATCCTGAGCAAGGTTTAGCTCCTACTCCGTGCGCTCCAATTCGCTCCAAGAAACCCTTAGAAGTTCTACATACTTCTACTAAGTACTCCAACCAATTATGGAGATTTTTCCAAAGGGTTTCGTTTAGTGGCTAAAGGAAAGTATAGTAGTATTTTTCCAAGCTTTTCGTGATAGAGAGAGTACTTGGAAATACTACAAAGGTTTTGGGCTAGAGTATTTTGGCATTCCAACAATACTTGAAGAAGTATTTCTCTACCAAGGGAAGGTTATTTTTCGAAAACTACAAGGCAAGGGGGGGGGGGGGGGTATACCCACGGCCAAAGGCCTTCTCAAGGGGGAGGGGGACTTGGACGAACTACAACACTTAAGGGGGAGGGATTTTTTAGACTTGGAGAATGATTTTTGGATGAAGAAGTTCATCAACTAAGGGGGGTATTTATAGGCCAACCAATGACCAAGATCAAGACAAGTGTTAGGCAAGTGTAGGGTGGGGATTTGGACATGTGTAAGTGGGTCCCACTTGTTCATCAACTACACAAAATATCTCACAAATATCCTACCTAACCTTGACTACAAACACGGAACAAAAAATGTGCCAATGCTAGCCCTTGCCGTCCACTTTTGAGGGTGAAACATGTCACCCTCCCGTTGGTCCAAAATGTTTCATCTCTCGGAAAAATCCGCAAAAATAATAAATGACATAGCCGGAATTTTCCCTTCGCAAAGTTTGTAAAACGTTTCGTCGGAAAACGATTCTTTCGGGGTTGTGTACAAATTTAATCTTGCCTAACTTTAGGCTCAACTTTGACGTCGCCTTCACGTACATACTCTGGAAATACGGGGTATAACAATAACCTACTCACACATAAGGCATATGTTTCTCAAATTGTTTTAAAGGAGAATTATATCATTAAGTGATTAAAACTATGAACTACGAAACCTTTTGAAAATGAGAAACTCGAGCATTTGAAATTAGGCAAACTTGAACGTTTGGAAAATAATGTTGTTACTTGATTTTACAAAGGGAAGTGTTTTGGTTTACTTAAAAAGATAGTCACTCTATTTTTTATACTACGGGTATTGTGTGACTTTTTGTGAAAGAAGCGGATCTTTTAAAGAGTCAATGTATGAAGTACTTTGGGGATAAAAATCCGAACTTGTTAACATAAAGTAGAAAGTACCTTGTGTGAATAACTTGATTGTGTTGGTTTGTGATAGCTTTGTAATACTTTCTTGTTGATTTGATAAGTAAACATGTTAGATGCTACGTGTTAGTATCTTGTGATGTTTGTGTAAAGGGTTTCTTGTTGTGCTTATGTTGTTAAACGGTAAGCCCGTTGTCTCGTTATTATATCACCTACCCTCGACTTGTTATACCGAGGGCTTGCCACCCTTGATGCGTCTATACGCCTATGCGATGCGTGCGACTATGCGGAGTCGCGGAGTTCCAGATTGATCATTCCGGTGTTTTATCCCGATGCGAGGATGCCCTATGCGGTCGCGTGACTATGCGGTCTATGAGACTATGCGATGCGGAGTCCGGTGAGGTAATGGGTTAGCTAACCCCGATGCGAAATACCTACGCGGTGCAGGTGACCTATGCGGATCGCGGAAGTCGAGATTAGGCACGCATAATGATACTATGGGCGATTGGCCTTGCTTCGATCATTCGCGGCCTAGAAAAGACCAGTTACATTATATCTATTTTGCTCTTGTTTATGTTGTGGCACTATGTGCAGTTGAACTGGTTGTATTTGCAAATGGTTTTAAATACTTTGATTTTACTTTAGTACTTTTCAGTTTCACATACTTGGTACCTGTTGTACTGACCTCCTTCGGGGGGCTGCGTTCATGCCGCAGGTAGAGGTACACCAGTTGTTGATCCTCGCTCATAGGGTCACAATTCAGCGTTTGGGAAGCTCCGTTTCTCCGAAGGCTTATCAAGAGATAGTCCCCGCCGTTGTAGGTACTTACATTCGTGGTATGGCGGGCCCCGCCCCGCCATTGTTATCATATCATTCTAGAGGTCCGTAGCACTGGCCAGAGTTGTAAATAGGGATGTAATCGTCTAGTTGTTATATATATATGCCGAAAGGCAAGTTTTCTCAGATGAACTGTTTCATATTTCATATTATGTCATGTCTTGTTTTATATTCCGCTGATTACTCTGATGTATGTCTACTTGGGTGCCCGGGTAAGGCACCAGTCACGGGCCCGGGTTCGGGTCGTGACAATTACTAACCTGGATACGCAATCCACATAGTTCTTCCTGGGTTATTGTTGCCTTCCTCGTAGCTGCAATCAACATAACTCGTTAGGGAGGGACGACCCTAACAACACAGCTCTATCGCACGATCCCAGAGTGAGAATAATGGAAACCAATCCTAAATGTCCTGCAGCCTCCTGATTATAGATGTGGTGCACAACACATCGATAATCAAGACTCTTCTAGACACGGTCTGTAGATACTTTCCGAGGACTAACTGCTCTGATAGCACTTTTGTCACGACCCGACCCTGTTCGCGATCGTGCCCTACCTGGGCACCCCTTTCAGGTATACATCAGAGAATAGCAGCGGAACATACACAACTCACATAATACTTAGACATTAAATAACAACAGGATAGCCGATGAGGCCACCTTCCGTAAAAATATACAAAATCCATAAATAAAACGGTACAACTCTTTTTGTTCTTTACAACCCAAAACCACAAGATATGACTACACCACTTATAAATAACAATCGTGGACGACAGGTCCCGCCATACCCTGAATGTACAAAATTCTACAACCTCAGGAACTGTACCAAAAGACAAAGCCTCCAAGAAATGGAGCTTTCAAGAATCAACAAAGGATCCTAAAAGTGTGGATCGCCAGTTATGTACCTCAACTCGCAGATGAACGCAGCCCCCCGAAGGGGGTCAGTACAAAAATATGTACCAAGTATGTAAAACTGAAAGTACTGTAATTTAAATCATAATAGTCAAAAACACAGCTGAAGACATGTATGATAACCAAATTAACAGTACACTGTGCCTTACCGAAGTGGAAGTAATGAAAGTCAGTTTTACCTTGTACAGACTATTTCAACATGTGAACGATAGTCACACCAGGGCTATGCACACCAGCCCTCAAATATCAAAGCGCGCTCGTGGGATCCCCCATCACTGCCAACCGCTATAGGTGTAAAATCTAACCATGTGACGCGCCCGTGGCATCCTACCTCACTGTCGGCGTACACACATACAACACATATATATATGTCCTCTTCCCGTGGAATCCCCCGTCACTGCCGACAGCCATAAGAGTAAAATATAACCATGTGACGCGCCCGTGGCATCCTACCTCACTGTCGGCGTACACACATACAACATATATATATATATATACCTCATGCTCGTGGAATCCTCATCTCGCACATGACTTCACGAGCTAATCCATGGGGTGGTATAATATCTTGGGGGTTTACCCCTCAATCATACTCAGAAAATGGTATAACGTCTTGGGGGTTTACCCCGCATTTATACTCTTACCCTGGAGAAGGTGGTATAACGTCTTGGGGGTTTAACCCTCATTTATACTCTTACCCTAGCTCAACCAGCCATCATACATAACATAAGCCCTACCGGCTTATCATACAATATATAAGCAAGTTAAGAAATCCCCTAACTTCTTATTAGTCTTGTTCATATACACTCTCATTTTAGTTTACTTAAGGCACTAACATGTCTTTATAAAAATCCGGGAATTTAACCGGTATCCTGGTCGCATGCCCCGGAATCCCTCATCGTAAGCATGTCCAAGGATCAATCACAATGGAAGCATACCCGTGGAATCCTACATCACTGTCAGTATGTCCAGGTAGACTCATAATAAGGCAATGGAAGCATACCCGTGGAATTCTCCATCACTGTCGGTACGTCCAAGTAAACTCATACTAAGACAATGGAAGCATACCCGTGGAATCCTCCATCACTGTCGGTACGTCCAAGTAAGTTCATAACTTCTTCAGACTTTTATTAACATACAAAATGGATCTCATTTTATGACCTCAAGGCACTTTCATATCACCCAACAAGTCCGGGGAAATTAACCCAAAGTACTATGTACTCCTATTCTTTCCAAAGATCCCTTTTCACTTGAGGATATGCTGAGAGCCTGCGTGATTGAGTTTAGGGGTAGCTGGGAGGATCATTTGCCTCTTGTGGAGTTTGCTTATAACAACAGCTACCATTCCAGTATACAGATGGCGCCATACGAGGCTTTATATGGGCGGAAATGTAGATCGCCGATTGGTTGGTTCGACGTGGGCGAGGTGCAGTTAGTTGGCCCAGACTTGGTTCAGCAGGCTGTGGATAAGGTGAAGCTTATCCAGGAGAGATCATAGCGTGCTGTAGTCGGCAGGTCATATGCGGATAATCGGCGCCGACATTTGGAGTTTCGTGCAGACGATTGGGTCTTTGAAGGTGTCACCCATGGCGGTGTGATGAGATTCGAAAGAAGGGAAACTCAGCCCAAGGTACATTGGGCCCTACCAGGTCGTCCGTCGAGTAGGCAAGGTTGCCTATGAGTTGGATCTGCCATCAGAGTTAGAGGTGGTACATCCGGTATTCCATGTTTCTATGTTGCGGAAGTGTATCGGAGATCTAGCGAGAGTTTTCCCTGCTAGTGAGGTCCAGGTGACAGAGGGGTTATCGTATGAGGAGAGTCCCATAGCGATACTCGATCGCCAGTCGCGATCATGACTGAGGATGTGGCTTCCACAAAGTCTTGTGGAGGAATGATAACCGGGAGGAGATGACTTGGGAAGCGGAGGAGGACATGTTGAGGAAGTATCCTCACTTATTCCCTACACCTTCAGGTAATTCGTTTTCCCTTACTTGTCAAGTTTTAATTGAAGTATTTATTTTGCTTAAATGCTATTATGTGGCCATGTGTGGCATTATTGGTATGTCGGGGTTGTGAAAGGAAACTATGTCGCTAATTATAAGTTTGACTCCGAAAGAACATTCGGGGACGAATGTTTCTAAGGGGGGAAGAATGTTACACCCCGTATTTACAGGACATGTTTTAAGAACGTACGTAAGAACTCAGAAATGTTAAGATTTGAGACTTGTAAAAATTTATCGGAATTATGGAATTGTCGGAAAACGTAATATTGTAACGAATGGGAGGGCGACACGTGTCACCCCCCCTTATATAGCCTTGGGCGATTTTGGCATGGCCAAAAGGGTCATTTGACCCTTGTTAGGAAGACAAGTCTTGCAACTTGAAGAGCTTGAGAAAATTGACTTGGTCAATGGGACCACAAGTCTTGATATTTAATAGAAACTCATCCAAGCCTCACATTTGTACCCATCTTGACCCTCCATTGAACTATATAGTAGTACTAGTAGCAAGACTAAGTTCAACACTTAGAAAAAATTTCAAGAATTTCAAGAACTCCAAGACTTGCTCTCGGGTTCAAGCTCCTTTAAAAAGAATTTTTTTTTGTTTCTTGTCCTTTAAGCTCCACACTTTAAACCAAGGTTCATGAGTGTATTGTAAGTGTATCTCAATAGAAAAATCCCGGAAAAAGATAGTTTTCGTGTTAGTCGCAAGATGAAAACCTAGTTGCTTTTCTAGGTTTTATTTGGAAGATTGAAGGAAAGTTGTTTGTGTTGTTCTAAGGGTCTCAAGCAGCGGATTGAAGTGTCTAGAAGAGGCTCTAAGTTGCTAAGAGGCGACTTCAGATTTGAAGTTGGACTAAGAATCGTTGAGGTAATAATCTTGTCTCTTAAGTGTTACAAGATTATATATTGTTGTTAGCCTTACATGTTTGCTAGCATGAAGTATATGTGTTGAAGTTTTATAAGTATTATGGATTGATTGTAACCTTAAATCCGAAATGTCATTTAAGCCATGTGAAGTTGGATTACAATTTGGTCGTTTATTAGAATCGTCGCATGTTACTTACTTGAAGATTATAGTAGTTATAATCGATTGCGACTTGATATCATGTTATGCTAACAACTTGGATTGAAATGGAAATTGGATAAGAATTGGTGTTATTGTACTCAATGTGGACGAATTGGACTAGTAGTTTGTATTAGTTTGATATCTTTTGTGGGGCGGAATTTTACACGTCTAGTAGGCGTGTAATCCCCTATTGTTAATTGCATTGATTGGGCCTTAAGTGTGGCGTGTTTGGTTATTGAATTCGGCCTTGAAAAAGGTGGCAAAGTATGTAGAAACAAAGGAGGTGCTGTCCGATTTTCCGTAGAATGTAGTGACTTTACACTTATAATATTCTACGTTTGAAGTAAGACGTTAATAGACGTATTGTGTACATTATAAGTTGACATACTACGGGCGGGATATTGTACTTAGCAAGTGGATTGACCCGAAGAGGTATGTAGAACTTTCCTATCTTTTGAGCATGACTAGTTGCACGTATATAGTACGGTAGACGTACAAGACCTTGATATCCTTTACTAGTTTTATGAATAGCCAAGTCAGGTGAGTTAGGAGATTAACTCACTTCTGTGAAAGTATTAAGGATGTCTTAAGTTTTATTAAAGTTAAGGGACTTGAAGAGTTTTAAAGTATGTGATACTTGTTTCGTTTTAAACGTATAAGTCCCTTGGATAGGAAATTGTATTTGACTAAGGTATAAAGTGAATATAACGACTTTATGGGAAGTTGGTTATATTAGCTTTATGGAAAGATAAACGAGGATAAATGACTTGATTTAATGAAAGACAATTTGATTTTAAGGCATCAATTGCCTAAGGTTTTATAAGAAAAAGAGTCATTTGTTTTAGAAACCTAACTTTATTTCTAAAGGTATTGTGACTTGTCTTGAAAAGTAATTTTGACTTGATAATACGGTTAATAGTATCTTGGAAGTTTTATACGAAAAAGAGTCATTTTTAAAAGAGTGGAAGTATGTAGTACTTGGGTTAAATTCCCGGATTTTTATAAAAGACATGTTAGTGCCTTAAGTAAACTAAAATGAGAGTGTATATGAACGAGAATAATAAGAAGTTAGGGGATTTCTTAACTTGCTTATATATTGTATGATAAGTTTGAGTTCTTATGTTATGTATGATAGTCGGTTTGTGCTAGTGGTATATTATTCATTACGGGGTCATTCCCCGGGTTTGTGGCATTTGCATATTCCGTGGATTTGCTACCCACGATGCGAGGAATACCTCATGCGAGTCCGTAAGGGCTTATGCGGGAGAAATAGTCCCATGCGAGGAATACCTCACGCGGGTCCACACGACCCACGGGTGAAATAGTCTCGTGAGTATGATTGCTTAATGATATCACGCGGGTGGTCCGCTTTGATCGTGAGTTTCCTATTTTTATGTTGTAAGTATACTCCTATTTACTTTCATTGTTAGTAAGGCACGCATCGTAATTTGATTATCATACATGTCCCGCTTTGTTTTAAACTTATGATGTAATTACGATTTTCCGCTTTACATATCAGGTAATCGACCCCTTCCTGGGCGCGTTCACGCCGCAGTGTGGTAAGCAGGTGGTGGATCCTCATTCTTAGGATCACTTATCAGACGTCAGAAGCTCCATTTCTCCGGAGGCTTGTCTTTTTGGTACAGTCTTTCCCTGATGTTGTAGATTTATGTACATTCAGGGGTATGGCGGGGCCCTGTCCCGCCACAGTTGTTATTCCTAGAGGTTTGTAGTCACATTTTGTGGTTTGGGCTGTAAAAACCGAGTTGTACAGTTTTGCTTTTGATTATGCATATTTTATGGAAGGCGGCCTTATCGGCTAGCCTGTGATGTTATTGTCTAAACATGTTTTTATATTGTGTATGTTCCGCTGCTATTCTCTGATATATACCTGAACGGGTGCTGTAGGCACGGCCGCGCCCCGGTCGGGTCGTGATGCACCATACGATTATAACTACTCATGCTCAAGAGATAAGAAAGCTCCACATACCTCTTCGGTTCAATCCACTTGCCAAGTCCAATATGTCGTACGTAGTATGTCAACCTATAATGACCATAATACGTCTATTAACTTCTAGTTTCAAACGTAGAATATTCCAAGTGCAAAGCTACTAAATTCTACGGAAAATCGGACAGCACTTCCTTTGTTTCTACATACTTTGCCACCTTTTTCGAGGCCGAATTCAATAACCAAACACGCCACATTTAAGGATCAACAAAGTAGTTAACAATAGGGGATTACACGCTTAACAAGACGTAAAATTCCACCCACAATAAATATCCAAATAGTCCAACATTTCAATGCCAAATGGCTACAATGCAACAACAATGTAAAGTCTTTTCCAATTCCTTTTTCCATCCAAGTTGTTTAGTCTAACATGTTATATAGCCACAATTGATTATAACAACTACAATCTTCAATTAGATAACATGTGACGATTCTAACTATCGACCAACTTGTATTTCAACTTCAAATGGCTAACAAGGTCATTTCGGTTTTTAGGCTTCTAATATCCATAACACTTATTAATCTCCAATACATATATCTCATGCTTGATAAAATGTATAGCTACAACAATAAGAAATCTTCAATCACTTAAGAGGACAAAGTGGTTACCTTGATAAGCCCAAAATAGTCCAACAATCTTGCCCACTTTAGCCCTCTTTCCGAAATTCTTCTTCCCGCAAACATCATCTCTACGAACCCCCTACAAGCTTGTCAACGTATTTCCTTCTTGTTGCCTTTCTAAAAATCTCATTTAGGCTTAGGGTTTCATAAACTTTTAGAGAAAGAGAAGAAAAATTTCTATGGAGGAATTCTTGCAAATGACCAAGTCTTGCAAGACTTGGTCATAATATAGCCTCTATCTTGATCCACAAGTTGGGGGGACACTTGTCACCCACCCACGGGGCCTCTACAACAAAGATCTTCTATTTTTACCCTATTTCCGCAAAAATCCCGCCTAGGCGCCATGCTCGCAGTCAGCCAAGGCGCTGCACTCTGCACAATTTCAGCCTTTCACGCCATGCGCCTGACCCTGTCTGCTCTGTCAGCCGATCTTGTAACATCTATAACTTTCTACTCCGATGTCCTATCGACGAGAGGGTTGTTTCTTTGGAAACTAGACTCAATGAACTTCATATTAGGCTTTTGAAACACCTAAAAACCCCAATTATACTAGGAGATATACTGCTCCCAAGTTGACTGAAAAACTGTCCAAAAATATTCTGCCAACTTTTTTTTTTTTTTCTTTTTCCAACTTCGAATCTTATTTCCTTTAGTACGTTCTCATCTCATCCTATTGGAATTACGGGGTGTAACACAAAGTACTATCAAGGCACAAATAGAATAATTCTCATTTAAACAAGCCAAAGTACTACGTACGTCCGCCGCACGTTCTTTACCTTTTTCATAAAATCCCAAGGCCCTAGTCTTGCAACATCAAGTTACATATTCTTCAAATTAAGTGGCTTACACTCTTTATACACTTAGTCACTTCTTTTATGTACTACAATGAAGCCAAATTCATTTATGACCCCTAATACACTAACACTCGTAGTATCAAGCCACTTCTATTTTTCAAATCAAACTACCCTTTTAAAACTTCAATTCAAGGTTTTGAAATCAAGTAGCTTCTACTTTTAAATCTCAAGTAACTCACACCTTTAAAACAAGTTACTTCTCTTTAAATCATGTCATTTCTCCTCTTTAAATCAATTAAGTAAATCACTCATTTGACTCCCCTAAAGCCGTTATAACTAACTTCCCATAAAGCTATTATAACGACCTTTAGGTTTTGGAACTAAGGCACTATCCAAGAGATTAGGAACCACTTCCTTTTTAAGACTCTAAGTACTCCAAGTAAGACAACTTTCACTTTTGAAAATCCAAATTTTATCAAGGGAATGGATTATAACAACTTCCAATTTAAACATCCAAAGTACAATCAAGGAAGTATATAGAACAACTTCTATATTAGGCAATCCAAGTACAATCAGGGGATAGATCATTTAAGGAGTAGGATTTACTTACTTTACAATAAGAAATCATGCTAGAAGAAGAGAAGGTGGTTCACATACCTTTTCAGCTTAATCCACACGCTAAGTCGAATACGCCGCACGTAGAATTGTCAACCTATAATGACCACAACACGACTATCAACTCCTAGTTTCTAACATAGAATGATACTAAGTATAAGGTCTCTTATTCTACGAAAAATTGGGCAGCACTTCCTTTGTTTCTACGTACTTTTCCACCTTTTTCAAGGCCCGAAATCAATAACCAATATGCCACATTTAAGGCTCAACACATCAACCAATCAAAAGGGATTGCACGCCTTACATGACGTGTAAAATTCTGCCCCACAATTCGTATAAAACAGTCCAACATTTATAAGGGCATTCGGCCACCATAATAACAAATCCCAAGTCCTTCTCCTTAATTCCTTTTCAATTCAAGTTGTTAAGTCTAACATGTTATATCGTCGTAAACAACTTTTACAACTACAATTCCTTCTTTATATAACATGCGACGACTAAATTAATAACCAAATTGAATTTCAATCTCAAAGGCTAAACATGCTAGATTCGGATTAGTGGTTCCAATATCCATAACACTTATCAATCTTCATAATATATACCTCATGCTTGCTAATATCCATAACTACAACAATATGTAATCTTTAATCACTAAGACGACAAGATTGTTACCTTGCTAAGCCCTTATATAACTCCAAGATTCAAAGTCGCTCCTTAGCAATCTTAGCTCATTTCCTTCACGCTCCAATCCGCTATTTGAATCCCTTAGAAGTTCATAAACAACTTCCCTTCCATTTCCAATCAAAACTATGAAAACAACTTAGGTTTTCTTCTTGCGACTAACGTGAAAACATAGTTTTTCCAGGATCTTTCTATTGAGATATCCTTACAATACCTCTAGGAACTTTGGGTTTAAGTATTGTGAATTATGAACCACAAACGAAAAAAAATTTCTTGTTCTTGAGAGGCTAACCCGAGAGCTCCTCTTTTCAAGCTCTAATTTCTCTAAAAAAATTCTAAGTGTGGAGACTTGTCTTGCTACTAGGATGAATATATAACACAATGCAGGGTCAAGATTAAAACACTTGTGGGGTTTGGATGAAGAGGATTAAATATCTAGTCAAGTGGGCTCATTGACTTAGTCAATTATATCAAGCTTTGGCTTTGTCAAGACTTGATCATATTTCCTTGGTCATTTGACCATTTTACCACTGGCCCTATTTCGAACAAGCCCATGTGGGGGTGACACGTGTCGCCCTCCCATTCGTCCATAAAATTTCGTTTCCCGAAATTTCCATAATTGGTCAAAATATCGGAAACCTCGTGGGCCCCACATATCCAACTCTGAAAAATGAAATTCCAAAGTCCCGATAAATTCCAACAGTCTCAAATAACAATTCCGAGAACCCAATTCTCATTAACGAACAATTTTCCTTCCCGAGGTTCGGAAGATTTTTCCCTTAGAAATAACAACTCTTTCTTTCGTTCAAACTTTTAAGTCCTGATTCCTTACGTACGTTCTTATATACATGTCCTGAAATTTCGGGGTGTAACAAGGGGCAAGTATGAAAATCAAATACCAGATCCTACCGTGTCATATAACAATCAGAGCCAACTGTATCTTGTATCACTGTACTAGTGTAACACCATACCACTTTCACATATGAAAGCCATGTCAAAATCAGGGACACCTGCCCTCAACATATAATATCACAGAAGCATGCTCGTGGAATACAACATCACTGTCAGCATGTAACAAGTATAATATACAACCATCATCAGATAAGCATGCCCGTGGAATTCCAACATCACCGTTGACATGTAAAAAGTATAATACTCAAATATCAGTACACTGTGCCTTTTTAAAAAGTAGAGTAAACTTTACCGCTTTAAAATAGGAAGCTTATGATCAATCTAGGGCCACCCGCCCGTTGTATCATTATGCAATCCTACTCCTGGGATTATTTCACCCGCATAGGTCATGTGGACCCGC
Source organism: Przewalskia tangutica (assembly GCA_029844215.1). Taxonomy (NCBI): domain Eukaryota; kingdom Viridiplantae; phylum Streptophyta; class Magnoliopsida; order Solanales; family Solanaceae; genus Przewalskia; species Przewalskia tangutica. Next base: position 1,962,552 of record JAQGDG010000030.1, read on the forward strand.
ATGAGGTAATTTCCTCGCATAGGACTATTTCACCCGCATGAGCCCTACGGACTCGCATGAGCATATACGCCATACTCACATCGTGGGGAGCAAATCCACGGAATATGTATAATGTCGTGGGGGTTTACCCCGCAATTATACTCAGGAGATGTATAATGTCTTGGGGGTTTACCCCGCAATTATACTTATAACACTACACTAATGGCTATCATAAACAACATATGCAAGTTAAGTAATCTTTAACTCTCATTAGACAAAATGAATGCACCATCTTTTTGAACAACCAATGCAATACCATGCCTTCCTTTTAAAACAAACAAGACAATAATATGCCTTCCTTTCTAAAATAACCAAGACAATACCATGCCTTCCTTTTAAAACAAACAAGACAATACCATTGTTATACCCCGTATTTCCAGAGTATGTACGTGAGGGCGTACGTATAAAAATTTGAGCCTTAAAGTTGGCAAGGTTCGAAAATTTGGGCACAAGTGCCGAAAAGAATCGTTTTTCGACGAAACGTTTTACAAGACTTGCGAAGGGAAAATTCCGGCTATGACATTTATAATTTTTGCGGATTTTTCCGAGAGATGAAACATTTTGGACCAACGGGAGGGTGACATGTGTCACCCTCACATTGGAAGGAATTGTGGGCGGTGAAGAGGACGAATTGGAGGAGGGAGTTGGTAGGATATTTTTGTGCAAGTTGGTGTGGTAGATGGATAAGGTACACATGGTTTAAATCTAGCCCTACACTTGCCTAACACTTGGATTGATCTTGGCCATTGGTTGGCCATTGCTTGACCTATAAATACCCCTCTAAGTTGATGAACTTCTTCATCCTAAAATCATTTTCCAAGTCTTGAAATCCCTCCCCCTTTTGTGAGTTGAGTTCGTCCAAACCCCCCTCTTTTGAGAAGCCTTGGCCGAGAGCCTCCCCCCCCCCCTTGAGTGAGGCTTGGCCGAGAGGGTACCCCCCCTTGCCTAGTTGTCTCGTATAAATACCCCCCTTTTGTGGTATATAAATACTCTCCAAGTATTGTTATAATGCCCAAATACTTTAGCCCATATACCTTGTAGTACTTTCCAAAGTTACCTCTATACGTAGAGCCCGGAAATACTAATATACTTTCCCTCAGCCACAAAACGAAACCCTAAGGAAAACCTTCATAGTCGGTTGAAGTGTTAAGTAGAAGTTGCGTAGAACTTCTAAGGGTTGCTTGGAGCGGGTTGGAGCGCACGGAGTAGGAGCTAAACGTTGCTCAGGAGCGACATTAAACTTGGATAATTTTGGGCTCATCGAGGTAAATACTACTGTCCTTCTATTGTAATTAGGAATTACATCAGTAGTTGTATAGAAATGAATATAAGATTCATAGAAGAGAATTGAACTGTAATAGAAGGATATTACAGAATAGACTTGAACTGAAATCACATCAGAAGATTATAAGTAGAAGATTAAACTGTACTTACATAGACCGTATTTTACAGTAGACTGATAGCCTTTATTGGTTGAATGTTCTGCGAGTAGCATATACTACTTGGAAGGTGGACAAGGCTAGCCGTTATAGCGTGAGCGTTTTGCTTATAGTCGATAATCGTCGCTAGGTATGTGATTCTTCCTATACTCTTGAGCATGATATTTTAAAGATATATATATATAGTACGGTAGACGTACGTGTGCTAACTGAACATAGTTGTACGGCAATGTCTTTTGACTTAAGCCTGAATAATAAGAATCTTGAAATATTTCAAAAGAATTAAGAAACCTTTTTGAAAGAAGAGTAATACTTGGTTTTGAAAACATAAGAGTTATACTAGCTTTATGGGGAGTTAGGTATAACGTCTTAAGAGAGATAAAGAGAATGGTTTACTGATTTTTAGAAGTTAAGAGACTTAATCTTAAAAGATAAGAGACTTGACTTGAATGAATTAATATGAATTTTGTGTGAAACCTCATTCGTGAGTAATGAGTACTTGGTTTTTAAAAGGAATAATGTTTTACCGATTTCGGAAATCAGAATGAGTATCGAACAAAACCACTGCAGCGTTAATAAAGGAAAATGTATTGAATAAATGAAGGATTATATTGAAACCAGTAGAAACCTCCATCTGCATAGAAGCTAAGATGAGACAAAATGATATTACATTTCCTAGATCATGACTGCTTAATAAGATTGATTATGAATAAGAACAACCTACACTCATATAAGGCATATGTTACTCAATTGTTTTAAAAGAGATTAAGACATTGAACTATGAAACTTTTCTAAAATAAAGAGACTTGAGTAATTGAAATTAGGCAAACTGGAACCTTAGGGAAAAGAATGTGGTTGAAAAGGAAAGTGTTTTGGTTTACCTAAAAATGTGAGTCACTCTATTTTATACTACGGGTATCGGGTGAATTTTATAAAAGGAATGGATCTCTTTAAAAGGAATTTAACGTACGTAGTACTTTAGGGTTAAAACCCGGACTTTGACATAAATGAAAGTACATTGAGTTGTGTATAACTTGCCTATGCTTGTTGTTGTGTAACTTGCCTATGCTTGTTGTTGTGTAACTTGCCTATGCTTATTGAGATAGTCTTTGTTGTGCAAGAATTGTGTTTCTATTCTACCGCGCCTCTCGATGGAGGGCCGGTTGACTTGTTGAGAACTTACTTGGACGCATCTGCAGCGACGGAGATTCCACGTATGCTTCGAAGAGCATTGTTATACGGGCATGTCCACCGCTGATGGATTCGGTGGACACGTGACCATTATGGTTATGGCGAAGTATCGTGACTTACGGTTGTGATCGGGTGCGTAGCTGCTTACTTGCCCCGCCGCCTACGTGACGCAGTGGATCTGGTAGCGGTTATCGCACTTGCCACGCGTGTCGCCTTCGGCGAAGTATCGTGACTTACGGTTGTGATCGGGTGCCGCCGATTCACTTGCCCCCGTCAGCTACGTGACGCAGGTGGATCTGGTGGAGGCTAGTGTACTTGTCACGTGTCAGCTTCGCGAGTCAGTGTTTGGATGGAGCTTCGTGACTTACGGTTGTGATCGGGTGCTGGCGATTCACTGCCGCCGTCGGTAAGTGGCAGCAGTGGATCTCGCGAGGCTAGTGCACTTGCCACGTGTCGCCCATGATATGGTTGTACAAGATTATTGGTACGGTCCGATCCGTAGTTATACTTGCCGTCACGGTTTTATTGACACAGTGGGACTCGTGTTCACATATACTCCTTGGTGTTGTTATATCATAGGCGCCGCGGTGAGGAAGGAATTCCACGCACGAGTGATGATTTGGGCGTGAGTCCACGACTTGATATATTTGTTTATATGTGGTGTCTCGTAGTTTGGTTATCATACATGTCTCCGCTTTATATGATCGCTATGATTTCATTTACGATTTTTCTGCTTTCACATACTTGGTACTGTTATCGACCTCCTTCGGGCTGCGTTCACGCCGCAGTAGAGTTACATCGGTATCGATCCCCGCTTATAGGATCACCTTTCAAGATATTGGGAAGCTCCGCTCCTTGAGGCTTATCTTTGGTATGTTACCCCAGTCCGTAGGTTCTTGTACATTCGTGGTATGGCGGGGCCCTGTCCGTCATAGTTGTTGTAAAAATCTTAGAGTGCATGCCGTTGTGGGCGGGGTTGTAAGGATTATGCTCAAATGTCTATATATATATATGTTGAAAGGCAACCGCTTTGGTTGGCCTACTTTCTTATCTTGATCCATGGCTCTTTAACTGTTTAAGTATGTATTTCCGCTGGTTTTCTCGATGTTGTATCACTGGGTGCCCGGTAAGGCACTACCACGCCCGGTTCGGTCGTGACAAAAGTGGTATCGAGCGATTAGTCCTCGGAAAGTGTCTACTGACGTGTCTAGTAAGAGTCTTGATTATCGATGTGTTGTGCACCACATCTATAATCGAGGAGGCAGGACATTTAGGATTGGTTTCCATTCTTCTCATTCCGAGATCGTGCCTTAGAGTCGTGTGATAAGTTGGACCCTCCGACGTGCCGTTTTACCATTATGCCTCGCCAAGGCAACCCGGGCGGAAGGCAAAGCGCATGAGAGAGTCTGCGAGTAGAAGCGTGGCGATCTCTGAGAGACCACAAGACTGAGCCTCCATCCACAACTGGAGCGAGAGAGATGGGTTACAAAGTGAGCCCGATTAATGGCGTGGTTCAGGCGACTTGAGGATAAGGCTGGGACGCAGCCAGTTCAAAGAGCACCAATGGTTCACCCTGCATCGAGATAGTTTGAGGCTACGGATTTTCCGAGATGTAACCCGCGAGTTTTACGTCGAGGCTCGAGGATGATCCGCAGGAGTTCATCCGGCGATTCTGACCGGATCATGAGAGTGATCAAGGCATCGGAGACCGAGTCGGTGGTCCTAGGTTCGACGGTGCGTGATACCGCCGATCGGTTTGATTCGTGGGAGGCGTCGGAGAGCATGCACTTCAGTGTATGGAACGAGTTCTCGAGGCCTTTCTTGCACATTTCTTGCCTCCCGGATGAGAGGGCTCGGTAGCCAGATTTTTGGTGTTGCGGCGCGCAGGCGTGCGGTTCGGGAGTACAATGTGGAGTTCGACTCATTGGCTCGATACGTCCCCGCGTTAGTAGCTAGTATGGAGGATCGAGTGCACCGATATGTTACAGGGCTCGATGATTACCTAGCAGAGAGTTGTTCGGGTGTAGCTCTTCTGCCGGGCATGGACATTGCCCGCATGCAGGCTTATACACTTGGATGTGAGCGGAGAATCGACTAATGACCGAGATCGCAGAAGAGGCGCAAGCAGTGGTCCTTTGATGACTTTCGAGGCGCATCGCCAAAGCCGCGATTATGCGCCTCCGCAAGATGCGTGGTCCCCACCGTCGTCGCGCTTGGAATATTCGAGAGCGGTCGTGGCTCAGATTTTCGGGGAGTAGGAGTGCTCGCGGATGAGGCCACCCGTATCTCGGTGTGACCATTGCGTAAAGCCCATAGAGAATGTCGTCGTTTGGGAGATTGCTATACTTGCGGCCGATGTGGCCATTTGGCAAGAGATGTCCGACTGTGGTAGCACGGTGGGATAGCAGACTACTAGAAGCGATTCTGGGTTCTTCACCTTCCATAGCTAGGCAGGATGTTCATACACCGGCAGGCCACGACAGAGGTCGCGGTGGAAGTCCCCAGTTTTAGCGGTCCTTTGAACCGCCTATTTTCAGGTATATCCTTAACCCTCTAGAGTTTTGTATGTATTGATGTTGTGATGATGTGTTTAGTGTTATGTTCGGATATCCTTGTGCCAAAATGTGATTTAGAAACCTGGTTAGTGAAAAAGGGGGTAAGCCTAGGGGTGAGAAAATGATGAACTTTAGAATATTACAGTTGAGACCTTAGATGTAAGGCCGTCTTGAGTACAAGACTTTGCGGGTGATCTTTGTCAGAATGTATATGAGTATACGTGGAGTTGTTACGGGAAGATTCCTTGGGTAGTGTAGGATGGAAGTGGTAGCTTTCATGACTTGAATAGGTAAGATTGTTCCGGATCGGGGAACAAGAGCGCGATGCGTTAAGTGGGCCGGGTTGGGGCCATGTTGAGGGCCAACCCGCGGCTGCTTCGGCGGGGTCAGCTGGGTGGTCCCGCCAGTGGTAGGTCACGAGGTGCTAGGCCCAGTTTAGATGACCATCGTATGAGTTCGTGGACATGTTCGACGTGCGGATCGTGAAGGCGGGAATGGTCTTAAGAGAGATCGAGGTTAGTAAGATGACCAAGTTCGAGGTAGTGACTCCAATGTTTTGGGAACCGGCGATGATCAAGTGTGTACGATACTAGAAGAGTTCAAGTGTTCGAGAAGGGCACGACGAGTAAGGAAGGAAGAAAACGTGTGTTATTTCGTGGCCAGGTGTGGCGTTGGCAACTTGTTAGAAGAACTTCATCGTTATCCGTCTTGAGAAGGAACATTCGGGACGAATGTTTCTAAGGAGGGGAGAATGTTATACCCCGTATTTCCAGTATGTACGTGAGGCGTGCGATAAAAATTTGAGCCTTAAAGTTGGCAAGGTTCGAAAATTTGGGCACAAGTGCCGAAAAGAATCGTTTTTCGACGAAACGTTTTACAAGACTTGCGAAGGGAAAATTCCGGCTATGACATTTATAATTTTTGCGGATTTTTCCGAGAGACGAAACATTTTGGACCAACGGGAGGGTGACATGTGTCACCCTCACATTGGAAGGAATTGTGGGCGGTGAAGAGGACGAATTGGAGGAGGGAGTTGGTAGGATATTTTTGTGCAAGTTGGTGTGGTAGATGGATAAGGTACACATGGTTTAAATCTAGCCCTACACTTGCCTAACACTTGGATTGATCTTGGCCATTGGTTGGCCATTGCTTGACCTATAAATACCCCTCTAAGTTGATGAACTTCTTCATCCTAAAATCATTTTCCAAGTCTTGAAATCCCTCCCCCTTTTGTGAGTTGAGTTCGTCCAAACCCCCCCTCTTTTGAGAAGCCTTGGCCGAGAGCCTCCCCCGCCCCCCTTGAGTGAGGCTTGGCCGAGAGGGTACCCCCCCTTGCCTAGTTGTCTCGTATAAATACCCCCCTTTTGTGGTATAGAAATACTCTCCAAGTATTGTTATAATGCCCAAATACTTTAGCCCATATACCTTGTAGTACTTTCCAAAGTTACCTCTATACGTAGAGCCCGGAAATACTAATATACTTTCCCTCAGCCACAAAACGAAACCCTAAGGAAAACCTTCATAGTCGGTTGAAGTGTTAAGTAGAAGTTGCGTAGAACTTCTAAGGGTTGCTTGGAGCGGGTTGGAGCGCACGGAGTAGGAGCTAAACGTTGCTCAGGAGCGACATTAAACTTGGATAATTTTGGGCTCATCGAGGTAAATACTACTGTCCTTCTATTGTAATTGGGAATTACATACTGTAGTTGTATAGAAATGAATATAAGATTCATAGAAGAGAATTGAACTGTAATAGAAGGATATTACAGAATAGACTTGAACTGAAATCACATCAGAAGATTATAAGTAGAAGATTAAACTGTACTTACATAGGACCGTATTTACAGTAGACTGATAGCCTTTATTGGTTGAATGTTCTGCGAGTAGCATATACTACTTGGAAGGTGGACAAGGCTAGCCGGGTTATAGCCGTGGAGCGTTTTGCTTATAGTCGATAATCGTCGCGAGGTATGTGATTCTTCCTATACTCTTGAGCATGATATTTTAAAGATATATATATATAGTACGGTAGACGTACGTGTGCTAACTGAACATAGTTGTACGGCAATGTCTTTTGACTTAAGCCTGAATAATAAGAATCTTGAAATATTTCAAAAGAATTAAGAAACCTTTTTGAAAGAAGAGTAATACTTGGTTTTGAAAACATAAGAGTTATACTAGCTTTATGGGGAGTTAGGTATAACGTCTTAAGAGAGATAAAGAGAATGGTTTACTGATTTTTAGAAGTTAAGAGACTTAATCTTAAAAGATAAGAGACTTGACTTGAATGAATTAATATGAATTTTGTGTGAAACCTCATTCGTGAGTAATGAGTACTTGGTTTTTAAAAGGAATAATGTTTCTGGATTTCTAAATCGAATGAGTATCGACAAACCAACTGCAGCGTTAATAAAGGAAAATGTATTGAATAAATGAAGGATTATATTGAAACCAAGAGAAACCTCCATCTGCATAGAAGCTAAGATGAGACAAAATGATATTACATTTCCTAGATCATGGCTGCTTAATAAGATTGATTATGAATAAGAACAACCTACACTCATATAAGGCATATGTTACTCAATTGTTTTAAAAGAGATTAAGACATTGAACTATGAAACTTTTCTAAAATAAAGAGACTTGAGTAATTGAAATTAGGCAAACTGGAACCTTAGGGAAAAGAATGTGGTTGAAAAGGAAAGTGTTTTGGTTTACCTAAAAATGTGAGTCACTCTATTTTATACTACGGGTATCGGGTGACTTTTATAAAAGGAATGGATCTCTTTAAAAGGAATTTAACGTACGTAGTACTTTAGGGTTAAAACCCGGACTTTGACATAAATGAAAGTACTTTGAGTTGTGTATAACTTGCCTATGCTTGTTGTTGTGTAACTTGCCTATGCTTGTTGTTGTGTAACTTGCCTATGCTTATTGGGTTGGTCTTTGTTGTGCAAGAATTGTGTTTCTATTCTACCGCGCCTCTCGATGGAGGGCCGGTTGACTTGTTGAGAACTTACTTGGACGTACCGGCAGTGACGGGAGATTCCACGGGTATGCTTCCAGTAGCATTGTTACATGGGCATGTCCACACTGTTGATGGATTCGGTGGACATGTGACCATTATGGTTATGGCGAAGTATCGTGACTTACGGTTGTGATCGGGTGCGTAGCCTGTTTACTTGCCCCCGTCAGCTACGTGACGCAGGTGGATCTGGTAGCGGTTATTGCACTTGCCACGTGTCAGCTTCGCGGCGAAGTATCGTGACTTACGGTTGTGATCGGGTGCTGGCGATTCAACGCCCCGTCGGCCTACGTGGCGCAGTGGATCTGGTGGAGGCTAGTGTACTTGCCGCGTGTCGGACCGAGTCGGTGTTTGGATGGAGCCGTGACTTACGGTTGTGATCGGGTGCCCGCCGATTCACTTGCCCCGTCGGCTAAGTGGCAGCGGTGGATCGGTGGAGGCTAGCGACTGCCACGCGTGTCGCCTTTCGTGATACGGTTGTACATTATTATTGGTACGGTCGGATCTGGTAGTTATACTTGCCGTGCGGTTTTATTGACACGGTGGGACACGGTGTTCACATATACTCCTTGGTGTTGTTATATCATGCATCGCCGCGGTGAGGAAGGAATTCCACGCACGAGTGATGATTTGGAGGCGTGAGTCCACGACTTGATATATTTGTTTATATGTGGTGTCTTGTAGTTTGGTTATCATACATGTCTCCGCTTTATATAGCGCTATGATTTCATTTCTGATATTTTTACGATTTCACATACTTGGTACTGTTGTCTCGACCTCTCCTTTGCGTTCACGCCGCAAGTAGAGTTACATCACCGTCGATCCCCGCTTATAGGATCACCTTTCAAAGATATTGGGAAGCTCCGTTCCTTGGAGGCTTATCTTTGGTATGTTACCACAGTGCAGCAGGTTCTTGTACATTCAGGGGTATGGCGGGGCCCTGTCCCGTCATAGTTGTTGTAAAAATCTTAGAGGTATGTAGCACTGTTGTGGGCAGGGTTGTAAGGATTGTAACTGTTCAAATGTCTATATATATATATATGTTGAAAGGCAACCGTTTTGGTTGGCCTATTTTCTTATCTTGATCCATGTCTATTTAAATGTTTAAGTTTTTATTTCCGCTGGTTTTTCTCTGATGTTGTATCACTAGGGTGCCCGGGGTAAGGCACCAGTCACGGGCCCGGGTTCGGGTCGTGACAACCATGTCTTCCTTTCTAAAATAACCAAGACAATACCATGCCTTCCTTTTAAAACAAACAAGACAATACCATGTCTTCCTTTCTAAAATAACCAAGACAATATCATGCCTTCTTTTCTAAAACAAACAAGACACTAACAAATCTTTCATTTTATAACACCAAGGCACTATCACACCTTGCATCACTAAGGATTAAAGTTCATTACAACAATGTACGTGAGCCGTACATTCACTTTATAAGCTAAATTTCCATTTTTAGAAAAGTCCAAGTACTACATGTATCACTAGGAAGTAGAATCCAATACATGTATCATTTTGAAACCATCATCAAGACACTTATCATGCCAAGTATCTTTCTAAGACATGGTTTGGCAAATCAGGGCAATAGACATCACGTATTACTTTAAAACATCTTTGAAAATCAAAGTGCCACATATCATATACTATATTAAGGACTTAACCATGGACTTTCTCACATGATTTCCTTACAAAATTTTAAACCATCTCTTGACTTTTCACAAACCTTGTTATAAAAAACTTCCCATAAAGCTGTTATAACACTTTCATTTTAGAAAACTAAAGCACTACCATATCATGTACGGGATTTGAACCCAAAGTACTATGTACGTCTATTCTTTATAAAAGAATCGTTTCATGCAATATTTAGGGAGTTGAACCCAAAAGAACTTTCACTATTAAAACCAAGTTACTTACCCTTTTAAACTCAAGTAACTTACACTTTTAAAACTAAGTAACTTATGCCTTTAAATCAAGCCACTTCTTATTTCAAAACTCAAGGAACTTACTTTTAAATCAAGTAAACTCCCTTTTTCAAAATCAAGTAACTTATATCTTTAAATCAAGTTACTTCTACTCTTTAAATTAAGTAACATATACTTTTCAAATCAAGTTACTTATTCTCTTTGAATCAAGTAACATATACTTTTCAAATCAAGTTACTACACATTTTTAACTTCAACTCAAGGCTTTAAATCAAGTAACTTCTACTTTCAACATTAAGACAATTATTCTTTTAACTCAAGTAACTCATTCTCTTCAAATAACGTTACTCCTATCTTTTAAAATCAAGTCATGCATTCTCTATAAACCAAGTAATCTATACTTGTTAAAATAATTCTAGTCTCATGACCTTCAAAAAACTCTAGTCTCATAACTTCCAAATAACTCAAGTCTCTTAACTTTAGAAATCAAGTCCCATAACTTGAAAAATAAAGTCTCAAACTTTCAAAATAAATCAAGTCTCTTAACTTTAAATCAAATCTCATGACTTTAAAGTAATTCAAGTAACTTATACATTTCATATCAAGACTCGTATACTTTCAAAATCAATTTGCTTACTTCAATAAATCAAGTCACATAGACTCACCAAAATCAAGTCACATAGACTTTCCAATTAATCATGTCAAAAGAAGGAAGAAGTTCACATACCTCGTGACGACCAGCCCAAACGACAAGTAGCAATACGCTCAAATGTACTTCAACTTATAATGACGATAGCACTTCTATCAATAACATACTTTCTAGTATAAGACTTATACCAAATAATGCCCTCTAATTCTACGGAAAATTGGGCAGCATTTCCTTTGTTTCTATGTACTTTTCCACCTTTTCCAAGGCCCGTATTCATCAACCAACAAGCCACATTTAAGGCACAACCAACAGTTAACCAAAGGGGGTTACATGCCTAACTTGACGTGTAAAATTCTGCCCCATAATCTATACAAAACAGTCCATAATCCTCGGCACAAAACAGTCCACAATTCTACAATATTAAGGGTACAATGTGAAGCCTTTAACACTCTTTTTATACCCCTATTCTTTAGGACTTTCATTAGCCATTTTACCACATTAATCATGCATGTTAGGGGCTGATTTTCCAGCATTACAACACGCCTAAAATAGTCCATAAAAACTGCACGACAATATCCAACAGTTTTATAGATTCTACGAACAACAACTAAAATCCGATAACTCTTTCCTTAATCCTTTTTATTCTAATTCGAGTTCCAAAACTTCTACATAAGTTATTACAACTTATTAACAACAATATTAATCCATTATAATATGCAACAGGTGAAGATAACAACGACAATAACCAACGAATTCCATTTACACCAAATATGTCCCAAATCGGTTTTAGCCCCAAAAATGGCTCAAACGCTTTTTATTCTTCATTATTTTTAACACAAGTTCATCCATACATTATAACAATAAGTAATATCCAATTACTTTAAAAGAAGAAGGACTTTTACCTCATAATTTGCCCAAAAACGCCCCAAAATAGTCCCGTATTTATTGTCCGCAGTTTTCGTTTCGCTCCACTTCTTCAAGTTCCAATCATATATATGTATCCCCTACAACCTTAGGAGAAACTTCTCTTCACGTTTCGCTTCCAAAAAGTCGACGAAAAACCCCTAGGGTTTCATTCTATTTTCGGCCCAACCTAGATTTAGGGGTTAAGGGTGCTTAATCTTGAAAAGAAAATACTTTGATCTTGTTCTTGTTGGCTATGGTGATTTCGAAATATCTAGGTTAAGGAGATATGAGGGTTTGTATGGATGAAGGTCTTATGTTCCAAGTCTTCAAGACTTATCTATATATACTAAGGTGGAGTCTTTGCAAGACAAGTGGAGAGGGCACTTGCTCTCCTCCTATTAGTCAAGAATTCTCTTCACAAAAATAATATCCCACCCTTAGCCAACTTTTCTCAACAATTTCGATGGCCCTATACCATACAACACCAAGACTTAATAATTTAACACTTAGTCCATACTTCTATTGGAAATCATTCAATTACTAGAACTAATTATTGTCATCACATTAATCTCAAAAATTTTCCGTATAAGGAAATGTAAAAATCCTTTCCTTTCGACATTCCAATCTTAATTCTATAATCATGTTCTAACTTAGTAGCTATGGAAATACGGGGTGTAACATGGCCAGTAGGAGGTTAGCAAGTGCCCTCTCCACTTGTCTTGTGAAGACTCTGTCACGACCCGTTCCGGGGCCCGTGACTGGTGCCTTACCCGGGCACCCAAGTAGTCATACATCAGAGTAACCAGCGGAATATAAAAACAAGACATGAAACAATGTAACATGAGACACGCTTTATCCGAGAAAAAGCGCCTTCGGCATATATATAAACATCAAGTTTGGCGTACATCTCAACTTTACAATAGGACTACACCTCTGGGAAGTAAACAACTATGGCGGGACGGGGACTCGCCATACCACGAATACATATATCTACAACATCGTGAGAACCATACCAAAAGTCGAGCCTCAGGAGAAGATGGAGCTCACGACACCAAAGTAGAGATCCTAAGGATGTGGATCTAGCACACCGCTTCCTTACCGCGGCATGAACGCAGGCCGAAGAGGTCGATCTAACAGTACCAAGTATGTGAAATCGTAAAAATCAAGTAAAATCAAAGTATTTAAAACCATTTGCAAATACAACGGTTCAATCGCATATAGTGCGACAACATAAACAAGAGCAAAATAGATATAGTAATCGGTCTTTTCTAGGCCGCGAATGATCGAAGCAAGGCCAATCGCCCATAGTATCATTATGCGTGCCTAATCCTGGACTTCCGCAGTTCGCATAGGTCACACACAGACCCGCATGAGGTATTCCTCGCATCGGGGGTAGCTAACCCCTGCACCTCCCCGACTCCAAGTCCGCATAGTCTCATAGACCGCATAGTCACAGCATCGCATAGGCATCCCCGTGACGGATAAAACACACGAATGATCAATCCCGAACTCCCGCAGCTACGCATAGTCACACAGATCGCATAGACGATAGACCGCATCGGGTGGCAAGCCCTGTGATAACAAGTCGGGGTATGTGATATAATAACAAGATAACGGTCTTAACGCTTAACAACGTAAGCACAACAAGAATGACCCCTTACACAACATCACAAGGCACTAACACACGTAGATCATAACACGTTCTCCTATCAAACCATCTTACTACACTTTGCGTAAATTAATACAAGATTTTCATAAACAATAAGTAAAACCGCCTTTTATCTTTCTTAAGTCGTTATACCTAACTTCCCATAAATCTAGTATAACTCTTAAGCTTTCGTTTAAAAATCAAGTATTACTCTTCTTTCAAAAATGATTCATAATTCTTTGAAATACTTCAAGGTTCTTATTATTTAGACTCAAGTCGAAAGACGCCAAGTAAAACCATGTTCGCTAACACACGACGCTACCGTACTATATATATATTTAAAATATCATGCTCAAGAGGATAGGAAGAATCACATACCTCCTCGGCGAAACCACCGCCAAGTCGAATATGTCGCGCAGCAGAGTATCTACCTATAATACCAACACGCCTATCAACGCCTAGACTATATCAGAATATTCTAAGCAGAGGTTCTCTATTCTACGGAAAATTGGGCAGATTTCCCTACCCACAAACTACTCAAGTTCATCAGAATACAAATTCCCATGTAAGTACAGTTCAATTCTCTCTTTATACCCTTCTACTGTGATTACAGTTCAATTCTATTCTTTAATATCCTTCTATATCTTATACTCAATTCTTAACTATTCTTATATGTAATCTCCAATTACAATAGAAGGACAAGAGTATTTACCTCGATAAGCCCAAAATTATCCAAGTTAAATGTCGATCCTGAGCAAGGTTTAGCTCCTAATTTGCATCACCGATAGCTCCAAGAAAACCTTAGAAGTTCTACACAACTTCTACCTAAATACTATAAGGGATTTGGGCTAGGGTATTTTGGAGATAGTAACAACACTTGGAGAATATTTTCTACCAGTGGGCTCTCACGAGCAACTAGGAAGGGGGGGAAGAGGACTTTGGACGAGAACACTACTAGGGAGAGGGAGTTTTTGAGACTTGGAGAAAGTGTGGAGTGGATGAAGAAGTCTTCACTCAAGGGGGGTATTTATAGAACACTCAAGGGACAAGATTAAAACAAGTGGAGGGTTGGGATTATGATCCAAGTGAAAGATGAGGTCTTCCAACCAAGTGTCTCCCACAACATTTGGACATATGTCCACCACAATAATGGAACACATGCCCACCACAACAATGAGCCATGTGGACTCCACTAACTTACAAAAAACGTCCACCCTCTACCTACTCCCACTCACCCAAAATCAACTTGCAAGACTTGACCAATTGACTTGCCCACTTGGCCACATTTTCGTCTAACACATGCCAACTAAGGGTGACACATGTCACCCTCCCATTGGTCCAAAATATTCGTCTTTCGTAAAAATCTGTAATGGGTTAAAATATTAAAAACGTGGAATTTCCTTCACAATGTTCGAAATCTTTTCCGTCGAAAGCTTACAATTCCATTCTTAACCTAATTAGGGTTTGTACAACGCACGCCCTCACGCATATACTCCTAAATAATACGGGATATAACATTCTCCCCTCCTTAGAAACATTCGTCCCGAATGTTCCTTCTCAAGACAGATAACAATATAGGTCCTCATAACTTAACAGTTTGCAAATGCCACACATGGCCACAATACAACATTTAAGCAAATATGATAATTTAAAACCAGCAAGTAGGAAAGTAAGTTACCTGGAGGTGTGGGGAATAAGTGAGGGTACCTCTGCCTCATGTCCTCCTCAGCTTCCCACGCCATCTCCTCCTCGAGCTCGCTCCGCCACAAGACTTTGACTGGCCACGCCCTCGTCCGCAGACGCCTAACCCGACGATCGACTATCGCGCATGGAATCTCCTCATACGATAACCCCTGGTCACACCGACATCGCCAATCGGGTGTACTCTAGATGGATCCCCGATACATCTCCTCAAAGATAGAAACATGGAAACCGGATGCACCGTCTCCAGACGGACGACAGATCCAACTCGTAGCGACGCTTACCTCGCGACAACTGATAAGTGCCCAATGTACTGGGCCGAGCTTCCTTTCCTCGCCAAATCTCATCACACCCTTTATGGGTGACACCTTCGAAACCCAATCATCAACCTCAAACCTGTGATGCCGACGACGATGATCCGTGATACGACTTCGCCGACTCGAGTCGCCAATAGCCGCCTCCGGATAAGCTTCACCTTATCAATCGCTCACAACTGTGTCCGTCCCACTAACTGCACCTCGCCTATATCAAACCAGCCTATCGGCGATCTACACTTCCTCCCATACAAGGCCTCATAAGGCGCCATCCGAATCAGAGTGGTAGCTATTATTATACGCAAACTCAACTAGAGGCAAATGATCCTCCCAAATACCCTCAAGTCAATAACACAAAGCTCGCAGATATCCTCAAGAGTCCGGATAGTGCGCTCTCGCCTGCCTGTCTCGAGGATGGAATGCGACTCGAGCTCACTGCGTCCCTAAACCTTCGGAAAGACCTCCGTAGTTAGCCAGAACCGGCTCCTCCGATATGATAGAAATAGGGACCCCACGCACTGACGATCTCTGATGTAAAGTCCGCATAATCCTCACCAAAAGTTGTCCCGACGGAAGAAAGTGGGCTGATTTCGCCACCGCCGACGATAACCCAAATAGAATCATGTTTCTGAGTGCGAGGTAACCCCGTGATAAAGTCCATGTTGATCACCTCCCACTTTCGTGTCGGGATCTCAATCGCTCGCAACAAACCACCGTGCCTCGTGCTCTACCTTCACCGCCGACAACACGCATCGAGCCACAAACTCGCAACGCCCTCTTCAAGCCATCCCACCAATACATCGACCGAGGTCGTGGTACATCTTGGTTGACGGATGGATAGAGTAACGCCACCGTGTGCTTCCCTAGAACTCCGCCAAGTCCTGCAATATCCGAACACACAACTCGCCGAACCTTAGCACCCCATCGTGCTACCTCAAAAGGACCCTTTCCTCACGGCGGTCAGATTACGCATCGTGTCAAACCGGATTTTCAAATCGCCTCTTCACCTCCTCGACGATGGAAGACTCGCAACCTCTCGAACTCGAACCCCATCGCTATCGGAATCAATCAATCGGACTCCAAGGCTCGCTAATCGATGTAAATCGCGAACCATGCCCCCTCCTCTGCCGCACATCCGATAGACTCCCATCGACCTACGACTAAGAGCATCCGCCACAACATCGCCTTCCCGGTGGTACAGATATCGACATCGTAATCCTTGAGTAACTCTAACCACCGCCTCTGTCGTAAGTTCACTCCTCTGGTCAAGATATATCGAGGCTTTTGTGGTCAGTATAAACATCCACACGAACCCCATACAAATAGTGCCTCTAGATCTTCAAGGCGTGAATCACCGCTAACTCCAAATCACAGCGGGTAGTTCCTCTCATGCTTCTTAAGCCGCTGACGCGTGACGCTTATAACCTTGCCCCGCCGCATCAACACACATCCCAACCCGATGCCCGACGCATCACAATACACGACATAGCCGTCGACCTCTCGGAAGAGTAAGAACGGGGCGCCGCCGCCTATCCTTCAAGAATCGAAACCCCGCCACAAGCATCACCATCAAACTTAGCCGCTTTCCGAGTCACTTAGTCAATGGTGCAGATAGAAGCAAACTTCCACGAACCGCCGATAATAACTCGCAAGGCCCGTAAAATCGCGCACTGGCCGGAGTAGTAGGTTCAGGCCAACTCGATCGCCGATCTTGCCGATCCACCAATACCATCGCCCCGACTATATGCCCAAGAAAAGCCACCAAGTCAACCGTAACTCACGAAAACTTGGCGTACAATCACTGGTCTCGAGAACTCTCAACAATCTCAAATGCTCGCATGCTCCCGCTCGAGCGAGAATAAACCAAGATGTCATCGATGAATACTATCACAAAAGTATCCAAAATGGTTTGAACACTCGTTCATCAAATCCATAAAATCGCCGAGTATTAGTCAAACCGAACGACATAACCTCAACTCATAGTGCCCGCATCGTCCGAATGCACCCTGGGACATCCGCCTCTCGACTGCACTGATGATAGCCCGATCGCAGATCAATCTTGAGAAAAATCTCGCACCTCGCAATCGGTCGAACAAATCATCAATCCCGGAAGGGGTATCTGTTTTAATGGTCACCTTGTTCACCGCTCAGAATCAACACACATGCGCATCGTCCCATCCTTCTTCTTCACGAACAATACCGGTGCTCCCCAGGGAGAAACACTAGGCCTGATAAAGCCCTTCTCCTGCAAATCTCTCAGCTGGTCCTTCAACTCTCTCAACTCGGCAGGTGCCATTCTGTATGGCGGAATGGAAATAGCCGAGTGTCCGCAAAGACATCGATAAAACTCTATCTCCTCTCGTGAGGGATACCCGAGGTCGTCCGAAACACATCCGGGAACTCTCGACTATCGAATCGATCAAAAATCTGGTACCGCAGCCTCAGTATCGAATACCCGAATGAGATGGTAGATGTACCCCTTCTGCACCATCTTCCTAGCCTTGAGGTAGGAAATAAACCTACCTTCTACGATACTGTTGTTCCTCCCACTCAATAACTGCTCCCAAGAAACCGAACCGCATCACTCTCTCCTCGCAGCCTACACCGGGCGTAGCGAAGCTAACCAATCCATGCCCATGATCACATCGAAATCAGCCATGTCCAACTATATCAAGTCGCCAGTGGTCCGACGATCGCATAAAGTCATCGGGCAAGCGCTATATATCCGGCGAGCTACTACCGATTCACCCATTGGCGTAGATAGCTCAAAAGTGCGGTCTATGGACTCGTGCTCTATCCCTATCCTACCAGCAATAAGTGGAGATATATAGACGTAGTAGAACCCGATCTATCAAGGCATACACATCACAACCAGAACCGATAAAGTACTGCGGACGACGCCGCGACGCCCCGTCCTCGCCGGCCGACAAGGCATAAATGCGCTTCTCGAGGACCGCGAATCGACCCGCGCCACGACTCCGCCACGACCGCTGGTCCATGAGTACCCTCGCCTCCGGGTGAGTAATCAGAGGAGATGAAGACCCGACAATGCACTCGTAGTCGACTTACCATCGCTACGCTCGCCTGACAGCTCGCATAACGACTGGCCGCCACAAGTGTAGCAAGCTCCCGAAGTAGTACCATAACCTCCTGAATGGAATCTACCACATCGGACACACTGAGCGGACCTCGATCGGTTAGCACCCTTGCTACCCCGAAATCAAGTCCCGGGCCCCGACCGCCCCGAATACTCGCTATACAAAACGATGTAGGAGTGCTCGAGCCGGGGTGCAAATCTAGATCGCCGCCGAGGCCGCCCACCCCGAGAGCTACCAAAAGATCCGCCGCTCGCCTTCTTCTCGCCGATATATCTCGCCGACCCGCCGGTCTCTACGCCTCGCATCCAAGTGCATGAGCTCGCATGCGGCAATATCCATGCCCAACAAGAGCTACACCGCCGCACGACTCTGCCATATAATCATCTAGCCCGGTGACGTAGCGGTGCACTCGGTCCTCCATATCTGCTACTAGCGCAGGGACATATCGAGCCAAAGAATCGAACTCGACGTTGTACTCCCTAACTGTGCGCCCTCTCTGTCTCAGCAACAAAAACTTGTCGCCCGCGCCTCCTCATCCATGAGGCAAGAAGTGAGTGAGAAAGCCTCCAAAACTCGTCCCATACTGCTGGAGGCGCATGCTCTCCCCGGGAAAGCTCCCACGAGTCAAACCAGTCGACTGCGGTATCACGCAGCTGATGCGAACCGAAGATCACGGACTCGGTCTCGGAAGCCTTGATCACCCGTGACGATCCTCTCAGAATCGACGAATGAACTCGCGGGTCATCCTCGTGCCTCGACCAGAACTCGTGTGGCTACAACTCAAAAAATCCCGTAGCCTCAAACTATCTCGATCTCGTGAACCACGTACCGCTGAACTGGGCCAGGCTGCGTCCAGCCTTATCCTCATGTCGCCACGATCCCGCCAGAATCGGGCCATCTCTCATTGTACCCTAACTCCTCTTCCCGCCGTGGACCGAGGCGCGGCATCGTGGTCTCTGGGCCGCGGCGTCATGGAACTCACCGCCCGAGGTATCGCCTGTAAGAATCGGGCTCGTGCCTCGTGACTCTCGGTGTCCTACTAGCGCCTCGCCGCTTTGCCTTGCCGCCGGGCGGATTGCCTTACGTGGAGGCATAACTGTTAAAGGAATGAAATACGTTAGAGGGGTTCAACTTATAACACAGCTCTAAGGCACGATCTCAGAGTGAGAAGAATGGAAACCAATCCTAAATATCCTATAGCCTCCGATTATTGGTGTGGTGCACAACACACCGATAATCAAGACTTACTAGATACGATGCCAGACACTTTCCGAGGATTAATCGCTCGATACCACTTTTGTCATGACCGTTCGGGGCGTGGATCGTGCCTTACCCGGCACCCAAGTAGTCATACATCGAGTAACCACGGAATATAAAAACAAGACATGAAACAATGTAACATGAGACACGCTTTATCGAGAAAAGGCGCCTTTCGCATATATATATAAACATCAAGTTTGGCGCTACATCCCAACATTACAATAGGACTACAGCACTTCTGGAAGTAAACAACTATGGCGACAGGCCCGCCATACCTGAATGTACATATATCTACAACATCGTGAGAACCATACCAAAAGTCGAGCCTCCGAGAAAATGGAGCTCTCGACACCAAAGTAGAGATCCTAGGACGTGGATCTAGCACTGCTTTCCCTTACCTCGCATGACGCACCGAAGGAGGTCGATAACAGTACCAAGTATGTGAAATCAGTAGCATCAAGTAAAATCAAAGTATTTAAAACCATTTGCAAATACAACCAGCTTCAATCGCATAGTGCCAACATAAACAAGAGCAAAATAGATATAGTGTAACTGGTCTATTCTAGGCCGCGAATGATCGAAGCAAGGCTAATCGCCCATAGTATCATTATGCGTGCCTAATCCTGGACTTCCCGCAGTCCGCATAGGTCACACACAGACCCGCATGAGGTATTCCTCGCATCGGGGGTAGCTAACCCCCGGTAACCTCCTGGACTCCCGCAGTCCGCATAGTCTCATAGACCGCATAGTCACACAGACCGCATAGGGCATCCCCGTCGGGATAAAACACCGGAATGATCAATCTCGAACTCCCGCGCTCGCGTAGTCACACAGATCGCATAGACGATAGACCCGCATCAAGGGTGGCAAGCCCTGTATAACAAGTCAAGGGTATGTGATATAATAACAAGATAACGGTCTTAACGTTTAACAACGTAAGCACAACAAGAATGACCCCCTTACACAACATCACAAGGCACTAACACACGTAGCATCATAACATGTTCTCCTATAACACCATCTTACTACACTTTGCAGAAATTAATACAAGATTTTCATAAACAATAAGTAAAACCGTTCCTTTTATCTTTCTTAAGTCGTTATACCTAACTTCCCATAAAGCTAGTATAACTCTTAAGCTTTCTGTTTAAAAATCAAGTATTACTCTTCTTTCAAAAATGATTCATAATTCTTTTGAAATACTTCAAGGTTCTTATTATTTAGACTCAAGTCGAAAGACGTCAAGTAAAACCATGTTCAGTTAACACACGTACGTCTACCGTACTATATATATATATAAAATATCATGCTCAAGAGGATAGGAAGAATCACATACCTCCTCGGCGAAAACCACCTGCCAAGTCGAATATGTCGCGCGTAGAGTATCTACCTATAACAGTGAAATACGTCTATCAACGTCTAGACTATACTGTAGAATATTCTAAGCAGAGGGTTCTCTATTCTACGGAAAATTGGGCAGTATTTCCCTACCCGTCAAACTACTCAAGTCATCAGAATACAACCTATGTAAATGCTGATTCAATTCTCTTATTTTATACCCTTATACTGTGATTACAGTTCAATTCTATTCTTTAATATCCTTCTATATCTTATACTCAATTCTTAACTATTCTTATATATAATCTCCAATTACAATAGAAGGACAAGAGTATTTACCTCGATAAGCCCAAAATTATCCAAGTTAAATGTCGATCCTGAGCAAGGTTTAGCTCCTAATTTGCACGCTCCGATAGCTCCAAGAAAACCTTAGAAGTTCTACACAACTTCTACCTAAATACTATAAGGGATTTGGGCTAGGGTATTTTGGAGAAAGTACCAACCCTGGGAGAATATTTTCACCCACGGGGGGGCACTCCGCCGAGCAACTAGGAAGGGGGGGAAGAGGACTTTGGACGAGAACACTACTAGGGAGAGGGAGTTTTTGAGACTTGGAGAAAGTGTGGAGTGGATGAAGAAGTCTTCACTCAAGGGGGGTATTTATAGAACACTCAAGGGACAAGATTAAAACAAGTGGAGGGTTGGGATTATGATCCAAGTGAAAGATGAGGTCTTCCAACCAAGTGTCTCACACAACATTTGGACATATGTCCACCACAATAATGGAACACATGCCCACCACAACAATGAGCCATGTGGACTCCACTAACTTACAAGGGAGTGGTTACGTTCACTATGTCCCCCTTAACGTCCACCCTCTACCTACTCCCACTCACACAAAGTCAACTTGCAAGACTTGACCAATTGACTTGCCCACTTGGCCACATTTTCGTCCAACACATGCCAACTAAGGGTGACACATGTCACCCTCCCATTGGTCCAAAATATTCGTCTTTCGTAAAAATCCGTAATCGGTTAAAATATTAAAAACGTGGAATTTCCTTCACAAGGTTCGAAATCTTTTCCGTCGAAAGCTTACAATTCCATTCTAAACCTAATTAGGGTTTGTACAAATGTACGTACGTCCTCACGTACATACTCCGGAAATACGGGGTATAACATTCTCCCCTCTTTAGAAACATTCATCCTGAATGTTCCTTCTCAAGACAGATAACGATATAGGTCCTCATAACTTAACAGTTTGCAAATGCCACACATGGCCACAATACAACATTTAAGCAAATATGATAATTTAAAACCAGCAAGTAGGAAAGTAAGTTACCTGGAGGTGTGGGGAATAAGTGAGGGTACCTCTGCCTCATGTCCTCCTCAGCTTCCCACGTCATCTCCTCCCTGAGCTCGTTCCGCCACAAGACTTTGACGAAAGCCACGTCCTTGGTCCGCAGACGCCTAACCTGACGATCGATTATCGCTATGGGAATCTCCTCATACGATAACCCCTCGGTCACCTGGACATCGTCAATCGGGTTTACTCTAGATGGATCCCCGATACATCTCGTCAGCATAGAAACATGGAAAAGCGGATGCACTGTCTCCAGATCGGACGGCAGATCCAACTCGTAGGCGACCTTGCCTACCCTGCGGACAATCTGATAAGGCCCAATGTACCTTGGGCTGAGCTTCCCTTTCCTGCCAAATCTCATCACACCCTTCATGGGTGACACCTTCAGGAAAACCCAATCATCAACCTCAAACTCCAGATGCCAACGACGATGATCTGCATACGACTTATGTCGACTCTGAGCTGTCAATAGCCGCTCCTGGATAAGCTTCACCTTATCCATCGCCACAACTGTGTCTGGTCCCACTAATCGCACTCGCCTACATCAAACCACTTATCGCGATCCGCACTTCCTCCCATACAAGGCCTCATAAGGCGCCATCCGAATCTGAGTGGTAGCTATTATTATACGCAAACTCAACTAGAGGCAAATGATCCTCCCAAACCCTCGGTCAATAACACAGCTCGCAAAGATATCCCAAGAGTCTAGATAGTGCGCTCTGCCGCCGTGCAATGCGAGGATGGAATGCAGACTCGTGCTCACTGCGTCCCTAAACCCTTCTCGGAAAGACCTTCGAAGTTAGCCGTAAACCGGGCTCCTGCATGCGATATGATAGAAATAGGACCCTCATGCACCGACGATCTCTCGGATGTAAAGTCCGCATAATCCTCACCGAAAAAGTCGTCCTGACGGGAAGAAAGTGGGCTGATTTCGTCAGCCTGTCGACGATAACCCAAATAGAATCATGTTTCCTCGGAGTCCATGGTAACCCTGTGATAAAGTCCATGTTGATCACCTCCCACTTCCAGGTCGGGATCTCAATCGTCTGCAACAAACCACCAGATCTTCAAGGCGTGAATCACCGCTGCCAACTCCAAATCATGGGTGGTGTAGTTCCTCTCATGCTTCTTAAGCTGTCGGGATGCGTACGCTATAACCTTGCCCTGCTGCATCAACACACATCCCAACCCGATGCTCGACGTCACAATACACGACATAGCCGTCTGGACCCTCTGGAAGAGTAAGAACGGGGGCGGTCGTCGATCTCCTTCCGAATCGGAAACCCCGCCACAAGCATCACCATCAAACTTAGCCGCTTCGAGTCAGCCTAGTCAATGGTGCGAGATAAGCAAACTTCTCCACGAACCGCCGATAATAACCTGCAAGGCCCAGAAAACTGCGCACCTCTGTCGGAGTAGTAGGTCTAGGCCAACTCCTGACTGCCTCGATCTTGGCCGTATCCACCTGAATACCATCGGCCCCGACTATATGCCCAAGAAAAGCCACCGAAGTCAACCAGAACTCACACTTCGAAAACTTGGCGTAAATCACGGTCTCGAGAACTCTCAACACGCTCAAATGCTCGCGATGCTCCTGCTCTGAGCGAGAATAAACCAAGATGTCATCGATGAATACTATCACAAAAGTATCCAAAAATGGTTTGAACACTCGGTTCATCAAATCCATAAAAACTGCCGGAGTATTGGTCAAACCGAACGACATAACCCTGAACTCATAGTGCCCGTACCGGGTCCGGAATGCAGTCCTAGGGACATCCGCCTCTCTGACTCGTACCTGATGATAGCCCGATCGCAGATCAATCTTGGAGAAACATCTCGCACCCTGCAACTGGTCGAACAAATCATCAATCCTGGGAAGGGGGTATATGTTCTTAATGGTCACCTTGTTCAGCTGCCTTTAATCAACACACATGCGCAGCGTCCCATCCTTCTTCTTCACGAACAATACCGGCGCTCCCCAGGGAGAAACACTAGGCCTGATGAAGCCCTTCTCCAGCAAATCTCTCAGCTGGTCCTTCAACTCTCTCAACTCGGCAGGTGTCATTCTGTATGGCGGAATGGAAATAGGCCGAGTGTCTGGCAGCACATCGATACAATTCCATTCGTAACCTAATTAGGGTTTATACAAATGTACGTACGTCCTCACGTACATACTCCGGAAATACGGGGTATAACAGACTCCACACACCTTTATATAGATAAGTCTTCAAGACTTAGAACAAAAGATATCCATCCATACAAACCCTCATCTCTCCAAAAACCTAGAGCAATTCGAAATCCTCATATCCAAAGACAAGATCAAGATCAAGGTACTCAACAAGGTACGGTCAGTATGTATTCAGTTCTTATGGGGTGGTAAGCCACCAAGAGTCGCTTGGGATGTCATTTGTGTGCCTCAATCCGAAGGAGGCTTGGGTCTTATGAACATCAAAGAATGGAACCATGCCTTACTCTCCCGGACCATCTGGCAAACTCACAGTAAGGCGGATACCTTATGGGTCCAATGGATTAATAGCTACAAATTGAGAGGCCAATCATTTTGGGAATATGAGGTACGGGCTAGGGACTTCCCCTTATTCAAAAAAGTTTGTAGTATTCGCAATACATTCATTTCCATCTTCGGTAGTGTTACACCCCGTAATTCAAGAACATGATTATAGAATTAAGATTGGAATGTCGAAAGGAAAGGATTTTTACATTTCCTTATACGGAAAATTTTCGAGTTTAATGTGATGACAAAAATTAATTCTAGTAATGGAATTATTTTTCATTAGAATTATGGACTTAGTGGATTTATTAAGTCTTGGTATACTATGTTACATGTCCATCGAAATGGGATGAAAAATAACTAAGTGTGGATGAAATATTTTGTGAAGAAATACTTGGTCAATAGGAGGTTAGCAAGTGCCCTCCCCACTTGTCTTGTGAAGACTCCACACACCTTTATATAGATAAGTCTTGAAGACTTAGAACAAAATATATTCATCCATACAAACCCTCATCTCTCCAAAAACCTATAACAATTCGAAATCCCCATATCCAAAGACAAGATCAAGATCAAAGTATTTTCTTTCCAAGATTAAGCACCCTTAACCCCTAAATCTAGGTTGGGCCGAAAATAGAATGAAACCCTAGGGATTTTCCGTCGACTTTTTGGAAGCGAAACGTGAAGAGAAGTTGATCCTAAGGTTGTAGGGGATACATATATGTGATTGGAACTTGAAGAAGTGGAGCGAAAAGAAAATTGCGGACCAATAAAGACCGGACTGTTTTGGGGCGTTTTTGGGCAAAAATGAGGTAAAAGTCCTTCTTCTTTTAAAGTAATTGGATATTACTTATTGTTATAATGTATGGATGAACTTGTGTTAAAACGAATGAAGAATAAAAAGCGTTTGAGCCATTTTTTGGGGCTAAAACCGATTTGGGACAGATTTGGTGTAAATGGAATTCGTTGGTTATTGTCGTTGTTATCTTCACCTATTGCATGTTATAATGGATTAATATTGTTGTTAATAAGTTGTTATAACTTATGTAGATGTTTTGGAACTCGAATTGGAATAAAAAGGATTAAGGAAAGAGTTATCGGATTTTAGTTGTTGCCGTAGAATCTATAAAACCGTTGGATATTGTCGTGCAGTTTTTAGGGACTTCTTTAGACGTGTTGTATGCTGGAAAATCAGACCCTATATTTCATGTTTAATGTAGTAGATTGCTAATGAAAAACCCGAAGGAATAAGGGTGTGGAAAGGCGTTGAAAGGCCTCACATTCCACCCTCGTTATAGTAATTATGGACTGTTTTAGGGGCTGTTTTGGTATGGTTTTGGGGCAGAATTTTACACGTCATGTTAAGGCGTGTAATCCCCTTTGGTTAGCTGAATTGTTGGGCCTTAAATGTGGCGTGTTTGGTTATTGAATTTGGCCTTGAAAAAGGTGGCAAAGTATGTAGAAACAAAGGAAGTGCTGTCCGATTTTCCGTAGAATTTAGTGACTTTGCACTTAGAATATTCTACGTTCGAAGCTAAAGGTTAATGGACGTATTATGGCCATTATAGGTTGAAGTACTAAGTATAGCGTATTCTACTTGAAGGATGGAATAGCTATCAAGGTTGAAGTACTTTGGAGCATTTTGCTATTTGTCGATAATCGTCGCGAGGTATGTGAACCTCTTCCTTCTTTTGACATGATTCTATGTATGGAATATACATGTAGTACTATTTCATGATTCCTTCTACTCTTAGAAGTTAAGAGGTATGTATGTTGATTTACTCTAAGTAAAGGTTATGTCTAAGTTATCCTAAATTCTTACCAAGTCTTATGGGGGATGTTGGTAAGAGTCGTTAGGAGGTACTTGGAGCCAAGTTGACTTGGCTAAGTTACGGCACAAATGAGAATAAGAATCGAACAAGCCACTACAGCGTTAATAAAGGAAAATGTAATGACAATCAATTAAGTTAAAATGAGTAGAATTCTCCATCTGCATAGAAGCTAAGATAAGACAAAATTGTATTACATTTTCTAGATCATGGCTACTGATTAAGATCGTTATAAATAAGTATAACTTATTCACAACGCACAAAGTATATGTTACTTAATTTATAAGAATTTACGTATGAAGTTTTAAGACTATGAACCTCAAATTTTTAAAGGGTTAAGGGACTTTATTTTTCAAGTTATGGGACTTGATTCTTAAAGGAAGAAATGAATTGATTTAAAAGTATAGAATACTTGATTTGGAAAGAATTGATTTCTTGCCATTTTAAAGATAAGAGACTTGATTTCTAAAAGTTAAAGAAGCTTGATTTCAAAAGTTAAGAGACTTGAAGTGTCACGACCCGAACCAGGGCCCGTGACTGGTGCCTTACCCCGGGCACCCTAGTGATACAACATCAGAGAAAATCAGCGGAAATAAAAACTAAAACATGAGACAAGTCATAAAGCATAAACCAGGCTAACCAAAACGGTCACCTTCCTGAATATATACATATATATATATCAACCTGAACAGTTAAATCCTTTTACAAACCCTGCCCACAACAGTACTACAGACCTCTAAGAATGTAACCATAACTATGACGGGACAGGGCCCCGCCATACCCCTGAATGTACAAGTAACTACACTGACAGGGGACTATACCAAAGATAAGCCTCCGAAGAAACGGAGCTTCCCAAAAAGCTGAACTGTGCTCCTAAGAGCGCGGATCCACAACCGATGTACCTCTACCTGCGGCATGAACGCAGCCCCCCGAAGGAGGTCAGTACAACAGGTACCAAGTATGTGAAATTGTAAAATACTGTAAATGAAATCATAATAGTCTATATAAAGCAGGAGACATGTATGATAACCAAACTACAGTCCATAATATATAAACAGTCATGTCAAGTCAGGGACTCACGCCCTCAAAGTCGTTTACTCAAGTATAACAATGGGTCTCACGCCCACAACATCAATCATGCCCGTGGAATACCTTCCTCACTGCCGGCAGTCTATGATATAATCACACCAAGAAGTACACATGAACACTAGGTCCCACCTGTGTCATAACAACCGTACTAACAATATTATACAACCAAACCACGGCGACACGGCAAGTACGGCCGACTACGGATACAAAGCGCCGCGTCACGTGGACCGGGCAATCGAGGGCTAACTACCAGGTACCAAGGCCGTGTCACGAGACTTCGTCACTACACTGAACGGGGCAAGTGCGAGGGCTAACTACCAGGTACCAAGGCCGAATCAGCCACGAGACGGGGCAAGTACGAAAGCCGACCACCAGATACCAAGGCCGATCAGTAAACCTCATGGAGAGCTAGTCCATGGAACAACAATCCTAATGGAACCATACCCGTGCGCCACGCATCGTGTCAGTATGTCCAAAAGGAAACAACAAGACAGCAATCAAAATGGAAGCATACTCGTGGGCCACCCATCGTGTCAGTATGTCCATCCATCAAGAATAACATGACCGGCCCTCCATCGAGAGACGCGGTAACATAAGAATACAACACTTGCACAACAAGGCTATCACACGCAAACATAGGCACTTTACACACAACTCAAGGTACTTTCATTTTATGCCAAAGTCCAGGTTTTAACCCCAAAGTACTACGTACGTTAAATTCTTTTAGAAAATCCATTTCTTTTACAAAAGTCACCCGATACCCGTAGTATCAAAATAAAGTGACTAACATTTTAAGTAAACCAAAACAACTTCCAAACTTTCCTTTTTAAACCAAATTAAGACAATACCATGCCTCCTTTTTAGACCAAAATACTTCTCCTTTACAGTCAAGTTACCATTTTAAAACCAATGATAAAACCATTCCTTTGTTTTCATAAAGTCGTTATAACTAACTTCCCATAAAGCTGTTATAACACTTTATGTTTTAAACCAAAACTCTTCAATTCCACAAGTCTCTTTTCTTTTAAAACAACAACGAGTATTCTTTTAAAACCCAAATAACTTACTCTTTTCAAAACAAGTAACCTATACTTAAAATCAAGTTACTTCTCTTTTTCCGAAAATAAGTCGTTATAAGTCAAGTCTCTTATCTTTCAAGATCAAGTCTCTTAACTTTCAAAATCAAGTCGTTTATAAGTCAAGTCTCTTATCTTTGAAGATCAAGTCTCTTAACTTTCAAAATCAAGTCGTTTATAAGTCAAGTCTCTTATCATTGAAGATCAAGTCTCTTAACTTTCAAAATCAAGTCGTTTATAAGTCAAGTCTCTTATCTTTCAAGATCAAGTCTCTTAACTTTCAAAATCAAGTCGTTTATAAGTCAAGTCTCTTATCTTTGAAGATCAAGTCTCTTAACTTTCTACAATCAATAAGCCATTCTTTTACCTACATAAAGTCGTTATAACTAACTTCCCATAAAGCTATTATAACACCCTATGTTTTAAACCAACCAAAACACTTAGCACATGTACGTCTACCGTACTACATAGTTCACAACAATCATGCTAGAAAAGATAGGAAGAGGTTCACATACCTCGCGACGATTATCGACAATAAGCAAAACGCTCCACAGTACTGTAACCCTGCTAGCCTTTTCCACTCTTCAAGTAGAATACGCTACTGGCATCTGCACCTATAAAGGCCACAAACGCCTATCAACTCCTAGATCTCTACGTAGAGTATTCTAAATACAAGATTACGTATTCTACGTAAAATTCGACACCTCCCCGCTATCACATAAATCTCCTCCCCTATCCAGGCCCGCTACTGTGCCAACAACTCAGGATTACACGTCTAACCGGACGTGTTCAATTCTGCTTCACAATAATACTACACAAGTCTACTGTAAGTACAGTCCAATGTAAATACAGTTCAATCCTTTATAAACATCCTTCCAATATAATATACTCAAGTATAACTACTACAACATGTAATAGTCAATTACAATAGGGGGACATAGATCATTACCTCGATAAGCCCAAAATTATCCAAGTTTATAAGTCGATCCTGAGCAACGTTTAGCTCCAATTCCTTACGCTCCAACCCGCTCCAAGCGACCCTTAGAAGTTTCTAAACAACTCCTCTAAAAACTTCCACCAAGCTGGGAAGATTTTTCTAGGGTTTCGTTTTGCGACTATTGGAATAAAGTAGTATTTCCGGGCTCCTAGTATTAAAATAACTTTGGAATACTACTAGGGATACTAGGCCAATGTATTTGGGATTATACAATAATACTCCAAGTATTTTCTTACACAAGAGGAGGACGAAACATAGCCTAAAGGGAGGGAAATATTTTGCCTTGGAGGCTTTAAGTGTGAGATGATTTAAGTCTTCAACTTAAGGGGTATATATAGAAGGATCAAGGGCCATGATCTAAGCAAGTGGGTGGTCAAGATTGGGCCATGTGTGTGTGGGTCCCACCACACCACATGGCCAACGAATTGGGTGCCAAGTGTTAGGGCCAATTTCGGCCAAGTGAGTAGGTGACAAGTGGCTAGCCACTTGTCACACCATTTCGGCCCACATGGCCACACAAGGGGGGTGACACGTTGTTATACCCGTATTTCGCAGTATGTATGCGTGGGGCGTGCGTGAAAATTTGAAACTTTTAATTAGGCTTGGCCGAATTAACTTTGTTCACAACACCCGGTTAGAGTCGTTTTTCGACGAAACGTTTCCACAGCTTTCGTAGGGAAAATTTCGGCTATGCCATTTTTAATTTTTGCGGATTTTTCCGAGAGACGAAACATTTTGGACCAACAAGAGGGCGACACTTGTCACCCTCTCATTGGTTAGGCTTGGGCGGTAAAGGGGTGGCCGAAAGTGTGGTTAAAGTGGTCAAGGGTTGGTAGGATATTTTGTGTTAGTTGGTTGGGGTGCACTTGGCAAGATCTTGGCCCTACACTTGCTATGCACTTGGCAAGATCTTGGCCATTGGTTGGCCTTGGCTTGTCCTATAAATACCCACCCCTTTGGAAGACTTCTTCATCCATTCCTAAATATTTCTAAGTGTTAAAACCTCCTCCCTCCCCTTTGTGTTGAGTTCGGCCGAGCCCCTCTCCCCCCTTGGCGAGAGTACCCACAGTGGGGTAGGCCGAGGGGTATACACCCCCCCTTTGTGGTGCTAGCCATGGGGTACCCCCCTAGCCTAGTTGCTTTCGTATAATACCCCCCCTTTGTGGTGTAGAAATACTCTCCAAAGTATTGTTATAATGCCCAAATTACCTTAGCCGTATACCTTGTTGTATTCTAAGGTTATACCTATACGAAAAGCCCAGAAATACTATTATACTTCCCGTCAGTCACAAAACCGAAACCCTAAGGAAAATCTCCATAGTCAGTTGGAGTATTGTATAGAAGTTGGTTAGAACTTCTAAGGGTGGTTTAGAGCGGGTTGGAGCGCTCGGAGTTGGAGCTAAACGTTGCCCAGGATCGACATCTATACTTGGATAATTATGGGCTTATCGAGGTAATTATCTTGTCCCCCTATTGTAATTGGAAATTACATGTTATTGGAATATATAGTTGAAGTATACTATATATAGAACTGAACATAGCTTGTGGCAATGTCCTTGGACTTAAGCCTGAATTTAAAGATGAGAACTGAACTGTAATTACGTAGGACGGTATTCTGATGACTTGTAGTTTGTGGGTAGGGAAGGCTGATTGACCGTAGAACCTTGCATCTAGATTTATTCTACTGAGTAGTCAGGACTTTGATAGACTTGTATAACCTGTATAGGTTGAATGTTCTGCGAGTAGCATGTGCTACTTGAGGAGGTGGACCAGCTAGGGTTATGGCGATGAGCGATTTGCTTTTAGTCGATAATCGTCGCGAGGTATGTGAACCTCTTCCTATCTCTTCTAGCATGATATGTGTATAACTATGTAGTACGGTAGACATACGTGTGTTAATTGAACGTAGTTGTACGGCAATGTCTTTTGACTTAAGCCCGAATAATAATAATCTTGAAGTAGTTCAGAGAATTAAGCTGTTCTTAAAAGAAGAGTAATACTTGGTTTTAAAATCTTAAGAGTTATACTAGCTTTATGGGAAGTTAGGTATAATGGCTTAAGAGAGATAAAACGAATGATTTATTTATTTTAGAAGTTAAGAGACTTGATCTTGTAAGATAAGAGACTTAACTTAATTGAATTATGTGAATTTTGTGTGAAACCTCATTCGTGAGTAATGAGTACTTGGTTTTTAAAAGGGTTAATGTTTCTTGATTTGGAAATCGAATGTGTATCGACAAACCATCAGCGTTAATAAAAGGAAATGTTTTGACTAATTAAGTATTATTAAAACCGGTAGAAACCTCCATCCGCATAGGAGCTAAGATGAGACAAAATGATATTACATTTCCTAGATCACTACCGCTTTAATCAGTTGATTATGAACAAGAATAACCTACTCACATATAAGGCATATGTTTCTCGGGTTGTTTTAAAGAGGATTATATTATTACGTGGTTAATAATATGATCGTGAAACCTTTCTAAAATAAGAAAGCGTGAACATTTGAAATTAGGCAAACTTGAACGTTTGGAAAATAATGTTGTTACTTGATTTTACAAAGGTAAGTGTTTTGGTTTACTTAAAAAGACAGTCACTCTTTTTGTACTACGGGTATTGTGTGACTTATGTGAAAGAAATGATTCTTGTAAAAGATTTAATGAATGAAGTACTTTGGGAATAGATACCCGAACTTGTTAGTAGAAAGTACCTTGTGTGAATAACTTGATTGTATTGGTTTGTGATAGCCTGTAATACTTTCTTGTTGATTTGATAAGTAAACATGTTAGGATGCTACGTGTGTTAGTATCTTGTGGTTGTTATGTAAGGGGGTCATTCTTGCCGTTCTTACGTTGCTAAGCGGTAAGTCCGTTATCTTGTTATTATATCACCTACCCCTCGACTTATTATACCGAGGGCTTGCCACCCTTGATGCGGTCTATACGGCTATGCGGTCCTTGTGACTACGCGAGTCGAGAGCTCCAGATTGATCATTCGGTGTTTAGCGATGCGGGGATTCCTATGCGTCTGTTGAGACTATGCGGTCTTTTGAGACTATGCGGGCTGCGGAGCCTAGGCGGATACCGAGGTTAAGCGCGCCGATGCGGGGTGTACCTCAGCGGTCTAGGACCATGATTCGAGGAATACCTTATGCGGTGCAGTGTGACCTATGCGGGCTGCGAGAGTTCGAGGATAGGCGTGCACATTGATCTGCGGGCAAGTGGCGAGCCGATCGTGTGGTGCGGTCTAGAAAGACCTCGTGATACGCTTTATGGCATTTGTGGTACCGGGGTCTTAGTAGTCGGCTATGCCTTCGTATTTACCCGTGCGGTTTTATTGTGATGACTTTGAGGCGTGAGTCACGACTTGACATGGCTATTGTGATCGTAGTTTGGTTATCATACATGTCTCCTGTTTTTATAGACTACTATGATTTCATTTCTGATATTTTCGTTTCACATACTTGGTACTGTTGTCTTGACCTCGCCCGGGCCGCGTTCATGCGCAGTAAAGGTACACCGATCGTTGATCCTCGCTCTTAGGGTCACGATTCAGCGTTGGGAAAGCTCCATTTCTCCGAGGCTTATCGGTGGTATAGTCCCTGTTGTAGGTATTTACATTCGGGGTATGGCGGGGCCCTGTCCGCCATTGTTGTCGCATCATTCTTAAGTGCAGTAATCGTTGTGGGCAGAAATTGTAAGAGGTTGTAATGCTCAAATTACTATTGATATATATCTGAAGGTAACCGCTTTTGGTTGCTTTGTCTTCTTATTTTCACCGCCTTATTTCATTGGTTTTATGTATTGTCTTTATATTCGATTACTCGATGTTGTATCACCAGGTGCCGGGGTAAGGCACGATCCACGGGCCGGGCAGTCGTGACAAAAGTGGTATCGCAGCGATTAATCCTCGGAAAGTGTCTGACCGTATCTAGTAAGTCTTGATTATCGGTGTGTTGTGCACACACCAATAATCGTGAGGCTATAGGATATTTAGGATTGGTTTCTATTCTTCTCACTCGAGATCGTGCCTTAGAGGTGTGTTGTAAGTTGGACCCTCGACGAAATTCTTTCCTACCGCTATGCCTCGCGTAGGGCAAACCCGCCCGGGAGGGCAAAGCGGCGGAGGCTGCGAGTAGAGTTCAGAGGGTTACGTGGCACAGCTCACCATTACCGGTAATGCTTCATTCGGGATTCTGCGACGTCACTAGCCCAAGAAAGTTTAGCACGGCGGCGATTCTCTACCGCGGCCATGATATTTGAACGCCCGGTTCCACGGCCAGAACGATGAACTTAGAATGCAAGAGGCGACCGTTAATAGCTATGGATTTGGCTACGGAGAGTATACCGATGTCTGCGAGTCTTGATGAATATCAACGAGAGGGTTGTGCAAGAGTAATTCTTCATTAGGCGAGCATGGCACGTATGCGGGCTTATGCGCAGCGAGAAAGCGTAGAGATCGACGGGTTAACAAAGGACGAGAAGAGGGCGAGCAGCAAGGTCCTTTGGTAACTTTCGAGGCGAGTCGCCTCACCGCCGAATTAGATATGCACCTCCGCCGGCTGCGGTGGTCTTCCACGGATTTCGGGCGTTCGGTATGCAGGAGTTGGTCGTAACTCGTGGCTTCCGGTTCCAGATATGTGACGCCATCCCGGAATGTCGTCTTTTAGTTGGTACTTATTGTACCTATGACGGTCAGGGTCTGATGTCGAAAGAGTATCATAGTAGGAGGACTTAGCCTTCAGGTTCGGTGGGTAGTTCGTCATCTTCCCTAGCTATGCGCCTTACGGGGCGGGTTTGATTAGAACAACTAAGGGGAGTGAAACAGAGAATACAGTATATCTTTAACCTCTGAGATTAGTATTGTGTGATGAGATGAGTATATCTTAAGTGTTATGTTCAGATAGCATAAGTGTATTGTGATTAGAAATCATGGTTAGTTACCGGGAAAGATTGGGGGATAAGGAAAAGTGTGAGCCTTAGAGCTTTATACGTAGATACCTTAGAGGAAAGGCCATCTCGAGTAAAAGACGTATGTTTGACCCTTGTCGGAGTGCATAGTGCACGTGAGCTATGTTTGTGGGGTAAGTCCCTGAGTAGTGTGGAATGAAAGAGGGTAGTTGAGCTAAGAAGACCGCTAGGTTTCGTAACGTGATTTGTGAAATTGTTCCGATCGGGAGCTAGTGTTTTCGCGTTCCGGGCGGGTTGAGGACATGTTGCGGTCAACCCGCGACTGCTTTATGGCGGTCGGTTGTGGTGGTCCCGCCTTGTGGTAGGGTCACGAGGGTGTTAGGCCCAAGTTTAGTTAACCAGCGTACAAGTTCGTGGATGCGTTCGACCAGTAGTCGGGCCGATGGGGTCAGCCCGTCGTGTCTTTCAGTCAAGACCGTTTACTCGGCAGAGGGTTATGCGAGACGTTATATCAGAAAGGTTGTAAGGCTGCACGGGGTGCCTACCTTCACCTTATGACAGACAGTGAAGCCCAGGTTGTGGCTATTTTCGTTTTCTGAAAGTTTTACCAGGCAGGGTTGGGAACTCAGGTGAGTCTCAGAATCACGTTCGCCCTCGGGCCAGTGTTTGGATTTCAGGGGTAGTTGCAAGGATTGTTGTCTCCTGTTGAAGGAGTGTTTTAAGCTACCGTTTCAGTGTTCGGATGTCGCCTTATGAAGCCTTGTAGGGGCGGAAGTGTAAGTTGCCGGTCGATTGGTTCGACGTTGGCAAGGTTCAGATAGTTGGTTCATACGTGTTCAGCAGGATGTGGATAGGGTGAAGCTTATCCAGAAGAGGTTTTTGGCAGCTCAGAGGAATCGTGCGGATTATCGGCGACGACGCTTAGAGTTCAGGTTGACGGTCGGTCTTCTTGAAGGTACCACCCCGGATAGGGTGTAAGAGGAAACTTAGCCCGAGTTACGTTGGGCCTTTTGAGTTCATGTGAGGGATAGGCCAGGTTGCCTATATGTTAGCATTTGCCGTCCGATTTAGGAGGCAGTACGTCCGGTCTTTCGTATTGTTGTTCGGGGGGCTGAGCGTATAAAGAGGCCAGAGCCTCTACCACGGGAACAGACCCGAACCGTGGCTCTCCGTATGGCACATCCTGAGAAGGGCCGTAGGGCATGCCTCAGGGATCGCATGCAGTCCGGTACCATTTGTTGGGTCGCCGGAGTGACACTAGAACCTCGCGGCAAAGTGACAAAAGTGGTACCATTTGTTGGGTCGCCTGAGAAGGTTAATGCCTCAGGCAAGGTGACAAAGTGGTAGCTACGACGAGTAAAGAGAGAAGCGAGCATGTATGGCGAGCATAGAATGTGATCATTTCTTTTGTAAAGAGAAGGTGCGAAGGAAGTATATTTTAGACCCCAGTGAGAAGTGTTTTATGGTGATGTTAGAGGTGTTTCCTCGTGGACTTGGATGTAAGCAGTTTGCGCAAGTTGTTTCTGTGGCCATTGTGGCAGGATTGTTTCGTAAGTATAGTAGTGAAGACTATACTGGCGCACGTTTGTTTTGAGACTTAGAAGGAACATTCGGGACGAATGTTTCTAAGGAGGGGAGAATGTTATACCCCGTATTTCCAGAGTATGTACGTAAGGACGTACGTAGAAAATTTGAAACTTTTAATTAGGCTTGGCCGAATTAACTTTGTTCACAACACCCGGTTAGAGTCGTTTTTCGACGAAACGTTTCCACAGCTTTCGTAGGGAAAATTCCGGCTATGCCATTTTTAATTTTTGCGGATTTTTCCGAGAGACGAAACATTTTGGACCAACAAGAGGGCGACACTTGTCACCCTCTCATTGGTTAGGCTTGGGCGGTAAAGGGGTGGCCGAAAGTGTGGTTAAAGTGGTCAAGGGTTGGTAGGATATTTTGTGTTAGTTGGTTAGGGTGCACTTGGCAAGATCTTGGCCCTACACTTGCTATGCACTTGGCAAGATCTTGGCCATTGGTTGGCCTTGGCTTGTCCTATAAATACCCACCCCTTTGGAAGACTTCTTCATCCATTCCTAAATATTTCTAAGTGTTAAAACCTCCTCCCTCCCCTTTGTGTTGAGTTCGGCCGAGAGCCCCTCTCCCCCCTTGGCAGAGTACCCACTAGTGGGGTAGGCAGGGTATACACCCCTCAGGTGCTAGCCGTGGGGTACCCCCCCTAGCCTAGTTGCTTTCGTATAATACCCCCCTTTGTGGTGTAGAAATACTCTCCAAAGTATTGTTATAATGCCCAAATTACCTTAGCCGTATACCTTGTTGTATTCTAAGGTTATACCTATACGAAAAGCCCAGAAATACTATTATACTTCCCGTCAGTCACAAAACCGAAACCCTAAGGAAAATCTCCATAGTCAGTTGGAGTATTGTATGAAGTTGGTTAGAACTTCTAAGGGTGGTTTAGAGCGGGTTGGCGCTCGGAGTTGTAGCTAAACGTTGCCCGTGATCGACATCTATACTTGGATAATTATGGGCTTATCGAGGTAATTATCTTGTCCCCCTATTGTAATTGGAAATTACATGTTATTGGAATATATAGTTGAAGTATACTATATATAGAACTGAACATAGCTTGTGGCAATGTCCTTGGACTTAAGCCTGAATTTAAAGATGAGAACTGAACTGTAATTACGTAGGACGGTATTACAGTAGACTTGTGTAGTTTGACGGGTAGGGAAGGGCTGCCCAATTTACCGTAGAACCTTGCATCTAGATTTATTCTACTGAGTAGTCTAGACTTTGATAGACTTGTATAACCTGTATAGGTTGAATGTTCTGCGAGTAGCATGTGCTACTTGAGGAGGTGGACCAGGCTAGCCGGGTTATAGCCGTGGAGCGATTTGCTTTTAGTCGATAATCGTCGCGAGGTATGTGAACCTCTTCCTATCTCTTCTAGCATGATATGTGTATAACTATGTAGTACGGTAGACGTACGTGTGTTAATTGAACGTAGTTGTACGGCAATGTCTTTTGACTTAAGCCCGAATAATAATAATCTTGAAGTAGTTCAAGAGAATTAAGAACTGTTTTTAAAAGAAGAGTAATACTTGGTTTTAAAATCTTAAGAGTTATACTAGCTTTATGGGAAGTTAGGTATAATGGCTTAAGAGAGATAAAACGAATGATTTATTTATTTTAGAAGTTAAGAGACTTGATCTTGTAAGATAAGAGACTTAACTTAATTGAATTATGTGAATTTTGTGTGAAACCTCATTCGTGAGTAATGAGTACTTGGTTTTAAAAGGGTTAATGTTTCTTGATTTCGGAAATCAGAATGTGTATCGACAAACCACCGCAGCGTAAATAACAGGAAATGTTTTGACTAATTAAGTATTATTAAAACCAGTAGAAACCTCCATCTGCATAGGAGCTAAGATGAGACAAAATGATATTACATTTCCTAGATCACTACCGCTTTAATCGTTGATTATGAACAAGAATAACCTACTCACATATAAGGCATATGTTTCTCGAGTTGTTTTAAAAGAGGATTATATTATTACGTGGTTAATAATATGAGCAGCTAAACCTTTCTAAAATAAGAAGCGTGAACATTTGAAATTAGGCAAACTTGAACGTTTTTTAAATTATGTTGTTACTTGATTTTACAAAGGTAAGTGTTTTGGTTTACTTAAAAAGACAAATACTCTTTTTGTACTACGGTATTGTGTGACTTATGTGAAAGAAATGATTCTTGTAAAAGATTTAATGAATGAAGTACTTTGGGAATAGATACGAACTTGTTAGTAGAAAGTACCTTGTGTGAATAACTTGATTGTATTGGTTTGTGATAGCCTTGTAATACTTTCTTGTTGATTTGATAAGTAAACATGTTAGGATGCTACGTGTGTTAGTATCTTGTGGTTGTTATGTAAGGGGTCATTCTTGCGCTTACGTTGCTAAACGGTAAGTCCATTGTCTTGTTATTATATCACCTACCCTCGACTTATTATACCGAGGGCTTGCCACCCGATGCGGTCTATACGGCTATGCGGTCCTTGTGACTACGCGAGTCACAGAGCTCGGGATTGATCATTCCGGTGTTTAGCCCGACGCGGGGATTCCTATGCGGTCCGTTGAGACTATGCGGTCTTTTGAGACTATGCGGCTGCGGGAGCCTAGGCGGATACCGAGGGTTATCTTTGCGCCGATGCGGGGTGTACCTCAGCGGTCTAGGACCATGATTCGAGAATACCTTATGCGGTGCAGTGTGACCTATGCGGAGCTGCGAGAGTTCGAGGATAGACGCGCACATTGATCTGCGGGCAAGTGGCGGCCGATCATGTAGTGCGGTCTAGAAAGACCTCGTGATACGCTTTATGGCATTTGTGTGCTGGGGTCTTAGTAGTCGGCTATGCCTTCGCACTTACCGCACGGTTTTATTGTGATGACTTTGAGGCGTGAGTCCACGACTTGACATGACAACTTATTGTGGAATCGTAGTTTGGTTATCATACATGTCTCTGTTTTTATAGACTACTATGATTTCATTTACGTATTTTCGATTTCACATACTGTACTGTCAGATCGACCTCCTTCGGGGGGCTGCGTTCATGCCGCAGTTAAAGGTACACCAGTCGTTGATCCTCGCTCTTAGGGTCACAGTTCAGCGTTGGGAAAGCTCCGTTTCTCCGGAGGCTTATCAGTGGTATAGTCCCATGCTGTTGTAGGTATTTACATTCGTGGTATGGCGGGGCCCTGTCCGCCATTGTTGTCGCATCATTCTTAGAGGTTTGTAGTGCTTGTTGTGGCGTAAATTGTAAGAGGGTTATCGCTCAAATTACTATTGATATATATACAGAAGGTAACCGTTTTTTGTTAGCCTGTCTTCTTATTTTCACTGTCTTATTTCATTGGTTTTATGTATTGTCTTTATATTCCGCTGATTACTCTGATGTTGTATCACTAGGGTGCTCGGGGTAAGGCACCAGTCACGGGCCCCGGAACGGGTCGTGACACACGTGTCGCCCCCTTACTCGTCCACAATATTTCGTCCTCCGAAAATATCCAAAATACCGAAATTCTCAAAACAAAGCGGGCCCCACAAAACCGTAAATTTCTCCTGTGGGCCCCACGTAACCATTTTCTGAAAATAAAATCCCAAAATTCTAATAAAATCTAAGAAGTCCAAATACCAAATCTGGGAATCCAATTCCCACTAACGAACCTTTTTCTTCACAAAAACCGGAAACTTTTCCGTCGAAAATTCACATCTTTCTTTCATTCCAACATTTTTGTCGTATTCTCGTACGTATGTCCTCACATACATACCCTGGAACTACGGGGTATAACATTCTTCCCCCCTTAGAAACATTCGTCCCGAATGTTCCTTCTAAGTCTCTAAACATACATGCGCCGGTGTAGTCTCCACTACTACACTTACACAAACCGCTCACGCCCCCAAGGGACAAAATCTAACATGTGCGCAAAACTCAAATCCCAGCCAACGAGGAATCTCCTCTCACGTGTCTAACAACACTAACTCTAAATCCTGGTCCTAAGGATACTCTTCCAAAACCTATTAACACGGAGTAGGACGACGCCTCCTAAGTCGGACGACGGTCTTTATCTTATAAGCAACCCGCCAT
Source organism: Przewalskia tangutica (assembly GCA_029844215.1). Classification (NCBI taxonomy): domain Eukaryota; kingdom Viridiplantae; phylum Streptophyta; class Magnoliopsida; order Solanales; family Solanaceae; genus Przewalskia; species Przewalskia tangutica. The sequence continues at coordinate 2,003,056 of JAQGDG010000030.1, forward strand.
TGTACAACCACGCTGAAAGGCCCAAAAGTACTTCGGGCTAAGTTGCCCCTGCTTTCCAAAACTCGTCACACCCTTCCGGGGTGGTACCTTCAAGAAGACCCACCGTCCACCTGAACTCCAAGTGTTGATGCTGAGTATCCGCACGACTTCACGACTCAGCCGCTAACAACCTCATCCGATAAGCTTCACCCTATCCACATTCTGCTGAAACAAGTATGTACCCACTATCTGAACCTTGCCAACATCGAACCAATCGATCGGCAACCAACACTTCCGCCTATACAAGCCTTCATAAGGCGATATCCGAATACTGAATTGGTAGCTATTATAATAATACACACTCAACAAGAGGCACATAATCCTTACTGCTACCCCTGAAATCACAACACCGGCCCGAGGGTAAATGCAATACTGAGACTCACTCGAGTTCCTATCCCTGCCTGGTAAAACCTCCAGACACAAAAGAAATAGCCGAAACCGGGCTCCACCGCTCGCCATAGAAAGTAGGAACCCTGCAATTTTACAACCTCCCCGATACATAACATCTCGCATAACCTCCGCGAGTAAATGCGATCATGAAGACAAGATAGGCTGACCTCAACAGCCTGACGACGGGTCGAACGCATCCACGACCTCGTACGATGGTGACCTAACCTTGGGCCTAGCACCCTCGTGATCCTACCACCGCGACCACCACAACCGACCCCATTCCATTCTGGCTGCGGTTGACCCGCGATCATGCCTCAACCCGACTCGCTATCGCGCCAAACTCTTGTTCCCGATCCGCACAATCTTACTAACACAAGTCATGAAAGCTACCACTTCCATCTCACACTACCCATGGAATTATCCCGCAATACATGTCACGCATACCAAGTACTTCACAAAGACCAACCGTAAAATCATCCACTCGGCGCCATGCATCCAAGGTCCTAATCATATAAATTCTAAGGCTCACAATCGCCTCGCCTCGGACTTACCCTTTCTCAACTACCCATGTTTTCTAATTCACACTTAACACAATGCTACCCGTGACATAAGACTTAACACGTATCCACCATAACAACATAACCAAGTCTTTGGCGGCTAAAGGTATCTCTGCAACTATCGCTTTACTTTCTTTGTCGCTCTAATCATAATCCCGCCGCAGGCTTAGCTATACAAGGCGATGATCCAACACCGATCCCGGCTGAATCTCTACATCCGTGCTACTGCCTGACAAACTCTCACCAAATGGCCCTGTTGGCCGCAAGCATACAAGTTGTCGAAGCAGTACGACACTCCCCATAATGGAGTCTATTACAATGGCCACAACGAGGTAGGGGTGACCTCATCTGACTAACACCCCCTTCTCCCGAACAACTGAACCCGCGATCGACCGGCAGCCGAAGTCATCCTCTCAGATCCTCCTACTGACATCCTCCCATCACACGGCCCCGATGGCCACAGTATAACAATCTCCCAAACTAGCACGACACCCACGAGGATCATCCTCGCCTTTCTATCCATAGAACTCGCGAATCGCAACTCAAGAAATCCCAAGTCTCGGACCATCGATCTGTGGTGAACCATCGCATCGCCGAACCACCGCTTCGTCCGTCCTCATTCCCACCACCTTAGCTAGTAATCGGGCCATTTCTTGAATTCATTTCTCGGCCCGCCGTGGTACTGAGGCTCGGTATAGTGGCCTCGTGAGAAATCGCCCCGATCTAAACTCTATGGGGCTAGCGGCGTCATAAAACTCATCGTCTCAAGTACTATCTCGGTAACGACTGTGCCTAAGCCCTCGTGCCTCTCGTGTTCTACTCGCAGCCTCCTCTCGCCGCCTTGCCCATCTGGGCCTCGGTTGCCAGCGGAGGCATAATCGGTACATAAGAATACGCCAGGAGTCCAACTTATAACATGTACTCTAAGGCACGATCTCAGTGAGAAGAATGGAAACTAATCCTAAATATCTCGCACCTCACGATTATAGGTGTGGTGCACAACACGCCGATAATCAAGACTCTACTAGATACGGTTCAGACACTTTCCGATGATTAATCGCTCGATACCACTTTTGTCACGACCAACCAGTATTCGTGGATCGTGCCTTACCCCGCACCCTAGTGATACAACATCGAGAAAATCAGTGAAATAAAAACTAAAACATGAGACAAGTCATAAAACATAAACCAAAGCAACTAAAACGGTCACCTTCCCGAATATATACATATATATATATCAACCCAATAGCTTAAATCCTTTTACAAACCCCGCCCACAACAAGATTTCTGCACTTCTAAGAATGTAACCATAACTATGACGGACAGGCCCGCCATACCCCGAATGTACAAGTAACTACACCGAGGGACTATACCAAGATAAGCCTCCAAGAAACGGAGCTTCCCAAAAGCTGAATCGCTCCTAAGAGCGGATCCACAACCGATGTACCTACACGCGGCATGAACGCAGCCCAAGGAGGTCGCATAACAGTACTAAGTATGTGAAACGAGAAATATCAGAAATGAAATCATAATAGTCTATATAAAGCGGAGACATGTATGATAACCAAACTACGATCCATAATATATAAACAATATGTCAAGTCGAGACTACGCCTCAAAGTCGTTTACTCAAGTATAACAACGGGTCTCACGCCCACAACATCAATCATGCCCGTGGAATACCTTCCTCATCGCCGGCATCCTATGATATAATCACACCAAGAAGTACACATGAACACTAGGTCCCACCCGTGTCATAACAACCGCATACTAACAATATTATACAACCAAACCACGGCCGACACGGCAAGTACGAAGCCGACTACCGGATACCAGCGCCGTGTCACGTGAGTCGATCGGCAAGTACGAGGGCTAACTACTGTGTACCAAGCGTCGCGGTCACTAGACTTCGTCACTACACCGAACGGGCAAGCGCGAGGGCTAACTACCGTGTACCAAGGTCGAATCACCACGAGACGGCAAGTACGAAGCCGACCACCGATACCAAGGCCGATCAAGAAACCTCATGGAGAGCTAGTCCATGGAACAACAATCCTAATGGAACCATACCCGCGCGCCACGATCGTGTCGAGATGTCCAAAAGGAAACAACAAGACATCAATCAAAATGGAAGCATACTCGTGGGCCACCCATCGTGTCGATGTCCATCCATCAAGAATAACATGACCGCCTCCATCGAGAGACGCCAGTAACATAAGAATACAACACTTGCACAACAAGGCTATCACACGCAAACATAGGCACTTTACACACAACTCACGGTACTTTCATTTTATGCCAAAGTCCAGGTTTTAACCCCAAAGTACTACGTACGTTAAATTCTTTTAGAAAATCCATTTCTTTTACAAAAGTCACCCGATACCCGTAGTATCAAAATAAAGTGACTAACATTTTAAGTAAACCAAAACAACTTCCAAACTTTCCTTTTTAAACCAAATTAAGACAATACCATGCCTCCTTTTTAGACCAAAATACTTCTCCTTTACAGTCAAGTTACCATTTTAAAACCAATGATAAAACCATTCCTTTGTTTTCATAAAGTCGTTATAACTAACTTCCCATAAAGCTGTTATAACACTTTATGTTTTAAACCAAAAACTCTTCAATTCCACAAGTCTCTTTTCTTTTAAAACAACAACGAGTATTCTTTTAAAACCCAAATAACTTACTCTTTTCAAAACAAGTAACCTATACTTAAAATCAAGTTACTTCTCTTTTTCCGAAAATAAGTCGTTATAAGTCAAGGCTCTTATCTTTCAAGATCAAGTCTCTTAACTTTCAAAATCAAGTCGTTTATAAGTCAAGTCTCTTATCTTTGAAGATCAAGTCTCTTAACTTTCAAAATCAAGTCATTTATAAGTCAAGTCTCTTATCTTTGAAGATCAAGTCTCTTAACTTTCAAAATCAAGTCGTTTATAAGTCAAGTCTCTTATCTTTGAAGATCAAGTCTCTTAACTTTCAAAATCAAGTCGTTTATAAGCCAAGTCTCTTATCTTTGAAGATCAAGTCTCTTAACTTTCTACAATCAATAAGCCATTCTTTTACCTACATAAAGTCGTTATAACTAACTTCCCATAAAGCTATTATAACACCCTATGTTTTAAACCAACCAAAACACTTAGCACATGTACATCTACCGTACTACATAGTTCACAACAATCATGCTAGAAGAGATAGGAAGAGGTTCACATACCTCGCGACGATTATCGACAATAAGCAAAACGCTCCACAAGATCAGAACTCGCTAGCCTTTTCCACTCTTCAAGTAGAATACGCTACTCGAAGTACTGCAACCTATAAAGGCCACAAAACGCCTATCAACTCCTAGATCTCTACGTAGAGTATTCTAAATACAAGATTCCGTATTCTACAGAAAATTCGGCAGCACCTCCCCCCCCGCTATCACATAAATCTCCTCCCCTATCCAGGCCCGCTACCAGGCCAACAACTCCCAGGGGATTACACGTCTAACCGGACGTGTTCAATTCTGCTTCACAATAATACTACACAAGTCTACTGTAAGTACAGTCCAATGTAAATACAGTTCAATCCTTTATAAACATCCTTCCAATATAATATACTCAAGTATAACTACTACAACATGTAATATCCAATTACAATAGGGGGACATAGATCATTACCTCGATAAGCCCAAAATTATCCAAGTTTATAAGTCGATCCTGAGCAACGTTTAGCTCCAATTCCTTACGCTCCAACCCGCTCCAAGCGACCCTTAGAAGTTTCTAAACAACTCTCTAAAACTTCCACCAAGTCGAAGATTTTTCTAGTGGTTTCGTTTGACTATTGGAATAAAGTAGTATTTCCTGCTCCTAGTATTAAAATAACTTTGGAATACTACTAGGATACTAGGCCAATGTATTTGGGATTATACAATAATACTCCAAGTATTTTCTTACACAAGAGGGAGTGGACGAAACATAGCCTAAAGGGAGGAAATATTTTGCTGGAGGCTTTAAGTGTGAGATGATTTAAGTCTTCAACTTAAGGGGTATATATGTAAGGATCAAGGACCATGATCTAAGCAAGTGGGTGGTCAAGATTGGGCCACGTGTGTGGGTCCCACCACACCACATGGCCAACGACCGTGCCAAGTGCAGGCCAATTTCATTAGTAGGTGACAAGTGGCTAGCCACTTGTCACACCATTTCGCCCACATGGCCACACAAGGGGTGACACGTGTCACCCCTTACTGGCCCACAATATTTCGCCCTCAAAATATCCAAAATACCGAAAATCTCAAAACAAAGCGGGCCCCACAAAACCGTAAATTTCTCCTGTGGGCCCCACGTAACCATTTTCTGAAAATAAAATCCCAAAATTCTAATAAAATCCAAGAAGTCCAAATACCAAATCTGGGAATCCAATTCCCACTAACGAACCTTTTTCTTCACAAAAACCGGAAACTTTTCCGTCGAAAATTCACATCTTTCTTTCATTCCAACATTTCTGTCGTATTCTCGTACGTATGTCCTCACATACATACCCTGGAACTACGGGGTATAACATGAAGTATTTTGAAAGCTATGTGATTTGATTTGAAAGTATAAGTCTCTTGGTTATAAAAGGAATGAATTTGTCTAAGACATAAAGAGTTATAACGGCTTTATGGGAAGTTGGTTATAACAACTTTATGGAAGACTAAAAGAATGGTTTTCTTCAGTAATGTAAGCAAAGAAATGATTTGAAATAAAGAAGGGCAAATTGTTTTAAAGGTACCAATTGCTTAAGGTTTTTAAGAAAGAAGTCACTTGATTTAGAAGCCTATAAATGTATTTCTAAAAGGTATTGTGACTTGTCTTGAAAAGTAGATATGACTTGATACTACGGTTATTAGTATCTTGGAAGTTTTATTTGAAAAAGAGTCATTTTAAAGGAGTAGAGGTACGTAGTACATTGGGTTAAATTCCCGGATTTTATAATGACACTATCGCCCCCCAATGTGGGCGGCAAGATACCTTTACGACGACTATATGACATTATCGAGTCCCATAAACGGGGTCGGGCGATATACCTTTATGGCGCACTATATGACATTATCGCGTCGAAATGGGCAAGATACCTTTATGGGCGCTATATGACATTATCGCCCCGAAATGGGCCGGCAAGATACCTCTACGGGCAGACTTACGTGATTTATCGCCCCAGATCGGGCCGTAGATGGGCGTCCCTCCATAAAGGGCCGGATTATGTTATGCAAGATACGTAAGTTATATGTTTATGAACTTTACGGTTTTTCCTGAGCATGTAAGTAAGAATGTGACTATAACTTTTATGTAAAAATGGGAAAAGATAATAAGGTACGATTAAGTTCACGATATGTTAATGACACGGTAGGATCCGTATTTACTTTTTATACTTGCCTCGCCATTCTTTTGTACAGCTTATGATTTGTTTACTGTACCATATTTTTCGCTCCATATTTGGTACTGTTGTCTCGACTTCTTCGGGCCGTTCATGTCCGCAGTTTAGGTATTACGTGTGGATCCGCGAGCTTAGGATCCTGGTTCAGCATTTGAGATGGCTCCAATGTTCCGGAGCTTGTCGACATGGTTATGTATATTCAGGGGTACGGCGGGGCCTTATCCCGTCATAGCATTTCTCCAAATCTTAGAGGTTTGTATTCATCCAGGTCGGGATCAAGCTAGAGTTGTTTTTACATTGTTAAACATGTAGACTTTCTCGTAATTTTTATGTTACGGCACTTTATCGGCAGCCTTAGTTTTAAAAAAAGTGTTATTTATCTTCCGCAGCTTATTATGTCAGATGAGTATGCGGTGCCTGTGTAGGGCACCGGGCCGCGCCTGTGGCCTGCCTTGACAAAAGTGGTATCGCAGCGCTAGTCCTCGTAAAGTGTCTACGCATCGTGTCTAAGAGTCTTGATTATCGGTGTGTTGCGCACCACATCTATAATCGTGAGGCTGCAGGACATTTAGGATTGGTTTCCATTCTTCTCACTCGAGATCGTGCGATAGAGCCGTGTTGTTAGGGTCGCCTCCCTAACGAGTTATGTTGATTGCAGCCACGAAAGGCAATGACCCGGGAAGCGACTATGTGGATTGCGATCCAGTTGGTAATGATTATAGTATAGTTGGTATTGTGACATACATCTATACGGAGTTATGTATGAGGGTCAGACGCGTGTTTCCTAGAATGATTTTAGATTACCAGGAGTTGGTAAAGACTAACTAGATACCGGGAAGGTATGGAACGGTTAATGAATTCTCGCCAAGGTCTTATGTTTTATTTTGGGATAATTGGGAAAGGATGAATTGTCTGATAGGGCAGTGAACCCTTAAGAAGTCATGTTAAGAACTTAATGGAATACCATGTTAATATATTAAGCTACGTGGTAGGCTTAAGAGAATTGTACGGATGAGGTCTGTATAGAGTAAGTAATGGTTGTTGTGATCAAGACGACATGATTATGGTATTATGAGAAGTTTTTGTACCCGTTTACGGGGGGACTGATAAGGTAGGCTTGGATCATGGAAATTGCGAGCCTTAGAATATTGATAACCGCCGAGACCTTAGGTATATATAAGGCCTTCTCGGGCAATAAGATTTTATTCAGACTAAGGGTAAGAGTTGTGCGACGCGGTCGGGTGAGTACTGCTACGGTCGCCATAGTTTGAAATGGAGTGGGATCGGTTGGTAGTAGTTCCGCTACGTGATAGGGTCACGAGGTTGCAAGGCCCAAGTTTAGTTAATTGTTTTACGGGTTCGTGGACGCGTTCCACCGGAACCAGGTCGTGGGAGTCGGAAATGGCCTTAGGTTGTTTAAAAGAGTGACTCCAAAGATTAGAGGCCAGAATCGGTATGGAAGTTATGTATGTATGCTAGTATGAGTTGGAAGTACGGAAAGAGTAATGACCAAGAAGAAAGATAACAACCAAGTGTAAAGGAATAGAGCCCTAATCCATAAGAACCTTTCGAGGTAACTACACCGCAGTGTTTGGGTGGTAGCCGAATGGTATATGAGATTTTCCCTGATGATATACGTCGCACCTAGTAGACCTATTAGAGATGATTATGACGGACTTTGAGGTCATTATGAGTATGGACTAGTTGGCTTCGTGAGTGCCAAGGTTGGCATCTTAGCATAAGTATTGTTATGGCCATGGGTGGCATATGTTGTATGAAGTGGTGTAGTAAAAGGAGACTATGTCGCTATCTAATTAGATTGGACTCAAAGAACATTCGGGACGAATGTTTCTAAGGGGGGAAGAATGTTACACCCCGTAATTCAAGAACATGATTATAGAATTAAGATTGGAATGTCGAAAGGAAAGGATTTTTACATTTCCTTATACGGAAAATTTTCGAGTTTAATGTGATGACAAGAATTAATTCTAGTAATGGAATTATTTTTCATTAGAATTATGGACTTAGTGGATTTATTAAGTCTTGGTATACTATGTTACATGTCCATCGAAATGGGATGAAAAATAACTAAGTGTGGATGAAATATTTTGTGAAGAAATATTTGGCCAATAGGAGGTTAGCAAGTGCCCTCCCCACTTGTCTTGTGAAGACTCCACACACCTTTATATAGATAAGTCTTGAAGACTTAGAACAAAATATATTCATCCATACAAACCATCATCTCTCCAAAAACCTAGAGCAATTCGAAATCCCCATATCCAAAGACAAGATCAAGATCAAAGTATTTTCTTTCCAAGATTAGGCACCCTTAACCCCTAAATCTAGGTTGGGCCGAAAATAGAATGAAACCCTAGGGGTTTTCCGTCGACTTTTTGGAAGCGAAACGAGAAGAGAAGTTGATCCTAAGGTTGTAGGGGATACATATATGTGATTGGAACTTGAAGAAGTGGAGCGAAACGAAATCATGACCAATAAAGACCGGACTGTTTTGGGGCGTTTTTGGGCAAAAAATGAGGTAAAAGTCCTTCTTCTTTTAAAGTAATTGGATATTACTTATTGTTATAATGTATGGATGAACTTGTGTTAAAAAGAATGAAGAATAAAAAGCGTTTGAGCCATTTTTTGGGGCTAAAACCGATTTGGGACAGATTTGGTGTAAATGGAATTCGTTGGTTATTGTCGTTGTTATCTTCACCTATTGCATGTTATAATGGATTAATATTGTTGTTAATAAGTTGTTATAACTTATGTAGATGTTTTGGAACTCGAATTGGAATAAAAAGGATTAAGGAAACAGTTATCGGATTTTAGTTGTTCCCGTAGAATCTATAAAACTGTTGGATATTGTCGTGCAGTTTTAGGGACTGCTTTAGACGTGTTGTATGCTGGAAAATCAGCCCCTATATTTCATGTTTAATGTAGTAGATTGCTAATGAAAACCCCGAAGGAATAAGGGTGTGGAAAGGCGTTGAAAGGCCTCACATTCCACCCTCGTTATAGTAATTATGGACTATTTTAGGGGCTTTTTTGGTATGGTTTTGGGGCAGAATTTTACACGTCCTGTTAAGGCGTGTAATCCCCTTTGGTTAGCTGAATTGTTGGGCCTTAAATGTGGTGTGTTTGGTTATTGAATTCGGCCTTGAAAAAGGTGGCAAAGTATGTAGAAACAAAGGAAGTGCTGTCCGATTTTCCGTAGAATTTAGTGACTTTGCACTTAGAATATTCTACGTTCGAAGCTAAAGGTTAATGGACGTATTATGGCCATTATAGGTTGAAGTACTAAGTATAGCGTATTCTACTTGAAGGATGGAATAACTATCAAGGTTGAAGTACTTTGGAGCATTTTGCTATTTGTCGATAATCGTCGCGAGGTATGTCGACCTCTTCCTTCTTTTGACATGATTCTATGTATGGAATATACATGTAGTACTATTTCATGATTCCTTCTACTCTTAGAAGTTAAGAGGTATGTATGTTGATTTACTCTACGTAAAGGTTATGTCTGAGTTATCCTAAGTTCTTACCAAGTCTTATGGGGGATGTTGGTAAGAGTCGTTAAGAGGTATTTGGAGCCAAGTTGACTTGGCTAAGTTACGGCACAAATGAGAATAAGAATCGAACAATCCACTGCAGCGTTAATAAAGGAAAATGTAATGACAATCAATTAAGTTAAAATAAGATAAGACAAAATTGTATTACATTTTCTAGATCATGGCTACTCGATTAAGATCGTTATAAATAAGTATAACTTATTCACAACGCACCAAAGTATATGTTACTTAATTTATAAGAATTTACGTATGAAGTTTTAAGACTATGAACCTCAAATTTTTAAAGGGTTAAGGGACTTTATTTTTCAATTTATGGGACTTGATTCTTAAAGGAAGAAATGAATTGATTTAAAAGTATAGAATACTTGATTTGGAAAGAATTGATTTCTTGCCATTTTAAAGATAAGAGATTTGATTTCTAAAAGTTAAAGAAGCTTGATTTCAAAAGTTAAGAGACTTGAAGTATTTTGAAAGCTATGTGATTTGATTTGAAAGTATAAGTCTCTTGGTTATAAAAGGAATGAATTTGTCTAAGACATAAAGAGTTATAACGGCTTTATGGGAAGTTGGTTATAACAACTTTATAGAAGACTAAAAGAATGGTTTTCTTCAGTAATGTAAGCAAAAAAATGATTTGAAATAAAGAAGGGAAAATTGTTTTAAAGGTACCAATTGCTTAAGGTTTTTAAGAAAGAAGTCACTTGATTTAGAAGCCTATAAATGTATTTCTAAAAGGTATTGTGACTTGTCTTGAAAAGTAGATATGACTTGATACTACGGTTATTAGTATCTTGGAAGTTTTATTTGAAAAAGAGTCATTTTAAAGGAGTAGAGTATCGTAGTACATCAAGTTAAATTCGGATTTTATAATGACATTATCGCGTCCCCGTAAATGGGTCGGCAAGATACCTTTATGGACAGACTATATGACATTATCGCCCCGTAACGGGTCGGGCAAGATACCTTTACGGGCGCACTATATGACATTATCGCGTCGAAACGGGTCGGCAAGATACCTTTATGGGCGCACTATATGACATTATCGCGTCCCAGAAATGGGCCGGGCAGTATACCTCTATGGGCAGACTTATGTGACTTTATCGCGTCCCAGATTGGGCCGGGCAGTATGGGCGTCCCTCCATAAAGGGCCGGATTATGTTATGCAAGGTAAGTAAGTTATATGGTAATGAACTTGACGGTTTTTCCAAGCATGCGTAAGAATGTGACTATAACTTTATGTAAAATGAGAAAAGATAATAAGGTTCGATTAAGTTCACGAGATGGTAATGACACTGTAGGATCTGGTATTTACTTTTTTTATACTTGCCCCTGTCATTCTTTTGTACAGTTATGATTTGTTTACTGTACCATATTTTCCATTCCATATTTGGTACCTGTTAATCGACTTCTTCGGGGTCGTTCATGTCCGCAGTTTAGGTATTACGATTGTGGATCCGCGAGCTTAGGATCCCGGTTCAAGATTTGAGATGGCTCCAATGTTCCGAGCTTGTCGTCATGGTTATGTATATTCGTGGTACGGGGCCTTGTCGTCATAGCATTTCTCCAAATCTTAGAGGTCCAGTATTCATCTTTGGGCTGGATCAAGTAGAGTTTTTACATTGTTAAATGTAGACTTTTCTGTAATTTTATGTTATGGCAGCCTTATCGGCTTGGCCTTAGTTTTTTTTTTTAAAAGTGTTATTTATCTTCCGCAGTTTATTATGTTGTATGAGTATAAGGGTGCCCAGGTAGGGCACCAATCGCGGCCCGGGGTCGGGTCTTGACAGGTAGTCAAGGAAACGCAATTGCCGGCTTGGAAAAGTGTTGCACAAATGGAAGATTTGATTCTAGTCTTGTGTATGAGGTCTTGCGCACACCGCGGGATAAAAGGCTTTGGATGTCTCAAATTTGGAAAGGCTTCATTCCTCCTAAATTATCATTCACAGTATGGCTCGCTTGTAGGAAGCGGCTAGCTACCAAAGACATTCTCTCCTATCTAAACTTGGAAGATAGGACTTACGGGTTCTGCAAGAGGGCAAATGAGACAAGGGCTCACCTCTTTTTCTCTTGCGCCTACACTCGCATCATTTGGAAGCACATAAAGGAATGGTTGGGTATTAGAAGAGAAATGACAACTATTGAAAGCGCACTCAAGTGGATCAAGAAAGACCATCGCGGGACAGGCATCCGATCCAAAGTCATCTTACTTGCCTTTTGCATAGTGGTATATGAGATTTGGAGAACAAGAAAGGAATTGCTATTCGAGGACATAAGTATAACGACAGATGAGGTTGTTGCAAAAGTCAAAACAACAACTTATAGAGTTCTTTATGACTTAATCCCTATCAGAACGTCGCCACCCAAGGTGAACGCCCCATTCTCTCTCTTTCATTTCTTGTTTTTGCTTACATTGAGGATTGAGAACCCTCAATGACTGATTGTAGCTCCCAGTTCTTCCTTTTCTAGTAATAATATTTGCATTTATCCGGAAAAAAAAAAGATCAAGATCAAAGTATTTTTCTTTCCAAGATTAAGCACCTAGACTAAGTTCTAAGCCAAGTTTAACACACCATGTGGATCACGGTTTGGCCAAGAAGAAGGCCTTGAAACTCTTAACTTGTTATGAACTTTTTGGAAGAACAACAAGAAGATAAGATGATTACAAGCTCGTAGAAGTTACATGTGTGTGATTGTAACGTAAAGAAGTGGAGCAAAACTGTGTAGTGTGTAGTGTGTACCATGACTTTGGGACTGTTTTGGCTAAGATTTATGGTAAGTTTCCTACTTCCACTTGAAGTAATTATATATTACATGTTGTGGTAGTTAGGGGAAGAACTTGTAACAAGAAAAATGGAGTATAAGAAACCTATGTGACATGTTTGGTGTTTACCGATTTTCTGGACAGTTTTGGTCAATATCGGATTCGTTGGTTATTGTTGTTGTTTAATGTCACTAATCACATGTTAAAATGAAGGTAGTATGGTTGTTACAAGTTGATGTTGTTTGTATATAAATGTTGAAATACGAATTGGATCATAAGGAGTTATAAAGAGGACTTTGGTTGTAGTAGTTGGCCGGAAAAACTGCATGAAACTGTGAGGCGTTGTTGTGCAGTTTTAGGGACTATTTTATACGTGTTGTATGCTGGAAAATCAGCCCCTATATTGCATGTTTAATGTAGTAGATTTCTAATGAAAGCCCCGAAGGAATAAGGGTGTGGAAAGGCGTTGAAAGGCCTCACATTCCACCCTCGTTATAGTTAATTGTGGATTGTTTTAGGGGCTGTTTTGTGGACTGTTTTGGTATGGTTATGAGGCAGAATTTTACATGTCAAGTTGTCGTGTAATCCCCTTTGGTTGCTGTTTTGTTGAGCCCTTAAGTGGTACCTTGTTTGTTGATGTATATGGCCTTGTTTATAAGGTGAAAAAGTACGTAGAAACAAAGGAAGTGTTGCCCAATTTTTCGTAGAATTGGGAACGTTACTTAGTCCATAACCTACCTTAAAGGAATGTAGAATTGATAGAAGTGTTATTGTCAATATAGGTTGAAGTACTACTTAAGACGCATTCTAGTTGTCAAGTCGGTATAGCCTATAAGGTATGTGAAACTCTCTTTTCTTCTTGGCATGATTATTATATGAAATGAGTGTACGGTATACGTACATAGCTTCTTTGGATTCTAATCCTACATGATATGTGATATGTAGTACCTTGGTTTCCAAGTAATGTTTTGAAAGAATACATGATATATGGCACTAGGATTTTCTAAAAGATGTTTTAGAAGTAGTACATGATAACTAGTGCCTTGATTTTCCAAACCATGTTTTAAATAGATTCTTGAGATGATAAGTGTCTTGATTTTCTAAATGATGGTTTCAAAATGATACATGTATTGGACCCTAACTCCTAGTGATACATGTAGTACTTTGGGTGGTTCTAAAATGGAAATTGAGTTTATAAAGTGAATGTACGGCGGACGTACATTGTGGTAATGGATCTTAATCATTAATGAACTATGTGGTAGTGCCTTGGTGTTAAACAATGAAAGGCTTGTTAGTGTCTTGGTTGTTCTAAATTGTCACGACCCGTTCCGGGGCCCGTGACTGGTGCCTTACCCGGGCACCCAAGTAGTCATACATCAGAGAAAATCAGCGGAATATAAAAACAAGACATGAAACAATGTAAATTGAGACACAATTTATCTGAGAAAGTCGCCTTTCGGCATATATATATAAACCAAAATCGCGCTTTACATCCCAATCGCATAATAGGACTCTGCACTTAAGGAAGTAACAACTATGGCGGGACAGTGCCCCGCCATACCTGAATGTACAAAACTATCTACACAACAGGAGATCATACCTAAAAGTCGAGCCTCCGAGAAGGTGGAGCTCACGACACCAAAGCAAAAGATCCTAAGGATGCGGATCTAGCACTGCTTCCTTACTCATGCAGATGAACGCAGCCCCCCGAAGGAGGTCATTACAACAGGTACTAAGTATGTGAAACTGTAAAGTACTTAAATGAACTCATATCATTTTAAAAAACCAATTTTATAAATATGCACGAAACAACCAATGTAACCGCACATAGTGCCACAACATAAACAAGAGCAACAATAGGTAAACTGTAACAGGTCTTTTCTAGGCTGCGAATGATCGAAGCAGGGCCAATCGCCCATAGTATCATTATGCATGCCTACTCCTGGACTCCCGTAGTCCGCATAGGCCACCTAGGCCTGCATGAGGTATTCTCGTGATCGAGGGTAGCTACTCCCAAGCATCGCCCCGACTCGTAGTCCGCATGGCCACATAGACCGCATGAGGTATAACCCCGCACACTAACACGGAACTCGTAGCTCCGCATAGGTTCCCCGACCCGCATGAGGTATTCTCGAATAATGGTCCCGCATCACCGAGTCTACCCCGACGGAGGCGCTTAACCCCGTGACATGTCAAGAGGCGAGTGATATAATACTAACGTAATGTTTTATCGTTAAACAATATAAGCACAACAAGAATACCCTCTTATACACACGTTACAAGACACTAACACACATAGCATCATAATATGTCTACTCATCAAACCATCTTATTATACTTTCCAGAAATCAATACAAGTCTTTTATAAACGCATAAGTAAATTGTTCCTTTTATCTGTCTTAAGTAGTTATACCTAACTTCCCATAAAGCTAGTATAACTCTTAAGCTTTTTGTTTTAAAAACAATATCCTTCTTCTTTCAAAAATGATTTATAATTCTTTTGAAAGACTTCAAGATTCTTATTATTCAGGCTTAAGTCAAAAGACATTGCAGTAAAACTAAGTTCATTTAACACACGTACGTCTACCATACTATATATATATTTTAAAATATCATGCTCAAGAGTATAGGAAGAATCACATACCTTCTCGGCGAAATCTACCTGCCAAGTCGAATATGTCGCGCGCAGAGAATCAACCTATAATAGTCAGATACGTCTATCAATGTCTAGACTACTCTGTAGACTATTCTAAGCAGAGGGTTCTTTATTCTACGGAAAATTGGGCAACACTTCCCTACCCGTCAAGTTACCCAAGTCTCATCAGAATACAAATTCCATGTAAGTACAATTTAATTCTTCTTCATATACCCTTCTACCGTGATTACAACAATTCTATTCTTTAATATCGTTCTATCTCTTATACTCAAGTCTTAACTATTCTTATATGTAATATCCAATTACAATAGAAGGACAAGAGTATTTACCTCGATAAGCCCAAAATTATCCAAGTTAAATGTCGATCCTGAGCAAGGTTTAGCTCCTAGTCTGTACGCTCCAATCTGCTCCAAGAAACCCTTAGAAGTTCTATACAACTTCTACTTTCTACTTCAACCAACTATGAAGTTTCTCTTAGGGTTTCGTTTAGTGACTAATGGAGATAAGGTAGTATTTCTAGGCTTTTAGTATAGAGTGACTTTGGAAATACTAAAAGGTATAGGCTAAAGTATTTTGTAATAGTAACAATACTTTGAGAGTATTTTTCACCCAGTGGGGCTCTCGGCCGAAACCACTAGGCTAGAGGGGGAAAGGGTGTTGGACGAAACACTACAAGAGAGGGGAGGGAATTTTGAGACTTGGAAGATAATTTGTGGATGAAGAAAACCTTCGTTGTGGGTATTTATAGGCCAAGCAATGGCCAAGATGAAGCCAAGTGGTAGGCAAGTGTAAGGTGGAGATTTAGGCAGTGTCCTTATCCATCTACTACACAAATATCCTACCAACTCCTTGACTTGTGCAAGGGCACAAAAATGTGCCAACTCGCCCTCTTGCTGCCCACTGAGGGTGACAAGTGTCACCTCTCGTTGTCCATGTCACGACCTGCCTGTTCGTGGATCGTGCCTTACCCGCACCCAAGCCATACATCGAGAAAATCGAATATAAAACATAAGACATGAAACAATTGTAAAAGAGACACATTTTATCGAGAAAAGGCGCTTTCGGCATATATATATCAAAATCGCGCTTACATCCCAACTGCATAATAGACTACTGCACTCTAAGGAAGTAAACAACTATGGCGGGACGGGGCCCGCATACCCGATCGCAAGACTATCTACAACAGGAGATCATACCAAAAGTCGAGCCTCCTAGAAGATGGAGCTCACGACACCAACGCAAAAGATCCTGAGGATGCGGATCTAGCACTGCCGCCCTTACTGCGGCGTGAACGCAGCCCCAAGGAGGTCAAGATAACAGTACTAAGTATATGAAACTGTAAAGTACTTAAATGAAATCATATCATTTTAAAACCAATTTTTACAAATATGCACGAAACAACCAATGTAACCGCACATAGTGCCACATCATAAACAAGAGCAACAATAGGTAAACTGTAACAGGTCTTTTCTAGGCTGCGAATGATCGAAGCAGGGCCAATCGCCCATAAGATCATTATGCAAGCCTAATACCGACTCCGTAGTCCGCATAGGCCACTCACATAGGCCCGCATGGTATAACCCGCATCGAGGGTAGCTACTCCTCGGCATCGCCCCGACTCGTAGTCCGCAGCCACATAGACCGCACGAGGTATAACCCCGCACACTAACCTCGAACTCTCGTAGCTCGCACAGTCCCCTCGACCCGCATGAGGTATTCTCGAATCATGGTCCTGCACTCCCGAGCCTACCCCGCGTCGGAGGCACAACCCCCAGATCATGTCAAGAGGTGAGTGATATTATACTAACATAATTTATCGTTAAACAACATAAGCACAACAAGAATACCCTCCTATACAAACGTTACAAGACACTAACACACATAGCATCATATTATGTCTACTCATCAAACCATTTTTATTATACTTTCGTAAATCAATATAAGTCTTTTATAAACACATAAGTAAACTGTTCCTTTTATCTTTCTTAAGTCGTTATACTTAACTTCCCATAAAGCTAGTATAACTCTTAAGCTCCTTGCTTTAAAAACAAATATTCTTCTTCTTTTCAAAATCGATTTATAATTCTTTTGAAAGACTTTAAGATCTTTATTATTCAAAGCTTAAGTCAAAAGACATTGCCGTAAAACTACGTTCGATTAACACACGTACGTCTACCGTACTCTATATATATACTTTAAAATATCATGCTCAAGAGTATAGGAAGAATCACATACCTTCTCGGCGAAATCCACTTGCTAAGTCGAATATGTCATACAGAGTAATGAATTTATAATAGTCAAAGACGTCTATCAAAGTCTAGACTACTCTGTAGGACATTCTAAACAAAGGGTTCTCTATTCTACGGAAAATCGGGCAGCACTTCCCTACCTGGTAAACTATACAGTCCACTGTAAATACAGTCCTATGTAAGTACAGTTCAATCTTCTTTAATACTTCTGATGTGATTATAGTTCAATTCTTTTCTGTAATACCCTTCTAAGTAATTATAGTTCAAGACTTTTCTTTAATATCCTTTTAAGTGTTTTATACTTGTTTCTATACTTCTACAGTATGTATTCTGCAATTACAATAGAAGGATAAGATTATTTACCTCGATAAGCCCAATATTATCCAAGATATAAGTCGGTCTGACAAGGTTTAGCTCCTGTCTGCACGCTCAATCCGGTCCAAGAAACCCTTAGAAGTTTCTACACAACTTCTACTTTCTACTTCAACCAACTATGAAGTTTCTCTTGGGTTTCGTTTAGTGACTATAGGGATACAAGGTAGTATTCCTGACTCTACGTATAGAGGTAACTTTGGAAATACTACTAATGAGATATCACTAGGTATTTGAGGATAATAACAATACTTGAAGAGTATTTTCTACCAAGGGGGGAGTAGTGTTTCGGCTAGGGCTTTCTTTAGAGGGGGGGGGGGGGATGGTGTTTCGGCTAGGGAACTTCAAGAGGGGGGGAAGAGAAGAGCTTTGGACGAAAGCTTGCTAAGGAGGAAGTTTTTCAAGACTTGGAAAATATTTGTGGATGAAGAACTTCTTCAACTTAGGGGGGTATTTATAGGCCAACCAATGGTCAAGATGAAGCCAAGTGCTATACAAGTGTAGGGTGAGGATTTAGGCAAGTGTCCTTATCCATCTACTACACAAAAATATCCTACCTAACCTTGACTAAAACAAAGCCACAAAATCGTCCAACCCTTGCCCATCGCCATACGTATGAGGGTGACAAGTGTCACCCTCCCGTTGGTCCAAAATGTTTCGTCTCTCGGAAAAATCCGCAAAAATTAGAAATGACATAGCCGTAATTTTCCCGTCGCAAGTTTTGTAAAACGTTTCGTCGGAAAATGATTCTTTTAATGAGTTGTGCACAAATATTTCGTCCAAGGTGTCTAACTAAGGCTAAACTTTTGTACGTACGTCCTTACGTACATACTCTGGAAATACGGGGTATAATATTCTCCCCTCCTTAGAAACATTCGTCCCGAATGTTCCTTCCCAAGACATACAACGATAAGGTTCTTCATAACATAAACAGTATGCAAATGCCACATACGGCCACAAAACAACACTTAGGCATATATGACAATGAAAATTTACAAGTAGGAAAGTGAGTTACCGGAGGTGTGGGAATAAGTCGATACTTCGCCTCATGTCCTAATCGGCTTCCCACGCCATCTCCTCCCGAGCTCGTTCCGCCACAAGACTTTGACTGAAGCCACGTCATGGTCGCAGACGCCTAACTTTGACGATTGATTATCGCATGGAATCTCCTCATACGATAACCCCTGGCCACCGACATCGCCAACGGGTGTACCTAGATGGATCCCCGATACATCTCCTCAAGATAGAAACATGAAACACCGGATGCATCGCCTCCAGACGGACGGCAGATTCAACTCATAGCAACCTTGCCTACCTGCGGACAACTGATACGCCCAATGCTGGCCGAAGCCTTTCTTCCCGAATCTCATCAGAACGCCCGAACCCGGCCGCATCGTGCCTTACCGCACCCTAGTGATACAACATCGAGAAAACCAAATGAAAATAAAACATGAATCATGAAACAAGAGATATAATAAATAGACAAGCAACCAAAATGCCTTTCAAGATATACATAAAACCCGACAGCTTAATCCTTTTACAACCCCGCCTACAGATTCTGCACTTAAGATTTGTAACGACTATGACGGGACAGGCCCGCCATACCCCGAATGTACAAGAACCTACAA
The DNA here is from genome assembly GCA_029844215.1 of Przewalskia tangutica. NCBI lineage: Eukaryota > Viridiplantae > Streptophyta > Magnoliopsida > Solanales > Solanaceae > Przewalskia > Przewalskia tangutica. Next base: position 2,022,683 of record JAQGDG010000030.1, read on the forward strand.
CTCGTGGAACACATACCAAAAGATAAGCCTCGAGAAACGGAGCTTCCCAAAACGCCGAATCGAGATCCCGAGAGCGAGGATCCACGATCGATGTACCTCACCGCGGCGTGAACGCAGCCCGGGCGAGGTCGCATAACAGTACCAAGTATGTGAAATCACAAATCAGAATGAAATCATAATAGCTTAACAAGCGAGAGACATGTATGATAACCAAAAATCGATGCACGCAACATAAAAAGCCAAGTCGTGACTCACGCCTCAAGTCACCACTCAAATATAACTATGGGTCTCACGCCCATAACATCCATCATGTTCGCGTCATGGCCGCATGCCCCCGGAATACTGCCTCGGTGTAGACATGTCCATGATGCAACAATAATAACAAGGCCGCATGGCCACGTACCGGAATCGCATCGGTGTAGACATGCCCATGTAACCTCAATAAGAATATCTTGGTCAACCTGCGCGTGGCCACATGCCCCGAATCGCGACGGTGTAGACACGCCCATGTTGCAACAATAATAAGGCCGCAGGCCACACGCCCGAATCGCGACGGTGTAGGCGTGTCCATGTTACCTCAATAACAATATATTGGGTGGTCAACCCGCACGCCACGTGCCGGAATACTGCATCGGTGTAGACATGTCCATGTGACATCAACAACAAGACAGTAATCAAAAATGGAAACATACCCGTGGAATTCTCCATCACTGCCAGCACGTCCAAGTAAGTTCTCAACAAGTCAACCGGCCCTCTATCGAGAGACACGGTAACACAGAAATACCACACTGACACAACAAAGGCTATCATCACAAGCATAGGCAAGTTTCACAACAACAAGCATAGGCAAGCTTCACACAACTCAAAGTACTTTCATATTATGCCAAAGTCCGGGTTTTTAACCCCAAAGTACTACATACGTTAAGTTCTTTTTAAAAGAGATCCATTACTTTTATAAAAGTCACCCGATACCCGTAGTATAAGAATGACCAACCCACATCCCTTTTCAAAATCAAGTAACAACATTCTTTTCCTAAGTTCCAGTTTGCCTAGTTTCAATTACTCAAGCTTCTCATTTTCAAATGGTTTCATAGTTCATAAACTTAATCACTTGATTCCTCTTTAGAACAATTGAGTAATATAAGTCTCGTGAGTAGGTTATTCTTGTTTACAACATTCTTATTTCAAAGACCATGATCTAGAAAATGTAATATCATTTTGTCTCATCTTAGTTTCTATGCGGATGGAGGTTTCTCGGTTTTAATACAATTCATCATTATTCAATACATTTTCCTTTATTAACGCTGCAGTGGTCTGTCGATACACATTCTGATTTCCGAAATCAGTAAAACATTATCCCTTTAAATAAAATCAAGTACTCATTACTCACGAATGAGGTTTCACACAAACATTCACATTAAAACAAATAAGTTAAGTCTCTTATCTTACAAGATCAAGTCTCTTAACTTCTAACATCAGTAAACCATTCTTAAGCCGTTATACCTAACTTCCCATAAGCTAGTATAACTCTTAAGTTTTCAAAGCACAATACTACACTTCTTTCAAAACAATTCATAAATCTTTTGAAATACTTCAAGTTTTATTATAACGCCCCAAGCCAGTTATAAATCAAATCAATTATCTTAAAAAAACCACAACCCATTTTCTTACCTACATAAAGTCATTATAACCAACTTCCCATAAAGCCGTTATAACACTTTATGTTTCAAACCAATCAAATACATTAAACACACGTATCGTCACCGTACTACATAGTTACACACATATCATGCTAGAAGAGATAGGAAGAGGTTCACATACCTCGCGACGATTTAACGACAATAAGCAAAATGCTCCAAGTACTACAACCTTGCTAGCCCTTTCCACTCCTCGAGTAGAATACGCTACTCTTAGTACTTTCACCTATAAAGGCCACAAACGTCTATTAAACATCTAGATCTCAACGTTCCATAATCTACAGAAAATTCGGCAGCACCTCCCCCCCCCGCAACAGCGTAAATCTCCTCCTCTATCGAGGTCGGCTACCAAGCCAACCAGGGGGGGGTTAACACGTCTAACCGGACGCGTACAATTCTACTACACAGTAATGCTACACAAGTCTACTGTAATACAGTCCTATGTAATTACAGTTCAGTTCAGTTCAGTTCTTAATTCTTCAGGCTTAAGTCAAAAGACATTGCCATAATACTAAGTAGTTCTACATATAGTATACTTCAACTATATATTCAAACATGTAATTTCCAATTACAATAGAAGGACAGTAGTGTTTACCTCGATAAGCCCAAAATTATCCAAGTATAAAGTCGATCCTGAGCAACGCTTAGCTCCTACTCCGAGTGCTCCAATCCGCTCCAAACAACCCTTAGAAGTTCTAACCAACTTCTCTTAAGTACTTCAAACAACAATGAAGATTTTCTTAGGGTTTCGGTTTGAGACTAAAAAGGACAAAAGGTAGTATTTCCGGGCTCTACGTATAGAGGTATCTTTGGAATACTACAAGGTACAAGGCTAAGGTATTTTTGGGCATTATAACAATACTAGGAGAGTATTTCTATACCACAACAAGGGGTATTATACGAAAGTAACTAGGCTAGTGGGGTACCCACTAGCACCACTAGAGGGTGTACCCTCTGCTAAGGGGAGGAGGCTCTCGCTAGCTCACAAATAGGGGGAGAGGAGCTCTTGGACGAGAGTCTACAAGAGGGAGGGGAAGGGATTTATCACTTAGAACAATTTGTGGATGAAGAAAGTCTTCACAAAGGGGAGCTATTTATAGGCCAAGCAAAGGCCAACCAATGGCCAAGATCCATCCATGTGTAAGGCAAGTGTAAGGCCAAGATCGCCAAGTGCACCCACAAAACACTCCACAAAACACTCCACAAACAAGCCACCAAACAAGGCACAAAAGGAGGGACCAATCGGCCAAGGCCAAGCCCCCTCTTTGTCAACGAGGTGACAAGTGTCACCTCCCGTTAATCCAAAAATGTTCGCCGCTCGGAAAAATCCGCAAAAATACTAAATGACATAGCCGGAATTTTCCCAACGTAAGTCGTGGAAACGTTTCGCCGTAAAACGACTCTATTCGCACTTGTGCCCAAATTTCAACCAAAGCCAATTCTTAAGGCAAAATTTTAATACGCACGCCACGCATACTGAAATACGGTATAACATTCTTCCCTTAGAAACATTCGTCGAATGTTCCTTCAAGGTCTCAAAACAAGCGCCGCGATAGTCTTCACCGCTATACGCATTTAAAACAATCATGCCACACCGCCACCAAAAACACACGCTCACTTCTCCCCTTTCGCATTGCACGTCACGAACACTGAACTCGTTCTAGTGTCCGTACCACTTCGCCAACGCCGTTTCCCAACCCTTGAGTCACTACCTCCAAACTTGGTCATCTCACTAACCTCGATTCCCTAAGGCCATTCCCGCCTTCACGAATCGATTTCGATCGAACGTATCCACGAACTCATACGATGGTCATCTAAACTTGGCCTAGCACCCTCGTGACCGCCACTGGCGGGACCACCAGCTGACCCTTCCTCAAAACGGACGCTGGTTGGCCCGCAACATGGCCCCGACCGACCCATCGTAGCGCCAACTCTCTAGTTCTTGATCCGAACAATCTTACCTCTACAGTCATGAAAGCTACCACTTCCATTTCACACTACCCGGACTTACCCTTTTCACTAACTGTGTTTCTAAATCACATTTTAGCACAAAGCTATCCAAACATATCATTAAACACATCAACAACATCAATACACACAAAACTCTGTAGGTTAAGGATATACGAAACTAGGCGGTTCAAGGACCGCTAAAATCGAACTTCCACCGCGACTCTACCGTGGCCCGCAATCGCTCTAGTAGTCTGCTATCCTACCGATACTACCCTGGTGGACAGTCTCGTCATATGGCCCGTTGGCGCAAGAATAACAAGCTCCCTTCGTACTACGACACTCCCGAAACGCGGTCTACTACATCGCCACACCGAGGTAGGGTGATCGTCGCCAACACCCTACTCCCGATCATTCAAACCCGGGAGCCCCGACCGCCTCCGAATATCCTGGTCCCGGCGTCGCGGAGGACTACTCGCAATGGCGAGGTACATAACTAGTCTTCGAGGCGGTCCGCCTCGAAGTCGCCAAAATATCCGACCGCCCCGGCCTTTCTCGCAAAGCCGTCCACCTGCCGACCGCGCTCCTCGCACTCCGCGTATGAGCTCAATGCGGCAATGTCCATGCGGTGAAGAGAAACACCGAACAACTCTCGCTAGGTAATCATCGAGTCCTGTAACATATCGGTGCACTCGATCCTCCATACTAGCTACTAATTCGGAACATACCGCCAATGTGTCGAACTCCACATTGTACTCGGCCATGCGCGGCTTCGCGCTTAACATCAAAAATCTGTCGGCGAGCCTCCTCATCCGTGGAGGCAAGAAATGTGCCAGAAGGCCCCAAAACTCGCCCCAAACGGTGGAAGTGCATGCTCTCCCGAAAGCTCCCACGAAGTCAAACCAATCGATCGCGGTATCACGCACCGATGCGAACTAAAAGTCACGACTCGGTCTCAAGCCTCGATCACCCGCATGATCTCTTCAGAATCGACGGATGAACTCCTGCGATCATCCTCCGCTCGACCCGTAAACTCAAAGTGCTACAACTAAGGAAATCCGTAGCCTCAAATCGTCGCCTCGGGTGTACTACAGTCTTTGGGCTGAACTGCTGCGCCGGCCCACTTATCTCATATCGCCACAACCTCGGCCAATAATCGCCATCTCTCGCGACCCATCTCTCCCGCCTGCATCGGGACCGAGGCTCAGTATCAGAGTCTCGCAGCCCGGCTGCCGCGTCTAAACTCTCAGGTCTTTGGCGGCGTCGCAAAACTCGCCGTCAAGCACTACTCAGTCGATCGCTCGCGCTCGCACTCCTCTCAATCCCACTAGCGCCTCCTCGCTGCCTTGCCCTTCGCCTCGTTGCCTTTCGCAGGCATAATCGTAAAACGAAACACGCCGTAGGGTCCAACTTACAACACGCCTCTAAGGCACGATCTCGTAATGAGAAGAATAGAAACCAATCCTAAATGTCCTATAGCCTCTCGATTATAGATGTGGTGCACAACACACCGATAATCAAGACTCTACTAGACACGGTGCAGACACTTTCCGAGACTAATCGCTCGATACCACTTTGTAACGCCCGAACCGGCCCGCATCGTGCCTTACCCTGCACCCTAGTGATACAACATCATAGAAAAACAGCGGAATTTAAAACATGATTCATGAATCAAGATATATAATAAATAAACAGGACAACCAAAACAGTTGCCTTCAGTATATACATAAAACCCGACAGTTTAATCCTTTTAGAACCCCGCCACAATTCTGCATGCACTTAAGATTTGTAACGACTATGACGGACAGGCCCCGCCATACCCCAATGTACAAGAACCTACAACTCAGGAACACATACTAAAAGATAAGCCTCGAGAAACGGAGCTTCCCAAAACGTCAATCGAGATCCCGAGCGAGGATCCACGATCGATGTATTTCTACTGCTGCGCATGAACGCAGCCTTCGAGGTCAAGATAACAGTACCAAGTATGTGAAATCAAATCGTAAATGAAATCATAATAGCTTAACAAGCGGAGACATGTATGATAACCAAAATACAAGACGCATAAAAAAGCCAAGTCGTGACTCACGCCAAGTCACCACTAAATATAACTATGGGTCTCACGCCCATAACATCCATCATGTTCGCATCATGGCCGCATGCCCCTGAATCGCCTCTGTAGACATGTCCACGATGCAACAATAATAACAAGGCCGCATGGCCACATGCCTAAATCGCAGACGGTGTAGACATGCCCATGTAACCTCAATAAGAATATCGTCAACCGCCGCATGGCCACATGCCCCGAATCGTGACGGTGTAGACACGCCCATGTTGCAACACACAATAAGGCGCGCATGGCCACATGCCCCGACATCGTGACGGTGTAGACATGTCCATGTTACCTCAATAACAATATATCGGGTGGTCAACCTGCACGGCCACACGCCTCGGAATCTTGCGTCGGTGTAGACACGCCCACGTGACATCAACAACAAGACAAGAATCAAAAATGGAAACATACCGTGGAATTCTCCATCACCGCCAAAGACGCCCAAGTAAGTTCTCAATAAGTCAACCGCCTCTATCGAGAGACACGGAATACGTAAATACCACACCGACACAACAAAGGCTATCATCACAAGATAGGCAAGTTTCACAACAACAAGCATAGGCAAGCTTCACACAACTCAAAGTACTTTCATATTATGCCAAAGTCGGGTTTTAACCCCAAAGTACTACATACGTTAAGTTCTTTTTAAAAGAGATCCATTACTTTTATAAAAGTCACCCGATACCGTAGTATAAGAATGACCAACCCACATCCCTTTTCAAAATCAAGTAACAACATTCTTTTCCTAAGTTCCGCTTTGCCTAGTTTCAATTACTCAAGCTTCTCATTTTCAAATGGTTTCATAGTTCATAAACTTAATCACTTGATTCCTCTTTAGAACAATTGAGTAATATAAGTCTCACGCGAGAGTAGGTTATTCTTGTTTACAACATTCTTATTTCAAAGCCCATGATCTAGAAAATGTAATATCATTTTGTCTCATCTTAGTTTCTATGCGGATGGAGGTTTCTACTGGTTTTAATACAATTCATCATTATTCAATACATTTTCCTTTATTAACGCTGCGGTCTGTCGATACACATTCGATTTCAAATCAAGAAACATTATCCCTTTAAATAAAATCAAGTACTCATTACTCACGAATGAGGTTTCACACAAACATTCACATTAAAACAAATAAGTTAAGTCTCTTATCTTACAAGATCAAGTCTCTTAACTTCTAACATCAAGAAACCATTCTTAAGCCGTTATACCTAACTTCCCATAAGCTAGTATAACTCTTAAGTTTTCAAAGCACAATACTACACTTCTTTCAAAACAATTCATAAATCTTTTGAAATACTTCAAGTTTTATTATAACGCCCCTGCCGCTTATAAATCAAATCAATTATCTTTTAAAACCACAACCCATTTTCTTACCTACATAAAGTCATTATAACCAACTTCCCATAAAGCCGTTATAACACTTTATGTTTCAAACCAATCAAATACATTAAACACGTATGCGTCCGCACTACATAGTTACACACATATCATGCTAGAAGAGATAGGAAGAGGTTCACATACCTCGCGACGATTTAACGACAATAAGCAAAATGCTCCAAGACTACAACCTTGCTAGCCCTTTCCACTCCTCGAGTAGAATACGCTACTCTTAGTACTTTTACCTATAAAGGCCACAAACGCCTATTAAACATCTAGATCTCAACGCTCCATAATCTACGAAAATTCGGCAAGACTCTCCCCAGCAACAGAAATCTCCTCTCTAACGAGGTGGCCACCAAGCCAACCAGTGGGTTAACACGCCTAACCGACGCTGCATAATTCTACTACACAAGAATGCTACACAAGTTCATCAGATACCCCATGTAATTACTGATTCGATTCATTCGATTCTTCAGGCTTAAGTCAAAAGACATTGCCATAATACTAAGTAGTTCTACATATAGTATACTTCAACTATATATTCAAACATGTAATTTCCAATTACAATAGAAGGACAGTAGTGTTTACCTCGATAAGCCCAAAATTATCCAAGTATAAAGTCGATCCTGAGCAACGCTTAGCTCCTACTCCGAGTGCTCCAACCGCTCCAACAACCCTTAGAAGTTCTAACCAACTTCTTAAGTACTTCAAACAACAATGAAGATTTTCTTAGTGGTTTTGGTTTGAGACTAAAAAGGACAAAAGGTAGTATTTCCGGGCTCTACGTATAGAGGTATCTTTGGAATACTACAAGGTACAAGGCTAAGGTATTTTTGGGCATTATAACAATACTAGGAGAGTATTTCTATACCACAACAAGGGGTATTATACGAAAGTAACTAGGCAGTGGGGTACCCCCACTAGCACCACTAGAGGGTGTACCCTCGGCTAAGGGGAGGGGAGGCTCTCGGCTAGCTCACAAAAGAGGGGGAGAGGAGCTCTTGGACGAGAGTCTACAAGAGGGAGGAAGGGATTTATCACTTAACAATTTGTGGACGAAGAAAGTCTTCACAAAGGAGCTATTTATAGGCCAAGCAAAGGCCAACCAATGGCCAAGATCCATCCATGTAAGGCAAGTGTAAGGCCAAGATCAAGCCAAGTGCACCCACAAAACACTCCACAAAACACTCCACAAACAAGCCACCAAACAAGGCACAAAAGGAGGGACCAATCGGCCGCCAAGCCCCCTCTTTGCTGTCAACGAGGTGACAAGTGTCACCCTCCCGTTGGTCCAAAATGTTCCGCCGCCGGAAAAATCCGCAAAAATACTAAATGACATAGCCGAATTTTCCCAACGTAGTCGTGGAAACGCTTTACGTAAAACGACTCTATTCGGCACTTGTGCCCAAATTTCGAACCAAAGCCAATTCTTAAGGCAAAAATTTTAATACGTACGCCCTCACGTACATACTCTGGAAATACGGGGTATAACAATCACACCCTTCATGGGTGACATATTCAGGAAAACCCAATCATCAATCTCGAACTCCAGATGCCGACGACGATGATCTGCATATGACTTCGGCGACTCAGCCGCCAAGAATCGCCTCCGATAAGCTTTACCTTATCCATCGCCGCTGCACCAAATCTGGTCCCACTAATCGCATTCTCGCCATTATCGAACCACTTATCGCGATCTGCACTTCCTTCCATACAAGGCCTCATAAGGCGCCATCCGAATCTGGAGTGGTAGCTATTATTATACGCAAACTCAACTAGAGGCAAATGATCCTCCCAGCTACCCCTGAAGTCAATAACACAGGCTCGCAGCATATCCTCAAGAGTCTGGATAGTGCGCTCTACCTGTCCGTCTGTCTGAGGATGGAATGCAGTACTCAGGCTCACCTGCGTCCCTAAACCCTTCTGGAAAGACCTCCGGTTAGCCAACCGGGTTCCTCTGCGATATGATCGAAATAGGACTCCATGCACCGACGATCTCTGATGTAAAGTCCGCATAATCCTCACCAAAAGTCATCCCGACGGAAGAAAGTGGGCTGATTTCGTCACACCCGACGATAACCCGTGATAGAATCATGCTTCCTCTGAGTGCGAGGTAATCCTGTGATAAAGTCCATGTTTATCACCTCCCACTTCCAGGTCGGGATCTCTATCGTCTGCAATAATCCACCAGGCCTCTGGTGCTCTATCTTCACCGCCGCAACACGCACCGAGCTACAAAATCTGCAACGTCCCTCTTCAAGCCATCCCACCAATACACAGATCTAAGGTCGTGGTACATCTTGGTCGACCCCGGATGGATAGAGTAACGCACGCCGTGCTTCCCTAACTCGCCAAGTCCTCAAACATCCGGAACACACAACTCGCTCAAACCTTAGCACCCCATCAGTGCTACCTCAAAAGGACCTTCCTCACGAAGAGCCGTACACGATACCGAATCAAAACCGATCTCAAATCGCCGCTCTTCACCTCCTCGACGATGGAAGACTCGCAACCTCTCGAACTCGAACCCCATCGCTATCGTAACTAATCAAACGGACACCAAGGCTCGCTAATCGATGCAAATCGCGAACCATGCCCCTCCTCTCTGCACATCCGATAGGCTACCCATCGACCTACGACTAAGGGCATCTCGCCACAACATGGCCTTCCCGTGGTACAGATATCGACGCCATAATCCTTAAGCAACTCTAACCACCGCCTCTGCGTGAAGTTCACTCCTCTCGCTAAAGATATACCGAGGCTCTTGTGGTCCAGATAAATATCCACACGAACCTCATACAAATAGTGCCTCCATCTTCAAAGCGTGAATCACCGCCGCTAACTCCAAATCATGGGTGGGGTAGTTCCTCTCATGCTTCTTAAGTCGCCGACGCGTATGCTATAACCTTACCCACCGCATCAACACACATCCGAGCCCGACGCCGACGATCACAATACACAACATAACCGTCTCGACCTTTCCGAAGAGTAAGAACGGGCGGCGTCGCCTCTCCTTAGTAATCGGAAACCCCGCCACAAGCATCGTTCACGAAACTTAGCCGCTTCTCAGTCACTAGTCAATGGTGCAGATAGAAGCAAACTTCTCCACGAACCGCCGATAATAACTCGCAAGGCCCGTAAAGTCGCGCACCTCTGCCGGAATAGTAGGTCTCAGGCCAGTCCTCGATCGCCGATCTTGGCCGTATCCACCCAATGCCATCAACCCCGACAATATGCCCAAGAAAAGCCACCGGCCAACCAAAACTCACATTTGGAAAACTTGGCGATAATCGCTGGTCCCGAGAACTCTCAAAGATCGCTCAACGCTCAGATGCTCCGCTCGAGCGAATAAACCAAGATATCATCAATGAACACTATCACAAACGTGTTCAAAATGGTTTGAACACTCGGTTCATCAAGTCCATGAATACCACGAGCATTGGTCAACCCAAAAGACATGACTCAACTCATAATGCCCGCACGGTCCGAATGCACCCTAGGGACATCCGCCTCTAACACGCACTGATGATAGCCCGATCGCAGATCAATCTTGGAGAAACATCTCGCACTCGCAACCGGTCGAACAAATCATCAATCCTCGGGAGGGTATTCGTTTAATGGTCACCTTGTTCACCGCCTATAATCAACACATGCGCAGCTGCCCCGCCCTTCTTCTTCACGAACAATACCGGCGCTCCCGTGGAGAAACACTAGGCGATGAAGCCCTTCTCCAAAGAAATCTCACCGGTCCTTCAACTCTCTCAACTCGCAGTGCCATTCTGTATGGCGGAATGGAAATAAAGCCGAGTGTCCGCAAAGACATCGATACAAAACTCTATCTCCCTCTCGTGAGGATACCCGAGGTCATCCGAAACACGTCCTGGAACTCTCGACTACGAATCGATCAAAATCTGGTACCGCAGCCTCAGTATCGAACACCCGAATGAGATGGTAGATATACCCCTTCTGCACCATCTTCCTAGCCTTGAGGTAGGAAATAAACCTACCCTAGCGACATGTTGTTTCCTCCCACTCAACAACCGCTCCTCAGAAACCGAACTGCATTCACTCTCTCCCTGCAGTCTACATTGGCGTAGCAAGAAGCTAGCCAATCCATACCCATTATCACATCGAAATCAGTCATATCCAACTCTATCAAGTCGGCTAGGGTCTGACGACTGCATATAGTCACTGGACAAGCCCTATATACCCGCCGAGCTACCACCGAATCACCCACTGGCGTAGCTACCTCAAAAGGGTCTATGGACTCAGGCTCTATCCCTATCCTACTAGCAATAAGGGGAGATATATAGGACAGAGTAGAACCCGGATCTATCAAGGCATACACATCATAACCAGAAACTGCTAAGGTACCTGTGACGACATCAGGTGAGGCCTCCTGATCCTGCCGGCTGGACAAGGCATAAATGCGGTTCTGAGGACCGCTAGAACTAGGACCCGCGCCACGACCTCTGCCGCGACCTGCTGGTCCATGAGTACCTTTTCTCCGGGCGAGTAATCAGTAGGAGATGAAGAAGACCGGCGAAAGAACTCAGTAGGGACTCTACCATCTGCGCGCCGCTTGGCCTGACAGCTCACAAAGTGACCCTGCTGGCCAATCGTAACAAACTCCCGTAGCGCATACCACAATTCCGGCGATCTACCGTGACGGCCACACCGGCGGGTGGTCCCGACGCCGCACTTCGCCGCTCGACGCTCAAGTCCTGGGCCCCGGTTCGCCTCGAATATCCCGGCCGCACCGAGGACGCGCAGAGTGCTCGAGCCGGCGTGGTGCAAATCTAGATCGCCGAGGCCGCCACCACGATAGCTACCAAAAGACCTCGCCGGCCTGCCTTCTCGCTGCTCACAACCCGTCGGCCTCTACGCCTCGCATCCAAGCGCATGAGCTCGCATGCGGTAATATCCATGCTCGGGTCAAGAGCCACACCCGCACAAGACTCGCCATATAATCATCTAGCCCGGTGACGTAGCGATGCACCCGCCCTCCATATTCGCTACCAACGCAGTGGACATATCGATCCAACGAATCAAACTCAACGCGTTGTACTCCCTAATCGTGCGCCCTCTCTGCCCAAAGAACAAAACATGTCGGCTCGTGCCCTCCGTGATTCGCGAGGCAAGAAGTGAGTGAGAAAAGCCTCCGAGAACTCGTCCCAAGTAGCGGGGACGCGTGCTCTCCCGAGATAACTCCCACGAATCAAACCAATCGATCGCGTATCACGCACTTATGTGAGCCGAACATCACGGACTCGGTCTCTGAAGCCTTGATCACCCGCATGATCCTCTGTAACTGACGGATGAACTCCTGCAGATCATCCTCAGGCCTCGACCCGTAGAACTCCGGCGGGCTACAACTCAGAAAGTCCCGTAGCCTCAAACTGCGATCTCGTGAACCACGTGCACCGGGCTGAATCGAACCGTCCGGCCCTATCTCATGTTCGCCACGATCTCCGGCGATCGGGCCAGATCTCTCGCTTAACTCCTCGCCCAGTGGGGACGAGGCGCGCATCAGAAGTCTCGCTGGCCGCGGCGTCGTGGAACTCGCCGTCACTGGTATAGACTAGGCCTGAGCCTCGTGACTCTCGGTGTCCTACTAGCAACTTCCTCGGTTGCCTTGCCCTTCTGGGCCCGGGTTGCCTTACGCGAGGCATAATCAGCATGGTAAAAGGAATACGTTAGAGGGTCCAACTTATAACACGCCTCTAAGGCACGATCTCAGAGTGAGAAGAATGGAAACCAATCCTAAATATCCTATAGCCTCCTCGATTATGTGGTGCACAACACACCGATAATCAAGACTCTACTAGATACGGTCTCAGACACTTTCCGAGGATTAATCGCTCGATACCACTTTTGTCACGACTGCTCGGCCCGTGGATCGTGCCTTACCCGGCAAACGTTAGCCATACATCGAGAAAATCAATGAATATAAAAACATAAGACATGAAATAATTGTAAAAGAGACACATTTTATCTGAGAAAAGGGCGTCTTTCGGCATATATATATATATCAATGTCCATGCCCGACTGAAGAGCTACACCCGAGCAAGCCTCTGCCAAGTAGTCATCGAGCCCCGTGACGTAGAGGTGCACTCTGTCCTCCATATTTGCCACTAACGCCGGGACATATCGGGCCAACGAGTCAACTCACGTTACTCCCGAACCGCACGCCCGCCCCCTCAACATCAAAAATCACGCCCGAGCCCTCATCTGTGGGGCAAGAAATGTGCAAGAAAAGCCCCCGAGAACTCGTACCATACACCGAAGCGCATGCTCCCCGACGCTTCCATGAATCAAACCGATCATAGATCACGCACCGACGCGAACTCAATATCACCGACCGCCTGAGGCTCGACATTTCTCGATCCGTCAGAATCGCTTGATAAACTCCCGAGGTCATCCTCGCTCTCGATCCATAGAACACCGTGGATCGCAACATAAGAAGTCCCGGTCTCCAACTATCGCCCCGGGTGCACTATCGTACCCGGCCCCGTCGCCCTCAAGTCTCGCCATAAACCTAACTAGTAATCGCCATCTCTTGCAACCCATATCCTCTGCTCGCCGCGGGCGAGGCTCGTGTATCGTGGTCTCGGCAGCCATCGCCGCGCTCTAAACTCTCGCTGGGCCGTGGCATCGTAGAATCCGCCGTCGTAGCACCACCCCGTAAAAATCGGGCCTCTCGCCTCGTAACCTCCGTGCTCTACTCAGCCTCCTCTGCCTTGCCCTTCTGGGCTCTGGTTGCCTTGCGTGGAGGCATAACTGATATAAAAGAATACGTCAGAGGGAGTCCAACTTACAACACAGCTCTAAGGCACGATCTCAGAGTGAGAAGAATGGAAACCAATCCTAAATGTCTTGCAGCCTCCTGATTATAGATGTGGTGCACAACACACCGATAATCAAGACTCTACTAGACACGGTCTGTAGACACTTTCCGAGGACTAACTGCTCTGATACCACTTTTGTCACGACCCGATCCCGGGCCCGTGACTGGTGCCTTACCCCGGGCACCCTAGTGATACAACATCAGAGAAAATCAGCGAAAATAAAAACTTAAACATGAAACAAGAGATAAAATAAGAAACAAAGCAACTAAAACGGTCACCTTCCCGAATATATACATATATATATCAACCTCAGCTTAAATCCTTTTACAAACCCCGCCACAACAGACATGCACTCTAAGAATGTAACCATAACTATGACGGGACAGGGCCCCGCCATACCCCTGAATGTACAAGTAACTACACTGACAGGGGACTATACCAAAGATGAGCCTCCGGAGAACGGAGCTTCCCAAAATGCTGAACTGTGATCCTAAGAGCGAGGATCCACAACCAATGTACCTCTACCTGCGGCATGAACGCAGCCCCCGGGCGAGGTTAGTACAACAGTACCAAGTATGTGAAATCAGAAATATCAGAATGAAATCATAATAGTCTATATAAAGCAGGAGACATGCATGATAACCAAACTACAGTCCACAATATATAAACAGTCATGTCAAGTCAGGGACTCATGCCCTCAAAGTCTTTACTCAAATATACAATGGGTCTCACGCCCACAATATCAATCATGTCCGTGGAATACCTTCCTCACCACGGCGATTATGATATAATAACACCAAGAAGTACACATGAACATCAGTCCCACCTGTCATAAAAACCGTCTGGTCAAGTACGGCTAACTACCGATACCAAGCCGCATCATTAATCGACCGGCAAGTACGAAGCCAACTACCGATACCAAGGCCGTACTAACAAATCTACATAACCATACCACGGTGACCCGGGGCAAGTACGAAAGCCAACTACCGGATACTGTCGCACCACGTAGTGGCCGGGCAACTACGAAGACTAACTACCGGATACCGTCTAATCACGAGACTTGGTCACAAACTGAACGGGCAAGTACGAAGTCCAACTACCGATACTGTCAAACACGACTTCGGCAAGTACGAGAGCCAACTACCGGATACCAAGTCGAATCAAGAAACCTCATGGAGAGCTAGTCCATGGAATAATAATCCTAATGGAACCATACCCGTGGGCCACCCAACGTGTCAGTAGGTCCATCAATCAAGAACAACATGACCGGCCCTCCATCGAGAGACGCGGTAATATAAGGATACAACACTTGCACAACAAGGCTATCACACGCAAACATAGGCAAGTTACACACAACTCAAGGTACTTTCATTTTATGACAGAGTCCAGGTTTTAATCCCCAAAGTACTACGTATGTTAAATTCTTTTTAGAAGATCCATTTCTTTTACAAAAGTCACCCGATACCCGTAGTATCAAAATAAAGTGACTAACATTTTAATTAAACCAAAACAACTTCCAAACTTTCCTTTTTAAACCAAATTAAGACAATACCATGCCTTCTTTTTAGACCAAAACACTTCTTTTAAAGTCAAGTTACCATTTTAAAACCAATGATAAAAACCATTCCTTTGTTTTCATAAAGTCGTTATAACTAACTTCCCATAAAGCTGTTATAACATTTTATGTTCTAAACCAAAAACTCTTTAATTCCACAAGTCTCTTTTCTTTTAAAACAACAACAAGTATTCTTTTAAAACCCAAATAACTTACTCTTTTCAAAACAAGTAACCTATACTTAAAATCAAGTTACTTCTCTTTTTCCGTAAACAAGTCGTTATAAGTCGAGTCTCTTATCTTTCAAGATCAAGTCTCTTATCTTTCAAAATCAAGTCGTTTATAAGTCAAGTCTCTTATCTTTCAAGATCAAGTCTCTTATCTTTCAAGATCAAGTCTCTTAACTTTCAAAAACCAATAAACCAATCTTTTACCTACATAAAGTCGTTATAACTAACTTCCCATAAAGCTATTATAACACCTTATGTTTTAAACCAACCAATTCACTTAGCACATGTACGTCTACCGTACTACATAGTTCACAACAATCATGCTAGAAAAGATAGGAAGAGGTTCACATACCTCGCGACGATTATCGACAATTAGCAAAACGCTCCACAGTACTGTAACCCTGCTAGCTGTTTCCACTCTTCAAGTAGAATATGCTACTCGTAGTACTGCAACCTAAAAAGGCCACAAAACGCCTATCAACTCCTAGATCTCCTCGTAGAATATTCTAAATGCAAGATTCCTTATTCTACAGAAAATTCGGCAGCACCTCCCCCCCCCTCCCCGCAATCACACAAAACTCCTCCCCTAACAAGGCCCGCTACCGAGCCAACAACTCCCAGGGGATTATACGTCTAACCGGACGTGTACAATTCTGTCTCACAATAATACTACAAGTCTACTGTAATTACAGTCCAATGTAAATACAGTTCAATTCTTACCAAAATCCATTCTATATATAGTATACTCAACTATACATTAACAACATGTAATATCCAATTACAATAGGGGGACATAGATCATTACCTCGATAAGCCCAAAATTATCCAAGATTATAAGTCGATCCTGAGCAACGTTTAGCTCCAACTCCTTACGCTCCAACCCGCTCCAAGCGACCCTTAGAAGTTTCTAAACAACTTCTCTTAACACTTCAACCAAGCTTATGAAGATTTTCCAGGGTTTCATTTGCGACTATTGGAATAAAGTAGTATTTCCGGGCTCCTAGTATTGAAATAACTTTGGAATACTACTAGGGATACTAGGCCAAGGTATTTGGGATTTATACAATAATACTCCAAGTATTTTCTACACAAGAGGGGAGAGGGGGACGAAACAAGGCATAAAGGGAGGGAGTATTTTGCTTGAAAAAGCTTTCAAGTGAGGGATGAAATTATGCTTCAAGTTAAGGGGGTATTTATAGAAGAATTAAGGGCCATGATCTTATCAAGTGTATGGTCAAGATTGGGCCATGTGTGTGTGGGTCCCACCACACCACATGGCCAACGATTTAGGCTTCCAAGTGGCATGGCCATTTCGGCCAAGGGGACAAGTGGCTAGCCACTTGTCCCTCCAATTCGGCCAAGTGACACATGGGGGTGACACGTGTCGCCCCCCGACTCGTCCAAAATATTTCGTCTTCCGAAAATACCCAAAATACCGAAAATCTCAGAAACTAAGCGGGCCCCACAAACCAGAATTTCTCCGTGGGCCCACGTGACCATTTCCGAAAATAAAATCTCAAAATTCTAATATAATCCAAGAAGTCCAAATACCAAATCTGGGAATCCAATTCCCATTAACGAACCTTTTTCTTCACAAAAACCGGAAACTTTTCCGTCGAAAAATCACATCTTTCTTTCTTTCCAAAATTTCTGTCGTATTCTCGTACGTACATCCTCACATATATACCCTGGAACTACGGGGTATAACATTCTTCCCCCCTTAGAAACATTCGTCCCGAATGTTCCTCCTAAGTCTCCAAACACACATGCGCCGGTATAGTCTTCACTACTATACTTACGAAACCAATCATGCCATCAATGGCCATAGTATAACATACAAATCCAAGCCAACGAGGAATCACCTCTAACATCACAAAAAACTCACACCCATGGTCTAAAGGATACTCCCTTCGCATCTTCACTTTACAAAAGAAATGATCACTTCCGTTCTCATAACACATTGTTCGCTTCTCTTCTTACTCGTCGTCCCTTTCTCGTACACCCGAACTCTTTCTAGTACAAATACCACACTTCAGTCACCGCTTCAATTTCCACAACCCTGGAGTTACCACCTCCAAACTTGGTCATCTTACTAGCCTCAAATTCCCTCAAGGCCATTCCCGGCCTTCACGATCCGATTCTGGTCGAACACATCCACGAACTCATACCACTTGGGCTTAGCACCCTCGTGACCCTACCACCTGGCGGGACCACCTCGAACTGACCCCACCCCAAACCGGGCTGGGGTTGACCCGCGAATGGTCCTCAACCCGACCCATAATCACACCAGACTCTTGTTCCCCGATCCGGAACAACCTTACCTATACAAGTCCTGAAAGCTACCACTTTCATCTTACACAACCCAAGGAATTATCCCACTAATACACCCTATGTATATAATTCTCTCCGACAAGGATCACATGCAAAGTCTTATACTCGAGACGAACTTACATCTAAGGTCTCAACGTGTAATATTCTAAGGTTCACACCTTCCATGTCCCCATACTTATCCTTTCAAATAACCATGTTTTCTAACACATCAATAACACAACGCTATCCGTATATAGCACAAAATAAGGAGATCATCATAATAAGCATACTAAGCTCTAGAGGGTTAAGGATATACCTGTATCTACCGCTTCAATCTAATCATAGGCCTACTGCAGGCATAGTCGTAGAAGGTGATGAACCAGCCATAGATCCCGGCCGAGTCTCTACATCCGCTACCTGGTCGGACAATTTCGCAAAATGGCCCCGCCGCCGCATGTAAAACAACCTCCCAACCAGACGACACTCCCTTTATGGATTCTACCGCAACGCCACACCGAGGTAAGGGTGGCCTCATCCGTCAACACCACTACTCCCCGAAAACTCAACCTCGAGCCCCGACCGCTCTCAATACTCTGGATGCCCCCAAGGCCGCGAGGACCGCTCTCAGATCGGGCGAGGCGCATAACTAGTCTATTCCGAGGCGGTCCGCCTCGAAAGTCGCCAAAAGACCCCGCTGCTCGCCTCTTCGCGATCCCGGCCATTCCGCCGACCTCCGCCTCACACCTGTGCATAAGCTGCATGCGGCAATGTCCATGCCCGATCAAGAGCTACACCCGAGCAAGCCTCGCCAAGTAGTCATCGAGCCCGTGGACGTGGCGGTGCACTCTGCCCCGCATATTTGCCACTAACGCCGGACATATCGGGCCAACGAGTCGAACTCCACGTTGTACTCCCAACCGCACGCCCGCCCCGCTCAACATCAAAAATCTGCCCGAGCCCTCTCATCCGCGGGCAAGAAATGCAAGAAAGCCCGAGAACTCGTCCCATACACTGGAAGCGCATGCTCCCCCCGGGACAGTTCCCATGAATCAAAACCAGTCGACTGCAGTATCACGCAGCCGATGCGAACCCAATATCACCGACTCTGCCTCTGAGGCCTTGATTACTCTCATGATCCGCCGTAACTGTCGGATAAACTCCTGAGGGTCATCCTCAGCTCTCGATCCATAGAACACTGGTGGACTGCAACTTAAGAAGTCCCGAAGTCTCCAACTATCGGCCCTGGGTGCCTCATCGTACCCAGCTCCGCTCGTCCTCAAGTCTCGCGATAAACCTAACTAGTAATCGGGCCATCTCTGCAACCCATATCCTCTGCTCTCGCCGCATGCGAGGCTCGTGTATCGTGGTCTCAGCGACCATCGCCGCGCTCTAAACTCTGCTGGGGCTGGTGGCATCGTAGAATCCGCCGTCTGTAGCACCACCCCGGGTAAAAACTGGGCCTCTGCCCTGGTAACCCTCCGTGCTCTACTCGCAGCTCCCTCTGCTGCCTTGCCCTTCTGGGCCCTAGTTGCCTTGCGTGGAGGCATAACTGATATAAAAGAATGCGTCAGAGGGAGTCCAACTTACAACACAGCTCTAAGGCACGATCTCAGAGTGAGAAGAATGGAAACCAATCCTAAATGTCTCTGACCTCCTGATTATAGATGTGGTGCACAACACACCGATAATCAAGACTCTACTAGACACGGTCTGTAGACACTTTCCGAGGACTAACTGCTCTGATACCACTTTTGTCACGACCCGATCCCGGGCCCGTGACTGGTGCCTTACCCCGGGCACCGTAGTGATACAACATCAGAGAAAATCAGCGGAAATAAAAACTTAAACATGAAACAAGAGATAAAGTATGAAACAGGCTAACCAAAACGGTCACCTTCCTGAATATATACATATATATATCAACTCAACAGCTTAAATCCTTTTACAAACCCCGCCCACAACAAGACTACACTCTAAGAATGTAACCATAACTATGACGGACAGGTTCCGCCATACCCCGAATGTACAAGTAACTACACCGACAGGACTATACTAAAGATGAGCCTCCGAGAACGGAGCTTCCAAAACGCTGAATCGTGATCCTAAGAGCGAGGATCCACAACCAATGTACCTCTACCGCGGCATGAACGCAGCCCGGGCGAGGTCGCATAACAGTACCAAGTATGTGAAATCAGAAAATCAGTAAATGAAATCATAATAGTCTATATAAAGCGAGACATGCATGATAACCAAACTACACCACAATATATAAACAAGAATGTCAAGTCGTGACTCATGCCTCAAAGTCTTTACTCAAATATACAATGGGTCTCACGCCCACAATATCAATCATGTCCGTGGAATACCTTCCTCACCGCCATGCTATGATATAATAACACCAAGAAGTACATGAACAGCAGTCCCACTGTGTCATAAAACCGTGACGGCAAGTACGGCTAACTACCGATACCGCCGCATCATCAATCGACCGGCAAGTACGAAAGCCAACTACCGATACCAAGGCCGTACTAACAAATCTACATAACCATACCACGGTCGACCGGGCAAGTACGAAAGCCAACTACCGGATACCAAGCTGCGCCACGTAGGCGGGCAAGTACGAAGACTAACTACCGATACCAAGTCGGAATCACGAGACTTCACACAAAACCGAACGGGCAAGTACGAAGGCCAACTACCGTGATACTGCGAAACAAACCACGACTTCTGGGCAAGTACGAGCCAACTACCGATACCAAGTCGAATCAAGAAACCTCATGGAGAGCTAGTCCATGGAATAATAATCCTAATGGAACCATACCCGGGCCACCCAACGTGTCAAGAGTCCATCAATCAAGAACAACATGACCGGCCCTCCATCGAGAGACGCGGTAATATAAGGATACAACACTTGCACAACAAGGCTATCACACGCAAACATAGGCAAGTTACACACAACTCAAGGTACTTTCATTTTATGACAGAGTCCAGGTTTTAATCCCCAAAGTACTACGTATGTTAAATTCTTTTTAGAAGATCCATTTCTTTTACAAAAGTCACCCGATACCTGTAGTATCAAAATAAAGTGACTAACATTTTAATTAAACCAAAACAACTTCCAAACTTTCCTTTTAAAACCAAATTAAGACAATACCATGCCTTCTTTTTAGACCAAAACACTTCTTCTTTTAAAGTCAAGTTACCATTTTAAAACCAATGATAAAAACCATTCCTTTGTTTTCATAAAGTCGTTATAACTAACTTCCCATAAAGCTGTTATAACATTTTATGTTCTAAACCAAAAACTCTTTAATTCCACAAGTCTCTTTTCTTTTAAAACAACAACAAGTATTCTTTTAAAACCCAAATAACTTACTCTTTTCAAAACAAGTAACCTATACTTAAAATCAAGTTACTTCTCTTTTTCCGTAAACAAGTCGTTATAAGTCGAGTCTCTTATCTTTCAAGATCAAGTCTCTTATCTTTCAAAATCAAGTCGTTTATAAGTCAAGTCTCTTATCTTTCAAGATCAAGTCTCTTATCTTTCAAGATCAAGTCTCTTAACTTTCAAAAACCAATAAACCAATCTTTTACCTACATAAAGTCGTTATAACTAACTTCCCATAAAGCTATTATAACACCTTATGTTTTAAACCAACCAATTCACTTAGCACATGTACGTCTACCGTACTACATAGTTCACAACAATCATGCTAGAAAAGATAGGAAGCGGTTCACATACCTCGCGACGATTATCGACAATTAGCAAAACGCTCCACAGTACTGTAACCCTGCTAGCTGTTTCCACTCTTCAAGTAGAATATGCTACTCGTAGTACTGCAACCTAAAAAGGCCACAAAACGCCTATCAACTCTAGATCTCCTCGTAGAATATTCTAAATGCAAGATTCCTTATTCTACGTAAAATTAGGCAGCACCTCCCGCAATCACACAAAACTCTCCTAACAAGGCGCTCCGAGCCAACAACTCCTGGGGATTATACGTCTAACCTGGACGTGTACAATTCTCTCACAATAATACAAGTCTCAGTAATTACAGTCCAATGTAAATACAGTTCAATTCTTACCAAAATCCATTCTATATATAGTATACTCAACTATACATTAACAACATGTAATATCCAATTACAATAGGGGGACATAGATCATTACCTCGATAAGCCCAAAATTATCCAAGATTATAAGTCGATCCTGAGCAACGTTTAGCTCCAACTCCTTACGCTCCAACCCGCTCCAAGCGACCCTTAGAAGTTTCTAAACAACTTCTCTTAACACTTCAACCAAGCTTATGAAGATTTTTCTAGGGTTTCATTTGCGACTATTGGAATAAAGTAGTATTTCCGGGCTCCTAGTATTGAAATAACTTTGGAATACTACTAGGGATACTAGGCCAAGGTATTTGGGATTTATACAATAATACTCCAAGTATTTTCTACACAAGAGGGGAGAGGGGGACGAAACAAGGCATAAAGGGAGGGAGTATTTTGCTTGAAAAAGCTTTCAAGTGAGGGATGAAATTATGCTTCAAGTTAAGGGGGTATTTATAGAAGAATTAAGGGCCATGATCTTATCAAGTGTATGGTCAAGATTGGGCCATGTGTGTGTGGGTCCCACCACACCACATGGCCAACGATTTAGGCTTCCAAGTGGCATGGCCATTTCGGCCAAGGGGACAAGTGGCTAGCCACTTGTCCCTCCAATTCGGCCAAGTGACACATGGGGGTGACACGTGTCGCCCCCCGACTCGTCCAAAATATTTCG
The DNA here is from genome assembly GCA_029844215.1 of Przewalskia tangutica. Classification (NCBI taxonomy): domain Eukaryota; kingdom Viridiplantae; phylum Streptophyta; class Magnoliopsida; order Solanales; family Solanaceae; genus Przewalskia; species Przewalskia tangutica. The sequence goes on from JAQGDG010000030.1 coordinate 2,045,549, forward strand.
TCTTCCGAAAATACCCAAAATACCGAAAATCTCAGAAACAAAGCGGGCCCCACAAAACCGTAAATTTCTCCCGTGGGCCCCACGTGACCATTTCCGAAAATAAAATCTCAAAATTCTAATATAATCCAAGAAGTCCAAATACCAAATCTGGGAATCCAATTCCCATTAACGAACCTTTTTCTTCACAAAAACCGGAAACTTTTCCGTCGAAAAATCACATCTTTCTTTCTTTCCAAAATTTATGTCGTATTCTCGCATATCCTCACATATATACCCTGGAACTACGGGGTATAACATTTTTCCCCCCTTAGAAACATTCGTCCCGAATGTTCCTTCTAAGTCTCCAAACACACATGCGCCGGTATAGTCTTCACTACTATACTTACGAAACCAATCATGCCATCAATGGCCATAGTATAACATACAAATCCAAGCCAACGAGGAATCACCTCTAACATCACAAAAAGCTCACACCCATGGTCTAAAGGATACTCCCTTCGCATCTTCACTTTACAAAAGAAATGATCACTTCCGTTCTCATAACACATTGTTCGCTTCTCTTCTTACTCGTCGTACCTTTCTCGTACACCCGAACTCTTTCTAGTACACATACCACACTTCAGTCACCGCTTCAATTTCCACAACCCTGGAGTTACCACCTCCAAACTTGGTCATCTTACTAGCCTCAAATTCCCTCAAGGCCATTCCCGGCCTTCACGATTCGATTCTGGTCGAACACATCCACGAACTCATACCACTTGGGCTTAGCACCCTCGTGACCCTACCACCTGGCGGGACCACCTCGAACTGACCCCACCCCAAACCGGGCTGGGGTTGACCCGCGAATGGTCCTCAACCCGACCCTTAATCACACCAGACTCTTGTTCCCCGATCCGGAACAACCTTACCTATACAAGTCCTGAAAGCTACCACTTTCATCTTACACAACCCAAGGAATTATCCCACTAATACACCCTATGTATATAATGCTCTCCGACAAGGATCACCTGCAAAGTCTTATACTCGAGACGAACTTACATCTAAGGTCTCAACGTGTAATATTCTAAGGTTCACACCTTCCATGTCCCCATACTTATCCTTTCAAATAACCATGTTTTCTAACACATCAATAACACAACGCTATCCGTATATAGCACAAAATAAGGAGATCATCATAACAAGCATACTAAGCTCTAGAGGGTTAAGGATATACCTGTATCTACCGCTTCAATCTAATCATAGGCCTGCCCTGCAGGGCGCATAGCTGTAGAAGGTGATGAACCAGCCATAGATCCTGAAGGCCGAGTCTCTACATCCGCGCTACCGGGTGGACAATTTCGCAAAATGGCCGCCGCCGCATGTAAAACAACCTCCCGAACCAACACGACACTCCCCCTTATGGATTCTACCGCAACGGCCACACTGAGGTAAGGGTGGCCTCATCTGGTCAACACCACTACTCCCCCGAAAACATGAACCCTTGGAGCCCTGACCGCCTCGAATACTCGATGCCCGGGCCGCGAGGACCGCTCAGATCGGGCGAGGCGCATAACTAGTTCGCCGCTGAGGCGTCCGCCCGAAAGTCGCCAAAAGACCCGCTGCTCGCCTCTTCTCGCCGATCCCGGCCATTCCGCCGACCTCTCCGCCTCACACCTGTGCATAAGCTCGCATGCGGCAATGTCCATGCCCGATCAAGAGCTACACCCAAGCAAGCCTCGCCAAGTAGTCATCGAGCCCCGTGGCGTGGCGGTGCACTCGTCCTCCATATTTGCCACTAACGCCGGGACATATCGGGCCAACGAAGTCGAACTCCACGTTGTACTCCCGAACCGCACGCCGCCCCGCTCAACATCAAAAATCGTTTACCGAGCCCTCCTCATCCGCGGGCAAAAATGTGCAAGAAAATCCACGAGAACTCTTCCCATACACCGAAGCGCATGCTCCCCGACGCCTCCATGAATCAAACCACGATCGCAGAATCACGCAAATGATGCGAACCCAATATCACCGACTCGCCTCCGAGGCCTTGACATTTCTACGATCCGTCAGAATCGCTTGATAAACTCCGAGGTCATCCTCGCCTCTCGATCCATAGAACACCGCGATCGCAACTTAAGAAGTCCCGAAGTCTCCAACTATCGCCCCGGGTACTCATCGTACCCCGGCCCCGCTCGCCCTCAAGTCTCGCCATAAACCTAACTAGTAATCGCCATCTCTGCAACCCATATCCTCTGCTCTCGCCGCAGGTGGGAGGCTCAGTGCTTGTGGTCTCAGCAGCCACCGCCGCGCTCTAAACTCGCTGGGCCGTGGCATCGTAGAATCCGCCGTCTGTAGCACCACCCCGGGTAAAAACTGGGCCTCTGCCCTGGTAACCCTCCGTGCTCTACTCGCAGCTCCCTATGCTGCCTTGCCCTTCTGGGCCCTAGTTGCCTTGCGTGGAGGCATAACTGATATAAAAGAATGCGTCGAGGGAGTCCAACTTACAACACGCTCTAAGGCACGATCTCGGTGAGAAGAATGGAAACCAATCCTAAATGTCCTGCAGCCTCGACGATTATAGATGTGGTGCAAAACACACCGATAATCAAGACTCTACTGACACGGTCGTAGACACTTTCCGAGGACTAATCGCTCACGATACCACTTTTGTCACGACCCGATCCCGGGCCCGTGACTGGTGTCTTACCCCGGGCACCCTAGTGATACAACATCAGAGAAAATCAGCGAAAATAAAAACTTAAACATGAAACAAGAGATAAAGTATGAAACAGTCTAACCAAAACGGTCACCTTCCTGAATATATACATATATATATCAACTCGAAGCTTAAATCCTTTTACAAACCACGCCACAACAGACTGCACTCTAAGAATGTAACCATAACTATGACGGGACAGGGCCCCGCCATACCCCTGAATGTACAAGTAACTACACTGACAGGGGACTATACCAAAGATGAGCCTCCGGAGAACGGAGCTTCCCAAAACGCTGAACTGTGATCCTAAGAGCGAGGATCCACAACCAATGTACCTCTACCTGCGGCATGAACGCAGCCAAGGAGGTCGATAACAGTACCAAGTATGTGAAATCAGAAATACGTAAATGAAATCATAATAGTCTATATAAAGAAGGAGACATGCATGATAACCAAACTACAGTCCACAATATATAAACAGTCATGTCAAGTCAGGGACTCATGCCCTCAAAGTCTTTACTCAAATATACAATGGGTCTCACGCCCACAATATCAATCATGCCCGTGGAATACCTTCCTCACTGCCGGCAGTCTATGATATAATAACACCAAGAAGTACACATGAACAGCAGGTCCCACCTGTGTCATAAAAACCGTACGGGGCAAGTACGAAGGCTAACTACCAGATACCAAGCCGCATCATCAACTGACCGGGGCAAGTACGAAAGCCAACTACCAGATACCAAGGCCGTACCAACAAATCTACATAACCATACCACGGCGACCCGTGGCAAGTACGAAATCCAACTACCAGATACCAAGCCTGCGCCACGTAGCTGGCCGGGGCAAGTACGAAGACTAACTACCAGATACCAAGCCGGAATCACGAGACTTCGTCACAAAACTGAACGGGGCAAGTACGAAGGCCAACTACCAGATACCAAGACGAAACAGCCACGACTTCGGGGCAAGTACGAGAGCCAACTACCAGATACCAAGCCGAATCAGTAAAACCTCATGGAGAGCTAGTCCATGGAATAATAATCCTAATGGAACCATACCCGTGGGCCACCCAACGTGTCAGTAGGTCCATCAATCAAGAACAACATGACCGGCCCTCCATCGAGAGACGCGGTAACATAAGGATACAACACTTGCACAACAAGGCTATCACACGCAAACATAGGCAAGTTACACACAACTCAAGGTACTTTAATTCCACAAGTCTCTTTTCTTTTAAAACAACAACAAGTATTCTTTTATAACCCAAATAACTTACTCTTTTCAAAACAAGTAACCTATACTTAAAATCAAGTTACTTCTCTTTTTCCGTAAAAAGTCGTTATAAGTCGAGTCTCTTATCTTTCAAGATCAAGTCTCTTATCTTTCAAAATCAAGTCGTTTATAAGTCAAGTCTCTTATCTTTCAAGATCAAGTCTCTTATCTTTCAAGATCAAGTCTCTTAACTTTCAAAAACCAATAAACCATTCTTTTACCTACATAAAGTCGTTATAACTAACTTCCCATAAAGCTATTATAACACCTTATGTTTTAAATTGTTACACCCCGTAATTCAGGACATGTTTTAAGAACACAAGTAAGAACTCACAAGTGTTAAGATTTGAGACTTGTAAATTTATCGGAATTATGAAATTGTCGGAAAACGTAAGTGTTGTGACGAATGGGAGGGCGACACGTGTCACCCCCCTTAGCAATGCCTTGGACGAAATGGCATGGCCAATATGGTCATTGACCATAAGTCTTCTATGGCTAAGTCTTGCTACTTGTAGCATGAGAACATTGACTAAAGTCAAAGGTCTCACATTGGTCTTGATTTTTTTGTAGACTTCATCTAAACCACCCATGTGTTTTTATCATAACCCTCCAAGGTGCTATATATTACTACTAGTAGAGAGAGAGCTTAACACTTAGAAAATTTTACACAAAAATTGAAGAACTCATTGGAGGTCTCGGGTTCACTAAGAAAAGAGAAGGAAAAATTTTCGTTTCTTGTCCATTTGATTCCACACTTTAAACCAAGGTACTTGAGGGTAGTGTAAGCATATCTCAATAGAAAAATCTTGGAAAAAGGTAGTTTTCGGGTTAGTCGCAAAACGAAAACCTAATGGTCTTTCTAGGTTTTGTTTGGAGATTTGAAGGATAATTGTTGGTGTTGTTCTAAGGGTCTCAACAAGCGGATTGAAGTGTCTTGGAGAGGCTCTAAACTACTAAGGAGCGACTTCGGATTGGAGTTGGATTAAGAATCGTTAAGGTATAATCTTGTCTTTTAAAGGTGTTACAAGATTACATATTTATATTGTTGTTGTTAGCTTTACTTGTTGCTAGCATGAAGTTGATAGGTTGAAGTTATAAGTATTATGGATTACTAATTGGTCGTTTTTAGAAATCGTCGCATGTTACTTACTTAAAGATTATGGTTATTATAATCAAATGCGACTTGATATCATGTTATGCTACCAATTTGGATTGAAATGGAAATTGGATAAGAATTGGTTTTGTTGAACTCAAGGTGGCCGAATTTGGACTGTAGTTTGTATTAGTTGGTTATTCATTTGTATTGAACTACCTTCTATATTGTTGTGAGCCAATTGGGGCTGTTTGGTTATTCATTTGTACTGAACTACCTTCTATATTGTTGTGAGCCAATTGGGGCTGTTTGGTTATTCATTTGTATTGAACTACCTTCTATATTGTTGTGAGCCAATTGGGGCTGTTTGGTTATTCATTTGTATTGAACTACCTTCTATATTGTTGTGAGCCAATTGGGGCTGTTTGGTTATTGTATTTCGGCCTTGAAAAAGGTGGCAAAGTGAGTAAAAACAAAGGAGGTGCTGTCCGATTTTCCGTAGAAAATGGAGACTTTTCACTTATAATATTCTACATTTGAAGTAAGGCGTTAATAGACGTATTGTGAATATTATAGGTTGATACTACGGGCGGGACTTTGTACTTGGCAAGTGGTTTGACCCGACAAGGTATGTAGAACTTTTCCTATCCTTTGAGCATGACTAGTTTCACGTATATAGTACGGTAGACGTACAAGACTTTGACATTCTTTACTTGTTTTATGAAATGCCAAGTCGGGTGAGTTAGGAGATTAACTCACCTCTTTGAGAATATTAAAGATGTCTTAAGTCTTGTTAAAGATAAGGGACTTGAAGAATTTTAAAGTATGTGATACTTGTGTCGTTTTAAAAAAAACGTATAAGTCCCTTGGATAGGAAATTGTACTTGACTAAGGTATAAAGTGAATATAACGACTTTATGGGGAGTTGGTTATATTGACTTTATAGAAGATAAATGACTTGATTTAATGGAAGGCAATTCGATTTTAAGGCATCAATTGCCTAAGGTTTTATAAGACATGAGTCACTTGATTTAGAAGCCTAATTTTTATTTCTAAAAGTATTGTGACTTGTCTTGAAAAGAAATTGTAACTTGATACTACGGTTATTAGTATCTTGGAAGTGTTATAATGAAATGAGTCATTTTAAAAGAATAGAAGTACGTAGTACTTTGGGTTAAATTCCCGGATTTTTATAAAAGACATGATAGTGCCTTAGGTAAACTAAAATGAGAGTGTATATGAACAAAAATAGTAAGAAGTTAGGGGATTTCTTAACTTGCTTATATATTGTATGATAAGCCGATAGAGCTTATGTTATGTGTGATAGCCGGATTTGGGCTAGTGATATATTATTCGTTGCGGGGTCATTCCCCGAGATTGTGGCATTGTATATTTCCGTGGATTTGCTAACCACGATGCGAGGAATACCTCATGCAAGTCCGTAAGGGCTTATGCGGGTGAAATAGTCCACGCGGCGGGTCCGATCTATGCGAGGAATACCTCACGCGAGTCCGTAAGGGCTTATGCGGGTGAAATAGTCCCATGCGAGGAATACCTCACGCAGTCCACCGACCTATCGCGGGTGAAATAGTCCCGAGTAGGATTCCAATCCTATTTTTTGTTGTAAGTATACACCTATTTTTACTCTCATTGTTAGTAAGGCAATCGTATCGTAATTTTGTTATCATACATGTCTCCGACTTTCTTTTAAACTTATGTTGTAATTACGATTTTCCGGTTTACATACTTAGTATATATTGTGTCTTGACCCCTTCCTGGGGCGCGTTCATCCGCAGAAAGGGTAATCGTCAGTTGCGGATCCACACTCTTAGGATCACTTATCGGGCGTCGGAGCTCCATTCTCCGAGGCTTGTCTTTCTTTTAGTCGATCTTTCCACGATGTTGTAGATTATGTACATTCAGGGTATGGCGGGCCCCGCCACAATTGTTATTCCTAAGTCTGTATTCACATACGTGGTTGGGTAAGAACTGAGTTGTAAAGTTGTACTTTTGACTTTGGTTATATTATGGAAAGGCGGCCTTATCGGCTAGCTGTGTTGTTATATTGTTTACACTGTGTTTATGTTGTGTATGTTCCGCTACTCTCGATGTATACTGAACATGGTGCCTGGGTAGGGCACCGATGCGCCGGTCGGTCGTGGATCACGACCGATCCGGGCCGTGGATCGTGCCTACCCTGCACCCTAGTGATACAACATCGAGAAAATCAGCGGAAATAAAACATGAACATGAAATGAAGATATAATAAATAAACAGCAACTAAAACAGCTTGCCTTCAAAGATAAATATATACAAACCCGAACAGCTTTAATCCTTTTACAACCACGCCCACAACAAGATTTACTGGACCTCTAAGATTTACAACAACTATGACGGACAGGCCGCCATACCCCTGAATGTACAAGGACCTACAACTCAGGGAACACATACCAAAAGATAAGCCTCCGAAGGAACGGAGCTTCCCAATACGCTGAAAGGTGATCCTAAAAGCGGGGATCGACAACCAATGTACTTCTACCTGCGGCATGAACGCAGCCCCAAGGAGGTCGATAACAGTACCAAGTATGTGAAATCAGAAATATCAGTAAATGAAATCATAGCGATCTATATAAAGCGGAGACATGCATGATAACCAAACTACGATACAACATATAAACAAATCATATAAAGTCGTGACTCACGCCTCCAAATCATCACTGCGTGCGTGGAATTCCTTCTCACGCCGCGATCTATGATATGATATCAACAAGACAGCAATCCAAATGGGAGCATACCCGTGCGCTACGCATCGTGTCAGTATGTCCAAAAGGAAACAATAAGACAGCATTCCAAATGGAAACATACCCGTGCGCTACGCATCGTGTCAGTATGCCCACAGGGAAACAATAACCCAGCATTCCAAATGGAAACATACCCGTGCGCTACGCATCGTGTCAGTATGCCCAAAGGGAAACAATAAAGCAGCATTCCAAATGGAAACATACCCGCAGCGCTACGCGCGTGTCGATATGCCCAAAGGGAAACAATAAAGCGATTCCAAATGGAAACATACCCGTGCGCTACGCATCGTGTCGGATGCCCAAAGGGAAACAATAAAGCGAGATCAAAATGGAAGCATACCCGCGCTACGCGTCGTGTCGGTATGTCCCAAGCGATTAGCAAAGTAACACAATCAGCGAACGCATCTGCGGAATTTCTTCGTCACTGCCGGCACGTCCAAGTAAGTTCTCAACAAGTCAACCGACCCTCTATCGAGAGGCGCGGTAGTATAGAAACACAATTCTTGCACAACAAAGGCTATCACGACAAGCATAGGCAAGTTTCACAACTCAAAGTACTTTCATTTTATGCAAAGGTCCGGGTTTTAACCCTAAAGTACTACGTTCGTTAAATTCCTTTTTAAAGAGATCTATTCCTTTTATAAAATTCACCCGATACCCGTAGTATAAAAAAATAAAGTGACTTATATCTTTTAAGTAAACCAAATTAAGGCAACACCATGCCTTCTTTTTAGACCAAAACACTTTTCTTTTTTAAAGCCAAGCCACCATATTAAAATCAATGATAAAACCTTTCTTTTGTTTTCATAAGGTCGTTATAACCAACTTCCCACAAAGCTGTTATAACACTTTATGTTTTAAACCATTTTAAGACAACACAATGCCTTTCTTTTCCCTAAAGTTCCAGTTTGCCTAATTTCAATTACACAAGTCTCTTTTTAGAAAGGTTTCATAGTTCAATGTCTTAATCTCTTTTAAAACAATTGAGTAACATATGCCATAGGCGAGTAGGTTATTCTTGTTCATAATCAATCTTATTAAGCAGCCATGATCTAGAAAATGTAATATCATTTTGTCTCATCTTAGCTTCTATGCAGATGGAGGTTTCTACTGGTTTTAATAATACTTAATTATTCAATACATTTTCCTTTATTAACGCTGCAGTGGTTTGTCGATACACAATCTGATTTCCGAAATCAGTAAAACATTATTCCTTTCAAAAACCAAGTACTCATTACTCACGAATGAGGTTTCACACATCTTACAACTTTCAAACAATTTAATCAAGTTAAGTCTCTTATCTTATAAGATCAAGTCTCTTAACTTCTAAGATCAAATAGCCGTTCTTTTTATCTCTTTTAGACGTTATACCTAACTTCCCATAAAGCTAGTATAACTCTTAAGTTCTCAAAACCAAGTATTACTCTTCTTTCAAAAAGGGTTTCTTAATAAAAGACTTCAAGTTCTTTATTATCACACATCAAGTTAGTTATAAGTCAAATCAGTTACCTTTTTACAATCACAAAGCTTTTTCTTATCTACATAAAGCTGTTATAACCAACTTCCCATAAAGCCGTTATAACCCTTTATGTTTTAAACCAATCAAATACATTTAACACGTATGCGTCACCGTACTACATAGTTATACACATATCATGCTAGAAAGATAGGAAGAGGTTCACATACCTCGCGACGATTATCGACTAATAGCAAAGCGCTCAAGTACCTCAAACCGCTTGGCTACTCCTTAAGCCACGTAGATCGCACCACGTAGTACTTCAACCTATAAGGCCACAAGGCGCTTATTAACATCTAGATCTCATCGCTCCATATTCTACGTAAAATTCGGCGCCTCCCCCACAACAGCGTAAATCTCCTCTCTATCGAGGCGGCTACCAAGCCAACTGCGGGGTTTGCACGTCTAACCGGACGGGTACAATTCTACTCGCAGTAATACTACACAAGCCTACTGTAATACAGTCCTATGTAATTACAGTTCAGTTCTCTTATTTAAATTCAGGCTTAAGTCGCAAGACATTCCGTAAGTATTATTCGAGCTTAAGTCAAAGACATTGCCGCATATATGCTCAATTCAATATATAGTATACTTTAACTATATACTCCTACAACATGAAATTTCCAATTACAACAGAAGGTCAAGAATGTTTACCTCGGTAAGCCCAAAATTATCCGAGTTTATATGTCGATCCTGAGCAAGGTTTAGCTCCTACTCCGAGTGCTCCAATTTGCTCCAAACAACCCTTAGAAGTTCTACGCAACTTCTACTTAACACTTCAACTGACTATGAAGGTTTTCCTTAGGGTTTCGTTTAGTGGCTAAAGGAAGTATAATAGTATTTGGGCCTTTTGTATAAGTGTAACCTTGGGGATACTACAAGGTATTTGGGCCAAGGTATTTGGACATTATAACAATACTAGGAGAGTATTTCTATACCACAACAAGGGTATTATACGAAAACAACTAGGCTAGGGGGGGGGTACCCCTCGGCCAAGGCTTCACAAGGGGGAGGGTGTGGTGGCTCTCGGCCAAGCTCAACTAGGAGGGGGGGAGAGGGACGAAAAGCTCAAGCTAAGAGGGGGGGAGGATTTTTAACACTTAGAACAATTTAGGATGAAGAAGTTCATCAACTTAGAGGGGTATTTATAGGTCAAGTGAAGGCCAACCAATGGCCAAGATGAAGACAAGTGTGGTGCAAGTGTAGGGCTAGATTTAAGCCAAGTGCACCTTATCCATCTACCACAACAACTTGCACAAAATATCCTACCTAACCCCACTCACCATTTTCGTCCAAAATGCCGCCCACTCCTTCCAATTAGAGGGTGACAAGTGTCGCCCTCTCGTTGGTCCAAAATGTTTCGTCTCTCGGAAAAATCCGCAAAAATAATTAATGACATAGCCGGAATTTTCCCTACGAAAGCTGTGGAAACGTTTCGCCGGAAAACGACTCTTTTCGCACTTGTGTACAAATTTCGAAACTAGCCAACTTTAAGGCTCAAATTATAATACGTGCGCTCACGTGCATACTGCGAAATACGGTATAACATTCTCCTCGCCAGAAACATTCGTCCGAATGTTCCTTCTCAAACAGATAACGAAGAAGTTCCTTCAACAAGTTGTCAAAGCCACACCGCCACGTAATAACACACGTTCTCTTCCTCCTTACTCGTCGTGCCTCCGAACACTTGAACTCTTCTAGTATCGTTCCACACTCGTCATCGCTTGATTCCCAACACTTTGAGTCACAACCTCCAAACTGGTCATCTTACTAGCTTCACTTTCCTCTAAGGTCATTCCCGGCCTTCACGAACCGATTCTGGTCGAACATATCCACAAAATCATACGATGGTCATCTAAACTTGGGCCTAGCACCCTCGTGACCCTACCACCTGGCGGGACCACCCAGAGCTGACCCAACCCCAAAACAGGCCGCGGGTTGGCCCGCAGCATGGCCCCAACCCGACCCACTTAACGCATCAAGCTCTTGTTTCCCGATCCGGGACAATCTTACCTCTACAGGTCATGAAAGCTACCACTTCCATTTCACACTACCCAGGGACTTATCACACAATACATTCTAGGCATAAAATGCACTCCGACAAGGATCACTTGCAAAAACTTGTACTCAAGACGGCCTTACATCTAAGGTCTCAACTGTAATATAAATAGGTTCATCATTTCTCACCCCCAGGCTTACCCTTTTTCACTAAGCATGTTTCTAAGTCACATTTTAGCACAAAGCTATCCGAACATAACACTTAACACATTATCATAACATACAAAACTCTAGATGGTTAAGGATATACCTGAAGTAGGCGGTTCAGAGGACCGCTAAAGCGAACTTCCACGCGACCTCTACCGTGGCCGCCGATGTATGAACACCCGCCTAGTCGTGGAAGGTGAAGAACCCGCCCGATCTCGTAGTCTGTGCTATCTTACCAGTGCTACCCACAGTCGGACAGTTTCTCCCAAAATGGCCTGCTGTCATGTAAAACAAACTCCCGGACTAGCACGACACTCCCCACTGTGGAGTCTACCACAGCGGTCACAACGAGGTAGGGGTGGCTTCAGCTGGCTAACACCCCTGCTCTCCCGAAAATTTGAACCCTTGGAGCCACGACCGCTCACGAATACTCTGGATGCTCAAGATTGTGGAGGACCACTCAGTCTTGGCGGAGCGCATAACTAGTCTTCTTGGCGGTCCGCCTCGAAAGTCACCAAGGACCCTGCATTGCGCCCTCTTCTGCGACCTTGGTCATTCCGCCGATTTCTCCGCTCCTCACCTCCAAGTGCATAAGCCTGCATGCGGGCAATGTCCATGCTCGACTGAAGAGCTACACCCGAACAACTCTATGCTAGGTAATCATCGAGCCCTGTAACATATCGGTGCACTCGATCCTCCATACTAGCTACTAATGCGGGGACGTACCGGGCCAATGAGTCGAACTCCACATTGTACTCCCGAACCGTACGCCCGTTCTGCCGCAACACCAAAAATCTGTCGGCCCGAGCCCTCCTCGTCTGCGGAGGCAAGAAGTGTGCAAGAAAGGCCTTTGAGAACTCGTCCCATAAAGCTAGAAGTGCATGCTCTCCCCGGGACAGCTCCCACGAATCAAACCCGGATCAGCGGTATCACGCGGCCGATGCGAACCTAGGCCACCGACTCGGCCTCGATGCCTCGATCACTCTCGCGATCCAGAATCGCCGGATGAACTCTGCGGATCATCCTCGTGCCTCGACCCATAAAACTCGGAGGTTACACCTCGGAAAATCCCGTAGTCTCAAATGCGCTCGGGGTGAACTACGGTGCTACTGGGCTGAACTGCTGCATCCACCTATCCTCATATCGGCCACGACCACGGCGATCGGGCCATCTCTTCAGAACCCATCTCCTCTGCTCCGCATGGGGTGGAGGCTCGTGTATTGTGGTCTCTGTAGAGGCTGCGCCGCTCTACTCGCGACTCCTCTGTGCCTTGCCCTTCGGGCCGGGTTGCCTTACGCGGAGGCATAATCGTAAAACAAAGTATGTCGGAGGGTCCAATCTTATCACACCGCTCTAAGGCACGATCTCGTAATGAGAAGAATAGAAACCAATCCTAAATGTCTGCAGACCTCACGATTATAGATGTGGTGCACAACACATCGATAATCAAGACTCTACTAGACACGATGCGTAGACACTTTCCGAGGACTAATCGCTCGATACCACTTTTGTCACGACCCGATCCGGGCCGTGGATCGTGCCTACCGGGCACCCTAGTGATACAACATCAGAGAAAATCAGCAGAAATAAAACATGAACATGAAATGAGAGATATAATAAATAAACAGGCCAACCAAAACAGTTGCCTTCAGCATAAATATATACAAACCCAACGCTTTAATCCTTTACAACCCCGCCACAACAAGATTTACTGCACTTCTAAGATTTACAACAACTATGACGGACAGGCCCGCCATACCCCGAATGTACAAGGACCTACAACTCAGGAACACATACTAAAAGATAAGCCTCCAAGGAACGGAGCTTCCAATACGAAAGGTGATCCTAAAAGCGGGATCGACAACCAATGTACTTCTACTGCGGATGAACGCAGCCCCAAGGAGGTCAAGACAACAGTACCAAGTATGTGAAATCAGAAATATCAGAATGAAATCATAGCGACTATATAAAGCAGAGACATGCATGATAACCAAACTACGATACAACATATAAACAAATATATAAAGTCGTGACTCACGCTCCAAATCATCACTCGTGCGTGGAATTCCTTCTCACCGCGATCATGATATGATATCAACAAGACAGAATCCAAATGGGAGCATACCCGATGCGCTACGCATCGTGTCAAGATGTCCAAAAGGAAACAATAAGACAAGATTCCAAATGGAAACATACCCGCGCTACGCATCGTGACGATATGCCCAGTGGAAACAATAAAGCAAAGATTCCAAATGGAAACATACCCGCGCTACGATCGTGTCGATGCCCAAAGGGAAATAATAAAGCAAAGATTCCAAATGGAAACATACCCGCGCGCTACGATCGTGTCGCGATGCCCAAAGGGAAACAATAAAGCAAAGATTCCAAATGGAAACATACCCGCGCGCTACGCATCGCGGTCGGTATGCCCAAAGGGAAACAATAAAGCGAGATCAAAATGGAAGATACCCGCGCGCACGATCGTGTCGGTATGTCCCAAGCGATTAGCAAAAGTAACACAATCAACGAGAACGCATCTGCGGAATTTCTTCGCCACCGCCAGACGCCCAAGTAAGTTCTCAATAAGTCAACCGACCTCTATCGAGAGGCGCCAGTAGTATAGAAACACAATTCTTGCACAACAAAGGCTATCACGACAAGCATAGGCAAGTTTCACAACTCAAAGTACTTTCATTTTATGCCAAGGTCCGGTTTTAACCCTAAAGTACTACGTCATAAATTCCTTTTTAAAGAGATCTATTCCTTTTATAAAAGTCACCCGATACCCGTAGTATAAAAAAAATAAAGTGACTTATATCTTTTAAGTAAACCAAATTAAGGCAACACCATGCCTTCTTTTTAGGCCAAAACACTTTTCTTTTTTAAAGCCAAGCCACCATATTAAAATCAATGATAAAACCTTTCTTTTGTTTTCATAAGGTCGTTATAACCAACTTCCCACAAAGCTGTTATAACACTTTATGTTTTAAACCATTTTAAGACAACACAATGCCTTTCTTTTCCCTAAAGTTCCAGTTTGCCTAATTTCAATTACACAAGTCTCTTTTTAGAAAAGTTTCATAGTTCAATGTCTTAATCTCTTTTAAAACAATTGAGTAACATATGCCATAGGCGAGTAGGTTATTCTTGTTCATAATCAATCTTATTAAGCAGCCATGATCTAGAAAATGTAATATCATTTTGTCTCATCTTAGCTTCTATGCAGATGGAGGTTTCTACTGGTTTTAATAATACTTAATTATTCAATACATTTTCCTTTATTAACGCTGCAGTGGTTTGTCGATACACAATCTGATTTCCGAAATCAGTAAAACATTATTCCTTTCAAAAACCAAGTACTCATTACTCACGAATGAGGTTTCACACATCTTACAACTTTCAAAACAATTTAATCAAGTTAAGTCTCTTATCTTATAAGATCAAGTCTCTTAACTTCTAAGATCAAATAGCCGTTCTTTTTATCTCTTTTAGACGTTATACCTAACTTCCCATAAAGCTAGTATAACTCTTAAGTTCTCAAAACCAAGTATTACTCTTCTTTCAAAAAGGGTTTCTTAATGAAAGACTTCAAGTTCTTTATTATCACACATCAAGTTAGTTATAAGTCAAATCGCTTACCTTTTACAATCACAAAGCTTTTTCTTATCTACATAAAGTCGTTATAACCAACTTCCCATAAAGCCGTTATAACCCTTTATGTTTTAAACCAATCAAATACATTTAACACACGTACGCTTCACCGTACTACATAGTTATACACATATCATGCTAGAAAGATAGGAAGAGGTTCACATACCGCGACGATTATCGACTAATAGCAAAACGCCCAAGTACCTCAAACCGCCGGCTACTCCTTAAGCCACGTAGATCGCACCACACGTAGTACTTCAACCTATAAGGCCACGCGCGCTTATTAACATCTAGATCTCATCGCTCCATATTCTACGTAAAATTCGGCAAAGACCTCTCCCGCAACAACAGAAATCTCCTCCTCTATCGAGGCCGCTACCAAGCCAACCGGGGGTTTGCACGCCTAACCTGACGTACAATTCTACTCGCAGAATACTACACAAGCTTCCGCATACACCCCATGTAATTACGCTCGCTTCTCTTATTTAAATTCAGCTTAAGTCGCAAGACATTGCCGTAAGTATTATTCGAGCTTAAGTCAAAAGACATTGCCGCACAAATATGTTCAATTCAATATATAGTATACTTTAACTATATACTCCTACAACATGAAATTTCCAATTACAAATGTAAGGTCAAGAATGTTTACCTCGTAAGCCCAAAATTATCCGAAGTTTATATGCCGATCCCGAGCAAGGTTTAGCTCCTACTCCGAGTGCTCCAATTTGCTCTAAACAACCCTTAAGTTCTACGCAACTTCTACTTAACACTTCAACCGACTATGAAGGTTTTCCTTAGGGTTTCGTTTAGTGGCTAAAGGAAGTATAATAGTATTTGGGCCTTTTGTATAAGTTTAACTTGGGGATACTACAAGGTATTTGGGGCCAAGGTATTTGGACATAACAACAATACTAGGAAAGTATTTCTATACCACAACAAGCGGTATTATACGAAAACAACTAGGCTGTGGGTACCCCGCCAAGGCTTCACAAGGGGAGGTGTGGTGGCTCTCGCCAAGCTCAACTGTGAGGAGGGAGAGGGACTAAAAGCTCAAGCTAAGAGGGGAGGATTTTTAACACTTAGAACAATTTAGGATGAAGAAGTTCATCAACTTAGAGGGTATTTATAGGTCAAGTGAAGGCCAACCAATGGCCAAGATGAAGACAAGTGTGGTGCAAGTGTAGGGCTAGATTTAAGCCAAGTGCACCTTATCCATCTACCACAACAACTTGCACAAAATATCCTACCTAACCCCACTCACCATTTTCGTCCAAAATGCCGCCCACTCCTTCCAATTGAGGGTGACAAGTGTCGCCTCTCGTTGGTCCAAAATGTTTCGCCTCTCGGAAAAATCCGCAAAAATAATTAATGACATAGTTGGAATTTTCCTACGAAAGTCGTGGAAACGTTTCGTCGAAAACGACTCTTTCGCACTTGTGTACAAATTTCGAAACTAGCCAACTTTAAGGCTCAAATTATAATACGACGCGCTCACGCATATACTCGGAAATACGGGTATAACGTTGACAAAAGTGGTATCAGAGCAGTTAGTCCTCGGAAAGTGTCTACAGACCGTGTCTAGTAGAGTCTTGATTATCGGTGTGTTGTGCACCACATCTATAATCAGGGGGCTGCAGGACATTTAGGATTGGTTTCCATTCTTCTCTCTCTGAGATCGTGCAGTAGAGCTGTCTTATTAGGTTGAATCCCCTCTGACCTATTCTTATGAAACAGCTATGCCTCCACGGAAGGCGACCAGAGCCCAGAAGGGCAAGGCAAAGCAGGAGTCGCTGGCGACGCAGAGGTTACGGGCTCGAGCACGCACTATGCCTGAGGTAGTAGGCGGGTCGGCAAGTTCAGCCACGCCAGCAGTGTTAGAGGAGCCGAGAGCGGCAGTAACTCCAGAGGTTCCGATACTGCACCCTCCGCCTCTCACCACCGAGTATAGAGACTACGGGAGCGATCGGTTATTGACCAAGATAGTAGCGGCAAATACCGAGTGAGTAGGCAGCCACCCTGTGAGCCGACAGTTTGCGGATTAGGGATTTTCTGGGATGTCATCCACCTGAGTTTTATGGTTCGAGGTCTGATGAGGATCCACAGGAGTTCATTCGGCAGCTACAGCGGACCATGCAGGTTCTTAGGGCTTCAGAGACAGAGTCTGTTACACTAGCCTCTTACCGGTTACGCGATAATGCGTTGAACTGGTTTGAGTCGTGGTTGCTTTCGAGAGGTGATGATGCTCTTCCAGCTGTTTGGGAGGAGTTTACAGAGGCTTTCATGGATCACTTTTTGCCTCCCGAGATGAGGAGAGCCCGGGTAGACAGATTCTTGACCTTGGCGAGCAGGAGGACCGGGAGTATAGCTTGAGTTTGACTCTGGCCGCATACGCGCATACTATTGTAGCTGACATGGCGGATAGGGTTCATCGTTACGTGATGGGGCTTGACCGTCATATGATTACCGCATGCTTGGGTGTGGCTCTTCAGCCCGGTATGGACATCGCCCGGATGCAGGCCTATGCACAGGGGATAGAGGATAGAGAGATGGAGGACTAGATAGACGCAGGCCAGCCCAAGAGGGCCAGGACATCAGGGTCTCAGGGCAGTTTTCGAGGCGGGCAACCTCAGCAGCAGACTGGGTCCACTTTCCAGCCAGCACAGAGTGCTCCGTCACGGTTTTCTGGTAGGAGATCTGATCAGCAAGGTCATTCAGGAGCAGTCGGGCTCCGGGACTTCTGGTTTCGGGGCAGAGATCCTCGCCGATCGAGACCACCCACACCTCGGTGTGCTCGATGCGGTAGGTCTCACCCAGGCGAGTGTCGTGTTCCTGCAGGAGGTTGTTACTCTTGTGGCCAGCTGGGCCACTTGAAGAGGGATTGTCCGTCTAGAGGCAGCATGGGTGGTACAAAGACACGGCAGATCGATTCTGGGTTTTCTTCTCCTTATGTGGTTATGCGCCGGAGCGTGGTACTCACGGACAGGCAGCCGCGTAGAGGTCGTGGTGGTGGTTCGATTCTGGCCGCGAACCGCATATATTCTCTAGCCACCGCCAGATCGTGAGGCTTCCTCGACGTCGTCACGTACATTATCGATTTCAGTGTGATGTTTATGCATTGATAGATCCGTGTTCTACCTTGTCCTATGTGTCCTCTTATTGCGAGTAGAATCTGGATAGAGCCTGTCGATAGAGCCGTTTGAGGTAGCTACGCCAGATGGGTGATTCGGTGTTAGTGGCGGGTGTATAGAGGTTGTCCGGTATTTATTTACGATCGTCGACTGCAGACTTGATAGAGCCGAGATGGCGATTTTGATGTCATTATGGGTATGGACTGGTTGGCTTCTTGTTATGCCAACGTTGATTGTAGGGACAGTTGGTTCGTTCCGCTTCTGGCGAGCCGATTATCGAGTGGAGGGCAACACAAAGACGCCGAGGGTAGGTTTATTTCTTACCTCAAGGCTAGGAAGATGGTGCGAAGGGTACATCTATCATCCGTTCGTATTCGATACGCAGGCCGAGGTGCCGCTTCTTGATCGCCGCTGGTTAGGGAATTTGCAGATGTGTTCCCAGATGATCTTCCGGGTATCCCTCCTGAGAGGGAGATTGAGTTTTGTATTGACACGTTGCCAGACACTCGACCTATTTCCATTCCGCCATACAGGATGGCACCTGCCGAGTTGAGGGAGCTGAAGGACCAGCTGAAAGATTTGCTGGAAAAAGGCTTTATCAGGCCTAGTGTATCTCCCTGGGGAGCGCCGGTGTTGTTTGTGAAGAAGAAGGATGGGACGCTGCGTATGTGTGTTGACTACAGACAGCTGAATAAGGTAACCATTAAGAATAGGTACCCCCTCCCCAGGATTGATGATTTGTTTGACCAGTTGCAGGGTGCGAGGTGTTTCTCAAAGATAGACCTGCGGTCTGGTTATCATCAGGTTCGAGTTCGAGAGGCAGACATCCCAAAGACTGCATTCAGGACCCGGTATGGGCACTATGAGTTTAGGGTTATGTCTTTCGGTTTGACCAACGCTCCAGCGGTATTTATGGATTTGATGAACCGGGTGTTCAAGCCATTTTTGGATACATTTGTGATTGTATTCATTGATGACATCCTGGTGTATTCACGGACAGAGCGGGAGCATGCAGATCACTTGAGGACTGTACTTGGGATTCTCCGGAGCCGGCAGTTATTCGCCAAGTTCTCCAAGTGTGAGTTTTGGTTGGCCTCAGTGGCATTCCTGGGGCATATTATTGGGGCTGATGGTGTTCGCGTGGATACGGCAAAGATTGAGGCAGTCAAGTCTTGGCCGAGACCTACTACTCCGACCGAGGTACGCAGTTTCTTAGGACTGGCGGGTTACTACCGTAGGTTTGTGGAGCAGTTTGCTTCGATTTCAGCACCGTTGACTAGGCTGACTCAAAAAGCAGCCAAGTTCCAGTGGACAGAGGCTTGCGAGCAGGGTTTTCAGTTGCTGAAGGAGAGGTTGACTACAGCCCCAGTTCTTACTCTTCCTGAGGGGTTAGACGGGTACGTGATCTATTGTGATGCCTCGGGTATCGGGCTAGGGTGTGTTTTGATGCAGCACGGCAAGGTTATAGCCTATGCTTCCCGGCAGTTACGGAAGCATGAGAGGAATTACCCTACCCATGACTTAGAGTTGGCCGCGGTTATTCATGCCTTGAAGATTTGGAGACACTATTTGTACGGGGTTCATGTGGATATTTATACAGACCACAAGAGCCTCCAGTATATCTTCAGCGGAGCTGAATTTGAGACAGACGGTGGTTAGAGTTCTTTGAAAGACTATGATGTTGATATTCTATACCATCCGGAAAGCCAACGTAGTTGCCGATGCCTTGAGTCGTAGATCGATGGGAGCCTATCGAGGTACAAACGGAAAGACAGATATGGTCCGTCGATCCACCAGTTAGCGAGCCTTGGGGTTCGATTGATCGATACCGACGATAGTGGAGTACGGGTTCGTGAGGTTGCCGAGTCTTCCATCGTTGATGAGGTGAAGAGGCGACAGTTTGAGGACCCATGTTATACCCCGTATTTCCAGAGTATGTACGCAGGGACGTACGTAGGAAATTTCGAACTTGAGAATAAGCTTGGCCGATTTTTTTTTTTTGTGCACAACACCCGATTAGAGTCGTTTTCGACGAACGTTTCCACACTTTCGTAGGGAATTTCCGGCTATGTCATTTTTAATTTTACGGATTTTTCCGAGACGAACGTGTTGGGCCAACAAGAGGGCGCCACGCACCTCTCATCAGTGGACGTGAATGGGCGGTAAAGGGAGGGTTGGACGATTGGCCTTGTTGGTCAAGGGGAGTTGGTAGGATATTTTTTTGTGTGTTAGTTGGTCAAGGACACATGGGTGAATCTTGGCCCTACACTTGCCTTGCACTTGGCAAGATCTTGGCCATTGGTTGGCCTTCACTTGACCTATAAATACCCACCCCTTTGAAGACTAATTCATCCATAAATTTGCCTAAGTCTTGAAAGCTCTCCTTCTCCCTCCCCTTGTGTTGAGTTCGGCCGAGGGCCTCCCCCTTGTGGCCGAGAGCACCCCCTCTGTGGGTGCTAGGCAGAGTGTACCCTCCCAGCCTAGTGTTTTGGTATAATACCCCCTTTGTGGTGTAGAAATACTCTCAAAGTATTGTTATAATGCCCAAATTACCTTAGTCGATACCTTGTTGTATTCTAAGGTTATACCTATACGAAAGCCCGAATACTATTATACTTCCCACACTACAAACCGAAACCCTAGGAAAATCTCCATAGTCCGTTGGAGTATTGTGTAGAAGTTGGTTAGAACTTCTAAGGGTGGTTTAGAGCGGGTTGGAGCGCTCGGAGTTGGAGCTAAACGTTGCCCAGGATCGACATTTATACTTGGATAATTATGGGCTTATCGAGGTAATTATCTTGTCCCCCTATTGTAATTGGAGATTACATGTTGTTAGAATATATAGTTGAAGTATACTATATATAGTACTGAACTTAGTGTTGTGGCAATGTCCTTGGACTTAAGCCTGAATTTAAAGAAGAGAATCAATCAGAATTACATAGATTCAGACATGAGACTTGTGTAGTCTAGACTTTGATAGACTTGTGTAACTGATAGGTTGAATGTTCTGCGAGTAGCATGTGCTACTTGAGAAGGTGGACCAGGCTAGCCGGGTTATAGCCGTGGAGCGATTTGCTAATAGTCGATAATCGTCGCGAGGTATGTGAACCTCTTCCTATCTCTTCTAGCATGATATGTGTATAACTATGTAGTACGGTAGACGTACGTGTGTTAATTGAGCGTAGTTGTACGGCAATGTCTTTTGACTTAAGCCCGAATAATAATAATCTTGAAGTAGTTCAAGAGAATTAAGAACTGTTTTTAAAAGAAGAGTAATACTTGGTTTTAAAAACTTAAGAGTTATACTAGCTTTATGGGAAGTTAGGTATGACGGCTTAAGAGAGATAAAACGAATGATTTATTTTAGAAGTTAAGAGACTTAACTTAATCAATGAATTTTGTGTGAAACCTCATTCGTGAGTAATGAGTACTTGTTTTTTTTAAAAGGGATAATGTTTTACTGATTTCGGAAATCAGAATGTGTATCGACAAACCACTGCAGCGTTAATAAAGGGAAATGTTTTGATTAATGAAGTATTAATAAAACCAGTAGAAACTTCCATCTGCATAGAAGCTAAGATGAGACAAAATGATATTTCCTAGATCATGGCTGCTGTAATAAGATTGTTATAAACAAGAATATCCTACTCACACATAAGGCTTATGTTTCTTAGATGGTTTAAAAGAGAATTATATTCTTAAATGAATAAGACTATGAATGACGAATCCTTTCTAAAATAAGAAACGTGAACATTTGGAATTAGGCAAACTTGAACGTTTGGAAATTAATGTTGTTACTTGATTTTACAAAGGTAAGTGTTTTGGTTTACTGAAAAAGACAGTCACTCTATTTTTATACTACGGGTATTGTGTGACTTATGTGAAAGCAACGGATCTTTTAAAAGATTTAATGTATGAAGTACTTTAGGGATAGATACCCGAACTTGTTAGCATAAAGTACCTTGTGTGAATAACTTGATTGTGTTGGTTTGAGATAGCCTTGTAAATACTTTCTTATTGATGTGATAAGTAAACATGTTAGGATGCTACGTGTGTTAGTATCTTGTATGATCATGATGTAAGGGGGTCATTCTTGTTGTGCTTACGTTGTTAAACGGTAAGTCCATTGTACTATTATTATATCACCTACCCCCTTGACTTATTATACCGAGGGCTTGCCACCCTTGATGCGGGTCTCTACGGCCTATGCGGTCCTTGTGACTATGCGGAGTGCGGTAGCTCCAGGATTGATCATTCCGGGTGTTTAGCCTGATGCGGGGGATTCCCTATGCGGTCTGTTGAGACTATGCGGTCTTTTGAGACTATGCGGGTTGCGGAGCCTAGCGGATACCGAGGGTTAAGCCGCCTCGATGCGGGTATACCTCGGCGGTCTAGGACCATGATTCGAGGAATACCTCATGCGGGTCCGCGCTGTGACCTACGCGAGTCGCGAGTTCGAGGATAGACGCGCACATTACTGATACTGGGCGAGTGGCCGTTTCGATCATGGTGCGTCTAGAAAGACCTCGTGATACGATTTATGACATTTTTGGTACCGTGGTCTTAGTAGTCGGCTATGCCTTCGCATTTACCCCGCATTTGCCATTGATGACTTTGAGGCGTGAGTCCACGACTTGACATGATCGCTTATTTATTGTGAACTGTAGTTTGGTTATCATACATGTCTCTGCTTTATATAGACTACTATGATTTCATTTACGATTTTCGCTTCACATACTTGGTACCGTTATCGACTCTCGGAGGCCGTTCACGCCGCAGTAAAGGTACACGATCGTTGATCCTCGCCTTAGGGTCACAGTCAATTTGGGAAATCTCCGTTTCTCCGAGGCTTATCTTCGTATAGTCCACGTCGTTGTAGGTATTTACATTCGTGGTATGGCGGGCCGCCCCGCCATTGTTGTCACCATTTCTTAGAGGTCCTGAGTAATCGCTGTGGGAAGGGTTTGTAAAAAGGATTAAATTGTTCATTGGTAAGAGTTGTTATATGTATATATGCCGAAAGGCAAGTTTTCCTCAGATTAGTGTTTTGTACTTCATTTGTTTCATGTATGTGTTTTATGTTCCGCTGATTACTCTGATGTTGTATCACTAGGGTGCCCGGGGTAAGGCACCAGTCACGGGCCCCGGAACGGGTCGTGACAAAAGTGGTATCAGAGCAGTTAATCCTCGGAAAGTGTCTACGCATCAGTATCCGCAGAGTCTTGATTATCGGTGTGTTGTGCACCACGCCAATAATCAGGAGGCTATAGGATATTTAGGATTGGTTTCTATTCTTCTCACTCTGAGATCGTGCCTTAGAGCTGTGTTGTAAGTTGGACCCTCTGACGAAATTCTTTCCCTTATCGTTATGCCTCCGCGTAGTTCAAACCCGGGCCCAGGAGGGCAAGGTAGCCGAGGGAGCTGCGAGTAGAGTTCAGAGGGTTGCGAGAGCACAGGCCCAATCTTTACCTAGGGTAGTGCTTCATTCGGGATTTGCGACGTCACTAGCCCCAAAGAAGTTTGGCACGGCGGCGAGCCCTATCGCGCCATGATATTTGAACCTTCAGTTCCACGACCGGGAACAGTGAATATAGATTGCAAGAGGCGACCTTGTTACTAGCTATGGATTTGGCTACCAGAGAGTGTACCGATGTACCGCGAGTCTTGATGACTACCTAAGAGAGGGTTGTGCAAGAATAATTCTTCGATTGAAGCTCGAGCATGGCCCGTATGCGGGCTTATGCGCAGCAGTCGAGAAACGTAGAGATCGACGGGTTAACAAGGACGAGAAGAGGCCGAGCGAAGGTCCTTTGGTAACTTTCGCCGAGTCACCTCACCGTGATTAGATTATGACGCCCACCAACAGAGAGGTCCTCCGCAGGATTCGTATGCCGGGGTACGCAGGAGTTGGTCGAACTCGGGGTTTTCGATTCATCAGGTGACGACGTCATCCTAGGGAATGTCGCTTTAGCTCGGTACTTGTTGTACCGCTGTGGCCATGTGTCGAATGGGTGACCTAGTAGGAGGACTTTGCCTTCGCATCGTGGGTAGTTCGTCACCTTCCTGTATCGCGCTCACGGGCAGGTTTGATTAGAACGACTAGCGGTGGAAGCAGATGAGTGCATATCTTTAACCTCTGTAGATCGATGTGTGATAAGATGAGTATATCGTAAGTCTATGTTCGATAACAAATGTTAGTTGTGATTAGAAATCATGGTTAGTAACCTGGGAAAAGATTGGGGATAGTGAAAGTGTGAACCTTAGAGTTTTGTACGTAGAGACCTTAGAGGTAAGGCCATCTCGAGAAAAGGTGTAGTGTTATGTTTGATCCGTATCGGAAGTGCATTGTGCACGTGAGCGATGGTTGTGGGATAAGTCCCTGAGTAGTGTGGGATGAAAGAGGGTAGTTGAGCTAAGAAGACCGCTAGGTTTTCGTAACGTGATTAGTAAGATTGTTCCGGATCGGGGAGCTAGTATTGTGCGCGCGCCGAGTCGGGTTGAGGCCACGCTGCGTCAACCCGCCGCAGTTTAGCGGTGGGGTCAGTTTGTGGTGGTCCCGCTTTGTGTTAGGGTCACGAGGGTGTTAGGCCCAAGTTTAGTTAACCAGCGTACGAGTTCGTGGATGCGTTCGACCAGTGGTCGGGCCGATGGGGGCAGCCCATCGTGTTTTTCGTTCAGACCGCTACTCGGCGGTGTTGTTTTATCGTAAAGGTTGTAAGATCGCACGGGTGCCTACCTTCACCTTATGACGCATGGAGCCAGTGCACGATCGCTTTTGTTTCGTAAGTTTTACCGTGCAGGTTAAGAACTCGGTGAGTCTCGATCCGCGTTCGCCTCTGCCGCCGTTTGGATCTCGGGATAGTTGTGGGATTGTTGTCTCCTCAGAGAGAAGTGTTTAAGCTACCATTTCGGTGTTCGGATGTCACCTTTTGAAGCCTTGCAGGGCGGAAGTGTAAAGTCACGGCCGATTGGTTCGATGTTGGCGGTTCGACAGTTGGTTCAGGCTTGTTCCAGCAGATTGTGGATGGGGGGAAGCTTGTCTAGAAGAGGTTCTGGCAGCTCAGAGGAATCGTGCGGATAATCGGCGACGACGCTTAAAGTTCAAGTTTACGGTCGATCTTCTTGAAAGTACCACCCCGGATTTGGGTGTGACGAGTTTTGGGAACAGAGGAACTTAGCCCGAGTTACTTTGGGCCTTTTTGAGTTCATGTGAAGAATAGGCCAGGTTGCCTATATGTTAGCATTGCCGTCCGACTTAGGAGGCAGTATGTCCGGTCTTTCGTATTGTTATGTTCGGGAAGTATCGAAGATCTATCCAGAGTGTTCCCAGTTAATGATGACCAGGTTGGAGATAGTAACCCCGAGTTTTGGAAATCAAGATTTAAATGTGGTAAGAGTTCGAAGGCACGACACCTCGGGGATCGTGACGCCGGTACCATTTGTCGGGTCGTCGAGCAAGGCTCGCGACAAAGTGACAAAAGTGGTATCATTTTGGTGATGTTAGAGGTGTTTCTCGTGGACTTGGATGTAAGCATTTTGCGCAAGTTGTTTCGTGGCGAGCGTGGCGTGATTGATTCTCGAGGTATAGTAGTGAAGACTATCTTGGCGACGCTTGTTTTGAGACTTAGAAGGAACATTCGGACGAATGTTTCTGCGAGGAGAATGTTATACCCGTATTTCCAGAGTATGTACGCAGGGACGTACGTAGGAAATTTCGAACTTGAGAATAAGCTTGGCCGATTTTTTTTTTTTTGTGCACAACACCCGATTAGAGTCGTTTTTCGACGAAACGTTTCCATGACTTTCGTAGGGAATTTCCGCTATGTCATTTTTAATTTTTCCGAGAGACGAACGTGTTGGCCAACAAGAGGGCGCCACTGCACCCTCTCATCATGACGGACGGAACGGGCGGTAAAGGGTGGGTCGACGATTGGCCTTGTTGGTCAAGGGGAGTTGGTAGGATATTTTTTGTGTGTTAGTTGGTCAAGGACACATGGGTGAATCTTGGCCCTACACTTGCCTTGCACTTGGCAAGATCTTGGCCATTGGTTGGCCTTCACTTGACCTATAAATACCCACCCCTTTGAAGACTAATTCATCCATAAATTTGCCTAAGTCTTGAAAGCTCTCCTTCTCCCTCCCCTTGTGTTGAGTTCGGCCAAGGGCCTCCCCCTTGTGGCCGAGAGCACCCCCCCCTCTAGGGGTGCTAGCCGAGAGTGTACCCCCCCCTAGCCTAGTGTTTTGGTATAATACCCCCCCCTTTTGTGGTGTAGAAATACTCTCCAAAGTATTGTTATAATGCCCAAATTACCTTAGCCGTATACCTTGTTGTATTCTAAGGTTATACCTATACGAAAGCCTAAATACTATTATACTTCCCGTCACAAAACCGAAACCCTAGGAAAATCTCCATAGTCATTGGAGTAATTGTGTAGAAGTTGGTTAGAACTTCTAAGGGTGGTTTAGAGCGGGTTGGAGCGCTGAGTCGAGCTAAACGTTGCCCAGATCGACATTTATACTTGGATAATTATGGGCTTATCGAGGTAATTATCTTGTCCCCTATTGTAATTGGAGATTACATGTTGTTAGAATATATAGTTGAAGTATACTATATATAGTATCAACTTAGTGTTGTGGCAATGTCCTTGGACTTAAGCCCAATTTAAAGAAGAGAATCGAGCAGTAATTACATAGATCAGACATAAGAGACTTGTGTAGTCTAGACTTTGATAGACTTGTAACCTGTATAGGTTGAATGTTCTGCGAGTAGCATGTACTACTGAGAAGGTGGACCAAAGCTAGTCGTTATAGCCATGAGCGATTTGCTAATAGTCGATAATCGTCGCGAGGTATGCGAACCTCTTCCTATCTCTTCTAGCATGATATGTGTATAACTATGTAGTACCAGACGTCGTGTGTTAATCGAGCGTAGTTGTACGGCAATGTCTTTTGACTTAAGCCCGAATAATAATAATCTTGAAGTAGTTCAAGAGAATTAAGAACTGTTTTTAAAAGAAGAGTAATACTTGGTTTTAAAAACTTAAGAGTTATACTAGCTTTATGGAAAGTTAGGTATGACTTAAGAGAGATAAACGAATGATTTATTTTAGAAGTTAAGAGACTTAACTTAATCAATGAATTTTGTGTGAAACCTCATTCGTGAGTAATGAGTACTTGTTTTTTTTAAAAGGGATAATGTTTTACTGATTTCGGAAATCAGAATGTGTATCGACAAACCACCGCGTTAATAAAGGGAAATGTTTTGATTAATGAAGTATTAATAAAACAGAGAAACTTCCATCTGCATAGAAGCTAAGATGAGACAAAATGATATTTCCTAGATCATGGCTGCTGTAATAAGATTGTTATAAACAAGAATATCCTACTCACACATAAGGCTTATGTTTCTTAGATGGTTTAAAAGAGAATTATATTCTTAAATGAATAAGACTATGAATGACGAATCCTTTCTAAAATAAGAAACGTGAACATTTGGAATTAGGCAAACTTGAACGTTTGGAAATTAATGTTGTTACTTGATTTTACAAAGGTAAGTGTGTTGGTTTATCAAAAGAATACTCTATTTTTATACTACGGGTATTGTGTGACTTATGTGAAAGCAACGGATCTTTTAAAAGATTTAATGTATGAAGTACTTTAGGGATAGATACCCGAACTTGTTAGCATAAAGTACCTTGTGTGAATAACTTGATTGTGTTGGTTTGAGATAGCCTTGTAAATACTTTCTTATTGATGTGATAAGTAAACATGTTAGGATGCTACGTGTGTTAGTATCTTGTATGATCATGATGTAAGGGGGTCATTCTTGTCAGGCTTACGTTGTTAAACGGTAAGTCCATTGTTCTATTATTATATCACCTACCCTCGACTTATTATACCAGGGCTTGCCACCCTTGACGCGGTCTCTACGGCTGCGGTCCTCGTGACTACGCGAGCGGTAGCTCCGGATTGATCATTCCGGTGTTTAGCGACGCGGGATTCCTATGCGGTCCGCCGAGACTATGCGGTCTTTTGAGACTATGCGGGTTGCGGAGCCTAAGCGGATACCGAGGTTGCCGCCTCGACGCGGTATACCTCAGCGGTCTAGGACCATGATTCGAGGAATACCTCATGCGGGTCCGTGTGTGACCTATGCGAGTCGCGAGAGTTCCGTGGATAGACGCGCACATTGATCGGGCGAGCAGTGGCCGCCTTCGATCATGTGGTGCGGTCAGAAAGACCTCGTGATACGCTTTATGACATTTTTGGTACCGTGGGTCTTAGTAGTCGGCTATGCCTTCGCATTTACCCCGCACGCTCTATTGTGATGACTTTGAGGCGTGAGTCCCGACTGACATGATCGCTATTTATCAGGAATCGTAGTTTGGTTATCATACATGTCTCGCTTTATATAGACTACTATGATTTCATTTACGATTTTCGCCACATACTGGTACCCAGATCGACCTCCGGGCCGCGTCATACCGCAGTAAAGGTACACCGATCGTTGATCCTCGCTCTTAGGGTCACAATTCAGCGTTTGGGAAAGCTCCGCTTCTCGAGGCTTATCTTGGTATAGTCCCCGCCGTTGTAGGTATTTACATTCGTGGTACGGCGGCCCCGTCCCGCCATCGTTGTCGCACCATTTCTTAAGGTCCGTAGTACGCTGTGGAAGGGTTTGTAAAAGGGATTAAACAGTTCATTGGTAAGAGTTGTTATATGTATATATGCCGAAAGGCAAGTTTTCCTCGACATCGCTTTGTACTTCATTTGTTTCATGTATGTGTTTTATGTTCCACGATTACTCGATGTTGTATCACTAGGGTGCAGGGTAAGGCACTACCACGGCCCCGAACGGGTCGTGACAACCCAAAGGTTGGTACGATGCTGATGCAACTCTTCTGGAGGAGAAGAGTCTATTCGAGGTAATACCGATGGTCGAGATTTGAGGGTTGTGTGTTCCCGATGTATCAGACTCACGCCAGATTCTGAGGCACACGGCCGATATTCTATTCATCCTGGTCGACCAAGATGTACCATGACCTCAGATGTGTGTATTGGTGGATGGCCTGAAGAGGAACGTGGCAGGTTTTGTTGCACAGATGTCCTAATTGCCGCCAGTTAAGGTCGAGCACCGTGAGGCCCATGGATTATTGCGCTATCGAGATTCCGACTGGAAGTGAGGCGATCAACATGGACTTTGTTACAGGTTACCTCGCACTCGCAGTAAGTACGACTCCATTTGGGTTATTGTTGACGTCGACGAAATCAGCCCATTTCCTTCCAAATGACGACGCCAAATGAGGACTATGCCAGATTGTACATCCGAGAGATAGTGAGGCTGCACGGTGTCCCGGTGTCGATTATATCTGATAGGGGAGCCCAGTTTACAGCTAACTTCTGGAGATCTTTCCAGAAGGGTCTAGGGACACAGGTGAGTCTCAGCACAGCATTTCATCCTCAGACTGACGGCAGCAGAGCGCACTATCCGCACACGAGGATATGCTTCGCGAGCTGCGTGATTGATTTCATGGTAGCTGGAGGATCATTTGCCCTCGTGGAGTGTGCTTATAACCACCTACCATTCCAGTATACAGATGGCGCCATACGAGGCTTTATATGGGCGGAAATGCAGGTCGCCGATCGGTTGGTTCGACGTGGGCGAGGTACAGTTAGTTGGCCCAGACTTGGTACAGCAGGCTGTGGATAAGGTGAAGCTTATCCAGGAGATCAGCGCACTCGTAGTCGGCAGGTCATACGCGGATAATCGGCGTCGGCATTTGGAGTTTCGTAGACGATTGGGTCTTCTTGAAGGTGCCACCCATGGCGGTGTGATGAGATTTGGTAAGAAGGGAAACTTAGCCTAAGGTACATCGGGCCCTACCGCATCATTCGTAGAGTGGGCAAGGTTGCCTACGAGTTGGATCTCGCCATCGAGTTAGAGGCGGTACATCCGGCCTTCCATGTTTCTATGTTACGGAAGTGTATCGGAGATCCAATGAGAGTTTTTCCTACTAGTGAGGTCCAGTGACAGAGGGGTTATCGATGAGAGAGTCCCATAGCGATACTGACGCTGTGTCAGCGATCGGACCAAGGATGTAGCTTCCACAAAGTCCCGTGGAGAAATGATAACCGAGGAGATGACTTGGGAAGGAGGAGACATGTTGAGGAGGTACCCTCACTTATTTCCTATACCTTCGTGCAATTCATTTTCCCTTACTTGTCAGGTTTTAATTGAAGTGTTTCTTTTGCTTAAATGCTTTTATGTGGCCATGAGTGGCATTGTTGGTACGTCGGGGCTGTGAAAGGAAACTATGTCGCTAATTGTAAGTGTGACTCCGAAAGAACATTCGGGGACGAATGTTTCTAAGGGGGGAAGAATGTTACACCCCGTAATTCAGGACATGTTTTAAGAACACAAGTAAGAACTCACAAGTGTTAAGATTTGAGACTTGTAAATTTATCGGAATTATGAAATTGTCGGAAAACGTAAGTGTTAGGATTTAATGGGAGGCGACACGTGTCACCCCCTTAGCAATGCCTCGACGAAATGGAATGGCCAATATGGTCATTGACCATAAGTCTTCTATGGCTAAGTCTTGCTACTTGTAGCATGAGAACATTGACTAAAGTCAAAGGTCTCACATTGGTCTTGATTTTTTTGTAGACTTCATCTAAACCACCCATGTGTTTTTATCATAACCCTCCAAGGTGCTATATATTACTACTAGTAGAGAGAGAGCTTAACACTTAGAAAATTTTACACAAAAATTGAAGAACTCATTGGAGGTCTCGGTTCACTAAGAAAAGAGAAGGAAAAATTTTCGTTCTTGTCCATTTGATTCCACACTTTAAACCAAGGTACTTGAGGGTAGTGTAAGCATATCTCAATAGAAAAATCTTGGAAAAGGTAGTTTTCGTTAGTCGCAAAACGAAACCTAATGGTCTTTCTAGGTTTTGTTTGGAGATTTGAAGGATAATTGTTGGTGTTGTTCTATGGTCTCAACAAGCGGATTGAAGTGTCTTGGAGAGGCTCTAAACTACTAAGGAACGACTTCGGATTGGAGTTGGATTAATAATCGTTAAGGTATAATCTTGTCTTTTAAAGGTGTTACAAGATTACATATTTATATTGTTGTTAGCTTTACTTGTTACTATTGAAGTTGATAGGTTGAAGTTATAAGTATTATGGATTACTAATTGGTCATTTTTAGAAATCGTCGCATGTTACTTACTTAAAGATTATGGTTATTATAATCAAATGCGACTTGATATCATGTTATGCTACCAATTTGGATTGAAATGGAAATTGGATAAGAATTGGTTTTGTTGAACTCAAGGTGGCCGAATTTGGACTGTAGTTTGTATTAGTTGGTTATTCATTTGTATTGAACTACCTTCTATATTGTTGTGAGCCAATCGGGCTGTTTGGTTATTCATTTGTATCAACTACCTTCTATATTGTTGTGAGCCAATTGGGGCTGTTTGGTTATTCATTTGTATTGAACTACCTTCTATATTGTTGTGAGTCAATTGGGGCTGTTTGGTTATTCATTTGTATTGAACTACCTTCTATATTGTTGTGAGCCAATTGGGGCTGTTTGGTTATTGTATTTCGGCCTTGAAAAAGGTGGCAAAGTGAGTAAAAACAAAGGAGGTGCTGTCCAATTTTCCGTAGAAAATGGAGACTTTTCACTTATAATATTCTACATTTGAAGTAAGGCGTTAATAGACGTATTGTGAATATTATAGGTTGATACTACGGGCGGGACTTTGTACTTGGCAAGTGGTTTGACCCGACAAGGTATGTAGAACTTTTCCTATCCTTTGAGCATGACTAGTTTCACGATATAGTACGGTGAGACGACAAGACTTTGACATTCTTTACTTGTTTTATGAAATGCCAAGTCGGGTGAGTTAGGAGATTAACTCACCTCTTTGAGAATATTAAAGATGTCTTAAGTCTTGTTAAAGATAAGGGACTTGAAGAATTTTAAAGTATGTGATACTTGTGTCGTTTTAAAAACGTATAAGTCCCTTGGATAGGAAATTGTACTTGACTAAGGTATAAAGTGAATATAACGACTTTATGGGGAGTTGGTTATATTGACTTTATGGAAGATAAATGACTTGATTTAATGGAAGGCAATTCGATTTTAAGGCATCAATTGCCTAAGGTTTTATAAGACATGAGTCACTTGATTTAGAAGCCTAATTTTTATTTCTAAAAGTATTGTGACTTGTCTTGAAAAGAAATTGTAACTTGATACTACGGTTATTAGTATCTTGGAAGTGTTATAATGAAATGAGTCATTTTAAAAGAATAGAAGTACGTAGTACTTTGGGTTAAATTCCCGGATTTTTATAAAAGACATGATAGTGCCTTAGGTAAACTAAAATGAGAGTGTACATGAACAAAAATAGTAAGAAGTTAGGGGATTTCTTAACTTGCTTATATATTGTATGATGTCGATGGAGCTTATGTTATGTGTGATAGCCGGATTTGGGCTAGTGATATATTATTCGTGCGGGTCATTCCCGGATTGTGGCATTGTATATTTCCGTGATTTGCTAACCACGATGCGAGGAATACCTCGCGAGTCCGTAGGGCTTACGCGGTGAAATAGTCCCACGCGCGGTCCACCTATCGAGGAATACCTCACGCGAGTCCGTAAGGGCTTATGCGGGTGAAATAGTCCCACGCGAGAATACCTCACGCAGTCCACCGACCTATGCGGGTGAAATAGTCCCGTGAGTAGGATTCCAATCCTATTTTTCGCTTTAAGTATACACCTATTTTTACTCTCATTGTTAGTAAGGCACGCATCGTAATTTTGTTATCATACATGTCTCCGCTTTTTAAACTTATGTTGTAATTACAGTATTTTCGCTTACATACTTAGTACATATTGTGTAACGACCCTTCCTGGGGCCGCTCATGCCGCAGAAAGTGGTAAGGTGCGATCCACACTCTTGGATCACTTATCGCACGCCTAAGCTCCATTCTCCGAGGCTTGTCTTTCTTTTGGTACGCTCTTCCTCGATGTTGTAGATTATGTACATTCAGGGTATGGCGGGCCCTGTCCCGCCACGCTTGTTATTCCTAGCGGTCTGTATTCACATACGTGGTTGTGTAAGAACTGAGTTGTAAAGTTGTACTTTTGACTTTGTTTATATTATGGAAGGCGGCCTTATCGGCTAGCCTGTGTTGTTATATTGTTTACACCTGTGTTTATGTTGTGTATGTTCCGCTGCTACTCTCTGATGTATACCTGAACAGGGTGCCCAGGTGAGGCACCAGTCGCAGCCCGGGGTCGGGTCGTGACATAAACCAACCAATTCACTTAGCACACGACGCTCACCGCACTACATAGTTCACAACAATCATGCTAGAAAAGATAGGAAGAGGTTCACATACCTCGCGACGATTAACGACAATTAGCAAAACGCCCACAAGATCAGAACCTCGCTAAATGCTTTCCACTCTTCAAGTAGAATATGCTACTCGTAGTACTGCAACCTAAAAAGGCCACAAAACGCCTATCAACTCCTAGATCTCCTCGTAGAATATTCTAAATGCAAGATTCCTTATTCTACAGAAAATTCGCAAAGACCTCCCCGCAATCACACAAAACTCCTCCCCTAACAAGGCCTGCTCTCTTAACACTTCAACCAAGCTTATGAAGATTTTTCTAGGGTTTCATTTGCGACTATTGGAATAAAGTAGTATTTCCGGGCTCCTAGTATTGAAATAACTTTGGAATACTACTAGGGATACTAGGCAAAGGTATTTGGGATTTATACAATAATACTCCAAGTATTTTCTACACAAGAGGGGAGAGGGGGACGAAACAAGGCATAAAGGGAGGGAGTATTTTGCTTGAAAAAGCTTTCAAGTGAGGGATGAAATTATGCTTCAAGTTAAGGGGGTATTTATAGAAGAATTAAGGGCCATGATCTTATCAAATGTATGGTCAAGATTGGGCTATGTGTGTGTGGGTCCCACCACACCACATGGCCAACGATTTAGGCTTCCAAGTGGCATGGCCATTTCGGCCAAGGGGACAAGTGGCTAGCCACTTGTCCTACCAATTCGGCCAAGTGACACATGGGGGTGACACGTGTCGCCCCCCGACTCGTCCAAAATATTTCGTCTTCCGAAAATACCCAAAATACCGAAAATCTCAGAAACAAATCGTGCCAGTAAAACCCGTAAATTTCTCCCGTGGGCCCCACGTGACCATTTCCGAAATTAAAATCTCAAAATTATAATATAATCCAAGAAGTCCATATACCAAACTGGGAATCCAATTCCCATTAACGAACCTTTTTCTTCACAAAAACCGGAAACTTTTCCGTCGAAAAATCACATCTTTCTTTCTTTCCAAAATTTCTGTCGTATTCTCGTACGTACATTCTCACATATATACCCTGGAACTACGGGGTATAACAATCTTATAGCCTCCTGATTATTGGTGTGGTGCACAACACACCGATAATCAAGACTCTACTAGATACGGTATGTAGACACTTTCCGAGGATTAACTGCTCTGATACCACTTTTGTCACGACTGCCTCGGCCGTGGATCGTGCCTTACCCGGGCACCCAAGCAGTCATACATCAGAGAAAATCAGCAGAATATAAAAACATAAGACATGAAACAATTGTAAAAGAGACATATTTTATCTGAGAAAAGGGCGCCTTTCGGCATATATATATATCAGAATCTGGCAGTTTACATCCCAACTGCATAATAGACTACTGCACTTCTGGAAGTAAACAACTATGGCGGGACAGGGCCCCGCCATACCCTGACTGTAAAAGACTATCTACAACAGGGATATCATACCAAAAAGTCGAGCCTCCGGAGAAGATGGAGCTCCTGACACCAACGCAAAAGATCCTAAGGATGCGGATCTAGCACTGCCGCCCTTACCGCGCATGAACGCAGCCGGGCGAGGTCGATAACAGTACTAAGTATGTGAAATCAGAAATACTTAAATGAAATCATATCATTTTAAAACCAATTTTTACAAATATGCATTTAAACAACTAATGAATCGCACATAGTGCCACATCATAAACAAGAGCAACAATAGGTAAATCGTAATGTGTCTTTTCTAGGCCGCGAATGATCGAAGCAGGCCAATCGCCCATAGTATCATTATGCAAGCCTAATCTCGACTCGTAGTCCGCATAGGCCACTCACATAGGCCCGCATGAGGTATAACCCCGCATCGAGGTAGCTACTCTCGGCATCGCCCCGACTCGTAGTCCGCATGGCCATATAGACCGCATGAGGTATAACCCCGCACACTAACCTGAACTCGTAGCTCGCATAGGTCCCGACCCGCATGAGGTATTCTCGAATCATAGTCCTGCATCACTCGAGTCTACCCCGCATCGGAGGGCAGCTTAACCCCCGGTATCATGTCAAGAGGTGAGTGATATTATACTAACATAACAGCTTATCGTTAAACAACATAAGCACAACAAGAATACCCTCCTATACAAACGTTACAAGACACTAACACACATAGCATCATATTATGTCTACTCATCAAACCATTTTTATTATACTTTCCAGAAATCAATATAAGTCTTTTATAAACACATAAGTAAACTGTTCCTTTTATCTTTCTTAAGTCGTTATACTTAACTTCCCATAATGCTAGTATAACTCTTAAGCTCCTTGCTTTAAAAACAAATATTCTTCTTCTTTTCAAAACTGATTTATAATTCTTTTGAAAGACTTTAAGATCTTTATTATTCAGGCTTAAGTCAAAAGACATTGCCGTAAAACTACGCTCGCTTAAAACACGACGCTCACCGTACTATATATATATACTTTAAAATATCATGCTCAAGAGTATAGGAAGAATCACATACCTTCTCGGCGAAATCCACCTGCCAAGTCGAATATGTCGCGCGCAGAGTAACAACCTATAATAGTCAAAGACGTCTATCAAAGTCTAGACTACTCTGTAGGACATTCTAAACAGAGGGTTCTCTATTCTATGAAAAATTGGGCAGCACTTCCCTACCCGGTAAACTATACAGTCCACTGTAAATACAGTCCTATGTAAGTACAGTTCAATCTTCTTTAATACTTCTGATGTGATTATAGTTCAATTCTTTTCTGTAATACCCTTCTAAGTAATTATAGTTCAAGACTTTTCTTTAATATCCTTCTAAGTGTTTTATACTTGTTTCTATACTTCTACAGTATGTATTCTCCAATTACAATAGAAGGATAAGATTATTTACCTCGATAAGCCCAATATTATCCAAGATATAAGTCGGTCCTGAGCAAGGTTTAGCTCCTAATCTGCACGCTCCAATCCCGCTCCAAGAAACCCTTAGAAGTTTCTACACAACTTCTACTTTCTACTTCAACCAACTATGAAGTTTCTCTTAGGGTTTCGTTTAGTGACTATAGGGATACAAGGTAGTATTTCCGGACTCTACGTATAGAGGTAACTTTGGAAATACTAAAAGATATACGGCTAGGGTATTTGAGGATAATAACAATACTTGGAGAGTATTTTCTACCAAGGGGGGAGTAGTGTTTCGCTAGGCTTTCTTTAGAGGGGGGGATGGTGTTTCGGCTAGGGCACTTCAAGAGGGGGGGAAGAGAAGATCTTTGGATGAAAGCTTGCTAAGGGGAGGGGGAAATTTTTCAAGACTTGGAAAATATTTGTGGATGAAGAACTTCTTCAACTTAGGGGGGTATTTATAGGCCAACCAATGGCCAAGATGAAGCCAAGTGCTATGCAAGTGTAGGGTGAGGATTTAGGCAAGTGTCCTTATCCATCTACTACACAAAAATATCCTACCTAACCTTGACTAAAACAAAGCCACAAAATCGTCCAACCCTTGCCCATTGCCGTCCATATGAGGGTGACAAGTGTCACCCTCCCGTTGGTCCAAAATGTTTCGTCTCTCGGAAAAATCCGCAAAAATTAGAAATGACATAGCCGTAATTTTCCCGTCGCAAGTTTTGTAAAACGTTTCGTCGGAAAACGATTCTTTTAATGAGTTGTGCACAAATATTTCGTCCAAGGTGTCTAACTAAGGCTAAACTTTTGTACGTACGTCCTTACGTACATACTCTGGAAATACGGGGTATAACATCCAAAATGTTTCATCTCTCGGAAAAATCCGCAAAAATTATAAATGACATAACCGGAATTTTCCCTTCGCAAGTTTTGTAAAACGTTTCGTCGGAAAACGATTCTTTTAGGTCAGGTACAAGTTTCGTCCAATGCCTAACTTTAAGGCTAAACTTTTGTACGCACGCCTCACGCATATACTGGAAATACGGGGTATAACATTCTCCCCTCCTTAGAAACATTCGTCCCGAATGTTCCTTCCCAAGACAGATAACGATGAAGTCTCTCACAACATAAACAGTTTGCAAATGCCACACATGGCCACAATACAGCACTTAAGCAAATATGACAATGAAAATTTATAAGTAGGAAAGTGAGTTACCTGGAGGTGTGGGGAATAGGTGAGGATACTTCTGCCTCATGTCCTCCTCGGCTTCCCATGTCATCTCCTCCCTAAGCTTGTTCCGCCACAAGACTTTGACGGAAGCCACGTCCTTGGTCCGCAGACGCCTAACCTGACGATCGATTATCGCTATGGGAATCTCCTCATACGATAACCCCTCGGTTACCTGGACATCGTCAATCGGGTGTACCCTAGATGGATCCCCGATACATCTCCTCGATAGAAACGTGAAAACCGGATGCACCGCTTCCGGATCGGACGGCAGATCCAACTCGTAGGCAACCTTGCCTACCTCGCGACAACTGATAGGCCCAATGTACCTTGGGCCGAAGTTTCCTTTCTTCCCGAACCTCATCACACCCTTCATGGGTGACACCTTCAGAAAACCCAATCAGCAACCTCAAACTCTAGATGCCGACGACGATGATCTGCATATGACTTCGCCGACTGAAGCCATCAATAGCCGCCTCGGATAAGCTTCACCTTATCCACTTTCGCTGTACGTGTCCGGTCCCACTAATCGCACTCGCCCATTATCAAACCAGCTTATCGCGACCGCACTTCCTCCCATACAAGGCCTCATAAGGCGCCATCCGAATACTTGGGTGGTAGCATTATTATACGCAAACTCAACTAGAGGCAAATGATCCTCCCACCACTCGAAGTCAATAACACAGTGCTCGCAGATATCCTCAAGAGTCTCGATAGTGCACTCACCGTCCGTCTGCTCTGTGGATGGAATGCAGACTGAGCTCACTCGCCCCTAAACCCTTCTCGAAAGCACTCCGGAAGTTAGCCAGAACCGGGCTCTGCATGCGATATGATCGAAATAGGGACTCCATGCATCGACGATCTCTGATGTAAAGTCCGCATAATCCTCACTAAAAGTCGTCCGACGGAAGAAAGTGGGTTGATTTCGCCACCACTGATTTATAACCCATATAGAATCATGTCTCCTCCGAGTGCGAGGTAATCCCGTGATAAAGTCCATGTTGATCACCTCCCACTTCCGTGTCGATCTCAATCGTCGCAACAAACCACCGTGCCTCGGTGCTCTACCTTCACCGCCGACAACACGGGCACCGAGCTACAAACTCGCAACGCCCTCTTCGCCATCCCACCAATACACGATCTAAGGTCGTGGTACATCTTGGTCGACCACGATGGATAGAGTAACGCTACCGTGCTTCGCTATACCCCGTAGTTCCGTGGTATGTATGTGAGGACGCACGTGCGAGAATCGGCAGAATTGTGGAAAGAAAGAAAGATGTGATTTTTCGACGAAAAGTTTCCTGATTTCGTGAAGGAAAAAGGTTCGTTAATGGGAATTGGATTCCCAGATTTGGTAGTCGGACTTCTTGGAAGATTTGAGAATTATAGAATTTTATTTCCGGAATTGGTCACGTGGGGCCCCCGGGAGAAATTTACTGTGTGGGCCCACTTTGTTTTCGAGATTTTGGCCATTATGGATATTTTCTGAGATGAAATATTTTGGGATTTAGAGGGCGACATGTGTCACCCCTAGGTGGCCTTGTGGTCGAAATTATGTTAAGTGGCAAGACAGTGGCCTTGTCTTCAAGATATTTGTAGTTGGACAAGTGGCTTGTGGGGCCCACACACACTTGTCCCCAATCTCAACCACACACTTGCCTTCATCCTAGCCCTTGGTTGTCCTATATAGGCACCCTTAGTTGAGGAAATCTTCCACACTTAACCATTTCAAGACTTGAAAACCCTCCTCTCCCTTCATTGTTGCTCGCTGAGCCCTTTCCTTGACCTAAATTTGTCCAACAATTCTTAAACTCTCAAGTGTTCTTCCCTAAGGTGTTAGGAAGATTGTGTACCAAGAGTTGGAAAAGATTTCACACCCCTAGCCTTGAAGGGATGCCTTGGCCGAAAGTTGTCATCTTTGAAACCTAAGTGTTCTTCACTGTTTGGAGTTGAATCTTGAAGAGAAGTTGGTTAGGAGCTTCTATGGGTTGCTTGTAGCGGATTGGAACGTAAAGATTTGGAGCTAAGACTTGCTTGGAGCGACTTTAAGAACTTGGATATTTTTTTGGGCTATTTGAGGTAGTGAACCTAAACCTCTTTGTGAATTGGTTATTATACATATATTATAAGTATATTATGGATTATATAATATATGGAGTAAAGTTTGGAAGGACTTGGATCTTGTTAAGTTTCTAAAATGGAAATTGGCAAGAAAGCCACAAAATGGTAAAAAAAACGTATCCAACGTATCAAACGTACCTTACTTGTGAAGAAGTATTTAACTAGTAACTATAACTTATATTAAGATGGAATATAAGTTGGATGACTAATGAAGTAATTGGATAAGTAAAATGGACAAAGTTGGCCAAGGACCCCAACTTAAGGATCAGATTTACTTTGGACCGTATTTACATTGGACCGTATTTACATTTCGCGGGAAGATTGTTCAATCGCGTTAGCTTTGGCGTGTGATCCCCTTTTTAATTATTGTATTGTTATGAAGGCGTGATAGTAAATCGCGTTACCGGTTGCGCGTAATCCCTTCTTTACTTATTGTTGTTATGAAGGCGTGATAGTAAACCACGCACGGACGGGCGTAATCCCCTTCTTTTACTTATTGTTATGAAGGCGTGATAGTAAACCGCGTTACCATTTGGGCGTGTAATCCCATTCTTTATGTTGTTTAATTATTACGCCTTATATACGCATATAATTACTGCTATTCGCCTTGGAGAAAGATGGAAAAGTGAGTAAAAGGAAGTCTTCGAATTTTCCGTAGAATTAGAGGGCTTTTTATCTGTATAAGTCTTCAATGGTAAGAAAAGTTTGATAGAAGTACTATGACCATTTTAGGGTGGAGTACTCGTGTGGCGTGATCTACTTGGCTTAAGGAGTAGCCGACGGTTGAAGTACTTGAGCGCTTTGCTATTTGTCGATAATCGTCATGCGAGGTATGTGAACCTCTTCCTATCTTTTCTAGCACGATTGTTGTGAACTATGTAGTACGGTAGACGACGCGTGTGCTAAACGAGTTTTGGTTGGTTTAAAACATAAGGTGTTATAATAGCTTTATGGGAAGTTAGTTATAACGACTTTACGTAGGTAAAAGAATGGTTTATTGATTTTAGAAGTTAAGAGACTTGATCTTAAAAGATAAGAGACTTAACTTATAAATGACGTTTTATGAAATGTTAAGGACTATGAATTTTGTTAAAAGTTGTGAAACCTCATTCGTGAGTAATGAGTACTTGGCTTTAAATAATAATGTTTTACTGATTTCGGAAATTAGAATAAATATCGAACAAACCATTGCATAGATAATAAATGAAATGTATTTACTAATTAATTATATTAAAACCAAGAAACCTCCATCCGCATGAAGCTAAGATAAGACAAAATTGTATTACATTTCCTAGATCATGGCTGCTTTAATGAGATGGTTATAAACAAGAACAAGCTACTCATACATAAGGCATATGTTACTCAATTGTTTTAAAAGGAGATTACGTTAAGTGATTAAGACTATAATCTATGGAATCTTTCGAAAATAAGAGACTTGAGCATTTGAAATTAGGCAAACTTGAACTTTTGAAAAGAATGTTACTTGATTTTTAATAAGGAAAGTGTTTTGGTTTACTTGTAAATGTTAGTCACTCTATGTTAATACTACTGTATCGTGACCTTTGTAAAAGAAATGGATCTTTTAAAAGAATTTAACGTATGTAGTACTTTGGGGTTAAAACCCGGACTTTGACATAAAATGAAAGTACCTTGAGTTGTGTGTAACTTGCCTATGTTTGCGTGTGATAGCCTTGTTGTGCAAGTACTGTATTCCATACGATTCCTATCGAGTCCCATGAGATGGGCCGAGACATGTATTCCATACGATTCCTATCGAGTCCCATGAGATGGGCCGAGACACGTATTCCATACGATTCCTATCGAGTCCCATGAGATGGTCCGAGACATGTATTCCATACGATTCCTATCGAGTCCCACGAGATGGGCCGAGACATGTATTCCATACGATTCCTATCGAGTCCCATGAGATGGGCCGAGACATGTATTCCATACGATTCCTATCGAGTCTCATGAGATGGGCCGAGACATGTATTCCATACGATTCCTATCGAGTCCCATGAGATGGGCCGAGACATGTATTCCATACGATTCTTATCGAGTCCCATGAGATGGGCCGAGATATGTATTCCATATGATTCCTATCGAGTCCCATGAGACGGGCCGAGACATGTATTCCATACGATTCCTATCGAGTCCCATGAGATGGGCCGAGACATGTATTCCACACGATTCCACCTCGAGTCCCATGGGATGGGCCGAGACATGTTATACGTATCATACGATTTATACCTAGATCGGCAGCTGAGGAAGGAGTTCCACGTGAGGGATGACTTCAAGTGTGAGTCCCCGACTTGACATGACTACTTTTTGTTGTAAATTGTAGTTTGCTATCATACATGTCTCTGCTTTATATAGATCGCCATGATTTCATTTACAGATTTCGCCACAAACTTGGTACTGTTAGATCGACTCCTTCGGGGCCGCGTCATGCCGCAGTAGAGGTACATCGGTTGTGGATCCTCGCCATAGGATCACGCAACAGATTGGAAGCCCCGCTTTCTCCGAGGCTTATCTTGTGGTATGTTACCCGAGTCCAGAGGTTCTTGTACATTCACGGTATGGCGGGGCCCTGTCCCGCCATAGTTGTTGTCACTTTCTTGCAGGTCTGTAGTAATCTTGTGGCGTGGTTGTAAAGCGATGTAATCGCTCGATTCTCAGATATATGCAAGAAGGCAACTGGTTTGGTTGGCCTGTTTTTTTATCATATCTCTTGTTTCATGTTCAGGTTTTTATTTCCGCTGATTTTCTCTCGATGTTGTATCACTAGGTGCCCGGTAAGGCACTACCACTGCCCCGGTTCGGTCGTGACAAAAGTGGTATCGAGCGCTAATCCTCTGAAAGTGTCTACGCATCGCGTGTCAGTAGTAGTCTTGATTATCGGTGTGTTGTGCACCACATCTATAATCGTGAGGCTATGGATATTTAGGATTGGTTTCCATTC
This sequence comes from Przewalskia tangutica, assembly GCA_029844215.1. Taxonomy (NCBI): domain Eukaryota; kingdom Viridiplantae; phylum Streptophyta; class Magnoliopsida; order Solanales; family Solanaceae; genus Przewalskia; species Przewalskia tangutica. The sequence goes on from JAQGDG010000030.1 coordinate 2,088,503, forward strand.
TTCTCACTCTGAGATCGTGCCTTAGAGTTGTGTTATAAGTTGGACTCCCTCAGACGTATTCGTATGTACCAGTCATGCCTCTGCGAAAGGCAACCAGAGCCCAGATGGGCAAGACAGCAGAGGGAGCTACGAGTAGAACACATAGGGTTACGAGGCACGTGCCTAGTCATTACCGAGATAGTACTTGACGACGAGTTTTATGACGCCGCTAGCCCCAAAGAGTTTAGAGCGGCAATTTCTACGAGGCCACGATACCGAGCCGGGCCCACGACCGGGAGCCGAGGATATGAGTTCGTGAGATGGCCCGCCACTAGTGAGGCCGTGGTCGAATGAGGACGGACGGGAACCGGTGGTTCACCCTAGATCCGATAGTCTGAGACTTCGGGATTTCTTGAGTTGCTGTTCGCCAGAGTTCTATGGATAGAGAGCTGAGGATGGTCCTCAGGGTGTCGTACTAGTTTGGGGAGATTGGTATGCTTGCGGCCAGCAGGGCCATTTGGTGAGAGTTTGTCCGACTAGCGGTAGCACAGATGTAGAGACTCAGCCTTCGGGATCGGTGGCTGGTTCATCGCCTTATGTAGCTAGGCGCCCTGCAGGGCAGGATTATGGTTAGAGCGACAAAGAAGAAGTAAGGCAGTAGTTACAGAGATACCTTTATCCCTTAAGAGACTTGGTTATGTTGTTATGGTGGGTACGTGTGAAGTGCTATACGGATAGCATTGTGTTAAGTGTAACTTAGAGAACATGACTAGTTGAAGAGGTAAGTTTGGGGTCATGGAAGGTGTGAACCTTAGAATATTATACGTGGAGACCTTAGATGCGAGGCTGTCACGACCCGAACCCGGGCCCGTGACTGGTGCCTTACCCGGGCACCCTAGTGTTACAACTTCAGAGAAAATCAGCGAAACATAAAACAAGACATGAAAATATTATGAAGTAAGAAACAGTAATCTGAGAAAAACATGCCTTTCGGCATATATATAAATCAATTTAAAACCGAACAGTTACATCCTTATTACAACTCGCCACAACAAGATTACGCACTTCTAAGAATGATACGACAACACAAGTGACGTGGCCCCGCCATAGCCCCGAATGTAAATACCTACAACGACAGGACTATACCATCGATAAGCCTCCGAGAAACGGAGCTTTCCAAACGCTGAATCTGTGACCCTAAGAGCGAGGATCAATGATCGGTGTACCTTTACTGCGGCATGAACGCAACTCCTCGGCGAGGTCAAGACAACAAAACCGAGTATGTGAAATCAAAATAAATATCAGAAATGAAATCATAGTAGTCTATATAAAGCAGAGACATGTATGATAACCAAACTACGTTCACAATAAATAAACAAAGTCAAGTCGTGACTCACGCCTCAAAGTCATCACTCAAATATAACTATGGGTCTCACGCCCACAACATCAATCATGCCCGTGGAATACCTTCCTCACTGCCGGCAGTCTATGATATAAAAGCATCAAGGAATACACATGAACACCAGGTCCCACCTGTGTCCTAATAAAACCGTACAGGGTAAGTACGAAGGCATAGCCGACTACTAAAACCCACAGTACCAACAAGGTCATAAACTGTACGAGATCTGCTCTGCACCATTACATGATCAAAGCCGCCACTCGCCCGCAAAGATCTAATGTGCGCGTCTAGCCCTGGAACTCCGCAGCTCCGCATAGGCCAAACTCATAGGCCCGCATGAGGTATAACCCCGCATCGAGGGTAGCTACTCCCCGGCATCCGCCTGGACTCGCAGTCCGCATGGCCACATAGACCGCATGACCATAAAGGTCGCACACTAACCTGGAACTCTCGTAGCTCCGCATAGGCCCCCGGGACCCGCATGAGGTATTCTCGAATCATAGGTCACACGCACTACCGAAGTCTACCCTGCATCGGAGGGCAGCTTAACCTCCGGAAACAAGTCAAGGTGAGTGGTACAATATCGGCTGATAGAGAAACAATTTAAGCGCAATCGAGGGGAAACCCCTTTACACAAACATCACAAGATACTAACACACGTAGCATCCTAGCATGTTTACTTAACAAATCAACAAGAAAGTATTACAAGGCTATCACAACCCAACACAATCAAGTTATACACACAAGGCACTTTCTACTATATGATTAACAAGATCGGGTTTTTATCCCCAAAGTACTTCATACATTAACTCTTTTAAAAGATACGTTACTTTCACAAAAGTCACACAATACCCGTAGTATATGAAAATAGAGTGACTGTCTTTTTAAGTAAACCAAAACACTTCCCTTTGTAAAATCAAGTAACAACATTATTTTCCAAACGTCCAAGTTTGCCTAATTTCAAATGTTCACGTTTCTTATTTTAGAAAGGTTTCGTAGTTCATAGTCTTATTCATTTAAGAATGTAATTCTCTTTTAAACAATCTGAGAAACATATGCCTTATATGTGAGTAGGTTATTCTTGTTCATAATCAATCTTATTAAGCAGCCATGATCTAGGAAATGTAATATCATTTTGTCTCATCTTAGTTTCTATGCAGATGGAGGTTTCTACTGGTTTTAATAATACTTCATTAATCAAAACATTTCCCTTTATTAACGCTGCAGTGGTTTGTCGATACTTATTCTGATTTCCGAAATCAGTAAAACATTATTCCTTTTTAGAAACCAAGTACTCATTACTCACGAATGAGGTTTCACACAAAATTCATATTAATTAAATTAAGTCAAGTCTCTTAACTTCTAAAATCAATAAATCATTCATTTTATCTCTCTTAAGCCGTTATACCTAACTTCCCATAAAGCTATTATAACTCTTAAGTTTTTAAAACCACAAAGCATTTTCTTACCTACATAAAGCTGTTATAACCAACTTCCCATAAAGTCGTTATAACACTTTATGTTTTAACCCAATCAAATACATTTAACACACGTACGTCTACCGTACTTCATAGTTATACACATATCATGCTAGAAAAGATAGGAAGAGGTTCACATACCTCGCGACGATTATCGATTTAATAGCAAAACGCCCAAGTACCTCAAACCGCTTGGCTACTCCTTGCCAAGTAGATCACGCCACACATAGTACTTCAACCTATAAGGCCACAAGGCGCTATTAACATCTAGCTCTTATCGAGAACATTCTACGTAAAATTCGCAAAGACCTCCCCGCAACCACGTAAATCTCCTCCTCTATCGAGGCCGCCATCAAGCCAACCAGGGGTTTATACATCTAACCTGACGTGTACAGCTTCTACCCACGCACGTTAATGCTACAAGTTCATCTGATACACCCCATGTAATTACAGTCGCTTCTTCTTTAAATTCAGGCTTAAGTAAAAAGACATTGCCGCAAGACTATGTTCAGTTCTATATATAGTATACTTCAACTATATAATCCTACATCATGTAATTTCCAATTACAATAAGGGGACAAGAATATTTACCTCGATAAGCCCAAAATTATCCGAGATAAAGTCGATCCTGAGCAAGGTTTAGCTCCTACTCCGTGCGCTCCAACCCGCTCCAAACAACCCTTAGAAGTTCTAACCAACCTCTACTTAATACTCCAACTAACTATGGAGATTTCCTTAGGGTTTCGTTTTTGTGACTGACGGGAAGTATAATAGTATTTCGGGGCTTTTAGTATAGGTATAACTCGAATACTACAAGGTATTAGGGCCAAGGTATTTGGGTATAGTAACAATACTCTGGAGAGTATTTCTCCCCAGAGGGGGGCATTTATACGAGACAACCCCACAAGTGGTGTGTAATTTCTACCAACCCCACTAGGAGTGGGAAACTCTCGCCAAGGGAGGGACTCTGGCTAAAGCCTCACAAGGGGAGGGGACGAGCTATAGAGGAGGGGAAGAGCTTTCAAGACTTAGCACAATTTTTGGATGAAGAAGTTCATCAAAGGGGAGTGGTATTTATAGTCAAGCCATGGCTAACCAACGGCCAAGATCATGCCAAGTAGGCAAGTGTAGGGCTAGGATGTACCCATGTGTACCTTATCCATCTACCCTACCAACCAACACAAAATATCCTACCAACTACATAGCCCAAATCGTCCAAAGGACGCCACAATTTCTCGCCAATGAGGGTGCCGTGGCGCCTCTCGTTGGTCCGACACGCTCGCCTCGGAAAAATCCGCAAAATTAAAAATGACATAGCCGAATTTTCCTTCGCAAGTTGTGTAAACGCTTCATTTAAAACGACTCTAATAGGTGTCAGGCACAAAAATAATTCGCCCAAGCCAACTTTAAAGTTCAAACTTTTCTACGCACGCCCCACGCATATACCCCGAAATACGGTATAACAGAGGCCGCCTTGAGTAAAAGATTTGTTTACGATTGACCTTTGTCGGAGTGCATAGTATACGAGTGGTAAAATTGTGTGATAAGTCCCTGAGTGTTGTGAATTATAAGAGGGTAGTTGAGCTAAGAAGACCACTAGGTTTTCGTGACTTGATTAGTGAGATTGATCCGGATCGGGGGAAACAAGAGTTTGGCGCGTTATGGGTCGGGTTGAGGACCATTCGCGTCAACCCAGTGTCCGAATGTGGTGGGGTCAGTTCGAGGTGGTCCCGCCAGGTGGTAGGGTCACGAGGGCGCTAGTCTCAGGTTTAGGTAACCATCGTATGGGTTCGTGGATGCGTTCGACCAGAATCGGATCGTGAAGGTCGGGGATGGCCTTTGTGGGAATTGAAACTAGTGAGATGACCAAGTTTGAGGTAGTGACTCCAAGGTTTTGGAACCAAGCGATGATCAAGTATGGTACGATATCTTGGAAAGAGTTCGTGTTCGAGAAGTGTACGACAAGTAAGGAAAGCTGAACGCGTGCTAAGAGATGGAAGTGATCATTTTTGTGAAGTGAAAGTGCGGAAGTATCCTTTGGACCGTGAGCGAGAGTTGGTGTTGTTTTTACATCGCCGAGGTGATTCCTCGTTGGCTTGGATTTGAGTTTTGCACATGTTATATTCTCGCCATCGTGGCATGATCGGCTTGTAAGTATAAGAAGGAGACTATACCGACGCAAGTACGCTTGGAGACTTAGAAGGAACATTCGGGACGAATGTTTCTAAGGGGGGAAGAATGTTATACCCCGTAGTTCCAGGGTATGTATGTGAGGACGTACGTATGAGAATACGACAGAAATTTTGGAAAGAAAGAAAGATGTGATTTTTCGACGGAAAAGTTTCCGGATTTCGTGAAGGAAAAAGGTTCGTTAATGGGAATGGGATTCCCAGATTTGGTATTCGGACTTCTTGGAATATTTGAGAATTATGGAATTTTATTTCCGGAATTGGTCACGTGGGGCCCACGGGAGAAATTTACGGATGTGTGGGGACCACTTTGTTTTCGAGATTTTGGCCATTATGGATATTTTCTGAGATGAAATATTTTGATTTAGTAGGAGGACATGTGTCACCCCCCTAGGTGGCCTTGTGGCCGAAATTATGTGCCAAGTGGCAAGACAAGTGGCCTTGTCTTGCAAGATATTTTTAGTTGGACAAGTGGCTTGTGGGGCCCACACACACTTGTCACCAATCTCAACCACACAATTGCCTTCATCCTAGCCCTTGGTTGTCCTATATATGCACCCTTAGTTGATGAAATCTTCCACACTTAACCATTTCAAGACTTGAAAAACCCTCCCTCTCCCTTCATTGTTGCTCTCGTTTTTGAGCCCTTTCCTTGACCTAAATTTGTCCAACAATTCTTAAACTCTCAAGTGTTCTTCCCTAAGGTGTTAGGAAGATTGTGTACCAAGAGTTGGAAAAGATTTCACACCCCTAGCCTTGAAGGGATGCCTTGGCCGAAAGTTGTCATCTTTGAAACCTAAGTGTTCTTCACTGTTTGGAGTTGAATCTTGAAGAGAAGTTGGTTAGGAGCTTCTATGGGTTGCTTGTAGCGGATTGGAACGTAAAGATTTGGAGCTAAGACTTGCTTGGAGCGACTTTAAGAACTTGGATATTTTTTGGGCTATTTGAGGTAGTGAACCTAAACCTCTTTGTGAATTGGTTATTATACATATATTATAAGTATATTATGGATTATATAATATATGGAGTAAAGTTTGGAAGGACTTGGATCTTGTTAAGTTTCTAAAATGGAAATTGGCAAGAAAGCCACAAATGGTAAAAACGTATCCAACGTATCAAACGCACTTACTTGTGAAGAAGTATTTAACTAGTAACTATAACTTATATTAAGATGGAATATAAGTTGGATGACTAATGAAGTAATTGGATAAGTAAATGGACAAAGTTGGCCAAGGACCCCAACTTAAGGATCAGATTTACTTTGACCGTATTTACATCGATCAGTATTTACATTTCGTTAAGGGAAGATTGTTCAATCGCGTTCGCTTTGGCGTGTGATCCCCTTTTTAATTATTGTATTGTTATGAAGGCGTGATAGTAAACCGCGTTACGGTTGGGCGTAATCCCTTCTTTACTTATTGTTGTTATGAAGGCGTGATAGTAAACCGCTGCACGGCCAGCGCAGAATCCCCTTCTTTTACTTATTGTTATTATGGCGTGATAGTAAACCGCTACCGTTGGGCGTGTAATCCTTCTTTATGTTGTTTAATTATTACGCCTTATATATGGCATATAATTACTTATTCGCCTTGGAGAAAGATGGAAAAGTGAGTAAAACGGGAAGTGTCGCTAATTTTTCGAGAATTAGAGGGCTTTTTATGGTATAAGTCTTCAATGGTAAGAAAGGTTTGATAGAAGTACTATGACCATTTTAGAGCGAGTACTACGCATGGCGTGATCTACTGCTTAAGGAGTAGTGTCACACCCAACCCCGCTCGTGGATCGTGCCCTACCCGGCACCCCGCTACCTTAACAACACAAGTAAATCGCGGAAATTTAATAGCACTCTTTTTTTTTTTTAAAAGCAATCGACGCGTGCGGCAAAGCCGACATGCGCTGCCATATACTATATATAACAAGAGACACTACCCCGTACATGAGTCCAATCCCACATATGAATACATGCACTTAGAGTTAATCGAAATATGACGGACAAGGCCCCGCTGCACTAAAACTGCACAAAGCCTATATCAAGGATATATACCAAAAGATAAACTCGACAGAGGAGCTATCCAAAACCCCGAAAGGTGATCCTACACCGCCGATCACCAAACAACAGACCTATACCGCGGCGATGAACGCACTTCGGGCGAGGTCAAGAATGTACCAAGTATGTGAACAGTAAGTACTGTAATAAAATCATAACAGTCTAAACAAAACAGGAGACATGTATGATAGCCAACCCACAGTACATAACACATAAGCAGTCATATCAAGTCAGGGACGCAGGCCCTCAAAGTCACTACTCGAATATAACTATGGGTCTCACGCCCATAATATCAATCATGCCCGTGGAATCCTTCCTCACTGCCGGCAGTCCATGATGTAATAACACCAATAAGGATACATGAACACCAAGTCCCACCTGTGTCCTAAATACCACGTGGTCCCATGCCCCGGAATCCCACATCGTAAAAGCATGACCATAGGGTAACACAAACAAATCCGGGGACATATATGATAATCAAATTACAACACATTGTGCCTTACTAACAATGAGAGTAAACAGTAGTATCCTTACAATATAAAAATAGGAAGCTCACGATCAAAGCAGGACCACCCGCCCGCAGTATCATTTAGCAATCCTTTTCCTGGGACTATTTCACCCGCATAGGTCACGTGGACCCGCGTGAGGTATTCCTCGCATGGGACTATTTCACCCGCATAAGCCCTTACGGACTCGCATGAGGTATTCCTCGCATAGGCTGGACCCGCCCGCATGGGACTATTTCACCCGCATAAGCCCTACGGACTCGCATGAGGTATTCCTCGCATCGTGGGTAGCAAATCCACGGAAATATGCAATGCCACAACCCCGGGGAATGACCCCGGAACGACTGATATACCAATAGCACACAACCGGCTATTTCCAGCACACATAGGCAAATCCTCAATTAACAAGCCAAAGTCCTTACCAAGGCACACTTAGAATAATTCTCAATTAATCAAGCCAAAGTACTTATCAGGGCACACTTAGACTAATTCTCAATTAATCAAGCCAAAGTACTTATCGAGGCACCAATAGAAAAATTCTCATTTAACAAGCCAAAGTACTTATCAAGGCACACTTAGACAAATCCTCAATTTATCAAGCCAAAGTACTAATCGGCACACATAGAATTATTCTCAATTAATCAAGTCAAAGTACTACGACGACATTCTTTTCAAAAGACTCCTTTATGTAAAATCCCAAGATACTAACACCCGTAGTATCAAGGCATGTCTATTTTTTTAAAGTAAGTTACTACACGTTTAGAAAACTCATTTCAAGGCTTGAAATCAAGTAACTTCAAATTTTCACAATCTAGGCAACTTATGCCCCTTTAATCAAAATAGACAACTTTATAAACCTTCCATAAAGCCGTTATAACCAACTTCCCATAAAGCCGTTATAACCCTTTATGGTTTTAGACATATCCATTCCTTTTATAACCAAGAGACTTATACTATTAAAACCAAGTATCACATACTTACAAATCAAGTTCTTAACTTTCAAAACACTTCAAGTCTCTTAATAAATAGGAAACAAGTTTCTTCTACTTTTAAACCTCAAGTAACTCACTCCTTTAAAACAAGTTACTTCTCTTAAATCATGTCATTTCTCCTCTTTTAAAACAATTAAGTAAATCACTCCTTTGACTCCCCTAAAGTCATTATAATGACCTTTAGGATTTTGGGACTAAGGCACTAGCCCAAAAGATTTGGAAACCACTTCCTCTTCAAGACTCCATGTACTTTAAGTAAAATACTTTCACTTTTAAGAATCCAAACTTCACTAAGAAAATGGATTTTACAACTTACAATTTAACATCAAAGTACAATCAAGGAAGTACATAGAACAAATTCTATTCTAGGCAATCCAAATACAACCAAGGAATGGATCATTTAAGGAGTAGAACATACTTTCTTAATCTTAAGGAATCATGCTAGAAGAGGAGATAGTTCACATACCTTTTCGGCTAAATCCACAAGCTAAGCCGAATACACCGTACGTAGAAGTGTCAACCTATAATGGTCACAACAAGACTATCAACTTCTAGTCTCTAACGTAGAATAAAACTAAGTGTACGGTCTCTAATTCTACGGAAAATCGGGCAGCATTTCCTTTGTTTCTACTCACTTGCCACCTTTTTCAAGGTCGAATACAATAACCAACACGCCACATTTAAGGCTCCAAACAACAACCAAACAAAGGGGATTACACGCCTTACAATACGTGTAAAATTCCGCCCCACAATTCATACCAAATAGTATAATACTTCACTAGCCATTCTCGGCCAACATATAACCAATAACACTACGTCTTTTCCAATCCTTTTCCAATTTCAAGTTCTTAGGTCAACATGTTATTTAGTCATAAACAACTTCAACAACTACAATTTCCTTCATTATTCAACATGCGACGACTTAAACTAATAATCAACTTGAATTCCAATCTTAAAGCTAAACATGCTAGATTTCGGATTAGGGTTCCAATAGTCAAAATACTTATCAAACTTCATACTATATAACACATTCTTGCTAAAATCCATAGCTACAATAATAAGTAAGTCTTAACTACTAAAACGACAAAATTATACCTTTCCAAGGCCCTTAAAATTTCCAAGATCCAAAGTCGCGCCTTAGAAATTCTTAGCTCCTTTCCATAAGTTCCAATCCGCTCCAAGCACTCCTCAGAGGCCTACGAAGAACCCATCTTCAAGTTCCAACTTCAAAGTCAAGAACTCCTTAGTTTCCGCCATACTAACATAAAAATGCGCTTTTTCCAAATCTTTCTATCGAGATAACCTTACAATACCCTTGGGGACATTGGGTTAAAGTCTGTGGCTAATGGATCAAAACTACAAAATTTTGTGGGAAAGTCGACAAAGCCAGAGCTTCTTAAGGCTAAGCTCAAGTTCTCTAAATTTTCTAAGTGTAAAATGAGCTTGTCTTGCACTAACTTAGTATATAACACATATCGAGGGCTTAGACTTAAACAAATGGGTGGCTAAGATGAATTTCACTGATTAAGCTTTATGGACAAGTTGACAAGTCAACAATGTCACGCTAGCAAGACTAATCTTCCAAGGTGGTCAATGACCATTTTGCCCCTTACCAATTTCATCCAAGACCACTTGTGGGGGTGCCACGTGTCGCCCTCTCATTCGTCCATAAAATTTCGTAACCCTCGTGGGTCCCACAAAAATGTAAAATTTCTGTGGGCCCCACGTGACCAAACCGTAATAAATAAATTTCCATAATGCCAATAGGTTCCATACTCTTCAAATAATACATTTTGAGAATCCAATTCTCAACAACGAACATTTTTCCTTTCCGACGTCCTAAGATTTTTCATTTAAAACAATTCTTCCTTTCGCACTAATTTCCAAGTCTTGTTTCCTTTCGCATATCTCTTTACATGTCCTCGACTTACTGGTGTAACATTCTTCCCCTTAGAAACATTCGCCCCTCGAATGTTCTTAGTCGGTTGTCACGCTTATACAAACTCCGATAAACTCTATACTATGCCTAATACCAATACATGCACAAGACCAACGATGCCACACACGCCACCACATAACATACGTGAATATAATAATGGACCTTCCGTCCGTGGTCCCTTCTCACAAAACTCAAGGTTACAAATTTTCCCAAACACGGATCCTTAGAGGTTCCTTTATTTCCTTACTTGTCATACTTTCTCGCACTTTCAAACTCATCTAGTACACGCATAAAATCTCAAATTCTGTTTCTGCTCACAACTGGAGTTACTAACCAAACTTGGCCATATTGTTACTTACATTCCCGTAAGGCTTTTCTCGGCCCCACGACCTAGTTCCCGGAACGGCCCACAAACTCGCATAACGATTTACTAAACTGGGCCTGCATCCTGACCCTACCACATAAACGGACCATTTCTAATCGACATCACCCGATTCCATACAATCGGTTGACCGGAATGAGTCTACAACCCGACTCATCGCCACACTTAACTTCTCGCTCCTAGTCCAAATAAATCTCTCTTATCTCAAGGTACTTCTTACCCTATCCCCTATTCACTAGAGGTTCACACATAAGTCAAAGTATTTCATCAGACATCCTTCCCTATCTGCCTTACATCACATTGGGTAAATACAACTTGTGAACTCTACACAACTATAGTCTCAGCCACTTATCATTCTTGTCAATATTCTTAACTTTTTCACTTTACTAATCAAGGTATCCCTACCTGGGTACTATCACTTTACAACTCCAAAGAATAAAGGGAAAACATATATGCTAGGGTAAAATCTGAATCTATCAACGCATCGTATGATTCAAAAGAATCGAATATACCAGAACCCGCGCGATGTCGCCTCCCGATCCTTCCCAAGAGTCACGCTATTTCGCGTCAAGGACCGCCAGAACTATAAACTCCACTCGACTCTACCACGATCGGCCGACATCCAACACCGCCTGGAACGCATACCGCGAGGAAAGGGAACCAACCACCGCCCCATAGGTCGGGCCACCTCACCTGCTCTCCTAAAAGGACATACTGCATATGGCCCGACGGCCACAATAAAAACAAAGACCCGCGCCATAACGGCATTTCCGAATGACGCTTACCACATCTCAAACATCGAGGAATAAGTGGCCTCGACCGAGAAAATCCTCGCTTCCTCTCGGTAACTCGATCCTCGGAGCTTTGACCGCCCTAAATACCTTATGGGTCAAATCTTCCACCGTGAGCCGCGGGTATGTAATCGGGTAGGCCGAGATGAATATCTCACTGGCCGAGGCACTCGTCCAAAAACTCACCGGAATAACCAACCGTCTAGCCTCTTACGCAGATCTCCGCTACCGCCCTCTACCTCCTGAGACACTGTCCGCATCGCCGAATAACCTCATGCCGAGGAAATCAGAGTATCGCTATCTTGGTCAACAACATAATGGCTTTCCTTCATGACTCCTAAAGTCCGCCTCAATCGAGAAATCAGAGGCTCGTGCCGTGTTCTCAAAACTCGCGAAGAAGAACTCGCCGAACGCGAACAACATCCAGATAACTCCGCATAAGCCCTATCAACTCTTCGAGTCCGACTAGTAGCTTCGCTACTCCTTTGCCCTTCTCAAGGCGGCCGCGTTCTCTCGAGGCATAATCAGAACACAACAATACGCCGAGAGGAATTATCTTACTAACACAAATTTCTATGGCACGATCTTGAGTGAGAAGAATAGAAACTAACTCCTAAATGTCCCGTAGCCTCGCTTACGGGCGTGGGCGCGCAACACACCGATAATCAAGACTTACTAGACACGGTCAGAACATTCCGAGGATCGATCGCCTGATACCACTCACACCCCGAACCTCGCGTGATCGGTGCCCTACCCGGGCACCTCGCTACCTTAACAACACAAGTAAATCATGGAAATTTAATAGCACTCTTTTTTTTTTTTTAAAAGCAATCAGACGTGCGCGGCAAAGCCGACAAGGCTGCCATATACTATATATAACAAGAGACACTACCTCGCATACGAGTCCAATCCCACATATGAATACGCACTTCTGGAGTTAATCAAATATGACGACAAGGCCCCGCCACCCAAAACTGCATAAAGCCTGCATCAAGGATATATACCAAAAGATAAACTCGACAGAGGAAGCTATCCAAAACCCCGAGCAGATCCTACACTGCCGATCACCAAACAACAGACTATACTGCGACATTTAACGCAGCCTCCGGGCGAGGTCAAGACGAAGAATCGTAAGTATGTGAACATGAAGTACCGTAATAAAATCATAATAATCTAAACAAAACAGAGACATGTATGATAGCCAACCCACAAGATATAACACATAAGCAATATATCAAGTCGTGACGCAGCCCTCAAAGTCACTACTCGAATATAACTATGGGTCTCACGCCCATAATATCAATCACGCCCGTGGAATCCTTCCTCACCGTCATCCATGATGTAATAACACCAATAAGGATACATGAACACCAAGTCCCACCTGTGTCCTAAATACCACGTGGTCCCATGCCCTAATCCCACATCGTAAAGTATGACCATAGGTAACACAAACAACCGGGACATATATGATAATCAAATTACAACACATTGTGCCTTACTAACAATGAGAGTAAACAGTAGTATCCTTACAATATAAAAATAGGAAGCTCACGATCAAAGCAGGACCACCCGCCCGCAGTATCATTTAGCAATCCTTTTCCTGGAACTATTTCACCCGTGATAGTCACGTGGACCCGTGAGGTATTCCTCGCACGGACTATTTCACCCGCATAAGCCCTTACGACTCGCATTTAGGTATTCCTCGCATAGGTCGGACCCGCCCGCACGGGACTATTTCACCCGCATAAGCCCTACTGACTCGCATAGGTATTCCTCGATCGCGGTAGCAAATCCACTAAATACGCAATGCCACAACCCCGGAATGACTTAACGACCGATATACCAATAGCACACAACCGCTATTTCAAAGACACATAGGCAAATCCTCAATTAACAAGCCAAAGTCCTTACCAAGGCACACTTAGAATAATTCTCAATTAATCAAGCCAAAGTACTTATCAGGGCACACTTAGACTAATTCTCAATTAATCAAGCCAAAGTACTTATCGAGGCACCAATAGAAAAATTCTCATTTAACAAGCCAAAGTACTTATCAAGGCACACTTAGACAAATCCTCAATTTATCAAGCCAAAGTACTAATCAGGGCACACATAGAATTATTCTCAATTAATCAAGTCAAAGTACTACGTACGTACATTCTTTTCAAAAGACTCCTTTTTATGTAAAATCCCAAGATACTAACACCCGTAGTATCAAGGCATGTCTATTTTTTTAAAGTAAGTTACTACACGTTTAGAAAACTCATTTCAAGGCTTGAAATCAAGTAACTTCAAATTTTCACAATCTAGGCAACTTATGCCCCTTTAATCAAAATAGACAACTTTATAAACATTCCATAAAGCCGTTATAACCAACTTCCCATAAAGCCGTTATAACCCTTTATGGTTTTAGACATATCCATTCCTTTTATAACCAAGAGACTTATACTATTAAAACCAAGTATCACATACTTACAAATCAAGTTCTTAACTTTCAAAACACTTCAAGTCTCTTAATATATAGGAAACAAGTTTCTTCTACTTTTAAACCTCAAGTAACTCACTCCTTTAAAACAAGTTACTTCTCTTAAATCATGTCATTTCTCCTCTTTAAAACAATTAAGTAAATCACTCCTTTGACTTCTAAAGTCATTATAATGACCTTTAGGATTTTGGGACTAAGGCACTAGCCCAAAAGATTTGGAAACCACTTCCTCTTCAAGACTCCATGTACTTTAAGTAAAATACTTTCACTTTTAAGAATCCAAACTTCACTAAGAAAATGGATTTTACAACTTACAATTTAACATCAAAGTACAATCAAGGAAGTACATAGAACAAATTCTATTCTAGGCAATCCAAATACAACCAAGGAATGGATCATTTAAGGAGTAGAACATACTTTCTTAATCTTAAGGAATCATGCTAGAAGAGGAGATAGTTCACATACCTTTCGCTAAATCCACAAGCTGCCGAATACACCGCACGTAGAAGTGTCAACCTATAATGGTCACAACAAGACTATCAACTTCTAGTCTCTAACGTAGAATAAAACTAAGTGTACGGTCTCTAATTCTACGGAAAATCGGGCAGCATTTCCTTTGTTTCTACTCACTTGCCACCTTTTTCAAGGTCGAATACAATAACCAACACGCCACATTTAAGGCTCCAAACAACAACCAAACAAAGGGGATTACACGCCTACAATACGTAAAATTCCGCCCACAATTCATACCAAATAGTATAATACTTCACTAGCCATTCTCGCCAACATATAACCAATAACACTACGTCTTTTCCAATCCTTTTCCAATTTCAAGTTCTTAGGTCAACATGTTATTTAGTCATAAACAACTTCAACAACTACAATTTCCTTCATTATTCAACATCGATTACTTAAACTAATAATCAACTTGAATTCCAATCTTAAAGCTAAACATGCTAGATTTCGATTAGGTTCCAATAGTCAAAATACTTATCAAACTTCATACTATATAACACATGCTTGCTAAAATCCATAGCTACAACAATAAGTAAGTCTTAACTACTAAAACGACAAAATTATACCTTTCCAAGCCCTTAAAATTTCCAAGATCCAAAGTCGCGCTTAGAAATTCTTAGCTCCTTTCCATAAGTTCCAATCCGCTCCAAGCACTCCTTAGAGGCCTATGAAGAACCCATCTTCAAGTTCCAACTTCAAAGTGAAGAACTCCTTAGTTTCCGCTTGACTAACGTAAAAATGCTGCTTTTTCCAAATCTTTCTATCGAGATAACCTTACAATACCCTTGGGGACATGGGTTAAAGTCTGTGGCTAATGGATCAAAACTACAAAATTTTGTGGGAAAGTCGACAAAGTCGAGCTTCTAAGGCTAAGCTCAAGTTCTCTAAATTTTCTAAGTGTAAAATGAGCTTGTCTTGCACTAACTTAGTATATAACACATATCGGAGGGCTTAGACTTAAACAAACGGGTGGCTAAGATGAATTTCACTGGATTAAGCCTATGTGGACAAGTTGACAAGTCAACAATGTCATGCTAGCAAGACTAATCTTCCAAGGTGGTCAATGACCATTTTGCCCTTACCAATTTCGTCCAAGACCACTTGTGGTGCCACGGTCGCCTCTCATTCGCCCATAAAATTAGAACCTCATGGTCCCACAAAATGTAAAATTCTCAGGGCCCCACGTGACCAAATCCGTAATAAATAAATTTCCATAATGCCAATAGGTTCCATACTCTTCAAATAATACATTTTGAGAATCCAATTCTCAACAACGAACATTTTTCCTTTCCGACGTCCGAATATTTTCCGCTTTGAAAATAATTCTTCCTTTCGTACTAATTTCCAAGTCTTGTTTCCTTCGTATATTCTCTTTACATGTCCCGACTTACGGTGTAACAAGTAGCCGACGTCAAGTACTTGGAGCGCTTTGCTATTTGTCGATAATCGTCGCGAGGTATGTGAACCTCTTCCTATCTTTTCTAGCACGATTGTGTGAACTATGTAGTATGGTAGACGACGCTGCTAAACGAGTTTTGTTGGTTTAAAACATAAGGTGTTATAATAGCTTTATGGGAAGTTAGTTATAACGACTTTATGTAGGTAAAAGAATGGTTTATTGATTTTAGAAGTTAAGAGACTTGATCTTAAAAGATAAGAGACTTAACTTATAAATGACGCTTATGAAATGTTAAGGACTATGAATTTTGTTAAAAAGTCAGGAAACCTCATTCGTGAGTAATGAGTACTTGGCTTTTAAAGAATAATGTTTTACCGATTTCGAAATGAGAATAAGTATCGAACAAACCATCATAAATGCTAATAAAGGAAATGTATTGACTAATTAATTATATTAAAACCAAGAGAAACCTCCATCCGCATAAGCTAAGATAAGACAAAATTGTATTACATTTCCTAGATCATGGTCGCTTAATGAGATGGTTATAAACAAGAACAAGCTACTCATACATAAGGCATATGTTACTCAATTGTTTTAAAAGGAGATTACGTTATGATTAAGACTATAATCTATGGAATCTTTCAAAATAAGAGACTGAGCATTTGAAATTAGGCAAACTTGAACTTTTGGAAAAGAATGTTGTTACTTGATTTTTTAATAAGGAAAGTGTTTTGGTTTACTTGTAAATGTTAGTCACTCTATGTTAATACTACGTATCGTGACCTTTGTAAAAGAAATGGATCTTTAAAAGAATTTAACGATGTAGTACTTTGGGGTTAAAACCCGACTTTGACATAAAATGAAAGTACCTTTTGTGTGTAACTTGCCTATGTTTCATGCGCTGAGGCCTTGTTGCAAGTACCTTGTATTCCATACGATTCTCATCGAGTCCCATGAGACGGGTCGAGACATGTATTCCATACGATTCTATCGAGTCCCACGAGACGGGCCGAGACATGTATTCCATACGATTCTATCGAGTCCCACGAGACGGGCCGAGACATGTATTCCATACGATTCCTATCGAGTCCCACGAGACGGGCCGAGACACGTATTCCATACGATTCCTATCGAGTCCCACGAGATGGGTCGAGACATGTATTCCATACGATTCTATCGAGTCCCATGAGACGGGCCGAGACACGTATTCCATACGATTCCTATCGAGTCCCATGAGACGGGCCGAGACACGTATTCCATACGATTCTATCGAGTCCCACGAGACGGGCCGAGACACGTATTCCATACGATTCCTATCGAGTCCCACGAGACGGGCACACACGTATTCCATACGATTCCTATCGAGTCCCACGAGATGGGCCGAGACATGTATTCCATACGATTCCTATCGAGTCCCATGAGATGGGCCGAGACACGTATTCCATAAGATTCCTATCGAGTCCCATGAGATAAAGCCGAGACATGTATTCCATACGATTCCTATCGAGTCCCACGAGATGGGCCGAGACATGATTCCACACGATTCCACCTCGAGTCCCATGGGATGGGCCGAGACATGTTATACGATCAAACGATTTATACCTAGATCACGGCAGTGAGGAAGGAGTTCCACTGCACGAGGGATGACTTCTGGTGCGAGTCCCCGACTTGACATGACTACTTTTTGTTGTAAACCGTAGTTTGGTTATCATACATGTCTCCTGCTTTATATAGATCATCATGATTTCATTTACGTGATTTCGCCACATACTTGGTACCGTTGCATCGACTCCTTCGGGGCCGCTCATGCCGCAGTAGAGGTACATCGGCCAGGATCCTCGCCATGGGATCACAAGCCAACAGATTGGAAGCCCCGCTTCTCCCGGAGGCTTATCTTGTGGTATGTTACCCCGAGTCCAGAGGTTCTGTACATCTGTGGTATGGCGGGCCCCGTCCCGTAATAGTTGTTGTCACTTTATTAGAGGTCTGTAGTACCATGTGGGCGTGGTTGTAAATGATGTAACTGTCAGATTCTCAGATATATGCAAGAAGGCAACTGCTTGGCCTATTTTTTTATCATATCTCTTGTTTCATGTTCATGTTTTTATTTCCGCTGATTTTCTCTCGATGTTGTATCACTAGTGGTGCCCGGTAAGGCACTACCACGGCCCCGGTCGTCGTGATGCCTTCCCTAGAACTCGCCGAAGTCCTGCAATATCCGAACACACAACCGCCTCAAACCTTAGCGCCATCGTGCTACCTCGCGACCCTTCCTCACGAAGAGTCGATCACGGCACCGTCAAAATCGATCCTCAAATTGTTGCCTCTTCACCTCCTCGACGATGGAAGACTCGGCAACCTCTCGAACTCGAACCCCACTGCTATCAGAATCAATCAATCGGACTCCAAGGATCGCTAACTGATGCAAATCACGAACCATGCCCCTCTTCTCTGGCTGCACATCTGATAGGCTACCCATCGACCTATGACTAAGGGCATCTGCCACAACATTGGCCTTCCCCGGGTGGTACAGGATATTGACATCATAATCCTTAAGCAACTCTAACCACCGCTCTCGCCGTGAAGTTCACTCCTCCGGCCGAAGATATACTGGAGGCTCTTGTGGTCTGTATAAATATCCACATGAACCCCATACAAATAGTGCCTCCAGATCTTCAAGGCGTGAATCACCGCTGCCAACTCCAAATCATGGTTGGGGTAGTTCCTCTCATGCTTCTTAAGCTGTCGGGATGCATACGCTATAACCTTTCCTCGCCGCATCAACACACATCCCAACCCGATGCGCCGACGATCACAATACACGACATAGCCGCTCGACCTCCGACCTCCGGAAGAGTAAGAACGGGCGGTCGCCGCCTCTCCTTCAAGAATCGAAACCCCGCCACACGCATCAGTCCATCAAACTTAGCCGCTTCGAGTCGGCCTAGTCAATGGTGCGTAGATAAGCAAACTTCCACGAACCGCCGATAGTAACTCGCAAGGCCCGTAAAATCGCGCACTCGCTGAGTAGTGTTCAGGCCAAGTCCCGATCGCTTCGATTGGTCGATCCACCAATACCATCACCGACAATATGCCCAAGAAAAGCCACCAAGTCAACCAAAACTCACATTTGGAAAACATGGCATATAATCACTGGTCTCGAGAACTCTCAAGACAGCCTCAAATACTCGCACGCTCCCGCTCGAGCGAGAATAAACCAAGATATCATCAATGAACACTATCACAAACGTGTCCAAAATGGCTTGAACACTGCTCATCAAATCCATGAATACCGCGAGCATCGTCAACCCGAAAGACATAACCTCAACTCATAGTGCCGTCACGTCCGAATGCGCCCTAGGGACATCCGCCTCTAACACGCACTGATGATAGCCCGATCGCAGATCAATCTTGAGAAACATCTCGCACTTCGCAATCGGGTCGAACAAATCATCAATCCCGGAAGGGTATTCGTTTAATGGTCACCTTGTTCACCGTCAGTAATCAACACACATGCGCAGCTGGCCCCATCCTTCTTCTTCACGAATACCGGCGCTTCCTGTGGAGAAACACTAGGCCCGATGAAGCCCTTTCTCCAAAGAAATCTCTCACCGGTCCTTCAACTCTCTCAACTCGGCAGTGCCATTCTCAGATGGCGAATGGAAATAGGCCGAGTGTCCGCAAAGACATCGATACAAAACTCTATCTCCTCTCGTGAGGATACCCGGAGGTCGCCTGAAACACGCCCGGGAACTCTCTCGACTACCGAATCGATCAAAATCGCACCGCACCACAAAGATCAAATACCCGAACGAGATGGTAGATGTACCCCTTCTACACCATCTTCCTAGCCTTGAGGTAGGAAATAAACCTACCCCTCGGCGATACAGTGTTCCCCTCCCACTCAACAACCGGCTCCTCAGGAAACTGGAACCGTACCACTCTCTCCCTGCAGTCAACATTGGCGTAGCAAGAAGCTAACCAATCCATGCCCATGATCACATCGAAATCAGTCATGTCCAACTCTATCAAGTCGGCTAGGGTCTGACGACTGCATATAGTCACTGGACAAGCCCTATATGCCCTCCGAGCTACCACCGAATCTCCCACTGGCGTAGCTACCTCAAAAGGGTCTATGGATACAGGCTCTATGCCTATCCTACTAGCAATAAGGGGAGATAAATAGGACAAAGTAGAACCCGGATCTATCAAGGCATACACATCATAACCGTAACCGATAAGGTACTGTGGACGACGCCAGCGACGCCCCGTCCCGCCGGCCGACAAGGCATAAATACGGCTCGAGGACCGCTAGAATCGACCCGCACTACGACCTCTCGCCACTGGCTGCCGCCTCGAGTACTCGCCCGGCGAGTAATCGTAGGAGATGAAGACCCGATGAAAGACCTCGTAGGCCGACTCTACCACCGCTGCCGCTTCCTAGTCGACCACAACTCCCGAGATGGGATCTACCGTGACGCCACACCGGCGGGTGGTCTCGATCGGTTAGCACCTCTCGCTACTCGAAGTTCAAGTCCTGGGCCCCGACCGCCCCGAATACTCTGGTTGTCGGCCAAGACGAGCAGGAGTGCTCGAGCCGGTTGTGGTGCAAATCTAGATCGCCGGTGCCGCCCACCCCGATAGCTACCAAAAGACCTCGCCGCCCCGGTCTTCTTCGGCCGTCACAACCCGTCGCCTCTACGCCTCGCATCCAAGTGCATGAGCTCGCATACGGTAATGTACATGCGCCGTCAAGAGCCACACCCGCACAAGACTCGCCATATAATCATCTAGCCCGTGACGTAGCGATGCACTGCCTTCCATATTCGCTACCAACGCAGGACGACGAGCCAACGATCGAACTCAACGTTGTACTCCCTAACCGTGAGTCCTCTGCCTCAAAGAACAAAAATATGTCACCCGCGCCCTCCTCATCCGCGAGGCAAGAAGTGAGTGAGAAAGACTCGAGAACTCGCCCCAAGTACTGGGACGCGCTTTCCCGATAACTCCCACGAATCAAACCAATCGATCGCGTATCACGCAGCCATGTGGAACCGAAGATCACGGACTCGGTCTTCAAGCCTTGATCACTCGTGATGATCCTTCAGAGTCGGATGAACTCCCGCGATCATCCTCGTGCCTCACCGTAGATCAAGGCTGCTACCAGAAACTCGTAGCCTCAAACTATTCGATTCTCGTGAACCGCAGTAATCGCTGAATCGGAATCGCCGTGATCCAAATTTATCTCATGTTCGCCACAACTCGACCAATAATCGGTCATCTCCTTGTACCCTAACTCCTCTCGCCTGTGCCGCGGGATCGAGGCGGGCCGGCGGCGTCATGGAACTCGCCGCCTCGTATAACCGGGCACGAGCCTCGTGACTCTGTCCTACTAGCGCCTTCTCACGCTTTGCCCTTCGGGCCCGGTTGCCTTACGCGAGGCATAATCATATGTAAAAGGAATACGTTAGAGGGTCCAACTTATAACACTCTAAGGCACGATCTCGGAGTGAGAAGAATGGAAATCAATCCTAAATATCCTATAGCCTCTCGATCATTGGTGGTGCACAACACACCGATAATCAAGACTTACTAGATACGGTCAGACACTTTCCGAGGATTAATCGCTTCGATACCACTTTTGTCACGATTCGCCCGGCCCGTGGATCGTGTCTTACCCGCACCCAAGTAGTCATACATCGAGAAAATCAGGAATATAAAACAAGACATGAAACAATGTAAATTGAGACACAATTTATCTGAGAAAGTCGCTTTCGATATATATATAAACCAAAATCGCGCTTTACATCCCAACTGCATAATAGACTACAGCACTCTAAGGAAGTAACAACTATGGCGGACAGTGGCCCCGCCATACCTCGAATGTACAAAACTATCTACACAACAGGAGATCATACCCAAAAGTCGAGCCTCCGGAGAAGATGGAGCTCCTGACACCAAAGCAAAAGATCCTAAGGATGCGGATCTAGCACCTGCTTCCCCTTACCTGCGGCATGAACGCAGCCCCCCGAAGGAGGTCAGTACAACAGGTACCAAGTATGTGAAACTGTAAAGTACTTAAATGAACTCATATCATTTTAAAACTAATTTTACAAATACGCAGAAACAACCAATGTAATCGCACATAGTGCCACAAAGATAAACAAGAGCAACAATAGGTAAATCAGAATGTCTTTTCTAGGTCGCGAATGATCGCAGGCCAATCACCCATAGTATCATTATGCATGCCTAATACTGGACTCCCGTAGTCCGCATAGGCCACCTAGTCCAGCATGAGGTATTCCTCGCATCGAGGGTAGCTACTCCCTGCATCGCCCCGACTCGTAGTCCGCACGGCCACATAGACCGCATGAGGTATAACCCCGCACACTAACCTCGAACTCGTAGCTCGCATAGGTCCCTCGACCCGCATGAGGTATTCTCAATCACGGTCCTGCATCACCGAAGTCTACCCCGCACGGAGGCGCCTTAACCCCGTGATCATGTCAAGAGGTGAGTGGTATAATACTAACGTAATAGCTTATCGTTAAACAACATAAGCACAACAAGAATACCCTCTTATACACACGCTACAAGACACTAACACACATAGCATAATGATATGTCTACTCATCAACCATCTTATTATACTTTCCAGAAATCAATACAAGTCTTTTATAAACGCATAAGTAAACTGTTCCTTTTATCTGCCTTAAGTAGTTATACCTAACTTCCCATAAAGCTAGTATAACTCTTAAGCTTTTTGTTTTAAAAACAATATCCTTCTTCTTTCAAAAATGATTTATAATTCTTCTGAAAGACTTCAAGATTCTTATTTTTCAGGCTTAAGTCAAAAGACATTGCAGTAAAACTACGTTCAGTTAACACACGTACGTCTACCGTACTATATATATATTTTAAAATATCATGCTCAAGAGTATAGGAAGAATCACATACCTTCGCGGCGAAATCCACCTGCCAAGTCGAATATGTCGCGCAGAGAATCAACCTATAATAGTCGACACGCCTATCTATGTCTAGACTACTCAGACTATTCTAAGCGCAGGGTTCTTTATTCTACGGAAAATCGCAAAGACTTCCCTACCCGTCAAGTTACCCAAGTCTCATCAGAATACATTCCCATGTAAGTACAGTTTAATTCTTCTTCTGTTATACCCTTCTACTGTGATTACAGTTCAATTCTATTCTTTAATATCCTTCTATATCTTATACTCAAGTCTTAACTATTCTTATATGTAATATCCAATTACAATAGAAGGACAAGAGTATTTACCTCGATAAGCCCAAAATTATCCAAGTTAAATGTCGATCCTGAGCAAGGTTTAGCTCCTAGTCTGTACGCTCCAATCCGCTCCAAGAAACCCTTAGAAGTTCTATACAACTTCTACTTCAACCAACTATGAAGTTTCTCTTAGGATTTCGTTTAGTGACTAATGGAGATAAGGTAGTATTTCTAGGCTTTTAGTATAGAGGTGACTTTGGAAATACTACAAGGTATAGGCTAAAGTATTTGGGAATAGTAACAATACTTTGGAGAGTATTTTTCTACCCAAGGTGGGGGGGCTCTCGGCCGAAACCACTAGGCTAGAGGGGGAAAGGGTGTTGGACGAAACACTACAAGAGAGGGGAGGGAATTTTGAGACTTGGAAGATAATTTGTGGATGAAGAAAACCTTCAAGTTAGGGGGGTATTTATAGGCCAAGCAATGGCCAAGATGAAGCCAAGTGGTAGGCAAGTGTAAGGTGGAGATTTAGGCAAGTGTCCTTATCCATCTACTACACAAATATCCTACCAACTCCTTGACTTGTGCAAGGGCACAAAAACGTGCCAACCTTGGCCCTCTTGCCGCCCACTTGAGGGTGACAAGTGTCACCCTCTCGTTGGTCCAAAATGTTTCATCTCTCGGAAAAATCCGCAAAAATTATAAATGACATAGCCGGAATTTTCCCTTCGCAAGTTTTGTAAAACGTTTCGTCGGAAAACGATTCTTTTAGTGGGTTGTGCACAAGTTTCGTCCAATGCCTAACTTTAAGGCTAAACTTTTGTACGTACGCCCTCACGTACATACTCAGGAAATACGGGGTATAACATAAATGAAAGTTCATTTGAAAGATAATGTTGTCGAGAGTCAAAGGGTGATTTAAATTGAGCAAGATTTCCATGATAGTTAATGTATAATTATTGGGTCGGGTTGCACGATCCGCAACACTTATATAATTAGTGGGTCGGGTTGCACGATCCGCAACACTATTTTATATTGAGACGGGTTGCACGATCCTCAACACTATTTTATATTGGGACGGGTTGCACGATCCGTAACACTATTTTATATTAGGACGGGTTGCACGATCCGCAACACTATTTTATATTGGGATGGGTTGTACGATCCGCAAGACTGATTTATATACCTATGTACGTGAAAAGTTATATGGGTCGGCGTGCCATGGTGTTGTCACGACCCGACCCCGGGCCCGCGACTAGTGCCCTACCTGGGCACCCCTTTCAGGTATTCATCAGAGAATAGCAGCGGAACATACACAACACATAAAAATACTTAGACAATAAACAACAACAGGCTAGTCGATAAGGCCACCTTCCGTAATATATACATAATCCAAAATAAATCAGTACATCTCTGTTCTTAAAACCCAATC
Source organism: Przewalskia tangutica (assembly GCA_029844215.1). Classification (NCBI taxonomy): domain Eukaryota; kingdom Viridiplantae; phylum Streptophyta; class Magnoliopsida; order Solanales; family Solanaceae; genus Przewalskia; species Przewalskia tangutica. Next base: position 2,113,280 of record JAQGDG010000030.1, read on the forward strand.
CACAAATATGACTACAGACCTCTAAGAATAACACAATCGTATGACAGGCTTCGCCATACCCTGAATGTACATAAATCTACAACATCGTGGAAAATAAGACTAAAAGACAAGCCTCCGGAGAAATGGAGCTTCTGACACCTGATCAATGATCCTAAGAATGAGGATCCACCACTGCTACCCATGCTCATGATGAACACGAATTCGAGGAGCGGGTCAATACAACAGATGTACCAAGTATGTAAAACTAAAAGTACTTAAATGAAATCATAAAGTCTAAAAACAAAGCTGGAGACATGTATGATAACTCAAATAACAGTACACTGTGCCTTACTAACAATGAGAGTAAACAAGTGTATATTTTACTGCATAAAAATAGGAGGCTCATGGTCAAAGTAGGGTCACCCGCCCATAGTACCATTAAGTAATCCTACTCCTGGGACTATTTCACCCGCATAGGTCCTGTGGACCCGCAATGAGGTCATCCGCCTCGCATGGGACTATTTCACCCGCATAGGACTATTTCACCCGCATGGGCCCAGTGGGCCCGCAATGAGTACAAACGCCGCACTCGCATCATGGGTAGCAAATCCATGGAATAACTAGTAGCCCGGGGTTTTACCCATAAGAATAACATAACCTTAGAACAACCGGCTATCATACATAACATAAGCACTATCGGCTTGTCATATATAACATAAGCACCACCGGCTTATCCTACTTAACATAAGCAAGTTAAGAAATCCCCCTAACTTCTTATTAGCCTTATTCATATACACTCTCATTTTAGTTTACTTAAGGCACTAACATGTCATTATAAAAATCCGGAAACTTAACCCAAAGTACTACGTACTTCTAATATTTTAAAATGACTCTTTTTCATATAGAACTTCCAAGATACTAATAACCGTAGTATCAAGCCATATCTACTTTTCAAGACAAGTCACAACACCTTTTAGAACTACATTTATAGGCTTCTAAATCAAGTGACTTCTTTCTTTAAAACCTTAAGCAATTGATGCCTTCAAATCAATTTGCCCTTCTTCATTTCAAGTCATTTATCATTAATTACATTACTAGAGTAAACCACTCTTTCACCTTTTCATAAAGTTATTATAATCAACTTCTCATAAAGTCGTTATACTAATATTATACTTTAGACACTTCCATTCTTGTTATAACCAAGATACTTATACTTTTAAAATACCCCAAGTCTCTTAACTTTAGTGATCAAGTTTCTTAGCTTTAGAATGGCTTAAGAAAATCAATACTTTCCAAATCAAGTATTCTATACATTTTCAAGTCAAGAAATCTTTGTTTACCTTATTAGAATAAACCATTCTTTTTACTTTCCATAAAGTTATTAACCAGCCTTATGCTTTTGAAACCAAGGCATTTCTATCCTTGAAAAACATGTGAGTTAATTCTCTAACTCAACTAACTTGGACATCCTTAAAACAAGACAAGGATATCAAATGAAACTAAATTCATTTAAATCTCGTACGTCCACCGTACTATACGTTTACAACTACTCATGCTCAAGAGATAAGAAAGTTACACATACCTCTCCGGCTTAATCCACTAGCCAAGTCCAATACGCCGCCCGTAGTATATCAACATATAATGACCATAATACGTCTATTAGTCTCTAGCTTCAACGTAGAATATTATAATTGTAAAGTCCCTTATTCTACGGAAAATTGGACAGCACTACCTTCGTTTCTACGTACTTTTCCACCTTTTTCAAGGCCCGTATTTAATAACCAAACATGCCACATTTAAGGCTCAACACATTAACCAATCAAAGGGGATTATAAGCCTTGCAGGACGTATAAAATTCTGCCCCACAATTCATATAAAACAGTCCAATATTAAAGGTCATTTTTCGACTACAAAGTACAACCACAATAAATCTTTTCCAATTCCTTTTCAATCCATAATGTCATTCTCGCATGTTATATAGTCGCAACCAATTTCAACGGCTATAACTCTCATTTAGATAACATGTGACAATTATAACTATCTATTCATTTGTATTGTACTTCTAATGGCTAATAAGCCCATGTTCGGATTTAGGCTCCCAATACCCATAACACTTATCAATCTTTAATACATAATTCACTTGCTCAATATCAACTATTTCATGTATCATAGTTTACTTCCAAGAGGAGAGGGAATTTTACCTTTAGGATTTCGCCCACTATAGCCCTTTTTCCGCAACTCCTTTTCTCATCAAACTCATCCACGCGAGCTTTCCACAAGTTTATCAACACTTTATCTTCTTGCCGCCTCTTCAACAATTTCACTAGGCTTAGGATGTCTTCAAGACTTGGTCATAATATAAGACCTTCTCTTGGTCAAAAAGATAGGAGGGACACTTGTCACCCTCTCATAGGCCTTTACACAAATATCTTCTGATTTTTCCCCCTTTTTCGCGAAAAATCCCGCTGGTGCAACAAGACCGCAACTCGTAAAACTTCAGACTTTCAAGGCCGCTGCCCGCTGCCGCTGCGTGGGCGCTGCGTGGCCCGATCAAGCTTTCTTTCCTCCTTCGTGAATCGAACTTCTAACGTCCATAACTTTCTACCCCGATGTCCTATCGGCGAGCGGTTTGTTGCGTTGGAAACTAGACTCAACGAACTTTATACTAGGCTTTTAAAACACCTAAAAACTCTTAATAAACTGGGGTATATAGCACTCCAAAGTTGACTCAAAATCTGTCGAAAACATTTTTTTGCCACTTATCTTTCCAAGTTCAAATCTTATTTCATTTCGTACGTGTTCATCTTATTCTCTTGAATTTACGGGGTGTAACATTCTTCCCTCCTTAGAAACATTCGTCCCCGAATATTCTTTCGGAGTCAATCTTATAGATAGAGACATAGTCTCCCTTTTACAACCCCTACATACCAATAATGACACACGTGGCCACACAATAGCACTTAAGCAAAAAAAATACTTCAATTTAAAACTTGACAAGTAAGGAAAATGAATTACCTGAAGGTATAGAGAATAACTGAGGATACTTTCTCAATATGTCCTCCTCCGCTTCCCAAGTCATCTCCTCCATATTTTCATTCCGCCACAAGACTTTGACGGAAGCCACATCTTTGGTCCGCAGTCGCCTGACCTGGCGATCGAGTATCGCTATGGGACTCTCCTCATACGATAACCCCTCTGTCACCTGGACATCGCTAGCTGGAAAAACTCTTGATGGATCTCTGATACACTTCCGCAACATAGAAACATGGAATACCGGATGTACCGCCTCTAAATCCGATGGCAGATCCAAATCATAGGCAACCTTGCCTACTCTACGGACGATCTGGTAAGGCCCAATGTACCTTGGGCTAAGTTTCCCCTTCTTCCCAAACCTCAACACACCCTTCATGGGTGATACCTTCAAGAAGACCCAATCGTCTACCTGAAACTCCAAATGTTGACGCCGATTATCAGCATAAGATTTATGTCGACTCTGAGTTGCTAGCAGTCTCTCCCGGATAAGCTTCACCGTATTCACAGCCTGCTGAATCAAGTCTGGGCCAACTAACTGAACCTCGCCCACGTCGAACCAACCAATCGGCGACCTACACTTCCGCCCATACAAAGCCTCATATGGCGCCATCTAGATGCTAGAATGGTAGTTGTTGTTATAAGCAAACTCTACAAGAGGCAAATGATCCTCCCAGCTACCCCTGAAATCAATAACGCATGCCCGAAGCATATCCTCAAGTGTCTGGATAGTACGCCTCGATCGTCCGCTTGGTCGAGGATGAAACGCGATCGAGACTCACTTGTGTCCCTAACCCCTTCTGGAAAGACCTTCAGAAGTTAGCCAGAACCGGGCCCTCTCGCTCGATATAATCGATGTAGGAACTCGTGCGCCTCACAATCTCACGATATCGTTATACCCCGTATTTCGAATGTATGCGTAGTGCGTCGACGTAAGTTTGGCCTTAAAGTTTAAGCCTTGGACGTTTTTATTTGTGCACAACTCACTAAAAGAATCGCTTTCCGACGAAACGTTTCCACGCTTTCGTAGGAAAATTCCGCTATGTCATTTAGTATTTTTGCGATTTTTCCGAGAGACGAACATTTTGGACCAACGGAGGGCGACACTTGGCACCCTCCAATCGGTGGACTTGAAATCGCCCATTGGACGAATGGACATAGAGTTGCACGTTTTTTGTGCCTTTGCACAAGTCAAGGAGTTGGTAGGATATTTTGTGTGCAAGTTGGCTAGGTACACTTGCCCTAATCTTGGCCTTACACTTGCCTAAATCTTGGCCCTTGGTTGGCTATCCCTTGACCTATAAATACCCCTCTTGTGATGAAGAGTTCTTCATCCACAAAAGCTTTCCAAGTCTAAAAATCCTCTCCTCTCCCTTAAAGCCATTTCATCCAAACACCTTCCCTCGAGTAAAGTTTGGCCGAGGGCCCCTCCCCCAACCCTAGCCGAAATCTACCCCTCCTCCCGTGGTAGAAAAGTTTCCATCTAGTATTGTTATAATACCCAAAATACCCAAGCCCAAAAACCTTAGTACTTATTAGAAGTTTTGAAGAAATTCTAAGGTTTCTCGAGCTATCTGAGCGCATAACTTGTGAGCTAAGCCTTGCTCTGATCGACTTTTATCTAGGATATTATTGGGCTTACCGAGGTAAATAAACTTATCCTTCCTTTGTAATTAGAGAATACATACTGTAGAAGTATAAGAATAAGTATAAATACTTAGAAGATTACTACAGAATAGAATTGAATCATATCACAAAGTAGGCGGTTTAAAAGAAGAATAATTGAACTATACTTACATAGGACTGTTTTCACAATAGACTTATATAGCTCACCGGGTAGGGAAGTGCTGCCCGACTTTCCGTAGAATTATGAACCCTCTGTTTAGAATGACCTCACGAGTAGTTCAGACTTTGATAGATGTCGTGACTATTATAGTCGATTCTCTCATACACATATTCGACTTGGCGGTGGATTTCACGGTAGGTATGTGATTCTTCCTAAAGCATGATATTTTAAATATATATATAGTACGGTAGACGTACACGTGTTAACTGAATAATAACTACGGCAATGTCTTTCGACTTAAGCCTGAATAATACTTACGGCAATGTCTTGCGACTTAAGCCTGAATAATAAAGATCTTAAAAGTCTTTCAAAAGAATTATAACACAGTTTTGAAAGAAGAAGAATAGTTGTTTTTAAAACAAGAAGCTTAAGGGTTATACTAGCTTTATGGGAAGTTAAGTATAACGGCTTAAGTTTTATAAAAGAAACATTTACTTACGTGTTTTATAAAAGACTTGTATTGATTTCTGAAAGGTATAATAAGATGGTTTTGGTGAGTAGACATATTGTGATGCTATGTGTTAGTATCTTGTAACGTTTGTGTAAAGAGGTCAGTCTTACTTATGCTTATGTTGTTTGAACTATAAGTTGTTGTGTTAGTGCTATATCACTCACCTCGAGATGATACGGGGTTAAGCCTCCCACGCGGGTAGACTCAGCGGTGCAGGACCATGATTCGAGAATACCTCACGCGGGTCCAGGGGCCTATACGAGCTACGAGAGTTCCGTGTTAGTATGCGGGTTATGCCTCACGCGTCTACGTGGCCACGCGACAATGAGTCCGGGACGCCGCCGAGGAGCTACCCTCGATGCGGGTTATACCTCACGCGGCCTATGTGAGTGGCCTAGCGGACTCGAGTCGTGATTAGGCTTGCATGATAATATGGGCGAGTGGCCCTGCTTCGATCATTCGCAGCCTAGAAAATACCTATTACAGTTACCTATTGTTGCTCTTGTTTATGATATGGCACTATGTGCGGTTACATTTGTTGTTTCATGCATATTTGTAAAATTCGTTTTTTTAAAGTGTTATGATTTCATTTAAGTACTTTACAGTTTCACATACTTAGTACCTGTTGTACTGACCTCCTTCGGGGGGCTGCGTTCATGCCGCAGGTAAGGGCAAGCAGGTGCTAGATCCACATCCTTAGATCTCTACGTTGGTGCCGAGCTCCATCTTTCCGAGGCTCTACTTTTGGGTATGATCTCCCGTTGTAGATAGTTTTGTACAGTCGGTATGGGCCCCGTCCCGCCATAGTTGTATATTTCCTTAGAGGTCTGAGTCATGTTGTACAAGATCGGATGTAATCGCTAAACCATGTTTTATATATATAGGCGAAAGGCGACGCTTGCTCACATAAAGCGTGTCTTATTTTATAAAGCGTTTCATGTCTTGTTTTATATTCCGGCATTACTGATGTATGACTACTTGGTGCCCAGAAGGCACGACCACGGCCCGAACGGGTAGTGACATATACAATCTAGCATAATCCTCAGCCGAATAAGTAGTCCTGACTGGAAGAAAGTGGGCTGATTTCGTCAGCCTGTCGATAATAACCCAGATGGAATCACACTTCCTCTGAGTACGAGGTAACCCTGTAACAAAATACATGTTGATTACCTCCCACTTCCATGTCGGAATATCAATCGCCTGCAATAGCCCACCAGGTTTCTGGTGCTCAACATTGACCTGCTGACAATTTGGACACTGAGCAACAAAACCTACCACGTCCCTCTTCAGGATATCCCACCAATACATACATCTGAGGTCATGGTACATCTTAGTCGACCCCGGATGAATAGAGTAACGAGCACTGTGTGCCTCCCCAAAATCACCGACGGTCTGCAACATCGGGAACACACAATCTTCCCTCAAATCTTAGCACCACATTAGGCGCTACCTCAAATAGACTCTTCTCCTCTCGAAGAGCCATGTCTCGATACCGTATCATAACTGGGTCCTCATATTGTCGCCTCTTCACCTCATCAACGATGGAAGACTCGACAATCTCACGAACCCGTACCCAACTATCATTTGTATCGACCAATCGAACCCCAAGGCTCGCTAGCTGATGGATCTGACGGACCATGTCCCGCCTATCCGTTGCACCTCCGATGTGCTCCTATCGATCTACGACTCAAAGCATCTGCAACCACGTTGGCTTTTCCCGGATGGTATAGGATATCAACATCATAATCTTTCAACAACTCTAACCACCGTCTCTGCCGCAAGTTCAGCTCCCTCTGCCTGAAGATGTACTGGAGGCTCTTGTGGTCTGTATAAATATCCACATGAACCCCATATAAATAATGTCTCCAAATCTTCAAGGCATGAATAACTGCGGCCAACTCTAAGTCGTGAGTAGGGTAATTCCTCTCATGCTGTCGTAGCTGCCGGGAAGCATAGGCTATTACCTTACCATGCTGCATCAATACGCACCCTAGCCCGATACCCGAGGCATCACAATAAATCACGTAGCCCTCTAACCCCTCGGGAAGAGTAAGAACTGGAGCCGTCGTCAACTTTTCCTTCAGTAACTGGAAGTCCTTCTCACACGCTTCTGTCCACTGGAACTTAGCTGTTTTCTAAGTCAGCCTAGTCAATGGTGCTGATATCGAAGCAAACTGCTCCACAAACCTACGATAATAACTCGCCAAATTTCAAGAAGTCGCGCACTCCGCTGAGTAGTAGGTTTCGGCCAAGACTTGACCGCCTCAATCTTTGCCGTATAAACCTGAACACCGTCAGCCCCAATAATGTGCCCCAAGAATGCCACTGAGGCCAACCAAAACTCACACTTGGAAAACTTGGCGAACAACTGGCGGCTCCGGAGGACCCCAAGTACCGTCCTCAAGTGATTTACATGCTCCTGCTCTGTGCGCGAATAGACCAGGATGTCATCGATGAATACTATAACAAACGTATCCAAAGTGGCTTGAACACCCGGTTCATCAAATCCATAAATACCGCTGGAGCGTTGGTCAAACCGAAAGACATCACCCTGAACTCATAGTGCCCATACCGGTCCCAATGCGCTTTGGGATATCTCTCTCTTACTCATACCGATGATAACCAGACCATGTGTCGATCTTGAGAAACACTCGCGCTTCGCAATCGTCAAACAAATCATCAATCCTGGGGAGGGGGTATCTATTCTTGATGGTTACTTTATTCAGCTGCCGGTAGTCAACACACATATTGTTATACCCCGTATTTCCAGAGTATATACGTAAGGACGTACGTACGACAATTTGAGACTTAAAGTTTGGCTAGTTTCGAAATTTTGTGCACAACCCCCGTAAAGAACCGTTTTTCGACGAAACGCTTTATCGAACTTCGAAGGAAAATTCCGCTATGTCGTTTTGTATTTTTATGATTTTTCCGAGCGATTAACATTTTGGTTAACGAGAGGTGACACTTGTCACCCTCAAGTGGCGGTTTGGGTGGACGAAAGGGGGACATTTTCCTCCCTTGTTTTGTGCCTTATTTTGGCCTTGTTTTGTGCCTTGTTTTGTGCCATATTTTGTGGAGTAGGGGTTAGGGTGCACTTGGCTTGATCTTGGCCTAACACTTGCCTTGCACATGGCTTGATCTTGTCCATTGGTTTCCCTATAAATACCCCCCTTAGTGATGAACTTCTTCATCCACTCCTCACTTTGTCTAAGTCTTGAAATCCCTCCTCCTCTTGTGGCTCTCGTCAAACACTAGCCCCTTTTCGTAAGGCTTTGGCCGAGAGGGTACCTCCCCTGGTAGTGTTCTAGCCGGGTACCCCCTAGCCTAGTTGTTTCGAGAAATATACCCTCCTCGTGGTATTGAAATACTTCTCCAAGTATTGTTATAATGCCCAAAATACCTTAGCCTTATACCTTGTAGTTTTCCAAAGTTACTCTATACGTAGAGTCTAAATACTACCTTTTGTCCTTTAGTCTCAAACCGAAACCCTAAGGAAATCTTCATAGTTGGTTGAAGTATTTAAGTAGAAGTTGGTTAGAACTTCTAAGGTTGTTTGGAGCGGATTGGAGCGCACTGAGTAGAGCTAAACCTTGCTCAGATCGACTTTTATCTCGGATAATTTTGGGCTTATTGAGGTAAATAATCTTGTCCCTTATTGTAATTGGAAATTACATGTTGTAGGAATATATAGTTGAAGTATACTATATATAGAATCAACATAGCTTTCATGCAATGTCTTTTGACTTAAGCTCAATATAAAGAAGAATCGACTGTAATTACATAGGGTATCAGACATGAGACTTGTGTGGTATTGCTGTATAGTAGTATTGTATACGTCCGGTTAGACGTATAACCCTCGGTTGGCTGTAGCCTCGATAGAGAGGAGATTTACGCGGCCATGCGGGAGGCCGCCAATTTTCAGAGAATATGGAACCGTGTTTAGAAGTTAATAGACGTCTGGCCTATATAGTGGAAGATTACGAGTGGCGTATTCTACTCAAGAGTGGAAAAGGCTAGCCGTTCGTGATCTTGCGAGCGTTTGCTTATTGTCGATAATCGTCGCGAGGTATGTGAACCTCTTCCTATCCTTTTGTTATACCCCGTATTTCCAGAGTATGTACGTAAGGACGTACGTAGAAAAAGTTGAACTTTTATATAGGCTTGGACGATTTCCCTTTGTGCACAACACCCTGCTAGAGTCGTTTTCGACGAACGTTTTCACAGCTTCGTAGGAAAATTCCGCTATGTCATTTCTAATTTTTGCGGATTTTTCCGAGAGACGAACGTGTTGGACCAACAAGAGGGCGCCACTTGGCACCCTCTCATCGGAAATCGCGCGTCCCTTCGACGATTTGGGCCATGTTTTGGTCAAGGGGTGGTAGGATATTTTGTGGTAGATGGATAAGGTGCACTTGGCAAGATTCGCCCTACACTTGCCTTGCACTTGGCAAGATCTTGGCCATTGGTCGCCTTTGCTAGACCTATAAATACCCCTTTGGAAGACTTATTCATCCTAAAATGTTCTAAGTCTTAGAAATCCTCCCCTCCTCTATTGTTCTCGCCCTCCTCCTTTGAGGCCTTGGCCGAGAGTCCACCCCTCGCCGAGAGTACCCTCAAGTGGGGTTGGCCGAGGGGTGTACACCCCCTCTAGCCTAGTTGTTTCGTATAATACCCCCCTTTTGTGGTGTAGAAATACTCTCCAAGTATTGTTATAATGCCCAAATTACCTTAGCCGTATACCTTGTAGTATTCTAAGGTTATACCTATACAAAAGCCCATTATACTATTATACTTCCCACAATACAAAACCGAAACCCTAAGGAAAATCTCCATAGTTAGTTGAGTATTATGTAGAAGTTGGTTAGAACTTCTAAGGGTGGTTTGGAGCGGTTGAGCGCACGAGTCGAGCTAAACGTTGCCCAGAATCGACATTATACTTGGATAATTATGGGCTTATCAAGGTAAATATCTTGTCCCCTATTGTAATTGGATATTACATGTTGTAGGAATATATAGTTGAAGTATACTATATATAGAATCAACATAGCTTGTGGCAATGTCTTTGGACTTAAGCTGAATTTAAAGATGAACCGAATCAGTAATTACGTGGGGTGTATTCAGACATGAGACTTGTGTAGTTTGACTGCAGTGGAAGGCGCCCAATTTCCCGTAGGATCTTGCATCTAGATTTATTCTACCAAGTAGTCTAGACTTTGATAGACTTGTGTAACCTGTATAGGTTGAATGTTCTGCGAGTAGCATGTGCTACTTGAGAAGTGGACCAAAGCTAGCGTTATAGCCGCGAGCGCTTTGCTAATAGTCGATAATCGCCGCGAGGTATGTGAACCTCTTCCTATCTCTTCTAGCATGATATGTATAACTATGTAGTACGTGACGACGTGTTAATTGAACGTAGTTGTACGACAATGTCTTTTGACTTAAGCCCGAATAATAATAATCTTGAAGTAGTTCAAGAGAATTAAGAACTGTTTTTAAAAGAAGAGTAATACTTGGTTTTAAAATCTTAAGAGTTATACTAGCTTTATGGGAAGTTAGGTATAATGGCTTAAGAGAGATAAAACGAATGATTTATTTATTTTAGAAGTTAAGAGACTTGATCTTGTAAGATAAGAGACTTAACTTAATTGAATTATGTGAATTATGTGTGAAACCTCATTCGTGAGTAATGAGTACTTGGTTTTTAAAAGGGTTAATGTTTTACTGATTTCGGAAATCAGAATGTGTATCGACAAACCACCGCAGCGTTAATAAAAGGAAATGTTTTGACTAATTAAGTATTATTAAAACCAGTAGAAACCTCCATCTGCATAGGAGCTAAGATGAGACAAAATGATATTACATTTCCTAGATCACGGCTGCTTTAATCAGATTGATTATGAACAAAATAACCTACTCACATATAAGGCATATGTTTCTCAGGTTGTTTTAAAAGAGGATTATATTATTACGTGGTTAATAATATGAACGACGAAACCTTTCTAAAATAAGAAACGTGAACATTTGAAATTAGGCAAACTTGAACGTTTGGAAAATAATGTTGTTACTTGATTTTACAAAGGTAAGTGTTTTGGTTTACTTAAAAAGATCCACTCTTTTGTACTACGTATTGTGTGACTTATGTGAAAGAAATGATTCTTGTAAAAGATTTAATGAAAGAAGTACTTTGGGAATAGATACCCGAACTTGTTAGTAGAAAGTACCTTGTGTGAATAACTTGACTGTATTGGTTTGTGATAGCCTTGTAATACTTTCTTGTTGATTTGATAAGTAAACATGTTAGGATGTTACGTGTGTTAGTATCTTGTGGTTGTTATGTAAGGGGTCATTCTTGTGTGTTTACGCTATAAAGCGGTAAGTCCATCAGATCGTTATTATATCACCTACCCCCGACTTATTATACCGAGGGCTCACACCGATGCGGGTCTATACGGCCTACGCAGCTTGTGACTATACGCGAAAGCGGTATGCTCGTGATTGATCATTCCGTGTGTTTAGCACGACGCGGATTCCCTATGCGGTCTGCTGAGACTATGCGGTCTTTTGAGACTATGCGGTCGCGGAGCCTAGCGGATAACGGGGTTAAGTCGCTCCGACGCTGGTATACCTCGAGCGATCAGTGACTATGACTCGAGGAATACCTCACGCGGTTCGCGTGTGACCTATGCGAGTCGCGGTAAGTTCCGTGGATAGACGCCGCAGCGGTGATATCACGGGCGAGTGGCGCCTTCGATCGTGGTGCGGTCTAGAAAGACCTCGTGATACGCTTTATGGCATTTTTGGTATGCTGGTCTTAGTAGTCGGCTATGCCTTCGCATTTACCTCGCACGGTTTTATTGTGATGACTTTGAGGCGTGAGTCCACGACTTGACATATTCTTGATTTATTGGAATCGTAGTTTGGTTATCATACATGTCTCCGCTTTATATAGACTACTATGATTTCATTTACGATTTATTTTCGCCACATACTCGGTACTGTTGTCGCGACCTTCGGGCCGCGTTCATGCCGCAGTAAAGGTACACCGCCGTTGATCCTCGCTCTTAGTGGTCATTCGGCGTTTGGGAAGCTCGTTTCTCCGAGGCTTATCTTCGTATAGTCCCTGTTGTTGTAGGTGCTTACATTCGGGGTATGACGGCCCCGCCCCGTTGTTGTCATATCATTCGTAGAGGTCTGTAGTACTGTTGTGGGCAGGGTTTGTAAAAGGATTAAACTGTTCATTTTGAAAGAGTTGTTATTTATATATATGCCGAAAGGCAACTTTTCTTCAGAAGCATGTGTTTCCTTTGCATTATTTCATATTGTGTCTTATGTTCCGCTGATTACTCTGATGTTGTATCACTAGGGTGCCCGGGGTAAGGCACCAGTCACGGGCCCAGGTTCGGGTCGTGACACCTTTCTAGCATGATGCTTTATAAACTATGTAGTACGGTAGACGTACATGTGCTAAATGAGTTGGTTGGTTTAAAACATAGGGTGTTATAATAGCTTTATGGGAAGTTAGTTATAACGACTCTATGTAGGTAAAAGATTGGTTTATTGATAGTAGAAGTTAAGAAACTTGATCTTGAAAGATAAGAGACTTAACTTGTTTTACTTGGTAATTAACATTTTGTTAAAAGTGTTGTGAAACCTCATTCGCGAGTAATGAGTACTTGGTTTTAAAAAGAATAATGTTTTACTGATTTCGGAAATGAGAATAAGTGTCGAGCAAACCACAACAAATACTAATAAAGGAAAATGTATTGACAAATAACTAATTGTTATTAAAACCAAGAAACCTCCATCTGCATGTAAGCTAAGATAAGACAAAATTGTATTACATTTCCTAGATCATGGCTGTTGTAACAAGATTGTTATAAACAAGAATAAGCGACTCACACATAAGACATATGTTACTCAATTGTTTTAAAGGGATTAAGACTATGAGTTATGAAACCTTTCTAAAATGAGAAACTTGAGCATTTGAAATTAGGCAAACTTGGACGTTTGGAAAATAATGTTGTTACTTGATTTTACAAAGGGAGTATTTTAGTTTACTTAAAAGATAGTCACTCTATTTTTATACTGCGGGTATTGTGTGACTTTTGTGAAAGAAACGGATCCTTTAATAAGAGTTAATGTATGTAGTACTTGGGGGTTAGAACCGGATTTGTTGTAATAAAATATAAGTCAATGAGATTGGTGCACTTGCCTATGCTTGTTGTGATAGCCTTTGTTGTGCAAGTGTTGTATCTCTGTGTTACCGCGCCTCGCCGAGGGTCGGCTATCCGTTGAGAACTTACTTGGGCGTCTGCGATGACGGAGAATTCCACCGCACGCGCTCGCTGATAGTGTTATTTATGCTAATCGCTTTGGACATCTCGACACGATGCGGCGCACGGGTATGGTTCCATTTGATTCTTTGTCTAGTTGTTTCCTTTTGGACATATCGACACGATCGCGCGCATCGTAGGGTTCCATTGGGATTGTTGTCTTGTTGTTTCCTTCTTGGACATACTGACACGATGGGTGGCCCACGAGTATGCTTCCATTTTGACTGTTATCTTGTTATTCGCTTTGGACATACTGACACGATGGGTGGCCCACGAGTATGCTTCCATTTCGATTGTTATCTGGATATTTCCTTTGGACATACTGACACGATGGGTGGCCCACGGGTATGCTTCCATTGGGATGGTTCCATGGCCATGCTTATACCGAGGTGAGATGCCGGGGCATGCGGCCGTTGTGCGGGTTAAATTCCCGGGTTATATTTGAGTGATGACTTTGAGGGCATGAGTCCCTGACTTGACATGACTGCTTTTATGTTGTGAACTGTAGTTTTGTTATCATACATGTCTCCTGTTTTTATATAGACTGTTATGATTTCATTTACGATTTTTCGCCACATACTGGTACTGTTGTCTTGACCTCGGGCTGCGTTCATGCCGCAGGTAGAGGTACATCGGTTGTGGACCCTCTCTCTTAGGGCCCCAGTTCAGCGTATTGGGAAGCTCCGTTTCTCCGGAGGCTTATCTTTTTGGTATGTATCCCCGAGTCTGTAAGTTCTTGTACATTCAGGGGTATGGCGGGGCCCTGTCCCGTCATAGTTGTTGTAAAACTCTTAGAGGTCTGTAATCTTGGCGTGAGTTTGTAAAAGGATAATTGTTCGGGTTTTATGTATGTATATCTGAGAAGGCAAGCTTTTGGTTGCCCTGTTTATTTAACATGTCTCTTGTTTCATGTTTATGTTTTATTTCCGCTGATTTTCTCTGATGTTGTATCACTAGGGTGCCCGGGGTAAGGCACCAGTCACGGGCCCGGGTTCGGGTCGTGACACATACGCAGCGTCCCATCCTTCTTCTTTACAAACAAAATCGGCGCTCCCCAGGGAGAAATACTAGGCCTAATAAAGCCTTTTTCCAGCAAATCTTTCAGCTGGTCCTTCAACTCCCTCAACTCAGCAGGTGCCATCCTGTACGGCGGAATAGATATAGGCCGAGTGTCTGGCAACGTGTCAATACAGAACTCTATCTCCCTCTCGGGAGGAATACCTGGGAGATCATCTGGGAATACATCCGGAAACTCTCTAACCACCGGATCGATCAAGAATCGACACCTCGACTCAGACGAATACCCGAACCAGATGATAGATGTACCCCTTCTGCACCATCTTCCTGGCCTTGAGGTAAGAAATAAACCTACCCCTCGGCGACGCTGTGTTGCCCTTCCACTCGATAACTGGCTCACCAGGAAACTGGAATCGGACCAACCTGTCTCTACAGTCAACGTTGGCATAACAAGAAGTCAACCAGTCCATACCCATAATGACGTCAAAATCTGTCATCTCCAACTCTATCAAGTCTACTAGGGTCTGACGACTGTATATAAACACCGGGCAATCTTTGTATACCCGTTCAGCTAACACCGAATCACCCACTGGCGTAGCTACCTCAAAAGGTTCTATCGACACCGGCTCTATCCCTATTCTACCAGCAATAAGAGGGGACACATAGGACAAGGTAGAACCTGGATCTATCAAAGCATAAACGTCACAGCATGAAATTAATAATGTACCTGTGACGACATCCGGGGAAGCCTCCTGGTCTTGCCGGCTGGCTAAAGAATATATGCGGTTCTGTGGACCGCTAGAACTAGGACCTCCACCACGACCTCTGCCGCGGCCTGCCGGTCCGTGAACACCCCGCCTCGGCGCATACTCGTGAAGAAGACCAAGAATCGACTCGGCTGAACCATACCACCCATGCTGCCTCTGGTCGGACAATCTCTCTTCAAATGGCCCTGCTGGCCACAAGAGTAACAAGCTCCTGGAGGAATACGACACTCCCCATGATGGGATCTACTACACCGACCACACCGAGGTAAAGGTGTCCTCATCTGACTGGGAACCCGGTTCTTCTGGGAACCCGAAGCCCTAACCTGCCCCTGAATAACCCGACCGATCAAACCTCCCGCCAAAAAACCGAGAAGGAGCACTCTGTGCCGGCTGAAATGTAGACCTGGCCGGCTGCTGAGGCTGTCCGCCTCAAAAATTTCTCTGAAATCCTGTTGTCCTGGCCCTTTTGGGCTGGTCTAGGTCCGACTGATCCCCTCTCTCTCTGTCTTCTATCCCCTGTGCATAAGCCTCCATCCTGGAAATATCTATACCTGGCTGAAGAGCCACTCCCAGGCATGCAGTAGACATATAATGGTCTAGCCTCATCACATAGCGGTGAACTCTGTCCGCCATGTCAGCCACAATAGTGGTCGCATACCTGGCCAATGAATCAAACTCCAGGTTGTACTCTCTGATGGTCCTCCCATTCTGTCTCAATGTCAAGAATCTATCTACGTGGGCTCTCCTAATTTCAGGAGGCAAAAAGTGATCCAGGAAGGCCTCTGTGAACTCATCCCAAACACCGGAAGAGCACCTCACCTCTGAGGCAGCTCCATGACTCAAACTACCAACGCAATATCGCAGAATAAGAAGAGGCTAGCACAACCGACTGTCTTTGAGGCCCAAAGCACTGCATAGTCCGTCAGAATCGCCGAATAAACTCACGAGGATCCTCCTCGATCTCGAACCATAGAACTTCGGTGGATTGCAACCTAAAATCCAGAATCCTCAGTTCGTCGGCTCAGGGTTAGCTACCCGCTGCCGGTCGCCTCGCCACTATGCTAGTCAATAGCCCGACCGCTCTCGAATCTCTATCGCCGCCGCCGCTGAACTGGAGGCTCAGGTATCGGAACCTCTAGAGCTACAACCGCTCTCGGCTCCTCTAATACTGTCGGCGTGGCTGAACTCGCTGACCCGCCCACAACCTCAGGCATAGTCTGGGCCTGAGTCCTAGTAACCCTCTGCGTACAACTAGCAGCTCTTGTTGCTGCCTTGCCCTTCTGGGCCCTGGTAGCCTTCCGTGGAGGCATAACTGATACATAAGAATAGGTCAGAGAGGATTCAACCTAATAAGACAGCTCTACTGCACGATCTCAGAGAGATAAGAATGGAAACCAATCCTAAATGTCCTGCAGCCTCCTGATTATAGATGTGGTGCACAACACACCGATAATCAAGACTCTACTAGACACGGTCTGTAGACACTTTCCGAGGACTAACGGCTCTGATACCACTTTTGTCACGACCCGACCCCAGGCCCGCGACTAGTGCCCTACCTGGGCACCCCTTTCAGGTATTCATCAGAGAATAGCAGCGGAACATACACAACACATAAAAATACTTAGACAATAAACAACAACAGGCTAGCCGATAAGGCCACCTTCCGTAATATATACATAATCCAAAATAAATCAGTACATCTCTGTTCTTAAAACCCAATCCACAAATATGACTACAGCACTTAAGAATAACAAATGTATGAACAGTGGTTCACATACCCCTGAATGTACATAAATCTACAATATCAGGGAAAATAGTACCAAAAGACAAGCCTCCGGAGAAATGGAGCTTCTGACACCTGATCAGTGATCCTAAGAATGAGGATCCACCACTGCTACCCATGCTCATGAAACGCAGCCCCGAGGAAAGGGGGTCGATAACAGATATGCAGAGTATGTAAAACTAAAAGTATCAAATGAAATCATAAAGTCTAAAAACAAAGTCGAGACATGTATGATAACCCAAATAATAAAGACATCGTGGCCTTACTAACAATGAGAGTAAACAAGTGTATACTTTACTGTATAAAAATAGGAGGCTCATGGTCAAAGTAGGGTCACCCGCCCATAGTACCATTAAGTAATCCTACTCATGGAACTATTTCACCCGCATAGGTCCTGTGGACCCGCAATGAGGTCATCCGCCTCGCATGGGACTATTTCACCCGCATAGGACTATTTCACCCGCATGGGCCCAGTGGGCCCGAAATGAGTACAAACGCCGCATTCGCATCATGGGTAGCAAATCCATGGAATAACTAGTAGCCCGGGGTTTTACCCCGTAAGAATAACATAACCTTAGCACAACCGGCTATCATACATAACATAAGCACTACCGGCTTGTCATATATAACATAAGCACCACCGGCTTATCCTACTTAACATAAGCAAGTTAAGAAATCCCCCTAACTTCTTATTAGCCTATTCATATACACTCTCATTTTAGTTTACTTAAGGCACTAACATGTCATTATAAAAATCCGGGAACTTAACCCAAAGTACTACGTACTTCTAATCTTTTAAAATGACTTTTTTTCATATAGAACTTCCAAGATACTAATAACTGTAGTATCAAGTCATATCTACTTTTCAAGACAAGTCACAACACCTTTTTGAACTACATTTATAGGCTTCTAAATCAAGTGACTTTTTCTTTAAAACCTTAAGCAATTGATGCCTTCAAATCAATTTGCCCTTCTTCATTTCAAGTCATTTATCATTAATTACATTACTAGAGTAAACCACTCTTTCACCTTTCATAAAGCTATTATAACCAACTTCCCATAAAGTCATTATACTAACTTTATACTTTAGACACTTCCATTCTTGTTATAATCAAGAGACTTATACTTTTAAAATACCTCAAGTCTCTTAACTTTAGTAATCAAGTTTCTTAGCTTTAGAATGGCTCAAGGAAATCAATACTTTCCAAATCAAGTATTCTATACATTTTCAAGTCAAGAAATCTTTGTTTACCTTATTAGAATAAACCATTCTTTTTACTTTCCGTAAAGTTATTAACCAGCCTTATGCTTTTGAAACCAAGGCATTTCTATCCTTGAAAAACATGTGAGTTAATTCTCTAACTCAACCTACTTGGACAACTTTAAAACAAGCCAAGGATATCAAATGAAACTAAATTCATTTAAATCTCGTACGTCCACCGTACTATACGTTTACAACTACTCATGCTCAAGAGATAAGAAAGTTCCACATACCTCTCCGGCTTAATCCACTTGCCAAGTCCAATACGCAGCCCGTAGTATGTCAACCTATAATGACCATAATACGTCTATTAGCCTCTAGCTTCAACGTAGAATATTCTAATTGTAAAGTCCCTTATTCTATGGAAAATTGGACAGCACTTCCTTCGTTTCTACATACTTTTCCACCTTTTACAAGGCCCGTATTTAATAACCAAACATGCCACATTTAAGGCTCAACACATTAACCAATCAAAGGGGATTATACGTCTTACAGGACGTATAAAATTCTGCCCCACAATTCATATAAAACAGTCCAATATTAAAGGTCATTTTTCGACTACAAAATACAACCACAATAAATCTTTTCCAATTCCTTTTCAATCCATAATGTCATTCTCGCATGTTATATAGTCGCAACCAATTTCAACGACTATAACTCTCATTTAGATAACATGTGACAATTATAACTATCGATTCATTTGTATTGTACTTCTAATGGCTAATAATCCTATGTTCGGATTTAGGCTCCCAATACCCATAACACTTATCAATCTTTAATACATAATTCACTTGGTCAATATCAACTATTTCATGTATCATAGTTTACTTCCAAGAGGATAGGAAATTTTACCTTTAGGATTTCGCCCACTATAGCCCTTTTTCCGCAACTCCTTTTCTCATCAAACTCATCCACGCGAGCTTTCCACAAGTTTATCAACACTTTATATTCTTGCCACCTCTTCAACAATTTCACTAGGTTTAGGATTTCTTTAAATTTTTAGAGAGAAGGAGAGAGGGATTCTTTAGGATGAACCTTTGTAAAATGACCAAGTCTTCAAGACTTGGTCATAATATAAGACCTTCTCTTGGTCAAAAAGATGGGAGGGACACTTGTCACCCTCTCATAGGCCTTTACACAAATATCTTCTGATTTTCCCCATTTTTTGCGAAAAATCCCGCCTTGGCTCCGCGGCCCTGCAGCCGGCGCCGCGGCGCTGCAACTTCAGAACACTTCAGGACTTTCGGCGCCGCGGCCCTGCTGCCGGCGCCGTGGCGCTGTGGCGCCTGACTGAAGCTTTTTTTCCTCCTTCGTCAACCGAACTTCTAACGTCCATAACTTTCTACCCCGATGTCCTATCGGCGAGCGGTTTGTTGCGTTGGAAACTAGACTCAACGAAATTTATACTAGGCTTTTTAAACACCTAAAAACTCTTAATAAACTGGGGTATATAGCACTCCAAAGTTGACTCAAAATCTGTCGAAAACATTTTTTTGCCACTTATCTTTCCAAGTTCAAATCTTATTTCCTTTCGTACGTCTTCGTCTTATTCTCTTGAATTTACGGGGTGTAACAGGTGTTGACTTGACTCTCGGTTAAAAGAAAGAATGTACAATTGGCTCTATTTTTATATGGCACAGTTGGATCTTGTATTTGATTTTTATACTTGCCCCTGTCATTCTTTTGGCCAGTTATGTGTTTAATTATTGTACCTTATGTTTCCATACTTAGTACCTGTTGTACTGACCCCCTTCGGGGGGCTGCGTTCATGCCCGCAGGTGTAGGTACTCAGTTTGCTGATCCACGTACTTAGGATCTTTGCCCAGCTGTTGATAGAGCTCCCTTGTTCCGGAGTCTAGCCATTTTGGTACATTGTTGTTATTACAGACTTATGTATATTCAGGGTACGGAGGGGCCTTGTCCCGTCATAGATATTGTTATACTCTTAGAGGTCTGTAGTCATATGTGGGTTGGACGTATGTACTGTTGTAGCTCATTTTGGGTTTATGTATATAATGGCAGCCTCATCGGCTTGCCGGTTTTATCACATGGGTTGTTTTAATTATATGAGTTTTATTTACTTCTGTTGGTTTTATGGGAGGTACGGGTATAAGGGTGCCCAGGTAGGGCACCAGTCGTGGGCCCGGGGTTCGAGTCGTGACAAAAGTATAGAGATCTAGACTTGAAAATAAAAGATTATTAATATGAATTTCACGATGGAGTCTCCCCATTCTTATCAGAAATATGACTCCATAAGTGTTACACCCCGTAATTTGTTTCTACGCTAGTATGCATTATAAGTAAAGTAATGAAATCTTGGTGAGGCCAATATTCCATATTCGGATTACAATGAGTTTAAACAAGTGTTATTTTTGTTCGTAAGAGTTCGAGGCTAAACGAATTAAGGGATACAATTTTTGACAAAGTTCACCAAAGGAAAATGGCATGTAATAGCCGTGATTTCAGGGTAAGTGTTACACCCCGTATTTCCAAAAGAATGAGATGAGAACGTACGTGAGAAAATAATATTTGAATTTTGGAACGAAAGGAAAATTACTTTTTTCTAAGGAGAAATTTCGGAACCTTGTGAAGGAAAAAGGTTTATTTTTTGGAATTTGATTCTCAAATTTGGTATTTGGGATTTATAGAATATATTGGAGTTTTGGATTTTAAGTTTCGGATTTGGTCATGTGGGGCCCACCAGAAAAATTTATGACTTTGTGGGGCCCACAAGGTTTTGAGATATTTTGACCAAATATGGGTATTTTTGGTGATTTAATAATTTTGACGAATAGGAGGGTGACACGTGGCACACCCCCCATGTCTTGCCTTGACCATGGACTTAGATATTTTGGATGAAAAGTGGACAAGTGGACATAGGTCCCACTCCCACACTTGTCCACCTTCTTGCCTTACACTTGTCATCATCTTACCCCTTGTAATACATTATATATACACTAGAGGGCTTGCAAGATTCATCACAACACTTAGAACATTTTCAAGAAATATATTTTCTCTCTCTATATTGTTGCTCTCGGTTTTGGCTAAGATTTTTGGACAAAAATTCTTAAACCTTCCAAGTTAGTTTATTAACACATGATTAGGGTCCTTAACCTAGTGATTAGCCAAGATAACACACCACTAACCTCAAATCTTCATTGGGCCGAGAAGAGGGTTTGGAACCCTAGGGGTTCCGTCGACTTTTTGGAAGCGAAACATGAAGGGAAGTTGCTTCTAAGGTTTTAGGGGTCACATATATGTGATTGGAACTTGAAGAAGTGAAGCGAAATCGCTGCCATTAAAGTGTGAAATTCGCTGACGATTTTGGGCATGTTTGAGGTAAAATCTCTTCTTTCTTTTAAAGTAATTGGATATTACTTATTGTGTATATGTATAGATGAGCTTGTGCTAAAAATAATGAAGATTAAAAATGGTTTGGACTATATGGGAAGTTGAGGCCGAGAGTTGGCATTTTTCGGCCATTGGAAATTGTTGGACATTTTGTTGTTATTTTCACATGTCGCATGTTGTATAATGAAGGAAATATTGTTGTTGATAGTTTATATGAATTATATAACATGTCGTATTGGAAATGGGATTGTAGAAGTTGTGGAAAAGGACTTGGTATGTGTTGTTGTTGTTGGCCGAGAATGGCATTGAATTGTGGGATAATGTGGGCAGTTTTGGGACTGTTTTAGACGTGTATAAATGCTGGAAATTTAGTAGCCTTATTGCATGTTTAACGTAGTAGAATGACTAATGGAAGTCCTAAGAAATAAGGGTGTAAAAGGCTTCACATTGTGCCTTTAATGTTGGTTAATTATGGACTGTTTATTGGACTATTTGTATGTGAATTGTGGGGCAGAATTTTACATGTCTAGTAGGCATGTAATCCCCTTTGGTTAACTGTTGATTGTGCCTTAAATGTGGCTTGTTGGTTGTTGATTTCGGGCCTTGTAAAAGGTGGAAAAGTACGTAGAAACAAAGGAAGTGTTGCCCAATTTTCCGTAGAATAAGAGATCCTTTACTTGGTATTATTCTACCTTAGAAAGCTTGAAGTTGATAGAAATGCTATTGTCATTTTATGTTGAAGTACTACGGGCGACATATTCGACTTAGCGTGTGGATTAAGCCGAAGAGGTATGTGAACTCCTTCCTTCTATCGGCATGATTGTTATTGAAGTATACTAACCTTGATAATTTTTTTTTTTTTTTTTTTTTTAGGTAAATGCAAATATTATTAATAATAACGGAAAGAAAAGTGGCTACAATCAGTCATTGAGGGTTCTCAATCCTCAACGTAATGAAAAGAAGAAATTAGGGAGGAGGGTGGTCACCAAAGGTGCCATTACAAGAGGGGATAAAGTCATAGAACTCTATAAGATGTTGTTTTAACTCAGAATGACCTCTTCTCGATGGCGTGTGCCTTCAAAGAGCGGTGTTTCTTGTCCTCCAAATCTCATAGACCACTATGCAAAAGGCAAGCAAGGTAGCTTTGGCTCGGATGCTTGTCCCGCGGTGGTCTTTCTTAATCCACTTGAGAGAACTTTCGACAGTTGACATTTCTCTCCTAATACCCAACCAATCCCTTATGCTTGTTATACCCCGTACTTCCAGAGTATGTACGTAAGGGAATACGTACAAAGAGTTTGGCTTTAAAGTTAGCCTTGGACGTTTTTTTTGTACACAACTCGCTTAAAGAATCGTTTTCCGACGAAACGCTTCCACTTTCGTAGGAAAATTCCGCCATGCCATTTCTAATTTTTGCGGATTTTTCCGAGAGACGAAACATTTTGGACCAACGGAGGGCAACACTTGGCACCCTCCCATTGGTGGACTCAATCGTCCATTTGGACGAATTGAAGAGCCTTCGCACGTTTTGTGCCTTGTGCACAAGTCGAGGAGTTGGTAGGATATTTGTGTATAGGTAATCCTCACCCTACACTTGCCGTGCACTTGTCTTCATCTTGGCCATTGGTTGGCCTCTTCTGACCTATAAATACCCCTTTAGATGAAGAGTTCTTCATCCACAAATCTTCCAAGTCTTGAAAAATCCTCCCTCTCCCTTTGTGAGCTTTTCATCCAACACCCCTTCCTCCTCATGAGTTTGGCCGAGGCCTAACCCCTAGCCTAGCCGAAATCTACCCCCCCTCCCTTGGTAGAAAAGTTGTCTTCTAGTATCGTTATAATGCCCAAAATACCCTAGCCCAAATCCCTTAGTCTTTGGTAGAAGTTGTGAAGAACTTCTAAGGTTTCTTGGAGCTACCAAGTGCATAAACTTAGAGCTAAACCTTGCTCAAAGCGACTTTATCTAGGATATTATTGGGCTTACCGAGGTAATAATCCTAACCCTCTTTTGAATTAGAGAATACTTACTGTTGTAGTATAAGGATAAGTATAAATACTTAGAAGAATATCACAGAAAAGAATTGAACTATTACCACAGTAGAAGGTTTTAAAAGAAGAATAATCACACTGTACTCACATAGACTGTTTTCACAAGAGACTTATATAGCTCACCGTGGGGTTGTTGCCCGACTTTCCGTAGAATTGTGAACCCTCTGTTTAGAATGACCTCGCAGTAGTCTTTGATAGATATCTGACTATTATAGTGACTCTGCGCGTGACATATTCAACTGGCGGTGGTTTTTGAGAAGGTATGTGATTCTCGCTAAGCATGATATTTTACAATATATATATACGGTAGACGCATACGTGTTAAGCGAATAATACTTACGGCAATGCCTCACGGCTTAAGCTCGAATAATACTTACGAATGCCTCACGCTTAAGCCCAATAATAAGAAGCAAAACATTTCAAAAGAATATGAATCATTTTTAACAGAAGATAAATATCTGTTTTTAAAACAAAAGCTTAAGAGTTATGCTAGCTTTATGGGAAGTTAGGTATAACAACTTAAGAATGATAAAAAGGAATTTACTTGTTTGTTTATAAAAGCCTTGTATTGATCTCATAAGTGTAGTAAGATTGTTTGATAAGTAGACATATCATGATGCTACGTGTTAGTAATCGCCGTAAGGGGTCATTCTTGCTGCTTACGTTGCTAACCGGTAAGTCAGTTATATCATTCTTGTATCACCTACCCTCGACTATTATACCGGGCTTGCCTTGATCGCGGTCTATACGGCCTATGCGTCTGTGAGACTATGCGAGCGGCGGTATGCTCCGAGATTGATCATTCCGCGCCTAGCACGACGCGGGGATTCTATGCGGTCCGCTGAGACTATGCGGTCTTTTGAGGCTATGCGGCCGCGGAGCTAGGCGGATGCCGGGTTAGCTGCCCGATGCGAGGGCTACCTCACGCGGTCTATGTGACGATGCGGGCTGCGAAAGTCGTGACTAGGCACGCATGATACTATGGGCGATTGGCCTTGCTTGATCATTCGCGCCTAGAATAGACACTGATCTTTTCTATTATCGTTGTTTGTGATGTGGCACTATGTGCAATTGAACTGATTGTATTTGTGAAAAGGTTTTAAATACTTTGATTTCATTTTAAAGTACTTTATAGTTTCACATACTTGGTACTGTTATCTTGACTCTCCTTCGGGCCGCTCATGCCACAGGTGGCAAGCAGTGCTAGATCCACATCCTTAGGATCTTTGCGTTGGTGTCGGAGCTCCATCTTCTCCGAGGCTCTACTTTTGGGTATGATCTCCTGTATTGTAGATAGTTTTGTACGATTCGAGGTATGGCGGGCCCTGTCCCGCCATAGTTGTTTACTTCCAGAAGTGCAGTAGTACTATTGCAGGTTGGGATGAATCGCAAAAACTTGAGTTATTTATATTATGCCGAAAGGCAAGCTTTTCATCGATAAACTGGTCTTATTGTTTTAAATTGTTTCTGTCTTGTTTTATATTCCACGTTACTCGATGTATGACTACTTGGGTGCCGGTAGGCACGATCACGCCCCGAACGTCGTGACAAAAGTGGTATCGAGCGATTAATCCTCGGAAAGTGTCTGAGGCATCGTATCTAGTAGAGTCTTGATTATCGGTGTTGTGCACCACACCAATAATCGTGAGGCTATAGGATATTTAGGATTGGTTTCCATTCTTCTCATTCGAGATCGTGCTTTAGAGCCGTGTTATAGGTTGGACCTCTAACGTATTCCTTTCTAATGATTATGCCTCCACGTAAGGCAACCCGCCCGGAAGGGCAAGGCGGCCGAGGCGCTAGCGAGACACCCAGTCACGAGGGCTCGGGCCCGCCCATACCGAGACGGCGAGTTCTATGACGCCGCCGCCCCAAAGAGACCACAGTACCCACACCTCCCGTCCCACACCGGGCGAGGAGTTAGGCATGAGAGATGGCCCACCTTTTGGCTAAAGTGTGGCCCGTCACGAGGAGAGACTGACGCGATGGGCCTCAGCCTCCAGCCTCGATCGCACCGTGAGTGCACCCGAGGCGAGATAGTTTGAGGTGCGAGATTTCTTGAGTTGTAGCCCGCCCGAGTTTTACTGGTCGAGGCCGAGGATGATCCGCGGGAGTTCATCCGTCACCGCAGAGGATTACGCGTGTCGTGGCTTGAGACCGAGGCTGTGACATTCGGTTCAGCGGCCGGCGCGTGACACCGCAGCCGATTGGTTTGATTCATGGGAGCTTTCCGGGAGAGCATGCACCTCGGCAGATGGGATGAGTTTTGAGGCTTTCTCACACACTTCTTGCCTCCGCAGATGAGGAGGGCACGAGCTGATAGATTCTTGCTGCTGAGACAGGGGGGACGCACCGTCAGGGAATACAATGTCGAGTTTGATTCTTTGGCTAGATATGTCCCAGCATTGGTAGCAGATATGGAGGATGGGTACACCGCCACGCCACCGGCTAGATGATTATATGGTCGAGTCATGCGGGTGTTTTCTTCACCGTATGGACATTACCCGCATGCAGCTCATGCACTAGGATGCGGCGAGCGCGAGACCGGTAGAGCGATATCAGCCCGAAGAAGGCCAAGACGGCCGGTTCTTTTGGTGGTCCTCGGGTGGCGCGTCAGCGAAGTCGATTTGCACCACAACAGCCGCAGAGCGCTCTACCTCTTTTTCAAAGACCCAGAGCGGGGCGGGGCAGGCCCCGGACTTCGATTTCCGTAGCGAGGTGCTAACCGTTCGAGGTCTGCTCAGTGTGCCCGTTGTGGCAGATACCATTCTGGGAGCTGTACTCCGGGAGCTTGCTATACTTGTGGCCAGCAGGGTCACTTTGCGAGAGTTTGTCCGACCGGGGGCGGCGCTGGTGGTAGGGCTCACCTGTGGTTCGCCGCTTCTTCATCCTCGACGCCACTCGCCGGAGGCAAGGTACACATGGATCGGCGGTCGCGGCGGTCGTGGCGCAGTCCGCTTCTAGCGGTCCTCGAACCGCATATATGCTTTGTCCAAACCGACAGATCGTGAGGCCTCACCGATGTCGTCATGTACCTTATCGCCGGGTTTGATGTGTATGCTTTGATAGATCCGGTTCTACTGTCCTATATATCTCCCTTGTTGCTAGTAGGATAGGGATAGAGCCCGAGTCCATGACCGCTTCGAGGTAGCTACGCCATGGGTGATTCGGTGGTAGCTCGGCGTATATAGAGCTTGTCTGTGACCATTTACAAACGTCGGACCTCAGCCGACTTGATAGAGTTGGAGATGATTGACTTGACGTGATTATGGGATGGATTGGCTAGCTTCTTGCTACGCCAATGTAGACCGCAGAGAGAGAGTACTGGTTCCGCTCGGCGAGAGCCATTGTTGAGTGGGAGCACGCAGACGCCGGCGGGTAGGTTTATTTCCTACCTCAAGGCTAGGAAGACGTGCAGGCGGTATATCTACCATCTCGTTCGGTGTTTGATCTCGGCTGCGGTACCGACTTTCGCCCGTTCAAAGAGTCGTGAGTTCCCGCACGTGTTTCGCATGACCTCCCGTATCCTCCCGAGAGGAGATTGAGTTTTGTATTGACATATTGCGGACACTCGGCTATTTCCATTCCGCCATACGTAATGGCACCCGCCGAGTTGAGAGAGTTGAAGGACCACTAGGGATTTCTTTGGAGAAGGGTTTTATCGCACTAGTGTTTCTCCCAGAAGCGCCGATTGTTCGTGAAGAAGAAGGGCGGGACGCCGCGCATGTGTGTTGATTACGACGGTGAACAAGGTGACCATTAAGAACGATACCCCTTCCCGGGATTGATGATTTGTTCGACCGGGCGGCGCGAGATGTTTCTCCAAGATTGATCTGCGTTCGCTATCATCGTTCGTGTCGAGAGTGGATGTCCCTAGATCGCATTCGGACCCAGACGCATTATGAGTTCGTGGTCATGTCTTTGGGTTGACCAATGCTCCGTGGTATTCATGGATTTGATGAACCGAGTGTTCAAACCATTTTGGACACGCTTGTGATAGTGTTCATTGATGATATCTTGGTTTATTCTCGCCAGAGCGAGAGCACGCGAGCATTTGGCGACTTGTACGACGCTTCTCGAGATCGCAGCAGACGCCAAGTTTTCCAAATGTGAGTTTTGTTGACTTCGCGGCGTTTCGGGCATATTGCCCGGTAGATGGCATTCGAGTGGATACGCCAAGATCGGCGATCGGGACTTGCCTAGACCTACTACTCCGGCGAGGTTCGCAGCTCGGGCCTTGCGTTATTATCGGCGGTTCGTGGAGAAGTTTGCTTATCTACGCACCATTGACTAGGGCCGACTCGTGGCGCCAAGTTTCAGCGATGCTTGTGGAGCGGGGTTTCGATTTGAAAAGAGATTGACGACCGCCCGTTCTTACTTCTTCCGCAGGTCCAGCATTATGTGGTGTATTGTGATGCGTCGGGCATCGGGTTGGGATGTGTGTTGATGCGGCATGGCAGAGTTATAGCATACGTCCCGACACCAAGAAACACGGCAGGAACTACCCCACCCATGATTTGGAGTCGTACCGTGATTCACGCTTTGAAGATCTGAGGCACTATTTGTAATGGGTTCACGTGGATATTTATACGGACCACAAGAGCCTCCGAGATATCTTCACCAGGAGGAGTGAACTTACGGCAGACGGTGGTTAGAGTTGCTTAAGGATTACGATGTTGATATCCTGCACCACCCGGGAAGGCCAATGTTGTGGCGTATGCTCTAGTCGTAGTCGATGGGAGCCTATCGATGTGCGCAGAGAGGAGGGACATGGTTCGTGAATTGCATCGCTTAGCGAGCCTTGGTGTCCGCTTGATTGATTCGATTGCGGTGGGGTTAGAGTTCGTGAGGTTGCCGAGTCTTCCATCATCGGCGAGGTGAAGAGGCAACGCTCGAGATCCACTTTGATTCGATATCGTGATACGACTCTTCGTGAGGCAAGCGGTCCTTTCGAGGTAGCACCGATGGGTGCTAAGGTTTGAGGCGCATCGTGTTCCGGATGTTTGAGGACTTGTGAGTTCTTGGGAAGCACACGTGCTGCTACTTTATCCATCCGGTCGACTAAGATGTACCACGACCTTAGATCGGTATTGGTGGGATGGCTTGAAGAGGACGCCAGCAGTTCGTAGCTCGCCCGTGTTGTCGCAGTGAAGGTAGAGCACCGAGGCCCGTGGTTTGTTACGCACGATTGAGATCCCGACCGAAGTGGGAGGTAATCAACATGGACTTCATCACGATTACCTCGCACTCGTAGGAGACATGATTCTATATGGGTTATCGTCGACAGTCGGTTTAAATCAGCCCACTTTCTTCCCGTCCGACGACTTTTGGTGAGGATTATGCCGCACTTTACATCCAGAAATCGCCGATCGCATGAGTCCCCACTTCGATCATATCGCATGCAGGAGCCCGTTACGGCTAACTTCCGAGGTCCTTCCGCAGGGGTTTAGGGACGCAGTGAGCCCGAGCACCGCATTTCATCCACGCAGCACGGACAGCAGAGCGCACTATCCGCACTCGAGGATATGCCGCGAGCCCGTTATTGACTTCAGTGGTAGTTGGGAGGATCATTTGCCTCTAGTTGAGTTCGTGATATAATAATAGCTACCACCCAAAGATTCGATGGCGCCATGAGGCCTTGTATGAGGAAGTGCAGATCGCCTATAGGTTGGTTCGATGTGGGCGAGGCGGCTAGTGGGACCAGATTTGGTGCGGCAGCGGTGGATAAGGTGAAGCTTATCCGAGCGGCTATCGACAGCTGAGTCGATGTAAGTCGTATGCAGATCATCGTCGTCGGCATCTTGAGTTCGAGGTTCATGATTGGGTTTTCCTAAGGTGTCACCCACGGGTGTGATGAGATTCGGAAGAAGGAAACTCACCAAGGTACATCGGGCCGTTTCAGATTGTCCGCAGGTAGGCAAGGTTGCTACGAGTTGATCTGCCGTCCGATCTGGAGGCGGTGCATCCGTGTTTCACGTATCTATCCGAGGAGATGTATCGGGATCCATCTAGTGGTACACCCGATTGACGATGTCCAGTGACCGGCGGGTTATCGTATGAGAGATTCCCATGCGATAGTCGATCGTCGAGTTAGGCGTCTGCGAGACGAAGGGCGTGGCTTCCGTCAAAGTCTTGTGGCGGAACGAGCTCGGGAGGAGATGACGTGGGAAGCCGGGAGGACATGAGGCGAAGTATCCTCACCTATTCCCACACCTCCGTAATTCACTTTCCTACTTGTAAATTTCCATTATCATTTATGCCTAAGTGTTGTTTTGTGGCCGTGTGTGGCATTTGCTAACTGTTTAAGCTTCTTCGATAATCGTCTTGAGAAGGAACATTCGACGAATGTTTCGGGCGAGGAGAATGTTATACCCGTACTTCAGTATGTGCGTAAGGGAATACGTCTGAAAGAGTTTGGCTTTAAAGTTAGCTCGACGCTTTTTTGTACACAACTCGCTTAAAGAATCGCTTTCCGACTAAACGCTTCCACACTTTCGTAGGAAAATTCCGCTATGCCATTTCTAATTTTGCGGATTTTTCCGAGAGGCGAAACATTTTGGACCAACGGGAGGGCAACACTTGGCACCCTCCCATGGTGGACTTAATCGCCCATTTGGACGAATTGAAGAGCCTTGCACGCGTTTTGTGCCTTGTGCACAAGTCGGAGTTGGTAGGATATTTGTGTATAGTTAATCCTCACCCTACACTTGCCTTGCACTTGTCTTAATCTTGGCCATTGGTTGGCCACTTCTTGACCTATAAATACCCCCCTTTAGATGAAGAGTTCTTCATCCACAAATCTTCCAAGTCTTGAAAAATCCTCCCCTCTCCCTTTGTGAGCTTTTCGTCCAACACCCCTTCCCTCCCCTTGTGAGTTTGGCCGAGGGCCTAACCCCCCCTAGCCTAGCCGAAATCTACCCCCCCTCCCTTGGTAGAAAAGTTGTCTTCTAGTATCGTTATAATGCCCAAAATACCCTAGCCCAAATCCCTTAGTCTTTGGTAGAAGTTGTGAAGAACTTCTAAGGTTTCTTGGAGCTACCAGGCATAACTTAGGAGCTAAACCTTGCTCAGCGCGACTTTATCTAGGATATTATTGGGCTTACCGAGGTAATAATCCTAACCCTCTTTGAATTAGAGAATACTTCTGTTGTAGTATAAGGATAAGTATAAATACTTAGAAGAATATCACGTAAAGAATTGAACTATTACCACAAAGAAGGTTTTAAAGAAGAATAATCACATCAGACTCATAGATCGTTTTCACATGAGACTTATATAGCTCACCGTAGTGGTCAACGCCCGACTTTCCGTAGAATTGTGAACCTCTGCTTAGAATGACCTCGAGTAGTCTTTGATAGATATCCGTGACTATTATAGGTGACTCTCTCGCGACATATTCAACTCGCGTGGTTTTCACGAAGGTATGTGATTCGCCTAAGCATGATATTTTACAATATATATATAGTACGGACGCGTACGTGTTAAGCGAATAATACTTACGGCAATGCCTCACGCTTAAGCTCGATAATACTTACGAATGCCTCACGCTTTAAGCACAATAATAAGAATCAAAACATTTCAAAAGAATCTTGAATCATTTTTAACGGAAGATAAATATCTGGTTTTAAAACAAAAGCTTAAGAGTTATGCTAGCTTTATGGGAAGTTAGGTATAACAACTTAAGAATGATAAAAAGGCTCATTTACTTGTTTGTTTATAAAAGCCTTGTATTGATCTCTGTTAAGTGTAGTAAGATTGTTTGATAAGTAGACATATCATGACGCTACCCGTGTTAGTAATGCCGTAAAGGGTCATTCTTCTTTGCTTACGTTGCTAACCGGTAAGTCCGTTATATTCTTTGTATCACCTACCCTTGACTATTATACCGGTGGCTTGCCTCGACGCGGTCTATACGCCTATGCGATCTGTGAGACTATGCGAGCAGCGGTATGCTCGAGGATTGATCATTCCGGCGTCTAGCACGATCGGGGATTCCTATGCGGTCTGTTGAGACTATCGCGGTCTTTTGAGGCTATGCGGCTGCGGGAGCCTAGGCGGATCCGGGGTTAGCTGCCCCGACGCGAGGCTACCTCACGCGTCTATGTGTGACCTATGCGGCTGCGAAAGTCGAGGACTAGGCACGCAGAATGATACTATGGGCGATTGGCCTTGCTTGATCATTCGCGCCTAGAATAGACTCATTCTGATCTTTTCTATTATCGTTGTTGTTTGTGATGTGGCACTATGTGCAATTGAATCGATTGTATTTGTGAAAAGGTTTTAAATACTTTGATTTCATTTTAAAGTACTTTATAGTTTCACATACTTGGTACTCAACGTTGCTGCGTTTAGATAAGCAGTCTGCTAGATCCACATCCTTAGGATCTTTGCGTTGGTGAGGATCTTCTCCGAGGCTCTACTTTTGGGTATGATCTCCTGTGTGTAGATAGTTTTATGCATCGAGGGTATGGCGAACCTGTCCCGCCATAGTTATTCCTTCAGAGGTCTGTAGTACTTGTATGCGATTGGGATGAATCGCAAAACTTGAGTTATTTATATTATGCCGAAAGGCAAGCTTTTCATCGATAAAGCGTATGTCTTATTGTTTTAAAGCCATTTCTGTCTTGTTTTATATTCATTGGTTACTCGATGTATGACTACTTGGGTGCCTGAGGCACGATCCACGGGCCGGGCAGTCGTGACAATGCTCTTCCAAATCAAGTTGGTGTAGGGGCAGGTAAAGAAGAGGTGCTCCCTTGTCTCATTAGCTTGCTTGCAGAACCCGCAAGACTTATCCTCCAAATTTAGAAATGAAAGAGTGTCCTTTGTAGCTAGCCGCTTTCTACAATTAAGCCACATGGTGAACGAAAACTTAGGGGGAATGAACCCTTTCCAAATTTGGGACATCCAGGCTTTTTATCTTGCGTGCGCAAGATATCATAGACTAGGCTTGAATCAAATTTACCATTGGTACAACAATTTTCCAATCCAGCAATTGCGACTCCTTGGCTACCGTAGATGGAAACAAGTTTGTCACGAATTCCGCAAATTTTTTTGAATAGAGGTGAGTCCCTAGGACGTACCACATATTCCCAAAAAGAATCGCCTCTCAAATAAAAGCTGTTGATCCATTGGACCCATAGTGAATCAGTCTCATTGTGGGTTTGCCAAATAGTCCGGGATAGCAGGGCATGGTTCCATTCCTTGATGTTCATAAGGCCCAAGCCCCCTTCGGATTGAGGCAAGCAAATAACATCCCAAGCGACTCTTGGTGGTTTCCCACCCCATAAGAACTGAATACATGCAGACCGCACCTTGTTGAGGACTGTGGTGGGAATAGGAAGTGCCCGGAACCAAAAGCTCTCAACCCGGATGGCCGACTGATAAGTTCTAGCTTACCCGCGTAAGAAAGCGAGTGGTGCCCCATTTCTGAATGTAATTCGAAATTGCACTAGTGAAAGGAGCAAATTGATCTACCAGATCGAGATTGGGACAAAGGAATCCCTGGCACCGAACCGGAAAGCTACCGATGCGAATCCCACTGGACAAGATCAAGTCACGAGCAGTATCCTGCACTCGCTAAGTAGACGGAGGATTTGGATGGGTTAAGAGTTAACCACGAGACAGCCTCCAGCCTGCAGACAATTCATAAGAGTCCCCACCAAGATCATCACCTTTGGCAAAGAGCATGAGGTCATCCGCAAAGGCAAGATGAGTAATACCCAACCTTTTACACTTTGGATAATAAGAGAAAGTTCTTGCCTGAGCCTTCAAATTCAGCATCCTTGATAAGTATTCCATACACAAGATAAAGAGCGAAGGGGACATAGGATCACCTTGTCTTAAGCCGCGCTTACCCTTAAAGTAACCGTGTAGCTCACCGTTGATAGAAAGAGAGAAGGAGGTGAGCAAACACATTCCATGATCCATCTAACAAATCTGTTCGGAAAGTTAAGGCCTCTTAATACCGAATCAAGGAAACTCCAAGAGACCGTGTCAAAAGCTTTAGAAGATCTACCATAAGCATACACCTTGGTGAGACTGCTCTATTAAATCCTCTCACGAGCTCTTGTGCTATATAGACATTGTCCATCATGTTTCTGCCTTTCACAAAAGCCCCTTGTGATTTGTCCACAAGAGAAGGAAGAACCCTTGCCATTCTGTTAGCTAGAATCTTTGTAATGATCTTATAGACCACATTAGTTAATCCAATAGGCCTAAAATCAGTTACCTTAGGATCCCGATCTGTCTTGGGAAGCAGGGCAATGATTGTATGATTTACTTGCTTCAAAAGAACCCGA
Organism: Przewalskia tangutica; assembly: GCA_029844215.1. Taxonomy (NCBI): domain Eukaryota; kingdom Viridiplantae; phylum Streptophyta; class Magnoliopsida; order Solanales; family Solanaceae; genus Przewalskia; species Przewalskia tangutica. Next base: position 2,147,448 of record JAQGDG010000030.1, read on the forward strand.
TGAGAAGAACTCTTGAACACTTCTTACTACGTCATGTCCCACATCTTTCCATCTATTCTTGAAGAAAGCGGGAATAACCATCCGGTCCAGAGCCTTGTCATTCCTTATATCGAAAGAGCTTCCCAAATCTCCTTTGGGGATATGAAATGCAAAAGATGTATCTTGTCCTCTTCACTTATCTTCGCCAAAGTTGCATACTTGGGATCAAGGTTCGATGTGGATTGGGATGAGCCTAAAAGATCTTTGTAGAACTCCACAAGTAGCTCCTCACTTCCCGGGTGATGTAGTGATAGCACCATTGGATTTGACAAGAAAGTTGATGGAGTTTTGACATTGCTTCTCTTGATCAAGCTATGGAAGTATTTGGAGCATTTATCACTTCCAATCAAGTGTTTCGCCTCGACTTTTGCCTTATGAAGTGTCTCTGGCCTTCCATTAAGGTGTTAGCTTTAACTCTTGAGGACTTAACCTTGGCTTTAAGTTCTCATCAAAGGGATCTTCCACGTGCTCATTGATAGCCTCCTTAAACTCCATGTTAGCCTCCTTTGCTCTTTGATCAATACTACCAAATTCACTTATATTCAATGCCTCTCGGTTGTTTCAAGGTTTTCAATTTTGAGGCTAGGACGATTGAAATGTTCCCAATATGTCTTGTCTCCGTGAAGTCATAATGTTCTCGAATGCGGGGTGAGTGAGCCACATATTCATGAACTTGAAAGGCCGCTTCCAACATTATAGGATCAATTACAGAGCCGTCACGACGGTGGTCCGAGGCGAGTTCCATAGGCAAGAAATTGGCCGTGCATACTAAGGTCAAATCACTCCAATTTTGATTCATCATTACTCTATCAAGCTTGGACCAAATCGAACCATTGGTCCAAGTGTAGAATGAACCGGAAGAAGGAGTGTCTTCTAGTCCATGAGCATTCCTGAAATCACCAAGGTCCTTAAGTGCATAAGGCGTAAGTGGAGGACCCCCCGCCTTATCATGAGGGTAGCAATAAGTGTTGAAATCTCCTATAATCATCCAAGGCCTAGTGATGCCAATGCCCAAGTGAGTAAGGTGATGCCAAAGCTTCCTCCTATCTGTGATGCTATAAACCGGGTACACAAATGTGGCAAGGAAAGACACCTGTGTTATCTTACAACTTGCCTGGACATGGATATGTTGAGAATCCATTCCAAGCACTTCACAACAGACCCTAGAGGTATCCAAAATTAGTAGCATTCGTCCGCCACCAATGAATTCTAGATTTGAGCAAAAGTTCCAATTTTTGAATCTTTGAGTAGAGAAAGACTCAATCCTTTCCCTTGAGAGTTTTGTTTCCAACAGACAAATCAATGCCACATCATGCTGTTTAGTGAGACTACATACAAGAGCTTGCGTGGCTGTCCTGTCCCTTAGTCCGCAAAGTCCACGGACATTCCAAGAAAAAATTTTCATTAGGAAACAGAGGAGGTTTTGTTAGCACCTCCGCGCTTTGCTGCCTTAGTCTTCCCAACGCTTTTGTCATGAACTTCCTCGGCATTACATCTTTCCAACCATCTTCTATGTTCTTTGGAAGCCATAAAGCGTGTTCGACCAAGCTATGTTCCGCGTTCAAAGGTAACACTCAGACGCCAAGAACGAAACCTCCGTTACACCTTGTTTGTATTTCCATCCAAAGAGGGTTGCGGGTTTATAGGAACCTCAGGATCAGAATGCTTAGACTCATAACGCATCCTATCAAGTTGCACACTACCATCCCGTGAATGAGGCCTAGAGGACCTAGCTTGAGATTCCCGTAAGGATGTTGGACCAGAATGACCCAAAACCGGGCGATCCGCGTGTGTGGCTTCTCCCAAACAACCGTGACCGGGAGGTGTTGTGTGGTTACTTTCATCAACTTCCATCAGTTACGCGATCTGCGGGATGATGCGCGGATGGTAGATTGGGGATGCAAGGTTCCATCCGTACCTCTGTTGGCATTCGCACAAGTAACCTTCCTTGTTTTTAGGAGGTATCACTGTATTGCGTTTCTTTGGAGCATCTTCCGTGTTAGCATCATACCCCAGAATCCTACACTTCAGGTGATTGTGTCCAAAAGCCGCACATTGATAGCAAAAGTCCGGATAATTTTCATAGTTTACCCTTTGAGTATACCTTCTGTTATCGGGGAGTTTGACAACAAACTCCCTTATCGCTCTCACGACATCCACTTCTACAAGAACTCTAGCATAGTTCATTTTGGATCTTTCCTTAGTAAATTGAGTCGTAAAGAGGTTTTCCTACACGTGAAGCAATCTTACTAAGTCCCGTTGCACTCCAGATAGAGAGGGGAATGTCCGGAAATGTGACCCAAATAGGAATATCCATGAATAACTCATCCGTTATAAGAACTCCTTTATTGATAGCTTTGAGCATCATAGTCTTCCCGTAGACCATATAAGGGCCACCATGAAGTACATTAGTGCGCTCTTCCTTCGTCATAAATTTGAACACCGTCCATCCTTTGCCATATGGTATAATACGTCATTTCACACCCCACCCTTCACAATGGTATTTAAGGCTTCTCTTCCGGAAGGGACCCAAGCAACCAATTAAGCAATAACCCCATGTTTCTATGAATGGCACTTCATCCTCGGCTTATGTCTACTTCCACCCCTTGTTGTTCAATATATTGTAGCTTCATTCCTTTTGCTTCAATCCTAGTACCGCAAAGACTCCCGCATAAGTCTTCTTGGGAGGGTAGGGACCTTTGCCATGATTCGGGGGATGATACATAAAAGTCGAACTGTCGGGTGGAATTTGGTGTTGTTTAGAAGATGCATTTGTTTGTGGATCAATGGGAGGTATTTACGGAGGTATAGGCGAGAGGGGTTGGGTAGAAGGATTTGTGCTAGGGCACGCAATAGGAGAAAGAATTCGCGTGCCATTTGGTAGGGTAGGGAATGTGTCATGTGTTTTAGAAGGTAAAGAAGGAAGGGATGATAGAAGAGGTGGGGCTAAGTGTGGATCAGGGAGTATTGAGGAGGTATTGGGTGAGAGAGTGTGTTTGTTTAAGACTTTGTTCGTGCTCAAGGAAGAGTTAAAGACGAAAGGTTTATTTCGGTTCTTGATGTTTGCCCCACTAAGCACACTTGTTAAAGAGGGGAAGGCTTCATTAGTGACACTTAGATTCATGGGTTGTTGTCTCATTCCACGAGAGGGAGCTTTGGAACCCGCGTCATTTAAGTCCGACCCCTTGGCTTCCGCGTTATTAATGATCGTGTAGTTCCTAGGCTCATTGGAGATAGAATTCACTTTGTTTCCCAAAATTGACTTCGATCCTTGCATTACGGAATAATTAATGACCCATGAGCACCTCCGACTCGCCTTGGTATTCTCATCAACATAATGACCCGCCCTTGAATGAGGCACATTGGTACCGTAGCCTTAACATGTGGCGCCTGGCCCTACAACATTAATGTAAGGCTCGCTTTCCCACAATTGACTTCGATCCTTGCATAACGGGGATACTCAATGTCCTCGAGAACCCTCCACGAACCGTCTTGGTATTCTTACCATCATAAAGTCCCGTCATTGAAGGAGTCTCGTTAATACCCGCAGCCTAAAGTGTAACGCCTCGGTTCCCCACAGCATTAATGTAAGGCTCTTTTCCCACAATTGACTTCGATCCTTGCATAACGGGGATACTCAATGTCCCTTGGGCACCCTCCTGAACCGTCTTGGTATTCTTACCATCATAAAGACCCGTCGTTGAAAGAGGCTCGTTAATACCGCGCACTTAAGTTTAACGCCTCGGTTCCCACAAGATTAATGTAAGGCTCCTTTCCCACAATCGACTTCCATCCTGAACAACGGGGATATTGATGTCCCATGGACACCCTCTTGAAACGTCTTGGTATTGATCCTCATAATGGCCCGTCATTGGAAGGGGCTCGTTGGTACCGCGTTAACTTAGAGTGTGGCGCCTCGGCTCCTTAACTCGACTCGCAAAGATGCTTATTGGGAATAGAGTGTCATTAATGCTATCAACCGACTTTAGAACTTGCAATACGTGAATAGTCTCGCACCCGTTGACATCCTCACGACCGCCCGAGCTCACGACCACGCCATACCCGGTTCGGACCGAGTAGGCCATCACCCTCATTCGTCCAACGCGATGTCGGCCCGCACGCCCCTTTTCGATTAGCTGAGTAAATTACCGGGATGTGTCGAGTACTAATGCTACCGTGGATCGCCTGCTCCTCCGTGATAATCCCTGAATCAACCGATTGGCGTGATAGGATCTACCACCATAGAAGCGAAGCTTCCCGCCCAAATACCCTTATATCCAAGTTCTCGTGATCGATACTTTTGCCCCATTCATGAATCTTTTGTAGCGTGGCATCATCTATTACATTCTCTGGGGATGCGTGAGTGCGTGACATGAACCAAGGCGGATGGGTCCAAATTGCGGAATGAGATTTTCTTCGGCAATTATTGGACTGCCTCCATTTTTTTTCTTCTTCCTTGTTCTAGCCTTCGTCGAACTTCCTGAACCTCCTGAATCATTACTGGAACGTGTGTAGCGTTTAGATTTCTTCATATTGCAAACGTAATACTTCAAACCATGGGGGAACAATCGGAAAACATAGGGCGGGGGGAGAAGAGGAAAACCGGCGAGCAACTAAGGAAAACGTTGAGGCGTTTTCCTTAGTGAGAAATTTCTCTCTAACTCGTAGGTTTACTAACCTTGATAATTGAAGTATACTTGCCTTGATTATTGGAGTATACATTATTTGTGTCTTGAAGTATACTTGCCTTGATTTTAGAAGTATACTTGACTTGATCTCTATAGAGTTCTATTGGAACCTAATCCTTAGTGATATACTTCTTGGATAGTACTTTGGATTTCCAAAAGGGAAGTTCCTTTTTATTGATTTAAAGAGTATAGGTAATTCGATTTGAAAATTGTAGGTTACTTGATTTGGAAAGAATAAGTAACTTGATTATTTTAGACTAGATAATTGCAAATATGTTTAGTCACTGCCGGAGGAGGCATTATCAATAAAATATTTGGTTCTTACTTATCTTCTTAATTATATACGTGACTATAAATAAAAAATTACTTCTAAATTTATATTTATATATAATTTTGAATATCTTTTGGCCAAGGATTACATTTATCGTTTTTCTCCTTCTATTTTTTAACTTTTTTCTTCCATTTTTATTTTTTTCCTATCATTTTGTTCATTCAACATATTTAAAGAACTCAAATACTCCCTAATTACCTGCTAGTCTATAATTCACGTTTCAACATTTCAAACGGTGTATTGAATCTGTCTTTTGGTTACGATCGCTCTAATAATTTATTTGTCCATTAATTTAAAGTATTTTCTTGCCCATTGCTCTCAAATATAATGCTAATAAAAAGCTTTAGAGAAAGAAATATTGTATAAGATCATAACCAAACGGATGAATCATCAAATCGATTGATTTCACTTTCTTTCTACTACACTTTGTGATTTTGTACAATTTCTCAAAGCAGTAATTTCCTTTGATGAATCCTCAAAAACTGACATTAGTACAAAACTATATATATTCAAGAATTTTATTTTCTAAAGTTGTTATGTACAATATGAATTAGTATAATATGTACCCCCATCAATTTATTTTATATGAACCTATTAAACGGGCCATTAAATTTTAAAAATATTTTTAAAATTTATGATCTTAAATATGTTATCAACTTTTTTTTGTTGGTTTAAGATCATGTCATTAAGAGTAAAATGAAAAATAAGATAAATATTTTTTTAAATTTTATAAGCTTATATATTTCAGATGAGAGCTCCAACTTTTTAAAATTAAATTCATTTTCTTTCTTTACAAGAATAAGCAGAGGAGTTTTAAACGATGCAAAAACCAAAAACTCTTACGCAAATCAAATTTTCAAAAAATTGTAAAAACTAAGTATTAATAATAAAATGAATCAAAACTCAAAATAACACTAAAAAGAATCTAATATTTAAAAGTTTGTTGGGTAAATTCACTAGTTATATATATTATTGATTTGGTATAAATAGTTAGTTTATGGAGTGTGAGAAAAAGATGATTTGGACAAACAAGGGAAATATAATAATAGTGGTCGATGTCCAGCTATTGTACAATCATTCTCCTATCATCTTACAAAGATGAAATCATTGTACTTCTCTATCATGGGGAGACATACTCCCACATCCGCCGCTTTAAGTAATCATAATCTTATTCTTCTTCATGAACAATAGACCTCATGAGTCAAACCAATGATACTTCTTTTCTTTCCTTTGTTTTTTAAAGATTAATATTGTTGAAAATTAGAAACTAATTAATTAATTTGAACTCCAAAGTGAGAGATTGTCTTTTAGTGAAAGAGGAGTTATCCATAGTGTTTGGATTTAGTCCTCAGAGTCGTTCATTTTTATGATGTCCTTACATCGGATATTTATATGGAAATATCACACAATATTACTAAACATTTTACTTTTGTAGCAGATTTGCACCCCTTTTGTTAAGCTTTAAATTTAGGAAACTAATTGACTGGTGTGTGTTTTTGGGCTTAAGAAGGGGAGTGCTAATCACTTTTCATACCATTTTCAGTTTCAATCCAATGCATTCACTCAAACTTCTCGGAAGGGGTAAACAATCTCTCCCATCTCCCCAACATAGACCAAATTTCACTCCCATCAAATCGCTTGCCTACATCAATTGGCGGTAAGAGAACGATAATAACCAAAACGACTCAAACGAAAATTTGAACTAAGATGCATCATTATTTTTCTACAACTAGTATGCAACTCATTAAGCGAGATATATAACTATAATTGTCACACCCCAAAATTGGGGTAGGACGAGATTGACACCCAACTCTAACTGATTGTGGAGCGAACTCCAGTGCCTGGCTACAAGGTAACTTATCTGTAAAGAGTGAATTTTTGATCGAATTCAACCCCAAAATTTAGCTTAAAGGGAGGAAGATTGTCCAAGCGATATAAGAAGACCAATGACCACTTATCTCACCGATGTGGGAGAACTCACACGCCCAAGGCTGAACATCTAGAGCGTGAACAATATAAGAGGGGGCCCAACATCGGAAACAATGAATTGAGACGGCTCTGACTCTGATACCATATAAATAATTGATTTTGGGTTTAACTCAACCACAAAAACTAGCTCAAAAGGAGTAGGATTGGTCAAGCCATATAAGGAGACCAATGATCACTATCTCACCGATGTGGAAGAACTCAACTATCTAGTTTAACTAGAAAGACATGTAATAATAACACCGAGTCATTCAAGTCTATAAAATATTACTGAATAATGAAACTAAAATCCACAAATACCCACTATGATAAGTTATGAGTCTTTGATGATACATGATACACAATTGTTTCGGGGCATTCTTTCGATTATTGAAAAGTCAAAAATAAAACAATAAAGAACGACTTCCCACCAAAAGTATATGTCGAAAATAAGTTGAGTTGAGGCCTAAATCTAGCTAATTGTGACTGAAACATAGTTGGGTGTATCTGTATGAAAGAAAATTGAAGCAGGCACTTACAACTAAGTATCATTGTAGGATAATTTGTAAGCCTCATAAACTACCTCTTAGAAAGCGGAGCAAGAGGCAAAACATAATAAGCATTAGAGCAACATAATAGGCAATACACATGTCACAATTAAACCCATAATTCATTAGATGTCTGAAAACAAACATAATTAAGCTGGAACTATGATTGTAAAATGATAACTGAAAATTTTGTTATTTTAAGAAACATAATTTTTCTGAAAAGAGTTACACATAATAAACTTGCATACATGAAATATGGTAACACACACGGGTGAAGCTCTTACGAATGCGGGGTAGCTAAATTTAACTTTTATGACAATCACGCCAGGGGAGATCGGCTAGCTCTCCTCTCTGAGTCTTGATGTAATCACAACTAGTGCAAGCAGTTGCACATAACAGATAGTGATACTTGTTAGCATAAATAAATTTCTAAAAACAGAGCCAAGTAACATATCACATAAGACAACATATGTTACATGTATTTATGTTTCTTGTCTTTAGTCTATATCAAGTAAAAATATGGTGAACTAAGCATTTGCTTGCTCTAATAAGCACTTACTGAAAGTATTGTTTTATACATTTTATCAAACACATAGGGGCATAGATCTTATGTAAATCCTTATCTATTTTAGTGTTAATTGATTGGAATTAATTATTGTTAAATTTATGCATCAAGTGTAGATTTGGATAGAAAACAGAGAAGCAAAATGAATAACGTGGGAGAGAAGAGAGGGAGGAGAGAGATATATTTTTGGGGCTCAAAAATGAGCTTCTGGATCTATTTTCTGTTAAGTGGAAATACAAATACAATGCCACATTTATAGTAAAACTAGCTAAAGTAAAACTATTCTATCAACTAATTAACAACTTAACAACCAATCAACTAATAACTACTACTTAATTGACTTGTATACTATCCTATATCTCAACATCCCCCCTCAAGCTAGACACTGAAAACAGAGGTTTCAGTCCTATCTTGAAAGCAATACTAGACAACACCAGTAGTCGTATGAACCACAACCGGTGCAACATAAGTTTGCCTTCTTGATCCTTTCAGCCGTGACATAGGCAGGATGAAAAGGTGTAGAAATCAACACATGTAGATCAGGAATGTGTTTCTCAAGCTCACAATCTGGTCCTTCTTTGTCAGGAGTGACTATGTAACCTTTAGATTCTAACCATTCACGTATCCCCAATGCATTTTCTCTAATGTAACAGCAACAATATTTCCAGCAGAAAAGTAATTTACCACCACTGTAACCAGAAACCATGGGCAAAGCAGAAGAACAAATCGAGATGGCATAATAGGATCCACACTTGGATAAATCCCAAAGCAGAGCTTCAAAGAAACAACCGCAGATAACATTTTCAAGCAGGAGCTTCAACTCCCACAACAACAATGAAGAACCCTTCGTTCTCTAGTCACACTCGGACTAAAGAATCCCTCGATTCTTCTATATCAAGCTCAACGAAGAACACCTCATTCTCTAGTCACACTCGGACTAGAGAATCCCTCGATTCTCCCTATGCAAAAATGACGGAAAGAACCCCTCGTTCTCTAGTCTCACTCGGACTAGAGAATCCCTCGATTCTCCCTATGCAAGTTTTATAATAATCTCGGATATGCAGTGGAGTCTCCCTCAATTTCTAGTCCAATTCCGGCTAGAAATTCCTCGATTCTCCTATCATGAGCTAAACATATGAAAACAGGGATATACAATGTAATTCCACTTCATTGCACTTTCATATTCATTACACAGAAACCATTATCTTCATTCGTTGCTCCTTTCTGATCTGCCACTTCTGATTTCTAGCAAATTTCAGCAGAAACTGGCTCAGATCGCAACTGCATGAATCCCTCGATTTCTTGATAGAAATTCCTTCGATCCATGTGTCCTTTTCCGACATCGGAAGTACTCTTTCCAGTCTCCGAAACCGGCCTTGAGCCATCACTTAGCTCGCTGTAACCTTTAATCGATACCTCCGAAGTAGCCATTTTTGTATAGTAATTCTCAACACAGATCTCCCATCTCCAATTAATAATCAATTCCAAACTAACACAAACTTCTTTCTCCAAAATTCACCAGACTAAAGCACTGAATTGTGGTGTTAATTGCTCAAACATGCAAAAACTGGTAACCAAACAGACCCTAAAAACAACAATCAACACTCAAATTCAAGTTTCTCTCTCTCTATATATATATATTAGTAATTTTTTTTTCTTTTTCTTTTGTATATGCGTGTGAATCTATCTTCAAAGAGGATAGAGGGAGGGAGAGAGAGAAGCAATGTTACCAACACCTTCGCAACCAAATCAATCAAAGAAGCAAAAAATGGTGCACAGTGCCTATGATTCCTTGGAACTCCTTAACAATTGTCCTACAAAAATCGATGCGACCGAATCCGACTATTCAAATTTACTCATTTCTTGTTCTGATGGATCACTCCGTGTATATGGTCCAGAATCTTGTGTTTCCAGTCAATCTCCAATGTCCGATTATCATTCCCAAACCCTAGGGGTTCAACAACAACGCTATGTACTTGGATGAACTGTAAATGGATTTTCTAGAAGATAAATGCTTGCTATGAAAGTACTTGTATCTGCTTTGATGAAGATATCACAGCAGAATGCATCGATCTATGAGAACACCAAAAAATTGATGAAAACAATAGCTTGAAAATAGAATTGTATGAATGATAATCACCAGATCTGATATGATCTAGGCTCTGATACCATGTTAAATTTATGAATCAAATGTAGATTTGGATAGAAAACAAAGAAGGAAATGAATAACGTGGGAGAGAAGAGAGGGAGGAGAGAGATATTTTTAGGGCTAAAAAATGAGATTATGGATCTATTTTCTGTTAAGTGGAAATACAAATACAATGCCACATTTATAGTAAAACTAGTCTATCAACTAATTAACAACTTAACAACCAATCAAATAATAACTACTACTTAATTGACTTGTATACTATCCTATATCTCAACAATTATAGTATGATCACATTTTTACCTTGGGTAGATTGGTAAAATTCTAGGTTGTTTCTTCCTTCAAAAGCTCTCTAATTAATATACTGTAGAATTTATGTGTTTCTGAATACTCCAAGTGCCTTTATATTTGTCACGACCCTACCAGCCAGACGCGATCGTGCCTACTACCCGCACCCTTACAGTATACATCGATATAATCAAACATACATGAAACTTATAAAATAAAACAACGAAATAAAACAACGCAGTAGCCGATGATGGCTACCTTCCTCACATACATATATACAACCAAGCGATTTTTCCTTACCTTAACAAACCGACCCACATGTGACTACAGCACTTCAAGAGTTTTAACATAATAACAAGCGTGACAGTGGCCCCGCCATACCTCTGAATATACATGAATCTACAACCTCGCGGAACTGTACTAAAAGATAAAGCCTCCGAGAATGGAGCTTTCCAAGAACGATGACACTCCAAGCGTGGATCAAAAGCTATGTACCTCAACTGCGGCATGAATGCAGCCCCAAGGAGGTCAAGACGTAAATATGTACCAAGTATGAAATCGAATATCAGAATGAAATCATGCACTTCATAAAAAGTCGAGACATGTATGATAACCAAAATAATCTGATATGCCTTACCAAAATGAAAGTAATGAAAGTCGGGCTTTACCTTTTAAAGACTATTTCAACATGAACAATAGTCACACACAGGCTACCACACAAGCCCTCAAATATCAAAGCGCGTGCGTGGAATCCCCATCACCGTTTGGCAGGTATAAGTGAATAACATAACCATGTGACGCGCTCGTGGCATCCTACTCACCGCTTACTGCATACACATGTAACACATATATATATCTATACCGCTTCGTGGAATCCCCCATCACGCGACAAATGTAGTGGTAACATATAACCGTGTGACGCGCGTGGCATCCTACTCACCGTCGGCTGCACACATACAACACGTATATATATATATATATATATATATATATATATATATATATATATATATATATATACAACGTGGCCGCGTGCCGGAATCCTCATCGTATAAGCATGGCCATAACGCGTGCCCCGAATCCTCATCGCGGGTACAGTCTTCATGGGAGCTAGCCCATGGAGTAATAATATAACATGCCTCCGATCCTCATCGCGGTACATGTCTTCGTGGGAGCTAGCCCGTGGAGTAAAATATAACACGGTCGCATGCCGGAATCCTCATCGTATAAGCATGGCTATGGGTAATAAACACATCCGAATCTAACCCGCCTCACGGTCGCATGTCCCTAATCCTCATCGTATAAGCATGGCCAAGATCAATTACAATGAAAACATACCCGTGGAATCCTCCGTCACGCTTGCGACGCCCAATAAATTCACAACAAGTCAGCCGACCCTCCAACTGAGAGTCACGGCAATGTAAACATATAATACTTTCAATCAAGGTTATCACAAGCAAGCATAGGCAAGTTCATTAAATCTTTAGACTTTCACTTTTACATACTCAAGGCACTTTTCGTTTCACATAAAAATCCGGGAATTTAACCCCAAGTACTACGTACTTCCATTCTTTTCAAAAGATTCATTTTCATATAAAACCCCAAGATACTAACACCCGTAGTATCAAGGCTTGTGTACATTTCACATAAGTCACTATACTTTTAGAAATACATTTCTCGGCTTCTAAATCAAGTGACCCTTACTTTAAAGCTTTAAGCAAGTGATACCTTAAAATCAAATTGCCCTTCCTTATTTCAAGTTACTCCTTTGATTACATTATTAGAGGAAACCATTCTCTTAACCTTCCATAAAGCCGTTATAACCAACTTCCCATAAAGTCGTTATAACCCTTTATGGTTTTAGACAAATTCATTCCTTTTTCAACCAAGAGACTTATACTTTCAAATCAATTTCTTAACTTTCAAAATACTTTAAGTCTCTTAACTTTTAGAAATCAAGTTTCTTAACCTTATATCTCAAGTAACTTACATCTTTTAAAAACAAGTTACTTCCCTTAAATCATGTCATTTCTTCCTTTAAGAATCAAGTTCTATTACTTGAAAAATAAAGTCTCTCAACCTTTTAAGAGTTTAAGGTTCATAATCTTAAAACGTCATAATGTAAATTCTTTAAGTTAAGTACATATGCCTTATGTGTGTGAGTAGATTATACTTGTTTATAACGATCTTATTAAAGCAGCCATGATCTAGAAAATGTAATACAATTTTGTCTTATCTTAGCTTCTATGCAGATGGATAATTCTACTCATTTTAATATTATCAATTGTCATTACATTTTCCTTTATTAACGCTGCAATGGCTTGTTCGATACTTATTCTCATTCGTGCCATAAATTAGCCAAGTCAACTTGGCTCCAAAGTACCTCCTAACGACTCTTACCAACATCCCCCATAAGACTCGGTAAGGACTTAGGATAACTTTGACATAACCTTTACATAGAGTAAATCACACACATACCTCTTAACTTCTAAGAGTAGAAGGAAACATGAAATAATACCACATGTATATTCCATACATAGAATCATGCCAAAGGAAGGAAGCGGTTCACATACCTCGCGACGATTGTCGACAAGTAGCAAAATGCTCCAAAGTACTTCAACCTAGATAGCTATTCCATCCTCCAAGTAGAATAATCTATACTTAGTACTTCAACCTATAATGGCCACAATACGTCCATTAACCTCTTACTTCAAACGTAGAATATTCTAAGTGCTAAGTCACTAAATTCTACGGAAAATCGGACAACACCTCATTTGTTTCTACATACTTTGCCACTTTTTTCAAGGCCGAATTCAATAACCAAAAACGCCATATTTAAGGCCCAACAATGCAATTAATCAATAGGGGATTACACGCCTACTAGACGTGTAAAATTCCGCCCTACAATTGATATCAAACTAATACAACTACAAGTGAAATTCCGACAACTTGAGATACAACAACACCAATTCTTATCCAATTTCCTTTTCAATCCAAATTGTTAGCATAACATGGCATCAAGTCACAATCGATTATAACTACTATAATCTTCAAGTAAGTAACATGCGACGATTCTAATTAACGACCAAATTGTAATTCAATCTTCAAAAGGCTTATATGACATTTCGGTTTTTAGGCTACAACAATCCATAACACTTATGAAACTTCAACACATATACTTCATGCTAGAAAACATGTAAGGCTAACAACAATATATAATCTTGTAACACTTTAAGAGACAAGATTATTACCTCAACGAGTCTTAGTCCAACTTCAAATCCGAAGTCTCTCCTTAGCAACTTAGAGCTTCTTCTAGACACTTCAATCCGCCACTTGAGACCCTTAGAATATCACAAACCACTTTCTTTTAATCTTTCAATCAAAACCTAGGATAGCAACTAGGTTTTCACCTTGCGACTAATACGAAAACGCTATTTTTCCGGGATCTTTCTATTGAGATACCCTTACAATACCCTTATGAACCTTGGTTTAAAGTGTGGAGCTTAAAGAACAACAAACGAATTTTTTTCTTTCTTGGAAGAACCCAACCCGAGAGCACCTAAGAACAAGAACAAGTTTTCATGAAAATTTTCTAAGTGTAGAACCCTTGTCTTGCTACTAGTATGTATATATAGCATAATGGAGGGTCAAGATTAGAACAAATTGGTGGTTTGGATGCATCTCTTTTAAATATCAACTAAGTGGTCCCATTGACTAAGTCAAATATATCAAGCTCACTACTTGCAAGACTTGTCATCTTAAAATTATGGTCAATGACCATTTTGGCCATGCCCACTTACCAAGCTCACTTAAGGGGGGTGACACGTGTCGCCCTCCCATTCGTCACAATATTTCGTTTTCCGACAATTCCATAATTCCGATAAATTTTTACAAGTCTCTAATCTTAACATTTGGGATTCTCACGTACGTTCTTAAAACATGTCCTGTAAATACGGGGTGTAACAATATTCTTCTAAATTCTGAGCACACATACACTCTGTGCTCGCAAATGCATCACACTAGGCAAAAATTTCTCCAAAATACTATGTGACGCACAACCATTGCGCCGTAACATTGGATTTTTTTTAATCATACACGATGATCATGGGACACATGAATTCTATTAATTACACTTGGGACGTTTTATTTTATTTGATTTGAATATTTTAAGTCGAGTCCTCAACTTAAGTTTTTCACTTTGTGGGATTTTGAACATAATTAATCACTAAAAAAAGTTACCACACTACTTTTTCCGCAGAAATTTCCTTCGCAATAGGGGTTAATTTAAACCCTAACACTTGACCATTTTCAAGTCAGTCTTCACCTCCTACATTTTCACTCTTTCAACATACTTTAGCCCCTTGAAAATCAAGTCTCAAAGTTACGAAACACAAACTTTGCTATAAAACCCGATGTTTGTAAATGCGGTTATTATTGTAAGCTAAGAACATCAAGGACCCTAGATAATTCGGATCGTCATTTTTGGTACTGTAAAGTGTCCGAAGTAAGTATTTTTACAAGTTTTTAGGGTTTAGATTTTTTTTTCAAATTATCTACATAGTTTGCTTTCAAAAACTATTTTTTTTGTAAAGTTTATAAGATATGAATGATTTCAAACATTTTCGATGGGAAGATGACATTCTCGTGGATAAAACGGTCATGTTGATAGAGATACCGTGAAGTTTGACTTGCAATTTAGACTTATGAAAGCTCAAGAAAAAATTGACCTTCTGGAGGGCTTGCTAAAAGAATCCGAAGAAAACAAAGGACTTTCAAGCATAACCTTAGAGACACTCAACACGAGAAAAATGCTTTGAAAGAAAAACTGAAATTTTGGAAGATTGTTTGTGCTATCTTGTTGTTTATTATTTCTATGTATTTTATTTATTAAGTTTATTATTTCTATGCATTTTATTTTTATGTATTTTCGGTTTAGTTTGTTATTTTTATGTATTTTGTTTTACTAGTTGCACGTTTTAATGTATTATGTAATCGTCACCTTTTATGTACTAATTTATTTGTGTTTTCTTTAAAATTGTGAATTGTTGAACTTTTATGTATTATCAACTCTAAGAATCTTATATAAATTAATAATAGACTATAACAATCAAAGCAAAATAAAACATACTAATTTTCTTCAAATTGATGACTTCATCATAAATTAAAAATACAAATTAAATCATAAGTCCAGAACTTAAATGACCCCAAAACAAAGTAAGTGAACCAAACTAACCCGTAATCATCATTCAAATAGAAGTCTTCATTATCGTCCTCAGAACAATATTTTGGGTTTCTTAAGGCATATCTTCTTTTTGTTGATGTTAGTTCTCTACCTGTTGATGATGCTTGTTATTCGGCCAACTTTAGCATGTAAAATTGTCACGAGCCGACCTCGGGCCCGCGACTGGTGCCTTACCCCGGACACCCTAGTGATACAACATCAGAGAAAATCAGCGTAAATAAAAACTTAGACATGAAACAAGATATAAAATAAGAAATGGGCTAACCAAAACGGTCACCTTTCTGCTTATATATCAAAATCTGAACAGTTACATCCTTTACAAGCCCAACTCACAACAGTACTACAGACCTCTAAGAGTTTACAACAACTATGACGGGACAGGGCCCCGCCATACCCCTGAATGTACAAGAACCTACAATCTCAGGGAATCATACCAAAAGATAAGCCTACGGAGAAACGGAGCTTCCCAAAACGCAGAACTGTGATCCTATGAGCGAGGATCAACAACCGGTGTACCTCTACCTGCGGCATGAACGCCGCCAGAAGGAGGTCGATAACAGTACCAAGTATGTGGCCCGAAAATCAGTAATGAAATCATAATAGTCTATATAAAACAGGAGATATGTATGATAACCAAACTACAGTACACAATATGCAAGTAGTCATGCCAAGTCAGGGACTCACGCCCTTAAAGTCATCACTCATGGCCGTGGAACTCCTTCACCGCTGGCCGTAGTGTAATCTGAAATCATGTACGCGCTGGCATCCTACCTCGCTTGCCGCGTACATTATACAATACATACATATATCTTCTCGCCTGGAATCCTCCATCCGCCGGCAGTGGGTGTAATATATAACCACGTGACGCGCGTGGCATCCTACTCACCGCTTGGCGTACATATACAATGCATATATATATATATAACATGCATGGCATCCTCATCTCGTATGTCTTCACGGGAGATATTCCATGGAGTAATAATAGTATATAACATGTCTGTGGCATCCCTCATCTCGGGTACATGTCTTCATGGGGAGCTAGCCCATGGAGTAATAATCGTATATAACATGCCCGTGGCATCCCTCATCTCGCACATGTCTTCGGGGAGCTAGCCCATGGAGTAATAGCATACCGAGTTTAACCACGCGTAGCCGCATGCCCCGAATCCTCGCCGGTGCGACATGTCCATGTAACAATAATAATATACCGAGTTTAACCATTGCATGACGCATGCCGGAATCCTCATCTGCGGACATGTACGTATAACAATAACAATGGAAGCATACGTGGAATCCTCCGTCACCGCCACTTTCAAGTAAATTCACAACAAGTCGATCGGCCGCCATCCATCGAGAGCGGTGGCATTGAAATACAATACTCTCACAACAAAGGCTATCACAACTAGCATAGGCAAGTTCAACATACTCTTAGACTTTCATTAACATGTAAATTGAGCCACCATTTTTATAAACTCGAAGTACTCCCATTTATTGCCAACAATCCGGGTTTTAACCCTAAAGTACTACATACTTTCACTCTTTCAAAAAGACCTCTTTTTACGTAAAAGCCACACGATACTAATACTCGTAGTATCAAAACAGAGTAACTATCATTTTAAGTAAACCAAAACAATTTCCGTACCTTCCTTTTTAAATAAACCAAGACAATACCATGCCTTTCTTTTAAACAAAAACACTTCTCCTTTCAAAGGTCAAGTAACAATATACTTCTCAAAATAGTTTAAGCTTCATAACTTCAAATCCTCAAGTCTCTTCTCTTTTTGAAATCAAGTTTCTTACTTTGGAAATCAAGAAAATCAATACTTGTTTATAATGATCTTATTAAAGCAGCCATGATCTAGAAAATGTAATACAATTTTGTCTTATCTTAGCTTCTATGCAGATGGAGGGATTCTACTCATTTTAATTTAATTGATTGTCAATACATTTTCTTTTATTAACGCTGCAATGGCTTGTTCGATACTTAATTCTCATTTCCGAAATCAAGATAACCTCATTCTTTAAAGAGCAAGTACCCATTACTTACGAATGAGGTTTCACAACTTTTTAACACAATTCAAGTCCTTAACATTTCATATTAGGTCACTTAACTTTAGAATCAAGTCAAGGACACAAAAAGGAAATCAAACTTCTTTAACACACGTGCGTCTACCGCACTATATATTTCACAAATAATCATGCTCAAGAGAATAGGAAGAATCACATACCTCTTCGGCTTAATCCACAAGCCAAGTCGAGTATGCCGCGCGTAGAATATCCACCTATAACAATCACAATACATCTATCAACTTCTAGTTCTCTTCGTAGAATATTTCTAAGTAAAGCGTCTCTTATTCTACGAAAAATCGGGCAGCACTTCCCCTGTAACTACGTACCTCCACCTTTTTCAAGGCCCGATATCAATAGCCAACATGCCACATTTAAGGCGCAGTAATACAACAACTCTAAGGGGATTACACGCCTAACTGGACGTGTAAAATTCTGCCCCACAATATACAAAACAGTCCATTTCTTTTCAACCTTCTATCCACATATCATATACTCAATTATAAACTACTACAACATGTAATCTCCAATTACAGTAGAAGAACAAAGATCATTACCTCGATAAGCCCAAAATTTTCCAATGATAAAAAGTCGATCCTTAGGAATCTTAGCTCCAATTATTTACGTTCCAATCCACTCCAAGAAACCCTTAGAAGTTCCTAACCAACTTCTCTTCAAGATTCAACTCCAAAAAGTGAAGAACACCTTAGGCTCAAACTTGGCAAGTTTTCAAGGCTAGGGGTGTGAAATCTTTTCTAACTCTTGGTTCATAATCTTCCTAACACCTTAAGGAAGAACACTTAAAAGTTTAAGGATTTTTGGACAACTTTTCGTCAAGGGGAAGGGCTATGGCCGAAATGCTCAAGGAAAGGGAGGGAGTATTTGCCTTGGAAAATCTCAAGTGTGGGATGAAGTCTTGCAATCCAAAGGGAGGGGTATTTATAGGACAACCAATGGCTAGGATCAAAGCAAGTGTGTGGTAGAGATTGGGGACAAGTGTGTGTGGGTCCCACAAGCCACTTGTCCAACACAAGACTTGGGACACTTGGCTTGCCACATGGCACCATATTTCGGCCAAGGGCCACTTGTCACACTAATTTCGGCCATGTGCCACCTAAGGGGGTGACACGTGTCGCCCTCCTATTCGTCCAAAATATTTCATCTCCCGAAAATATCCATAATGTCCAAAATCTTGAAAACAAAGTGGGCTCCACAAAACCGTAAATTTTCCCCGTAGGCCCCACGTGACCAAATCCGGAAATAAAATTCCATAATTCTCTAATATTCCAAGAAGTCCAAATACCAAATATGGGAATCCAATTCCCATTTTCGAACCTTTTTCCTTCACAAACTCCGGAAAATTTTCCGCTTAAAATCAAATCTTTCTTCCTTTCCAATCTTAAGGTCGTATTCTCGTACGTACGTCCTCACATACATACTCTGGAACTACGGGGTGTAACATTCTTCCCCCCTTAGAAACATTCGTTCCGAATGTTCCTTCTAAGTGTCACACCCCGAACCCCGGGCCCGTGACTGGTGCCCTACCTGGGCACCCTTCTACCTTAACAACTAAGTAAACTGCGGAAATTAAAAAAAACACCCTTTTTTTAAAAAAAAATCAATCGTACGTGCAAGGGCAAAGCCGACAAGGCTGCAATATAATATACATAACAAAAGACACTACACCGTACATGTCACGACGCGTTCCGGGGCCCGTGACTGGTGCCTTACCCGGGCACCCAAGTAGTCATACATCAGAGAAATCAGCGGAATATAAAACAACAAAGATATGAAACAGTATAAATAAGACACAATTTCTGGGAAAAAGTCGCTTTTCGGCATACATATATAATTACCCAAAATGAACAGTTACATCCCAACATTACAATGGTCTACAGGACCTTAAGAGTTTTAAAACAACAATGGCGGGACGGGGCCGCCATACCCCGAATGCAAATATCTACAACGGCAGGACCATACCAAATGCTAAGCCTCGGAGAAACGGAGCTTTTCCAACGTCAAAGCGGTGATCC
This sequence comes from Przewalskia tangutica, assembly GCA_029844215.1. NCBI lineage: Eukaryota > Viridiplantae > Streptophyta > Magnoliopsida > Solanales > Solanaceae > Przewalskia > Przewalskia tangutica. The sequence continues at coordinate 2,167,363 of JAQGDG010000030.1, forward strand.
TAAGAACGGGATCAACGGTAGGAGTACCTTTACTGCGGCAGAAACGCAGCCCCAAGTCGAGGTCAACAAGTACCAAGTATGTGAAACGAAAATATCAGAATGAAATCATAGTAGTCTATATAAAGCGGGAGATATGTATGATAACCAAAACTACATTCACAATAAGCGATCATGTCAAGTCGTGACTCACGCCTCAAAGTCATCATAAAACCGCGGGGTAAGTATGAAGGCATAGCCACTACTAAAACCCACAAGTACAAACAAGGTCGTAAATCAGATCATGAGATCTGCTCTGGCCGTCACATGATCAAAGCCGCCACTACCGCGATATCTAATGCGCGTTTAGCCCCGAACTTCCGTAGCTCGCATAGGCCAATCTCATAGCCCGCATGAGGTATAACCCCGCATCGAGGGTAGCTACTCCCCGGCAGCGTCCTGGACTCGCCGTCCGCATGGCCACGAAGACCGCATGACCACAAGGGCCGCATACTAACCTAGAACTCCCGCAGTTCCGCATAGGCCATATAGACCTGCATAAGGTATTCTCGAATCATAGGTCCAACGACCCGCCTGAGTCTACCCCGCATCGGAGGGCAGCTTAACCCCCGGAGTCATGAGTGATATGATATCATCATAACCGCTTATCGTTTAAACAACCTAAGCACAACAAGGGAAAACCCCTTTACACAAACATCACAAGATACTAATTCACGTAGCACCCTAACAAGCTTACTTATCAAGTCAACAAGAAAGTATTACAAGACTATCACAAATCAATACAATCAAGTTACTCACGCAAGGTACTTTCTACATTATGATAACAAGTTCGGGTTTTTAGCCCCAAAGTACTTCATGTATTACTCTTTTAAAAGATCCGTTTCTTTCACAAAAGTCATACAATACCCGAAGTATAGAAATAGAGTAATTTCCTTTTGAAGTAAATCAAAAACACTTCTCTTTGTAAAATCAAGTAACAACATTCTTTTCCTAACGTTCAAGTTTGCCTAGTTTCAATTACTCAAGTTTCTCATTTTCGAAAGGTTCCGTAGTTCATAGTTTTAATCTTTTAAAACAATTTGAGAAACATATACCTTATGTGTGAGTAGGTTATTATTGTTCATAACAATCTGATTACAGCAGCCGTGATCTAGGAAATGTAATATCATTTTGTCTCATCTTAGCTCCTATGCAGATGGAAGTTTCTACTGGTTTTAATAATACATTATTAGTCAAAACATTTCTTTTTATTAGCGCTGCTGTGGTTTGTTCGACATTCATTCTGATCGGTAAAACATCATTCCTTTTGAAAACCAAAAATACTATTTACTCACGAATGAGGTTTCACACTTTTTCACATTGGTATAATTAAGTCAAGTCTCTTATTTTCTTAAAACATTAAATCATTCTTTTTATCACTTTTAAGCCGTTATACCTAACTTCCCATAAAGCTAGTATAACTCTTAAGCTTTTAAAACCAAGTGTTACTCTTCTTTCAAAAAGGTTTCTTAATTCTTCTGAACTACTTCAGATTCTTTTTATTCAGGCTTAAGTCAAAAGACATTGCCGTACTTATTATTCAGGCTTAAGTCCGAAGACATTGCCGTAATTATTATTCAGTTAACACACGTACGTCTACCGTACTATATACATATTCTTTAAAATATCATGCTCAAGAGGATAGGAAGAATCACATACCTGCGGCATGAACGCAGCCCCCCGAAGGAGGTCAGTACGAAGAATGTACCAAGTATGTGAAATGATGAAGTCAGTAATGAAATCATAACCTAAACAAAACAGAGACATGTATTGTCACGACCCATTCGGGGCGTGGATCGTGCCTACCGGCACCCAAGTAGTCATACATCGAGTAATCAGCGGAAACATAAAGCAAGACATGAAACGATTTATAAAACAAGACACGATTTTGTGAAAACATCGCCTTTCAAGTATATATATAATCATGTTTTAGCAAGCATCCGACCTGCATAAATATGACTATGACCTCTAAGGAAATATACAACTATGGCGACAGGGCCCGCCATACCGATCAGACAAAACTATCTACAACAGGGAGATCATACCAAAAGTAGAGCCTCGGAAGAGATGGAGCTCACGACACCAACGTAGAGATCCTGAGATGCGGATCTAGCACTGCCGCTTTACTGCGGCATGAACGCAGCCCCAAGGAGGTCAAGACAACAGTACTAAGTATGCGGCGTCAAAGTACTAAAATGAAAACATATCATTTTTTAAAACCGTTTACAAATATGTGTGAAACAACCAGGAAACCGCACGTAGTGCCACATCACAAACAAGAGCAACAATAGGTAATCAGATAGGTCTTGTCTAGGCTGCGAATGATCGAAACAGGGCCACTCGCCCATATCATCATTCTGCAAGCCTAATCCTGGACTCCCGGAGTCCGCATAGGCCACTCACATGGGCCCGCATGAGGTATAACCCCGCATCGAGGGTAGCTACTCCTCGGCATCGTCCTGGACTCGCTGTCCGCATGGCCACATAGACCGCGTGAGGCATAACCCCGCATACTAACTCGAACTCGTAGCTCGCATAGGCCCCCTTGACCCGCATGAGGTATTCTCGAATCATGGTCCCAGACCGCCTGAGTCTACCCCGCATCGGAGGGCAGCTTAACCCCCGGTATCATCTCAAGAGGTGAGTGATAGTATACTAACATAACAACTTATCTTTTAAGTAACATAAGCACAACAAGGATACTCACCTATACAAACGTTACAAGATACTAACACACATAGCATCATATCATGTCTACTTATCAAACCATCTTTTTATTCTTTTCACAATATAAGTCCATTATAAACACATAGGCAAACTTGTTTCTTTTATCAATCTTAAGTGGTTATACTTACTTCCCATAAAGCTAGTATAACTCTTAAGCTTCGCTTTTAAAACCAATTAGTTCTCTTCATAATATGATTCAGAGTCTTTTGAAATGTTTTCGCTTCTTTATTATTGAGCAAAGCTTTGGTGGCATTCTGTAAGTATTATTCAGCTTAAGCCGAGGCATCGCTGTAAGTATTATTCAGCTTAAGTCAAAGACATTACCATAGTTATTATCCGATTAACACATATACGTCTACCGCACTATATATATTGTAAAATATCACGCTTTAGGAAGAATCACATACCTTCTCAAAAAAACCACCGCTAAGTCAATATGTCAGCAGAGTCACCTATAATAGTCACGCATGTCTATCAAAGACTACTCGAGGGTCATTCTAAACAGAGGTTCACAATTCTATGGAAAGTTGGGCAGCACAACCCTACCGGTGAGCTATATGAGTTCATCAGAAAAAATTCTACGCGAAAGATTCAATTATTCTTCTTTAAACCCTTCATTGTGATAGCTCAATTCTATTCTGTGATAATCTTCTAAGTATTTATACTATTCTTATTCTACAAAAGAAGTATTCTCTAATTCAAAAGAGGGTTAGGATTAGTTACTCGGTAAGCCCAATAATATCCTAGAAAAGTCGCACTGAGCAAGGTTTTGCTCCTAAGTTGTATGCTCCAGAAACCTTAGAAGTTCTTCACAACTTCTACTAAGTACTAAGGTATTTGGGCTAGGGTATTTTGGGCATTATAACAATACAAGAAGGCAACTTTTCTACCAAGGGAGGGGTAGGTTTCGCTAGGCTAGGGGTGGGGTAGCCTCGGCCAAGCTTCTCGGAGGAGGTGTGTTGACTAATTGCTCACAAAGGGAGAGGAAGGATTTTAGACTTGAAAGCTTTTGTGGATGAAGAACTCTTCATCTCAAGAGGGTATTTATAGGTCAAGACATGGCCAACCAATGGCCAAGATTTGTCAGTGCTAGGCAAGTGTAAGGTCAAGATTAGGGCAAGTGTACCTAGCCAACTTGCACACAAAATATCTAACCAACTTTATGACAGCGATGGTCATCCAATCGCCCTATTGCGTGACAAGTCCACCAATGAGAGGGTGGCAAGTGTCGCCTCTCGTTGGTCCAAAGTGTTACGCCTCTAAAAATCCGCAAAAATTAGAAATGACATAGCCGGAATTTATCCTACGAAGTCGTGGAAACGCTTCATTTAAAAACCGCTCGCTTGAGAGTTGTGCCTAAAAATCGTCCAAGGCCTAACTTTAAGACCAAACTTTTCAGACGTATTCCTTTACGTACATACTGGAAATACGGTATAACATTCTCCTCGCCAGAAACATTCGTCCCGAATGTTCCTTCCCAAGACAGATAACGATAAGGTTCTTCAAAACTTAAACAGTTTGCAAAAGCCACACACGCCATAAACAACACTTAGGTATAAACGATAATGAAGATTTACAAGTAGGAAAGTGAATTACCGGAGGTGGGGAACAGTGAGGATATTTCGCCTCATGTCCTCCTCGCTTCCCACGTCATCTCCTCCCCGAGCTCGTTCCGCCACAAGACTTTGACGAAGCCACGCCCTTCGTCCGCAGACGCCTAACCCGACGATCGATTATCGCTATGGGAATCTCTCATACGATAACCCCTGGCACACTGACATCGTCAATCGGATGTACTGCTAGATGGATCCCCGATACATCTCCTCGATAGAAACGTGAAACACGATGCACTACCTCCAGACGGACGGCAGATCCAACTCATGCGCAACCTTGCCTACCTCGGACAATCAAACGCCCAATGTACTGGCCGAAGTTTCCTTCTTCCCGAATCTCATCACACCCTTCATGGGTGACACCTTCAGAAAACCCAATCATCAATCGCAAACCTGGATGTCGACGACGATGATCTGATACGACTGGCCGACTCGAGTCGTCAATAGCCGCCTTGATAAGCTTCACCTTATCCATCGCTCGTATCAAATCTGGTCCCACTAGCCGCACTCGCCACCTCGAACCAACCTATAGGCGATCCGCACTTCCTCCCATACAAGGCCTCATAAGGCGCCATCCGAATCTGGAGTGGTAGCTATTATTATACGCGAACTCAACTGTAGGCAAATGATCCTCCCAACTACCATCGGTCAATAACACAGCTCGCAGATATCCTCGCAGTGCGGATAGTGCGCTCTGCCGTCCGTCTGCTGTGGATGAAATGCGTGACTGTGCTCACCGCCCCTAAACCCTCGAAGGACCTCCGAGTTGGCCGTAACCGGGCTCTCGTCTGCGATATGATCGGCAGGGACTCATGCGATCGGCGATCTCTGATGTAAAGTCGGCATAATCTCACCGAAAAAGTCGCCCCGACGGAAGAAAGTGGGCTGATTTCGTCACCGCCGGCGATAACCCATATAGAATCATGTCTCCTCCGAGTGCGAGGTAATCCCGTGATGAAGTCCATGTTGATTACCTCCCACTTCCGTGCTCGGGATCTCTATCGCTGCAACAAACCACCGTGTCTCGGTGCTCTACCTTCACCGCCGCAACACGGCATCGAGCTACGAACTCAAACGCCCTCTTCAAACCATCCCACCAATACACGTATCTAAGGTCGTGGTACATCTTAGTCGACCCGGATGGATAGAGTAACGCCACGTGGTGCTTCCCAAGAACTCGCCAAGTCCTCAAACATCCGGAACACATACCGCCTCGAACCTTAGCACCCCATCGTGCTACCTCAAAAGGACCCTTGCCTCTCGTAGTCAGACACGATATCGAATCAAAGCTGGGTCTCGAATCGTTGCCTCTTCACCTCTCGGCGATGGAAGACTCGCAACCTCACGAACTCTAACCCCACCGCTATCGTAATCAATCAAACGGACACCAAGGCTCGCTAATCGATGCAAATCACGAACCATGTCCCTCCTCTCTAGTCGCGACATCCGATAGGCTCCCCATCGACCTACGACTAGAGCATTCGCCACAACATTGGCCTTCCCCGTGGTACAGATATCAACATCGTAATCCTTAAGCAACTCTAACCACCGCCTCGCCGTAAGTTCAGCTCCCTCCGAAAGATATACGGAGGCTCGTGGTCTATAAAAATATCCACGAACCCCATACAAATAGTGCCTCCAGATCTTCAAAGCGTGAATCACACCGCCAACTCCAAATCACGCGGGTAGTTCCTCTCTGTTTCTTCAACTGCGGGACGATATGCTATAACCCCGCCATCTTTGCGTCAACACACATCCCAACCCGATGCCCGACGCATCACAATACACAACATAACCATCTGGACCCTCCGAAGAGTAAGAACTGGGCGTCGCGGCCTCTTTCAAAGAATCGAAACCCCGCCACAAGCATCGACCATCAACTTGGCCGCTTCCGAGTCACCTAGTCAACGGTGCAGATATAAGCAAACTTCTCCACGAACCGCCGATAATACCTGCAAGGCCCGTAAAAGTGCGAACCTCTGCCGGAGTAGGTCTAGGCCAAGTCCTCGATCGCCTCGATCTTGGCCAGATCAACTCGAATGCCATCACCGGCTAATATGCCCAAGAAACGCCATCAAGTCAACCAAAACTCACATTTGGAAAACTTGGCGCATAAAGCTGGTCTCGAGAATCACAAGACACAGTCCTCAAATGCTCCGCATGCTCCTGCCTGAGCGAATAAACCAAGATATCATCAATGAACACTATCACAAACGTGTCCAAAATGGTTTGAACACTCGGTTCATCAAATCCATGAATACCGCCGAGCATCGTCAACCCGAAAGACATGACCTGAACTCATAATGCCCGCACGTCCGAATCGCATCTGTGGACATCCACCTCTCGACTCGCGACTGATGATAGCCCGATCGCAGATCAATCTTGGAGAAACATCTCGCACTCGCAATCGGGTCGAACAAATCATCAATCCTAGGAAGCCGGGTATCTGCTTTTAATGGTCACCTTGTTCACCGTCAGAATCAACACATTACGCGCAGCGTCCCCGCCCTTCTTCTTCACGAACAATACTGGCGCTCCCGTGGAGAAACACTAGCCTAATGAAGCCCTTCTCTAGCAAATCCCTGCCGATCCTTCAACTCTCTCAACTTCGGTGCCATTCTCGTATGGCGGAATGGAAATAGCCAGTATCGCAACACATCTATACAAAACTCGATCTCCTCTCTCAGTGAGGGATACCCGAGGTCATCCGAAACACGTCGGGAACTTCACGACTCACGGATCGACGTAAAATCTGCACCGCAGACTTCAGAGTAAACACCCGAACGAGATGGTAGATATACCCCTTCGCACCATCTTCCTAGCCTTGAGGTAGGAAATAAACCTACCCTCACGATACCGTGCTCTCCCACTCAACAACCGGCCTCAGAAACCGGAACTGCATTTACTCTCTCTCGGTACATTGGCATAGCAAGAAGCTAGCCAATCCATCCTCATAATCACGCCGGTCAATCATCTCCAACTCTACCAAGTCGGTGGTCCGACGATCAGAATGGTCACAGGACAAGCCCTATACCCGCCGAGCTACCACCGAATCACCCATCGGCGTAGCTACCTCGAAAGGGTCTATGGACTCGTGCTCTATCCTCATCCTACTAGCAACAAGGGAGATATATAGACAGAGTGAACCCGGATCTATCAAAGCATACACATCAAACCCGAACCGATAAGGTACCGTGGACGACATCGTGTGAGGCCTCACGATCCCGGTTACCGACAAAGCATAAATGCGGTTCGAGGACCGCTTAGAATCGAGACGAGCCACGGCCTGCCGACTGGCCGACCCACGAGCACTCGCCCGGCGAGTAATCGTAGGAGTTGATGGCGGCAACGTAACCTCGGGTCGAGCCCTACCACCGGGCCCGCCTGGCCGGACAAGCCCGCAAAGTGACCCGCGCTACAATCGTAATAAGATCCAAAAGTAGTACCACACTTCCCGTAATGGGATCTACCGACGCCACACCGGTGGTGGTCCCGATCGCCGCACCGCTACTGGACGCCCGAGCCCAGGGCCCCAGTCCGCCAAAATTGTGGGCCGCCGAGGACGGTGCAGAGTGCTCAGGCCGGGCCGTGGTGCGAAGATCATTGCTGAGGCCGCCACCACGATAACCACCGTAAGACCCTCCCGCCCCGCCTTCTTCTCGCCGTCGCCCACTCGCCGACCTCTGCCTCGCATCCAAGGGCGCGAGCTCGCACGCGGTAATGTCCATACCCTACCGAGAGAAACCCCGCACATGACTCGCCATATAGTCGCTTCAGCCCGGTGACATACGCACCCTATCCTCCATATCTGCTACTAATGCCGGGACATATCGAGCCAATGAATCAAACTCGACATTGTACTCCCGATCAAAGGCCCTCTCGCCTCGCAGTAAAAATCTATCACCGCGCCTCTCATCCGCGAGGCAAGAAGTGAGTGAGAAAAGCCTCCGAGAACTCATCCCAGTAGGCGGGGACGCGTGCTCTCCCGATAACTCCCACGAATCAAACCAATCGATCGCGGTATCACGCATTTATGTGAACCAAAGATCACGGACTCGGTCTCCGACGCCGATCACTCTCAAAATCCTCAAGGCGACGGATGAACTCGCGGCGGATCATCCTCCGCCTCGATCCATAAAACTCCGGCGAGCCTCAGAAGTCTCGTAGCCTCAAACTCTCGCCTCGGTGAACAACGCGCGACGCAGATCGAGCTGAATCGAACCGCCGCGTCAGCCTCTCAGACGGGCCACAACTTTAGCCAAAGTCGGGCTATCTCTCAGTACCCTAACTCTCCGCCTGCATCGCGGGACGAGGGTGTGGAGTCGTGTTCACTGGCCGGGGGCGGCGCCATAGAACTCGCTGCCTCTCGTATAGACCGGGCTCGCCTCGTGACTGGTGTCTCACTAGCGCCTCCCCGCTTGCCTTGCTTCGGGCGGGTTGCTTTACGCGAGGCATAATCATATAGAAAGGAATACGTTGAGGTCCAACCTATAACACACCTCTAAAGCACGATCTCGAATGAGAAGAACGGAAACCAATCCTAAATATCCTATAGCCTCGCGATTATTGGTGTGGTGCACAACACACCGATAATCAAGACTTACTAGATACGATTCAGACACTTTCCGAGATTAATCGCTCGATACCACTTTTGTCACGACCTATTCCGGCCCGTGGATCGTGCCTTACCGGCACCCAAGTAGTCATACATCGAGTAATCGGAAACATAAAGCAAGACATGAAACAGTTTATAAAACAAGACACGATTTTGTGAGAAAACATCGCTTTCTAAGATATATATATAATCATGTTTTAGCGCTACATCCGATAATCGCATAACATGACTACTGCACTCTAAGGAAATATACAACTATGGCGGGACGGGGCCATACCCCGATCGTATAAAAACTATCTACAACGGGAGATCATACCAAAAGTAGAGCCTCCAAGAAATGGAGCTCCCGACACCAACGTAGAGATCCTAAGGATGCGGATCTAGCACTGCCGCCCTTACCGCATGAACGCAGCCCCGAAGGAGGTCAAGACAACAGTACTAAGTATGCGAAATCAGAAAGTACTAAAATGAAAACATATCATTTTTAAAACCGGTTTACAAATATGTGCGAAACAACCAAGGAAACCGCACGTAGTGCTACATCACAAACAAGAGCAACAATAGGTAATCGTAATAGGTCTTGTCTAGGCTGCGAATGATCGAAAGCAGGCCACTCGCCCATATCATCATTCCGCAAGCCTAATCTCGACTCGAGTCCGCATAGGCCACTCACGGGCCCGCATGAGGTATAACCCCGCGTCGAGGGTAGCTACTCCTCGGCATCGCCCCGACTCGCCGTCCGCATGGCCATAGACCGCGCAGGCATAACCCCGCATACTAACTGGAACTCTCGTAGCTCCGCATAGGCCCCCGACCCGCACGCAGGTATTCTCGAATCACGGTCCTGCATCACCGAGTCTACCCCAGACGGAGGCGCCTTAACCCCGGTGATCATCTCAAGAGGTGAGTGATAGTATACTAACATAACAACTTATCTTTTAAGTAACATAAGCACAACAAGGATACTCACCTATACAAACGTTACAAGATACTAACACATATAGCATCATATCATGTCTACTTATCCAACCATCTTTTTATTCTTTTCACAATATAAGTCGGTTATAAACACATAGGCAAACTTGTTTCTTTTATCAATCTTAAGTGGTTATACTTACTTCCCATAAAGCTAGTATAACTCTTAAGCTTCGCTTTTTAAAACCAATTAGTTCTCTTCATTAATATGATTCAAGAGTCTTTGAAATGTTTTGATTCTTTATTATTCAAAGCTTAGTGAGGCATCAAGTAAGTATTATTCAAAGCTTAAGCGTGAGGCATCACTGTAAGTATTATTCAGCTTAAGTCAAAGACATTGCCATAGTTATTATCCGCTAACACACGTACGCCTACCGCACTATATATATTGTAAAATATCATGCTTTAGGAAGAATCACATACCTTCTCAAAACCACCGCCAAGTCAATATGTCGCGCGAGAGTCACCTATAATAGTCGCTGATGTCTATCAAAGACTACTCGAGGTCATTCTAAACAGAGGGTTCACAATTCTATGGAAAGTTGGGCAGACAACCCTACCCGGTGAGCTATATGAGTTCATCGTGAAAACAATCCCACGCGAGTCATTCAATTATTCTTCTTTTAAACCCTTCTACTGTGATAGCTCAATTCTATTCTGTGATAATCTTCTAAGTATTTATACTATTCTTATTCTACAACAAGAAGTATTCTCTAATTCAAAAGAGGGTTAGGATTAGTTACCTCAGTAAGCCCAATAATATCCTAGAAAAGTCACTGAGCAGGTTTTGCTCCTAAGTTGTATGCTAAGAAACCTTAAGTTCTTCACAACTTCTACTAAGTACTAAGGTATTTGGGCTGGTATTTGGGCATTATAACAATACAAGAAGGCAACTTTTCTACCAAGGGAGGGTAGGTTTCACTAGGCTGGGGTGGGGTAGCCTCGGAAGCTTCTCTGAGGAGGGGGTGTTGGACGAATTGCTCACAAAGGGAGAGGAAGGATTTTAGACTTGAAAGCTTTTGTGGATGAAGAACTCTTCATCTCAAGAGGTATTTATAGGTCAAGACATGGCCAACCAATGGCCAAGATTTAGCCAAGTGCTAGGCAAGTGTAAGGTCAAGATTAGGGCAAGTGTACCTAGCCAACTTGCACACAAAATATCTAACCAACTTTATGACAAGGATGGTCATCCAATCGCCCTATTGTCGTGACAAGTCCACCAATGAGAGGGTGGCAAGTGTCGCCTCTCGTTGGTCCAAAGTGTTACGCCTCTCGGAAAAATCCGCAAAAATTAGAAATGACATAGCCGAATTTATCCTACGAAGTCGTGGAAACGCTTTCGGAAAACTCAGCTTTGAGAGTTGTGCCTAAAAATCGCCCAAGGCCTAACTTTAAGACCAAACTTTTGTCGTATTCCTTTACGCATACTGAAATACGGTATAACATGTATGATAGCCAACCTACGATACAATACATAAGCAGTCATATCAAGTCAGGGACGCATGCCCTCAAAGTCACTACTCAAATATAACTATGGGTCTCACGCCCATAATATCAATCATGCCTGAATCCTTCCTCATCGCCGGCGATCCGATATAATAATATAACACCAATAAGCATATCCGAGTATCCTCGTGGTCGCGTGTCCGAATCCCACATCGTATAAGCATGACCACGGGTAATACAAACAAATCCGGGAATCAAACCCGCTCCTGGTCACATGCCCCGGAATCCCACATCGTATAAGCATGTCCAAGGAGTATCCCTCGTGGTCGCATGCCCCGGCATCCCACATCGTATAAGCATGACTATGAGGTAACACAAATAATGGAAGCATACCCGTGGAATCCCACCTCACCGCTTAAGACGCCCAAGTAAACTTATAACAAGGCAGCCGACCCTCCAACCGAGAGTCGCGACAACGTAATAAAACATAATACTTGTACTCAAAGGCTATCACCAGCACATATAGGCAATTCTCAATTAATAAAGTCAAAGTACTTATCAAGGCACACTTAGAATAATTCTCAATTAATCAAGCCAAAGTACTTATCAAGGCACACATAGAATAATTCTCAATTAATCAAGCCAAAGTACTTATCAAGGCACACTTAGACTAATTCTCAATTAATCAAGCCAAAGTACTTATCAAGGCACACATAGAATAATTCTCAATTAATCAAGCCAAAGTACTACGTACGTACATTCTTTTTTCAAAAGACTCCTTTTTATGTAATACCCCAAGATACTAACACCCGTAGTATCAATGTATGTCTATTTTTCAAAGTAAGATACTATACTTTTAGGAAACTCATTTCAAAGCTTGAAATCAAGTAACTTCAAATTTTTCACAAACTAGGCAAATTATGCCCATTAATAAAAAATAGACAACTTTCTTAACCTTCCATAAAACCGTTATAACCAACTTCCCATAAAGCCGTTATAACCCTTTATGGTTTTAGACATATTCATTCATTTTTATAACCAAGAGACTTATACTTAAAACCAAGTATCACATACTTACAAATCAAGTTCTTAACTTTCCAAAATACTTCAAGTCTCTTAATATTTAGAAAACAAGTTTCTTCTCTTAAATCATGTCATTTCTCCTCTCTTAAAACAATTAAGTAAATCACTCCTTTGACTCCCCTAAAGTCATTATAACGACCCTTAGATTTTGGAACTAAGGCACTAGCCAAAAGATTTGGAAACCACTTCATTTTCAAGACTCTATGTACTTTAAGTAAAATACTTTCACTCTTAAGAATTCAAACTCCACTAAGGCAATGGATTATACAACTTACAATTTAAACATCAAAGTACAACCAAGGAAGTACATAGAACAAATTCTATTTTAGGCAATCCAAATACAACCAAGGAATGGATCATTTAAGGAGTAGAACTTACTTTCTTTATCTTAAGGAATCATGCTAGAAGGAGATAGTTCACATACCTTTTCGCCAAATCCCCAAGCTGCCGAATACGTGCACGAAGTGTCAACCTATAATGGTCACAACAAGACTATCAACTTCTAGTCTCAAACGTAGAATAATACTAAGTGTACGGTCTCTAATTCTACGGAAAATCGGGCAACACTTCCTTTGTTTCTACTCACTTTGCCACCTTTTTCAAGGCCGAATACAATAACCAACACGCCACATTTAAGGCTCAAAACAACAACCAAACAAAGGGGATTACACGCCTTACAATACGTGTAAAATTCCGCCCCACAATTTAATACCTACTAAGTCCATAATCAAGCCATTCTCGGCCAATTTAAACAACAACACAAGTCCTTTCCAAATTCTTTTCCAATCCCAAGTTCTAAGGTATAACATGTTATATAGTCATAACAACTTCAACAACTACAATTTCCTTCTTATACAACATGCGACGACTTAAACCAATAATCAACTTGAAATGTAATCTTAAGGCTAACATGCTAGTTTTTTCGGATTAGGGTTCCAATAGCCAACAACATATCAAACCTTAAACTAAATAACTCATGCTTGCTAATATCCATAGCTACAATGATAAGTAAACCTTAATTGCTAAAACGACAAGATTTATACCTTTATAAGCCCTTAAAATTTCCAAGATTCAAAGTCGCGCCTTAGCAATTCTTAGCTCATTTTCTTAGGTTCCAATCCACTCCAAGCACTCCTTAAAAGCCTATGAAGAACTCATCTTCAAGTTCCAACTTCAAAGTTGAAGAACTCCTTAAGTTTCCGCCTTGCGACTAATACGAAAACGCCGTTTTTCCGAAATCTTTCTATTGAGATATCCTTACAATACCCTTAGGGACCTTGGGTTTAAGTCTTGTGAAGAATGGATCACAAACTAAATTTTTTTGTGTGGGAAATTATCAAACCCGAGAGCAAGTCTCCAAGAACAATTGTGTTGTGATATTTTCTAAGTGTTGAAGACCTTGTCTTGCACTAGTAGTAAGCTTATATAACACATTGGATGGCTTAGATTAATACACTTGTGTGCTAGGATGAAGAGAAATTAATGCAAAGCCAAGTGGACAAGTTGACTTGGTCAACAATATCAAGCTTTGAAGACTTGATCTTCCTTGATGGTAAATGACCATTTTACCCTTACAATTTTCGACCAAGACCAGGTGGGGTGCCACGTGTCGCCTCTCATTCATCCATAAAATTAGAACCTCGTGGGCCCCACAAAATGTAAAATTCTCAAGTGGGCCCCACATGACCAAATCCGTAAAATAAATTTCCATAATGTTAATAAGTTCCATATTCTTCAAATAATGCATTTTGAGAATCCAATTCTCAACAACGAACATTTTTCCTTTCCGACGTTCGGAAGATTTTCCGCCGGAAAAACAATTCTTCCTTTCGTACCAATTTCCAAGTATTGATTCCTTACATACATTCTCTTATACATGTCCTGGACTTACGGGGTGTAACACTAAGTCTCCAAACACCCATGCACCTTTATAGCCTCCACTACTATACTTACAAAACCAATTATGCCACATATAGCCATAATACAACATACGCGAAAAAACTCAAATCCAAGCCAACGAGGAATCACCTCTAACGTGTGTAACATCACAATTAGCTCTCACCCATGGTCTAAAGGATACTCTCATCGCACCCTTACTTCACAAACATGATCACCTCCATTCTTTTAACACATGTTCGCTTCTTTTCTTACTTGTCGTACCCTTCTTGTACACCCGAACACTTTCTAGTTGTTATACCCCGTAACTCCAGGACATGTTTAAGAGAATGTACGTAAGGAACTCAAGACTTGAAATTGGTACGAAAGGAAGGATTGTTTTTCCGACGGAAAAATCTTCCGAACGTCGGAAAAGAGAAATGTTCGTTAGTGAGAATTAGATTCTCAAAATGCATTAATTGAAGAGTATGGAACTTATTATCATTATGAAAATTTATTTTTACGGATTTGGTCATGTGGGGCCCACCCGAGGAATTTTACGTTTGTGGGACCCACGAGGGTTACAGAATTTTATGGACCAATGGGAGGGCGACACGTGTCACCCTCCACATGTATCATCTTGGATGAAAATTTAGGCTAAGTGTGGAAAAATGTTAGCTTGAAATAATGGACCAAGTCAAAGGGTCAAAGGGAGCTTGATATAATTGACCACATCTGTTATACCCCGTATTTCCAGAGTATGTACGTGAGGGCGTACGTACAAGAGTTTTTAAGCCTTAAAGTAGGCAAAGTGTCAAAATTTTGTGCACAACTAGCGAAAAGAGTCATTTTCCGACGAACGCTTTTCCGGATTTTTTGCGAGCGGAAAATACGGCTATGTCATTTATTATTTTTATGCGGATTTTTCCGAGAGACGAAATATTTTGGACCAACGGGAGGTGACATGTCACCTCAAAGTGGACTAAACATTATGCGTTTTGGCCTTGTTTTTGGTCAAGGTTAGGTAGGATATTTTGGTGGTAGATGGATAAGTGCACACTTGCCCAAATCCTCACCCTACACTTGCCCACCACTTGTCTTGATCTCGCCTCGTTGTCCTATAAATACCCCTTAGTTCAAGACTTATTCTTCATCCACACTTGTGAAATTCCAAGGAAAATACTCCTCCCCTTTGTGTAGTTTTCGCCCTACCTTCCTCCCCTCATGAAGCCCTCACCGAGGCAAACCCCCTTCCTAAAGTGGTTTCGTATAAATACACCCCCTTCGTAGAAAAGTATTCTCCAAGTATTGTTACTATACCCAAATACTTTAGCCCAAATACCTTGTAGTACTTTCCAAAGTTACCTCTATACGTAGAGTCTTAAATACTACTATACTTCCTTTAGTCACAAAAACGAAACCCTAAGGAAAATCTTCATACCATTGAAGTATTAAGAAGAAGTTGCGTAGAACTTCTAAGGGTTGTTTGGAGCGGGTTGAGCGTACGGAGTGAGCTAAACGTTGCTCAGATCGACATTTAACTTGATAATTTTGGGCTTACCGAGGTAAATACTCTTGTCCTTCTATTGTAATTGGAAATTACATAACGTAGTAGTATAGAATTGAATATAAGATACATAGAAGGATATTACAGAGAGAATTGAATCTGTAATAGAAGGATATTACGTAAAAGAATTGAATAGATCACATCGTAAGAATATTAAAGAAGTTAAGACCGAATCAGATTTACATGTGACTCGTATTTACAGAATTGTGTAGTTTGACGCAGGAAGTCACGCTCAATTTTCCGTGGATAAGGAATCAGTATCTAGAAATGTTTTTCGTAATAGTCTAGACGTTGATAGACTTATATGACCAATATAGGTTGATCATGCGTAGCGATTCTACTCGAAGGGTGGAAAAGGCTAAGCAGGATTACAAGACGCTGGAGCTATTTGCTAATAGTCGATAAATCGTCACGAGGTACGTGATTCTTCCTATACTTCGAGCATGATATTTTAAAAGTATATATATATATATAGTACGGTAGACGTACGTGTGTTAACTGAACGTGGTTTTACGGCAATGTCTTTTGACTTAAGCCCGAATAATAAGAATCTTGAAGATTTCAAAGAATTAACAAACCGTTTTGAAAGAAGAGTAACACTTGGTTTTGAAAGTTAAGAGTTATACTAGCTTTATGGGAAGTTGGGTATAACGACTTAAGAGTAGTAAAATGAATGGTTTATTGATTCTAAAAGTTAAGAGACTTGATCTCAAAAGATAAGAGACTTGACTTAATTGATTTAATATGAATTTTGTTAAAAGCGTGAAACCTCATTCGAGTAATGAGTACTTGGTTTGAAAAAGGAATAATGTTTCTGGTTTCTAAATGAGAATAAGTATCAACAAACCACAACAAATGTTAATAAAGGGAAATGTAATGACTAATAAAGTATTATTAAAACCAAGAGAAACCTCCATCCGCATGTGCTAAGATGAGACAAATGATATTACATTTCCTAAATCATGGCTGCTTTAATAAGATTGTTATGAACAAAAATAACCTACTCACACATAAGACATATATTACTCAACTGTTTTTAAAAGAGAATTATGTTATTAAATGATTAAGACTATGAACTATGAAATCCTTCGAAATAAGAAACGTGAATATTTGAAATTAGGCAAACTTGAACTTTTGGAAAATAATGTCATATTTGACTTTAAGTGGGAAAGTGCTTTGGTTTAAAAAGAAGGGCATAATATTGTCTTAATTGTTTTAAAAGGAAAACATGGTAATATCTTAATCATCTTAAATGAGCGTTTAAATGTTATGGCCACTGACTACCGCGTTCACTGAGATGAACCGAATGTATTTCACTGACTACGCGTTCACGAGATGAACCGGAATGTATTTCACTGACTACCGCGTTCGCAGATGAACCGAATGTATTTCACTCACTACCGCTCATGCGATGAAACGTGAATTTATTTCACTCGACTACCGCGTTCATGTGATGAACCGGGAATGTATTTCACTCGACTACCGCATTCATGAGATGAACATGGAATATATTTCACTCGACTACCTCGTTCGGGATGAACCGAATGTATTTCACTGACCACCGCGTCACGGATGAACCGGAATGTATTTCACTATTTATACCGAGTCCATGAGATGGACCGAGAATGTATTTCACGCGACACCGCTGCTCACGGGATGAACCGAATGATACCACCGATCGAGCATCGAGTCCATGAGATGGACCGAATGTATTCCATACGATTTCACCTCGAGTCCATGAGATGGGCCGAGACATGTTACACGATTACATAACTAATACCTAGATCGCCAGCTGAGGAAGGAGTTCCACGTGAGGATGACTTTGAGGCGTGAGTCACGACTTGACATGACCGCTTATATTACGAATCGTAGTTTTGTTATCATACATGTCTCGCTTTATATAGACTACTATGATTTCATTTGCAGATTTTTCGCCACATACTGTACTGTTGTCGACTCTCCTCGGCCGTTCACGCCGCAGTAGAGGTACACCGGTTGTTGATCCTCGCCATGTGGATCACAGTTCAACAGATTGGAAGCTCCGCTTTCTCGAGGCTTATCTTTTGGCATGTTTCCACTGAGTCAGAGGTTCTGTACATTCGTGGTATGGCGGCCCCTGTCCCATCATAGGTGTTATTACTTTCTTAGAGGTCCAGTAATCTTGTGGCTGGTTTGAAAAAAAGGATGTAATCGCTCAAAATTTCAGATATATGCAAGGAGGCAACCGCTTTGGTTGGCCTATTTTATTATCTTATCTCTTGTTTCATATCTGTATGTTTTATGTTCCACGATTTCTCGATGTATGACTACTGGGTGCCGTAAGGCACGATCCACGGCCCTGAACGCCGTGACAAAAGTGGTATCGAGCGCTTAATCCTCTGAAAGTGTCTACGCATCGTGTTCAGTAGTCTTGATTATCGGTGTTGTGCACCACATCTATAATCGAGGTCGCAGGACATTTAGGATTGGTTTCATTATTCTCATTCCGAGATCGTGCCTCAGAGCGTGTTATAAGTCGACCCTCTCGACGCATTTCGTTTTACCGCTTATGCCTCGCAGTGCAACCCGCCCAGATGGGCAACGCAGCGCAGGAGCCGCTAGTAGGATACAGAGGAGTACGGGCGCAGCCCATTCGACTGAGATAGTGCTTGACGGCGAGTTTTGCGACGCCACAAATTTCAAAGAGTTTAGAGCGCAGCGATGGTCTGCCGAGACCACAAGACGAGCCTCCACCAACACCGAGCAGATTTAGAGTTGGGTACAAAGAGATGGCCCCATCGCCAGATCGTGGCGACATGAGGATAGGCCGACGCAGCAGCCCCAAAGAAGACCCGTGGTTCACCCGAGATCGGATAGTTTGAGGCTACGGGACTTTCTGAGTTGTAGCCCGCCGAGTTCTACGGTCGAGGCACGAGGATGATCCGCAGGAGTTCATTCGACGGCCATATGATCATGAGAGTGATTAAGGCTTCCGAGACCGAGTCGGTGGTCTTAGGTTCGCATCGGTCGCGTGATATCGCGATCGGGTTTGATTCGTGGGAGCTGTCCCGGGGAGAGTATGCACTTCCAGCCGTATGGAGCGAGTTCTCAGGGGCATTTCTTGCACATTTCTTGCCTCCACAGATGAGAAGGGCTCGGGCCGACAGATTTTTGACGTTGAGACAGACCGGACGTACGGTTCGGGAGTACAATGTGGAGTTTGACTCATTAGCTCGGTACGTCCCCGCTTTGGTAGCCGACATGGAGGACAGAGTGTACCGCTACGTCACCGGGCTTGATGACTACTTAGCAGAGGCTTGTTCGGGTGTAGCTCTTCAGCCGGGCATGAACATTGCCCGCATACAGGCTTATGCACTGGGATGTTAGGAGCGGAGAGGTCGACGGAATGACCGAGATCGCAGAAAAGCGGCCAGACAAGCAGGTCCTTTGGTAACTTTCGAGGCGGGCGCCGCCAAGAAGCTAGTTATGTACTTCCACCAAGACAAAGTGGTCCTCCACGCCGGGACGCTCAGTATTCGGAGCCGGTCGAGCCCGTGGCTTCCGTTTACGATATACACGGGTTCTAGCCAAGATGATTCATGCCCTCACTGTGACGATGTGGCAGCGCCATCCCTGGAATGTCGCCTTCTTCGTGCTTGTTTCACCGCGCCGTGGCCATGTGACGAGGATCGTGGCTTATAGGAAGGTGCAGCAGAATGACGCAGCTACCAGGTCGGGCGAGATCATCACCTTCATAGCCTATGCCCGGCAGTGGTGCCTATGATTAGAGTGGAGCGGATGGTACAGTATATTCTTACCTCTAGAGACTAGTATGCGTAGATGATTTGATGAAGTGCTAAGTATTATGTTCGATAGCATTATGTTAAAATTTTGTTTAGAAAACATGTTTAAGGGAAAGTTTGGGGACAGGAAAGTGCGAGCCTTGTAGCTTTACACGTAGAGACCTTAGACGCGAGGCCATCTTGAGTAAAAGATTTATGTTTGTGTTGACCTTTATCGGAGTGCATAGTATATGTGGGATAATTCCATGGGTTGTAAGATGGAAGTGGTAGCCTTCGTGACTTGAATAGGTAAGATTGTTCCGATCAGAGAACACGTGTTTGACGCGATAGCGCCGGGTTGAGGACGACGCGGGTCAACCCGTAGCCCTCGCTGGGCCGGGTCGAGGTGGTCCCGCCAGTGGTAGGGTCACGAGGGTGCTAGGCCCAGTTTAGGTAACCATCGATGAGTTCGTGGATATGTTCGACCAGACCGGATCGTGAAGGCCGTTATGGCCTCAAGGAGATCGAGGCTAGTAAGATGACCAAGTTTGAGGTAGTGACTCCGCAGATTTTGGAAATCAAGCGATGATCAAGTATGGTACGATACTAGAAAGAGTTCAAGTGTTCGAGAAGAGTACGACGAGCGAAAGAAGAGGACGTGTTAGCGTAATAAAAAGATCATTTTGTTGTGAAGTCAAGACGCCGGGGAGTATCCTTTAGACCAGTGGAAGCTTTTGTGATGTAGGAATGATTTCTCGTGGATCAAGTTAAGTATTTTCGCGTAAGTTATTTTTTGTGGCTGTGTGGCGGCAACTTGTTAGAGGAACTTTATCGTTATCTGTCAGGAGAAGGAACATTCGACGAATGTTTCTAAGGAGGGGAGAATGTTATACCCCGTATTTCCAGAGTATGTACGTGAGGGCGTACGTACAAGAGTTTTTAAGCCTTAAAGTAGGCAAAATGTCGAAATTTTGTGCACAACTAGCTAAAAGAGTCGTTTTCCGAAGAAACGCTTCCGACTTTCATGGGCGGAAAATACGGCTATGTCATTTATTATTTTTGCGGATTTTTCCGAGAGACGAAATATTTTGGACCAACGGGAGGGTGACATGTGTCACCTCAAAGTGGACGAAACATTGGGCGCTTTTGGCCTTGTTTTTGGTCGCGGTTAGGTAGGATATTTTGGTGGTAGATGGATAAGTGCACACTTGCCCAAATCCTCACCCTACACTAGCCCACCACTTGTCTTGATCTTGGCCCTGGTTGTCCTATAAATACCCCTTAGTTGAAGACTTATTCTTCATCCACACTTGTGAAATTCCAAGGAAAATACTCCTCCCTTTGTGTAGTTTTCGCCCTACCTTCCCTCCCCTTTGTGAAGCTCCTAGCCGAGGCAAACCCCTTCCTAAAGTGGTTCTCGATAAATACACCCCCTTGGTAGATATTCTCCAAGTATTGTTACTATACCCAAATACTTTAGCCCAAATACCTTGTAGTACTTTCCAAAGTTACCTCTATACGTAGAGTCTTAAATACTACTATACTTCCTTTAGTCACAAAAACGAAACCCTAAGGAAAATCTTCATAGCCTTGAAGTATTAAGAAGAAGTTGCGTAGAACTTCTAAGGGTTGTTTGGAGCGGGTTGGAGCGACGGAGTAGAGCTAAACGTTGCTCAGATCGACATTTAACTTGGATAATTTTGGGCTTACCGAGGTAAATACTCTTGTCCTTCTATTGTAATTGGAAATTACATAACGTAGTAGTATAGAATTGAATATAAGATACATGTATGATATTACAGAGTGAATTGAACTGTAATAGAAGGATATTACGTAAAAGAATCAATAGATCACATCGTAAGAATATTAAAGAAGAAGATCGAATCAGATTTAGATAGATCAGATTTACAGAGAATTGTGTAGTTTGACTCGCAGGGAAGTCGCCAATTGCCCAATTTTCCATGGGATAAGGAATCAGATCTAGAAATGTTTTTCGTAATAGTCTAGACGCTGATAGACTTATATAACCAATATAGGTTGAAGCATCGCGAGAGCGATTCTACTCGGGCGGTGGAAAAGGCTAGCATGATTACAAAGACGTTGAGCTATTTGCTAATAGTCGATAAATCGTCACGAGGTATGTGATTCTTCCTATACTCTTGAGCATGATATTTTAAAAGTATATATATATATAGTACTTAGACGATTGCGTTAATCGAACGTAGTTTTACGGCAATGTCTTTTGACTTAAGCCTGAATAATAAGAATCTTGAAGTATTTCAAAAGAATTAACAAACCGTTTTGAAAGAAGAGTAACACTTGGTTTTGAAAGTTAAGAGTTATACTAGCTTTATGGGAAGTTGGGTATAACGACTTAAGAGTAGTAAAATGAATGGTTTATTGATTTTAAAAGTTAAGAGACTTGATCTCAAAAGATAAGAGACTTGACTTAATTGATTTAATATGAATTTTGTTAAAAAGCGTGAAACCTCATTCGTGAGTAATGAGTACTTGGTTTGAAAAAGGAATAATGTTTTACTGGTTTCGGAAATGAGAATAAGTATCGAACAAACCACAGCAGCGTTAATAAAGGGAAATGTAATGACTAATAAAGTATTATTAAAACCAGTAGAAACCTCCATCCGCATGAAGCTAAGATGAGACAAATGATCTTACATTTCCTAGATCATGGCTGCTTTAATAAGATTGTTATGAACAAGAATAACCTACTCACACATAAGGCATATATTACTCAACTGTTTTTAAAAGAGAATTATGTTATTAAATGATTAAGACTATGAACTATGAAATCCTTCGAAAATAAGAAACGTGAATATTTGAAATTAGGCAAACTTGAACTTTTGGAAAATAATGTTGTTACTTGACTTTAAGTGGGAAAGTGCTTTGGTTTAAAAAGAAGGGCATAATATTGTCTTAATTGTTTTAAAAGGAAAACATGGTAATATCTTAATCTGTCTTAAATGAGCGCTTAAATGTTATGGCCACTGACTACCAAGCGCTCATGAGATGAACCGAATGTATTTCACTGACCATCGCGCTCACGAGATGAACCGAATGTATTTCACTGACTACCGCTCACGAGATGAACCGGAATGTATTTCACTCGACTACCGCGCTCACGAGATGAACCGAATGTATTTCACTGACCACCGCGTCACGAGATGAACCGAATGTATTTCACTGACTACCGCGTTCATGGATGAACCGGAATGTATTTCACTCGACTACCGCTCATGAGATGAATCGGAATGTATTTCACTGACTACCGCGTTTGGGATGAACCGAATGTATTTCACTGACCATCGCGTCATGGATGAACCGGGAATGTATTTCACCACGATACCGAGTCCATGAGATGGACCGGGAATGTATTTCATTCGACACCGCGTTTATAGGATGAACCGGGAATGTATACCACCTGATCTGATACCGAGTCCATGAGATTGACCGGGAATGTATTCCATACGATTTCACCTCGAGTCCATGAGATGGGCGGAGACATGTTACATGTATCACATAACTAATACCTAGATCACGGCCAAGTGACGAATGAGTTCCATGCATGAGGGATGACTTGAGGGCGTGAGTCCTCGACTTGACATGATCGCTTATATTATGAATCGTAGTTTTGTTATCATACATGTCTCTCGCTTTATACAGACTACTATGATTTCATTTACGTGATTTTTCGCCACATACTGCAATTGCCAGATCGACTCCTTCGGCCGCGTTCATGCCGCAGTGTAGAGGTACACCTGGCTGTCGATCCTCGCCATAGGATCACGCTAACAGACAAAGCGTCGCTTTCTCCGAGGCTTATCTTTTGGCATGTTTCGAGTCAGGTTCTCAGACATTCGTGGTACGGCGGCCCCGTCCCGCCATAGGTGTCATACTTTCTTAGAGGTCAGTAGTATCACTGTGGGCGGGTTTGAAAAAAAGGATGTAAATCGCTCAAAATTTCTCAGATATATGCAGCGAGGCAACCGCTTTGGTCAGCCTATTTTATTATCTTATCTCTTGTTTCATATCTGTATGTTTTATGTTCCGCTGATTTCTCTGATGTATGACTACTTGGGTGCCCGGGTAAGGCACCAGTCACGGGCCCCGGAACGGGTCGTGACAACATCTAGACCACACATTTGTTTTAATCTAAGCCCTTGATGGTGTTATATATTCATACTACTACTAGTAGCAAGACAAGCTTTAAACACTTAGAAAAATTTCCCATCTTTTCGCTCTCTTCACGCCTCGCAATTGAGGGTTTCTCCCACACAAATTTTGCAATTTTTGTTCATAATTCACAACACTTTAATCCAAGGTTCCTAAGAGTATTGTAAGGGTATCTCAATAGAAAGATCCCGGAAAAGTGACGTTTTTGTATTAGTCGCAAGGCGGAAACTTAAGGAGTTCTTCAACTTTGAAGTTGGAACTTGAAGATGAGTTTTTCATAAGCTTCTAAGGGTTGCTTGGAAATGGTTTGGAACGTCGAAAGGAGGAGCTAAAGTTGCTAAGGATCGACTTGTAAACTTGGATGATATTTGGGCTAAATGAGGTATAATCTTCGTCTTACTTTTGTAATTGAAGATTCCATGTTATTATAAGTTAGAAATGATCATGTGATATGTGTTATGAAATATGATAAGTGTTATGGGAATTTGGAAGCTCAAATCCGAAAATGACATGTTGAGTCATTTGAAATTGAATTACAATTTGGTCACTAACTAGAATCGTCGCATGTTATCTACTTGAAGATTATAGTTGTCATAATCAATTGCGGCCTTATAACATGTTATACTAAACAACTTGGATTGAAAAGAAATTGGAAGAAGAATTGGTATTGTTGTCCCTAATTGCCGAATTGACATTTGTAGTTTAGACTAGTTTGATATATTTTGTGGGCGAATTTTACACGCCTTGTAGGCGGTAATCCCTTTGATTGGTTGTTGTATTGAGCCTTAAATGTGGCGTGTTTGGTTATTGAATTCGCCTTGAAAAAGGTGGCAAAGTATGTAGAAACAAAGGAAGTGTTGTCCGATTTTCCGTGAATTTAGTGACTTTGCACTTAGAATATTCTACGCTCAAACTAGAGGTTAATGGACGATATGGCCTTTATAGGTTGAAGTACTAAGTATGTTTATTCTACTCAAGGATGGAATAGCTATCAAGGTTGAAGTACTTGGAGCGTTTTGCTATTAGTCGATAATCGTCGCGAGGTATGTGAACCTCTTCCTTCTTTTGACATGATTCTATGTATGGAATATACATGTAGTACTATTTCATGTTTCCTTCTACTCTGTGGTTAAGAGGTATGTATGTTGATTTACTCACGTAAAGGTTATGTCTAAGTTATCCTAAGTTCTTACCAAGTCTTATGGGGACGCTGGTAAGAGTCGTTAGAGGTATTTGGAGCCAAGTTGACTTGGCTAAGTTACAGACAAATGAGAATAAGAATCAACAAGCCACCAGCAATAATAAAGGAAAATGTAATGACAATCAATTAAGTTAAAATGAGTAGAATTCTCCATCCGCATAGAAGCTAAGATAAGACAAAATTGTATTACATTTTCTAGATCATGGCTACTGATTAAGATCGTTATAAATAAGTATAACTTATTCACAACGCACCAAGGTATATGTTACTTAATTTATAAGAATTTACGTATGAGGTTTTAAAACTATGAACCTCAAATTCTTAAAAGGTTAAGAGACTTTATTTTTCAAGTTATGACTTGATTCTTAAAGGAAGAAATGAATTGATTTAAAAGCATAGAATACTTGATTTGGAAAGTATTGATTTCTTGCCATTCTAAAGTTAAGAAACCGATTTTCTTAAAAGTTAAGAGACTTGAAGTATTTTGAAAGCTATGTAATTCGATTTGAAAGTATAAGTCTCTTTGGTTAAAAAGGAATGAAATTGTCTATGACATAAAGAGTTATAACGGCTTTATGGGAAGTTGGTTATAACAACTTTATGGAAGATTAAAAGAATGGTTTTCTTCAAAGAATGTAAGCAAAGAAATGACTTGAAATAAAGCATGGCAAATTGCTTTAAAGGTACCAATTGCTTAAGGTTTTAAAGAAAGAAGTCACGTGATTTAGAAGCCTATAATTGTATTTCTAAAAGGTATTGTGATTTGTTTTGAAAAGTATATATGACTTGATACTACTGCTATTAGTATCTTGGAAGTTTTATTTGAAAAAGAGTCATTTTAAATGAGTAGAGGTGCGAGTACTTTGGGTTAAATTCTGATTTTTATGTGTGAAATGAAAGTGCCATGAGTTTATAAAATGGAAGTCTAAAGGTTTAATGAACTTGCCTATGTTTGCTTGTGATAGCTTTGATTGCAAGTATTATATGTTTACATTGTCGCGACTCTCAATGAGGGCCGATCGCTTGTTGTAAGTTTACTCGACGCATCGACAAAGATGGGATTCCACGCATGCTTCCATTATGATTGATCCTGACATGTTTATACGATGTGGGATTCCGGCACGTGACTGTGAGGCTGTTAGATTCTGATTTGTTTTATTACCCATGGCCACGCTTATACGATGAGGTATTCCGGCACGCGACCATGCTATGTACGACTATTACTCCATGGGCTAGCTCCCATGAAGACATGTACCACGATGAGGATTCCGGGCATGTTATATTCTTATTCCACGGGCTAGCTCCTACGAAGACCGCACTCACGATGAGGGACGCCGAGGGCACGTTATGGCCATGCTTATACGATGCGGATTCCGGCATGCGCGCGTTATATATATATATATATATATATATATATATATATATATATATATATATATATGTATTGTATACGTGTACGACGACAAGGAGGTAGGATGCCACTACGTGTCACCGGTTATACGTTACACCTACTACGCGCATGATAGAGATTCCACGCAGAGGTATATATATATATGTATTGTATACGTGGTACGCCGACAGTGAGGTAGGATGCCATGGGCGTGTCACATGAGTATGATTTATGTCATAGACTGCCGGCAGTGAGGAAGGAATTCCACGGGCACGCTTTGATATTTGTGTGACTTGATCGCGTCCCATCGGGCCGTAGTATATGCGTCCCTCCATAAAGGGCAGGATTATGTTATGAAAGATAAGTAAGTTATATGGTAATGAACTTGACGATTTTTCCTATATATGTACGTAAGAAAGTGACTATAATTTTTATTGAAAAATGGGAAAAGATAATAAGGTACGATTAAGTTCACGAGATGGTAATGACATCAGAGCATCCGTATGCACTTTTATACTTGCCCTCGCCATTCTCTTGTACGCTATGATTTGTTTATCGCACCTTATTTTCCGCTCCATATTCGTACTGTTGTATCGACTTCTTCTCGGCCGCGCTTATGTCCGCAGTTTAGGTACACCGCCGTGGATCCGCGAGCTTAGGATCCCGGTTCAAAGATTTTGAGATGGCTCCAATGTTCCGAGTTGTCATGGCTATGTATATTCGTGGTACGCGGGCCTTGTCCCGCCATAGTATTTGTTCAAATCTTAGAGGTCCGTGATTCATCCGGGCGGACTGCTAGAGTTGTTTGACATTGTTAAGCAGTAGACTTTCGGGTAATTTTTATGTTATGGCGGCCTTATCGCTTGGCCTTAGTTTAAAAAAATGTTATTTATCTTCCGCATTTATTATGTCAGATGATTATAAGGGTGCCTGTGTAGGACACCGCCGCGTCCGGTCGCGTGACAAAAGTGGTATCGTGAGCGCTTAGTCCTCTGAAAGTGTCTACGCATCGTGTCAGTAGTCTTGATTATCGGTGTGTTGTGCACCACATCTATAATCGAGGTCAGCAGGACATTTAGGTTGGTTTCATTCTTCTCACCGAGATCGCGCGATGAGTCGTTGTTAGGTCGTCTCCCTAACGAGTTATGTTGATTGCAAATACGAGAAAGCAGCGACTCGTAAGGACTACGCGATTGCGATCCAGTGTTGGTAATGATTATAGTATAGTTGGTATTGTGACATACATCTATACGGAGTTATGTATGAGGGTCAGACGCGTGTTGCCTAGAATGATTTTTGATTACCAAGAGTTGGTAAAGACTAACTAGATACCGGGAAGGTATGGAACAGTTAATGAATTCTTGCCAAGGTCTTATGTTTTATTTTGAGATAATTGGGAAAGGATGAGGTCATGCCTGATAGGCAAAGAACCCTAAGAAGTCATGTTAAGAAACTTAATGGAATACCATGTTAATATATTAAGCCACGTGGTAGGCTTAAGAGAATTGTATGATGAGGTCCGTATAGAGTAAGTAATGGTTGTGATCAAGACGACACGATTATGGTATTACGAGAAGTTTTTGTACCCGCCATCGCGGATGGTAAGGTAGGCTTGGAGAATGGAAATGCGAGCCTAAGAATATTGATGCATCACGAGACCTTAGATGCAAGGTCTTCTGCAGAAAGATTTATTATAGACCAAGAATAAGAGTTAAGCGTGACGCTGGACGGGCGAGGACCTATCGCGGGTCGCCGCATAGCCCAAAATGGAGTGGGATCAGTTGGTAGTAGCTCGCTACGTGACAAAGTCACGAGGTGCAAGGCCCAAGTCTAGTTAATTGTTTTACGTTCAGGACGCTCCACCTAACCAGGTCGTGAAAGCCGTAAATGGCCTTATATTGTTTTATAGAGTGACTCCAAAGATTAGAGGCCAGAATCGGTATGGAAGTTATGTATGTATGCTAGTATGAGTTGGAAGTACGGAAAGAGTACGACCGCAGCGAAGATAGCAACCAAGTGTGCGAGTAGAGCCCAATCCATAAGAACCTTTCGGTAACTACACCAAATGAGTGTTTGGGGTGGTAGCCGAGCTGTATATGAGAATTGCCCTCACGACCCGACTCGCCCGCGATCGGTGCCTTACCCTGCACCCTAGTGATACAACATCGAGAAAATCAGCGGAAAATAAAAACTCATAAACGACAACAAGTGAAATAAGAAGACAAAGCAACCAAACGGTTACCTTCTCAGATTTATAAAAATAA
The DNA here is from genome assembly GCA_029844215.1 of Przewalskia tangutica. Taxonomy (NCBI): domain Eukaryota; kingdom Viridiplantae; phylum Streptophyta; class Magnoliopsida; order Solanales; family Solanaceae; genus Przewalskia; species Przewalskia tangutica. The sequence goes on from JAQGDG010000030.1 coordinate 2,196,107, forward strand.
AACTTGAACAGCTATATCCCTTTACAAACCCCGCCTACAACAAAGACTACAGCACTTCAAGAGTGTTATAACAACAATGACGGACAGGGCCCCGCCATACCCCGAATGTACCTACAACGACAGGACTATACCAAAGATAAGCCTCCGAGAAACGGAGCTTCCCAAAACGCTGAATCGTGATCCTACGAGCGAGGATCAACAATCGCGTACTTACCGCAGATGAACGCAGCCCCCAAGGAGGTCGATAACAGTACCAAGTATGTGAAATCAAAATATCAGAAATGAAATCATAATAGTCTATATAAAATAGACATATATGATAACCAATTTACGATACACAATATGTAAGCAATATGTCGTTGTGACTCACGCTTAAGGTCATCACTCAAATATAACTACGGGTCTCATGCCCACAATATCAATCATGCCCGTGGAATTCCTTCCTCACCGCCACACCCATGATATAAAAGCACCAAGGAATACACCAACACCGTGTCCCACCTGTCATAATAAAACCGCACGGTAAGCACGGCGCATAGCCGACTACTAAAACCCACCGCACCAACAATGTTATAAGATCAGATCACGAGGTCTTTCTGCATCGCCACATGATCGGCCGCCACTCGCCCTCGCATCAATGCGCTGCCTAATCCTCGAACTTACCGCAGCCCGCATAAAGCCACACATAGGCCCGCATGAGGTATTCTCGTGACGGGTTAGCTAACCCGCGGCAACCTCCTGGACCCCCGAAGTCCGCATAGTCCTATGGACCGCATAAGGTATAATACCTCGCATCGACGTAACACACCCGGAGTGATCATCCTGTCCTGGAACTCCCGCAGCTCCGCATAGGTCACACAGACCCGCATGAGGTATTCCTCGCATCGAGGGTGGCAAGCCCTGCATCATAACAAGTCGTGGTGTCACGACCAACCCGCCCGTGGATCGTGCCTTACCCCGCACCCTAGTGATACAACATCGAGAAAATCGAAATAAAAACATGAACCTGAATTTAGAGACAAAATAAATAAACAGGCCAACCAAAACAGTTGCCTTCATCATATATACATAAATACCCGAACAGTTATCCTTTTTACAAACCTTGCCCACACAAAGGCTGCACTTAAGAATTTATATAACAACTATGACGGACAGTGGCCCCGCCATACCCTCAATGTACAAGAACCTGCTGCACTGTGGTAACATACCAAAGATAAGCCTCCAAGGAACGAGCTTCCCAACACGCGAAAGCGTGATCCTAAAATGGATCGATACCGATGTACCTTACTCGCAGATGAACGCACTTCGGGCGAGGTCAAGATAACAGTACCAAGTATGTGAAATCAGAAATACCAGAATCAAATCATAATAGTCTATAAAAGCAGAGATGTGTATGATAACCAAACTACAAGACATATACACATAATATTAGATCAATTCGTGGTCTCACGCTTCACAACATCAATCCCGCCCGCGAGTACCTTTCCTCACCGCACGCCATGATATGATAACAACAAGATAGCAATCCAAATGGAGCATACCCGCGCTACGATCATGTCAGATGTCCAAAGGGAACAAATAAGACAACATTCCAAATGGAAGTTACCCGCGCGCTACGATCGCGGTCAAGAGGTCCAAAGTGGAAACAATAAGACAACATTCCAAATGGAAGATACCCGCGCCACGATCGTGTCGTGATGTCCAAAGGAAAACAATAAGCAACATTCCAAATGGAAGCATACCCGCGCCACGCTTACGTGTCGCGATGTCCAAAGCGGAAACAATAAGCAATAAGGCAGAATCAGCGAAGATACCCGCGGCGCACGATCGTGTCAAGATGTCCAAAGTGATTTAACAAAAGTAACACTATCAATGCGAACGCACTGCGGAATTTCTACGCCACCGCCGACGCCCAAGTAAGTTCTCAACAAGTCAACCGACCTCCATCGAGAGACGCGTAGTATAGAAACACAATTCTTGCACAACAAAGGCTATCACAACAAGCATAGGCAAGTTTCACAACAACAAGCATAGGCAAGTTTCACAACAACAAGCATAGGCAAGTTTATACACAACTCAAGTACTTTCATTTTATGCCCAAGTTCTGTTTTACTCTAAAGTACTACGACGTTAAATTCCTTTTAAAGAGATTTATTCCTTTATAAAAGTCACCCGATACCCGTAGTATAAAAATAGACTAACTTATATCCTTTAAGTAAACTAAAACAACTTCCATACTATCCTTTTAAAACCAAATTAAGGCAACACCATGCCTTCTTTTTAGACCAAAACACTTCTCTTTTAAAGTCAAGTTACCACCTTAAAACCAAAGGATAAAACCTTCTTTGTTTTCATAACGCCGTTATAACCAACTTCCCATAAGCGTCGTTATAACACGTTATGTTTTAAACCATTTTAAGACAACACAATGCCTTTTCTTTACCCTAAAGTTCCAGCTTGCCTAATTTCAATTACGCGAGTCTCTTTTAGAAAAGTTTCATAGTTCAATGTCTTAATCTCTTTTAAAACAATTGAGTAACATATGCCCTAGGCGAGTAGGTTATTCTCGATCATAATCAATCTTATTAAGCCATGATCTAGAAAATGTAATATCATTTTGTCTCATCTTAGCTTCTATGCAGATGGAGGTTTCTACTGTTTTAATAATACTTAGTCATTACATTTTCCTTTATTAGCGCCGCATGGCTTGTTCGATACTTATTCGATTTCAATCAAGAAACATTATTCCTTTTAAAATCAAGTACTCATTACTCACGAACGAGGTTTCACACTAACATCCATATCAAGTCAAGTTCTAAGACGTTATACCTAACTTCCCATAAAGCTAGTATAACTCTTATGTTTTCAAAACCAAGTATTACTCTTCTTTCAAAACGGTTTCTTAATGAAATACTTCAAATGCTTTATTATCACACATCAAGTCGCTTATAAGTCAAATCGCTTACCTTTTAACAATCACAAAGCATTTTCTTATCTACATAAAGTCGTTATAACCAACCTCCCATAAAGCCGTTATAACACTTTATGTCTCAAACCAATCAAATACATTTAGCACATGACGCTCACCGCATTTACATAGTTACACACAAATCATGCTAGAAAAGATAGGAAGAGGTTCACATACCGCGACGAGTATCGACTAATAGCAAAACGCCCAAGTACCTCAAACCGTCACACTCTCACCAAGCAGATCACCCACACGTAGTACTACAACCTATAGAGGCCACAAAGCGCCTATTAATATCTTTAGATCCCAATGTAGAATATTCTACGTAAAAATTCAGAAGATTTCCCGCAACAACAGAAATCTCCTCCTCTATCGAGGCCGGCTACCAAGCCAACCAGTGGGGTTAACACGCCTAACCAGACGCTGCATACAATTCTACTCACGAATACTACAAGCCTCATCAGAATACACCCATGTAATTACAGCTACCACTTCTTAAAATTCAGCTTAAGTCGCAAGACATTGCCGTAAGTATTATTCAGCTTAAGTCAAAGACATTGCCGCACAATTATAATGCTCAGACTATATATAGTATACATCAACTATATATTCCTACAACATGTAATTTCCAATTACAATAGAAGGTCAAGAGTGTTTACCCCGATAAGCCCAAAATTATCCGAGTTTATATGTCGATCCCGAGCAAGGTTTAGCTCCTACTCCGCTGCCTAACCCGCCTCCAACCAACCCTTAGAAGTTCTAACCAACTTCTACTCATAACTTCAACTACGGGTGAAGATTTACTTAGGGTTTCGCTTGAGACCGAGGGAAGTATAATGGTATTTTCTCGGCTTAGATAAGTGTAACCTGGGAATACTACAAGGTATTTGGGGCCAAGGTATTCGACATAACAACAATACTGTGAGAGTATTTCTATACCACAACAAGGGTATTTATACGAGACAACTAGGCTAGTGTGTGTACCCCACGCCAAGCCTCAACAAAGGAGGTAGGTTTCGCCAAGGGGCCTCAAGAGGGGGAGGTGTGGTGGACGAGATCACAAGAGGAGAGGAGGGTTTGAGACTTAGAAAGATTGCTCAATTTTTGGATGAAGAATGTCTTCAACTAGAGGGTATTTATAGTCAAGTGAAAGCCAACCAACGGCCAAGATGAAGACAAGTGTGGTGCAAGTGTAGGGCTAGATTTCAACCACGTGGACCTTATCCATCTACCACACCAACTTGCACAAATATCCTACTAACCCAAGGCACAAAAACGTGCCTTTGCTTGCCTTTGTCGCCCACTTCACTGCCAATGCAGGGTGACACATGTCACCCTCCCGCTGGTCCAAAATGTTTCGCCTTCTAAAAATCCGCAAAAATATAAATGACATAGCCGAATTTTCCTTCAAAGTCATGGAAACGCTTTCATTTAAAAACGACTTTTGGTAGCTATGCACAAATTCGAACCTATGCCTACTTTAAGGCTCAAATTGTATACGACGCCTCACGATATACTCTGAAAAAATACTGGTATAACATTCTCCTTCCTTAGAAACATTCGTCCCGAATGTTCCTTCTCAAACAGTATAACGGTTCTTCTAACAAGTCGCCAACGCCACACCGCCACGAAGTATCACACGCTCTCTTCCTTCCTTACTCGCCGTGCCCTTCTGACACTTGAACTCCTCTCGCATACGCATCACACTTCGCCATTGCTTTCCCAAAACTTTGGAGTCACCACCTCCAAACTTGGTCATCTTACTAGCTTCAATCTCCTTAAGGCCATTCCCGCCTTCACGATCCGCCCGTCGAACACATCCACGAACTCATACGACGGTTATCTAATCACGGCCTAGCACCCTCGTGACCTACCACCGCGACCACCTGTAGCTGACCCCACTTTGAAATGCCGCGGTCGCCCTCAACACGGCCCCAACCCGACCCGCTACGCATCAAGCTTCCTGCTCCCGATCCGAACAATCTTACCTATACAGTCATGAAAGATACCACTTCCATTACACACTACCTGTGGACTTTACCACACAAAACGTTCTAGGCATAAAATGCACTCCGACAAGGATCACTTGGAAAATCTGCACTCAAGACGGCCTTACATCTAAGGTCTCAACTGAATATTCTAAGGTTCATCATTTTCTCACCTTCAAGCTTACCCTTCACAACCAGTGTTCTACATCACGCTTAGCACAACGCTATCCAACATAACACTAAACACATCATCACATCATCAATACATACAAAACTCTAGAGGTTAAGGATATACCCAAAATAGGCGATTCAGAGGACCGCTTAAAATCGGGAACTTCCACCGCGACTCTACCGTGGCCCGCCGTATGAACATCCCGCTCGACTATGGAAGGTGAAGGACCCGCAATCGATCCCGTAGTCAGGTTATCCTACCAGCTACCCTCGGACAATTCTCCTAAATGGCCCCGCTGGCCGCATGTAAAACAAACTCCTGACTAGCACGACTCCCATCGCGAGTCTACCACACGCCACAACGAGGTATGGTGGCTTCACCGGTTAACACCCCGCTTCTCCCGAAATCAACCTCGAGCCCCGACCGCCTCAAAACTCGACGCTCAAGATTGTAGGACCACTCAGATCGCGGAGGCACATAACTAGTCTGGCCGAGGCGGTTCGCCTCGAAAATCACCAAAGCGACCTCGCAGCTCGCCCTTTTCTCGCGACTTTGGTCATTCCGCCGATTTCTCCGCCTCACCTCCAAGTGCATAAGCTCGCATGCGGCAATGTCCATGCCCTACCAAGAGCTACACCAACAACTCTCGCTAGGTAATCATCGAGCCTCAGTAACATATCGGTGCACTCGATCTTCCATACTAGCTACTAATGCGGGACGCATCGCCAACGAGTCGAACTCCACATTGTACTCCCGAACCGCACGCCTGCTCGCCGCAACCCCAAAAATCTGTTACCGAGCCCTCCTCATCCGCGAGGCAGAAATGTGCAAGAAAGGCCTCGAGAACTCGCCCCATAAAGCCGAAGTGCATGCTCTCCCGACGCCTCACGATCAAACCGGCCGATCGCGTATCACGCACCGATGCGAACTTAGGACCACCGACTCGGTCTCCGATGCTTGATCACTCTCATGATCCGCTGAATCGCCGGATGAACTCGCGGATCATCCTCGTGCTCGACCCATAAAACTCGCGGTTACACTCGTAAAATCCCGTAATCTCAAACCGTCGCCGGGGTGAACTACGGTGCTACTGGATCGAACTGCCGCGCCCATTTTATCCTCAAGTTCGACCACAACCCCGCCATTAATCGCCATCTCTTGTAACCCATCTCATCCGCCTCCCTGTAGGATCGAGGCTCGTGTATCGTGGTCTCGTAGAGACTGCCGCCGCTTCTACTCAGATCTTCCTCTCGCCGCTTCTTCGGGCCCAAGCTGCCTTGGCGCGAGGCATAACTGTAAAGGAAAGGAATACGCCGAGAGGGTTCAACTCATCACACGCCTCTAAGGCACGATCTCGTAATGAGAAGAATGGAAACCAATCGTAAATGTCCTATAGCCTCCTCGACATAGATGGCGCACAACACACCGATAACCAAGACTTACTAGACACGGTCTCAGACACTTTGAGACTAATCGCTCGATACCACTTTGTCACGACCAACCCTGCCCGTGGATCGTGCCTTACCCTGCACCCTAGTGATACAACATCGAGAAAATCACGGAAATAAAAACATGAACCTGAATTTAGAGACAAAATAAATAAACAGCAACCAAAACAATTGCCTTCATCATATATACATAAATACCCAACGCTTATCCTTTACAAACCTTGCCCACACAAAGGCATGCACTTAAGAATTTATACAACAACTATGACGGACAGGCCCCGCCATACCCCAATGTACAAGAACCCTGCACTGTGGTAACATACCAAAGATAAGCCTCCAAGGAACGGAGCTTCCCAACACGCCGAAGGTTATCCTAAAATGGATCGACACCGATGTACTCTACCGCAGATGAACGCAAATTTCCGGAGGTCAAGATAACAGTACCAAGTATGTGAAATCAGAAATACCGCAATCAAATCATAATAGTCTATAAAAGCAGAGATGTATGATAACCAAACTACAAGACATACACATAACAGCTTATATCAATTCTGGTCTCACGCCCACAACATCAATCCCGCCCGCGAGTACCTTCCTCACCGCCATGGGCCTATGATATGATAACAACAAGATAGCAATCCAAATGGGAGCATACCCGCAGCGCTTACACATCGTGTCAAGATGTCCAAAGGGAACAAATAAGACAACATTCCAAATGGAAGCGCACCCGCAGCGCTACGATCGTGTCAAGAGTCCAAAGCGGAAACAATAAGACAAAGATTCCAAATGGAAGCATACCCGCGCCACGATCGTGTCGTGATGTCCAAAGGAAACAATAAGAAACATTCCAAATGGAAGATACCCGCGCGCCACGATCGTGTCGAGATGTCCAAAGGGAAACAATAAGCAACAAGGCAGAATCAAAGTGGAAGATACCCGCGCCACGATCGTGTCGAGATGTCCAAAGTGATTTAACAAAAGTAACACTATCAACGCGAACGCACTGCGGAATTTCTACGCCACCGCCGCACGCCCAAGTAAGTTCTCAACAAGTCAACCGACCTCCATCGAGACGCAGAGTATAGAAACACAATTCTTGCACAACAAAGGCTATCACAACAAGCATAGGCAAGTTTCACAACAACAAGCATAGGCAAGTTTCACAACAACAAGCATAGGCAAGTTTATACACAACTCAAGTACTTTCATTTTATGCCCAAGTTCGTTTTACTCTAAAGTACTACGACGTTAAATTCCTTTTAAAGAGATTTATTCCTTTTATAAAAGTCACCCGATAATTCGTAGTATAAAAATAGAGTGACTTATATCTTTTAAGTAAACTAAAACAACTTCCATACTATCCTTTTAAACCAAATTAAGGCAACACCATGCCTTCTTTTTAGACCAAAACACTTCTCTTTTTAAAGTCAAGTTACCACCTTAAAACCAGTGATAAAACCTTCTTTTGTTTTCATAACGCCGTTATAACCAACTTCCCATAAGGTCGTTATAACACGTTATGTTTTAAACCATTTTAAGACAACACAATGCCTTTTCTTTACCCTAAAGTTCCAGCTTGCCTAATTTCAATTACGCAGTCTCTTTTTAGAAAAGTTTCATAGTTCAATGTCTTAATCTCTTTTAAAACAATTGAGTAATATATGCCTAAAGTAGTAGGTTATTCTTGATCATAATCAATCTTATTAAGCACCATGATCTAGAAAATGTAATATCATTTTGTCTCATCTTAGCTTCTATGCAGATGGAGGTTTCTACCGGTTTTAATAATACTGTTAGTCATTACATTTTCCTTTATTAGCGCCAGCTGGCTTGTTCGATACTTATTCTCGATTTCAATCAAGAAACATTATTCCTTTTAAAAATCAAGTACTCATTACTCACGAACGAGGTTTCACACTAACATCCATATCAAGTCAAGTCTCTAAGCCGTTATACCTAACTTCCCATAAAGCTAGTATAACTCTTAAGTTTTCAAAAACCAAGTATTACTCTTCTTTCAAAACGGTTTCTTAATGAAATACTTCAAATGCTTTATTATCACACATCAAGTCAGTTATAAGTCAAATCGCTTACCTTTTAACAATCACAAAGCATTTTCTTATCTACATAAAGTCGTTATAACCAACCTCCCATAAAGCCGTTATAACACTTTATGTCTCAAACCAATCAAATACATTTAGCACACGTACGCTCACCGCACTACATAGTTACACACAAATCATGCTAGAAAAGATAGGAAGAGGTTCACATACCTCGCGACGAGTATCGACTAATAGCAAAACGCTCCAAGTACCTCAAACCGTCTGCTACACTCTCAGTCAAGCAGATCACTCCACACGTAGTACTACAACCTATAGAGGCCACAAAGTCGCTATTAATATCTTTAGATCCCAATGTAGAATATTCTACGTAAAATTCGGAAAGATTTCCCCGCAACAAACAGAAATCTCCTCCTCTATCGAGGCCGCTACCAAGCCAACCGGGGTTAACACGCCTAACCACGCTGCATAATTCTACCTACGAATACTACATTGCCATGTAATACACCCCATGTAATTACGCTACCACTTCTTAAAATTCAGCTTAAGTCGCAAGACATTGCCGTAAGTATTATTCAAAGCTTAAGTCAAAAGACATTGCCGCACAATTATAATGTTCGTACTATATATAGTATACATCAACTATATATTCCTACAACATGTAATTTCCAATTACAATAAGGTCAAGAGTGTTTACCTCGATAAGCCCAAAATTATCCGAGTTTATATGTCGATCCCGAGCAAGGTTTAGCTCCTACTCCAAGCGCCTAACCCGCCTCCAACCAACCCTTAGAAGTTCTAACCAACTTCTACTCATAACTTCAACTACGGGTGAAGATTTACTTAGTGGTTTCGTTTTGAGATCGAGGAAGTATAATGGTATTTTCTGGCTTGTATAAGTGTAACCTGGGAATACTACAAGGTATTTGGGCCAAGGTATTTGGACATAACAACAATACTAGAGAGTATTTCTATACCACAACAAGTGGTATTTATACGAGACAACTAGGCTAGTGGGTGTGACCCCACGCCAAGCCTCAACAAAGGAGGGTAGGTTTCGCCAAGGGGCCTTCAAGGGAGGGGTGTGTGGTGGACGAGATCACAAGAGGGAGAGGAGGGTTTGAGACTTAGAAAGATTGCTCAATTTTGACGAAGAATGTCTTCAACTAGAGGGTATTTATAGGTCAAGTGAAAGCCAACCAACGGCCAAGATGAAGACAAGTGTGGTGCAAGTGTAGGCTAGATTTCAACCATGTGGACCTTATCCATCTACCACACCAACTTGCACAAATATCCTACCTAACCCAAGGCACAAAAACGTGCCTTTGCTTGCCTTTGTCGTCCACTTCACGGCCAATGTGAGGTGACACATGTCACCCTCCCGCTGGTCCAAAATGTTTCGCCTCTAAAAATCCGCAAAAATATAAATGACATAGCCGAATTTTCCTTCAAAGTCGTGGAAACGCTTCGCCGAAAACGACTCCTTTTGGTAGCTATGCACAAATTCGAACCTATGCCTACTTTAAGGCTCAAATTGTATACGCACGCCTCACGTATATACTCCGGAAAAAATACGGTATAACATTCTCCTCCTAGAAACATTCGTCCCGAATGTTCCTTCTCAAACAGATAACGGTTCTTCTAACAAGTTGCCAACGCCACACTGCCACGCAAGATCACACGCTCTCTCTTCCTTCCTTACTGCCGCGTGCCCTTCTGACACTTGAACTCCTCTCGCATACGCATCACACTTCCCATTGCTTTCCAAAACTTTGGAGTCACCACCTCCAAACTTGGTCATCTTACTAGCTTCATCTCCTTAAGGCCATTCCCGCCTTCACGATCCGCTCGTCGAACACATCCACGAACTCATACGATGGTTATCTAATCACGGGCCTAGCACCTCGTGACCCTACCACCAAGTGACCACCCGTAGTGACCCCACTTTGAAATCGCCGCGGGTTGGCCCTCAACATGGCCCTCCCAACCCGACCCGCCACGCATCAAGCTCTTGTTCCCGATCCTAACAATCTTACCTATACAGTCATGAAAGATACCACTTCCATTACACACTACCCAGGACTTTACCACACAAAACGTTCTAGGCATAAAAATGCACTGACAAGGATCACTTGGAAAACTGTACTCAAGACGGCCTTACATCTAAGGTCTCAATCAGAATATTCTAAGGTTCATCATTTTCTCACCTTCAAGCTTACTCCTTCTCACAACTGTGTTCTACATCACGCTTTAGCACAACGCTATCCGAACATAACACTAAACACATCATCACATCATCAATACATACAAAACTCTGTAGGTTAAGGATATACCAAAAATAGGCGATTCGTGAGGACCGCTTAAAATCGGGAACTTCCACCGCGACTTACCGTGGCTCCGCCGTGTATGAACATCCCGCTCGACTATGGAAGGTGAAGGACCCGCAATCGATCCCGTAGTTCGTGCTATCCTACCACACTACCCCGGTCCGGACAATTTCTCCCAAAATGGCTCACGCCGCATGTAAAACAAACTCCCTGACTAGCACGACATTCCCATCGCGAGTCTACCACACGGCCACAACGAGGTATGGGTGGCTTCACCGTTAACACCGCTTCTCCAAAATCAACCTCGAGCCCCGACCGCCTCAAAACTCGACGCTCAAGATTGTAGAGACCACTCAGATCGGGCGAGGCACATAACTAGTTCGCCGCCGGCGGTTCGCCGAAAATCACCAAAGCGACCGCAGCTCGCCCTTTCGCGACTTTGGTCATTCCGCCGATTTCTCCGCCTCACTCCAAGTGCATAAGCTCGCATGCGGCAATGTCCATGCCCAACAAGAGCTACACCCGAACAACTCGCTAGGTAATCATCGAGCCTCAGAACATATCGGTGCACTCGATCTTCCATACTAGCTACTAATGCGGGACGCACGCCAACGAGTCAACTCACATTGTACTCCCGAATCAGACGCCGCTCGCCGCAACCCCAAAAATCTTTACCGAGCCCTCCTCATCCGCGAGGCGTGAAATGTGCAAGAAAGGCCTCGAGAACTCGTCCCATAAAGCCGGAAGTGCATGCTCTCCCGACGCCCCACGATCAAACGCCGATCATGCGGTATCACGCACCGATGCGAACCTAGACCACCGACTCGGTCTCCGATGCTCGATCACTCACGATTCAGAATCGCCGGATGAACTCGCGATCATCCTCGTGCTCGACCCATAAAACTCAAGTGTTACACTCGTAAAATCCCGTAATCTCAAACCGTCGCCGGGGTGAACTACGGTGCTACTGGATCGAATCTGCTGCCAGCCTTATCCTCAAGTTCGACCACAACCCCGCCATTAATCGCCATCTCCTTGTAACCTATCTCATCCGCCTACCGTAGGATCGAGGCTCGTGCATCGTGGTCTCTGTGAGATCGCCACGCTTCTACTCGTATCTTCCTTCACGCCGCTTTGCCCTTCTCGGGCCCTGCTCGCCGCGGAGGCATAATCGGTAAAGAAAGGAATACGCCAGGGGTTCAACTCATCACACAAATCTAAGGCACGATCTCGTAATGAGAAGAATGGAAACTAATCGTAAATGTCCTATAGCCTCCTCGATTATAGATGTGGCGCATAACACACCGATAACCAAGACTTACTAGACACGGTCTCAGAGACACTTTCGAGGACTAATCGCTCGATACCACTTTGTCACGACCAACCCGAGCCCGTGGATCGTGCCTTACCCCGCACCCTAGTGATACAACATCGAGAAAATCACGGAAATAAAAATACGAACCTGAATTTAGAGACAAAATAAATAAACAAAGCAACCAAAACAGCTTGCTTTCATCATATATACATAAATACCCAACAGCTTATCCTTTTACAAACCTTGCCCACACAAAGGCTGCACTTCTAAGAATTTATACAACAACTATGACGGACAGGGCCCCGCCATACCCCGAATGTACAAGAACCTACTGCACTGTGGTAACATACCAAAGATAAGCCTCCAAGGAACGGAGCTTCCCAACACGCCAAAGGTGATCCTAAAAGCGGGATCGATACCGATGTACTTACTCATGCAGATGAACGCAGCCTCGGCGAGGTCGCATAACAGTACCAAGTATGTGAAATCAGAAATATCAGAATCAAATCATAATAGTCTATAAAAGCAGTAGACATGTATGATAACCAAACTAAAATACATACACATATCAGTTATATCAATTCAGTGTCTCACGCCCACAACATCAATCATGCCCTTGGAGTACCTTCCTCAGTGCCGGCAGTATATGATATGATAACAACAAGAAAGCAAACCAAATGTGAGCATACCCGCAGCGCTTACACATCATGTCAAGATGTCCAAAGGGAACAAATAAGACAACATTCCAAATGGAAGCGACCCGTGCGCACGCATCGTGTCGAAGAGTCCAAAGGGAAACAATAAGACAAAGATTCCAAATGGAAGCATACCCGCGCGCTACGATCGTGTCGGTATGTCCAAAGGGAAACAATAAGCAACATTCCAAATGGAAGATACCCGCAGCGCCACGATCGCGGTCGATGTCCAAAGGGAAACAATAAGCAACAAGGCGCAGAATCAAAGTGGAAGCATACCCGGCGCCACGATCGTGTCAAGATGTCCAAAGTGATTTAACAAAAGTAACACTATCAGCGAACGCATCTGCGGAATTTCTACGCCACCGCCGCACGCCCAAGTAAGTTCTCAACAAGTCAACCGACCTCCATCGAGACGCCAGAGTATAGAAACACAATTCTTGCACAACAAAGGCTATCACAACAAGCATAGGAAAGTTTCACAACAACAAGCATAGGCAAGTTTCACAACAACAAGCATAGGCAAGTATATACACAACTCGAAGTACTTTCATTTTATCCCCAAGTTCGGTTTTACTCTAAAGTACTACGACGTTAAATTCCTTTTAAAGAGATTTATTCCTTTATAAAAGTCACCCGATAATTCGTAGTATAAAAATAGAGTGACTTATATCTTTTAAGTAAACTAAAACAACTTCCATACTATCCTTTTAAAACCAAATTACGGCAACACCATGCCTTCTTTTAGACCAAAACACTTCTCTTTTTTTAAAGTCAAGTTACCACCTTAAAACCAGTGATAAAACCTTCTTTTGTTTTCATAACGTCGTTATAACCAACTTCCCATAAGGCTGTTATAACACGTTATGTTTTAAACCATTTTAAGACAACACAATGCCTTTTCTTTACCCTAAAGTTCCAGTTTGCCTAATTTCAATTACGCGAGTCTCTTTTTAGAAAAGTTTCATAGTTCAATGTCTTAATCTCTTTTAAAACAATTGAGTAACATATGCCCTAAAGTAGGTTATTCTTGATCATAATCAATCTTATTAAGCAGCCATGATCTAGAAAATGTAATATCATTTTGTCTCATCTTAGCTTCTATGCAGATGGAGGTTTCTACTGGTTTTAATAATACTTCGTTAGTCATTACATTTTCCTTTATTAGCTGCAGTGGCTTGTTCGATACTTATTCGATTTCGAATCAAGAAACATTATTCCTTTTAAAAAATCAAGTACTCATTACTCACGAATGAGGTTTCACACTAACATCCATATCAAGTCAAGTCTCTTAAGACGTTATACCTAACTTCCCATAAAGCTAGTATAACTCTTATGTTTTCAAAACCAAGTATTACTCTTCTTTCAAAACGGTTTCTTAATGAAATACTTCAAATGCTTTATTATCACACATCAAGTCAGTTATAAGTCAAATCAGTTACCTTTTAACAATCACAAAGCATTTTCTTATCTACATAAAGCTGTTATAACCAACCTCCCATAAAGCCGTTATAACACTTTATGTCTCAAACCAATCAAATACATTTAGCACATGTACGTCTACCGTACTACATAGTTACACACAAATCATGCTAGAAAAGATAGGAAGAGGTTCACATACCTCGCGACGAGTATCGACTAATAGCAAAACGCTCCAAGTACCTCAAACCGTCTGCTACACTCTCAGTCAAGCAGATCACTCCACACGTAGTACTACAACCTATAGAGGCCACAAAGCGCCTATTAATATCTTTAGATCCCAATGTAGAATATTCTACGTAAAATTGGCAAAGACTTCCCCGCAACACAGAAATCTCCTCCTCTATCGAGGCCGCTACCAAGCCAACTGTGGGGTTAACACGTCTAACCGGACGCGCATAATTCTACTCACAAGAATACACAAGCTTCATCGTAATACACCCTATGTAATTACAGTTCACCACTTCTTAAAATTCAGCTTAAGTCGCAAGACATTGCCGTAAGTATTATTCAGCTTAAGTCAAAAGACATTGCCGCACAATTATAATGTTCAGACTATATATAGTATACATCAACTATATATTCCTACAACATGTAATTTCCAATTACAATAGAAGGTCAAGAGTGTTTACCTCGATAAGCCCAAAATTATCCGAGTTTATATCGATCCTGAGCAAGGTTTAGCTCCTACTCCGCAAGCTTAACTCCGCCTCCAACCAACCCTTAGAAGTTCTAACCAACTTCTACTCATAACTTCAACTACGGGTGAAGATTTACTTAGGGTTTCGCTTTTGAGACGAGGGAAGTATAATGGTATTTTCTGGCTTGTATGTGTAACCTTGGGAATACTACAAGGTATTTGGGGCAGGTATTTGGACATAACAACAATAATAGAGAGTATTTCTATACCACAACAAGTGGGTATTTATACGAGACAACTAGGCTAGGGGGTGTGTACCCCACTGCCAAGCCTCAACAAAGGGAGGGGGTAGGTTTCGCCAGGGCCTTCAAGAGGGGAGGGTGTGTGGTGGACGAGATCACAAGAGGGAGAGGAGGGTTTGAGACTTAGAAAGATTGCTCAATTTTTGATGAAGAATGTCTTCAACTAGAGGGTATTTATAGGTCAAGTGAAAGCCAACCAATGGCCAAGATGAAGACAAGTGTGGTGCAAGTGTAGGGCTAGATTTCAACCATGTGGACCTTATCCATCTACCACACCAACTTGCACAAATATCCTACCTAACCCAAGGCACAAAAAACGTGCCTTTGCTTGCCTTTGTCGTCCACTTCTCACCAATGTGAGGTGACACATGTCACCCTCCCGTTGGTCCAAAATGTTTCGCCTCTCGGAAAAATCCGCAAAAATATAAATGACATAGCCGAATTTTCCTTCGAAAGTCGTGGAAACGCTTTCGAAAACGACTCCTTTTGGTAGCTATGCACAAATTCGAACCTATGCCTACTTTAAGGCTCAAATTGTATACGTACGCCCTCACGTATATACTCTGGAAAAAATACGGGGTATAACAGGGGGTATGTGATATAATAGCAGTACAACGGGCTTATCGTTTAACAACGTAAGCACAACAAGAATAACCCCCTTACGCAAACATCACAAGACACTAACACACGTAGCATCATAACATGTTTACTTATCAAACCAACAAGAAAGTATTACAAGGCTATCACAAGCCAACATAGTCAAGTTATTCACACAAGGTACTTTCTATTTTATGTCAACAAGTTCGGGTTTTTATCCCCAAAGTACTACATACATTAACTCTTTAAAAAGATCCGTTTCTTTCACAAAAGTCACACGATACCCGTAGTATCAAAATAGAGTGACTATCTTTTTAAGTAAACCAAAACAATTTCCCTACATTCTTTTTGAACCAACTTAAGACAAAAGCATGCCTTCCTTTTTAAACGAAAACACTTCAAATTTTCAAGTCTTTGTCTTTTATAAATCAAATCCGTACTTTGAAATTTTTAAGAAAAATCAAAACTTGTTTATTAATGATCTTATTAAAGCAGCCATGATCTAGGAAATGTAATACAATTTTGTCTTATCTTAGCTTCTATGCAGATGGAGGTTTCTACTGGTTTTAATAATACTTACTTAGTCGATACATTTTCCTTTATTAGCGCTGCAGTGGTTTGTTCGATACTTATTTCCCCTTTCCTAAATCAATACAAGGCTTTCATAAACAATTTAGTAAACCGTTCCTTTTATCTTTCTTAAGTCGTTATACCTAACTTCTCATAAAGCTAGTATAACTCTTAAGCTTTTAAAACCAAGTATTACTCTTCTTTCAAAAATGATTCATAATTCTTTTGAAATACTTCAAGATTCTTTATTATTTAAAACTCAAGTCAAATGACATTGAAGTAAAACCACGTTCAGTTAACACACGTACGTCTACCGTACTATATATATGTTAAAAATATCATGCTCAAGAGGATAGGAAGAATCACATACCTCCTCGGCGAAATCCACCTGCCAAGTCGAATATGTCGCGCGCAGAGTATCAACCTATAATAGTCAAATACGTCTATCAACGCCCGCACTACTCGTAGAATATTCTAAGCGTAGGTTCTTATTTCTACGGAAAATTGGGCAGACTTCCTACCACAAACTACACAAGTCTACTGCAATACATCCTATGTAATTACAGTTCAATTCTCTTCTTTACTATCCTTCTATATCTTAAACTTAATTCTAACTACTATTATATGTAATCTCCAATTACAATAGAAGGACAAGATTAATTACCTCGATAAGCCCAAAATTATCCAAGGTTTAATGTCGATCCTGAGAAACGTTTAGCTCCTATTCTGTACGCTCCAAGAAACCCTTAGAGGTTTCTACACAACTTCTACTTAATACTTCAACCAACTATGAAGATTATCCTAGGTTTCGTTTTGTGACTAAAGGAAATATAGTAGTATTTACGGGCTCTTAGTATAGAGGTAACTTTGGAATACTACAAGGTATTTGGGCTAAGGTATTTTGGAATAGTACAATACTTGGAGGAATTTTTCTAATAAGGGGGTTTCACGAGAGCTACTAGGAAGGGGAAGGTGTTTGGACGAGCTTCAAAGGGGAGAGGGATTTTGAGACTTGGAAAATGTTTAGTGGATGAAGAAGTCTTGCAACTAGAGGGGGGTATTTATAGAACAAACAAGGGCCAAGATTCAAGCAAGTGGAGGGTGTAGATTAGATAGCTTGTGTGAGTGGAGTCTTTCTCCAAGTGTCCACCACAACATTGGGACATATGTCCACCACAACATTGGGACATATGTCCACCACAACAATGAGCCATGTGGCTAGCCACATGCTCCTCCAAAAACCGTCCAAGCTTCTCCCACTTGCCCACAAAAAAACGCCCACCTACTCCCACTATCCCAACAAAAAAATATCTTCCAAGACTTTGACCACTTGACCTTGTCCACTTGGCCATACAAATCGTCCAACATGGGCCCAAGTGGGGTGACACATGTCGCCCTCCTATTGGTCCAAAATATTTCATCTCTCGGAAAAAAATCCGTAATCGGTTAGAATATTAAAAACGTAAAATGTCCTTCACAAGGTTCGGAATCTTTCCCGTCGAAAGTGCTCAATTTCATCCTAAACCTAATTAGGGCTTAAACAATTGTACGTACGTCCACACATACATACTCTGGAACTACGGGGTATAACATTCTCCCCTCTTTAGAAACATTCGTCCCGAATGTTCCTTCTAAGTCCCCAACACGCCACACGGGTAAAGTCTTCACTATTTGTTATACCCCGTATTTCTAGAGTATGTACGTGAGGGCGTACGTATAATAATTTAAGCCTTAAAGTAGGCAAGGTTCGAAAATTTGGGCACAAGTGCCGATAGGAATCGTTTTTCGACGAAACGTTTTACAAGACTTGCGAAGGGAAAATTCCGGCTATGTCATTTCTTATTTTTGCGGATTTTTCCGAGAGACGAAACATTTTGGACCAACGGGAGGGTGACATGTGTCACCCTCACATTGGAGGAAGTTGTGGGCGGTTTGGACGAAAAGGGGTCAAGGGAGTTGGTAGGATATTTTGTGCAAGTTGGTGTGGTAGATGGATAAGGTGCACTTGGCTTAATCCTAGCCCTACACTTGGATGGAACTTGGCTTGATCTTGGCCATTGGTTGGCCATTGTTTGACCTATAAATACCCCTCTAAGTTGATGAACTTCTTCATCCTAAAATCATTTTCCAAGTCTTGAAATCCCTCCCTCCTTGTGTGATGAGTTCGTCCAAAGCCCCCCCCCTCTTTTGAGAAGCCTTGGCCGAGAGTCTCCTCCCCTTTGTAGTGTCCCAGTAAGTACCCCTAGCCTAGTTGTTTCGTATAATACCCCCCCTTTGTGGTATAGAAATACTCTCCAAGTATTGTTATAATGCCCTAAATACCTTAGCCCATATACCTAGTAGTATTCCAAGGTTATACCTATACTAAAAGCCCAGAAATACTATTATACTTCCCGTCAGTCACAAAAACGAAACCCTAGGGAAAATCTCCATAGTTAGTTGGAGTATTAAGTAGAAGTTGGTTAGAACTTCTAAGGGTGGTTTGGAGCGGGTTGAAGCGCACGGAGTTGGAGCTAAACGTTGCTCAGGAGCGACATTTATACTTGGATAATTTTGGGCTTATCGAGGTAAATATCTTGTCCCCCTATGGTAATTGGAAATTACATGATTGCTAGAATATATAGTTGAAGTATACTATATATAGAATGAATATTGTATAGAACTGAACGTAGTTTTTCGGCAAGGTCTTTTGACTTAAGCTGAATTTAAAGAAAGAGAATCGAATCAGAATTACATAGAACAGTATTACATGAGACTTGTGTAGCAGATCGTGAAGTAGAATTGTACACGTCGGTTAGACGTATAAACCCCGGTTGGCTTGATAGCGCCTCGATAGAGAGGAGATTTACGGCTGTGATGTGTGGGAGGTGTCGAATTTTCAGAGAATGTTCTACGATAAGATCTAGATGTTAATAAGCGCCTTGTGGCCTTATAGGTTGAAGTACTATATGTGGCGCGATCTACTTGGCTTAAGGAGTAGCCGACGGTTTGAGGTACTTGGAGCGTTTTGCTATTAGTCGATAATCGTCGCGAGGTATGTGAACCTCTTCCTATCTTTTCTAGCATGATATGTGTAATAACTATGTAGTACGGTGACGCATACGTGTTAAATGTATTTGATTGGTTTAAAACATAAAGTGTTATAACGGCTTTATGGGAAGTTGGTTATAACAGCTTTATGTAGGTAAGAAAATGCTTTGTGGTTTTAAAAACTTAAGTATTATAATAGCTTTATGGGAAGTTAGGTATAACGGCTTAAGAAAGATAAAATGAATAATTTATTGATTTTAGAAGTTAAGAGACTTGATCTTAAAAGATAAGAGACTTGACTTAAATGAATTAATATGAATTTTGTGTGAAACCTCATTCGTGAGTAATGAGTACTTGGTTTTTAAAAGGAATAATGTTTTACTGATTTCGGAAATCAGAATGAGTATCGACAAACCACTGCAGCGTTAATAAAGGGAAATGTTTTGATTAATGAAGTATGATTAAAACCAGTAGAAACCTCCATCTGCATAGAAGCTAAGATGAGACAAAATGATACTACATTTCCTAGATCATGGCTGCTTAATAAGATTGATTATGAACAAGAATAACCTACTCACATATAGGGCATATGTTTCTCAGATTGTTTAAAAGAGAGTTATATTCGTAAATGAATAAAGACTATGAACTACGAAACCTTTCTAAAATAAGAAACGTGAACATTTGAAATTAGGCAAACTTGAACGTTTGGAAAATAATGTTGTTACTTGATTTTACAAAGGGAAGTGTTTTGGTTTACTTAAAAAAGACAGTCACTCTATTTTATACTACGGGTATTGTGTGACTTCTGTGAAAGAAACGGATCTTTTAAAGAGTTAATGTATGAAGTACTTTGGGGATAGATACCCGAACTTGTTAGCATAAAGTACCTTGTGTGAATAACTTGATTGTGTTGGTTTGTGATAACCTTGTAATACTTTCTTGTTGATTTGATAAGTAAACATGTTAGGATGCTACGTGTGTTAGTATCTTGTGATTGTTATGTAAGGGGTCATTCTTGTTGTGCTTACGTTGTTAAACGTTAAGCCCGTCATCGTTATTGTATCACATACCCTCGACTTATTATACCGAGGGCTTGCCACCCTTGATACGGGTCTATACGGCCTATGCGGTCTATGAGACTATGCGGAGCAGCGGTATGCTCCAGGATTGATCATTCCGGGTGTTTAGCCCGATGCGGGGGATGCCCTATGCGGTCTTTGAGGGACTATGCGGTCCTTGAGGGACTATGCGGGCTGCGGAAGTCCAGGCGGATACCGGGTTGCCGCCTCCGACGCGGGGTATACCGTGATGCAGTACCATGATTCGAGGAATACCTCATGCGGGTCTGTGTGTGACCTATGCGGAGCTGCGGTAAGTTCCAGGGATAGACGCGCACAGTGATACTGCGGGCGAGTGGCCAGCTTCGATCATGTGGTGCGGTCTAGAAAGACCTCGTGATACAGTTTATGGCATTTTTGGTACTGTGGGTCTTAGTAGTCGGCTATGCCTTCGTACTTACCCCGTACGGTTCTATTGTGATGACTTTGAGGGCGTGAGTCCCTGACTTGACATGACTGCTTATTTATTGTGAACTGTAGTTTGGTTATCATACATGTCTCCTGCTTTATATAGACTACTATGATTTCATTTACAGTATTTATTTTCAGTTTCACATACTTGGTACCTGTTGTACTGACCTCCTTCGGGGGGCTGCGTTCATGCCGCAGGTAAAGGTACACCAGTCGTTGATCCTCGCTCTTAGGGTCACAGTTCAGCGTTTGGGAAAGCTCCGTTTCTCTGGAGGCTTATCGGTGGTATAGTCCCCTGTCGTTATAGGTATTTACATTCAGGGGTATGGCGGGGCCCTGTCCCGCCATTGTTGTCGTATCATTCTTAGAGGTCTGTAGTACTGTTGTGGGCAGAGTTGTAGAAAGGGATGTAACTGTTCAAATTGTTATATATATATATACTGAAGGTAACCGTTTTTGGTTAGCCTGTCTTCTTATTTCACTGTCTTATTACATTGGTTTCATGTATTGTCTTTATATTCGATTTCTCGATGTATGACTACCGGGTGCCCGGGTAAGGCACTGATCCACGGCCCGGTTCGGTCGTGACAAAAGTGGTATCGTGAGCGCTTAATCCTGAAAGTGTCTACGCATCGCATTCAGAGAGTCTTGATTATCGGCGTGTTGTGCACCACACCAATAATCAGGAGGCTATAGGATATTTAGGATTGGTTTCTATTCTTCTCACTCTGAGATCGTGCCTTAGAGCTGTGTTGTAAGTTGGACCCTCTAACATATTTCTTTCCCTTACCGTTATGCCTCCGCGTAGGGCAAACCCGGGCCCAGGAGGGCAAGGCAGCCGAGGGAGCTGCGAGTAGAGTACAGAGGGTTACGTGGGCACAGGCCCAATCATCACCTGGGGTGGTGCTTCATTCGGGGAGTTATGCTACGTCACCCCAACAGAAGTTTAGCACGGTAGTGCGCCTACCGCGCGTGACATTTGAACCTTCAGTTCCACGACCGGGAACAGAGAATATAGATTGCAAAGAGGCGACCCTATTACTAGCTAAGGATGTAGCTACCAGAGGGTATATGATGTATCGATTTATCGCGGGTCTTGATGACTATCTAAGAGAGGGTTGTGCAAGAGTAATTCTTCAGTTAGGCTTGAGCATGGCCTGTGTACGGGCTTGTGCGCAGCAGGCCAAGAAACGTAGAGATCGACGGGTTAACGAAGGACAGCAGAAGAGGGCCAGAACAACAAGGTCCTTTGGTAACTTTCGAGGCGAGTCGCCTCACCAACGGATTAGATTATGCACATCCACCAGTGCAGAGAGGTCCTCCACGGGGTTCGTGGACGCTCGGGTATGCAGAGTTGGTCGAACTCCGAGTTTCCGGTTCACAGCTACACGTAGGCTCCACCACCGGATTCGCTTTTTCCCAAGATTCACAACAGGCGGCAGGTCATCCCGGGAATGTCGCCTTTGTTGGTGCTCGTTTCTGACTACCGCCGTGGCCATGTGTCGTAAGGATGTCCTAGTAGGAGGGATGCAAGTAGGAGGACTCAACCTTCATGATCGCGACCGCCCATCATCTTCCTACGGCGCACTACTAAGCGAGTTTGATTAGAACGACTAAGGAGTGAAGCAAGAGATACGGTATATCCTTAACCTCTAGAGATTAGTATTATGTGATAAGGTGAGTATATCTTAAGTGCTATGTTCTGATAGCAGTGTGTTAGTTGTGATTAGAAATCATGGTTAGTTAACCGAGTAAGATTGGGGGGTAGAGAAAGTGTGAGCCTTAGAACTTTATACGTAGAGACCTTAGAGGTAAGGCCATCTCGAGTAAAAGAAGTATTTTATGTTTGACTTATCTGAGTGCATAGTGCACGTGAGCTATGTTGTGGATAAGTCCTCGAGTGGTGTGGAACGAAGAGGGTAGTTGAGCTAAGAAGACCGCTAGGTTTTCATAACGTGATTAGTGAGATTGTTCCGATCGGGAGCAAGTGTTTTACGCGAGTGGGTCGGGTTGAGGCTATGTCGCGGGTCAACCCGTGACTGCTTTATGGTGGTCGGGCCAGGTGGTCCTCCAGTGGTAGGTCACGAGGGTGTTATGCCCAAGTTTAGTTAACCGTCGTACGAGTTCGTGGGTGCGTTCGACCAGTAGTCGGGCCGGCGGGTCACCGCCTTATCTTTTAGTCAAAACCTTGTACTAGGCGAAGTTATGCGAGATGTTATATCGTGAAGGTTGTAAGGCTGCACGAGGTGCCTACCTTCACCTTATGGCGATGCAGTGAAGCCTAGGTTCTACTGCTTTTTCGTGAGGTTTTACCAGCAGGTTAGGAACTCAAAGTGAGTCTCGATGGCGCATTCGCCTCTGCCCGTGTTTGGATTTCGGGTAGCTATGAGGATTGTTGCCTCGCTGAGGGAGTGATTTTATAACTACCATTTCAAGATTCGGATATCGCCTTACGAAGCCTCGTAGGGCGGAAGTGTAAGTCACGGCCGATTAGTTCGATGTCGGCAAAGTTCAGATAGTGGGTTCATACTTGTTTCGGCAGGATGGGGATAGGGTGAAGCCTATCCAGGAGAGGTTATCGACAGCTCAGAATCAACAGAAGTCGTACGGATGATCGGCGACGACGCTTGGAGTTCAGGATGACGGTGGGTTTTCTTGAAGGTACCACCCCGGAAGGGTGTGACGAGATTCGGAAATCAGAGAAAACTTAGCCCGAGTTACTTTGGGCCTTTTCAGGTCATGTGAAGAGTAGGCCAGATTGCCTATATGTTAGCTTTTGCCGTCCGACTTAGGAGGCAGTATGTCCGGTCCTTCCTGTTGTTAGGTTCGAAAAAGTATCGGAGATCCATTCAGAGTGTTCCCAGTTAATGATGATCAAGTTAGAGATAGTAACTCAGAGATTTGGAAACCGAATCAGTAACAGAGATATGGTAAGAAAGAGTTCGAGTGTACGAGAAGGGTACGACGCGTAAGTGAAGAAGCGAGCATGTATTGCGAGCATTGATGTGAGTATTTCTTTTGCGAGGAGAAGGTGCGAAGGAAGTATATTTTAGACCTCGGGTAAGGGTTTGTGGTGATGTTAGGGGTGTTTCCTCGTGGACTTGGATGTAAGTATTTGCGCAGGTGTTTCTGTGGCCAGGTGTGGCAGGACTGTTCTCGTAAGTATAGTAGTGAATACTATACTGGCGCACGTATGTTTTGAGACTTAGAAGGAACATTCGGGACGAATGTTTCTAAGGAGGGGAGAATGTTATACCCCGTATTTCCAGAGTATGTATGTGAGGGCGTACGTATAATAATTTAAGCCTTAAAGTAGGCAAGGTTCGAAAATTTGGGCACAAGTGCCGATAGGAATCGTTTTTCGACGAAACGTTTTACAAAACTTGCGAAGGGAAAATTCCGGCTATGTCATTTCTTATTTTTGCGGATTTTTCCGAGAGACGAAACATTTTGGACCAACGGGAGGGTGACATGTGTCACCCTCACATTGGAGGAAGTTGTGGGCGGTTTGGACGAAAAGGGGTCAAGGGAGTTGGCAGGATATTTTGTGCAAGTTGGTGTGGTAGATAGATAAGGTGCACTTGGCTTAATCCTAGCCCTACACTTGCATGGAACTTGGCTTGATCTTGGCCATTGGTTGGCCATTGCTTGATCTATAAATACCCCTCTAAGTTGATGAACTTCTTCATCCTAAAATCATTTTCCAAGTCTTGAAATCCTCCTCCTCAGGTGATGAGTTCGTCCAAAGCCCCCCCCTCTTTTGAGAAGCCTTGGCCGAGAGCCTCCCCCTCCCCCTTTGTAGTGTCTAGCCGTGGGGTACCCCCCCCCCTAGCCTAGTTGTTTCGTATAATACCCCCCCTTTGTGGTATAGAAATACTCTCCAAGTATTGTTATAATGCCCTAAATACCTTAGCCCATATACCTAGTAGTATTCCAAGGTTATACCTATACTAAAAGCCCAGAAATACTATTATACTTCCCGTCAGTCACAAAAACGAAACCCTAGGGAAAATCTCCATAGTTAGTTGAAGTATTAAGTAGAAGTTGGTTAGAACTTCTAAGGGTGGTTTGGAGCGGGTTGGAGCGCACGGAGTTGGAGCTAAACGTTGCTCAGGAGCGACATTTATACTTGGATAATTTTGGGCTTATCGAGGTAAATATCTTGTCCCCCTATTGTAATTGGAAATTACATGATTGCTAGAATATATAGTTGAAGTATACTATATATAGAATGAATATTGTATAGAACTGAACGTAGTTTTTCGGCAATGTCTTTTGACTTAAGCCTGAATTTAAAGAAAGAGAATCGAATCAGAATTACATATGATCAGACATGAGACTTGTGTAGCGATCGTGAAGTAGAATTGTACACGCCGTTAGACGTATAAACCCCTCGTTGGCTTGATAGCCGCCTCGATAGAGAGGAGATTTACGCGTCATGCGGGGAGGTCGCCAATTTTCTGTAATGTTCTACGATAAGATCTAGATGTTAATGTCACTTGTGGCCTTATAGGTTGAAGTACTATGTGTGGCGCGATCTACTTGGCAGGAGTAGCCGACGGTTTGAGGTACTTGGAGCGCTTTGCTATTAGTCGATAATCGTCGCGAGGTATGTGAACCTCTTCCTATCTTTTCTAGCATGATATGTGTAATAACTATGTAGTACAGACGCATACGTGTTAAATGTATTTGATTGGTTTAAAACATAAAGTGTTATAACGGCTATGGGAAGTCAAGTTATAACAAATTTTATGTAGGTAAGAAAATGCTTGTGGTTTTAAAACATAAGTATTATAATAGCTTTATGGGAAGTTAGGTATAACGGCTTAAGAAAGATAAAATGAATAATTTATTGATTTTAGAAGTTAAGAGACTTGATCTTAAAAGATAAGAGACTTGACTTAAATGAATTAATATGAATTTTGTGTGAAACCTCATTCGTGAGTAATGAGTACTTGGTTTTTAAAAGGAATAATGTTTTACCGATTTCGAAATCGAATGAGTATCGACAAACCATCGCAGCTGTTAATAAAGGGAAATGTTTTGATTAATGAAGTATGATTAAAACCAGTAGAAACCTCCATCTGCATAGAAGCTAAGATGAGACAAAATGATACTACATTTCCTAGATCATGGCTGCTTAATAAGATTGATTATGAACAAGAATAACCTACTCACATATAGGGCATATGTTTCTCAGATTGTTTAAAAGAGAGTTATATTCGTAAATGAATAAAGACTATGAACTACGAAACCTTTCTAAAATAAGAAACGTGAACATTTGAAATTAGGCAAACTTGAACGTTTGGAAAATAATGTTGTTACTTGATTTTACAAAGGGAAGTGTTTTGGTTTACTTAAAAAAGACAGTCACTCTATTTTATACTACGGGTATTGTGTGACTTCTGTGAAAGAAACGGATCTTTTAAAGAGTTAATGTATGAAGTACTTTGGGGATAGATACCCGAACTTGTTAGCATAAAGTACCTTGTGTGAATAACTTGATTGTGTTGGTTTGTGATAACCTTGTAATACTTTCTTGTTGATTTGATAAGTAAACATGTTAGGATGCTACGTGTGTTAGTATCTTGTGATTGTTATGTAAGGGGGTCATTCTTGTTGTGCTTACGTTGTTAAACGTTAAGCCCGTTGTACTGTTATTGTATCACATACCCCCTTGACTTATTATACCGAGGGCTTGCCACCCTTGATGCGGGTCTATACGGCCTATGAGACTATGCGGATCAGCGGTATGCTCCAGGATTGATCATTCCGGGTGTTTAGCCCGATGCGGGGGATGCCCTATGCGGTCTTTGAGGGACTATGCGTCCTCGAGGACTATGCGGGCGCGAAGTCCAGCGGATACCGGGTTAAGTCGCTCCGACGCGGTATACCTCAGCGGTGCAGGACCATGATTCGAGGAATACCTCATGCGGTTCGTGTGTGACCTATGCGGAGTCGCGGTAAGTTCCTGGATAGACGCGACATTGATACCGCGCGAGTGGCCGCCTTCGATTACATGGTGCGGTCTAGAAAGACCTCGTGATACGCTTTATGGGATTTTTGGTACTGTTGGTCTTATTAGTCGGCTATGCCTTGGTTCTTACCCCGTAAGGTTCTATTGTGATGACTTTTAGGTGTGTGTCACTTACTTGACATGATCGCTATTTATTGTGAATCGTAGTTTGTTATCATACATGTCTCCCGCTTTATATAGACTACTATGATTTCATTTACGATTTATTTTCGCCACATACTGTACCGTTGCATCGACTCCTTCGGGGCTGCGTTTATGCCGCAGTAAAGGTACACCGCCGTTGATCCTCGCCTTAGGGTCACAACAGCTTGGTAAAGCTCCGCTCCGAGGCTTATCGGTGGTATAGTCCGCCGTTATAGGTATTTACATTCGTGGTATGGCGGGGCCTCGCCCGCCATTGTTGTCGTATCATTCTTAGAGGTCTGTAGTACTGTTGTGGGCAGAGTTGTAGAAAGGGATGTAACTGTTCAAATTGTTATATATATATATACTGAAGGTAACCGTTTTTGGTTAGCCTGTCTTCTTATTTCACTGTCTTATATTCCGCTGATTTCTCTGATGTATGACTCATCCGGGTGCCCGTAAGGCACCACCACGCCCCTGCCGGTCGTGACACTATTATACTTACGGAACCAATTATGCCGCACCTGGCCATAATATAACACACGCGCAAAAATACTTAACTCCAAGTCCCCGAGGAATCACCTCTAACATCACAAAAGCTCCCACCCAAGGTCTAAAAGATACTCCCATCGCACCTTTACTTCAAAAAAGAAATGATCACTTCTACTCTCCTAACACAAGTTCACTTCTTCCCTTACTCGTCGTACCCTCCTCGAACACTCGAACTCTTCCTAATAAACTTACCACATTTATTGCTTCAGTTTCCAAAATCTCAGGGTTACTATCTCCAACTTGGTTATCATAAACTAGGAATATTCTGGATGGTTCTCCGATACTTTTCTGAACATAGCAACATGAAAGACCGGACGTACTGCCTCATACGTCGGACGACAATGCTAACTTATAGGCAACCTGGCCTATTCTCCAAATGATCCAAAACGCCAAAGTACCTCGCTAAGTTTCCCGCCAAATCTCATCACGCCTTCCGGTGGTACCTTCAAGAAAACCCACCGTCAACTCAACTCCGTGTCGACGCCAATTATCCGCATCGACTTCGCTGACTCGAACGCCAATAACCTCTCCCCGATAAGCTTTACCCTATCCACATCCTCGCCGAATCAAGTATGAACCAACTATCCAACCTTGCCAACATCGAACCAATCGACCGCAACCTACCCTTACGCCCATACCCGCTTCATAAGGCGACATCCGAATACGAAATGGTAGCTATTATAATACTCACTCAACAAGAGGCGAATAATCCTTAGCCTACCCTCAAATCAAAACACCGCCCGCAACCTATCCTCAAATGTTTGGATAAACGCTACCGCTTGGGCCGCCGACCCGTGAATGCACATCGAGACTCACCCGAAGTTCCTAACCCCGCTCGTAACCTCCTAAAAGAAATAGCCGTGAATCGCTCCACCGCCCATCATAAAGTAAAAGTAGGAACCCCGTGCGCCTTACAACCTTCGATATATAACATCTCGCATAACCTCTCACAGTAAATGGGCCCGATCAAAGATAAGATGGGCTGACCTCATCGGCCTGACTACTGGTCGAACGCATCCACGAACTCGTACGATGGTTAACTAAACTTGGGCCTAACACCCTCGTGACCCTATCACAAAGCGGGACCACCACAATTTTTCCTTACTTCAAACCGGGCTGAGGGTTGACCCGCAATCTGGCCTCAACCCGACCCATTTATCGCGCCAAGCTCTTGTTCTCCGATCCGGAATAATCTCACCATCAAGTCACGAAAACCTAGTGGTCTTCTTAGCTCAACTACCCTCTTTCATTTCACACTACTCAGGGACTTATCACACAAATATATCTCACGTATACTATGCACTCCGATAAGGGTCAAACATAAAAATAAATCTTTTACTCAAGATGGCCTCGCCTCTAAGGTCTCCACGTATAAAACTCTAAGGCTCACAATTTCCCTATCCCTAATCTTACCCTTTTAACTAACCATGATTTCTAATCATAATTAACACAATGCTATCTGAACATAACACTTAAAATATACTCATCTTATCACACATACTAATCTCCAGAGGGTTAAGGATATACCTGTATCTACGGCTTCACTCCCCCTTTGTCGCTCTAATCATAATCCTCGCTCTGGGCGCATAGCTAGAGAAGGTGATGAACTAGCCACCGATCCTCGGCGTCGAAGTCTTTACATCCGCGCCACCTCCGCCTGACAATTTCTCGCAAAATGGCCCTGGCCAGCATAACAAGTCGAAGTAGTACGACACTCCCACAATGACATCTACCACAACGCCACACCGGTGGGGTGGCCTCCTCTGCTAACACCCCTTCCTCTCCGAACCACCGAATCCGATCTGGTAGGTCGAGTCCTCCTACTTGCATCCTCCTACTAGAACATTCTTTCGTCACGGCCATCTACGCAGTAAAACAAGCACCAACAAAAGACGACATTCCCGATGATGCCGCCATCGTGAACACCGAGGAAAATCAACCCGGTGGCTAGAACCTATGTATAGTCGTGAACCGAAGCCCCGAGCTCGACCAACTCTCAGTATACTCGAACGCCCCGAACCCTATGGAGGACCACTGCGTCGCGGAGCGCATATCCGATCACTGAGGCGATTCGCCTCAAAGTTACCAAGGTGTTATACCCGTAGTTCCAGGTATGTATATGAGGACGTGCATTTGAGAATACGGCAATAATTTTGGAAAGAAAGAAAGATGTGATTTTTCACGGAAAAGTTTCCGCTTTTGTGAAGGAAAAAGGTTCGTTAACGGGAATTGGATTCCCAGTTTGGTATTTGGACTTCTCGGATTATATTAGAATTTTGGGATTTTATTTACAAAATGGTCACGTGGGACCCACTGAGAAATTTACGGTTTTGTGGGGCCCACTTTGTTTTGAGTATAAGATATATTGGAAGGATGATTATAAAGGATTGAATCGTATTTACATTGGATTGTATTTACAGTAGACTTGTGTAGTATTATTGTAGTAGAATTGTACACGTCCGGTTAGACGTGTAACCCTCCCCCCTGGGAGTTGTTGGTCTGGTAGCGGGCCTGAGTAGAGGAGGAGATTTATGTGGTTGCGGGGAGGTGTTGCGAATTTTCTGTAGAATAAGGAATCTTTTATTTAGAATATTCTACGAAGAGATCTAGAAGTTGATAGACGTTTTATGGCCAGTATAGGTGGAAGTACTACGAGTAGCGTATTCTACTTGAAGGGTGGAAAAGGCTAGCAAGGTTGTAGTACTTGGAGCATTTTGCTAATTGTCGATAATCGTCGCTAGGTATGTGAACCTCTTCCTATCTTTTCTAGCATGATTGTTGTAAACTATGTAGTACGGTAGACGTACATATGCTAAGTGAATTGGTTGGTCTAAAACATAAAGTGTTATAATAGCTTTATGGGAAGTTAGTTATAACGACTTTATGTAGGTAAAAGAATGATTTATTGATTCTAGAAGTTAAGAGACTTGATCTTGAATGATAAGAGACTTGACTTATAAATGACTTGATAGGAAATATTAAGGACTTGGTTTGTGTTAAACAGTTGTGAAACCGCTTTTATGAGAAATGGGTATTTAGTCTTTAAAAGGAACTTGATTTCTAAAAGAAAAGAGACTTGAGGAATTGAAGAGTTTTTGGTTTAAAAGAGAGACATGGTTTTGTCTTAAATTGGTTTAAAACATAAAGTGTTATAACAGCTTTATGGGAAGTTAGTTATAGCGACTTTATGAAAGCAAAAGAATGGTTTTATCATTGGTTTTAAAATGGTAACTTGATTTAAGTATAGGTTACTTGTTTTGAAAAGAGTAAGTATTTGAGTTTTAAAGAGTATACTTGATGTTGTTTTAAAAGGAAGGCACTTGGTTTAAAAAGTATAGAGTACTTGATTTTAAAAGTCTTGTAAAGGTTTTTACGAAAGTAAAGTAATTTGGTTTGAAAAGGAAATGTGTTTTTTTATACTACGAGTATTAGTATCTTTTACGTAAAAAGAGGTCTTTTTGAAAGAATGAAAGTGTGTATTATTTTTGGGTTTGAAACCCGTATTGTTTACATAAAATGAAAGTACCTTGAGTTGTGTGTAACTTGCCTATGTTTGCGTGTGATAGCCTTGTTGTGCCAGTATTGTATTTTTATACCACCATGTCTCTCAATGGAGGGCCGGTTGATTTGTTATGATCTTACTTGGACGTACCGGCAGTGACGGAGGATTCCACGGGTACGCTCCTGTTGATAGCGTTATTCCATGGACTAGCTCTCCATGAGGTTTTACTGATTCGGCCTTGGTATCTGGTGGTTGGCTTTCGTACTTGCCCCGTCTCGTGGCTGATTCGGCCTTGGTACCTGGTAGTTAGCCTTCGCACTTGCCCTGCTCGGTTTAGTGACGGTCTCGTGACACGCTTGGTATCGTAGTTAGCCTTCAGATTGCCGGCCAACACGTGACACGGCCTTGGTACCTGGTAGTCGGCTTTCGTACTTGCCCCGTGTCAGCTTCGTGGTTTGGTTGTATAGTATTGTTAGTACGGCCTTGGTATCTAGTAGTTGGCTTTCATACTTGCCCCGGTCAGTTGATGATGCGGCTTTGGTATCTGGTAGTTAGCCTTCGTACTTGCCTCGTACGGTTGTTATGACACAGGTAGGACCTGGTGTTCATGTGTATTCCTTGGTGTTGCTATATCATAGACTGCCGGCAGTGAGGAAGGTATTCCACGGGCACGATTGATGTTGTGGGCGTGAGACCCATGGTTATATTTGAGTGATGACTTGGAGGGCGTGAGTCCCTGACTTGACGTGACTGCTTATATGTTGTGTACTGTAGTTTGGTCATCATACATGTCTCCTTCTTTATATAGACTATTATGATTTCATTACAGTATTTTGATTTCATACTGCACTGGCTTGACCTCGCCCGGGGCTGCGTTCATGCCGCAGTGAGAAGTACATCGGTTGTGGATCCTCGCCTTAGGATCACAATTGTTTTGGAAGCTCCGTTTCTCCGAGGCTTATCTTTGGTATAGTCCCTGTCGGTGTAGATACTTGTACATTCGTGGTATGGCGGGCCTGTCCGTCATAGTTATGGTTACATTCTTAGAGGTGCATGAAATCTTGTTGTGGGCGAGTTTGTAAAAGGATTTAACTGCTCGATTTGATATATATATGTTTATATTCGGGAAGGTGACCGTTTGGTTGCTTGCTTTATTATCATACCTCTTGTTTCATGTTTAAGTTTTTATTTCACGATCTTTCTCGATGTTGTATCACTGGGTGCCCGGTAAGGCACGATCACGGCCCGGATCGTCGTGACAAAAGTATCGAGCGCTTAGTCCTCGGAAAGTGTCTACGCACCGCGTCTAGTAGAGTCTTGATTATCGGTGTGTTGTGCACCACATCTATAATCGTGAGGTCGCAGGAGACATTTAGGGTTGGTTTCCATTCTTCTCACTCTGAGATCGTGCCTTAGAGCTGTGTTGTAGGTTGGACTCCCTCTGACGTACTCTTTTGTACCAGTTATGCCTCCACGCAAGGCAACCAGAGCCTGGCAGGCGAGCAGGAGCTGCGAGTAGAGCACGGAGGTTACTGTGCGAAGGCCCAATTTTTACCTGCGTGGTGCTACGACGGCGGATTCTACGATGCCGCCACGGCCAGAGTTTAGAAGCGGCAGTGGGCTGAGACCACACACGAGCCTCCAGTCCCACACCGGAGCAGGAGATGGGCTACGAGAGATGGCATAGTTGCTAGCCGATTGTGGCGCACATGAGGATAGTGGGCCAGCCCAGAGCACCGTGGTTCACCCAAGAGCGGATAGTTTGAGGTCAGGGACTTTCGAGTAGAGCGAGTTCTACTGGTCGAGGCTCGAGGATGATCTACGCGAGTTCATCCGAAGCGATTCAATGGATCATGAGAGTGATCAAGTGTTACACCCGGAATTTCGTGATATGTTTATAAGAACGCACGTAGAACTCAACAATGTTAAGATTTGAGACGAGTAAAAGTTTGTCGGAATTTTTGGAATTGGTGGAAACGAAATATTGCGGCGAGGAGGCGACACGTGTCACCCCCCTTATGGTCATGGACGAAATTGTCATGGTTAGAATGGTCATTTGACCATAAATTAAATAACCAAGTCTTGCTAGTCTTGAAGCTTGACAAAGTTGACTAAGTCAAAGGCCACCTAGACTTGATCCATGTGAAACTTATCCAAGCCACACAATTGTGCTAATCTTAACCCTCCATCATGTTATATATTGTATGCTAGTGCAAGACAAGGCTAAACACTTAGAAATTTTCAAGAAAATTTGAGGGAGGCTTGAGGAGCTCTCGCCAAGGGCTAGGAGTTTGAAGGAAATTTTTCAATTGTTGTCAATAATTCCCCACTTTAAACCAAGGTACCTAAGGGTATTGTAAGTGTTTCTCAATAAAAATATCCGGAAATGTGGTGTTTTGTATTAGTCGCAAGGCGAAACCTAAAGGGTTATTCAACTTTGAAGTTGAAACTTGAAGATGAGTCTTTTATGTTTCTGAGGTTGCTTGGAGTGGATTGGAACGTCGAAAGGAGGAGCTAAAGTTGCTAAGGAGCGACTTGTGATCTTGGATCATAATTGGGCTAATTGAGGTATAATCTTCGTTTTACTTTTGTAATTGAAGATTTCATGTTATGATAAATTATAAGTGATCATGTGATTTGTGTTATGAAGTTTGATAAGTGACATGGATTGTAGAAGCCTAGAACCGAAAAGGATATGATTAGCCTTTTGAAATTGAAATACAATTTTGGTCGTTTATTAGAATCGTCGCATGTTTACCTACTTGAGGATTGTAGTAGTTGTAATCGATTGCGGCTTGATATCATGTTATACTAAACCACTTGGATTAAAAAAGGAATTGGAAACGATTTGTATTGTTGCCTAATTGCCGAATTGACATTATAGTTTAGACTAGTTTGTTATCGTTTGTGGTGAGCCAATTGGGGCTGTTTGGTTATTGTATTCGGCCTTGAAAAAGGTGGCAAAGTTAGTAAAAACAAAGGAAGTGCTGTCCGATTTTCCGTAGAATTTAGTGACTTGCACTTGGAATATTCTACGTTTGAAACTAGAAGTTAATAGACGTACTATGGTCATTATAGGTTGGCATACTACGTACGACGATTGGACTTAGCAAGTGGATTAAACCGAAGAGGTATGTGGAACTTTCTTATCTCTTGAGCATGATTAAGTTGTAAATGTATAGTACGGTAGACGTTCAAGATTTTGACAACCTAGTCTATTTGATATCCTTGGCTTATTTTAAGAATGCCCAAGTTGTTTGAGTTAGGGAATTAACTCACTTGTTTAATTATTAAGGATATCTTGGTTTTCAAAAGTTAAGAGACTTTAAGTATGTTGAAAGTATTTTGATACTTGTTTTGTTGGAAAGTTTAAGTCTCTTGGTTAAAAAGAAGTATGTAAGTTGCTAATGTATAAAGCTAGTATAACGGCTTTATGGGAAGTTGGTTATAATAGCTTTATGGAAAGTTAATAAGAGAATGGTTTACTCTTAAGTAATTTAAGCTTGTTAAGGGACTTGAAGAGTTTTAAAGAATGTGACACTTGTTTTGTTTTAAACGTATAAGTCCCTTGGATAGGAAATTGTACTTGACTTAGGTATAAAGTGAATATAACGACTTTATGGGGAGTTGGTTATATTGGCTTTATGGAAAGATAAATGGCTTGATTTATTTGAAAGGCAATTTGATTTAAAGGCATCAATTGCCTAAGGCTTTTACGAGAGAAGAAGTCACTTGATTTATAAGCCTAATTTTATTTCTAAAAGTATTGTGACTTATCTTGAAAAAGAAATTGTAACTTGATACTACGGTTATTAGTATCTTGGAAGTTTTATAATGAAATGAGTCATTTGAAAGAATAGAAGTCGTAGTACTTTGGGTTAAATTCGGATTTTTATAAAGAACATGTTAGTGCCTTAAGTAAACTAAAATGAGAGTGTATATGAAAGCAGAATAATAAGAAGTTAGGATTGCTTAACTTGCTTATATATTGTATGATAAGCGGTAGTGCTTATGTTATGTGTGATAAGCGGATTTGTGCTAGTAGTTCGGTAATAATTGCGGGAGTCGTTCCGGGTTTGTGGCATTGCATATTTAGTGGATTTGCTACCCACGATCGAGGAATACCTAAATGCGAGTCCGTAGGGCTTATGCGGGTGAAATAGTCCCGTGCGGGCGGGTCCGACCTATGCGAGGAATACCTCATGCGAGTCCGTAAGGGCTTATGCGGGTGAAATAGTCCCGTGCGAGAATACCTCATGCGGGTCCACGCGATCTATGCGGGTGAAATAGTCCGGGAATAAGATTGCTTAATGACACTGCGGACGGTGGTCTGTTTTGATCGTGAGCTTCCTACTTTATATTGTAAGTATACACTATTTACTCTCATTGTTAGTAAGGCCACGATGTCTTCGTTAATCGAGTATCATACATGTCTCCGGTTTATTATTAGA
Source organism: Przewalskia tangutica (assembly GCA_029844215.1). Lineage (NCBI taxonomy): Eukaryota > Viridiplantae > Streptophyta > Magnoliopsida > Solanales > Solanaceae > Przewalskia > Przewalskia tangutica. Next base: position 2,231,892 of record JAQGDG010000030.1, read on the forward strand.
CTTATGATTTCATTCTGACGCATTTCACATATTTGGTACATGTTGTGCGACCTCCTTGAGGCTGCGTTCATCTGCAGTGAAATCTGAGTTCTTGATCCTCGCTCTTAGGATCAACTGTTAATTTGTTGAGAAGCTCCTCATTTGGAGGCTTATCCACGGTATTGTCGGTTGTTGTACATTCGGGGTATGGCGGGGCCTGTCACTTGAGTTATTATTCTTAAGTGCATAGTCACATTGTGGATTGGGTTGTAAAGAAAAAAATGTCTTATTTTATTGGTATAAATTCTGGAAGGTGGCCTTATCGGCTAGCTGTTGTTATTTTATGTTTAAGTATTTTATCATTGTGTATGTTCATTTGCTATTCTCGATGTATGCCAAAGGTGCCCGGTAGGGCACCGATCGCGAGCTTGGTGCAGTCGTGACAAAAGTGGTATCGAGCGATTAGTCCTCGGAAAGTGTCTGAGCAGTGTCTAGTAGAGTCTTGATTATCGGTGTGTTGTGCACCACATCTATAATCGGAGAGGCTGGACATTTAGGATTAGTTTCCATTCTTCTCACTCTAGATCGTGCGATAGAGTTGTATGGTTAGGGTCGTCTTTCCCTAACAAGTTATGATTGTTTGCGGTACGAGAAAGCGGTGACCAGGAAGGATTATGTGGATTGCGTATCGGGTTGGTAATGTTTGTAGTATAGTTGGTATTGTGACATACAACCATACGGTTTATGTTTGGGGTCACATGTGTGTTGCCTAGGATGATTTTAGATTACCGAGATTGGTAAGGACTAAATAAATACAGGGAAGGTATGAGCATTAAGGAACTCTCATCAAGGTTTTACGTGCTAATTTGAGATAATTAGGTGATGATGAGATGTGTGAGAATGTAATGGACCCTTAAGAAGTTAATTAAGAGACTAAATGGAAGACTATGTTAGCTTAAGCTCATTGGTATGCTTAAAGGGAATTGTCTGGCGAGATCCGGACGAAGAAAGTATAGTTGTTGTGGTCAAGACAACACGGCCATGATTTCTGAGAAGTTTTGTACCGGTTCTGAAGGTGATAAGTTAGGCTTGGAGCATGGAAATTGCGAGCTCGAGAATGTGATAACCGTCGAGACCTTAGGTATATAAGGCCTTCGGGTAGTAAAGTTAAGTCGGACGGGTAAGAGTTAAGTGCGACCGAGTCGGGTTGGGATCTATTAAGGGTCGCCCAGTAGCTTGAAATGAAATGGGATTAGTTGGTAGTAGTCGCCACGTGGCGAGTCACGAGTGTAAGGCCAAGTCTAGTTAATCGTTTTATGGGTTCGTGGACGCATTCCACCGAACCAGTTGCGAGCCGGAATGGGCCTTGTATTGTTTAATTAAGTAACTCCAAAGATCGGGGCGGATCGATGAAGGCTATGTACGTGCGCTAAAATAAGTTTGGGAGTACGGAAAAGTACGACCGATGAAAAGAGAGCAACCAAGTGTAAAGAAATAAAGCACGAATCCATGAGAACCTTTGAGGTGATCACACCCGGTAGTGATGGGTGGTAGGCGAGTAGATAATAATTACCGATAACGTCGATCGTTGGACCTTAGCGCACCTAGCGGAGCTGTTATGACGTTGAGGTCATTATAGTCTGACTAGTTGGCCTCTTGTGATGCCAACGTAACTACTGAGAGATTGATTTTGGTACAGTTTTACGATAAGCGGTTGCTCGAGTGGAAAGGAAGAGAAGTGGTGGTAACGATGAATTATTCTTCCTTCTTTAACATAATTGTTTTTAATAAGTCGTGTGATTTGTTCATTTGAGGTGGATTGAGGCAAAGTAGTAATAATTGAATTTGAAGGAATTTATGTTAAATGCCCTTGGAGGTACTTGGAGTTGGTTTGGTGTGGCGGTCGGGGCCACGACCTTCCAATAATTTCGTGAAAATGTGCAAGGCATGAATAAATAAATACTGGTCTTTGCCGTGAAAAAGAGGGCATCTTTGGTAGGTTTTGAAAATCTACACTACTTTAAGGCGGGCGTGATGATTAGATAATTCTTGGACGAGAGGACCCTGTGATTAGGGTTGTGACTCAAGAAAGTTTAAAAAAAAGGGAGATAAGTTTTCTCCCCCACATAAAAGGACAGTTTTACGAATTATGGGGTTGCGTGTACCCATGTTGTTAGACGAAGGATTTAAGACAGGTAAGGTCTTCGGTATCGTCATGCCATAGGTTCTGATTGTAGATAGCAGTGGGAAAAGTGTTGTGTTGGGGTAATTAAGAACGACGTGCAATTGGTCGGAAGTATCGTAAAGATATTAATGTAAGTTGCGGGTCATGATTACCCAGACGAGTGTAAAGACCATTAGTTGATAATGGGCGTAAGAACATTTCAAGAAAATGTGGTAACACCTAGTTATAGGCTCTACAACCGAAAGGAAAAGCAGGTTACTACTTGACGAGATCAAGGAAACCTCCCCCAAAAATGTGATTGTGATGAAGTCTTAGCCAGAGGCAAGCAAAGAATCAAATCTAAGTTTAGTGACCAAGTTTGGTTGCATCGGAGAAAGGAAAGCAGAACCATAGGTGAGATTAAGGATACCGAATATTTCGCAGAATGAGAAAGGCTTTGATTATCGAAAGATAGGTTGACCACGACTACGCTTCTAACCCCTCTTGTGAGACTAGAGGTTAGGTTATTATGATAACACGTTGGGTGTTGGGCTAGGTTGTGTCTTGCATGACGATAAGATAGAGCCTATGTTTTCCGGTAGTTAGGGAAGCGGGAGAAGAAATTGCGCCACTCACGATTTAGGGTGGCGGTTAAATCATGCTGGAAGATTTGGGGGCATGACGTATATCTGCACTTCATGTGGATAATTGTGCGTACCACAAAAGCCTCGGTATGTCCGCAGGCGAGAATTTGCGACAGATTGTGGTTAGAGTTACTCAAGGATTGTGATATTGGTATCCTATACCATCGGGAAAGCAAGACGATTCTGGATACTCTTTGTGGTGGACTGGGGTAGTCGCCGGATAGGCAGCCGGATAGACAGGATATGGTCCGTGAGATCCTTGATTACGAGCCTAGGTTCGATTATTTATTTCAAGGTTAATGAAGTCTAGATCCGGTGAGGTTGCCGAGTCTTCCGTTGTTGGGGAGGTAAGAGCGGCGATGAGAGATTCAGATTATGATCTGATATCGAGTTACGACTCTCCGGAGAAGAGCTCTGTTTGAGTAGCACCGGATGGGTCTTTGTGAGATGAGGATAGATGCGTGTACCGGTCGCGAGACTAGTCAACAGGTTTTAGGGAGGCACGCAGCTATTGCTCTAATTGTTTGGGGCCACTAAGTCGTGTCGTGATCTCGGATGTATGTATGGGTAAGATGACCGAAAAGAGACATAGCGAGTTTCTTGCTTAGTGTCCGAGTTAGTAGCAGTCATGGTTGTGTACGAAGCCAGTGGGCTATTGCAACGATTGAAATCCCAACCTAGATATGAGAGGTAATTATTATAGATCTTGTTACAGGGTGGCATCGTACTCGGAGGAAGTGCGACTCCCTGGGGGTCATGGTAATTAGGCTGGCGAAACCAGCTGTGTTCTTTCGGATTGGGACCACTTACTCGGCTGAGGTTTATACTAGCTTGTATAGCGAGAGATTGTGAGGCGCACGAGGTTCCTACTTATGATTACAGATAGATGAGCTCGGTGGATAACTTCGGAGGTTTTTGAAAGGATTAGGGACACAGTGAGTCTCGGTGTTGCATTACACCCTCGGGCAGCGGTCGAGAGCGTACTATCCAGTCACTTGAGGATAGGTTGCGGGCCTGTGTTTTTGATTTCAGGAATAGCCGGGAAGGTTAATTGTCTCTTGTCTTGTTACGTAACGATAACAGATACCCTTTCGATTTCGGTGGCGATGCGAGGCCTCGTGTGTAAGAAAGTGGAGATCGCCGGTCGGATGGTTCGACATAAGCGAGGTTCGATTATTTAGTCGCACTTGATTCGGGCTATGGATAAGGCGAGGCTTATCGGGAAGATTAGTAAGCTTAGGGTCGCGCAAGCTTTATGCGAATAACCGATGTTGACACGTGGGGTTGGTTGATATTTTGGTATGAGTATTCTTATGCGGCCAAGTGTGGCATTATAGCCACGTAGGGGTTGTATGTAGACTATTTCGCTATCTTAAGTTAGACTCCCGACAGAACATTCGGCGACGAATGATTCTAAGGGAAGAATGTTACACCGGAATTTCGTGATATGTTTATAAGAGCGTGCGTAAGAACTCAACAATGTTAAGATTTGAGGCGAGTAAAAGTTTGTCGAATTTTTGGAATTGGTCGGAAACGAAATATTGCGACGAACGGGAGGGCGACACGTGTCACCCCCCTTATGGTCATGGACGAAATTGTCATGGTTAGAATGGTCATTTGACCATAAATTAAATAACCAAGTCTTGCTAGTCTTGAAGCTTGACAAAGTTGACTAAGTCAAAGGCCACCTAGACTTGATCCATGTGAAACTTATCCAAGCCACATTGTGCTAATCTTAACCCTCCATCATGTTATATATTGTATGCTAGTGCAAGACAAGGCTAAACACTTAGAAATTTTCAAGAAAATTTGAGGAGGCTTGAGGAGCTCTCGGCAAGGGCTAGGGTTTGAAGGAAAATTTTCAATTGTTGTCCAATAATTCCCCACTTTAAACCAAGGTACCTAAGGGTATTGTAAGTGTTTCTCAATAAAAGATCCCGAAATGTGGTGTTTTTCGTATTAGTCGCAAGGCGAAAACCTAAAGGGTTATTCAACTTTGAAGTTGAAACTTGAAGATGAGTCTTTTATAAGCTTCTAAGGGTTGCTTGGAGTGGATTGGAACGTCGAAAGGAGGAGCTAAAGTTGCTAAGGAGCGACTTGTGATCTTGGATCATAATTGGGCTAATTGAGGTATAATCTTCGTTTACTTTTGTAATTGAAGATTTCATGTTATGATAAATTATAAGTGATCATGTGATTTGTGTTATGAAGTTTGATAAGTGACATGGATTGTAGAAGCCTAGAGCGAGAAGGATATGATTAGCCTTTTGAAATTGAAATACAATTTTGGTCGCTTATTAGAATCGCCGCATGTTTACCTACTTGAGGATTGTAGTAGTTGTAATCGATTGCGCTTGATATCATGTTATACTAAACCACTTGGATTAAAAAGGAATTGGAAACGATTTGTATTGTTGCCTAATTGCCGAATTGACATTATAGTTTAGACTAGTTTGTTATCGTTTGTGGTGAGCCAATGGGGCTGTTTGGTTATTGTATTCGCCTTGAAAAGGTGGCAAAGTTAGTAAAAACAAAGGAAGTCTTTGTCAGATTTTCCGTAGAATTTAGTGACTTGCACTTGGAATATTCTACGTTTGAAACTAGAAGTTAATAGGCGTACTATGGTCATTATAGGTTGGCATACTCGTGCGATTGGACTTAGCAAGTGGATTAAACCGAAGAGGTATGTGGAACTTTCTTATCTCTTGAGCATGATTAAGTTGTAAATGTATAGTACGGTGAGCGTTGAGATTTTGACAACCTAGTCTATTTGATATCCTTGGCTTATTTTAAGAATGCCCAAGTTGTTTGAGTTAGGAATTAACTCACTTGTTTAATTATTAAGGATATCTTGGTTTCAAAAGTTAAGAGACTTTAAGTATGTTGAAAGTATTTTGATACTTGTTTTGTTGGAAAGTTTAAGTCTCTTGGTTAAAAGAAGTATGTAAGTTGCTAATGTATAAAGCTAGTATAACGGCTTTATGGGAAGTTGGTTATAATAGCTTTATGGAAAGTTAATAAGAGAATGGTTTACTCTTAAGTAATTTAAGCTTGTTAAGGGACTTGAAGAGTTTTAAAGAATGTGACACTTGTTTTGTTTTAAACGTATAAGTCCCTTGGATAGGAAATTGTACTTGACTTAGGTATAAAGTGAATATAACGACTTTATGGGGAGTTGGTTATATTGGCTTTATGGAAAGATAAATGGCTTGATTCATTTGAAAGGCAATTTGATTTAAAGGCATCAATTGCCTAAGGCTTTTACGAGAGAAGAAGTCACTTGATTTAGAAGCCTAATTTTATTTGTAAAAGTATTGTGACTTGTCTTGAAAAAGAAATTGTAACTTGATACTACGGTTATTAGTATCTTGGAAGTTTTATAATGAAATGAGTCATTTTGAAAGAATAGAAGTACGTAGTACTTTGGGTTAAATTCTGATTTTTATAAAGAACATGTTAGTGCCTTAAGTAAACTAAAATGAGAGTGTATATGAAAATGCAATAATAAGAAGTTAGGGGATTGCTTAACTTGCTTATATATTGTATGATAAGCGGTAGTGCTTATGTTATGTGTGATAAGCGGATTTGTGCTAGTAGTTCATTAATAATTGCGGGTCATTCCCGGGTTTGTGGCATTGCATATTTAGTGGATTTGCTACCCACGATGCGAGGAATACCTCATGCGAGTCCGTAGGGCTTATGCGGGTGAAATAGTCCCGTGCGGGCGGTCCGACCTATCGAGGAATACCTCACGCGAGTCGTGAGGCTTATGCGGGTGAAATAGTCCCATGCGAGAATACCTCATGCGGGTCCACGCGATCTATGCGGGTGAAATAGTCCCGTGAATATGATTGCTTAATGACACTGCGACCAATTGGTCTGTTTTGATCGTGAGCTTCCTACTTTATATTGTAAGTATACACCTATTTACTCTCATTGTTAGTAAGGCACGATTATCTTAATTGAGTATCATACATGTCTCCGGTTTATTATTAGACTTATGATTTCATTCTGATACTTCGGTTTCACATATTTGGTACATGTTATCTTGACCTCGCCGGGTGCGTTCATGCCGCGAGTAAGTCTGATTCTTGATCCTCGCTCTTAGGATCACTGTTCACCGTTGAGAAGCTCCTCATTTGGAGGCTTATCCTCGGTATTGTCGGTTGTTGTACATTCGGGGTATGGCGGGGCCCGTCGCTTGATTGTTATTCTTAAGTGTAGTCACATTGTCGATTGGGTTGTAAAGAAAAAAATGTCTTATTTTATTGGTATAAATTACGGAAGGTGGCCTTATCGGCTAACTTTGTTGTTATTTTATGTTTAAGTATTTTATCGATTGTGTATGTTCATTGCTATTCTCGATGTATGCCAAAGGGTGCCTGGTAGGGCACGATCGTGAGCCCGGGGTCGGGTCGTGACATCAAGGCTTCGGAGACCGAGTCAGTGGTCTTGGGTTCACATCGGCTGCGTGATACTGCAGTCGACTGGTTTGATTCGTGGGAGCTATCCCGGGGAGGGCATGCACTTCCAGCCGTATGGAACGAGTTCTCGGAGGCATTTCTTGCACATTTCTTGCCTCGCGGATGAGAGGCTCGGGCAGATTTTTGATGTTGAGGCGGGGCGAGCGTCTGATTCGGGAGTACAACGTGGAGTTCGACTCGTTGGCGGTATGTCCCGCGTTAGTAGCTAGTATGGAGGGCGAGTGCACCGCTATGTCGCGAGCTAGACGATTATTTGGCGAGAGTTGCTCGGGCGTAGCTCTTGGTGGGCATGGACATTGCCGCATGCGAGCTTATGCACTGGATGTGAGGCACGGAGAGGTCGACGGAATGGCCGATCAGCGAAGAGGCGAGCAGCGAGTCTTTTGGCGATTTTCAGGCGGACCGCCTCGAAGAGCGATTATCGCCTCCCCCGTCTGCGAGTGGCCCTCGCGATCTTGGGACGTTCGGGTTATCGAGGCAGTCGTGGCTCCCGGGTTTGACTTTCGAGGGGAGTGCTCGCCGGATAAGGTCACCCTTGTCTCAGTGTGTCCGTTGTGGAAAACTTCATAAGGGAGAGTGTCGTACTAATTTGGGAGATTGTTATTCTTGCGGCCAACAGGGCCATTTGGCGAGAGACTGTCCGACCAGGGGTAGCACTGGTGGATTAGCACAGACTACGAGATCAATTGCGGGTTCTTCACCTTCCATAGCTAGGCAGGATGTTCATGCACGTGAGTCGGCAGGTCGCGGTGGAAGTTCCCAGTTTTAGCGGTCCTTTAAAACCGCCTATTTACAGGTATATCCTTAACCCTCTAGAGACTAGTATGTATTGATGTTATGATGATGTGTTAAGTGTTATGATCTGATAGCTTTGAGTTAAAAGGTGATTTAGAAGCCTGGTTAGTGAGAAAGGGTAAGTCTGGGGATGAGAAAATTGCGAACCTTAGAATATTACACGTTGAGACCTTAGATGTAAGGCCATCTTGAGTAAAGGATTTTGCAGAAGATCCTTGTCGGAGTGCATTATATGCATAGGGTGTATTAGTGTGATAATTCCATGGGTAGTGTATGATGAAAGTGGTAGCTTTCAGGACTTGTATAGGTAAGATTGTTCCGGATCGGGGAACAAGAGTTTGGTGCGATTATGGGTCAGGTTGAGGACCATTCGCGGGTCAACCCGCAGCCCAGAATGGGGTGGGGTCAGTTCGAGGTGGTCCCTCCAGGTGGTAGGGTCACGAAGGTGCTAGGCCCAAGTTTAGGTAGCCATCGTATGAGTTCGTGGATGTGTTCGACCAGAATCGGATCGTGAAGGCCGGGAATGGCCTTAAAGGAATTTGAGGCTAGTGAGATGACCAAGTTTGGAGGTAGTGACTCCAAGGTTTTGGAAACCGAAGTGATGAAGGGAGTGTGGTACGGGTAATAGAGAGAGTTCAGGTGTACGAGAAGGGTACGACGAGTTAGAAAAGAAGCGGACGTGTGATATGAAAACGGAAGTGATCATTTATTTTGTGAAGTGAAGATGTGAAGGGAGTATCCTTTAGACCATGGGTGTGAGCTTGTTGTGATGTTAGAGGTGATTCCTCGTTGGCTCGGATTTGTATGTTATACTATGGCCATTGATGGCATGATTGGTTTCGTAAGTATAGTAGTGAAGACTATCTGCAGCGCATGTGTTTGGAGACTTAGAAGGAACATTCGGGACGAATGTTTCTAAGAGGAAGAATGTTATACCGTAGTTCGAGGGTATGTATGTGAGGACGTGCGTGCGAGAATCGGCGATAATTTTGGAAAGAAAGACAGAGGTGAATTTTCGACGGAAAAGTTTCCGGTTTTTGTGAAGGAAAAAGGTTCGTTAATGGGAATTGGATTCCCAGATTTGGTATTTGGACTTCTCGGATTATATTAGAATTTTGGGATTTTATTTTCAGAAATGGTCACGTGGGACCCACGGGAGAAATTTACGGTTTTGTGGGGCCCACTTTGTTTTTGAGTATAAGATATATTGGAAGGATGATTATAAAGAATTGAACTGTATTTACATTGGATTGTATTTACAGTAGACTTGTGTAGTATTATTGTGTAGTAGAATTGTACACGTCCGGTTAGACGTATAACCCTCCCCAGGAGTTGTTGGCCCAGTAGCGGGCCCGAGTAGAGAGGAGATTTATGTGGTTGCGGGGGGAGGTCTTTGTCGAATTTTACGTAGAATAAGGAATCTTGTATTTAGAATATTACGAAGAGATCTAGAAGTTGATAGACGTTTTATGGCCAGTATAGGTGGAAGTACTACGAGTAGCGTATTCTACTTGAAGGGTGGAAAAGGCTAGCAAGGTTGTAGTACTTGGAGCATTTTGCTAATTGTCGATAATCGTCGCGAGGTATGTGAACCTCTTCCTATCTTTTCTAGCATGATTGTTGTGAACTATGTAGTGCGGTGAGCGTCACGTGCTAAGTGAATTGGTTGGTCTAAAACATAAAGTGTTATAATAGTTTTATGGGAAGTTAGTTATAACGACTTTATGTAGGTAAAAGAATGATTTATTGATTCTAGAAGTTAAGAGACTTGATCTTGAAAGATAAGAGACTTGACTTATAAATGACTTGATAGGAAATATTAAGGACTTGGTTTGTGTTAAACAGTTGTGAAACAGCTTTTATGAGAAATGGGTATTTAGTCTTTAAAAGGAACTTGATTTCTAAAAGAAAAGAGACTTAAGGAATTGAAGAGTTTTTGGTTTAAAAGAGAGACATGGTTTTGTCTTAAATTGGTTTAAAATATAAAGTGTTATAACAGCTTTATGGGAAGTTAGTTATAACGACTTTATGAAAGCAAAAGAATGGTTTTATCATTGGTTTTAAAATGGTAACTTGATTTAAGTATAGGTTACTTGTTTTGAAAAGAGTAAGTATTTGAGTTTTAAAGAGTATACTTGATGTTGTTTTAAAAGGAAGACACTTGGTTTAAAAAGTATAGAGTACTTGATTTTAAAAGTCTTGTAAAGGTTTTTACGAAAGTAAAGTAATTTGGTTTGAAAAGGAAATGTGTGTTTTTTTTTTATACTACGAGTATTAGTATCTTTACGTAAAAGAGGTCTTTTGAAAGAATCAAAGAGGGTATTATTTTTGGGTTTGAAACCCGTATTGTTGACATAAAATGAAAGTACCTTGAGTTGTGTGTAACTTGCCTATGTTTGCGTGTGATAGCCTTGTTGTGCCAGTATTGTATTTTTATACCACCGTGTCTCTCAATGGAGGGCCGGTTGATTTGTTATGATCTTACTTGGACGTGCAAGCGGTGGCGGAGGATTCCACTGCGCTCGCTGATAGCGTTATTCCATGGACTAGCTCTCCGCGAGGTTTCTTGACGCGACCTTGGTATCCGGTGGTTGGCTTTCGTGCCCCGTCGTGGTGATTCGGCCTTCGTACTGTAGTTAGCCTTCGTGACTTGCCCGCTCGGTTTAGTGACGAAGTCTCGTGACACGCCTCGTATCGGTAGTTAGCCCGTACTTGCCCGGCCGACTCGTGACACGGCCTTGGTACCTGGTAGTCGGCTTTCGTACTTGCCCCGTGTCAGCTTCGTGGTTTGGTTGTATAGTATTGTTAGTACGGCCTTGGTATCTAGTAGTTGGCTTTCGTACTTGCCCCGGTCAGTTGATGATGCGGCTTTGGTATCTGGTAGTTAGCCTTCGTACTTGCCCCGTACGGTTGTTATGACACAGGTGGGACCTGGTGTTCATGTGTATTCCTTGGTGTTGCTATATCATAGACTGCCGGCAGTGAGGAAGGTATTCCACGGGCACGATTGATGTTGTGGGCGTGAGACCCATGGTTATATTTGAGTGATGACTTGGAGGGCGTGAGTCCCTGACTTGACGTGACTGCTTATATGTTGTGTACTGTAGTTTGGTCATCATACATGTCTCCTGCTTTATATAGACTATTATGATTTCATTACAGTATTTTCAGTTTCACATACTTGGTACATGTTATCGACCTCGCCGATTGCGTTCATGCAGTAGAGTACATCGGTTGTGGATCCTCGCTCTTAGGATCACAGTTCAGCGTTTTGCGAAGCTCCGTTTCTCCGGAGGCTTATCTTTGGTATAGTCTCCTGTCAGTGTAGATACTTGTACATTCAGGGGTATGGCGGGGCCCTGTCCCGTCATAGTTATGGTTACATTCTTAGAGTGCAGTAATCGTTGTGGCGAGTTTGTAAAAGGATTTAATCTATTGCTTTGATATATATATGTTTATATTCAGGAAGGTGACCGTTTTGGTTGGCCTGTTTTATTATCATACCTCTTGTTTCATGTTTAAGTTTTTATTTCCGCTGATCTTTCTCTGATGTTGTATCACTAGGGTGCCCGGGGTAAGGCACCAGTCACGGGCCCGGGATCGGGTCGTGACAAAAGGACCCTGCCGATCTGGCCCTCTTTTGCTGATCTTGGTTAACCCGTCGATCCCTACGTTTCTCGGCCTGCTGCGCATAAGCCCGTACGCAAGCCATGCTCATGCTTGACTGAAGCGCTACTCTTGCACAACCCTTCTTTAGATAATCATCATGACCCGCGATAAATCGGTACATAATATACTCTCTGGTTGCTAAATCCCTAGTAATGCGAGTCGCTCTTTGCAATCCATACTGCTCGGGTCGTGGGCGAAGGTCCAGGTATCATGGCCGCGATGAGGCTCGCCGCCACGTGCTAAACTCTGCGAAGGCGACATAGCAGAACTCCCCGAATGAAGCAACACCTCAGGTGATGATTGGGCCTGTGCCCTTGTAACCCTTTGCTCTACTCGCGACTCGGCTGCCTTGCCCTTCTGGGCCCGGGTTGCCTTGCGCGGAGGCATAACTGGTAAGGGAAAGAAATACGTTAGAGGGGTCCAACTTATAACACAGCTCTAAGGCACGATCTCAGAGTGAGAAGAATGGAAACCAATCCTAAATATCCTATAGCCTCCTGATTATTGATGTGGTGCACAACACACCGATAATCAAGACTCTACTAGACACGGTCTGTAGACACTTTCCGAGGATTAACTGCTCTGATACCACTTTTGTCACGACCCGACCTCGGGCCCGCGACTGGTGCCTTACCCCGGGCACCCTAGTGATACAACATCAGAGAAAATCAGCGGAAAATAAAAACTCATAAACGACAAACAGTGAAATAAGAAGACAGGCTAACCAAAACGGTTACCTTTCTGTATTTATAAAAATAAAACTTGAACAGTTACATCCCTTTTACAAACCCTGCCCACAATAGTACTACAGACCTCTAAGAGTGTTATAACAACAATGACGGAACAGGGCCCCGCCATACCCCTGAATGTAAGTACCTACAACGACAGGGGACTATACCAAAGATAAGTCTCCGGAGAAACGGAGCTTCCCAAAACGTTGAACTGTGATCCTATGAGCGAGGATCAACAACTGGTGTACCTCTACCTGCGGCATGAACGCAGCCCGAAGTCGAGGTCATAACAGTACCAAGTATGTGGAATCGAAAATACGTAAATGAAATCATAATAGTCTATATAAAGCGTAAGAAATATATGATAACCAATTTACGATACACAATATGTAGCATATGTCAAGTCGTGACTCACGCCCAAGGTCATCACTCAAATATAACCACGGGTCTCATGCCCACAATATCAATCATGCCGTGGAATTCCTTCCTCACCGCGATCCATGATATAAAAGCACCAAGGAATACACCAACACGTGTCCCACGTGTCATAATAAAACCGTACGGGGTAAGTACGAAGGCATAGCCGACTACTAAAACCCACCGTACCAACAATGCTATAAGATCAGATCACGAGGTCTTTCTGCACCGCGCCACATGATCGGCCGCCACTCGCCCTCAATATCAATGTGCGCGTCTAATCCTGGAACTTACCGCAGCTCCGCATAGGCCACACATAGGCCCGCATGAGGTATTCCTCGCATCGGGGGTAGCTAACCCGCGACATCCTCCTGGACCCCCGAAGTCCGCATAGTCCTATGGACCGCATAAGGTATAATACCTCGCGTCGGCGTAACACACCGGAGTGATCATCCCGTCCCGAACTCCCGCACTCGCATAGGTCACACGCACCAGCATAGGTAGTCCTCGCATCGAGGGTGGCAAGCCCTCGACATCATAACAAGTCAGGGGGTATGTGATATAATAGCAGTACAATGGGCTTATCGTTTAACAACGTAAGCACAACAATAATAACCCCCTTACACAAACATCACAAAACACTAACACACGTAGCATCATAACATGTTTACTTATCAAACCAACAAGAAAGTATTACAAGGCTATCACAAGCCAACATAGTCAAGTTATTCACACAAGGTACTTTCTATTTTATGTCAATAAGTTCGGGTTTTTATCCCCAAAATACTACATACATTAACACTTTAAAAAGATCCGTTTCTTTCACAAAAGTCACACGATACCCGTAGTATCAAAATAGAGTGACTATCTTTTTAAGTAAACCAAAACAATTTCCCTACCTTCTTTTTGAACCAACTTAAGACAAAAGTATGCCTTCCCTTTTAAATGAAAACGCTTCAAATTTTCAAGTCTTTGTCTTTTATAAATCAAATCCTTACTTTGAAATTTTTAAGAAAAATCAAAACTTGTTTATTAATGATCTTATTAAAGCAGCCATGATCTAGGAAATGTAATACAATTTTGTCTTATCTTAGCTTCTATGCAGATGGAGGTTTCTACTGGTTTTAATAATACTTACTTAGTCGATATATTTTCCTTTATTAGCGCTGCAGTGGTTTGTTCGATACTTATTTCCCCTTTCCTAAATCAATACAAGGCTTTCATAAACAATTTAGTAAACCGTTCCTTTTATCTTTCTTAAGTCGTTATACCTAACTTCTCATAAAGCTAGTATAACTCTTAAGCTTTAAAACCAAGTATTACTCTTCTTTCAAAAGCGATTCATAATTCTTTTGAAATACTTCAAGATTCTTTATTATTTAAAACTCAAGTCAAAAGACATTGAAGTAAAACAACGTTCAGTTAACACACGTACGTCTACCGTACTATATATATGTTAAAAATATCATGCTCAAGAGGATAGGAATAATCACATACCTCGCCGTAAATCCACCGCCAAGTCGAATATGTCGCGCAGAGTATCAACCTATAATAGTCAAATACGCCTATCAACGCCCGCACTACTCTGTAGAATATTCTAAGCGAAGGTTCTTATTTCTACGGAAAATTGGGCAAGACTTCCCTGCAGTCAAACTACACAAGTCTACTGCAATACAGTCCTATGTAATTACAGTTCAATTCTCTTCTTTACTATCCTTCTATATCTTAAACTTAATTCTAACTACTATTATATGTAATCTCCAATTACAATAGAAGGACAAGATTAATTACCTCGATAAGCCCAAAATTATCCAAGGTTTAATGTCGATCCTGAGCAACGTTTAGCTCCTATTCTGTACGCTCCAAGAAACCCTTAGAAGTTTCTACACAACTTCTACTTAATACTTCAACCAACTATGAAGATTATCCTAGGGTTTCGTTTTGTGACTAAAGGAAATATAGTAGTATTTCCGGGCTCTTAGTATAGAGGTAACTTTGGAATACTACAAGGTATTTGGGCTAAGGTATTTTGGAATAGTACAATACTTGGAGGAATTTTTCTAATAAGAGGGGGGGGTTTCGGCGAGAGCTACTAGGAAGGGGGGGGGGGGGGGAAGGTGTTTGGACGAGAGCTTATCAAAGGGGGAGAGGGATTTTGAGACTTGGAAAATGTTTAGTGGATGAAGAAGTCTTGCAACTAGAGGGGGGTATTTATAAAACAAACAAGGGCAAGATTCAAGCAAGTGGAGGTGTAGATTAGATAGCTTGTGTGAGTGGAGTCTTCCTCCAAGTGTCCACTGACATTGGGACATATGTCCACCACAACATTGGGACATATGTCCACTACAACACGAGCCATGTGGCTAGCCACATGCTCCTCCAAAACCGCCCAAGCTTCTCACTTGCCCACAAAACGCCCACCTACTCCACTATCCCAACAAAAATATCTTCCAAGACTTTGACCACTTGACCTTGTCCACTTGGCCATACAAATCGTCAACATGGGCCCAGTGGGGTGACACATGTCGCCTCCTATTGGTCAAAATATTTCATCTCTCGGAAAAAATCCGTGTCGGTTAAAATATTAAAAGCGTAAAATTTCCTTCACAAGGTTCGAATCTTTTCCGTCGAAAGTGCTCAATTTCATCCTAAACCTAATTAGGGCTTAAACAATTATGCGTGCGCCCACACATACATACCGAACTACGGGTATAACACGCAGTGATTATACTGATCGTCGGACACTAGTAGACCTTGTAGAGATGATTACGACAGACTTTGAGGTCATTATGAGTATGGACTAGTTGGCTTCGTGAGTGCCAAGGTTGACATCTTAGTATAAGTATTGCTATGTGGCCATGGGTGGCATATGTTGTATGATGGGTGTAGTAAAAGGAGACTATGTCATTTATCTAATTAGATTGGACTCAGAAAGAACATTCGGGGGCGAATGTTTCTAAGGGGAAGAATGTTACACCCGTAACTCCAGGACATATTTAAGATAATGTACGTAAGTAACTCAAGACTTGAAATTGGTACGAAAGGAAGGATTGTTTTTCCGACGGAAAATCTTCCGAACGTCGGAAAGGAGAAATGTTCGTTAGTGAGAATTAGATTCTCAAAATGCATTAATTGAAGAGTATGGAACTTATAATCATTATGGAAATTTATTTTTCTGGATTTGGTCATGTGGGGCCCACCGAGAAATTTTACGTTTGTGGGACCCACGAGGGTTACAGAATTTTATGGACCAATGGGAGGGCGACACGTGTCACCCTCCACATGTATCATCTTGGATGAAAATTTAGGCTAAGTGTGGAAAAATGTTAGCTTGAAATAATGGACCAAGTCAAAGTCAAAGGAGCTTGATATAATTGACCACATCTAGACCACACATTTGTTTTAATCTAAGCCCTCGATGGTGTTATATATTCATACTACTACTAGTAGCAAGACAAGCTTTAAACACTTAGAAAAATTTCCCATCTTTTCGCTCTCTTCACGCTCTCGGCAATTGAGGTTTCTCCCACACAAATTTTGCAATTTTTGTTCATAATTCACAATACTTTAAACCAAGGTTCCTAAGAGTATTGTAAGGGTATCTCAATAGAAAGATCCGGAAAAGTGGCGTTTGTATTAGTCATGGCGAAACTTAGGAGTTCTTCAACTTTGAAGTTGGAACTTTGTCACACCCCAAAATCGGGCCGTGGATCGGTGCCTTACCCGGCACCCTAGCGATACATACATCGTAGAAAAATCGGAACATAAAACATGAGTCATTATACAAGAGATATAATAAATAAACAGGCCAACCAAACGGTTGCCTTCAGTATATACATAAAACTCGAATAGTTTAATCCTTTTACAACCCCGCCACAACAAGATTTCTGGACACTTAAGATATACAATGACTATGGACAGGGACGGGGCCATACCCACGAATGTACAAGAACTTACAACTCGTGAACACTACTAAAAGATAAGCCTCGGAGAAACGGAGCTTCAAATCTGCTGGCGTGATCCTATGGCGAGGATCCACGACCGTGTACCTCTACTCGCGCATGAACGCAGCCGAAGGAGGTCGCATAACAACCAAGTATGTGAAATGGACAAAGTCAGAAATGAAATCATACTAGTCTATATAAAGCGAGACATGTATGATAACCAAACTGATTCACAACATAAAACGATCATCACTCAATATAACTATGGGTCTCACGCCCACAACATCAATCGTGGTCGTCGTGGCGCGTGCCGAGAATCGCATCGGTGTAGACATGTCCATGTGACCTCAACAACAAGACAGCAATCCGGATGGAAGCATACGTCGCGCTACGATCGTGTCGGTATGTCCAAAGGGAAACAATAAGACAACTTTCCAAATGGACGATACGTGCGCTACGATCGTGTCGATGTCCAGAGGAAACAATAGGCGGCATTCCAAATGGACGATACCGCGCTACGCATCGTGTCAGTATGTCCAAAAGGAAATCACAAGGCGATAATCAAAATGGAAACATACCCGTGCGCTACGCATCGTGTCAGTATATCCAAAGCGATTAACCACAAGACCTTAACCAAAATGGAAGCATACCCGCGCCACGATCGTGTCGGTATGTCAAAGTGATTAACAACAATAATACTATCAGCGAACGTGCTGCGGAATTTCTCCGCCACCGCCGCGCGTCCAAGTAAGTTCTCAACAAGTCAACCGACCTCCATCGAGACGCGGTAATACGAAATACAACGCTTTGCACAACAAAGGTTATCACAATAAGCATAGCCAAGCTTCACAACAACAAGCATAGGCAAGTTTCACAATACCACAAAGTACTTTCATTTTATACCAAAGTACGGGGTTTTAACCCCAAAGTACTACATACGTAAGTTTTTTAAAGAGATCCATTTCTTTTATAAAAGTCACCCGATACGTAGTATTAGAATGACCAACCCACCTTCCTTTTCAAAACCAAGTAACAACATTCTTTTCCTAAGTTCGGTTGCCGAGTTTCAATTACTCAAGCTTCTCATTTTCAAATGGTTTCATAGTTCCCAAACTTAATCACTTGATTCCTTTTTAGAACAATTAAGTAACATATGTCATATACGTGAGTAGTTTATTCTTGTTTATAACGATCTTATTACAAACCATGATCTAGAAAATGTAATATCATTTGTCTCATCTTAGCTTCTGCGGATGGAGGTTTCTACCGTTTTAATACAACACATCATTATTCAATACATTTTCCTTTTATTAACGCCGCATTGGTCCGTCGATACACATTTCGACTCCAAATCGGAAACATTATCCCTTTAAAAACCAAGTACTCATTACTCACGAATGAGGTTTCACAAACATCCACATTAAAACAAATAAGTTAAGTCTCTTATCTTATAAGATCAAGTCTCTTAACTTCTAACGTCAGTAAACCATTTTCACTTACATAAGGTCGTTATAACTAACTTCCCATAAAGCTATTATAACACCATATGTTTTAACCCAACCAAATCACTTAGCACGTATGACGTCTACCGTACTACATAGTTCACAACAATCATGCTAGAAAAGATAGGAAGAGGTTCACATACCTCGCGACGATTTAGCGACAATAAGCAAAAATGCTCCAAGTACTACACCTCTAGCCTTTCCACTCGCCGAGTAGAATACGCTACTCTTAGTACTTTCACTATAAAGGTCACAAACGTCTATTAACCCCAAAACATAAGTTTCTATCTTTCTATAGAAAATTCGGCGACCTCACAACAGCGTAAATCTCCTCTCTATCGAGGCCACTACCAAGCCAACCGGGGGGTTTTACGCCTAACCTGACGTGTACAATTCTACACAACTCTGTCTGATACAAACTATGTAAATACAGTTTAGTTCAGTTCTTAATTCTTCAGGCTTAAGTCAAAAGACATTGCCGAATACTAAGTATAGTTCCATATATAGTATACTTCAACTATATATCCTAACAAACATGTAATTTCCAATTACAATAGAGGGACAAGATAATTACCTCGATAAGCCCAAAATTATCCGAGTTTAATGTCGCTCCTGAGCAAGGTTTAGCTCACCAGTGCGCCCAAACCACTCCAAACAACCCTTAGAAGTTCTAACCAACTTCTACTCAATTACTTCAACCAACTATGAAGATTTCCTTAGGGTTTCGGTTTGAGACGAAACAGGACAAAAGGTAGTATTTGGGACTCTACGTAAAGAGGTATCTTTGGAATACTACAAGTTACAAGGCTAAGGTATTTTGGGAATTATAACAATACTAGGGTAGTATTTCTATACCACAACAAGGTGTATTATACGAAAACAACTAGGCTAGTGGTACCACTAGCTAGCACCCTGAGGGGACCTCTCGGCCAAAGGCCACGAGGAGGAGGAGGAGGAGAGGCTTAGGACGAGCTACTAGAGGAGGGAGGGATTTCAAGACTTAGACAAAGTGAGGTGAATGAATAAGTCTTCACAAAGGAGGTATTTATAGCAAACCCAGGCCAACCAATGGCCAAGATCTAGCCAAGTGCAAGGCAAGTGTAAGGCAAGATCAAGCCAAGTGCACCTAGACCCTACTCCTTAAAACCCTCACAAATATCTACACAAATATCAAGCCCAACTTGCCCACTTGTTTGGCCAAGTGCCACTTGTCTCCATTGTGAGGGTGACACGTGTCACCTCCCGCTGGTCCGAATGTTTCGCCTCTCGGAAAAATCCGCAAAAAACAAAACGACATAGCGGAATTTTCCTTCGCAAGTTACGTAAACGCTTCGTCGACGACTCTAGCAAAGTGTTGTGCCCAAATGTAAAATCGGCCAAGGGTGCCACGTGGGGTGACACGTGTCGCCCCGATTCGCCTGAATATTTCGTCTTAGAAAATATCCAATTTCTGAAATCTCAAAACAAAGCGGGCCCTTAAATCAGTAAATTTCTCCGTGGCCCCACGTGACCATTCAGAAAATAAAATTCCATAATTCTCTAATATTCCAGAAGTCGAATACCAAATCTGGGAATCCAATTCCCATTAACGAACATTTTTCCTTCACAAAACCGAAACTTTTCCGTGGAAAAATCACCTCTTTCTTCCTTTCCATCTTTCTGCGTATTCTCGTCGCACGTCCTCGCATACATACTCTGGAAATACGGTATAACATTCTCCTCCTTAGAAACATTCGTCCGAATGTTCCTTCACAAGACGGATATCGAAGAAGCTCTTCTAACAAATTGCCAACGCCTTACGGCAGTCACGAAATAACACACGTTATCTTCCTTCCTTACTCGTCGTGCCGCTTCTCGAACACTTGAACTCTTCTAGCATACGTACCACACTTCATCATCGCTTGTTCCCAAAACCTTGGAGTCACCACCTCAAACTTGGTCATCTTACTAACCTCAAACTTCCTTAAGGCCATTCCCGCCTTTACGAACCGCTTCGTCGAACGCGCCCACGAACTCATACGATGATCATACAAACTTGGGCCTAGCATCCTCGTGACCCTACCACCTCGCGGGACCACCCAGAATCGCCCACCTTAATCCAAGCACGGTTGACCGTATCACGTCCTCAACCCGACCAGCCCGTGCCAAACTCTTGTTCCCGATCCGAACAATCTTACTAATTCACATCATGAAAGCTACCACTTCCATCTCACACTACCCACGGACTTATCACACAAATAAATCCCACGTATACTACTACTCGATAAAAGTCAAACATAAAACGAATCTTTAATCTCAAGACGACCTTACCCTAAGGTCTCGGTCGTGACATAGTCTAAGGTTCATACTTACCATGCCCCATCGTAACCTCCCAACTAAACATGTTTTCAAACTCACAATATCACAATGCTATCCGTACATAGCACACAATAATGAGATCATCATAACAAGCATACCAAAACTCTAGAGGTTAAGGATATACCCAAGCTACCGCTCACTCTAATCATAGGCACGCCTGCAGGCGCATAGTATGAAGGTGATAAACCAGCCACAGATCTGAAGGTGAGTCGTAACATCCGCGCTTCCTTGGTGGACAGTTCCTCGAAAAATGGCCTGCTGTCGCATGCAAAACAAACTCCCAATCTAGCGACACTCTCCAAAATGGAGTCTACCACAATGGTCACAACGAGGTAGGGGTGGCTTCAGCTGGTTAACACCCCTGCTCTCCCGAAAATCTGAACCCTCGGAGCCCTGACCTGCTCCTGAAGACGGTGGAGGACCACTCTGTACCGGTGGGGGTATATAACTAGCTTCTTCTTCGAGGCGGTCCGCCTCGAAAGCCACCAGGACCTGCCGTCACGGCCTCTTCTGGCGATCCGGTCATTCCGTCGACCCTCCGTGCCTCGCATCCTAGTGCATGAGCTGCGTGCGGGCAATGTCCATGCGGTGAAGAGAAACACCCGCACAAGACTCGCCATATAATCATCAAGCGGTGGCGTAGCGATGCACCTATCCTCCATATCTGCAACTAGCGCGAGGACATATCGAGCAAAGAATCGAACTCGACATTGTACTCCACGGCGGTCGCCTGCCTCGGTAACAAAAATCTGTCGGCGTGCCCTCCTCATCTGCGGAGGCAAGAAGTGCGTGAGAAAGCCCCGAAAACTCATCCCATATGCTGGAGGTGCATGCTCTCCCGAAAGCTCCGTGAATCAAACCAATCGATCGCGGTATCACGCGGCCGATGCGAACAAAGGTCACGGACTCGGTCTCTGAAGCCTTGATCACCGCGTGATCATTGAATCGCCGGATGAACTCCTGCGGATCATCCTCGTGCCTCGACAGTAAAACTCGCGGGCTCTGACTCGGAAAGTCCGTAGCCTCAAACTATCTGCTCGGGGTGAACGGCTGGTGCATCGGGCAAGGCTGCTGCATCGGCTGTCGCCATATCGGCCTGACCACGGCCAACAATCGGGCCATCTCGCGTAACCCATCTCCTGCCCGGTGTGGGGTGGAGGCTCAGTATCAGAGTCTCACGCCCACGGCCGCGGCTCTAAATCTCTTTGGTCTTTGGCGGCGTCGCGAAACCCGCCGTCTCAAGCCTGACCTCAGTATTATGCGGGCTGCGCCTCGTACTCCTCAGATCTCACTAGCAGCACCCTCGGCTGCCTTGCCTCTCGGGCTCTGGTTGCCTCGCGGAGGCATAATCGTAAAAAGCGAGATACGTCGGAGGGTACAACTTCACAAACTCTAAGGCACGATCTCGGAATGAGAAGAATGGAAACCAATCCTAAATGTCCTATAGCCTCCGATTATAGATGTGGTGCACAACACGATAATCAAGACTTACTAGACACGGTGCATAGACACTTTCCGAGGATTAATCGCTCGATACCACTATGTCACACCCGAAAATCGGGCGTGGATCGTGCCTTACCGGGCACCACTAGCGATACATACATCGTAGAAAAATCAGCGGAACATAAAACATGAGTCATTATACAAGAGATATAATAAATAAACAGCCAACCAAAACGGTTGCCTTCAGTATACATAAACACGAGCAGTTTAATCCTTTTACAACCACGCCTACAACAAAGACTATGCACTTAAGATATACACGACTATGACGGGACGGGGCCGCCATACCTCGAATGTACAAGAACTTACAACTCGTGAACACTACTAAAAGATAAGCCTCCGAGAAACGGAGCTTCAATCTGTTGTCGTGATCCTATGAGCGAGGATCCACGATCGACGTACCTCTACTGCGGCGTGAACGCAGCCTCGAAGGAGGTCGATTAACAGTACTAAGTATGTGAAATCGTACAAAGCGTAAATGAAATCATACTAGTCTATATAAAGCGGGAGACATGTATGATAACCAAACTACGATTCACAACATAAAACGATCATCACTCCAATATAACTATGGGTCTCACGCCCAACATCAATCGTGGTCGCATCACGCCGCGTGCGGAATCTTGCATCGGTGTAGACATGTCCATGTGACCTCAACAACAAGACAAAGAATCAGATGGAAGCATACGTGCGCTACGCGTCGTGTCGGTATGTCCAAAGGAAACAATAAGACAACTTTCCAAATGGACGATGCGTGCGCTACGCGTCGTGTCGATATGTCCAGGGAAACAATAGATCGGCATTCCAAATGGACGCATGCGTGCGCTACGCGTGTCGAGATGTCCAAAAGGAAATCAAGGCGATAATCAAAATGGAAACATACCCGCGCCACGCATCGTGTCGAGATATCCAAAGCGATTAACCACAAGACCTTAACCAAAATGGAAGCATACCCGCGCTACGATCGTGTCGGTATGTCCAAAGTGATTAACAACAATAATACTATCAGCGAACGCGTGCGCGGAATTTCTCGCCACCGCCACGCGTCAAGTAAGTTCTCAACAAGTCAACCGACCCTCCATCGAGACGCGGTAACACGTAAATACAACGCTTGCACAACAAAGGTTATCATATAAGCATAGCCAAGCTTCACAACAACAAGCATAGGCAAGTTTCACAACAACACAAAGTACTTTCATTTTATACTAAAGTCCGGGTTTTAACCCCAAAGTACTACATCGTAAGTTTTTTAAAAGAGATCCATTTCTTTTATAAAAGTCACCCGATACCGTAGTATTAGAATGACCAACCCACCTTCCTTTTCAAAACCAAGTAACAACATTCTTTTCCTAAGTTCCAGGTTTGCCTAGTTTCATTACTCAAGCTTCTCATTTTCAAATGGTTTCATAGTTCCCAAACTTAATCACTTGATTCCTTTTAGAACAATTAAGTAACATATGTCATATACGTGAGTAGTTTATTCTTGTTTATAACGATCTTATTACAATGACCGTGATCTAGAAAATGTAATATCATTTTGTCTCATCTTAGCTTATGCAGATGGAGGTTTCTATTGGTTTTAATACAACACATCATTATTCAATACATTTTCCTTTTATTAACGCTGCGGTGGTCCAGTCGATACATTCGACTCCGAAATCAAGAAACATTATCCCTTTAAAAACCAAGTACTCATTACTCACGAATGAGGTTTCACACAAACATCCACATTAAAACAAATAAGTTAAGTCTCTTATCTTATAAGATCAAGTCTCTTAACTTCTAACGCCAAGAAACCATTTTCACTTACATAAGGTCGTTATAACTAACTTCCCATAAAGCTATTATAACACCATATGTTTTAACTCAACCAAATCACTTAGCACGTATGCTCACCGTACTACATAGTTCACAACAATCATGCTAGAAAAGATAGGAAGAGGTTCACATACCTCGCGACGATTTAGCGACAATAAGCAAAAATGCTCCAAGTACTACACCCTCTAGCCCTTTCCACTCCTCGCCGAGTAGAATACGCTACTCTTAGTACTTTCACCTATAAAGGTCACAAACGTCATTAACCCCAAAACATAAGTTTCTATCTTTCTATAGAAAATTCAAAGACCTCCCATGACAGCGTAAATCTCCTCTCTATCGAGGCCACTACCAAGCCAACCAGGGGTTTTACACGCCTAACCTGACGTGTACAATTCTACAAACTCTACCGATACAAATTCTATGTAAATACATTTAGTTCGGTTCTTAATTCTTCAGCTTAAGTCAAAAGACATTGCCGAATACTAAGTATAGTTCCATATATAGTATACTTCAACTATATATCCTAACAAACATGTAATTTCCAATTACAATAGAGACAAGATAATTACCTCGATAAGCCCAAAATTATCCGAGTTTAATGTCGCTTCCCGAGCAAGGTTTAGCTCACTCGTGCGCCCAAACCACTCCAACAACCCTTAGAAGTTCTAACCAACTTCTACTCAATTACTTCAACCAACTATGAAGATTTCCTTAGGGTTTCGGTTTGAGACTAAAAAGGACAAAAGGTAGTATTTCCGACTCTACGTGAAAGAGGTATCTTTGGAATACTACAAGGTACAAGGCTAAGGTATTTTGGGCATTATAACAATACTAGGAGTATTTCTATACCACAACAAGGGTATTATACTGAAACAACTAGGCAGTGGTACCCGGCTAGCACCACAAGTGGGACCTTCTGCCAAAGGCCACGAGGAGGAGGAGGGGAGAGGCTTAGGACGAGAGCTACTAGAGGAGGAGGGATTTCAAGACTTAGACAGTGAGGAGTGAATGAATAAGTCTTCACAAGGAGTGGTATTTATAGAACCCAAAGGCCAACCAACGCCAAGATCTAGCCAAGTGCAAGGCAAGTGTAAGGCAAGATCAAGCCAAGTGCACCCTAGACCCTACTCCTAAAACCTCACAAATATCTACACAAATATCAAGCCCAACTTGCCCCTTGTTTTGCCAAGTCGCCCACTTGTCTCCATCATGGCGTGACACGCCACCCTCCCGCTGGTCCGTATGTTTCGCCTCTCGGAAAAATCCGCAAAAAACAAAACGACATAGCCGAATTTTCCCTTCGCAGTTACGAAAACGCTTCGCCGAAAAACGACTCTAACCGTGTTGTGCCCAAATGTAAAATCGCCAGGTGCCACACGGGGTGACACGTGTCGCCCCGATTCGCCGAATATTTCGTCTTCCAAAATATCCAATTTACTGAAATCTCAAAAACAAAGCGGGCCCAAAAAAAACGAAAATTTCTCACGTGGGCCCCACGTGACCATTTCCGAAAATAAAATTCCATAATTCTCTAATATTCCAGGAAGTCCGAATACCAAATCTGGGAATCCAATTCCCATTAACGAACATTTTTCCTTCACAAAAACCGGAAACTTTTCCGTGGAAAAATCACCTCTTTCTTCCTTTCCAATCTTTCTGCCGTATTCTCGTACGTACGTCCTCGCATACATACTCTGGAAATACGGGGTATAACAAACTTGAAGATGAGTTTTTCATAAGCTTCTAAGGGTTGCTTGGAATGGTTTGGAACGTCGAAAGGAGGAGCTAAAGTTGCTAAGGATCGACTTGTAAACTTGAATCATATTTGGGCTAAATGAGGTATAATCTTCGTCTTACTTTTGTAATTGAATATTCCATGTTATTATAAGTTAGAAATGATCATGTGATATGTGTTATGAAGTATGATAAGTGTTATGGGAATTTGGAAGCTCAAATCCGAAAATGACATGTTGAGTCATTTGAAATTGAATTACAATTTGGTCATTAACTAGAATCGTCGCATGTTATCTACTTGAAGATTATAGTTGTCATAATCAATTGCGGCCTTATAACATGTTATACTAAACAACTTGGATTGAAAAGAAATTGGAAGATGAATTGGTTTTGTTGTCCCTAATCACGAATTGACATTTGTAGTTTAGACGAGTTTGATATATTTTGTGGGGCGGAATTTTACACGTCTTGTAGGCGTGTAATCCCCTTTGATTGGTTGTTGTATTGAGCCTTAAATGTGGTGTGTTTGGTTATTGAATTCGGCCTTGAAAAAGGTGGCAAAGTATGTAGAAACAAAGGAAGTGCTGTCCGATTTTCCGTAGAATTTAGTGACTTTGCACTTAGAATATTCTTGTCACGACCCGACTCAGGGCGCGGTGCCCTACAGGCACCCTTCAAATCATACAACATAATAACTGCGGAAGATAATTAACACTTTTTTTTTTAAAACCAAGGCAAAGCCGATAAGGCTGCCATAATATAAATCACCCAAAAAGGGCTTACACTATCCAAAAATGTAATTACAACTCTATCCATCCAAATTACGTGAATACAAACCTCTAAGATTTGAACAAATACTATGACGGACAAGGCCCCGCTACCACGAATATACATAGCCATGACAACTCCGAACATTGGAGCCATCTCGAAATCTTCAAACAGATCCTAAGCTCGCGGATCCATCGTAATACCTAAACTGCGACATTTAACGCAGCCCCGAAGAAATTCGATAACAAAAATACGAATATGGAGTAAATAAAGTACAAGAAACAGATCATAATCAGATAAAAGAATGACAGGGGCAAGTATAAAAAGTACATACAAGATCCTGCCGTGTCATTACCACTTATAAACTTAATTGCACATTATTATCTTTTCCATTTCATTAAGAATTATAACCATATCTTACGTACATACTTAGGAGAAGTCATTAAGTTCATTACCATCTATCTTACTTATCTTTCATAACATAATCAGGCCCTTTATGGAGGGACGCATATACTACCCGGCCCAATCTGGGACGCGATCAAGTCACACAAATATCAAAGCGTGCCCGTGGAATTCCCCCATCACCGGCGGTATAAGTGTAAAATATAACCATGTGACGCGCCCGTGGCATCCCACCTCACTGTCGGCGTACACATACACAATACATATATATATTGTTACACCCCGTATTTTCAGGACATGTGTTAAGAACGTACGTAAGAACTCACGAGTGTTAAGATTTGTGACTTGTAAAATTGTTTTTTTTTGTCGGAATTATGAAATTGTCGGAAAACGAATTATTATGTCGAATGGGAGGGCGACACGTGTCACCCCCCTTTAGAAAGCTTGGAAGAAAATGCCATGGACAAAAGGGTCATTTGACCTTGGGTAGGATGATTAAGTCTTGCAAGTGTGAGCTTGACATAATTGACTTGGTCAATAGGTCCACAAAGTCTTGATTTTTTAGTAAGACCTCATCCAAGCCACCCAATTGTTTATATCTTGACCGTCCATGTCCCTATATATTACTACTAGTAGCAAGAGTGTGTCCAACACTTAGAAAATTTTTCAAGAATTGAAGAACACACAAGACATGCTCTCGGGTTCTAGCCTTTTGAAAAGGAAAAAAAATTGTTTGTTGTCCAATAATCTCCCCACTTTAAACCAAGGTTCCTAAGTGTTTTGTAAGGGTATCTCAATAGAAAAATCCGGAAAAGATAGTTTTGGGTTAGTCGCAAAGTGAAAACCTAGTTGCTTTCTAGGTTTTGGATTGGAAGTTTGAAGGAAAGTTGTTGGTATGGTTCTAAGGGTCTCAAGTAGCGGATTGAAGTGTCTTGAAGAGTCTCTAAGTTGCTAGGGAGCAAATTCGTATTTGGAGTTGGATTGAGATTCGTTGAGGTATAATCTTGTCTCTTCAAAGTGTTACAAGATTATTTATATTGTTGTTAGCTTTACATGTTGCTAGCATGAAGTGTATGTGTTGAAGTTTATCAGTATTATGGATTTATTGTAGCTTAAATCCGAAATGTTATATTAGCCACTTGAAGTTGGATTACTAATTAGTCGCTTATCGAATCGCATGTTACTTACTTGTTTATATAGTGGTTTAATCGATTGCGACTTGATATCATGTTAGGCTAATAACTTGGATTGAAATGGAAATTGGATAAGAATTGATGTTGTAGTACTTCAAGTTAGCCGAATTGGCCTAGTAAGTTGTATTAATTTGATATCTATCATGGGCGGAATTTTACACGCCTAGTAGACGGTAATCCCCTATTGTTGATTTCATTGGTTGGGCCTTAAATGTGGCGTGTTTGGTTATTGTATTCGCCTTGAAAAAGGTGGCAAAGTGAGTAGAAACAAAGGAGGTCTTTGTCCGATTTTCCGTAGAATTTAGTGACTTAGAACTTAGAATATTCTACGCTCAAGTAAGAGGTTAATGGACGATTGTGACCATTATAGGTTGAAGTACTAGGTATAGCGTATCCTACTAAGGATGGAATAGCTATCAAGGTTGAAGTACGTTGGAGCATTTTGCTACTTGTCGATAATCGTCGCGAGGTATGTGAACCTCTTCCTTCCTTTGGCATGATTCTATGTATGGAATATACCGTGGTATCATTTCATGTTTCCTTCTACTCTTAGAAGTTAAGAGGTAGTTGTGTGATTTACTCTATGTAGAACTTTTCCTATCTTTCGAGCATGACTAGTTGCACGATGTAGTACTGCGGAGACGACAACACCTTGATATCCTTTACTAGTTTTATGAATAGCCAAGTCGGGTGAGTTAGAGATTAACTCACTTCTTTGAAAGATTAAGGATGTCTAATGTTTTATTAATGTTAAGGGACTTGAAGAGTTTTAAAGTATGTGATACTTGTTCCGCTTTAAACATATAAGTCCTCGATAGGAAATTATATTTTGGCTAAGGTATAAAGTGAATATAACGACTTTACGGGAGTTGGTTATATTTGCTTTATGGAAAGATAAATGACTTGATTTTTCTTAATGAAAAGGCAACTTGATTCTAAGGCATCAATTGCCTAAGGTTTTATAATAAAATGAGTCACTTGATTTCTAAAGGTTAAGAGACTAATTGTACTTTGAAAGTTAAGAGAATGTATTTGAAAGTATACAATACTTGGTTTTAAAAGTATAAGTCTCTTGGTTATAAAAGGAATGAGTTTTGTCTAAAAACTAAAGGGTTATAACGCTTTATGGGAAGTTGGTTATAACGACTTTATGGAAGGTTAAGAGAATGGTTCTCTAATAAGGTAAACAAAGAAATAACTTGTATTAAAGAAGGGCAATTTGATTTAAAGGTATCACTTGCTTAAAGCCTTAAAGTAAGGGTCACTTGATTTAGAAGCCGAGAAATGTATTTCTAAAAGTATCGTGACTTATGTGAAATGTACACAAGCCTGGATACTACGGGTGTTAGTATCTTGGGGTTTTATACGAAAAAGGGATCTTTTGAAAATAATGAAAGTACGTAGTACTTGGGGTTAAATTCTGATTTTTATGTAAAATGTAAGTGCCATGAGTTTATAAAATGGAAGTCTAAAGGTTTAATGAACTTGCTCAGATTTGCTTGTGATAGCTTTAAGTGCAAGTATTATATGTTACGTTGTCGTGACTCACTGAGGGCCGATCGTCCGTTATAAGTTTACTTGGACATACCGACGCTGATGGGATTCCACGTATGCTTCCATCATGATTGATCTTCGCCACGCTTATACGATGAGGATGCCGGCACGCAGCCCGTGACGCGTTAGATGCCCGCGTGATTTCTTACCCATGGCCACGCTTATACGATGAGGATTCCGGCACGCGACCATGTTATATTTTACTCCATGGGCTAGCTCCCACGAAGACTGCACCTACGATGACGGACGCCGAGGGCACGTTATGGCCATGCTTATACGAGGCGGATTCGGCACGCGTCGCGTTATATATATATATATATATATATATATATATATATATATATATATATATATACGTGTTGTGTATGTGCAGAGAGTGAGGTGTATGCCACGGGCGCGTCACATGGTTATATTTTACACTTATAGCTGTCGACAGTGATGTGGGATTCCACGGCAGGTATGTGTTGTGTATGTGTACGCCGACAGTGAGGTGGGATGCCACGGCGCGTCACATGGTTATATTTTACACTTATAGCTGTCGGCAATGATGGGGGATTCCACGGCACGCTTTGATATTTGTGTGACTTGATCGCGCCCCGCATCGAGCCTAGTATAGCGCCTCCTCAAAGCGGTCGGATTATGTTATGAAAGATAAGTGAGTTTTATAGTAATGAACTTAATGATTTTCCTAATCATGTGCATAAGAATGTGACTATACCTTTTATTGAAAATGGGAAAAGATAATAAGTGCGATTAAGTTCATGTTGGTAATGACACTGCAGGATCCGTATGTATTTTTATACTTGTCCTCGCCATTCTTTTGTACAGCTTATGATCCGCTTATCAGACGTTATTTCGCTCCATATTCGCACTGTTATCGACTTCTTCTGGGATGCGTTCATGCCCGCAGTTTTAGGTACCTGTGTCAGTGATCCATGCCTTAGGATCTCGTCGCTTTGGGAAAAAGGCTCCATTTGCTCCGAGGCTTATCTCTTGGTACGGCTTCCCGAGGTTGTAGATTCATGTGTTTTGAGGGTATGGCGGGCCCGCCCCGCCACGCTTGTTATGTTAAAACTCTAGAGGTCCTGTAGTCACATATTGTGGGTCCGCTTGTAAAGGAAATGAGGCAACCGCTGCTTGTATATATATATGTCCGTGAAGGTAGCTCTACGCTAACCTCGTTGTTTTACTTCGTTGTTTTATTTTATAGTTTCATGTATGTTCCACCGATTATCTCTCGATGTATACTGTAGCGGTGCCTGTAGTGGCACCGCCATGCCCGGCGGGTCGTGACAAAAGTGGTATCGAGCAGCGTCTTCTCTGAAAGTGTCTGCATCGTGTCTAGGTAGTCTTGATTATCGGTGTGTTGTGCACCACATCTATAATCGTGAGGTCGCAGGACATTTAGGATTGGTTTCATTCTTCTCTTCGAGATCGCAGAGAGCCGCCCTAGTAGGTCAATCCTCTCCGACCCCTTCTTATGTAACAGCTTATGCCTCCACGGAAGCGCACGTGGCCTGCAGGCAAGGCAAAGCAGCAGGTCGCTAGGGTACGCAGAGGGTTACTGTGACTCGCACGCACTATGCCCGAGGTAGTAGGCGGATCGGCGAACTCACCACGCCGCAGACAGAGGAGCCGAGAACGGCAGAGCTCCAGAGGTTCTGTACCCGAGCCTCCACCCCGCAGCCGAGCGAGTTTAGAGATTATGGAGAGCAGATCGGACTTTTGACTAGCATAGTGGTAGGCAAACACGAGAGCAGTAGCTAACCCAGAGCCGATACTGAGGATTCGGGATTTTCCGGGTTGTAGTCCACCCGAGTTTTATGGTTCGAGATCCGAGGATGATCCTCAAGAGTTCGCTCGGCCTACTGACTATGCAGTGCTTAGGGCCTCGAGACAGAGTCGATTGTGTTAGCTTTCACCGGTTACGCGATATTGCGTTGAACTGTTTTGCGTCTTGGGAGCTGTCGAGAGGTGTGGGTGCTCGTCCAGCAGTTTGGGATGAGTTCACGGAGGCCTTTCTTGGTAACTTTTTGCCTCCTGAAATGAGGAGAGCCCGTGTTGATAGGTTCTTGTCATTGAGGCAGAATGAGAGGACCATCAGGGAATACAACCTGGAGTTTGACTCGTTGGCCAGGTATGCGCATACTATTGTGGCTGACATGGCGACGAGTTCACCGTTATGTGCGGGCTAGACCATTGTATGATTATCGTGATGCTCGAGTGGCCCTTCACCCGTATGGATATTGCTAGGATGCAAGCTTATGCGCAGGGGATAGAGGACAGAGAGAGAGAGGGTCACGATACTCAAAGCCACCAAGAGGCTGTGACGGCAGAGTTCCAGGGTAACTTTCGAGGCGGACAGCCTCAACAACAGGATAGGTCTACATCGCAGCCGGCACAGAGTGCTCCTTCCCGATTTTCCGCCGAGGTTGGTCACGGGGATATTCGGGAGCAGTCGTGGCTCAGGTTACAGTTCACAGATGCCCAAGAATAGTAGCCAGGGGAAGCCACCTTTGCCCCGGTGTGGTCACTGTAGTAGATTTCATTTTGGGGAGTGTCGTACTACCTCAACAGCTTGTTATGCTTGCGGCAGGCTATTTCGTGAGGGATCGTCCACCAGAGGTGGCACCGTGGGATAGCGCAGTCTACTGGATTAGTTGCGGGTTCTTCGCCTTCCATTACTAGGCAGAATGTTTATGCACCGGCAGGCCGTGACAGAGGCCGTGGTGGGAGTTCCCAGTTTTAGCGGTCCTTTGAACTGCCTATATGATTTCAGGTATGTCTTTGGCCCTTTAGAAACTTGTATGCATGATAAAGTTGTGGTATGTTTAAGTGTCATGAACAGATTATATTGAGACTGTGTATAAGTTAGAAGGAGTTGGAAGTACGAAAAGATAATCTCTTTTGGGCTTATGATGGACAGGTATGCGTGTGTGAGGTATTAGGGCCATGTGTGGCATTGTTGGTATGTCCGGGTTGTGAAAGGAAACTATGTCGCTAATTATAAGTTTGACTCCGAAAGAACATTCGGGGACGAATGTTTCTAAGGAGGGAAGAATGTTACACCCCGTATTTTCAGGACATGTGTTAAGAACGTACGTAAGAACTCACGAGTGTTAAGATTTGAGACTTGTAAAATTGTTTTTTTTTTGTCGGAATTATGAAATTGTCGGAAAACGAATTATTATGTCGAATGGGAGGGCGACATGTGTCACCCCCCCCCCCCCTTTAGAAAGCTTGGACGAAAATGCCATGGACAAAAGGGTCATTTGACCTTGGGTAGGATGATTAAGTCTTGCAAGTGTGAGCTTGACATAATTGACTTGGTCAATAGGTCCACAAAGTCTTGATTTTTTAGTAAGACCTCATCCAAGCCACCCAATTGTTTATATCTTGACCCTCCATGTCCCTATATATTACTACTAGTAGCAAGAGTGTGTCCAACACTTAGAAATTTTTTCAAGAATTGAAGAACACACAAGACATGCTCTCGGGTTCTAGCCTTTTGAAAAGGAAAAAAAATTGTTTGTTGTCCAATAATCTCCCCACTTTAAACCAAGGTTCCTAAGTGTTTTGTAAGGGTATCTCAATAGAAAAATACCGGAAAAAGATAGTTTTAGGGTTAGTCGCAAAGTGAAAACCTAGTTGCTTTCTAGGTTTTGGATTGGAAGTTTGAAGGAAAGTTGTTGGTATGGTTCTAAGGGTCTCAAGTAGCGGATTGAAGTGTCTTGAAGAGTCTCTAAGTTGC
Organism: Przewalskia tangutica; assembly: GCA_029844215.1. Classification (NCBI taxonomy): domain Eukaryota; kingdom Viridiplantae; phylum Streptophyta; class Magnoliopsida; order Solanales; family Solanaceae; genus Przewalskia; species Przewalskia tangutica. Next base: position 2,265,302 of record JAQGDG010000030.1, read on the forward strand.
TAGGGAGCAAATTCGGATTTGGAGTTGGATTGAGATTCGTTGAGGTATAATCTTGTCTCTTCAAAGTGTTACAAGATTATTTATATTGTTGTTAGCTTTACATGTTGCTAGCATGAAGTGTATGTGTTGAAGTTTATAAGTATTATGGATTGATTATAGCTTAAATCCGAAATGTTATATTAGCCACTTGAAGTTGGATTACTAATTAGTCGCTTATTGGAATCGCCGCATATTTACTTACTTGAAGCTTATAGTGGTTTAATCGATTGCGACTTGATATCATGTTAGGCTAATAACTTGGATTGAAATGGAAATTGGATAAGAATTGATGTTGTAGTACTTCAAGTTAGCCGAATTGGCCTAGTAAGTTGTATTAATTTGATATCTATTGTGAAGGAATTTTACACGCCTAGTAGGCGTGTAATCCCCTGTTGTTGATTTTATTGGTTGGGCCTTAAATGCGCGTGTTTGGTTATTGTATTCGCCTTGAAAAGGTGGCAAAGTGAGTAGAAACAAAGGAGGTGCTGTCCGATTTTCCGTAGAATTTAGTGACTTAGCACTTAGAATTATCTACGTTTGAAGTAAGAGGTTAATGGACGTATTGTGACCATTATAGGTTGAAGTACTAGGTATAGCGTATCCTACTTGAAGGATGGAATAACTATCAAGGTTGAAGTACTTTGGAGCATTTTGCTACTTGTCGATAATCGTCGCGAGGTATGTGAACCTCTTCCTTCCTTTGGCATGATTCTATGTATGGAATATACCTGTGGTATCATTTCATGTTTCCTTCTACTCTTAGAAGTTAAGAGGTAGTTGTGTGATTTACTCTATGTAGAACTTTTCGTATCTTTGAGTTGTAGGTGTAACATATACAACATATATATATATATAACGCGGCCGACAGCTGTAGGTGTAACATATACAACACACATATATATATATATATATAACGCGGCCGCATGCCCCGGAATCCCTCATCTTATAAGCATGGCCATAACGTGCCCTCGCATCCTCATCGCAGCGCAGTCTTCACGGAGCTAGCCCATGGAGTAATTATATAACATGCCCCTAATCCTCATCGTGGGTACATGTCTTCGTGGGAGCTAGCCCACGGAGTAATAATCGTCATAAGCACGGTCGCATGCCGGAATCCTCATCGTATAAGCATGGCTACGGGTAATAAAACAACCGAATCTAACCCGCCTCCGGTCACATGCCCCGGAATCCCACATCGTATAAGCATGTCCAAGGATCAATCATAATGGAAGCATACCCGTGGAATCCCACATCACTGTCGGTACGTCCATGTAAACTTACAACAAGACAGCCGTCCCTCCAACTGAGAGTCACGACAACGTAAACATATAATACTTGCACTCAAAGCTATCACAAGCAAACATAGGCAACTTCATTAAACCTTTAGACTTCCATTTTTATAAACTTATGGCACTTTCGTTTAACACGTAAAAATCCGGGAATTTAACCCAAAGTACTACGTACTTCCATTCTTTTAAAAAGGTTCCTTTTCATATAAAATCCCAAGACACTAACACCCGTAGTATCAAGGCTTGTTTACACCTTACCTAAGTCACTACACTTTTAGAAATACATTTGTCGGCTTCTAAATCAAGTGACTTCTTTCCTTAAAACATAAGCAATAGATGCTTTTAAATCCATTTGCCTTTCTTTATTTCCAAAACATTTATCATTACTTAGAGTAAACCACTCTTTTAACTTTCCATAAAGCTATTATAACCCACTTCCCATAAAGTCGTTATACTAACTTTATACCTTAGGCAAATACATTCTTTTTCTAACCAAGAGACTTATACTTTCGAAAACCAAGTATCGTATACTTTCAACATACTTCAAGTCTCTTATCTTTTAGAATCCAGTTTCGTAGTTCATAGTCTTAACACTTCATTACGTAAACTCTTTAAATTAAGCAACATATGCCTTATATGTGTGAATAGGTTATACTTGTTTATACTGATCTCATTAAAGCAGCCATGATCTAGAAAATGTAATAAAATTTTGTCTTATCTTAGCTTCTATACAGATGGAGAATTCTACTTGTTTTAACATAATTTATCGTCATTACATTTTCCTTTATTAACGCTGCAATGGCTTGTTCGATACATATTCTCATTCGTGCCGTAAATTAGCCAAGTCAACTTGGCTCCAAACACCTCCTAACGACTCTTACCAACATCCCCCATAAGACTTGGTAAGAACTTAGGATAACTCAGACATAACATTTACATAGAGTAAATCAACATACCTACTTCTTAACTTCTAAGAGTAGAAGGAAACATGAAATAATACCACATGTACATTCCATACATAGAATCATGTCAAAAGAAGGAAGAGGTTCACATACCTCGCGACGATTATCGACAATTAGCAAAATGCTCCGAAGTACTTCAACCTTGATAGCTATTCCATCCTTCAAGTAGAATCCGCTATACTTAGTACTTCAACCTAAAATGGCCATAATACGTCCATTAACCTCTAGCTTCGAACGTAGAATATTCTAAGTGCTAAGTCACTAAATTCTACGGAAAATCGGACAGCACTTCCTTTGTTTCTACATACTTTGCCACCTTTTTCAAGGCCGAATACAATAACCAAACACGCCACATTTAAGGCTCAACAATGTAGTTAACAATAGGGGATTACACGCCTACAAGACGTGTAAAATTCCGCCCCACAATTGATATCACACTAGTCCACAATACAATGCCATTTTCGGCCAAAAGGTGCAACATCTAAATAAACTTTCCAATTCCTTTTCAATCCAAGTTCTTAGGTCAACATGTTATATAGTCAAAAACAACTTCAACAACTACAATTTCCTTCTTTATATAACATATGACAACTTAACTAGTAACCAACTTGCATTAAAATCTTAAGGGATAACATACTAGTTTTCGGATTAGGGTTTCAACAATCAATACACTTATCAAACTTCATACTAAATACCTCATGCTTGCTAATATCCATAGCTACAACAATAAGCAATCTTAATTACTAAAACGACAAGAATTATACCTTTACAAGCCCTTAATCTTTCCAAGATTCAAAGTCTCTCCTTAGCAATTCTTAGCTCCTTTCCTTATGTTCCAATCCGCTCCAAGAACTCCTTAGAAGCCTATGAAGAACTCATCTTCAAGTTCCAACTTCAAAGTTGAAGAACTCCTAAGTTTCCGCCATGACTAATACAACGCCACTTTTCCAAAATCTTTCTATTGAGATAACCTTACAATACTCTTAGGAACCTTGGGTTTAAGTCTTGTGAATTATCATCCAAAATTGCAAAATTTTGTCTTCAAAATGAGCCTAAAGCCGAGAGCTCTTTCAAGGCACACACAAATCTCTCAAATTTTTCTAAGTGTAAAATGCCAAGTCTTGCTACTAGTATGTATTTATAAAACTATGGAGGGTCAAGACTTAAACAAATGGGTGGCTAAGATGAGTTTCACTAGGATCAAGCCCATGTGGCCCTTTGACAAGTCAACAAAATCAAGCCACAAGACTTATCATCCATAATGGTCAAATGAACCTTTTACCCTTGCATTAATTCGACCAAGCCATGTGGGAGGGTGCCACGTGTCGCCCTCCCATTCGTCTATAAAATTCCGTAACCCTCGTGGCCCCAAAAAACGTAAAATTCCTCGGGTGGGCCCCACACGACCAAATCCGTAAAATAAATTTCCATAATGAAAATAGATTCCATAATCCTCAATTAATGCATTTTGAGAATCCAATTCTCCTCAACGAACATTTTTCCTTTCCGACGTTCGGAAGATTTTTCGTCGGAAAAACAATTCTTCCTTTCGTACCAATTTCAAGTCTTGAGTTCCTTACGAACATTTTCTTAAACATGTCCTGGAGTTATGGGGTGTAACAATTCTACGTTCGAAACTAGAGGTTAATGGACGTATTATGGCCTTTATAGGTGTTATACCCCGTATTTCCAGAGTATGTACGTGAGGGCGTACGTACAAAAATTCAAACTTAAAGTTAGGCATAGGATGAAATTTGTGCACAACCCACGAAACGAATTGTTTTCCGACGAAACGTTTTCCAAAACTTGCGAAGGGAAAATTACGGCTATGTCATTTATAATTTTTGCGGATTTTTCCGAGAGATGAAATATTTTGGACCAACGGGAGGGTGACAAGTGTCACCCCTCAAGTGGACGGCAACATGGGCAAGGTTGGCACGATTTGTGGCCTTGCTTTAGTCAAGGTTAGGTAGGATATTTTTGTGTAGTAGATGGATAAGGACACATGGGTGAATCCACACCCTCCACTTGCCCTCCAATTGCCTTCATATTGACCATTGGTGGTCCTATAAATACCCCCCCCCCCCCTTAGTTGAAGAATTCTTCATCCACAAATATTTTCCAAGTCTTGGAATCTCCCTTCCCCCTTGTGAGCTTCTCGTCCAAGCCTCACTTCTCCCCCCTCTAGAGAGCTAAGCCGAAACACCCTCTCCCCCCCCCCCCCCTTCCCTAGTAGTCTCGGCAAGTACCCCCCCTCTTGGTAGAAATACTCTCCAAGTATTGTCACTATCCCCAAATACCTTAGCCAATCCCTTATAGTATTTCCAAAAGTTACCTCTATACGTAGAGTCCGGAAATACTACCTTATATTCCTATAGTCACTAAACGAAACCCTAAGAGAAACTTCATAGTTGGTTGAAGTAGAAGGTAGAAGTTGTGTAGAAACTTCTAAGGGTTTCTTGGAGCGGATTGGAGCGTACAGATTAGGAGCTAAACCTTGCTCAGGATCGACTTATATCTTGGATAATATTGGGCTTATCGAGGTAAATAATCTTATCCTTCTATTGTTATTGGAGAATGCATACTGTAGAAGTATAGAAATAAGTATAAAATACATAGAAGGGTATTACAGAAGAGAATTGAACTGTCAATACATAGAAGGATATTAAAGAAGAGAATTGAACTGTAATTACATAGAAGGGTATTACAGAAAAGAATTGAACTATAATCACATCAGAAATATTAAAGAAGATTGAACTGTACTTACATAGGACTGTATTTACAGTAGACTTGTATAGTTTACCGGGTAGGGAAGTGCTGCCCGATTTTCCGTAGAATAGAGAACCCTCTGCTTAGAATGTCCTACAGAGTAGTCTAGACATTGATAGACGTATTTGACTATTATAGGTTGATACTCTGCGCGCGACATATTCGACTTGGCAGGTGGATTTCGCCAAGAAGGTATGTGATTCTTCCTATACTCTTAAGCATGATATTTTGAAGTATATATATAGTACGGTAGACGTACGTGTGTTAACTGAACATGGTTTTACTTGACGTCTTTTGACTTGAGTCTAAATAATAAGAATCTTGAAGTATTTCAAAAGAATTATGAATCATTTTTGAAAGAAGAGTAATACTTGGTTTTTAAACAAAAGCTTAAGAGTTATACTAGCTTTATGGGAAGTTAGGTATAACGACTTAAGAAAGATAAAAGGAACGGTTTATTTATGTATTTATAAAAGACTTATATTGATTTCTGGAAAGTACAGTAAGATGGTTTGTTGAGTAGACATATTGTGATGCTATGTGTGTTAGTATCCTGTAACGTTTGTGTAAAAAGGTTATTCTTGTTTGTGCTTATGTTGTTTAACGATAAGCCGTTATGTTAGTATTACATCACTCACCTCTTGACATGATATACCGGGTTAAGTCCTCCGACGCGGGTATACCTCGTGCGATGCGTGTGACTATGATTCGAGAATACCTCATGCGGGTCCAGGGGACCTATGCGGAGCTACGAGAGTTCCAGGTTAGTGTGCGGGGGAATACCTCATGCGGTCTATGTGGCCATGCGGACTACGAGAGTCCAGGACGATGCCGAGGAGTAGCTACCCTCGATGCGGGGAATACCTCATGCGGGCCTAGGTGGCCTATGCGGACTACGGGAGTCCAGGATTAGGCATGCATAATGATACTATGGGCGATTGACCTAGATTCGATCATTTGCAGCCTAGAAAAGACCTATTACAGTTTACCTATTGTTGCTCTTGTTTATGATGTGGCACTATGTGCGGTTACCTTGGTTGTTTCGTACATATTTGTGAAATTGGTTTTAAAATGATAATGATTTCATTTAAAGTACTTTACAGTTTCACATACTTGGTACCTGTTGTACTGACCTCCTTCGGGGGGCTGCGTTCATGCCGCAGGTAAGGGAAAGCAGGTGCTAGATCCGCATCCTTAGGATCTTTTGCTTTGGTGTCAGGAGCTCCATCTTCTCCGGAGGCTCGACTTTTGGGTATGATCTCCCTGTTGTTGTAGATAGTTTTGTACATTCAGGGTATGGCGGGGCCCTGTCCCGCCATAGTTGTTTATCTTCTTAGAGGTCTGTAGTCCTATTGTACAGTTGGGATGTAACTGCCGGGCTTTGTATATATATATGCCGAAAGGCGACATTTTCTCAGATAAAACTGTGTCTCATTTTACAACTGTTTCATGTCTTGTTTTTATATTCCGCTGATTACTCTGATGTATGACTACTTGGGTGCCCGGGTAAGGCACCAGTCACGGGCCCCGGAACGGGTCGTGACAAAAGTGGTATCAGAGCCAGGTTATCCTAGGAAAGTGTCTACAGACCGTATCTAGTAGAGTCTTGATTATCGGTGTGTTGTGCACCACACCAATAATCAGTAGGCTATAGGATATTTAGGATTGGTTTCCATTCTTCTCACTCTGAGATCGTGCCTTAGAGATGTGTTATAAGTCGGACCCCTCTAACGTATTTCCTTTCTTTAACAGTTATGCCTCCACGTAAGGCAACCCGTGCCCAGAAGGGTAAGGCAGCCGAGGGAGCTGCTAGTAGGACACCGAGAGTCACGAGGGCTCAGGCCCAGTCTATACCCGAGACGGCGAGTTCCACGACGCCACGCCCAAAGAGGTTTAGGCCGCAGCGATGGTGATGAGACCACAATATACCGCACCTCCACCCCACACCGGAGCGGATGAGATGGGTTCTGAGAGATGGCGCCATCGCCGTGATCGTGGCGACACGAGGATAGGCCGGATGCAGCAGCCTGCCCAGCGGTTCGTGGGTTCACCCGAGATCAGACAATTTGAGGCTACGGATTTTTACGAGTCAGAGCCCGCCGAGTTCTACGGGTCGAGGCCTGAGGATGATCCGCAGGAGTTCATCCGTCAGTTACAGAGGATCATGCGAGTGATCAAGGCTTCGGAGACCGAGTCCGTGATCTTCGGTTCGCATCGGCTGCGTGATACCGCAGTCGACTGGTTTGACTCGTGGGAGTTGTCCCGGGGAGAGCACGCGTCCCCAGCTACTTGGGACGAGTTCTCGGAGGCTTTTCTCACTCACTTCTTGCCTCCACAGATGAGGAGGGCACGGGCCGACAGATTTTTGTTGCTGAGACAGAGAGGACGCACAGTTAGGGAGTACAATGTTGAGTTCGATTCGTTGGCTCGATATGTCCCTGCGTTGGTAGCAGATATGGAGGACAGGGTGCACCGCTACGTCACCGGGCTAGATGATTATATGGCCGAGTCTTGTGCGGGTGTAGCTCTTCAGCCAGGCATGGACACTACCCATATGCAGGCTCATGCACTTGGATGCGAGGAGCATAGAGGCCGACGGGTTGACAGACAGCAGCAGAAGAAGGCCAGGACGGTAGGGTCTTTTGGTAGCTATCGGGGTGGACGGCCTCAAGGCCGATCAGATTTGCACCACGGCTCGAGCACTCCTACACCGCCCTCGGGCCCGGTGATATTCGAGGCGACTAGGGTCCCGGGACTTGACGTCCGGTAGCAGGTGCAGCCGATCGGACCACCCTCAACGGTGGCCGATGCGGTAGATCCCATTACGGAATTGTGGTATCGCCCGAGTTTGTTACTGATTGCGGCGGTCGGTCACTTTGCGAGCCCGTCCACTGGCGGCAGCGCAGGGTAGAAGTCACTACGTGGTCTTTCGCCGGTCTTCTTCATCTCCTACGATTACTCGCCCGGAGGCGTGGCACTCATGGGCCAGGTCGCGGCAGGTCGTGGCGCGGTCCGATTATAGCGGTCCTCGAACCGCATATATGCCTTGTCCGCACGGGCAGACCGGGAGGCCTCGCCGATGTCGCTGCAGTACTTTATCGGTTCGGTTGTGATGTGTATGCCTTGATAGATCCGGGTTCTACTCTGTCCTATATATCTTCCCTTATTGCTAGTAGGATAGAGATAGAGCCTGAGTCCATAGACCCTTTCGAGGTAGCTACGCCAGTGGGTGATTCGGTGGTAGCTCGGCGGGTATATAGGGCTTGTCCAGTGACCATATGCAGTCGTCAGACCCTAGCCGACTTGATAGAGTTGGATATGACTGATTTCGATATGATCATGGGTATGGATTGGCTAGCTTCTTGCTACGCCAATGTAGACTGCAGAGAGAGAGTAGTACGGTTCCAGTTTCCTGAAGAGCCGGTTGTTGAGTGGGAGGGGAACACTGTGTCGCCGAGGGGTAGGTTTATTTCCTACCTCAAGGCTAGGAAGATGGTGCGCAGGGTATATCTACCATCTCATTCGGTGTTCGATCTCGAGGTGCGGTACCAGATTTTCATCGGCCCAGAGTCGAGAGTTCCCGGATGTGTTTCGGACAACCTCGTATCCTCCCGAGAGGGAGATAGAGTTTTGTATCGATGTGCTGCCAGACACTCGGGTTATTTCTATTCCGCCATACAGAATGGCACCTGCCGAGTTGAGAGAGTTAAAGGACCAGCTGAGAGATTTGCTGGAGAATGGCTTCATCAGGCCTAGTGTTTCTCCCCGGGAGCGCCAGATTGTTCGTAAAGAAGAAGGGCGACGCCGCGCATGTGTGTTGATTACGGTGAACAAGGTGACCATTAAGAATGAATACCCTTCCCGAGATTGATGATTTGTTCGACCGGTTGCGAAGTGCGAGATGTTTCTCCAAGATTGATCTGCGATCGGGCTATCATCAGTGCGTGTTAGAGAGGCGGATGTCCCAGGATCAATTCCGGACCGCAGACGCACTATGAGTTCGAGTTATATCTTTCGGGTTGACCAACGTGACTCGGTATTTATGGATTTGATGAACCGAGTGTTCAAGCCATTTTTGACACGCTTGTGATAGTGTTCATTGATGACATCTTGGTTTATTCTCGCCAGAGCGGGAGCAAGCGGAGCATTTGAGGATCTTGGCCGAGTTCTCCAGAGACCAGCTTATACGCCAAGTTTTCCAAATGTGAGTTTTGGTTGGCTTGGCTTTTCTTGGGCATATTGTCGGGCCGATGGTATTCGGGTGGATACGCCAAGATCGAGGCGATCGAGTTGGCCTAGACCTACTACTCCGGCAGGTGCGCAGCTTTTCGGCCTTGCGAGTTATTATCGCGGTTCGTGGAGAAGTTTGCTTCTATCTCGCACCATTGACTAAGCCGACTGGAAAGCGCTAAGTTTGATGGATGATGCTTGGAGCGGGGTTTCCGATTCTTGAAGGAGATCGACGACCGCCCGCTTCTTACTCTTCCGGAGGTCCGACGGTTATGTAGTGTATTGTGATCGTCGGCGCCGCTCGGATGTGTGTTGATGCACTGGTAAGGTTATAGCACGCGTCCCGACAAATTAAGAAGTATGAGAGGAACTACCCCACCCATGATTTGGAGTTGGCACGGTGATTCACGCCAAGATCCGAGGCACTATTTATATGGGGTTCATGTGGATATTTATACACCACAAGAGCCTCCAAGATATCTTCGCATGAGGAGCTGAACTTACGACAGAGACGGTGGTTAGAGTTACTCAAAGATTACGATGTCGACATCCTGTACCACCCAGGGAAGGCCAATGTTGTGGCAGATGCCCTTAGTCGTAGGTCGATGGGGAGTCTATCAGATGTGCAGCCAGAGAGGAGGGGCATGGTTCACGATTTGCATCAGTTAGCGAGCCTTGGAGTCCGATTCATTGATTCTGATAGCAGTGGGGTTCGAGTTCGAGAGGTTGCCGAGTCTTCCATCGTCGAGGAGGTAAAGAGGCAACAGTTTGAGGATCCGGTTTTGACGTTGTACCGTGATACGGCTCTTCGTGAGGGGAAGGGTCCTTTTGAGGTAGCACCTGATGGGGTGCTAAGGTTTGAGGGCAGGTTGTGTGTCCCAGATATTGCAGGAATTCGGCAGCAGGTTCTAGGGTAAGCACACAGCGCACGTTACTCTATCCATCCGGGGTCGACCAAGATGTACCACGACCTCAGATCTGTGTATTGGTGGGATGGCTTGAAGAGGGATGTTGCAGAGTTTGTAGCTCAGTGCCCGTGTTGTCAGCAGGTAAAGGTAGAGCACCAGAGGCCTGGTGGTTTGTTGCAGACGATAGAGATCCCGACCTGGAAGTGGGAGGTGATCAACATGGACTTTATCATAGGATTACCTCGCACTCAGAGGAAACACGATTCTATTTGGGTTATCGTCGACAGGCTGACGAAATCAGCCCACTTTCTTCCCGTCAGGATGACTTTTTTGGCTGAGGATTATGCCAGACTTTACATCCGAGAGATCGTCAGACTGCATGGAGTCCCTATTTCGATCATATCCGATGAGGAGCCCGCCACGGCTAACTTCGGAGGTCTTTCCGTAAGGGTCTAGGGACGCAGTGAGCTCGAGTATCGCATTCCATCCTCGCAGCACGGACAGCAGAGCGCACTATCCGCACTTCGAGGATATCTGCGAGCCCGTGTTATTGACTTCGAGGGTAGGGGAGGATCATTTGCCTCTAGTTGAGTTTGCGTATAATAATAGTTACCACTCCAGATTCGATGGCGCCATGAGGCCTTGTATGAGAGGAAGTGCGATCGCCGATAGTCTGGTTTGATAATGGGCGAGGTGCGATTAGTAGGACCAGATTTGCGTGAGCGATGGATAAGGTGAAGCTTATCCAAGAGAGGTTCTTGACAGCCGAGTCGGCGAAGTCATACGCAGATCATCGCCGTCGTGATCTAGAGTTTGAGGTTGATGATTGGTTTTCTGAAGGTGTCACCCATGAAGGCGTGTGATGAGATTCGAAGAAAGGGAAACTCACCAAGGTACATTGGGTCGATCGATTGTCCGCAGGTAGGCAAGGTTGCATGATTTGAATCTGTCTTCCGATCTTGAGGCGCATCCGGTTTTTCATGTTTCTATGCCGAGGAGATGTATCGGATCCATCCGAGTGCACCCGATTGACGATGTCCAGTGATCGAGGGTTATCGTATGAGAGATTCCCATAGCGATAATCGATCGTCGTTAGGCGTCTGCGGACCAAGGGCGTGGCTTCCGTCAAAGTCTTGTGGCGCGAACGAGCTCGGGAGGAGATGACGTGGGAAGGCGAGGAGGACATGAGGCGTAAGTATCCTCACCTATTCCCACACCTCCGTAACTCACTTTCCTACTTGTAATTTTTTTTCATTGATGTATTTGCTTAAGTGTTGTATTGTGGCCATGCGAGGCATTTGCAAACCGCTTAAGCATGAGGAACCTTATCGTTGTGTGTCTTGGGAAGGAATATTCGGGACGAATGTTTCTAAGGAGGGGAGAATGTTATACCCCGTATTTCCAGAGTATGTACGTGAGGGCGTACGTACAAAAATTCAAACTTAAAGTTAGGCATAGGACGAAATTTGTGCACAACCCACGAAACGAATTGTTTTCCGACGAAACGTTTTCCAAAACTTGCGAAGGGAAAATTACGGCTATGTCATTTATAATTTTTGCGGATTTTTCCGAGAGATGAAATATTTTGGACCAACGGGAGGGTGACACTTGTCACCCTCAAGTGGACGGCAACATGGGCAAGGTTGGCACGATTTGTGGCCTTGCTTTAGTCAAGGTTAGGTAGGATATTTTTGTGTAGTAGATGGATAAGGACACATGGGTGAATCCACACCCTCCACTTGCCCTCCACTTGCCTTCATCTTGACCATTGGTAGTCCTATAAATACCCCTCCCCTTAGTTGAAGAATTCTTCATCCACAAATATTTTCCAAGTCTTGAAATCTCCCGTCCCCCTTGTGAGCTTCTCGTCAAGCCTCACTTCTCCCCTCAGAGAGCTAAGCCGAAACACCCTCTCCCTTCCCCCCTTCCCTAGTAGTCTCGGCAAGTACCCCCCCTCTTGGTAGAAATACTCTCCAAGTATTGTCACTATCCCCAAATACCTTAGCCAATCCCTTATAGTATTTCCAAAAGTTACCTCTATCGTAGAGTCCGGAAATACTACCTTATATTCCTATAGTCACTAAACGAAACCACAAGAGAAACTTCATAGTTGGTTGAAGTAGAAGGTAGAAGTTGTGTAGAAACTTCTAAGGGTTTCTTGGAGCGGATTGGAGCGCATCTGACAGAGAGCTAAACCTTGCTCAGATCGACTTATATCTTGGATAATATTGGGCTTATCGAGGTACATAATCTTATCCTTCTATCATATTGGAGAACGATATCGTAGAAGTATAGAAATAAGTATAAAATACATAGAAGGTATTATTCTGAAGAGAATTGAATCACAATACATAGAAGGATATTAAAGAAGAGAATTGAACTGTAATTACATAGAAGGGTATTACAGAAGAGAATTGAACTATAATCACATCAGAAGAATTAAAGAAGATTGAACTGTACTTACATAGGACTGTATTTACAGTAGACTCGTATAGTTTACCGGGTAGGGAAGTGCTGCCCGATTTTCCGTAGAATAGAGAACCCTCTGCTTAGAATGTCCTACAAAGTAGTCTAGACATTGATAGACGTATTTGACTATTATAGGTTGATATTCTGCGCGCGACATATTCGACTTGGCAGGTGGATTTCGCCGAGAAGGTATGTGATTCTTCCTATCCTCTTAAGCATGATATTTTAAAGTATATATATAGTACGGTAGACGTACGTGTGTTAACTGAACATGGTTTTACTTGACGTCTTTTGACTTGAGTCTAAATAATAAGAATCTTGAAGTATTTCAAAAGAATTATGAATCATTTTTGAAAGAAGAGTAATACTTGGTTTTTAAACAAAAGCTTAAGAGTTATACTAGCTTTATGGGAAGTTAGGTATAACGACTTAAGAAAGATAAAAGGAACGGTTTACTTATGTATTTATAAAAGACTTATATTGATTTCTGGAAAGTACAATAAGATGGTTTGTTGAGTAGACATATTGTTATGCTATGTGTGTTAGTATCCTGTAACGTTTGTGTAAAAAGGTTATTCTTGTTTGTGCTTATGTTGTTTAACGATAAGCTGTTATGTTAGTATTACATCACTCACCTCTTGACATAATATACCGGGGTTAAGGCGCCTCCGACGCGGGTATACCTCAGCAGTGTGACTATGATTCGATAATACCTCACGCGGGTCCGGGGACCTATGCGAGCTACGAGTTCGAGTTAGTGTGCGGGGATTACCTCACGCGGTCTATGTGGCCACGCGGACTACGAGAGTCCGGGGCGATGCCGGCGAGTAGCTACCCTCGATGCGGGAATACCTCATGCGGGCCTAGGTGGCCTATGCGACTACGGAGTCCGTGATTAGGCATGCATAATGATACTGGGCGATTGGCCTTGCTTCGATCATTTGCGGCCTAGAAAAGACACACGATTTACCTATAGTTGCTCTTGTTTATGATGTGGCACTATGTGCGGTTACCTTGGTTGTTTCGTACATATTTGTAAAAGTGGTTTTAAAATGATAATGATTTCATTTAAAGTACTTTACAGTTTCACATATTTGGTACCTGTTGTACTGACCTCCTTCGGGGGGCTGCGTTCATGCCGCAGGTAAGGGAAAGCAGGTGTTAGATCCGCATCCTTATTATCTTTTGCTTTGGTATCAGGAGCTCCATCTTCTCCGGAGGCTCGACTTTTGGGTATGATCTCCCTGTTGTTGTAGATAGTTTTGTACATTCAGGGTATGGCGGGGCCCTGTCCCGCCATAGTTGTTTATCTTCTTAGAGGTCTGTAGTCCTATTGTGCACTGGGATGTAATCAGGGCTTTGTATATATATATGCCGAAAGGCGACATTTTCTCAGATAAAACTGTGTCTCATTTCACAACTGTTTCATGTCTTGTTTTTATATTCCGCTAATTACTCTGATGTATGACTACTTGGGTGCCCGGGTAAGGCACCAGTCACGGGCCCCGGAACGGGTCGTGACAATAGGTTGAAGTACTAAGTATAAGCGTATTCTACTTGAAGGATGGAATAGCTATCAAGGTTGAAGTACTTCGGAGCATTTTGCTATTTGTCGATAATCGTCACGAGGTATGTGAACCTCTTCCTTCTTTTGACATGATTCTATGTATGGAATATACATGTAGTACTATTTCATGATTCCTTCTACTCTTAGAAGTTAAGAGGTATGTATGTTGATTTACTCTACGTAAAGGTTATGTCTAAGTTATCCTAAGTTCTTACCAAGTCTTATGGGGGATGTTGGTAAGAGTCGTTAGGAGGTATTTGGAGCCAAGTTGACTTGGCTAAGTTACGGCACAAATGAGAATAAGAATCGAACAAGCCACTGCAGCGTTAATAAAGGAAAATGTAATGACAATCAATTAAGTTAAAATGAGTAGAATTCTCCATCTGCATAGAAGCTAAGATAAGACAAAATTGTATTACATTTTCTAGATCATGGCTACTCGATTAAGATCGTTATAAATAAGTATAACTTATTCACAACACACCAAGGTATATGTTACTTAATTTATAAGAATTTACGTATGAGGTTCTAAGACTATGAACCTCAAATTCTTAAAAGGTTAAGAGACTTTATTTTTCAAGTTATGAGACTTGATTCTTAAAGGAAGAAATGAATTGATTTAAAAGCATAGAATACTTGATTTGGAAAGTATTGATTTCTTGCCATTCTAAAGTTAAGAAACTGGTTTTCTTAAAAGTTAAGAGACTTGAAGTATTTTGAAAGCTATGTAATTCGATTTGAAAGTATAAGTCTCTTGGTTATAAAAGGAATGAAATTGTCTAGGACATAAAGAGTTATAACGACTTTATAGGAAGTTGGTTATAACAACTTTATGGAAGATTAAAAGAATGGTTTTCTTCAGTAATGTAAGCAAAGAAATGACTTGAAATAAAGAAGGGCAAATTGCTTTAAAGGTACCAATTGCTTAAGGTTTTAAAGAAAGAAGTCACGTGATTTAGAAGCCTATAATTGTATTTCTAAAAGGTATTGTGACTTGTTTTGAAAAGTATATATGACTTGATACTACGGTTATTAGTATCTTGGAAGTTTTATTTGAAAAAGAGTCATTTTAAAGGAGTAGAGGTGCGTAGTACTTTGGGTTAAATTCCCGGATTTTTATGTGTGAAACGAAAGTGCCATGAGTTTATAAAAATGGAAGTCTAAAGGTTTAATGAACTTGCCTATGTTTGCTTGTGATAGCTTTGAGTGCAAGTATTATATGTTTACGTTGTCGTGACTCGGTTGGAGGGTATCGCCTTGTTGTAAGTTTACTTGGACGCATCGAAGCGGTGATGTGGGATTCCACGTATGCTTCCATTATGATTGATCCTTGGATATGCTTATACGATGTAGGATTCCGGGGCATGTGACCAGGAGGCGGGTTAGATTCCCGGATTTGTTTTATTACCCATGGCCATGCTTATACGATGAGGGATTCCGGGGCATGCGACCATGCTATGTACGACTATTACTCTGTTATACCCCGTATTTCCAGAGTATGTACGTGAGGGCGTACGTATAATAATTTAAGCCTTAAGGATTGGCTAGTTTCGAAAATTGTACACAACACCCGATTAGAGTCGTTCTTCGACGAAACGTTTCCACGACTTTCGTGGGAAAATTCGGCTATGTCATTAATAATTTTTGCGGATTTTTCCGAGAGGCGAAACATTTTGGACCAACGAGGGCGACACTTGTCACCCTCTAATTGGAAGGAGTGGACGGCAACAAAGGGGCAAGGTTGGACGATTTTGTGCCTTTCCCTTGGTCAAGGGTTAGGTAGGATATTTTGTGGTAGATGGATAAGGTAGCACATGGCTAAATCTTAGTCTTACACTTGCTATGCACTTGTCTTCATCTTGGCCATTGGTTGGCCTTCACTTGACCTATAAATACCCCTTAGTTGATGAACTTTCTTCATCCAAAATTGAGCAATCTACCTAAGTCTCAAAATACTCCTCCCTCTTGTGGTTCTCGTCCAAAGCCTCTCCTCCTCCTAGTGGCCCTTGGCCGAGAGCTTTCCCCCTCCCCCTTTGTAGTGGTTAGCCGTGGGTCCCCCCTAGCCTAGTTGCCTCGTATAAATACCCTACCTTTTTGGTATAGAAATACTCTTCAAGTATTGTTATAATGCCCAAAATACTTTAGCCAAATACCTTGTAGTACTTTCCAAAGTACCTTTATACAAAATCCGGAAAATACTATTATACTTCCTTTAGCCACAAAACGAAACCCTAAGGAAATCTTCACCCGTAGTTGAAGTTATAAGTAGAAGTTGCGTAGAACTTCTAAGGGTTTCTTGAGCGGATCGAGCACTTTGAGTAGGAGCTAAACCTTGCTCGGGAGCGACATTAAACTTGGATAATTTTGGGCTTATCGAGGTAAACACTCTTGACCTTTTGTAATTGGAAATTACATGTTGTTGGAATATATAGTTAAGGTATACTATATATAGAATGAACATAATAGTCGGCAATGTCTTTTGACTTAAGCCCAATTTAAAGAAGTGAACCGAATCGTAATTACATAGGAATCAGACAAGAGACTTGTGTAGTATTCTGTGAGTAAAATTGTACACGTCCGGTTAGACGTGCAAACCCCCCCCCCCCCCGGGGTGGGGTGGGAGCCGGCCGCGGGAAAGGAGGAGATTAACGCTGCATGTGCGCCGAATTTTACAGAGAATATGGAACGATGAGATCTAGATGTTAATAAAGCGCCTTGTGGCCTTATAGGTTGAAGTACTACGTGTGGTGCGATCTACGTGGCTTAAGGCGTAGCCGACGGTTTGAAGTACTTGGAGCGTTTTGCTATTAGTCGGCACTCGTCGCGAGGTATGTGAACCTCTTCCTATCTCTTCTAGCATGATATGTGTGAACTATGTAGTACGGTAGACGTACATGTGTTAACTGTGTTTGATTGTTTTTAAAAACATAAAGTGTTATAACGGCTTTATGGGAAGTTGGTTACAACAGCTTTATGTAGGTAAGAAAATACTTTGTGGTTTTAAAAGGTAACTGATGTGAATTATAGCTGGCTAGTTATAATAAAGAACTTGATGTATTTCAAAGGATTTATAAATCGTTTTGAAGGGAGAGTAACACTTGGTTTTAAAGGTTTTAAAAAGAGTTATACTAGCTTATGGGAAGTTAGGTATAATGTCTTAAGAAAGGTAAAGAAAATGGTTTACTGATGTTAGAAGTTAAAAGACTTGATCTTATAAGACAAGAGACTTAACTTATTTGTTTTAATGTGGATGTTTGTGTGAAACCTCATTCGTGAGTAATGAGTACTTGGTTTTATTTAAAGGGATAATGTTTTACTGATTTCGGAAATCAGAATGTGTATCGACAGACCACTGCAGCGTTAATAAAGGAAAATGTATTGAATAATGAAGTATTGTATTAAAAACCAGTAGAAACCTCCATCTGCATAGAAGCTAAGATGAGACAAAATGATATTACATATCCTAGATCATGGCTGCTTAATAAGATCGATTATAAACAAGAATAAACTACTCACATATAAGGCATATGTTTCTCAAATCATTAAAGGAGAATTATGTTTTAAAGGATTAAAACTATGAACTACTAAACCTTTTCTAAAAATGAGAAACTTGAGCATTTGAAATTAGGCAAACTTGAACGTTTGGAAAATAAGGTTGTTACGTGATTTTACAAAGGAAAGCATTTTGTTTACTTAACAATGTTCGTCACTCTATTTTTATACTACGGACATCGTGACTTTTATAAAAGGAATGGATCTCTTTAAAAGGAATTTAACGTCGTAGTACTTTAGGTTAAAACCCGGACTTTGGCATACAATGGAAGTAACTTGAGTTGTGTAACTTGCCTATGCTTGTGTGGTGTAACTTGCCTATGCTTGTGTTGTGTAACTTGCCTATACTGTTGTTGTGTAACTTGCCTATGCTTGTGGTGTGTAACTTGCCTATGCTTGTTGTCGTAACTTGCTTATGCTTGGTGATAGCCTTGGTTGTGCAAGAATAGTTATTTTATGGACTAGCTCTCCATGAGGTTTCTTACCGTTCGGCCTTGGTCCCCGTGGTCGGCTCGTACTTGCCTCCGTCATGGCTGATTCGCCTTGGTACCCGTGAGTCACCGTGACTTGCCCCGCTCGTGTAGTGGACGGTCTCGTGATACCTTGGTCCCAGTGGTCACCAGACTTGCCCCGGCTCGTGGACCGGCCTTGGTATCCGGTAGTCGGCTCTCGCACTTGCCCCGTATCGGCTTCGTGTTTTGGTTGCATTATATTATTGGTACGGTCGGATCTGGTAGTTATACTTGTCCTATACGGTTTTTATGACACAGGTGGGACCTGGTGTTCATGTATACTCCTTGGTATTGTCATATCATAAACTGCCGGCAGTGAGGAAGAAATTCCACGGGCACGAGTGATAATTTGGAGGGCGTGAGTCCCTGACTTGATGTAACTGGTTATATGTATGTACTGTAGTTTGGTCATCATACATGTCTCCTGCTTTATATAGACTGTTATGATTTCATTTACGATTCACGATTTCATACTTGGTACTGTTATCGCGACCTCCTTCGGGGGGCTGCGTTCATGCCGCAGGTAGAAGTACATTGGCTGTCGATCCCCGCTCTTAGGATCACCTTTCAGCGTATTGGGAAGCTCCGTTCCTTCGGAGGCTTATCTTTTGGTATGTGTTCCCTGAGTTGTAGGTTCTTGTACATTCAGGGGTATGGCGGGGCCCTGTCCCGTCATAGTTGTTGTAAATCTTAGAGTGCAGCAGTAATCGCAAGGTGGTTTTGTAAAAAGGATTAAACTGTTCGTTTTGAAAGAGTTGTTTATATATATTTTATTGGAAGGTAACCGTTTGGTTGGCCTGTTTTATTATCTTGTCTCATGTTCATGTTTAAGTTTTTATTTCCGCTGGTTTTCTCTGATGTTGTATCACTAGGGTGCCCGGGGTAAGGCACCAGTCACGGGCCCGGGTTCGGGTCGTGACAAAGTGGTATCAGAGCAGTTAGTCCTCGGAAAGTGTCTACAGACCGTGTCTAGTAGAGTCTTGATTATCGATGTGTTGTGCACCACATCTATAATCAGGAGGCTGCAGGACATTTAGGATTGGTTTCCATTCTTCTCATTCTGAGATCGTGCCTTAGAGCTGTGTGATAAGATTGGACCCCTCTGACATACTTCATTTTTACCAGTTATGCCTCCACGTAAGGCAACCCGCCCGTGGCGGCAAGGCAGAGAGGAGTCTGCGAGTAGAAGCGGCAGAGACTACAAGACGAGCCTCCATCCGCACCGGAGCAGGAGATGAGTTACAAGGAGCTGGCCCGATTAATGGCCGTGGTCAGGCCAGACTTGAGGATAGGCTGGACGCAGCAGTTCCAGTAGCACCAGTGGTTCACCCTAAATCAGATAGTTCGAGGCTACGGGATTTTCTGAGTTGTAGGCCGCCAGAGTTTTATGGGTCGAGGCCTGAGGATGATCCGCAGGAGTTCATCCGAAGCCACAAATGATCGCGAGAGTGATCAAGGCATCGGAGACCGAGTCGGTGGTCCTAGGTTCGCATCACCGCGTGATACCGCATGATCGGGTTTGATTCGCGAGCTGTCCCGGGAGAGCATGCACTTCCCTTTATGGGACGAGTTCTCGCAGGCCTTTCTTGCACATTTCTTGCCTCCACGGATGAGGAGGGCTCGGCGCAGATTTTTGGTGTTCTGGCGAGCCGCGACGGTTCGGGAGTACAATGTGGAGTTCGACTCATTGGCCCAGACGTCCCGCGTTGGTAGCTAGTATGGAGGATCGAGTGCACCGATTTATTCTGGCTCGGCGATCACCTAGCGGAGAGTTGTTCGTGTAGCTCTTCACCGCATGGACATTGCCCGCATGCGAGCTTATGCACCGGGATGTGAGGAGAGAGGATAAATCGACGGAATGACCGTGGTCGCGTAAGAGGCCGAACAGCAGGTCCTTTGGTGACTTTCGAGGCGGACCGCCTCGGAAAGCGATTATGCGCCTCCGCCTTGAGAGTGGTCCTCCACGCCGGGACCTTCGAGATATTCAGAGCGAGTCGGGGCTCCAGTGTTTCAGATTTTCGGAGCAGAATGCTCGCCGGATGAGGTTACCCTTGTCTCAGTGTGGCCGTTGTGGAAAGATCCATAAGGGAGAGTGTCGTACTAACTCGGAGATTGTTATTTTGCGCCAACAGGCTATCGGCAAGAGAGCGCCACCGCGGTAGCACTGTAGGATAGCATGGACTACTAGAGCAGCTATTGCGGGTTCTTCACCTTCCATAGCCAGCAGATGTTCATACACCGTGAGCCCAGAGGTCGCGGTGGGAGTTCCCAGTTTTAGCGGTCCTTTGAACCGCCTATTTTCAGGTATATCCTTAACCCTCTAGAGACTTATTTGTATTGATGTTGATGATGTGTTTAGTGTTATGTTCGGATAGCTTTGCGCTAAAATGTGATTTAAAAACCTGGTTAGAGAAAAGGGTAAGTCCATGGGTTGTGTAAAATGAAAGTGGTAGCTTTCATGATGTGTTTTAGCAAGATTGTTCCGTGTCGAGGAGCAAGAGTTGGCGCGATAGTGGGTCGGGTTGGGGCCATGTTGCGGGCCAACCCGCGGCCTGTTTCGAGGTGGGGTCAGCTCTGGGTGGTCCCGCCAGGTGGCAGGGTCACGAGGGTGCTAGGCCCAAGTTTAGATGACCATCGTATGAGTTCGTGGATACGTTCGACCAGAATCAGTTCGTGAAGGCCGAGAATGGCCTTAGAGGAGATCGAGGCTAGTAAGATGATCAAGTTTGGAGGTAGTGACTCCAAAGTTTTGGAAACTGAAGTATGGTACGTATACTAGAAAGAGTTCGAGTGTTCGAGAAGGGTACAACGAGATAGGGGAGAAGTGAACGTGCGTGATCGTTTCTTTTGAGAAATGAAGGTGCGAAGAGATTATATTTTTAGACCTTGGTGGGGACTTTTGAGGTAAACAGAGGTGATTCCTCGTTGGCTTGGATTTGGGGTTTTCGCGCGCATGTTATTTTTGTGGCCAGGTGTGGCATGTTTGGTTTCGTAAGTATAGTAGTAAAGGCTATACCGGCACGTGTTTGTTTTGAGACTGAGAAGGAACATTCGGGACGAATGTTTCTAAGGGGGGAAGAATGTTATACCCCGTATTTCCAGAGTATGTACGTGAGGGCGTACGTATAATAATTTAAGCCTTAAGGATTGGCTAGTTTGAAAATTGTACACAACACCCGACAGAGTCGTTCTTTTGTGAAACGTTTCCACGGCTTTCGTAGGGAAAATTCGCTATGTCATTAATAATTTTTGCGGATTTTTCCGAGAGGCAAACATTTTGGATCAACGAGAGGCGACACACTTGTCACCCTCTAATTGGAAGGAGTGGACGGCAACAAAGGGAGCAAGGTTGGACGATTTTGTGCCTTTCCCTTGGTCAAGGGTTAGGTAGGATATTTTGTGGTAGATGGATAAGGTAGCACATGGCTAAATCTTGGCCTTACACTTGCTATGCACTTGTCTTCATCTTGGCCATTGGTTGGCCTTCACTTGACCTATAAATACCCCCTTAGTTGATGAACTTTCTTCATCCAAAAATTGAGCAATCTACCTAAGTCTCAAAATACTCCCTCCCTCTTGTGGTTCTCGTCCAAAGCCTCTCCCCCGCCCCCGCCGAGTGGCCCGTGGCCGAGAGCTTTCCCCCTCCCCCTTTGTAGTGGTTAGCCGTGGGGTACCCCCCCCCCCCCTAGCCTAGTTGCCTCGTATAAATACCCCCCTTTGTGGTATAGAAATACTCTTCAAGTATTGTTATAATGCCCAAAATACTTTAGCCAAATACCTTGTAGTACTTTCCAAAGTACCCTTTATACGAAAATCCCGGAAAATACTATTATACTTCCCTTTAGCCACAAAACGAAACCCTAAGGAAATCTTCACCCGTAGTTGAAGTTATAAGTAGAAGTTGCGTAGAACTTCTAAGGGTTTCGAGCGGATCGAGCACTCCTGAGTAGAGCTAAACCTTGCTCAGGAGCGACATTAAACTTGGATAATTTTGGGCTTATCGAGGTAAACACTCTTGACCTTCTGTTGTAATTGGAAATTACATGTTGTTGGAATATATAGTTAAGGTATACTATATATAGAATTGAACATAATAGCGGCAATGTCTTTTGACTTAAGCCTGAATTTAAAGAATTGAACGGCACTGTAATTACATAGGACTGTATTACAGTTGACTTGTGTTGTATTGTGTGTGTAAAATTGTACACGGCCGGTTAGCCGTGCAAACCCCTCGTTGGCTTGGTAGCGCCTCAGAAAGGAGAGATTAACGCTGCGGGGAGGTCTTAGAATTTTCTGTAGAATATGGAACGATGAGATCTAGATGTTAATAAGCGCCTTGTGGCCTTATAGGTTGAAGTACTACGTGTGGTGCGATCTACGTGGCTTAAGGCGTAGCCAACGGTTTGAAGTACTTGGAGCGTTTTGCTATTAGTCGGCACTCGTCGCGAGGTATGTGAACCTCTTCCTATCTCTTCTAGCATGATATGTGTGAACTATGTAGTACGGTAGACGTACATGTGTTAACTGTGTTTGATTGTTTTAAAAACATAAAGTGTTATAACGACTTTATGGGAAGTCGTTACAAAACTTTATGTAGGTAAGAAAATACTTTGTGGTTTTAAAAGGTAACTGATGTGAATTATAGCTGGCTAGTTATAATAAAGAACTTGATGTATTTCAAAGGATTTATAAATCGTTTTGAAGGGAGAGTAACACTTGGTTTTAAAGGTTTTAAAAAGAGTTATACTAGCTTATGGGAAGTTAGGTATAATGTCTTAAGAAAGGTAAAGAAAATGGTTTACTGATGTTAGAAGTTAAAAGACTTGATCTTATAAGACAAGAGACTTAACTTATTTGTTTTAATGTGGATGTTTGTGTGAAACCTCATTCGTGAGTAATGAGTACTTGGTTTTATTTAAAGGGATAATGTTTTACTGATTTCTAAATCGTAATGTGTATCGACACCACCGCAGCGTTAATAAAGGAAAATGTATTGAATAATGAAGTATTGTATTAAAAACCGAGAAACCTCCATCCGCATGAAGCTAAGATGAGACAAAATGATATTACATATCCTAGATCATGGTCGCTTAATAAGATCGATTATAAACAAGAATAAACTACTCACATATAAGGCATATGTTTCTCAAATCATTAAAGGAGAATTATGTTTTAAAGGATTAAAACTATGAACTACGAAACCTTTTCTAAAAATGAGAAACTTGAGCATTTGAAATTAGGCAAACTTGAGCGTTTGGAAAATAAGGTTATTCGTGATTTTACAAAGGAAAGCATTTTGTTTACTTAACAATGTTCGTCACACTCTATTTTTATACTACGGACATCGTGACTTTATAAAAGGAATGGATCTCTTTAAAAGGAATTTAACGACGTAGTACTTTAGGTTAAAAACCCGACTTTGGCATAAAATGGAAGTTGAGTTGTGTAACTTGCCTATGCTTGTGTGGTGTAACTTGCCTATGCTTGTGTTGTGTAACTTGCCTATACCGGTTGTTGTAACTTGCCTATGCTTGTGTTGTGTAACTTGCCTATGCTTGTTGTGCGTAACTTGCTTATGCTTGTGGTGATAGCCTTGGTTGTGCAAGAATAGTTATTTTATGGACTAGCTCTCCATGAGGTTTCTTACTATTCGCTTGGTCCCCGTGGTGCATTTCGTGCCCTTCGCGCTGATTCGGCCTTGGTACCGTGAGTCACCGTGACTTGCCCCGCTCAGGTAGTGACGAAGTCTCGTGATACGACCTTGGTCCCCGTGGTCAGCCCTCGTACTTGCCGGTCGGCCACTACGTGACCGGCCTTGGTATCCTAGAGTCGGCTCGCACTTGCCCCGTGACGGCCGTGTTTTGGTTGCATTATATTATTGGTACGGTCGGATCTGGTAGTTATACTTGTCCTATACGGTTTTTATGACACAGTGGGACACGTGTTCATGTATACTCCTTGGTATTGTCATATCATAAAGCAAGCGGTGAGGAAGAAATTTACGCACGAGTGATAATTTGGAGGCGTGAGTCCACGACTTGATATAATCGTTATATGTATGTCTCGTAGTTTGGTCATCATACATGTCTCACGCTTTATATAGATCATATGATTTCATTTACTGATATTCACGATTTCACATACTTGGTACTGTTATCTTGACCTCCTTCGGGCTGCGTCACGCCGCAGTAAGTACATATCGGCACGATCCCCGCTCTAGGATCACCTTTCGTATTGGGAAGCTGCCTTCCTTGGAGGCTTATCTTTTGGTATGTGTTCCCCGAGTTGTAGGTTCTTGTACATTCGGGGTATGGCGGGGCCCCGTCCGTCATAGTTGTTGTAAATCTTAAGTGCAGCCTTTGTGTGGGCGGGTTTTGTAAAAAGGATTAAATTGTTCGTTTTGAAAGAGTTGTTTATATATATTTTATTGGAAGGTAACCGTTTGGTTGGCCTGTTTTATTATCTTGTCTCATGTTCATGTTTAAGTTTTTATTTCCGCTGGTTTTCTCTGATGTTGTATCACTAGGGTGCCCTGGGTAAGGCACCCACGCCCGGTTCGGTCGTGACATACTCACGGGCTAGCTCCCACGAAGACATGTACCCGCGATGAGGATTTCGGGGCATGTTATATTCTTATTCCATGGGCTAGCTCTACGAAGACCGCACCTACGATGAGGATCCGAGGGCACGTTATGGCCATGCTTATACGATGAGGATTCCGGGCATGCGGCGCGTTATATATATGTATTGTATAATGCGTACGACATGAGGTAGGATGCCACGGGCGTGTCACCTGGTTATATTTACACCTACGGCTGCCGGCAGTGATGGAGGATTCCACGGGCAGGAGGTATATATATATGTATTGTATATGTGTACGCCGACAGTGAGGTAGGATGTCACGGGCGTGTCACGAGTATGATTTATGTCATAGATCGCCGATGAGGAAGGAATTCCACGCACGCTTTGATATTTGTGTGACTTGATCGCGTCCCAGTTGGGTAGAGTATATGCGTCCCTCCATAAAGGGCCGGATTATGTTATGAAAGATAAGTAAGTTATATGGTAATGAACTTGACAATTTTTCGTAAGTATGTACGTAAGAAAGTGACTATAATTTTTATTGAAAAATGGGAAAAGATAATAAGGTACGATTAAGTTCACGAGATGGTAATGACACGATAGGATCTGGTATGTACCCTTTTTATACTTGCCCCTGTCATTCTCTTGTACAATTATGATTTGTTTACTGTTGTCACGACTCGAACCTGGGCCCGTGACTGGTGCCTTACCCCGGGCACCCAAGTAGACATACATCAGAGTAATCAGCGGAACATAAAACAAGACATGAAATAATATGAAGTGTAAAACAGTTATCTGAGAAAAGTTGCCTTTCGGCATATATATATAAAAACTTAAATCCGAACAGTTACATCCCATTTACCAACTCTGGCCACAACAAAGATTACTGCACCTCTAAGAATGATATAACGATAATGGCGGCGGCCCGCCATACCCCTGAATGTAAGTACCTACAACGACAGGACTATACCATCGATAAGCCTTCGAGAAACGGAGCTTCCCAAAACGCTGAATCGTGATCCTAAGAGCGAGGATCGACGATCGCGATTCTCTACCGCGGCATGAACGCAGCTTCAAGGAGGTCGCACAACAGTACCAAGTATGTGAAATCAAAAATACGTAAATGAAATCATAGTAGTCATATAAAGCGGAGACATGTATGATAACCAAACTACGATTCACAATAAATAGCGATATGTCAAGTCGGGACTCACGCCTCAAAGTCATCACTCAAATATAACTATGGGTCTCACGCCCACCACATCAATCATGCCCGTGGAATACCCTCCTCATCGCTAGCCTATGATATAAAAGCACCAAGGAATACATATGAACACCGTGTCCCACCGTGTCATAATAAAACCGCACGGTCGACGAAGGCATAGCCGACTACTAAAACCCACAGCACCAACAAAGTCATAAACTGTATCACGAGGTCTGTCTAGACCGCCACATGATCGAAGCTGGCCACTCGCCCGCAGTATCAAATGTGCGCGTCTAATCCTGGAACTTCCCGCAGCTCCGCATAGGCCACTCACATAGGCCCGCATGAGGTATTCCTCGCATCGAGGGTAGCTACTCCCGACATCGCCCCGACTCGCACCGCATGGCCACATGCATCGCATGATCATATAGACCGCACACTAACACCGAACTCGTAGCTCCGCATAGGTCCTGGACCCGCATAAGGTATTCTCGAATCACGGTCCTGCATCGCCGAAGTCTACCCCGCGTCGGAGGCGCTTAACCCCGTGATCGTGTCAAGAGGTGAGTGATATAATACTAGCACAACGGCTTATCGTTAAACAACATAAGCACAATCAAGGAAAACCCCTTTACACAAACATCACAAGATACTAACACACGTAGCATCCTAAACATGTTTACTTATCAAATCAACAAGAAAATATTACAAGGCTATCACAAACCAACACAATCAAGTTATTCACACAAGGTACTTTCTACTTTATGTTAACAAGTTCGGGTTTTTATCCTCAAGTACTTCATACATTAACTCTTTAAAAGATCCGCTTTCTTTCACAAAAGTCACACAATACCCGTAGTATAAAAATAGAGTGACTATCTTTTTAAGTAAACCAAAACACTTCCCTTTGTAAAATCAAGTAACAACATTATTTTCCAAACGTTCAAGTTTGCCTAATTTCAAATGCTCAAGTTTCTCATTTTCGAAAGGTTTCGTAGTTCATAGTCTTAATCACTTAATAATATAATTCTCTTTTAAAACAATTTGAGAAACATACGCCTTATGTGTGAGTAGGTTATTCTTGTTCATAACAATCTTATTAAAGCAGCCATGATCTAGGAAATGTAATATCATTTTGTCTCATCTTAGCTTCTATGCAGATGGAGGTTTCTACTGGTTTTAATAATACTTTATTAGTCAATACATTTCCCTTTATTAGCGCTGCAGTGGTTTGTTCGATACTTATTCTCATTTCCGAAATCAATACAAGGCGTTCATAAACAATTAAGTAAACCGTTCCTTTTATCTCTCTTAAGTCGTTATACCTAACTTCCCATAAAGCTAGTATAACTCTTAAGCTTTTAAAACCAAGTATTACTCTTCTTTCAAAAAGGTTTCTTAATTCTTTTGAAATACTTCAAGATTCTTATTATTTAAACTCAAGTCAAAAGACATCGCAGTAAAACCACGTTCAGTTAACACACGTACGTCTACCGTACTATATATATTCTTTTAAAATATCATGCTCAAGAGGATAGGAAGAATCACATACCTCGCGACGATTATCGACTAATAGCAAAATGCTCCACCGCTATAACCCGGCTAGCCTTGTCCACCTTTCAAGTATAACATGCTACTTGCAGAACTTTCAACCTATAAAGGCATATACGTCTATCAACGTCTAGACTACTCTGTAGAATATTCTAAGCAAGGGGGGTTCTCTATTCTACGGGAAAAAAAATCGGGCAGCACTTCCCTACCCGTTAAGCTACACAAGTCTCATCAGAATACAAATCCATGTAAATCAGTTTAATCTTCTTCTTTAATATTCTTCCGATGTGATTTCAGTTCAAGTATTTTCATAATATCCTTCTATAACAGATTCGATTCTTCAGAATATCCTTCTATGAATCTTATATTCATTTCTATACAACTACAAGATGTAATTTCCAATTACAATAGAAGGTCAAGAGTATTTACCTCGGTAGCCCAAAATTATCCAAGTTTAAATGTCGATCCCGAGCAACGTTTAGCTCCTACTCAGGTGCTCCAACCCGCTCAAACAACCCTTAGAAGTTCTACGCAACTTCTTCTTAATACTTCAACCGGCTATGAAGATTTTCCTTAGGGTTTCGTTTTGTACCAAGGGAAGTATAATAGTATTTCGGCTTTTAGTATAGGTGTAACCTTGGAATACTACAAGGTATTTGGGCCAAGGTATTTTGGAATAGTAACAATACTTGGAGAATACTTTTCTACCAAGGGGGTATTTTACGAGACAACACTCAAAAGGGGTATTCTCGCCAAGGCCTTCTCAAGGGGGAGGTGCTCTTTGGACGAGCTTCTACAAGAGGAAAGGATTTTCAAGACTTGGAACTTATTTATGGATGAAGAAGTCTTGCACTTCAAGGGGTATTTATAGGACTTTCAAGGGCTAGGATTAAGCCAAGTGGTGGGCAAGTGTAGGGTCAAGATTTGGACAAGTGTTTGTGGGTCCCACTTGTTCATCAACTACACAAAATATCTACAAAATATCCTACCTAACCCTTGACTAGAATTTGTGCAAGAAAAACGCCCACAATTCGTCCACTTTGAGGGTGACACATGTTGTCACGACTCCGACCAAGCTCGCGATCGTGCCCTACACAGGCACCCCGCAGTATACATCGAGAGAATAAAGAATGAACATACACAACATACAAAAACTTAGACGGTAACCAACAAAGAAGCCGATAAGGCCACCTTCCGTAAAATATACTCAAACCGAAATGTAATAAAGACATTTTTCTTTTCTTTACAGCCCAATCCACAATGTGACTACAGACCTCTAAGAATAACAACTCTGGCGGGACAGGGCCCCGCCATACCCCTGAATGTACAACAACCGACAATACCAGGGATAAGCCTCCGAAATGAAAGAGCTTCTCAACAGCTGAACAGTGATCCTAAGAGCGAGGATCAGCAACCTGTACTTTACCTGCGGCATGAACGCAGCCCCCCGAAGGAGGTCAGTACAACATGTACCAAATATGTGAAAATGAGCATCAGAATGAAATCATAAGTCTAAAATAAAACTGGAGACATGTATGATTACTCAATTAACAGTACACTGTGCCTTACTAACAATGAGAGTAAAATAGGTGAATACTTACAATATCTAACGTAGGAGGCTCACGATCAAAGCAGGACCACCCGCCCGCAGTATCATTAAGCAAACCTATTCCTGGGACTATTTCACCCGCATAGATCGCGTGGACCCGCATGAGGTATTCCTCGTGATAGTCAGACTACCGCACGTGGGACTATTTCACCCGCATAAGCCCATAAGGACTCGCATGAGGTATTCCTCGCATCATGGTTAGCAAATCCACTAAACAGTGGTATAACGCCTTGGGGTTTACCCTCATTTATACTCTTACCCCAAGGTGGTATAACGTCTTGGGGTTTACCCTCATTTATACTCTTACCCTAGCTCAACCTACCATCATACATAACATAAGCCCTACCGCTTATCATACAATAAATAAGCAAGTTAAGAAATCCCCCTAACTTCTTATTAGCCTTATTCATATACATTCTCATTTTAGTTTACTTAAGGCACTAACATGTCAATATAAAATCCGGGAATTTAACCCAAAGTACTACGACTTCTATTCTTTTAAAATGACTCTTTTTCATATATAACTTCCAAGATACTAATAACCGTAGTATCAAGTCATAACTACTTTTCAAGACAAGTCACGATACCTTTTAGAAATACATTTAGGCTTCTAAATCAAGTGACTTCTTTCTTTAAAACCTTAGGCAATTGATGCCTTAAATCAAATTGCCTTTCAATAAATCAAGCCATTTATCTTTCCATAAAGCCAATATAACCAACTTCCCATAAAGTCGTTATATTCACTTTATGCATTAGTCAAGTACAATTTCTATCCAAGGGACTTATACGTTTAAAACGAAACAAGTATCGCATACTTTAAAACTCTTCAAGTCCCTTAACATACTTAAATTACTTAGAGTAACCACTCTTTAAACTTTCCATAAAAACAAGTATCAAAATACTTTCAACATACTTAAAGTCTCTTAACTTTGAAAACCACGATATCCTGAACATTTAAACAAGTGAGTTAATTCCTAACTCAATCAACTGGACATTCCTAAAATAAGCCAAGGATGTCAAATGGACTAGATTGTCAAAATCTTCAGACGCCTACCGTACTATATACGTGAAACTAGTCATGCTCAAAAGATAGGAAAAGTTCCACATACCTCTTCGGTTTAATCCACTTGCTAAGTCCAATCTCCGTACGTAGTATGTCAACCTATAATGACCACAGTACGTCTATTAACTTCTAGTTTCAATCGTGGAATATTCCAAGTGCAAGTCACTAAATTCTACGGAAAATCGGACAACACTTCCTTTGTTTTTACTAACTTTGCCACCTTTTTCAAGGTCGAAATACAATAACCAAACAACCCCAATTGGCTCACAACAATATAGAAGGTAATCCAATGCAAATGAATAACCAAACAGCCCCAATTGGCTCACAATAATATATAATGTCATCCAATTCAAATGAATAACCAAATTTCCAATCGCTCACAATAATATAACAATACCAATTCTTATTCAATTTCCACTTCAATCCAAATTGGTAGCATAATAAGATATCAAGCCGCAATTGATTCTAGCTACTACATTCTCCAAGTAGGTAACATGCGACAATTCAATTTATCGATCAAATTGGATTTCAATTTCAAATGGCTAAATATGACATTTTCGGATTTTTAGCTTCCAATTCCATAACACTTAACAAACTTCATAACACATATCACATGACCACTTATAACTTATCATAACATGAAATCTTCAATTACAAAAGTAAAACGTAAGATTATACCTCAATTAGCCCAAATATGCTCCAAGAGTACAAGTCGATCCTCAAGCACCTTTAGTTCCTCCTTTCGACATTCCAATCCACTCCAAGCCACCCTTAGAAGCTTAAGAAAAACTCATCTTCGTGTTTCAACTTCCAAGTTGAATAACCCTTTAGGTTTTCGCCTTGCGACTAATACGAAACACCATTTTTCCGGATCTTTCTATTGAGAAACACTTACAATACCCTTAGGTACCTTGGTTTAAAGTGGGGAATTATTGACAACAATTGAAATTTTCCCTGGAAAAATCCCTAAACCGTGAGCCCTCTCTAGTGCAAGAACAAGTTTCAAAATTTTTCTAAGTGTAGTGAATGACAAAGTCTTGCACTACTAGGAGCTTATATAAAAATATGGAGGGTCAAGATTAGAACAAATGGGTGGTTTGGATTCATTTTAATTAAATATCAAGCTAAGTGGGTCATTGACTGGTCAATGTTGTCAGCTTATTTGTCTTGCAAGACTTGGTCTTTTAAATTATGGTCAAATGACCATTTTCTCCATCACATTTTTCGTCCAAGACCATTAAGGGGGGTGACACGTGTCGCCCTCCCGTTCGTCGCAATATTTCGTTTTCCGACAAATCCATAATTCCGATAAATTTTTACTCGTCTCAAACCTTACCCTTTGAGGTCTTACGTGCGCTCTAGAAACATATCCTCAAATATTTCCGGTGTAACATTCTTCCCCCCTTAGAAACATTCGTCCCCGAATATTCTCTCGGGAGTCCAACTTAAAGATAGCGACATAGTCTTCTTTTACAACCCCTACATACCAATAATACCACACGAGGCCACACAACAGTACTAATACTAAAATGTCAAGCTGAACCCCACGTGTCAACGCTTGTTATCCGACGGCTTCTGACTCTAAGCTTACTAATAATCTTTTCCGGATAAGCTTCTCTTATCCACACTCACAATCAAGTCTATGTCGAAGCATCCAACCGGCGATCTACACTTTCTCACATACAAGGCCTCATACAGGGCCATCTGAATACTGGAAAGGTATCTGTTATAGTACGCAACACATAAAGAGACAATTAACCCTCCCGGCTATATCTGAAATCAAGAACATAGGCCCGCATCCTATCCTCAAGTGCCTGGATAGTACGCCTTGCCTGTCCGTCGGTCTGAGGGTGTAATGCAACACTGAGACTCACCTGTGTCCCTAAAACCCTTCTGAAAAACCTCCAGAAGTTATCTGTAATCGAGCTCATCTGTCTGACATCATAAACGTAGGAACCCCGTGCAGTCTCACAATACCCCTGCTATACAAGCTAGCATAATCCTCAGTCGAGTAAGTGGTCCCAATCCGAAAGAACACGGCTGGTTTCGCCAGCCTAATTACCATGACTGTGGAGTCGCACTTCCTCCGAGTACGATGCCACCTCAGAACCAGATCCAAAAAAAAATACTTCTCATATCTAGGTTGGGATTTCAATCGCCTGTAATAGCCCACTGGGCTTCTGGTGCACAACCATGACCTGCTACTAACTCGGACACTAAGCAGTAAACTCTGCTATGTCCCTTTCCCGGTCATCTTACCCATTCATACATCTGAGGTCACGACACAACTCGTCGACTCGAACAAGAGCAATAAGCGCTTTATGCCTCCCTAAAACTCGCTGACTAGTCTGCAAAGACGGTACACGCAATCTATCTCATCTCACAAAGACTTATCCGGGTGCTACTCAACAGCTCTTCTCCTGAGAGTCGTAACTCGATACCGTGATCATAACCGATCTCATATCCGCCTCTTTACCTCCTCAACGACGGAAGACTCGGAAACTCCTCGGATCTAACTTCATTAACCTTGAAAACAAGTGTTATACCCCGTAGTCCCAGGGTATGTATGCGAGGACGTACGTACGAGAATACGACAGAAAGATTGGAAAGGAAGAAAGAGGCGATTTTTCCACGGAAAAGTTTCGGCTGTGAAGGAAAAGGTTCGTTAATGGGAATTGGATTCCCATTTGGTATTCGGACTTCGAATATTAGAGAATTATGGAATTTTATTTCCTGAATGGTCACGTGGGCCCACGAGAAATTCTACGCTTGTGGGGCCCTTTGATTTTGAGATTTTGGCGCTGGATATTTTCTAAGACGAAATATTTTGATTTAATCGTGGGCTACACGTGTCACCCCACGTGGCTCCTTTGCGACTAAATATGTTTGTGCACAACACCCGGTTAGAGTCGTTTTTCGACCAAACCTTTTCACCGCGTTGGTTGGGGAATTTACGGCGATGTGATTTAGTATTTTTGCGGATTTTTACGAGAGCCGGAACAATTTGGACCAACCAGAGGGCACTTGCACCCTCTCATCGGTGGGCATAGTGGCAATGGGCGATTGAATGGGCAAGTGGTGGAAGATATTTGTGTAGATATTTGTGAGGATTTGTGGAGTAGGGTTAGGTGTGCACTTTGATCTTGGCCTTACACTTGTGTAGCACTTGGCTAGATCTTCGCCATTGGTCGCCTCGCTTGTGCTATAAATACCTCTCCTTTGATGAACTTCTTCATCCAAAATGCCTAAGTCTTGAGCCTTCCTCCCTTTTCGCGAGGCCCCCTGTCGAGAGTTCCCCAGTGGGTAGTGGCGAGGTAGCCACCCCCTCCTGAGGTGCTAGCCGTAAATTACCCCTAGCCTAGTTGCTGTATAATACCCCTTTATGGTATAGAAATACTCTCCAAGTATTGTTATAATGCCCAAATTACCTTAGCCAGATACCTTGTTGTATTCTAAGGTTATACCTATACAAGCCCGTAAATACTATTATACTTCCGTCACGCAAAACCAAACCCTAGGAAAATCTCCATAGTCCGTTGGAGTGTTGTAGAAGTTGGTTAGAACTTCTAAGGTGGTTTAGAGCTTGAGCGCCTGAGTCGAGCTAAACGATTGCCAGATCGACTTTATATTTGGATAATTATGGGCTTAGCGAGGTAAATATCTTGTCCTCATTGTAATTGGATATTACATGTTGTAGGAAAATATAGTTAAGTATGCTATATATATAATCAACATAGCTTGTGGCAATGTCCTGGACTTAAGCCCAAGAATCGAACTGCTTACAGATCAGACACATGAGACTTGTGTAGTAAATGCGAGTAGAATTGTACTCGCCGTTAGATGTATAACCCCTCGTTGGCTTGATAGCCGGCCCGATAGAGGAGGAGATTTACGCCGTCATGGGGAGGTGCCAATTTTTTCTCGTAATGTTCTACGATGTTAATAAGCGCTTTGTGGCCTTATAGGTTGAAATGCTACGTGTGGAATGATCCACTTGGCAAAGTAGCCAGTTTGAGCGCTTTGCTATTAGTCGATACTCGCCGCAGGTATGTGAACCTCTTCCTATCTTTTCTAGCATGATTGTTGTGAACTATGTAGTACGTAGACGCATACGTGCTAAGTGATTTGGTTGGTTTAAAACATAGGGTGTTATAATAGCTTTATGGGAAGTTAGTTATAACGACCTTATGTAAGTGAAAATGGTTTATCATGTTAGAAGTTAAGAGACTTGATCTTATAAGATAAGAGACTTAACTTATTTGTTTTAATGTGGATGTTTGTGTGAAACCTCATTCGAGTAATGAGTACTTGGTTTTAAAGGGATAATGTTTTACGATTTCGAATCGAATGTGTATCGACGCACCACCGCAAATAATAAAGGAAAATGTATTGAATAAATGATGTGTTGTATTAAAACCAGTAGAAACCTCCATCCGCATAAGCTAAGATGAGACAAAATGATATTACATTTTCTAGATCATGGCCAGTAATAAGATTGTTATAAACAAGAATAAACTACTCACGATATGACATATGTTACTCAATTGTTCTAAAAGGAATCAAGTGATTAAGTTTGGGAACTATGAAACCATTTGTAAATGGTAAGCTTGAGTAATCAAACTAGGCAAACCGAACTTAGGAAAAGAATGTTGTTACTTGATTTTGAAAAGCGTGGGTTTGTCATTCTAATACTACGTATCGTGACTTTTATAAAAGTAATGGATCTCTTTTAAAAGAACTTAACGATGTAGTACTGGGGTTAAAACCCGGACTTTGGCATAAAATGAAAGTACTTTGAGTTGTGTGAAACTTGCCTATGCTTGTTGTTGTGAAACTTGCCTATGCTTGTTGTTGTAAACTTGCCTATGCTTGTGATGATAGCCTTTATTGTACAAGCGTTGTGTTACGTATTCGTCTCGATAAAGTCGGTTGACCGTTGAGAACTTACTTGGACGTGCGGCGACGAGAAATTCCACCGCACGTTCTCGCTGATAGTATTATTGTTGTTAATCGCCGACATACCGACACGATGCGTAGCGCACGTATGCTTCCATTTTGTTAAGGTCTTGTGGTTAATCGCTGATATATCGGCTACGACGCGTAGCGCACGTATGTTTCATTTTGATTATCGCCAGGATTTCCTTTGGACATACCGACACGATCGTAGCGCACGTATGCGCCCATTTGGAATGCGTCCTATTATTTCTTCGACATACCGACATCGACGCGAGCGCATCGGGTATCGCCCATTTGGATTCTTGTCTTATTGAGAGTCACATGGACACGCCACCCGAGCATCTCCGGCATGTGGCCTGGGACATTGGTATTATTGTTGCATCATGGACATGTCTACACCGGCAAGATTCCGGGCATGCGCCATACGCGAACTCGATTGATGTTGGCGGGCGAGACCCATAGATATATCGGGTGATGATCGCTTTATGTCATAATCGTAGTTTGGGTATCATACATGTCTCCCGCTTTATATAGACTAGTATGATTTCATTTACGATGTTATGATTTCACATACTTGGTACTGTTAGATCGACTCCTTCGGCCGAGTGCGTTCATGCCGCAGTAGGTACATCGATCGGGATCCTCGCCATGGATCACGATTCCAGCGCATTCAAGCTCCGCTCCGAGGCTTATCTTTTGGTGTGTCTCGAGTTGTAGGTTCTTGTACATTCGGGGTATGGCGGCCCCGTCCGTCATAGTCATCAGATATCTTAAGAGGTCTGTAGTAATTGTGCGCGTGGTTGTAAAAGGATTAAACTGTTCGTGTTTTATGTATATACCAAGGCAACTGCTTTTGGTTGCGCTTCGTATTTATTATATCCCTTGTTAAATGTCTCATGTTTTATGTTCCGATTTTCTCTCATGATGTATCACTAGGGTGCCTGTAAGGCACCGACGGCCCCTAACAGTCGTTACAAAAGTGGTATCGAGCGCTTAATCCTCTGAAAGTGTCTGACGCATCAGATCCGAAGTCTTGATTATCGGTGTGTTGTGCACCACACCAATAATCGTGAGGCTATAGGATATTTAGGATTGGTTACTATTCTTCTCACTCAGATCGTGCCTTAGAGCTGTTGTAAGTTGGACCTCGACGAAATTATTTCCTTATCGTTATGCCTCGCGTAGGGCAACCCGCCCGTGAGGCGCGCAATGGAGCCGCGAGTGAGTAGAGTTGGCGGCGGCAGGCCAAATCATTACCTAGGGTAGTGCTTCATTCGGGATTTCGCGGCGCCACTAGCCCCAAGAGTTTAAGCACGGCGGCAGCCTTATCGCGGCCATGATATGAACCTTCGCCCACCATCGAACCGAATATAGATTGCGAGAGACAACCTTGTTACTAGCTATGGATTTGGCTACCGCAGAGTATACCGATGTATCGCGAGTCTTGATGACTACCTAAGAGAAGGTTGTGCAAGAGTAATCCGCTTAGGCTTCGAGCATGGCCTGTATGCGGGCTTATGCGCAGCAGCCGAGAAACGTAGATCGGCGGTTAACGGCGACACGAGCAGGCCGAGCAAAGGTCCTTTGGTAACTTTCAAGTGAGTATACCTTAAGTGCTATGTTCGATAGCGGTGTGTTAGTTGTGATTAGAATCACGTGGGTTAACCGAGTAAGATTTTGGGGATAGAGAAAGTGTGAGCCTTAGAGCTTTATACGCAAAGACCTTAGAGGTAAGGCGCCATCTCGAGAAAGGTGTAGTGTTATGTTTGACCTTATAGAGTGCATAGTGCACGTGCCGTGTTTGGGATAAGTCCATGTAGTATGAAATGAAAGAGGGTAGTTGAGCCTAAGAAGACCGCTAGGTTTTCGTAACGTTTAGTAAGATTGTTCCTTCCGGAGATGGTATTTCGCCTGGGCCTGTTGAGGCTACGCGCGTCAACCCGCGTAGGTTTAGTGGGTGGGGTCAGTGGTGGTCCTCTTGTGTTAGGGTCAGGGTGTTAGGCCCATGTTTAGTTAGCCGCAAGTTCTGGATGCGTTCGACCAGATGGTCGGGCCGATGGGGCAGCCATCGTTCTTCGGCCGTGGTCGCTCAGCGTTGTTGATGTTATCCAAAGGTGTGAGGTTGCAGGGTGCCTACCTTCACCTTATGACGGACAAGTGGAGCCCGTGGTACCGCTTTTCTTCGGGAGTACAGCGGGGCTAGAACTCAGCGGTCTCAGACGCATTCGCCTCGCCGTGTTTTGATTTCGCGGTAGTGGCGATCGCTGTCTCCGCCGGAGTGTTTAAGCTACCATTTCGTTGTTCGATGTCGCCTGTGACGCCTCAGGGCAGAAATGCAAGCGATCGATTGGTTCGATGTTGGCGTGGTTCGAGTAGTCGTTCGTGCTTGTTCCAGCAGATCGCTGGATAGTGTGGTGTTTGATGCAGCTTCGCACGTAGAATCGTATGGATAATCGGCGACGACGCCAGAGTTCAGTGCCGACGGTCGGTCTTCAAAGTACACCCGGTGAGGTGTGACGAGTTTTGAAACGTATGAACTTAGCCCGAGTCACTGGGCCTTTGAGTTCATGGAAGAATAAAGCAGCCAGCTATATGTTAGTAATTGCCGTCCGACTTAGGAGGCGACGTCCGCCTTTCGTATTGTTATGTTCGAAAGTATCAAGATCCATCCGAATGTTCCCGCTAATGATGACCTCGTTAGAGATAGTAACTCGGTTTGATACTAAAAGCGATCGTAAATATGGTAAGAATTGCACGACGCTTACGTGATCGCACGCAGCCCTACCATTTGTTGGGTCGCCGAGCAAGGCTCGCGACAAAGTGACAAAAGTAGTATTATTTGTGGTGATGTTAGAGGTGTTTCCTCGTGGACTTGGATGTAAGTATTTTACGCGGTATTTCGCCACCGTGGCGTGATTGTTTCGTAAGTATAGTAGTGAAGACTATCTCGCACGTGTTCGCTTGAGACTTAGCGAACATTCTGACGAATGTTTCTAGGGGAAGAATGTTATACCCTAGTCCCGTGGTATGTATGCGAGGACGCATTTGCGAGAATACACGCAAAGATCGGCGAGGAAGAAAGAGGCGATTTTTCCACTAAAGTTTCCGGTTTTGTGAAGAAAAGGTTCGTTAACGGGAATTGATTCCCAGATTTGGTATTCGGACTTCGAATATTAGAGAATTATGGAATTTTATTTCCGAATGGTCACGCTGGGCCCACGAGAAATTTACTGCTGGGGCCCGCTTGATTTTGAGATTTTGGCGCTGGATATTTTCTAAGACTAAATATTTTGGATTTAATCGGGGCGACACGGTCACCCCATGTGGCACCTTTGGGCCGAAATATGTTTGTGCACAACACCTTGCTAGAGTCGTTTTTAGCAAACGCTTTCGACTTTCGTAGGGAATTTCCGCTATGTCATTTAGTATTTTTATGATTTTTCCGAGAGACTAACATTTTGGACCAACGAGCGCGACTTCGCACCCTCTCATCAGCGGCATAGTGGGCGCATGGACGATTGAACGGGTGGTGGAAGATATTTGTGAGATATTTGCAGGGATTTGCGAGCAGGGTTAGGTGCACTTGGCTTGATCTCGCCTTACACTCAGGTAGCACTTGCTAGATCTCGCCATTGGTTGGCCTTGGCTTGCTATAAATACCCTCTCCTGATGAACTTCTTCATCCAAAATGCCTAAGTCTTGAGAGCCTTCTCCCCTTTTCGCAGGCCCTGGTCGAGAGTTCCCCAGTGGGTAGTGGCGGTAGCCACCCCTCCTGAGGTGCTAGCCGTGGGTACCCCACTTTAGTTGCTTCAGATAATACCCCCTTTATGGTATAGAAATACTTCCAAGTATTGTTATAATGCCCAAATTACCTTAGCCGATACCTTGTTGTATTCTAAGGTTATACCTATACGAAAGCCCGTAAATACTATTATACTTCCCACAATGAAACCGAAACCCTAGGAAAATCTCCATAGTCCGTTGGAGTGTTGTGTAAGTTGGTTAGAACTTCTGGCGGTGGTTTAGAGCCGGGTTGAGCGCCGAGTCGAGCTAAACGATTGCCCAGATCGACTTTATATTTGGATAATTACGGGCTTAGAGGTAAATATCTTCCCTATCAGAATTGGATATTACATGTCAGGAAAATATAGTTTAAGTATGCTATATATATAATCAACATAGCTTGTGGCAATGTCTCGACTTAAGCTCAAGAATCGAATCGCTTTTACATAGATCAGACATTAAGAGACTTGCAGTAGAGTATCGTGAGTAGAATTGTACCTGCTCGGGTTAGATGATAACCCCCTCGTTGGCTTCGATAGCACCCGATGAAGAGGAGATTTACGCTGTCATGGGGAGGCGCCGAATTTTTCTCAGAATGTTCTACGATGTTAATAAGCGCTGCTGGCCTTATAGGTTGAAATGCTACGTGGAATGATCCACTTGGCTTAAGGAGTAGCCGATTGTTTGGAGCGCTTTGCTATTAGTCGATACTCGCGAGGTATGTGAACCTCTTCCTATCTTTTCTAGCATGATTGTTGGAACTATGTAGTGACGCATACGCAAGTGATTTGGTTGGTTTAAAACATGTGTTATAATAGCTTTATGGGAAGTTAGTTATAACGACCTTATGTTGAAAATGGTTTCACGTTGTGGTTAAGAGACTTGATCTTATAAGATAAGAGACTTAACTTATTTGTTTTAATGTGGATGTTGTGTGAAACCTCATTCGTGAGTAATGAGTACTGGTTTTAAAGTGGATAATGTTTTACCGATTTCGGAATCGTAACGTATCGGCAGCACCATCAAGCATTAATAAAGGAAAATGTATTGAATAAATGACGTCAGATAAAACCAAGAGAAACCTCCATCCGCATGTATAAGATGAGACAAAATGATATTACATTTTCTAGATCACGGTCATTGTAATAAGATTGTTATAAACAAGAATAAACTACTCACGATATGACATATGTTTCTCAATTGGTCTAAAAAGGAATCAAGTGATTAAGTTTGGGAACTATGAAACCATTTGTAAATGAGAAGCTTGAGTAATCAAACTAGGCAAACCGAACTTAGGAAAAGAATGTGTTACTTGATTTTGAAAAGGAAGGTGGGTTTGTCATTCTAATACTACGTATCGGGTGACTTTTATAAAAGTAATGGATCTCTTTAAAAGAACTTAACGATGTAGTACTTTGGGGTTAAAACCCGA
The DNA here is from genome assembly GCA_029844215.1 of Przewalskia tangutica. NCBI lineage: Eukaryota > Viridiplantae > Streptophyta > Magnoliopsida > Solanales > Solanaceae > Przewalskia > Przewalskia tangutica. The sequence goes on from JAQGDG010000030.1 coordinate 2,305,779, forward strand.
CTTTGGCATAAAATGAAAGTACTTTGAGTTGTGTGAAACTTGCCTATGCTTGTTGTTGTGAAACTTACCTGCTTGTTGTGAAACTTGCCTATGCTTGTGATGATAGCCTTTATTGTACAAGCGTTGTGTTTCGTGTTACCGCTCTCGATAGGTCGGTTGACCGTTGAGAACTTACTTGGACGTGCAAGCGACGAGAAATTCCACGCACGCTCTCGCTGATAGTATTATTGTTGTTAATCGCTTTGGACATACCGACACGATGCGTAGCGCACGCATGCTTCATTTTGGTTAAGGTCTTGTGGTTAATCGCTTTGGATATATCGACACGATGCGTAGCGCATCGTATGTTTCCATTTTGATTATCGCCAGGATTTCTTCGACATATCGACACGACGCGTGCGCACGCATGCGCCCATTTGGAATGCTGTCCTATTATTTCTTGGACATACCGACATCGATGCGCACGTATGCGCCCATTTGGAATGTTGTCTTATTGTTTCCCTTCGACATACCGACACGATGCGTAGCGCACGTATGCTTCCATTGGATTGCGCTCATTGAGGTCACATGGACATGTCTACACCGATCACGCAATTCCGGGCATGTGGCCGGACATTGGTATTATTGTTGCATCATGGACATGTCTACACACCGATGCAGATTCCGGCACGCGCCATAATGCGAACTCGATTGATGTTGTGGCGTGAGACCCATAGATATATTGGAGTGATGATCGTTTATGTCGCAATCGTAGTTTGGGTATCATACATGTCTCCGCTTTATATAGACTAGTATGATTTCATTTACATGTTGCAGGGCCACATACTTGGTACTGTCAGATCGACTCCTCTGGCCGCGCTTGCGCCGCAGTGAGGTACATCAGGATCCTCGCCATAGATCACAGCCAACAGATTCAAGCTCCGCTTTCTCCGAGGCTTATCTTTGCAGGTGTTCCCGAGTTGTAGGTTCTTGTATTCTGTGGTATGGCGGCCTGTCCGCCATAGTCGTCAGATATCTTAAGGCCAGAGTATCTTTAGGCGGGGTTGTAAAAGGATTAAACTGCTCAGGTTTTATGTATATACCAAGGCAACCGCTTTTGGTTGCTTGTGTATTTATTATATCCTTGTTAAATGTCTCATGTTTTATGTTCCGCTGATTTTCTCGATGTATGTATCACTGGGTGCCCTGTGGTAAGGCACCGAACGCCCCGAACGGTCGTTATAACAAGTAATCGAACCCCAGGCTCCGAATCGAAGAATCTTACGACTACATCCGCCTATCCTGCCGCCATCAGCATTTACCCCAGTCCACGACAAGAGTATCTCAGAATCGCTTGACTTTCCTGATGGTATAGGATATCAATATCACAATCCTTGAGTAACTCTAACCACCATCGCCGTAAATTCTATCGCCTCCGCAGATATACCGAGTCTTTTGTGGTCTCACAAATCTCCATGAAGTTCAGATATACGTCATGCCCTCAAATCTTCAAGGCATGATATAATCGCCACAAATCTAAATCGTGAGGCGCACTTCTTCCTCGCCCCTAACTACCGGAAAACATAAGCTCTATCCTTCTCTAAGTCATACAAGACACAACCTAGCCTAACACCCAACGTGTTATCATAATAACCTAACCCTTTAGTCTCACACGGGGTTAGAATCAGAGTCGTGGTCAACTTATCTTCCAATAATCGAAAGCCCTTCTCATTCCTCGCGAAATATTGGGTATCCTTAATCTCACTTACGGTTCCTGTTTCCTTTTGTTGCAACCAAACTTGGTCACTAAACTAGACTTAATTCCTGCTTGCCTCATGGCTAAGACTTCATCACAATCACTTTTTGGTGGTCTCTTGATCTCGCCAAGTAGTAACCCGCTTTTCTTTCCAAATGCAGAGCCTAAAACTAGGTGTTACCACTTTCTCTCGAATGTTCTTACTTCCCATTATTTACTAATGGTCTATATACTAGTCCTGTAAACATATCTCGTGCAACCTACATTTATATCTTTACGATACTTCCTCACCAATTCAGACGTCGTTCTTAATTACTCCCAACACAACATTTTTCCCACTGCTATCTACAATCAGAACCTATGGTACGACGATCAAGACCTTACTATTTTATATCCTTCAGATAACAACATGGGTACACGCAACCCCATAATACGCCAAATGCCCTTTTACGTGGGAAGAGAACTTATCTCCTTTCTTAAACTTTCTCGAGCCACAACCCTAATCACAGGTCCTCTTGCGGTCCAGATTAGCTAATCATCACGCACCGCCTTAAAGTCATGTAGATTTTCAAAACCTACCAAAGTTGCCTCACTTTCCAGCAAAGATTCGTACTTATTTTATTCTTGCCTTGGACATTTCCAAACTATCCGGAAGGTCGTGGCCCCGACCGCCCCAAAACCAACCTACCTCCAAGGGCACTTAACATAAATTCCTCCTAATTCAATTATTACATACTTTCACCAATTTACCCTAGTGAACAAGTCACACGACTTAAAAAGAAAACAATGATGCCAAAGAAGGAGGATAATTCATCGGTCATACTCTTCCCACTCCCAAACTTATTTTAGCGCACGCATAGCCCTCATCTGATTTGGTCTCCAATCTTTGGAGTTACTAAATTAAACAATACAAGGCCCATTCCGCTCACAACTGGCACGTTCTGGAACACGCCCACGAACCCAAAATAGTTAACTAAACTTGGGCTCGCACCGTGATCCTCGCTACATACGGGACTACTACCAACTGATCCCATTTCATTTCAAGCTACGGGCGACCCTTAATAGATCCCCAACCGACTTCGGCCGATTTAACTCTTTCCTAGGTCTGTTTTAATTTTACTACCCGAAGGCCTTATATACCTAAGGTCTCATGGTTATCAACATTTTTAGGCTCGCGATTTCCATGCTCCAAGCCTATCTTATCACTCGTGAACCGGCACAAGAACTTCTCGTAATATCATAATCGTGTTGTCTTGACCACAACAACCATACTTTCTTCGCTCGATCTCGCCAGATAATTCCCTTAAGCATACCACGTAGCTTAAGTTACTATCATAGTCTTCCACTTAGTCTCTTAATAATAACTTCTTAAGGTCCATTACCTTTCCGATAACTCATCATTTCTAATTATCTCAAATTAGCACGTAAAACATTGATGAGAATTCATTAAACTGTTCATACCTTCCCGTTATTTATTTAGTCCTTACCAAATCTCGGTAATCTAAAATCATCCTAGGCAATACATATGTGACCCATATAAATCAGATAGTTGTATGTCCCAATACCAACTATACTACAAACATTACCAACCCGGATACGCAATCCACATAATCTTTCCTGGTCATCACGCTTTCGTGTCGTGCAGAACAACATAACTCTGTTAGGGAGACAACCCTAACCGTGCACACTCTATCGCACGATCTTAGAGTGAGAAGAATGGAAACTAATCCTAAATGTCCTGCATCCTCCTGATTATAGATGTGCACAACACACCGATAATCAAGACTCTACTGAGACACGGTCTGTAGACACTTTCCGAGGACTAACTGCTCTGATACCACTTTTGTCACGACCCGACTGCTCGCGATCGTGCCCTACCCGGCACCCCGCGTGTATACATCAGAATAGCAATGAACATACACAACATACGTAAAAACTTAGACGGAACTAACAAAGAGCCGATAAGGCCACCTTCCGTAAATATACTCAAACCGGAAATAGAACAATACATTTTTCTTTTCTTTACAGCCCAATCCACAATGTGACTGCACTTCTAAGAATAATAACTCAAGTGACAGGCCCCGCCATACCCCGAATGTACAACAACCGACAATACTGTGGATAAGCTCCAAATGAAGGAGCTTCTCAACAAACAACAAGGATCCTAAGAGCGAGGATCAAGAACTCAGACTTTACTGCGGATTTAACGCACTTCGGCGAAGGTCAAGATAACATGTACCAAATATGTGAAAATGAGTACGTGAATGAAATCATAAGTCTAAAATAAAATCGAGACATGTATGATTACTCAATTAATAAAGACATCAGGCCTTACTAACAATGAGAGTAAAATAGGTGAATACTTACAATATCTAACGTAGAGGCTCACGATCAAAGCGCAGACCACCCGCCCGCAGATCATTAAGCAAACCTATTCTCGACTATTTCACCCGCATAGATCGCGTGGACCCGCAGGTATTCTCGTGATAGTCACTACCGCACGGGACTATTTCACCCGCATAAGCCCATAAGGACTCGCATGAGGTATTCTCGCATCATGGGTAGCAAATCCACTAAAACAAGTGGTATAACGCCTTGGGTTTACCCTCATTTATACTCTTACCCTAGCTCAACCGCCATCATACATAACATAAGCCCTACTGCTTATCATACAATAAATAAGCAAGTTAAGAAATCCCCTAACTTCTTATTAGCCTTATTCATATACATTCTCATTTTAGTTTACTTAAGGCACTAACATGTCATTATAAAATCCGAATTTAACCCAAAGTACTACGATTTCTATTCTTTTAAAAATGACTCTTTTTCATATATAACTTCCAAGATACTAATAACCGTAGTATCAAGTCATAACTACTTTTCAAGACAAGTCACGATACCTTTTAGAAATACATTTAGGCTTCTAAATCAAGTGACTTCTTTCTTTTAAAACCTTAGGCAATTGATGCCTTAAATCAAATTGCCTTTCAATAAATCAAGCCATTTATCTTTCCATAAAGCCAATATAACCAACTCCCCATAAAGTCGTTATATTCACTTTATGTATTAGTCAAGTACAATTTCCTATCCAAGGGACTTATACGTTTAAAACGAAACAAGTATCGCATACTTTAAAACTCTTCAAGTCCCTTAACATACTTAAATTACTTAGAGTAACCACTCTTTAAACTTTCCATAAAAACAAGTATCAAAATACTTTCAACATACTTAAAGTCTCTTAACTTTGAAAACCAAGATATCCTTAACATTTAAACAAGTGAGTTAATTCCTAACTCAATCAACTGGACATTCCTAAAATAAGCCAAGGATGTCAAATGGACTAGATTGTCAAAATCTTGTCGCTCACTGCACTATATACGTGAAACTAGTCATGCTCAAAAGATAGGAAAATTTCCACATACCTCTTGGTTTAATCCACTTGCTAAGTCCAATCTCCGCACGTAGTATGTCAACCTATAATGACCACAGACGCTTATTAACTTCTAGTTTCAATCGTGGAATATTCCAAGTGCAAGTCACTAAATTCTACGGAAAATCGGGCAACACTTCCTTTGTTTTTACTAACTTTGCCACCTTTTTCAAGGTCGAAATACAATAACCAAACAACCCCAATTGGCTCACAACAATATAGAAGGTAATCCAATGCAAATGAATAACCAAACAGCCCCAATTGGCTCACAATAATATGTAAGGTAATCAATGCAAATGAATAACCAAACACCCAATTGGCTCACAATAATATAACAATACCAATTCTTATTCAATTTCCACTTCAATCCAAATTGGTAGCATAATAAGATATCGCCGCAATTGATTCTAGCTACTACATTCTCCAAGTAGGTAACATGCGACAATTCAATTTATCGATCAAATTGGATTTCAATTTCAAATGGCTAAATATGACATTTTCTGATTTTTAGCTTCCAATTCCTTAACACTTAACAAACTTCATAACACATATCACATGACCACTTATAACTTATCATAACATGAAATCTTCAATTACAAAAGTAAAACGAAGATTATACCTCAATTAGCCCAAATATGCTCCAAGAGTACAAGTCGATCCCTATCACCTTTAGCTCCTCCTTCGACATTCCAATCCACCCAAGCCACCCTTAGAAGCTTAAGAAAACTCATCTTCGTTTCAACTTCCAAGTTGAATAACCCTTTAGGTTTTCGCGACTAATAATGAAACACCATTTTTCCGGATCTTTCTATTGAGAAACACTTACAATACCCTTAGGTACCTTGGTTTAAAGTGGGAATTATTGGACAACAATTAGAAATTTTCCTTGGAAAATCCCTAAACCGTGAGCCCTCTCTCTAGTGCAAGAACAAGTTTCAAAAATTTTCTAAGTGTAGTGAATGACAAAGTCTTGCACTACTAGGGAGCTTATATAAAAATATGTAGGGTCAAGATTAGAACAAATGGTTGGTTTGGATTCATTTTAATTAAATATCGTTGCTGGGGTCATTGACTTGGTCAATGTTGTCGCTTATTTGTCTCTGCAAGACTTGGTCTTTTAAATTATGGTCAAATGACCATTTTCTCCATCACATTTTTCGTCCAAGACCATTAAGGGGGGTGACACGTGTCGCCCTCCCGTTCGTCGCAATATTTCGTTTTCCGACAAATCCATAATTCCGATAAATTTTTACTCGTCTCAAACCTTAACATTTGAGTTCTTACGTACGTTCTTAGAAACATATCTCAAATATTTCCTGGTGTAACATTCTTCCCCCCTTAGAAACATTCGTCCCCGAATATTCTCTCGGGAGTCCAACTTAAAGATAGCGACATAGTCTTCTTTTACAACCCCTACATACCAATAATACCACACGAGGCCACACAACAGTACTAATACTAAAATGTCAAGCTGAACCCCATGTGTCAATGTCGGTTATCTGGATGAAGCTTCGGCTGACTCTAAGCTTACTAATAATCTTTCCCGGATAAGCTTCGCCTTATCCACACTCACAATCAAGTCTATGTCGAAGCATCCAACCGGTGATCTACACTTTCTCACATACAAGGCCTCATACAGGGCCAACTGAATACTGGAAAGGTATCTGTTATAGTACGCAACACATAAAGAGACAATTAACCCTCCCGGCTATATCTGAAATCAAGAACATAGGCCCGCATCCTATCCTCAAGTGCCTGGATAGTACGCCTTGCCTGTCCGTCGGTATGAGGGTGTAATGCAACACTGAGACTCATCTGTGTCCCTAAAACCCTTCAAAACCTCCGTGTTATCAGAATCGAGCTCATCTGCTGACATCATAAACGTAGGAACCCCATGCAGTCTCCCAATCCCTCTGCTATACAAGCTAGCATAATCCTCAGCCGAGTAAGTGGTCCTAACCTGAAGGACACGACTGGTTTCGCCACTTAATTACCGCGACTTCTGTGGAGTCGCACTTCCTCCGAGTACGATGCCACCCCAGAACAAGATCCAAAAATACTTCTCATATCTAGGTTGGGATTTCAATCGCTCGTAATAGCCCACTGGCTTCGTGCACAACCATGACTCGCTACTAACTCGGACACTAAGCAAGAAACTCCGCTATGTCCCTTTCCTGGCCATCTTACCCATTCATACATCCGAGGTCACAACACCACAACTTGGTCGACTCTCGAGCGATTGTGAGCAATAAGCACCAGATGCCTCCCTAAAACTCGCCGACTAGTCCTGCAGCACGGTACACGCAATCTATCCTCATCTCACAAAGACTTATCCGTGCTACTCAAACAGCTCTTCTCTCCTGAGAGTCGTATCTCGATATCAGATCATAATCGATCCTCATATCACGCTCTTTACCTCCTCAACGACAAGACTCGAACTCCTCTGATCTAACTTCATTAACCTTGAAAACAAGTAATCGAACCCCTAGGCTCTGAATCAAGAATCTTACGGACTACATCCTCGCCTATCTGCTGCCTATCCGCGACTACCCCTTAGGTCCATGACCAAGAGTATCTGTAACTGTCTTGACTTTCCCCGGATGGTATAGGATATCAATATCACAATCCTTGAGTAACTCTAACCACCATCGCTGTCGTAAATTCTACTGCCTCAGTCTGCAGATATACCGGAGTCTTTTGTGGTCTGCACAAATCTCCACATGAAGTCTGTATATACGTCATGCCCTCAAATCTTCAAGGCATGATTTAACTGCCGCCAGCTCTAAATCGTGAGTGGCGCACTTCTTTCCCCGCTTCCCTAACTACCGGAAAACATAGCTCTATCCTTCTCGGCCGTACAAGACACAACCTAGCCCAACACCCAACGTGTTATCATAATAACCTAACCCTTTAGTCTCACATGAGGGGTTAGAACTGTAGTCGTGGTCAACTTATCTTCCAATAACTGAAAGCCCTTCTCATTCCTGCGAAATATTTGGGTATCCTTAATCTCACTTATGGTTCCTGTTTCCTTTTGTCAAACCAAACTTGGTCACTAAACTAGACTTAATTCCTTTGCTTGCCTCATGGCTAAGACTTCATCACAATCACTTTTTGGGTCTCGATCTCGCCAAGTAGTAACCCGGTTTTCTTTCCCAGCTTGCAGAGCCTAAAACTAGGTGTTACCACTTTCTCTCGAAATGTTCTTACTTCCATTATTTACTAATGGTCTATATACTAGTCCAGGGTAAACATATCTCGCAACCTACATTTATATCTTTACGATACTTCTCGACCAATTCAGACGTCGTTCTTAATTACCCCAACACAACATTTTTCCCACTGTTATCTACAATCAGAACCTATGGTATGACGATATCAAGACCTTACCACTTTATATCCTTCAGATAACAAATACGGGTACACGCAACCCCATAATACGCAAACCGTCCTTTTACGTGAGAAGAGAACTTATCTCCTTTCTTAAACTTTCCTTGGAGCCACAACCCTAATCACAGGTCCTCTTGTCCAAGAATTAGCTAATCATCACGCATCGCTTAAAGTCATGTAGATTTTCAAAACCTACCAAAGTTCTCCTTCCATGGCAAAGATTCGTACTTATTTTATTCTTGCCTTGGACATTTCCCTGAAACTATCCGGAAGGTCGTGGCCCTGACCGCCCCACCAAACCAACTCCAAGTACCTCCAAGGGCACTTAACATAAATTCCTCCTAATTCAATTATTACATACTTTCTGCGTCAATTTACCCCAAGTGAACAAGTCACACAGACTTAAAAAGAAAACAATGATGCCAAAGAAGGAGGGATAATTCACTGGTCATACTCTTCCCGTACTCCCAAACTTATTTTAGCGTACGTACATAGCCCTCATACTGATTTGGGTCTCCAATCTTTGGAGTTACTAAATTAAACAATACAAGGCCCATTCCGGCTCACAACTGGTGGAACACGTCCACGAACCCGTAAAATAGTTAACTAAACTTGGGCCCTGCACCCTCGTGATCCTGTCACATAGCGGGACTACTACCAACTGATCCCATTTCATTTTAAGCTATGGGGCGACCCTTAATAGATCCCCAACCACTCAAGGCCGCATTTAACTCTTTCCTAGGTCTGCCTTAACTTTTACTACCCGAGAAGGCCTTATATACCTAAGGTCTCGGTGGTTATCAACATTTTTAGGCTCGCGATTTCCATGCTCCAAGCCTATCTTATCACCTCAGAATCGTACAAGAACTTCTCGTAATATCATAATCGTGTTGTCTTGACCACAACAACCATACTTTCTTCGCTCGGATCTCGCCACAATTCCCTTTAAGCATACCACGTAGCTTAAGTTACTATCATAGTCTTCCACTTAGTCTCTTAATAATAACTTCTTATGGTCCATTACCTTTTCCGATAACTCATCATTTCCTAATTATCTCAAATTAGCACGTAAAACATTGATGAGAATTCATTAAACTGCTTCATACCTTCCCGTTATTTATTTAGTCCTTCCAAATCTCGGTAATCTAAAATCATCCTAGGCAACACATATGTGACCCCATACATAAATCAGATAGTTGTATGTCCCAATACCAACTATACTACAAACATTACCAACCGGATACGCAATCCACATAATCTTTCCCGGTCATCACGCTTTCTCGTAGTCGCAAACAACATAACCTTGTTAGGGAGACAACCCTAACTGCATACTCTATCGCACGATCTTAGAGTGAGAAGAATGGAAACCAATCCTAAATGTCCCGCACCTCTCGATTATAGATGTGGTGCACAACACACCGATAATCAAGACTCTACTAGACACGGCGTCAGACACTTTCCGAGGACTAATCGCTCGATACCACTTTTGTCACGACCCGACTCGGCCCGCGATCGTGCCCTACCCGGGCACCCCGCTGTATACATCGAGAATAGCAATGAACATACACAACATACAAAAAACTTAGACAGAACTAACAACAAAGAGCCGATAAGGCCACCTTCCGTAAAATATACTCAAACCGTAAATAGAACAAGACATTTTTCTTTTCTTTACACCCAATCCACAATGTGACTACTGCACTTCTAAGAATAACAACTCAAGTGACGGGGCCCCGCCATACCCTGAATGTACAACAACCGACAATACCGAGGATAAGCCTCCAAATGAAGGAGCTTCAACAAACCAACAAAGGATCCTAAGAGCGAGGATCAAGAACTCAGACTTTACTCGCAGATTTAACGCACTTCAAGGAGGTCGATAACATGTACCAAATATGTGAAATCAGTACTGTAATGAAATCATAAGTCTAAAATAAAACTGGCGACATGTATGATCACTCAATTAACAGTACACTGTGCCTTACTAACAATGAGAGTAAAATAGGTGAATACTTACAATATCTAACGTAGAGGCTCACGATCAAAGCAGACCACCCGCCGCAGATCATTAAGCAAACCTATTCCCGGGACTATTTCACCCGCATAGATCGCGCGACCCGCATGAGGTATTCTCGCGATAGTCAGACTACCGCACGGGACTATTTCACCCGCATAAGCCCATAAGGACTCGCATGAGGTATTCCTCGTGATCATGGGTAGCAAATCCACTAAAACAGTGGTATAACGCCTTGGGGTTTACCCTCATTTATACTCTTACCCTAGCTCAACCGCCATCATACATAACATAAGCCCTACCGCTTATCATACAATAAATAAGCAAGTTAAGAAATCCTCCTAACTTCTTATTAGCCTTATTCATATACATTCTCATTTTAGTTTACTTAAGGCACTAACATGTCATTATAAAATCCGGGAATTTAACCCAAAGTACTACGTACGTCGATTCTTTTAAAAATGACTCTTTTTCATATATAACTTCCAAGATACTAATAACCGTAGTATCAAGTCATAACTACTTTTCAAGACAAGTCACGATACCTTTTAGAAATACATTTAGGCTTCTAAATCAAGTGACTTCTTTCTTTTAAAACCTTAGGCAATTGATGCCTTAAATCAAATTGCCTTTCAATAAATCAAGCCATTTATCTTTCCATAAAGCCAATATAACCAACTCCCCATAAAGTCGTTATATTCACTTTATGCATTAGTCAAGTACAATTTCCTATCCAAGGGACTTATACGTTTAAAACGAAACAAGTATCGCATACTTTAAAACTCTTCAAGTCCCTTAACATACTTAAATTACTTAGAGTAACCACTCTTTAAACTTTCCATAAAAACAAGTATCAAAATACTTTCAACATACTTAAAGTCTCTTAACTTTGAAAACCAAGATATCCTTAACATTTAAACAAGTGAGTTAATTCCCTAACTCAATCAACTTGGACATTCCTAAAATAAGCCAAGGATGTCAAATGGACTAGATTGTCAAAATCTTGTACGTCTACCGTACTATATACGTGAAACTAGTCATGCTCAAAAGATAGGAAAAGTTCCACATACCTCTTCGGTTTAATCCACTTGCTAAGTCCAATCTCCGTACGTAGTATGTCAACCTATAATGACCATAGTACGTCTATTAACTTCTAGTTTCAATCGTGGAATATTCCAAGTGCAAGTCACTAAATTCTACGGAAAATCGGACAGCACTTCCTTTGTTTTTACTAACTTTGCCACCTTTTTCAAGGTCGAAATACAATAACCAAACAGCCCCAATTGGCTCACAACAATATAGAAGGTAATCCAATGCAAATGAATAACCAAACAGCCCCAATTGGCTCACAATAATATGTAGGTAATCCAATGCAAATGAATAACCAAAAAATTTCAATCGCTCACAATAATATAACAATACCAATTCTTATTCAATTTCCACTTCAATCCAAATTGGTAGCATAATAAGATATCAAGCCGCAATTGATTCTAGCTACTACATTCTCCAAGTAGGTAACATGCGACAATTCAATTTATCGATCAAATTGGATTTCAATTTCAAATTGCTAAATATGACATTTTCGGATTTTTAGCTTCCAATTCCATAACACTTAACAAACTTCATAACACATATCACATGACCACTTATAACTTATCATAACATGAAATCTTCAATTACAAAAGTAAAACGAAGATTATACCTCAATTAGCCCAAATATGCTCCAAGAGTACAAGTCGATCCCTAGCACCTTTAGCTCCTCCTTTCGACATTCCAATCCACTCCAAGCCACCCTTAGAAGCTTAAGAAAAACTCATCTTCAGGTTTCAACTTCCAAGTTGAATAACCCTTTAGGTTTTCGCCTTGCGACTAATACGAAAACACCATTTTTCCGGGATCTTTCTATTGAGAAACACTTACAATACCCTTAGGTACCTTGGTTTAAAGTGGGGGAATTATTGGACAACAATTGGAAATTTTCCCCTTGGAAAAATCCCTAAACCGTGAGCCCTCTCTCTAGTGCAAGAACAAGTTTCAAAAAATTTCTAAGTGTAGTGAATGACAAAGTCTTGCACTACTAGGGAGCTTATATAAAAATATGGAGGGTCAAGATTAGAACAAATGGGTGGTTTGGATTCATTTTAATTAAATATCAAGCTAAGTGGGGTCATTGACTTGGTCAATGTTGTCAAGCTTATTTGTCTTGCAAGACTTGGTCTTTTAAATTATGGTCAAATGACCATTTTCTCCATCACATTTTTCGTCCAAGACCATTAAGGGGGGTGACACGTGTCGCCCTCCCGTTCGTCGCAATATTTCGTTTTCCGACAAATCCATAATTCCGATAAATTTTTACTCGTCTCAAACCTTAACATTTGAGTTCTTACGTACGTTCTTAGAAACATATCCTGAAATATTTCCGGGGTGTAACACATGTCACCCTCCCGTTGGTCCAAAATATTTCATCTCTCGGAAAAATCCGCAAAAATAATCAATGTTACAACCGTAATTTTCCCTTCGCAAAGTCCGGAAAACGTTTTGTCGGAAAACAATTCTTTTTGGTAGTTGTGCACAAATTTTCGTTCCTAGCCTAACTTAAGGCCTAAATTTTTAGACGCACGCCTCACGCATATACTGGAAATACGGTATAACAACCGCATTTATTTTCCGCTCCATATTCGCACTGTTGCATCGAATTTCTTCGCGCCGTTCATGTCCGCAGGTTTAGGTACACCGTTGTGGATCCGCGAGCTTAGGATCCTGGTTCAGTATTTTGAGATGGCTCCAATGTTCCGGAGTTGTCATGGCTATGTATATTCAGGGGTACGGCGGGGCCTTGTCCTGTCATAGTATTTGTTCAAATCTTAGAGGTCTGTATTCATCTGGCCGGATCAAGCAGAGTTGTTTGACATTGTTAAATAGTGTAGACCCTTTCGGGTAATTTTTATGTTATGGCAGCCTTAAAAAAAATATGTTATTTATCTTCCGTAGTTTATTATGTTGTATGATTATAAGGGTGCCTGTGTAGGCACCGCGTCCGGTCGGTCGTGACAAAAGTGGTATCGAGCGATTAGTCCTCTGGAAAGTGTCTGCACGTGTCTAAGTAGAGTCTTGATTATCGGTGTGTTGTGCACCACATCTATAATCGTGAGGCTGCAGGACATTTAGGTTGGTTTCATTCTTCTCACTCCGAGATCGTGCGATAGCCGTGTTGTTAGTGGTCGCCTCTCCCTAACGAGTTATGTTGATTGCACTACGAGAAAGCGCGATGACCGGAAGGACTACGTGGATTGCGTATCCAGGTTGGGAATGATTATAGTATAGTTGGTATTGTGACATACATCTATACGGAGTTATGTATGAGGGTCAGACGCGTGTTTCCTAGAATGATTTTTGATTACCAAGAGTTGGTAAAGACTAACTAGATACCGGGAAGGTATGGAACAGTTAATGAATTCTCGCCAAGGTGTTATGTTTTATTTTGAGATAATTGGGAAAGGATGAGGTCATGCGATAGAGCTGAACCCTTAAGAAGTCATGTTAAGAAACTTAATGGAATACCATGTTAATATATTAAGCTACGTGGTAGGCTTAAGAGAATTGTACGGATGAGGTCCCTATAGAGTAAGTAATGGTTGTTGTGATCAAGACGACACAATTATGGTATTATGAGAAGTTTTTGTACCACATTGGGGATCGTAAGGTAGGCTTGGAGCATGGAAATTGCGAGCCTAAGAATATTGATGACCGCTGAGACCTTAGATTTACAAGGTCTTCTCGGGTAGAAAGATTTATTATAGACCAAGAATAAGAGTTAAGTGCGATGGTGGGACGGGGTGAGGACCTATTGCGGGTCGCCCCATAGCCTAAAATGGAGTGGGATCAGTTGGTAGTAGTTCCGCTACGTGACAAGGTCACGAGGGTGCAAGGCCCAAGTCTAGTTAATTGTTTTACTGTTCGTGGATCGCTCCACCGAATCCAGTCGTGAAGCCTAAATGGCCTTATATTGTTTTATAGAGTGACTCCAAAGATTAGAGACCAGAATCGGTATGGAAGTTATGTATGTATGCTAGTATGAGTTGGAAGTACGGAAAGAGTACGACCAGTAAGGAAGATAGCAACCAAGTGTAAAGGAGTAGAGCCTGAATCCATAAGAACCTTTCGAGGTAACTACACCCGTGAGTGTTTGGGGTGGTAGCTGAGCGGGTATATGAGAATTGCCCGGTGATTATACAGTCGTCAGACCCTAGTAGACCTTGTAGAGATGATTACGACAGACTTTGAGGTCATTATGAGTATGGACTAGTTGGCTTCGTGAGTGCCAAGGTTGACATCTTAGTATAAGTATTGCTATGTGGCCATTGGCGTATATTTGTATGATGGGTGTAGTAAAAGGAGACTATGTCGCTATCTAATTAGATTGGACTCCGAAAGAACATTCGGGGATGAATGTTTCTAAGGGGGGAAGAATGTTACACCCCGTAACTCCAGGACAAATTTAAGAGAATGTACGTAAGGAACTCAAGACTTGACATTGGTACGAAAGGAAGGATTGTTTTTCCGACGGAAAAATCTTCCGAACGTCGGAAAGGAGAAATGTTCGTTAGTGAGAATTAGATTCTCAAAATGCATTAATTGAAGAGTATGGAACTTATTATCATTATGGAATTTATTTTTACGGATTTGGTCATGTGGGGCCCACCCGAGGAATTTTACGTTTGTGGGACCCACGAGGGTTACGAAATTTTATGGACCAATGGGAGGGCGACACGTGTCACCCTCCACATGTATCATCTTGGACGAAAATTTATGCTAAGTGTGGAAAAATGTTAGCTTGAAATAATGGACCAAGTCAAAGGGTCAAAGGGAGCTTGATATAATTGACCACATCTAGACCACACATTTGTTTTAATCTAAGCCCTTGATGGTGTTATATATTCATACTACTACTAGTACCAAGACAAGCTTTAAACACTTAGAAAAATTTCCCATCTTTTCTTGCTCTCTTCATGCTCTCGGCAATTGAGGGTTTCTCCCACACAAATTTTGCAATTTTTGTTCATAATTCACAACACTTTAAACCAAGGTTCCAAGAGTATCAGGGGTATCTCAATAGAAAGATCCCGGAAAAGTGGCGTTTTTGTATTAGTCGCAAGGCGGAAACTTAAGGAGTTCTTCAACTTTGAAGTTGGAACTTGAAGATGAGTTTTTCATAAGCTTCTAAGGGTTGCTTGGAATGGTTTGGAACGTCAAAAGGAGGAGCTAAAGTTGCTAAGGATCGACTTGTAAACTTGGATCATATTTGGGCTAAATGAGGTATAATCTTCGTCTTACTTTTGTAATTGAAGATTCCATGTTATTATAAGTTAGAAATGATCATGTGATATGTGTTATGAAGTATGATAAGTGTTAGCAACATTCTAACGAGGAGTTAGAGAGAAGTTTCTCTCACTAAGGAAAACGCTCTCAACGTTTTGCCTTAGTTGCTCCTTCGGTTGTTCTTCCCCTATGCTAAACGAGATTGTACCCCATGGTTTGAAGTTTGAAGTTTTTCCGTTCTTAATATGAAGAAATCTAAACGCGTTACACACGCTCCAACAATGATTCGTGAGGTTCGTGAAGTTCGACGAAGGCTAGAACAAGGAAAAAGAAAAGAATGGAGCGATCCTATAATTGCCGAAGAAAATCTCATTCCGCGACTTCGCACTTCCGTGTGTTGGTCCATGTCAAGCCGCACTCACGTATCCTCTAGAAAATGTAATAGATGATGCTACGCTCAAAAGATTCATGAATGGGGCAAAAGCATCGATTCTCAAAACTTGGATATTAGGGTATTGAAGGTGGGAAACTACTTGCTACTATGGTGGTTGATCCTACCACGTCAACTAGTTGATTCTCGGGATTCCCACGGAATCGGGCAATCACGGCTTTAGTACCCCAACACTACCGGCAATTTGCTCGCATGCCGAAAGGGATAATTTCGGGCCGCATAACGTGATTGATGACAAAGGAGTGATGGGCTACTCGGTCGGAACCGGTATGGGCGCGGTCGAAGTTCAAGACGGGTCGTGAGGATGTCAATGGTCCGATGCTATTCACGCTTTGCATTCCAAGTCGGTGGATAGCATTGATGATTCTCCCATTCCCAAAGATTGATCGCGGTGTCAAGGCTCCTTACATTATTGCCCGAAACAATGTGACCCTCCCATTCCGGCCTGGGCGTGGTCATAATGCTAAGGCGGGTATGACGGTAGTCCATACATCCGAAGTTTACACCCATGATGTTAAGATCGAGGTCTCTTTGGCCGACTCAAGGAAGTCTCCATCCCCAAAGAGCAAAGCATTAATTTTGAAGGAGCCGAGGCGTCTCAATTAACGATCATGGTACCAACGACCTCATTCAATTACGGATCTTTATGATTATCGACTACCAAGGCGGTCGTGAGGGCACCGTGGAACATTGATTACCCCGTTATTCAAGGAGTGAAGTCATTGTGGGAAAGGAGTTCGCATTAATATTGTGATAGCCGAGGCGTCACAATTAAAGCGCGCGGATACCTATGGGTCTCTCTTAAAGACGGGTCTTAATGATGGTCAGATTGCCAAGGCGGGACAGGAGGGTGCCCATGGGTCATTTATTTTTCCCGTTATACAAGGATCAAAGTCAGTTGAGGGAAACAAAACGAATTCTATTTCCAAGGAGCCTAGAACTACAAGTCCATTAATAACGCGGGAGCCAAGAGGTCTGAATTTAATGTCACGGGATCCAACGTGCCCTCTCGTGTAGTTAGACACCAACCCCAGAACTCTCTAAGTGTAACTAATGATGCCTTCCCCTCTTTAAGAAGTGTGCTTGAAGGAGCAACTATCAAGAACATAAATAAACCATTCGTCTTTAACTCTTCCGAGCACAAACATAGACTTTAACAAACACCCTCTCTCAACCAATACCCTCACTACTCCCGATTTACACAACACCTCACCTCTTCTTTCTTCCCTTCCTTCTTTACCTACCAAAACCCAAGACACATTCCCTACCCTACCTAATGGCACGCGAATTCTTTCTCCTATCATGGGCCCAAGCACAAATCCTCTACCCACCCTCCGCCTATACCTCCGTAAATGCCTCCCAATGATTTACACACAAATGCTTCTTCAAAACAATATCATAAACCACCCGCGGATGCTGCTCCTAAGAACCACCCCCCGGATCATGGCAAAGGTCCCACCCCTCCAAAAAGACTTATGCAGAGTCTTTGCGGTACTAGGATTGAAGCAAAAGGAATGAAGTTGCAATTTATTGAACAAAGGTAAGGAAGTAGACATTGAAGTGGAGGATGAAGTCCCATTCATAGAAACTTGGGGTTATTGCTTAATTGGTTGCTTCACGTCCCTTCCCCGGAAGAGATGCATTGAACACCATTGTGAAGGGATGGGAGTGAAATGTCGATCATACCATATGGCAAAGGTTGGGCGTTGTTCAAGTTCATGACGGAAGAGCGCACTAATGTACTTCATGGTGGCCCTTATATGGTCTACGGGAAGACTATGATGCTCAAAGCTATCAATAAAGGAGTTCTCATAACTGATGAGTTGTTTATGGACATTCCTATTTGGGTCACTTTCCTGACATTCCCTTTCCATCCGAGTGCAACGCCTTAGTAAGATTGCTTCCCGCAGGAATACCTCTTTACACGATCAATTCACTAAAGAAAGATCTAAAATGAACTATGCTAGAGTTCTGTAGAAGTGAATGTCGCCAGCGAGCCTACAAGTGAGTTTATTGTCAATCTTCCCGATGGCGTAGGTACACTCAAAGGGTTAACTATGAAAATTATCCCACTTTTGCTTTCATTGTGCGGCTTTTGGACACAACCATATGAAGTGTAAAATTGCGGGATATGATGCCAACATGGAAGTTGCTCCTAAGAAGCGCACTGCGGTTCCTCCTCACAATAAGGAAGTTCCTACTTGTGCTAATGCCAGCAGAGGCGCGGATGGTGCCACTCCCCCCACACCTTATCCACCAACCTCCCTACATCCAGCAGATACCGACAACTTGATGGATATTGAAGATAATGAGCATACAACACCTCATGGTCCCTTGCCGCGCAGGATGCCCCGTGATTCCGCCGGCCCTTCGCTTTTGGGTAATCCCGCCCAAAGAACGTTATGAAACCACATGCTATGCCTCTAGGCCCACCACCACGGAAGGCAATGCACAAGTCGATAGGTGCGCGTTATAAGTCTATGATTCGATCCCGCAGCCCATTGAACCCGCAACCTTCCTTGGACGGGCGTACTAACACGGTGTTAAGGAGTGTCCTCGCCGCTTCAAGAGTGTTACCTTTGAACGCGGGAGCATAGCTTGGCCGATACACACGCTATGGCTTCCGGCAGAAAGATGATGGCCGGAAAGAAGTTATGCCAAAGAAGTTCATGTCAAAGGTCGCGGAAAGACTAAGGCAAGAAAGCGCTGGAGGTGCTGGAAAACCTCCTTTGTTTCCTAATGAAAATACTTTGTTGGAATGTCCGCGTCTTTGCGGACTAAGGGATGTGGCATCCACGCAAGCTCTAGTGTGTAGTCTCACTAAACAAAGATGATGTGGCATTGATTTGTCTTCCGAAACAAAACTCTAAGGAAAGGATTGAGTCTTTCTCTTCTAAAAGATTCAAAGGTTGGAATTTATGCTCAACCGAATTCATCGATGGTGGAAGAATGCTACTCTTGTGGGATCCTCTAGGGTCTGTTGTGAAGTGCTTGGAATGGATTCTCAACATATCCATGTTCGTGCAAGTTGTAAGATTACTCAAGTGTCCTTCCTGCAACATTCGTATCCGTTTATAGCATCACGGATAGGAGAATCCTTTGGCATCACCTTTCTCACATGGGCATTGGCATCACTAAACCTTGGATGATTATGGGAGATTTCAACACTTATCGCTACCCTCAAGATAAGGCGAGGCCCTCCTCTAACGCCGTATGCACTTAAGGACCTGGAGATTTCAGAATGCTCACGGACTGAAGACACTCCATCTTCCTGGTTTCTTTCTACACTTGGACAAATGGTTCGATTTGGTCCAAGCTTGATAAGTAATGATGAATCAAAATTGGGGCGATTTGACCTTAGAATGCACACACCAATTTCATGCCTATGGAACCCGCTCGGACCACCGTCCCGTGATGGCTACTGTTATCGTGATCCTATAATATCGAAGCGCCTTTCAAGTTCATGAATATGTGGCTTTCACACCGCTTTTGACAACATTATGACTTCATGCCGAGACAAGACATTCTAGGTAATCGCTCAATTCGTTCTAGCATCGAACCGAAAGCCTTGAAACAACCATCGAGGCATTGAATATAAGTGAGTTCGGCAAGATTGATCAAAGAGCGAAGGAGGCAAACATGGAGTTTAAGGAGGCTATTAGTGCACATATGGGAGACCCTTTGATGAGGAGCTTAAATCCAAGGTTAAGTCCTCAAGAGTTAAAGCCAACACCTTAATGGAAGCCGAGAGACATTTCATTAGGCAAAAGTCGAGACGAAACACTTGATTGGAAGTGATAAATGCTCCAAATACTTCCATAGCTTGATCAAGAGAAGTAATGTCAAGAACTCCATCAACTTTCTTGTCAAAACTAATGGTGTTGTCACTACATCACCAGGGGAGGTAAGAAAACTTCTAGAGGAATTTTACAAGGATCTTCGCACATCTCGACCCACGTTGAACTTTGATCCTGGTGTGCAACTTTGGCCCGGTTGCGAAGAGACGGCTACAACTTTTGCACTTCAGTATCCCCAAAGGAGATTTGGGAAGCTCTTTCGATATTGGAAATGATAAAGCTCTGGACCGGATGGGTATTCGCACTTTTCTTCAAGAATAGATGGAGAGATGTGGGACATGATGTAGTAAGAAGCGTGCAGAGTTCTTCTCTTCGTGGGTTCTTTTGAAACAACTTAATCATACCATCATTGCCTTGCTACCCAAGACCGATAGGACCCTAAGGTAACTGATTTTAGGCCTATTGGATTGACTAATGTGGTCTATAAGATTATTACAAAGATTCTAGCTAATGTAATGGCAAAGATTCTTCCTTCTATCGTTGACAAATCACAAGGGGCTTTTGTGAAAGGGAGAAATATGATGGACAATGTCTATATAGCATGAGCTTGTGAGAGGATTTAATAGAGCCGAGTCTCACCTAGGTGCATGCTCATGGTGGATCTTAGGAAAGCTTTTGACACGGTCTCTTGGAGTTTCCTTGATTCAAGATAAGAGGCCTCAACTTTCCGGACATATTTGTCGTGTGGATCATGGAGTGTGTTTGCTCAACGCCCTTCTCTTTCTATCAACGGTGAGTTGCATGGTTACTTCAAGGGTAAGCGCGACTTAGACAAGGTGATCCTATGTCCCCAACGCTTTATCTTGTGTATGGATTACCTTTCGAGGATGCTTAAAATGAGGATCGAGGCTAGAGTTTTCTCTTATTATCCAAAATGTAAAAGGATGGGTATTACTCATCTTGCCTTTGCGGATGACCTCATGCTCTTTGCCAAAGGTGATATTTCTTCTGTTGAGATTCTTATGAACTGCCTAGAGGAGTTGGAGGATGTCTCTGGTTAACTCTTAATCCATCCAAATCCTCCGTCTACTTAGCAGAGTACATGATGAGGTACGTGATTTGATCTTGGCCAGGTTGGATTCGCATTGGTAGCTTTCCGACGGCAGTGCGGATCCCTTTGTCCCCAATTTCAGTCTCGGTGGAACAATTTGCTCCTTTCACTAATGCTATTTCGAATTACATTCAGAAACGGGACACCACACTCTTTCCTACGCGCAAGCTAGAGCTTATTAGGTCACCATCCGCGGGTTGAGAGTTTTGGTTCCGGCCCTTCCTATTCCGCCATCGTACTTAACAAGGTAAGGTCTGCTCAGATCCAGTTCTTATGGGTGGGAAACCACCAAGAGTTGCTTGGGAGACCATTTGCCCGCCTCAATCGGAAGGAGGTTTGGGCCTTATGAATATCAAGGATTGGAACCATGCCCTGCTATCCCTGCCTATATGGCAAACCCACACGTAGGCACTCACTTTGGGTCCAATGGATCAACTTTTATTTGAGAGGCGCTTTTTGGGACTATGAGGTACGCCCTAGAGACTCCCTATTCGTAAAGATTCGGGATACGCGACAAACTTGTTTCCATCTTTGGTAGCCAGGAGTTGCAATCAGGATTAACAAAGTGTTGTACCAACCAGAATTTGATTTAAGCCTCAGATATGAGATCTTGCGCTCTAAGCAAGATAAAAAGCCTTGATGTCACAATCTGGAGAGGATTCATCCCCTAAGTTCTCGTTCACCATGTGGATAAATTGTAGAAAGCGGTTAGCTACAAAGGACACCCTTTCCTATCTCAACACGGAGGATAAGTCTTGTGGGTTCTGCAAGCAAGCAAATGAAACAAGAGAGCACCTCTTCTTCACATGCCCCTACACCCGCTTGATTTGGAAAAGCATAAGAGACTCGGGAATTAAGAGAGAAATGACCATTGTTGAAAGTTCTCTCAAATGGATTAAAAAGACTACCGCGAATGTGCATCCGAGCAAAAGCAACCTTAATTGCCTTCTCAGACATGGTCTATGAGATTTGGAGGACAAGGAACACATCGCTTTTTGAAGGCACAAACTCACCGTAAGAGGTCATTACCAAGATTAAAACAACATCCTATAGAGTACTCTATGATTTTATCCCTTCTTGTAATGGCACCTTCGAGTGACAACTCCTTACTCCCCCGTTTCTTCTTTAAATTACGTTGAGGACTGAGAACCCTCAATGATTGATTGTAGCCACTTTTCTTTCAGTTTCTAGTAATAATATTTGCATTTACCTAAAAAAAAGTATGATAAGTGTTATGGGAATTTGGAAGCTCAAATCCGAAAATGACATGTTGAGTCATTTGAAATTGAATTACAATTTGGTCATTAACTAGAATCGTCGCATGTTATCTACTTGAAGATTATAGTTGTCATAATCAATTGCGGCCTTATAACATGTTATACTAAACAACTTGGATTGAAAAGAAATTGGAAGAAGAATTGGTATTGTTGTCCCTAATTGCCGAATTGACATTTGTAGTTTAGACTAGTTTGATATATTTTGTGGGGCGGAATTTTACACGTCTTGTAGGCGTGTAATCCCCTTTGATTGGTTGTTGTATTGAGCCTTAAATGTGGTGTGTTTGGTTATTGAATTCGGCCTTGAAAAAGGTGGCAAAGTATGTAGAAACAAAGGAAGTGCTGTCCGATTTTCCGTAGAATTTAGTGACTTTGCACTTAGAATATTCTACGTTCGAAACTAGAGGTTAATGGACGTATTATGGCCTTTATAGGTTGAAGTACTAAGTATAAGCGTATTCTACTTGAAGGATGGAATAGCTATCAAGGTTGAAGTACTTCGGAGCATTTTGCTATTTGTCGATAATCGTCGCGAGGTATGTGAACCTCTTCCTTCTTTTGACATGATTCTATGTATGGAATATACATGTAGTACTATTTCATGATTCCTTCTACTCTTAGAAGTTCAGAGGTATGTATGTTGATTTACTCTACGTAAAGGTTATGTCTAAGTTATCCTAAGTTCTTACCAAGTCTTATGGGGGATGTTGGTAAGAGTCGTTAGGAGGTATTTGGAGCCAAATTGACTTGGCTAAGTTACGGCACAAATGAGAATAAGAATCGAACAAGCCACCAGGCGTTAATAAAGGAAAATGTAATGACAATCAATTAAGTTAAAATGAGTAGAATTCTCCATCTGCATAGAAGCTAAGATAAGACAAAATTGTATTACATTTTCTAGATCATGGCTACTCGATTAAGATCGTTATAAATAAGTATAACTTATTCACAACACACCAAGGTATATGTTACTTAATTTATAAGAATTTACGTATGAGGTTCTAAGACTATGAACCTCAAATTCTTAAAAGGTTAAGAGACTTTATTTTTCAAGTTATGGGACTTGATTCTTAAAGGAAGAAATGAATTGATTTAAAAGCATAGAATACTTGATTTGGAAAGGATTGATTTCTTGCCATTCTAAAGTTAAGAAACTGGTTTTCTTAAAAGTTAAGAGACTTGAAGTATTTTGAAAGCTATGTAATTCGATTTGAAAGTATAAGTCTCTTGGTTATAAAAGGAATGAAATTGTCTATGACATAAAGAGTTATAACGGCTTTATGGGAAGTTGGTTATAACAACTTTATGAAAGATTAAAAGAATGGTTTTCTTCAGTAATGTAAGCAAAGAAATGACTTGAAATAAAGAAGGGCAAATTGCTTTAAAGGTACCAATTGCTTAAGGTTTTAAAGAAAGAAGTCACGTGATTTAGAAGCCTATAATTGTATTTCTAAAAGGTATTGTGACTTGTTTTGAAAATTATATATGACTTGATACTACGGTTATTAGTATCTTGAAAGTTTTATTTGAAAAAGAGTCATTTTAAAGGAGTAGAGGTGCGTAGTACTTTGGGTTAAATTTCCGGATTTTTATGTGTGAAATGAAAGTGCCATGAGTTTATAAAAATGGAAGTCTAAAGGTTTAATGAACTTGCCTATGTTTGTTTGTGATAGCTTTGAGTGCAAGTATTATATGTTTACGTTGTCGTGACTCTCAGTTGGAGGGTCGACTGTCTTGTTGTAAGTTTACTTGGACGTACCGACAGTGATGTGGGATTCCACGGGTATGCTTCCATTATGATTGATCCTTGGACATGCTTATACAATGTGGGATTCCGGGGCATGTGACCAGGAGGCGGGTTAGATTCCCGGATTTGTTTTATTACCCATGGCCATGCTTATACGATGAGGGATTTCGGGGCATGCGACCATGCTATGTACGACTATTACTCCATGGGCTAGCTCCCCATGAAGACATGTACCCACGATGGGGGATTCCGGGGGCATGTTATATTCTTATTCCATGGGCTAGCTCCCCATAAAGACCTTCACCTACGATGAGGGATGCCGAGGGCACGTTATGGCCATGCTTATACGATGAGGGATTCCGGGGCATGCGGCCGCGTTATATATATATATATGTATTGTATACGTGTACGCTGACAGTGAGGTAGGATGCCACGGGCGTGTCACCTGGTTATATGTTACACCTACGGCTGCCGGCAGTGATGGAGGATTCCACGGGCAGGAGGTATATATATATGTATTGTATATGTGTACGCCGACAGTGAGGTAGGATGCCACGGGCGTGTCAAATGAGTATGATTTATGTCATAGACTGCCGGCAGTGAGGAAGGAATTCCACGGGCACGCATTGATATTTGTGTGACTTGATCGCGTCCCAGATTGGGCCGGGTAGTATATGCGTCCCTCCATAAAGGGCCGAATTATGTTATGAAAGATAAGTAAGTTATATGGTAATGAACTTGACGATTTTTCCTAAGTATGTACGTAAGAAAGTGACTATAATTTTTATTGAAAAATGGGAAAAGATAATAAGGTACGATTAAGTTCACGAGATGGTAATGACACGGTAGGATCTGGTATGTACCCTTTTTATACTTGCCCCTGTCATTCTATTGTACAGTTATGATTTGTTTATCGCACCTTATTTTCCGCTCCATATTCGGCACTGTTGTTATCGACCTTCGAAGTGCGTTATGTCCGCAGTTTAGGTACACCGCCGTTGTGGATCCGCGAGCTTAGGATCTGGTTTAGCATTTCGAGATGGCTCCAATGTTCCGAGTTGTCATGGCTATGTATATTCAGTGGGTGGGGCCTTGTCCCGCCATAGTATTTGTTCAAATCTTAGAGTCCGTATTCATCCGGGCCGGATCGCTAGAGTTGTTTGACATTGTTAAATGATGTAGACTTTCTGTAATTTTTATGTTATGGCGACCTTATCGGCTTGGCTTTAGTTTTTTTTTTAAAAAATGTTATTTATCTTCCGCATGATTTATTATGTTGTATGATTATAAGCGGTGCCCAGTAGGCACCGCCATGTCCGGGGTTGGGTCGTGACAAAAGTGGTATCGAGCGATTAGTCCTCGGAAAGTGTCTGCACGCGTGTCTAAGTAGAGTCTTTATTATCGGTGTGTTGTGCACCACATCTATAATCAGGAGGCTGCAGGACATTTAGGGTTGGTTTCCATTCTTCTCACTCTGAGATCGTGCGATAGAGCTGTGTTGTTAGGGTCGTCTCTCCCTAACGAGTTATGTTGATTGCAGCTACGAGAAAGGCATCAGTGACCCAGGAAGGACTACGTGGATTTCGTATCCAGGTTGGTAATGATTATAGTATAGTTGGTATTGTGACATACATCTATACGGAGTTATGTATGAGGGTCAGACGCGTGTTGCCTAGAATGATTTTTGATTATCAAGAGTTGGTAAAGACTAACTAGATACCGGGAAGGTATGGAACAGTTAATGAATTCTCGCCAAGGTCTTATGTTTTATTTTGAGATAATTGGGAAAGGATGAGTTATCTGATAGGCAGTGAACCCTTAAGAAGTCATGTTAAAAAACTTAATGGAATACCATGTTAATATATTAAGCTACGTGGTAGGCTTAAGAGAATTGTACGGATGAGGTCCGTATAGAGTAAGTAATGGTTGTTGTGATCAAGACGACACGATTATGGTATTATGAGAGGTTTTGTACCATCGGGGATCGTAAGGTAGGCTTGGAGCATGGAAATTGCGAGCCTAAGAATATTGATGACCGCTGAGACCTTAGATGTACAAGGTCTTCTCGGGTAGAAAGATTTATTATAGACCAAGAATAAGAGTTAAGTGCGACGGTGGGACAGGGTGAGGACCTATTGCGGGTCGCCCCA
Source organism: Przewalskia tangutica (assembly GCA_029844215.1). Taxonomy (NCBI): domain Eukaryota; kingdom Viridiplantae; phylum Streptophyta; class Magnoliopsida; order Solanales; family Solanaceae; genus Przewalskia; species Przewalskia tangutica. The sequence goes on from JAQGDG010000030.1 coordinate 2,332,200, forward strand.
TAGCCTGAAATGGAGTGGGATCAGTTGGTAGTAGTTACGCTACGTGACAGGGTCACGAGGGTGCAATGCCCAAGTCTAGTTAATTGTTTTACGGGTTCGTGGACGCGTTCCACCGAAACCAGTCGTGGCGGAAATGGCCTTATATTGTTTTATAGAGTGACTCCAAAGATTAGAGGCCAGAATTGGTATGGAAGTTATGTATGTATGCTAGTATGAGTTGAAAGTACGGAAAGAGTACGACCAGTAAGGAAGATAGCAACCAAGTGTAAAGGAGTAGAGCCTGAATCCATAAGAACCTTTCGAGGTAACTACACCCGTGAGTAGTTGGGGTGGTAGCCGAATGGGTATATGAGAATTGCGGTGATTATACAAATCCGACCCTAGTAGACCTTGTAGAGATGATTACGACAGACTTTGAGGTCATTATGAGTATGGACTAGTTGGCTTCGTGAGTGCCAAGGTTGACATCTTAGTATAAGTATTGCTATGTGGCCATGGGTGGCATATGTTGTTTGATGGGTGTAGTAAAAGGAGATATGTCGCTATCTAATTAGATTGGACTCCGAAAGAACATTCGGGGACGAATGTTTATAAGGGGGGAAGAATGTTACACCCCGTAACTCCAGGACATGTTTAAGAGAATGTACGTAAGGAACTCAAGACTTGAAATTTGTACGAAAGGAAGGATTGTTTTTCCGACGGAAAAACCTTCCGAACGTCGGAAAGGAGAAATGTTCGTTAGTGAGAAATTAGATTCTCAAAATGCATTAATTGAAGAGTATGGAACTTATTATCATTATGGAAATTTATTTTTACGGATTTGGTCATGTGGGGCCCACCCGTGGAATTTTACGTTTGTGGGACCCACGAGGGTTACGGAATTTTATGGACCAATGGGAGGGCAACACGTGTCACCCTCCACATGTATCATCTTGGACGAAAATTTAGGCTAAGTGTGGAAAAATGTTATCTTGAAATAATGGACCAAGTCAAAGGGTCAAAGGGAGCTTGATATAATTGACCACATCTAGACCACACATTTGTTTTAATCTAAGCCCTTGATGGTGTTATATATTCATACTACTACTAGTAGCAAGACAAGCTTTAAACACTTAGAAAAATTTCCCATCTTTTCTTGCTCTCTTCATGCTCTCGGCAATTGAGGGTTTCTCCCACACAAATTTTGCAATTTTTGTTCATAATTCACAACACTTTAAACCAAGGTTCCTAAGAGTATTGTAAGGGTATCTCAATAGAAAGATCCCGGAAAAGTGGCGTTTTTGTATTAGTAGCAATGCTGAAACTTAAGGCGTTCTTCAACTTTGAAGTTGGAACTTGAAGATGAGTTTTTCATAAGCTTCTAAGGGTTGCTTGGAATGGTTTGGAACGTCGAAAGGAGGAGCTAAAGTTGCTAAGGATCGACTTGTAAACTTGGATCATATTTGGGCTAAATGAGGTATAATCTTCGTCTTACTTTTGTAATTGAAGATTCCATGTTATTATAAGTTAGAAATGATCATGTGATATGTGTTATGAAGTATGATAAGTGTTATGGGAATTTGGAAGCTCAAATCCGAAAATGACATGTTGAGTCATTTGAAATTGAATTACAATTTGGTCATTAACTAGAATCGTCGCATGTTATCTACTTGAAGATTATAGTTGTCATAATCAATTGCGGCCTTATAACATGTTATACTAAACAACTTGGATTGAAAAGAAATTGGAAGAAGAATTGGTATTGTTGTCCCTAATTGCCGAATTGACATTTGTAGTTTAGACTAGTTTGATATATTTTGTGGGGCGGAAGTTTACACGTCTTGTAGGCGTGTAATCCCCTTTGATTGGTTGTTGTATTGAGCCTTAAATGTTGCGTGTTTGGTTATTGAATTCGGCCTTGAAAAAGGTGGCAAAGTATGTAGAAACAAAGGAAGTGCTGTCCGATTTTCCGTAGAATTTAGTGACTTTGCACTTAGAATATTCTACGTTCGAAACTAGAGGTTAATGGACGTATTATGGCCTTTATAGGTTGAAGTACTAAGTATAAGCGTATTCTACTTGAAGGATGGAATAGCTATCAAGGTTGAAGTACTTCAGAGCATTTTGCTATTTGTCGATAATCGTCGCGAGGTATGTGAACCTCTTCCTTCTTTTGACATGATTCTATGTATGGAATATACATGTAGTACTATTTCATGATTCCTTCTACTCTTAGAAGTTAAGAGGTATGTATGTTGATTTACTCTACGTAAAGGTTATGTCTAAGTTATCCTAAGTTCTTACCAAGTCTTATGGGGGATGTTGGTAAGAGTCGTTAGGAGGTATTTGGAGCCAAGTTGACTTGGCTAAGTTACGGCACAAATGAGAATAAGAATCGAACAAGCCACTACAGCGTTAATAAAGGAAAATGTAATGACAATCAATTAAGTTAAAATGAGTAGAATTCTCCATCTGCATAGAAGCTAAGATAAGACAAAATGGTATTACATTTTCTAGATCATAGCTACTCGATTAAGATCGTTATAAATAAGTATAACTTATTCACAACGCACCAAGGTATATGTTACTTAATTTATAAGAATTTACGTATGAGGTTTTAAGACTATGAACCTCAAATTCTTAAAAGGTTAAGAGACTTTATTTTTCAAGTTATGGGACTTGATTCTTAAAGGAAGAAATGAATTGATTTAAAAGCATAGAATACTTGATTTGGAAAGTATTGATTTCTTGCCATTCTAAAGTTAAGAAACTGGTTTTCTTAAAAGTTAAGAGACTTGAAGTATTTTGAAAGCTATGTAATTCGATTTGAAAGTATAAGTCTCTTGGTTATAAAAGGAATGAAATTGTCTATGACATAAAGAGTTATAACGGCTTTATGGGAAGTTGGTTATAACAACTTTATGGAAGATTAAAAGAATGGTTTTCTTCAGTAATGTAAGCAAAGAAATGACTTGAAATAAAGAAGGGAAAATTGCTTTAAAGGTACCAATTGCTTAAGGTTTTAAAGAAAGAAGTCACGTGATTTAGAAGCCTATAATTATATTTCTAAAAGGTATTGTGACTTGTGTTGAAAAGTATATATGACTTGATACTACGGTTATTAGTATCTTGGAAGTTTTATTTGAAAAAGAGTCATTTTAAAGGAGTAGAGGTGCGTAGTACTTTGGGTTAAATTCCCGGATTTTTATGTGTGAAACGAAAGTGCCATGAGTTTATAAAAATGGAAGTCTAAAGGTTTAATGAACTTGCCTATGTTTGCTTGTGATAGCTTTGAGTGCAAGTATTATATGTTTACGTTGTCGTGACTCTCAGTTGGAGGGCCGGCTGTCTTGTTGTAAGTTTACTTGGATGTACCGACAGTGATGTGGGATTCCACGGGTATGCTTCCATTATGATTGATCCTTGGACATGCTTATACGATGTGAGATTCCGGGGCATGTGACCAGGAGGCGGGTTAGATTCCCGGATTTGTTTTATTACCCATGGCCATGCTTATACGATGAGGGATTCCGGGGCATGCGATCATGCTATGTACGACTATTACTCCATGGGCTAGCTCCCATGAAGACATGTACCAGCGATGAGGATTTGGGGCATGTTATATTCTTATTCCACGGGCTAGCTCCCATGAAGACTGAACCTACGATGAGGATGCCGAGGCACGTTATGGCCATGCTTATACGATGAGGATTAGGGCATGCGTTATATATATATATATATATATATATATATATATATATATATATATATATATATATATGTATTGTATATGTATTAATCGACAATTGAGGTAGGATGCCACGGGCGTGTCACCTGGTTATATGTTACACCTACGGCTGCCGGCAGTGATGGAGGATTCCACGGGCAGGAGGTATATATATATATGTATTGTATATGTGTACGCCGACAGTGAGGTAGGATGACACGGGCGTGTCATATGAGTATGATTTATGTCATAGACTGCCGGCAGTGAGGAAGGAATTCCACGGGCACGCTTTGATATTTGTGTGACTTCATCGCTGTCACGACCCGAACCCGGGCCCGTGACTGGTGCCTTACCCGGGCACCCAAGTAGACATACATCAGAGTAACCAGCGGAATATAAAACAAGACATGAAACAATATGAAGTGAAACAGTTTTTCTGAGAAAAGTTTCCTTTCGGCATATATATACATAAACTTGAACAGTTACATCCCTTTTACAAACTCTGCCCACAACAGTACTACAGACCTCTAAGAATGTTATAACAACAACGATGGGACAGGGCCCCGCCATACCCCTGAATGTAAGTACCTACAACAACAGGGGACTATACCAAAGATAAGCCTCCAGAGAAACGGAGCTTTCCAAAACGCTGAATTGTGATCCTAAGAGCGAGGATCAACAACTGGTGTACCTCTACCTGCGGCATGAACGTAGCCCCCCGAAGGAGGTCAGTACAACAGGTACCAAGTATGTGAAATCAAAAAATCAGAATGAAATCATAATAGTCTATATAAAACAGAAGACATATATGATAACCAATTTACGATACACAATATGTAAGCAGTCATGTCAAGTCAGGGACTCACGCCCTTAAAGTCATCACTCAAATATAACCATGGGTCTCATGCCCACAATATCAATCATGCCCGTGGAATTCCTTCCTCACTGCCGATCCATGATATAAAAGCACCAAGGAATACATGAACACGTGTCCCACCTGTGTCATAATAAAACCGTACTGGGTAAGTACGAAGGCATAGCCGACTACTAAAACCCACAGTACCAACAATGCCATAAACTGTATCACGAGGTCTTTCTAGACCGCCACATGATCGGCCGCCACTCGCCCTCAGTATCAATGTGCGCGTCTAATCCTGGAACTTACCGCAGCTCCGCATAGGCCACACATAGGCCTGCATGAGGTATTCCTTGCATCGGGGGCAGCTAACCCGCGGCATCCTCCTGGACTCTCGTAGTCCGCATGGCCACATAGACCGCATGAGGTAATTACCCCGCACACTAACCTGGAACTGTCGTAGCTCCGCATAGGTCCCCTGGACCCGCGTGAGGCATCCTCGTGACGGGGCAGCTTAACCCCCGGTATATCATGTCAAGAGGTGAGTGGTACAATACTAACATAACGGCTTATCGTTAAACAACATAAGCACAATCAAGGGAAACCCCTTTACACAAACATCACAAGACACTAACATGCGTAGCATCCTAACATGTTTACTTATCAAACCAACAAGAAAGTATTACAAGACTATCACAAACCAACATAGTCAAGTTATTCACACAAGGTACTTTCTATTTTACGTCAACAAGTTCGGGGTTTTATCCCCAAAGTACTTCATACATTAACTCTTTAAAAACCAAGTACTCATTGCTCACGAATGAGGTTTCACACTTTTTAACAAAATTCATATCAAGTCAATTAAGTCAAGTCTCTTATCTTTTAAGATCAAGTCTCTTATTTTCAAAAGATTCATAGATCATAGTTTTAACACTTAACAACGTAATCTCCTTTTTAAAACAATTTGAGTAACATATGCCTTATGTGTGAGTAGGTTATTCTTGTTTATAGCAATCTTATTAAAGCAGCCATGATCTAGGAAATGTAATACAATTTTGTCTTATCTTAGCTTCTATGCAGATGGAGGTTTCTACTGGTTTTAATAATACTTAATTAGTCAATACATTTTCCTTTATTAGCGCTGCAGTGGTTTGTTCGATACTTATTCTCATTTCCGCAATCAATATAAGGCTTTCATAAACAATTAAGTAAACCGTTCCTTTTATCTCTCTTAAGTCGTTATACCTAACTTCTCATAAAGCTAGTATAACTCTTAAGCTTTTAAAACCAAGTATTACTCTTCTTTCAAAAAGGATTCTTAATTCTTTTGAAATACTTCAAGATTCTTATTATTTAAAACTCAAGTCAAAAGACATCGAAGTAAAACCACGTTCAGTTAACATACATACGTCTACCGTACTATATATATTCTTTTAAAATATCATGCTCAAGAGGATAGGAAGAATCACATACCTCCTCGGCGAAATCCACCTGCCAAGTCGAATATGTCGCGCGCAGAGTATCAACCTATAATAGTCAAATACGTATATCAACGTCTAGACTACTCTGTAGAATATTCTAAGCAGAAGGTTCTTATTGCTACGGAAAATCGGGCAGCACTTCCCTACCCGTCAAAATACACAAGTCTACTGTAATACAGTCCTATGTAATTTTAGTTCAATTCTCTTATCTTATACCATCCTTCTATACATCTTATACCCAATTCTAAACTTCTACAATATTTAATCTCCAATTACAATAGAAGGATAAGATTATTTACCTCGTTAAGCCCAAAATTATCCAAGTTTAAATGTCGATCCTGAACAACGTTTAGCTCCTAATCCGTGCGCTCCAATTCGCTCCAAGAAACCCTTAGAAGTTCTACACAACTTCTACTTAATACTTCAACCACTATGAAGATTTTTCCCTAGGGTTTCGTTTTGTGACTAAAGAAAGTATAGTAGTATTTCCGGGCTCTTAGTATTGAAATAACTTTGGAATACTACAAGGTATTTGGGCTAAGGTATTTTGGAATTGTAACAATACTTGGAGAATACTTTTCTACCAAGGGGGGGGGGGGTATTTCACGAGAACTATCAAGAGAGGGGGGTACTTCGGCCGAGGGCCTTCTCAAGGGGGAGGGGTGGTTTGGACGAGAGCTTCAAGAGGGAGGGGGAAGGATTTTAAGACTTAGAATTTATTTAAGGGATGAAGAAATCCTTCAACTAAGGGGAGGTATTTATAGGACTACCAAGGGCCAAGATTAAGGCAAGTGGAGGGCAAGTGGAGGGTGGGGATTTGGGCAAGTGTAACCTTATCCATCTACTCCAAAAATATCACAAAAATATCCTACCTAACCTTGACCAATGTTCAAGGCCTTTTTCTTGACAAAAACGTGCCAAACAATTGCCCACAATGCCGTCCACTTGAGGGTGACAAGTGTTGCCCTCTCGTTGGTCCAAAATATTTCATCTCTCGGAAAAATCCGCAAAAATAATAAATGTCGCAACCGTAATTTTCCCTTCGCAAGGTTCGGAAAACTTTTCGTCGGAAAGCAATTCTTTTCGTTAGTGTGCACAATTTCGTCCCTTATGCCTAATTAAGGCTTAAACTTTTGTACGTACGCCCTCACGTACATACTCTGGAAATACGGGGTCTAACAATCGCGTCCCAGATTGGGCCGGGTAGTATATGCGTCCCTCCATAAAGGGTCGGATTATGTTATGAAAGATAAGTAAGTTATATGGTAATGAACTTGACGATTTTTCCTAAGTATGTACGTAAGAAAGTGACTATAATTTTTATTAAAAAATGGGAAAAGATAATAAGGTACGATTAAGTTCACGAGATGGTAATGACACGGTAGGATCTGGTATGTACCCTTTTTATACTTACCCCTGTCATTCTCTTGTACAATTATGATTTGTTTACTGTACCTTATTTTTCGTTCCATATTCGGTACCTATTGTACTGACCCCCTTCGGGGGGTTGCGTTCATGTCCGCAGGTTTAGGTACACCGTTGTGGATCCGCGAGCTTAGGATCCTGGTTCAGCATTTTGAGATGGCTCCAATGTTCCGGAGTTGTCATGGCTATGTATATTCAGGGGTACGGCGGGGCCTTGTCCCGTCATAGTATTTGTTCAAATCTTGAGGTCCGTATTCATATGCTGGCCGGATCGCAGAGTTGTTTGACATTGTTAAACAGTGTAGACCCTTTCGGGTAATTTTTATGTTATGACAGCCTTATCGGCTTGGCCTTAGTTTAAAAAAAATGTTATTTATCTTCCGCAGTTTATTATGTTGTATGATTATAAGGGTGCCCAGGTAGGGCACCAGTCGCGGTCCGGGGTCGGGTCGTGACAAAAGTGGTATCAGAGCAGTTAGTCCTCGGAAAGTGTCTACAGACCGTGTCTAAGTAGAGTCTTGATTGTGGGGCGGAATTTTACACGTCTTGTAGGCGTGTAATCCCCTTTGATTGGTTGTTGTATTGAGCCTTAAATGTGGCGTGTTTGGTTATTGAATTCGGCCTTGAAAAAGGTGGCAAAGTATGTAGAAACAAAGGAAGTGCTGTCCGATTTTCCGTAGAATTTAGTGACTTTGCACTTAGAATATTCTACGTTCGAAACTAGAGGTTAATGGACGTATTATGGCCTTTATAGGTTGAAGTACTAAGTATAAGCGTATTCTACTTGAAGGATGGAATAGCTATCAAGGTTGAAGTACTTCGGAGCATTTTGCTATTTGTCGATAATCGTCGCGAGGTATGTGAACCTCTTCCTTCTTTTGACATGATTCTATGTATGGAATATACATGTAGTACTATTTCATGATTCCTTCTACTCTTAGAAGTTAAGAGGTATGTATGTTGATTTACTCTATGTAAAGGTTATGTCTAAGTTATCCTAAGTTCTTACCAAGTCTTATGGGGGATGTTGGTAAGAGTCGTTAGGAGGTATTTGGAGCCAAGTTGACTTGGCTAAGTTACGGCACAAATGAGAATAAGAATCGAACAAGCCACTGCAGCGTTAATAAAGGAAAATGTAATGACAATCAATTAAGTTAAAATGAGTAGAATTCTCCATCTGCATAGAAGCTAAGATAAGATAAAATTGTATTACATTTTCTAGATCATGGCTACTCGATTAAGATCGTTATAAATAAGTATAACTTATTCACAACACACCAAGGTATATGTTACTTAATTTATAAGAATTTACGTATGAGGTTTTAAGACTATAAACCTCAAATTCTTAAAAGGTTAAGAGACTTTATTTTTCATGTTATGGGACTTGATTCTTAAAGGAAGAAATGAATTGATTTAAAAGCATAGAATACTTGATTAGGAAAGTATTTATTTCTTTCCATTCTAAAGTTAAGAAACTGGTTTTCTTAAAAGTTAAGAGACTTGAAGTATTTTGAAAGCTATGTAATTCGATTTGAAAGTATAAGTCTCTTGGTTATAAAAGGAATGAAATTGTCTATGACATAAAGAGTTATAACGGCTTTATGGGAAGTTGGTTATAACAACTTTATGGAAGATTAAAAGAATGGTTTTCTTCAGTAATGTAAGCAAAGAAATGACTTGAAATAAAGAAGGGCAAATTGCTTTAAAGGTACCAATTGCTTAAGGTTTTAAAGCAAGAAGTCACGTGATTTAGAAGCCTATAATTGTATTTCTAAAAGGTATTGTGACTTGTTTTGAAAAGTATATATGACTTGATACTACGGTTATTAGTATCTTGAAAGTTTTATTTGAAAAAGAGTCATTTTAAAGGAGTAGAGGTGCGTAGTACTTTGGGTTAAATTCCCGGATTTTTATGTGTGAAACGAAAGTGCCATGAGTTTATAAAAATGGAAGTCTAAAGGTTTAATGAACTTGCCTATGTTTTCTTGTGATAGCTTTGAGTGCAAGTATTATATGTTTACGTTGTCGTGACTCTCAGTTGGAGGGCCGGCTGTCTTGTTGTAAGTTTACTTGGACGCGTCGAAGCGGTGATGTGGGATTCCACTGTATGCTTCCATTATGATTGATCCTTGTACATGCTTATATACGATGGGATTCCGGCATGTGACGAGGCGGGTTAGATTCGGTTGTTTTATTACCCATGGTCATGCTTATACGATGAGGGATTCCGGGGCATGCGACCATGCTATTACGACTATTACTCCATGGGCTAGCTCCCCATGAAGACATGTACCCACGATGAGGGATTCCGGGGGCATGTTATATTCTTATTCCATGGGCTAGCTCCCCATGAAGACCTGCACCTACGATGAGGGATGCCGAGGGCACGTTATGGCCATGCTTATACGATGAGGGATTCCGGGGCATGCGGCCGCGTTATATATATATGTATTGTATACGTGTACGCTGACAGTGAGGTAGGATGCCACGGGCGTGTCACCTGGTTATATGTTACACCTACGGCTGCCGGCAGTGATGGAGGATTCCACGGGCAGGAGGTATATATATATGTATTGTATATGTGTACGCCGACAGTGAGGTAGGATGCCACGGGCGTGTCACATGAGTATGATTTATGTCATAGACTGCCGGCAGTGAGGAAGGAATTCCACGGGCACGCTTTGATATTTGTGTGACTTGATCGCGTCCCAGATTGGGCCGAGTAGTATATGCGTCCCTCCATAAGGGGCCGAATTATGTTATGAAAGATAAGTAAGTTATATGGTAATGAACTTGACGATTTTTCCTAAGTATGTACGTAAGAAAGTGACTATAATTTTTATTGAAAAATGGGAAAAGATAATAAGGTACGATTAAGTTCACGAGATGGTAATGACACATGGGATCCGTATGTACCCTTTTATACTTGCCCTCGTCATTCTCTTTGTACGATTATGATTTGTTTCATCAGACCTTATTTTCCGCTCCATATTAGCACTTTTGTTATCGAATTCTTCTGGGCTGCGTTCATGTCCGCAGGTTTAGGTACACAGTTGTGGATTCGCGAGCTTAGGATCCTGGTTCAGCATTTTGAGATGGCTCCAATGTTCCGGAGTTGTCATGGCTATGTATATTCAGGGGTACGGCGGGGCCTTGTCCCGTCATAGTATTTGTTCAAATCTTAGAGGTCTGTATTTATTTGTGGGCTGGACTGGCTAGAGTTGTTTGACATTGTTAAACAGTGTAGACCCTTTCGGGTAATTTTTATGTTATGGCAGCCTTATCGGCTTGGCCTTAGTTTAAAAAAAAATGTTATCTATCTTCCGCAGTTTATTATGTTGTATGATTATAAGGGTGCCCAGGTAGGGCACCAGTCGCGGCCCAGGGTCGGGTCGTGACACTAGTACACGTACCACATTTCAGTCATCGCTTCAGTTTCCAAAGCCTTGGAGTTACTACCACCTACTTGGTCATTACTAGCTTCAATTTCCTTTAAGGCCATTCCCGGCCTTCACGATCCGATTCTGGTCGAACGCATCCATGAACTCGTACGATGGTTACCTAAACTTGGGCCTAGCACCCTCGTGATCCTGGCACCTAGCGGGACCACCTCAAACTGACCCCACCTCATTCAGGGTTGCGGTTTGACCCGCGGTCTAGCCTCAACCCGACCCATTTCGTACCAAACTCTTGTTCCCGGTCCGGAACAATCTCACTATTCAAGTCACGAAAACCTAGTGGTCTTCTTAGCTTAATTACCCACTTTCATTTCACACCACTCATGGAATTATCACACTAACATACCCCACGTATACTATGTACCTCGAGGGAGATCACCCGTAAAATCTTTTACTCAAGACGGCCTTGCACCTAAGATCTCTACGGTTATCAATATTCTAAGGCTCACAATCTCCATGCACCCAAACTTACCCTTTTACTAACTGGGCTTCTACATCACATTTTACACAAAACTACCCGTACATAGCACTTAACATGTAATTACCATAACAACACATACTAGTCTCTAAAGGGTTAAAGATATACCTGAAATCAAATAGGCGGTTCCAAGGACCGCTAAAACTGGGAATTTCCACCACGACCTCTGCCATGGCCTGTCGGTGTATGAACATCCTGCCTAGTTATTAAAGGCGAAGAACCCACAACTGATCCAATAGACTGTGCTATCCCACCAGTGCACCTCTGGTCGGACAGCCTCTTACCAAATGGCCCTGCTGGCCGCAAGAACAAGCTGTCGAAATAGTACGACACTCCCCGAGATGGGTTCTACCACATCGATCACACCGAGGTAGAGGTGGCTTCATCGGACTAACACCCCTTCTTCCCTGGAAACCTGAAGTCCTGGAGCCCTGACTCGCTCCTGAACATCCCGAACGTCCTGAAGACCTCGGAGGAGCACTGCACGGCCGAGGTACATATCCATCCTCATCGAGGTTGCACGCCTCGAAGTTACCAAAGGACCTGCTGCCCGGCTCTTCTCGATCTTGGTCATTTCGCCGACTCTACGCTCTCGACCGCTGCATAAGCCTGCATGCGGGCAATGTCCATGCCCGACTGAAGATCTACTCCTGTACAACCCTCTGCTTGATAATCATCCAGTCTCGTGACATATCGGTGCACTCTATCCTCCATGTCTGCCACTAGTGTGGGGGCATACCGAGCTAATGAGTCGAACTCTATGTTGTACTCCTGAACCGTCCGCCCATTCTGTCTCAACATCAAGAACCTATCCACCGGGCTCTCTCATCCGCAGAGGCGAAGTGGTTAAGAAACGCCTTCGAGAACTCGTCCCAACCAGCTGGAAATACATGCTCCCCCCGGGACAGTTCCCATGAATCATACCAGTTGACTGCGATATCCCGCAGCCGATACGAACCTAGTACCACCGACTCGACCTCTGAGGCCTTAATCACTCTCATGATCCGTTGCGGTACCGAATAAACTCCCGAGATCTTCTCGCCTCGATCCATAGAACTCGTGCACTGCAACTCGAAGTCCCAAGACTCAAACTATCGGCCTGCGGTGCGCCACGGTACTCGCTCGCTCGCCCTCATGCCTCGCCACCATCCTAGCTAGTAACTGGGCCATCTCTTTGTAATCCATATCCTCGGCTCTTGGTCGTGGACCGAGGCTCGATATCATGGCCTCGTGAGAAATCGCTGCCTGTGCTAAACTCTCGTGGGGTTGGGCGCCGCAGTAACTCGCCAGATGAAGTACTACTCGGGTAAAGATCGCATGTGCCTCGTAACCCCAGGTTTCTACTCAGCCTCCTCACGCCTTGCCCTTCTGGGCCATGGTTGCCTTGCGTAGAGGCATAACTGGTACATAAGAATACGTCAGAGGGAGTCCAACTTATCACACAGCTCTAAGGCACGATCTCAGAGTGAGAAGAATGGAAACCAATCCTAAATATCCTACAGCCTCCTGATTATAGGTGTGGTGCACAACACGCCGATAATCAAGACTCTACTAAATACGGTATGTAGACACTTTTCGAGGACTAACTGCTCTGATACCACTTTTGTCACGACCGACTGCCCGCTGATCGTGTCTTACCCTGCACCCTAGTGATACAACATCAGAGAAAATCAGCGAAAATAAAAACTTAGACATGAAACAAGATATAAAATAAGAAACAGACTAACCAAAACGGTCACCTTTCTTCTTATATATCAAAATCTGAACAGTTACATCCTTTTCAAGCCCAACTCACAACAGTACTACAGACCTCTAAGATTTTACAACAACTATGACGGGACAGGGCCCCGCCATACCCCTGAATGTACAAGAACCTACAATCTCAGGGAATCATACCAAAAGATAAGCCTCCGGAGAAACGGAGCTTCCCAAAATGCAGAACTGTGATCCTATGAGCGAGGATCAACAACCGGTATACCTCTACCTGCGGCATGAACGCAGCCCCCCGAAGGAGGTCAGTACAACAGGTACCAAGTATGTGAAATCAAAATATCAGAATGAAATCATAATAGTCTATATAAAACAGGAGACATGTATGATAACCAAACTACAGTACACAATATGCAAGTAGTCATGCCAAGTCAGGGACTCACGCCCTTAAAGTCATCACTCATGCCCGTGGAACTCCTTCCTCACTGCCGGCAGTGGCAAGTGTAATCTGAAATCATGTGACGCGCCCGTGGCATCCTACCTCACTGTCGGCGTACACATTATACAATGCATACATATATCTTCTGCCCGTGGAATCCTCCATCACTGCCGGCAGCCGTGGGTGTAATATATAACCATGTGACGCGCCCGTGGCATCCTACCTCACTGTCGGCGTACACATATACAATGCGTATATATATATATATAACATGCCCGTGGCATCCCTCATCTCGGGTACATGTCTTCATGGGGAGCTAGTCCATGGAGTAATAATCGTATATAACATGCCCGTGGCATCCCTCATCTCGGGTACATGTCTTCATGGGGAGCTAGCCCATGGAGTAATAATCGTATATAACATTCCCGTGGCATCCCTCATCTCGGTTACATGTCTTCATGGGGAGCTAGCCCATGGAGTAATAGCATACCGGGAGTTTAACCCACTGCATGGCCGCATGCCCCCGGAATCCTTCATCGGTGCAGACATGTCCATGTAACAATAATAATATACCGGGAGTTTAACCCGCTGCATGGCCGCATGCCCCCGGAATCCATCATCGGTGCAGACATGTCCATGTAACAATAATAATGGAAGCATACCCGTGGAATCCTCCGTCACTGCCGGTACGTCCAAGTAAATTCACAACAAGTCAGTCGGCCCTCCATCGAGAGACGCGGTGGCATAGAAATACAATACTTGCACAACAAAGGCTATCACAACTAGCATAGACAAGTTCAACATACTCTTAGACTTTCATTAACATGTAAATTGATTCACCATTTTTATAAACTCAAAGTACTCCCATTTGTTGCCAACAATCCGGGTTTTAACCCTAAAGTACTACATACTTTCACTCTTTCAAAAGACCTCTTTTTACGTAAAAGCCACACGATACTAATACTCGTAGTATCAAAATAGAGTAACTATCATTTTAAGTAAACCAAAACAATTTTCGTACCTTCCTTTTTAAATAAACCAAGACAATACCATGCCTTCCTTTTAAACAAAAACACTTCTCCTTTCAAAGGTCAAGTAACAATATACTTCTCAAAATAGTTTAAGCTTCATAACTTCAAATCCTCAAGTCTCTTCTCTTTTTGAAATCAAGTTTCTTACTTTGGAAATCAAGAAAATCAATACTTGTTTATAATGATCTTATTAAAGCAGTCATGATCTAGAAAATGTAATACAATTTTGTCTTATCTTAGCTTCTATGCAGATGGAGGGATTCTACTCATTTTAATTTAATTGATTGTCAATACATTTTCTTTTATTAACGCTGCAATGGCTTGTTCGATACTTATTCTCATTTCCGAAATCAAGATAACCTCATTCTTTAAAGACCAAGTACCCATTACTTACGAATGAGGTTTCACAACTTTTTAACACAATTCAAGTCCTTAACATTTCATATTAGGTCACTTAACTTTAGAATCAAGTCAAGGACACAAAAAGGAAATCAAACTTCTTTAACACATGTGCGTCTACCGCGCTATATATTTCACAAATAATCATGTTCAAGAGAATAGGAAGAATCTCATACCTCTTTGGCTTAATCCACAAGCCAAGTCGAGTATGCCGCGCGTAGAATATCCACCTATAACAATCACAATACATCTATCAACTTCTAGTTCTCTTCGTAGAATATTTCTAAGTAAAACGTCTCTTATTCTACGGAAAATCGGGCAGCATGTTATACCCCGTATTTCCAGAGTATGTACGTGAGGGCGTACGTATTAAATTTTTTGCCTTAAGAATTGGCTTTGGTTCGAAATTTGGGCACAAGTGCCGAATAGAGTCGTTTTCTGACGAAAGCGTTTCCACGACTTACGTTGGGAAAATTCGGCTATGTCATTTAGTATTTTTGCGGATTTTTCCGAGCGGAACATTTTTGGACCAACGGGAGGGTGACACTTGTCACCCTTATTGGACGGCAAAGAGGAGGCTTGGCCTTGGCCGATTGGTTCATGGTTTTGTGCCTTGTTTTGTGGCTTGTTTTGTGCCATGTTTTGTGGAGTAGGGGTTAGGGTGCACTTGGCTTGATCTTGGCCTTACACTTGCTATACACTTGGAAGGATCTTGGCCATTGGTTGGCTTTTGGTTTTGCTATAAATACCCCCCTCTCTTTGAAGACTTCATTCATCCAAAAATCTTCCAAGTCTTGGAAACCCCTCCCCTCCCTCTTGGTGACTCGCGTCCACGAGCCCCGCTCCCCCGTAAAGTTTGGCGTTGGCCGAGAGGGCCTCCCCCCCTTTGTGGTGCCTTGGCCGTGGGGTACCCCCCCCTAGCCTAGTTGTTTTCGTATAATACCCCTTGTTGTGGTATAGAAATACTCTCCTAATATTGTTATAATGTCCAAATACCTTGGCCCAAATACCTTGTAGTATTCCCAAGGTTACACTTATACAAAGCCCAGAAAATACGATTATACTTCCTTTAGCCACAAAAACGAAACCCTAAGGAAATCTTCACCCGTTGTTGAAGTTGTAAGTAGAAGTTGGTTAGAACTTCTAAGGGTTGTTTGGAGCGCTCGGAGTAGGAGCTAAGCGTTGCTCAGGATCGACTTTATACTTGGATAATTTTGGGCTTATCGAGGTAAACACTACTGTCCTTCTATTGTAATTGGAAATTACATGTTTGAATATATAGTTGAAGTATACTATATATAGAACTATACTTAGTACTGTGGCAATGTCTTTTGACTTAAGCCTGAAGAATTAAGAATCGAATCGTAATTACATAGGGTGTATTCTGATGGACTTGTGTAGTATTACTGTGTAGTAGAATTGTACACGTCCGGTTAGGCGTGTAAACCCCACTGGTTGGCTTGGTAGCGGCCTCGATAGAGAAGGAGATTTGCGCTGGCGTGGGAGAGTCTTCCGAATTTTCTGTAGATTATGGAACGTTGAGATCTAGATGTTAATAAGCGCCTTGTGGCCTTATAGGTTGAAGTACTACGTGTGGAGTGATCCACTTGGCAGGAAGTGGCCGCGGTTTGAGGTACTTGGGCGTTTTGCTATTAGTCGACAATCGTCGCGAGGTATGTGAACCTCTTCCTATCTCTTCTAGCATGATATGTGTGAACTATGTAGTACGGTAGACGTACATGTGTTAACTGTGTTTGATTGTTCTTAAAACATAAAGTGTTATAACGACTTTATGGGAAGTTGGTTATAACAGCTTTATGTAGGTAAGAAAATTCTTTGTGGTTTTAAAAAGGTAACTGATGTGAATTATAACTGGCTAGTTATAATAAAGAACTTGATGTATTTCAAAAGATTTATAAATCGTTTTGGAAGGGAGAGTAACACTTGGTTTTAAAGGTTTTAAAAAGAGTTATACTAGCTTTATGGGGAGTTAGGTATAATGTCTTAAGAGAGGTAAAGAAAATGGTTTACTGATGTTAGAAGTTAAGAGACTTGATCTTATAAGATAAGAGACTTAACTTATTTGTTTTAATGTGAATGTTTGTGTGAAACCTCATTCGTGAGTAATGAGTACTTGGTTTTATTTAAAGGGATAATGTTTTCTTGATTTGGAAATCGAATGTGTATCGGCAGACCACTGCAGCGTTAATAAAGGAAAATGTATTGAAAAATGATGAATTGTATTAAAACCAGTAGAAACCTCCATCTGCATAGAAACTAAGATGAGACAAAATGATATACATTTTCTAGATCATGGCTGCTGTAATGAGAATGTTGTAAAGAAGAATAACCTACTCTCACGTGAGACATATATTACTCAATTGTTCTAAAAAGGAATCAAGTGATTAAGTTTGGGAACTATGAAACCATTTGAAAATGAGAAGTTTGAGTAATTGAAACTAGGCAAAGCCGAACTTAGGAAAAGAATGTTGTTACTTGATTTTTAAAAGGGAATGTGGGTTGGTCATTCTAATACTACGGGTATCGGGTGACTTTTATAAGTAATGGATCTCTTTTAAAAGAATTTAACGTATGTAGTACTTTGGGGTTAAAACCCGACTTTGGCATAAAATGAAAGTACTTTGAGTTGTGTGAAACTTGCCTATGCTTGTTGTTGTGAAACTTGCCTGTGCTTGTTGTTGTGAAACTTGCCTATGCTTGTGATGATAGCATTTGTTGTGCAAGTGTGGTATTTTACGTATTCTGCGTCTCGATAGAGGCGGTTGACTTGTTGATAACTTACTTGGACGTCTTTGGCGGTGATGGAGAATTCCACGGGTATGTTTCCATTTTGATTACTGTCTTGTTGTTGATATCACATGGACATGTCTACACCGTCTGATATTCGGGGCATGCGGCCACGCGGCGGGTTGATTACCGATAGATGGTTATTACGCAACATGGGCGATGTCTACACCGTCACGATATTCCGGGCATGTGGCCGTGCGGTGGTTGACCACCCGATATATTGTTATTGAGGTTACATGGGCATGTCTACACCGATGCGATGATTCGGGCATGTGGCCATGCGGCCTTATTATGTGTTGCATCATGGACATGTCTACACCGAGGCGTGATTCGGGGCATGCGCCATGATGCGAACATGATGGATGTTATGGGCGTGAGACCCGTAGTTATATTTAGTGGTGACTTTGAGGCGTGAGTCCACGACTTGGCTATTTTATGTTGCGTCTTGTATTTTGGTTATCATACATGTCTCACCTTTTAAGCTATTATGATTTCATTCTGATGTTGTGATTTCACATACTTGTACTGTTATCTTGACCTCCTTGAGGCTGCGTTCATGCCGCAGTAGAGAATACATCGATCGTGGATCCTCGCTCTTAGGATCTCGGTTCAGCGTTTTGGGAAGCTCCGTTTCTCGGAGGCTTATCTTTTGGTATGTGTTCCACTGAGTTGTAGGTTCTTGTACATTCGGGGTATGGCGGGGCCTGTCGTCATAGTCGTTGTAAATCTTAAGTGCATGCAAGCTGTTGTGGCGGGGTTGTAAAAGGATTAAAGCGTTCGGGTTTTATGTATATCTTGAAGGCAAGCTTTTTTGGTTGCATTTATTTATTATATCTCTTGTTTCATGATTCATGTTTTATTTTCCATTGGTTTTCTCGATGTTGTATCACTAGGGTGCCCGGTAAGGCACGATGCGAACGGCCCGGTTGGGCGTTACACTTCCTCAGTAACTCGCACTCCACCTTTTCAAGGCCCGATATCAATAGCAACATGCCACATTTAAGGCGCGATAATACAACAACTCTAAGGGGATTACACGCCTAGCGGGCGTGTAAAATTCTGCCACAATATACAAAAGCAGGCATTTCTTTTCAACCTTCTATCCACATATCATATACTCGATTATAAACTACTACAACATGTAATCTCGATTCTGAAGGACAAAGATCATTACCTCGATAAGCCCAAAATTTTCCAATGATAAAAAGTCGATCCTTAGGAATCTTAGCTCCAATTCTTTACGTTCCAATCCACTCCAAGCAACCCATAGAAGTTCCTAACCAACTTCTCTTCAAGATTCAACTCCAAAAAGTGAAGAACACCTTAGGCTCAAACTTGGCAAGTTTCGGCCAAGGCAAGTTTTCAAGGCTAGGGGTGTGAAATCTTTTCTAACTCTTGGTTCACAATCTTCCTAACACCTTAAGGAAGAACACTTAAAAGTTTAAGGATTCTTGGACAACATTTGGTCAAGGGGAAGGGCTATGGCCGAAATGCTCAAGGAAATGGAGGGAGTATTTGCCTTGGAAAATCTCAAGTGTGGGATGAAGTCTTGCAATCCAAAGGGAAGGGTATTTATAGGACAACCAATGGCTAGGATCAAAGCAAGTGTGTGGTAGAGATTGGGGACAAGTGTGTGTGGGTCCCACAAGCCACTTGTCCAACACAAGACTTGGGACACTTGGCTTGCCACATGGCACCACATTTCGGCCAAGGGCCACTTGTCACACTAATTTCGGCCATGTACCACCTAAGGGGGTGACACGTGTCGCCCTACTATTCGTACAAAATATTTCATCTCCCGAAAATATCCATAATGTCCAAAATTTTGAAAACAAAGCGAGCCCCACAAAACCGTAAATTTTCCCCGTGGGCCCCACGTGACCAAATCCGGAAATAAAATTCCATAATTCTCTAATATTCCAAGAAGTCCAAATACCAAATCTGGGAATCCAATTCCCATTTTCGAACCTTTTTCCTTCACAAACTCTGGAAAATTTTCCTTCGGAAAATCAAATCTTTCTTCCTTTCCAATCTTAAGGTCGTATTCTCATACGTACGTCCTCACATACATACCCTGGAACTACGGGGTGTAACAAAAATAGACAACATTTTACTAGAATTATGTTGTTTTCTTTTCTAATACTGCATGCGCAGCGTCGCAGAATGTGGATCGATTCGAGATATGGTCATTGAGAACCTTTTTAGGATTTGAGCATTGAGATTTTCCAAGTCACGTTTAAGACATTCGATTCGACATGTCAATTTTCCCATTCACGGCGTAACCTGATAATATTCGGTGGATTTGTATATTTTACATTGAAAAATCATCATTTCGCTCTATAAAAGTTGGGGTTTCAAATCGTCATCTTGAATTCATTGTATCAGAAAACTCGATTCAAAATAGATGATATGATTTGAGATATCACCACCATCGCTATTCCAATAAACATTTCTACTACTCGACATTGAATATGTTGTAGTTTAATAACAAATGAAAGGCTATTTATATAGTTGCAAAACCCCAGTACCCAGGGTCGTCATTATGACCTACTACTAGTTTATTATAAAAATATTAATAGAATCATGAGGATTCATCTTCATCGGACATCTCACGATCAATCCCATTTGAATCTGAATCTAATGTAACCATGTTGACCATATTTGTTACACCCCGTAGTTCCAGGGTATGTATATGAGGACATACGTACGAGAATACGACATTAAAATTGGAAAGGAAAAAAAATGTGATTTTTCGACGAAAAAGTTTCCGGTTTTTGTGAAGGAAAAAGGTTCGTTAATGGGAATTGGATTCCCAGATTTGGTATTTGGACTTCTTGGAATATTAGAGAATTATGGAATTTTATTTCCGGAATTAGTCACGTGGGGCCACGGAAAATTCTGATTTTGTGGGGCCCACTTTGTTTTCGAGATTTTTGGCATTACAGATATTTTTGGAAGATGAAATATTTTGGACGAGTAGGGGGGTGACACGTGTCACCCCCATGTGGCCATGTTGGCCGAATTATGGTGGACAAGTGTCCCTTGACCGATTTGGTGGAGACAGCCACATGTCTCAAGTTTGTGTGGAACATGTGGTTGGTAGGACCCACACACACATGTCCCAATCTAGGCCACACACTTGATTTGATCCTAGCCATTGGTTGGCTTATAAATAGACCCTTAAGCTTGCTAGACTTTATTCATTCCACACTTAGAGATTTCAAGTCTTGAAAAATTCTCTCCCTTGTGTAGCTCTCGTTTTTGCCTAGATTTCTTGAGCCAAAAGTTGTCCAAAAATCCTTAAACTTTTAAGTGTTCTTCCTTAAGGTGTTAGGAATATTGTGAACCAAGAGTTGGTAAAGATTTCACACCCCTAGCCTAGAAAGGTTGCCTTGGCCGAAAGTTGCCATAGTTTGAGCCTAAGGCTTCTTCACTTTTTGGAGTTGGATCTTGAAGAGAAATTGTTTAGAAACTTCTAAGGGTTGCTTGGAGCGGATTGGAGCGTAAGGATTAGGAGCTAAACGTTGCTCAGGATCGACTTATAAATCTTGGATAATTTTGGGCTTATCGAGGTAATGATTTTTATCCCCCTATTGTAATTGGAGATTACATATTGTAGTAGTTTAGAATTGAATATAAGATTTATGGAAGGATGTTTAAAAAGAATTGAACTGTATTTACATTGAACTGTATTTACAGTAGACTTATGTAGTATTATTGTGGGGCAGAATTGTACACATCCGGTTAGACGTGTAATCCCCTTGGAGTTGTTGACTTGGTAGCAGGCCTTGGTATAAGAGGGTATTTATGTGATTTCAGGGGGGGAGGTGCTGCCCAATTTTCCGTAGAATAAGGAATTGTATACTTAAAAATATTCTACGAAGAGAACTAGAAGTTGATAGACGTATTGTGGTTATATTAGGTGGATATTCGACGCGCGACATACTCGACTTGGCTTAAGGAGTAGCCGACGAAGTTGAAGTACTTGGAGCGTTTTGCTACGTGTCGTAAGGGTTAGTTGTCGCGAGGTATGTGATTCTTCCTATTCTCTTGAGCATGATATTTGTGAAATATATATAGTGCGGTAGACGCACGTGTGTTAAAGGAGTTTGATTTTCCTTTTATGTCCTTGACTTGATTCTAAAGTTAAGTGACTTGTTATGAAATGTTAAGGACTTGAATTGGGTTAAAAAGTTGTGAAGCCCCATTCGTGAGTAATGGGTGCTTAGTCTTTTAAAAGAATAAAGTTATCTTGATTTCGGAAATGAGAGTAGTTGTCCTTGGTTGGTTTAAAACATAAAGTGTTATAATAGCTTTATGGGAAGTTAGTTATAACAACTTTATGAAAACGAAAGAATGGTTTTATTATTGGATTTAAAATGATAACTTGACATTTTAAAAGTTAGGAGGTTGGTTTCCTTAAAAGATATGAGATTTGATTCAAAGATTATGAGACTTAATTTTGAAAGTAAAGAGACTTGACTTATAAACAACTTGATTTTGGGAAAGGAGAAGTAACTTGATTTAAAGGTATAGGTTACTTGTTTTGAAAGGATTAAGTTACTCGGGTTTTTAAGAAGTATACTTGACGTTCATGCCCGCAGGTTTTAGGTACCCAGGTTGGTGATCGTTGCTCATAGGATCTCGGTTCAGTTTTGAGAAAAGCTCCATTTGCTCCGGAGGCTTATCTCTTGGTATGGTTTCCCTGAGGTAGTAGATTCATGTATATTCAGGGGTATGGCGGGCTGTCCATACGATTATTCGATTGTTATTCCTAAGTGCGTATTCACATATGTGGTTGGGCTGTAAGAACTGAGTTGTACTATTGATTATGTTTATATTATGGAAGGCGGCCTGATCGGCTAGCCTGTGACGTTTTTATTTACACATGTGTTTATGTTGTGTATGTTCCGCTGCTATTCTCTGATGTGTACCTGAATGGGGTGCCCAGGTAGGGCACCGATGGCCCGGGGTGGGTTGTGACAAAAGTGGTATCGGAGCGATTAGTCCTCGGAAAGTGTCTGCACCGTGTCTAGTAGAGTCTTGAGTATCGGTGTATTGTGCACCACATCTATAATCGAGGTGCAGGACATTTAGGATTGGTTTCCATTCTTCTCACTCGAGATCGTGCGATAGAGGCGTGTTGTTAGGGTCGTCTCTCCTAACGAGTTAAGTTGATTGCACTACGAGAAAGCGTGATGACCCGGGAAGGACTATGTGGATTGCGTATCGGGTTGGTAATGATATAGTATAGTTGGTATTGTGACATACATCTATACGGAGTTATGTATGAGGTCATTTATGGGTTGCCTAGAATGGTTTTAGATTTACCAAGAGTGGTAAAGACTAACTAGATCTAGGGAAGGTATGGAATAGTTAATGAATTCTCGCCAAGATCTTATGTGTTATTTTGAGATAATTAGGAAGGGATGAGCTGTCTGATAGGGTAGTGAACCCTTAAGAAGCCATGTTAAGGAACTTAAAGGAATGTCATGTAAATAGATTAAGATGCGTAGTAGGCTTAAGAGAATTGTACGGATGAGGTCAGTATAGAGTAAGTAATGGTGGTTTTGATCAAGGCAGCACGATTATGGTATTATGAGGAGTTTTTGTACCGTTTGACGGGGCGATAAGATAGGCTTGGAGCATGGAAATTGCGAGCCTAAGAATGTTGAAGACATTGAGACCTTAGATGTACAAGGTCTTCTGCAGAAAGATTTATTATAGACCAAGAATAAGAGTTAAGTCACGGCAGTCGGGTGAGGACTGTGCAGGTCTCCCATGGCACAGGTGGAGTGGATCGGTTGGTAGTAATTACGCTCGTGACGGGGCCACGAGGTGCAAGGCCAAGTCTAGCTAATTGTTTCTGGGTTCGTGGGCGCGTTCCACCAAACCAGTCGTGGGAGTCGGAAATGGCCTTATGTTGTTTAAAGAGTGACTCCAGATTGGAGGCCAACATCGGTATGGAAGTTATGTATACTAGTATGAGTTGGAAATGCGGAAAGAGTGCGACCCGAAGAAAGATAACAACCAAGTGTAAAGGAATAGAGCACGAATCCATAAGAACCTTTCGAGGTAACTACAGTGAGTGTGTGTGGGGTGGTAGGCGGCGGGAATATGAGGTTTTCCGGTGATGATCTGATCGTCGGACCACTAGTAGACCTAGTAGAGAGGATTATGGCAGACTTTGAGGTCATTATAAGTATGGGCTAGTTGGCCGTGAGTGCGAGGTTGACATCTTAGTATAAATATTGTTATGTGGCCATGGGTGGCATATGTCGTAGAAGGGTGTAGTATAAGGAGACTATGTCGCACTTTAATTAGATTGGACTCAGAAAGAACATTCGAGGGCGAATGTTTCTAAGGGGAAGAATGTTACACCGTATTTACAGGACATGCTTTAGAACGTCGTAAGAACTTCATGAGTGTTAAGATTTGAGACTTGTAAAAATTTATCTAATTGTGAAATTGTCGGAAACGTAATATTGTGACGAATGGGAGGCGACACGTGTCACCCCCTTATGGTGCCTTGGACGAATTGTAGCATGGGCACAGGGTCATTTGACCACTTGTTAGGAAGACAAGTCTTGCTAATAGAGAGCTTGACAAAATTGACTAAGTCAAAGGGTCCAAAGTCTTGATATTTATTAAGAGATCATCCAAACCACCCAATTGTTTGCATCTTGACCCATGTCCCTATATTATACTACTAGTTTTAAGAGAGATGCAACACTTAGAAAATTTTCAAGAGAAATTGGAAGACTACACATTGCTCTGTTCATGTCGTTTGAAAAGGAAAAAAAATTTTCTTGTCCATTAAGCTCCACTTTAA
Source organism: Przewalskia tangutica (assembly GCA_029844215.1). NCBI lineage: Eukaryota > Viridiplantae > Streptophyta > Magnoliopsida > Solanales > Solanaceae > Przewalskia > Przewalskia tangutica. The sequence continues at coordinate 2,356,823 of JAQGDG010000030.1, forward strand.
ACCAAGGTTCTTGAGGGTAGTGTAAGCTTATCTCAATAGAAAAATCTTGGAAAAGATAGTTTACGGGTTAGTCATAAACGAAAACCTAGTTGTCTTTCTAGGTTTTGGATTGGAATTTCAAGGAAAGTTGTTGGTATGGTTCTAAGGGTCTCAAGTAGCGGATTGAAGCGTCTTGAAGAGGCTCTAAGTTGCTAAGGAGCGACTTCAGATTCGGAAATTGGATTAAGATTCGTTGAGGTATAATCTTGTCTCTTAGAAGTGTTACAAGATTATTTATATTGTTGTTATCTTTACATGTTGCTAGCATGAAGTATATGTGTTGAAGTTTATAAGGATTATGGATTGATTGTAGCCTTGAAATCGAAATGTAATGTAAGCCATGTTAAGTTGGATTACAATTTAGTCATTATTAGAATCGTCGCATGTTGTTGACTTAAAGATTATAGTAGTTATAGTCGTTTGCGACTTGATATCATGTTGGGCTAATAACTTGGATTGAATGGAAATTGGATAAGAATTGATGTTGTAGTATTTCAAGTTAGCCGAATTGGACATATAGTTGGTATTAGTTTGATATCTATTGTGGGGCGGAATTTTACGGCTAGTAGGCGTGTAATCTGCTATTGATAATTGCATTTGATTGGGCCTTAAATGTGGCGTGTTTGGTTATTGTATTCGGCCTTGAAAAAGGTGGCAAAGTAAGTAAAAACAAAGGAGGTGCTGTCCGATTTTCCGTAGAATTTAGCGACTTAGCACCTAGAATATTCTACGTTTGAAGTAAGAGGTTAATGGACGTATTGTGACCATTATAGGTTGAAGTACTAAGTATAGCGTATCCTACTTGAAGGATGGATTAGCTATCAAGATTGAAGTACTTTGGAGCATTTTGCTACTTGTCGATAATCGTCGCGAGGTATGTGAACCTCTTCCTTCCTTTGGCATGATTCTATGTATGGAATATACCTGTGGTATCATTTCATGTTTCCTTCTACTCTTAGAAGTTAAGAGGTAGTTGTGTGATTTGCTCTATGTAGAACTTTTCCTATCTTTTGAGCATGACTAGTTGCATGTATGTAGTACGGTGAGGCGTCTGACACCTTGATATCCTTTACTAGTTTTATAAATAGCGAAGTCAGGTGAGTTAGGAGATTAACTCATTTCTTTGAAAGAAATAAGGATGTCTTAAGTTTTATTAAAGTTAAGGGACTTGAAGAGTTTTAAAGTATGTGATACTTGTTTCGTTTTAAACGTATAAGTCCCTTGGATAGGAAATTATATTTGTGGCTAAGGCATAAAGTGAATATAACGACTTTATGGGGAGTTGGTTATATTTGCTTTATGGAAAGATAAATGACTTGATTTTAGTAAAAAGGCAACTTGATTTTAAGGCATCAATTGTCTAAGGTTTTATAATAAAAGGAGTCACTTGAGTTCTAAAGGTTAAGAGACTAATTGTATTTTTTTTGAAAGTTAAGAGAATTGATTTGAAAGTATACAATACTTGGTTTTTTAAAAGTAGAAGTCTCTTGGTTATAAAAGAAAAGAGTTTTGTCTAAAACCATAAAGGGTTATAACGGCTTTATGGGAAGTTGGTTATAACGGCTTTATGGAAAGTTAAGAGAATGGTTTTCTCTAATAAAGTAAGCACAGAATTAACTTGTATTAAGGAAGGGCAATGTGATTTAAAGGTATCACTTGCTTAAAGATTTTAAGTAAGGGTCACTTGATTTTAGAAGCCGAGAAATGTATTTCTAAAAGTATCGTGACTTATGTGAAATGTACACTAGCCTGGATACTACGGGTGTTAGTATCATGGGGTTTTACACAAAAAAGAGTCTCTTAAAAAGAATGTATGTACGTAGTACTTTGGTCTGTTTAATTGAGAATAATTCTATGTGATGCCTTGATTAGTACTTTGGCTTGATAAATTGAGAATTAGCCTATGTGTGCTGGTGATAGCCTTTGAGTGCAAGTATTATGTTTTATTACGTTGTCGCGACTCTCGGTTGGAGGGCCGGCTGTCTTGTTGTAAAGTACTTGGACGTACCGACAGTGATGTGGGATTCCACGGGTATGCTTCCGTTATTAGTAGTACTTGGGTTAAATTCCTGGATTTTTATAGAAGACATGGTAGTGCTTACATTTGTTTGGCCAGTCGAGATAGGGTAAGAGTATAAGTGAGGGTAAACCCCCAGATGCTATACCACCTTCTCGGGGTAGAGTATAAGTGAGGGTAAACCCCAAGACATTATACCCCAGCTTGTTTTGTTTGATGGTCGGTCGAGATAGGGTAAGAGTATAAGTGAGGGGTAAATCCCCAAGATGCTATACCACCTTCTCCAGGGTAAGAGTATAAGTAAGGGGTAGACCCCCAAGATGCTATACCACCTGCTTTACCACCTTCTCCAGGGTAAGAGTATAAGTGAGGGGTAGACCCCCAAAGACGCTATACCACCGGTGGGACTTGGTGTTCATGTATGCCTATTGGTGTATTATTATACTGGTGTCGGCGGTGATGTGGGATTCCACAGGCGGGAGATATATATATATGTGTTGTGTATGTGTCTGGCAGCGGTGAGGTGGGATGCCACGGGCGCATCACATGATTATATTTTACACTTATAGCTGTCGGCAGTGATGGGGGATTCCACGGACACGCTTGATATTTGTGTGACTTGATCGCGTCCCAAATTGGGCCGGGTAGTAAATGTGCCCTCCTTAAAGGGCCGGATTATACTTATGAAAGATAAGTAAGTTATATAGAAATGAACTTAATGATTTTTTCCTAATCATGTGGTAAGAATGTGACTATAACCTTTATTGAAAATGGGAAAAGATATTGATGTGAAATTAAGTTCACAAGTGGTAATGACACGGCAGGATCTGGTATGTACTTTTTATACTTGTCCCTGTCATTCTTTTATCTTGTTATGGTGCATTTCTTATGACGTTATTTACGTTCCATATTAAATTTTGTTATCGACCCCCGAAGCTGCGTTCATGCCATGAGTTTTAGGTACCAGGTTGGTGATCCTTGCTCATAGGATCTCGGTTGATTTGAAAAGCTCCATTTGCTCGGAGGCTTATCTCTTGTGCAGTTTCCACGAGGTAGTAGATTCATGTATATTCGGTATGGCGGGGCCTTGTCCGCCACGATTGTTCGATTGTTATTCCTGAGGTTTGTATTCACGTATGTGGTTGATTGTAGAAGCGAGTTGTACTATTGATTATGTTTATATTATGGAAGGCGGCCTGATCGGCTAGCCTGTGACGTTTTTATTTACACATGTGTTTATGTTGTGTATGTTCCGCTGCTATTCTCTGATGTGTACCTGAATGGGGTGCCCAGGTAGGGCACCAGTCGCGGCCCCGGGGTCGGGTTGTGACAAAAGTGGTATCAGAGCAGTTAGTCCTCGGAAAGTGTCTACAGACCGTGTCTAGTAGAGTCTTGATTATCGGTGTGTTGTGCACCACATCTATAATCGGAGACCGAGGACATTTAGGATTGGTTTCCATTCTTCTCACTCTGAGATCGTGCGATAAATTTGTGTTGTTAGGTCGTCTCTCCTAACGAGTTAAGTTGATTGCATTTCTGAGAAAGCGTGATGACCAGGAAGGACTATGTGGATTGCGTATCGGGTTGGTAATGATATAGTATAGTTGGTATTGTGACATACATCTATACGGAGTTATGTATGAGGTCGTTTATGGGTTGCCTAGAATGGTTTTAGATTTACCAAGAGTGGTAAAGACTAACTAGATCTTAGGGAAGGTATGGAATAGTTAATGAATTCTACTTGAGATCTTATGTGTTGTTTGAGATAATTAGGAAGGGATGAGGTCATGATAGGGTAGTGAACCCTTAAGAAGCCATGTTAAGGAACTTAAAGGAATGTCATGTAAATAGATTAAGCTGCGTAGTAGGCTTAAGAGAATTGTACGGATGAGGTCCGTATAGAGTAAGTAATGGTGGTTGTGATCAAGACGGCATGATTATGGTATTATGAGGAGTTTTTTTTGTACCCGTTTACGGGGAGACTGATAAGATAGGTTTGGAGCATGGAAATTGCGAGCCTAAGAATGTTGAAGACCGTTGAGACCTTAGATGTACAAGGTCTTCTCGGGTAGAAAGATTTATTATAGACCCGAGAATAAGAGTTAAGTGCGGCGGGTCGGGGTGAGGACACTGTTACGGGTCTCCCGGCTGGAGTGGAAATGGGATCAGTTGGTAGTAATTAGCTACGTGGCAGGGCCACGAGGTGCAAGGTCAAGTCTAGCTAATTGTTTCTGGGTTCGTGGGCGCGTTCCACGAAACCAGTCGTGGGAGTCGGAAATGGCCTTATGTTGTTTAAAGAGTGACTCCAAAGATTGGAGGCCAACATCGGTATGGAAGTTATGTATACTAGTATGAGTTGGAAATGCGGAAAGAGTGCGACCGAAGAAAGATAACAACCAAGTGTAAAGGAATAGAGCACGAATCCATAAGAACCTTTCGAGGTAACTACACCGTGAGTGTGTGTGGGGTGGTAGGCGGCGGGAATATGAGGTTTTCCGGTGATGATCTGATCGTCGGACCACTAGTAGACCTAGTAGAGAGGATTATGATAGACTTTGAGGTCATTATAAGTATGGGCTAGTTGGCCGTGAGTGCGAGTTGACGTCTTAGTATAAATATTGTTATGTGGCCATGGGTGGCATATGTCGTAGAAGGGTGTAGTATAAGGAGACTATGTCGCTTTAATTAGATTGGACTCAGAAAGAACATTCGAGGGCGAATGTTTCTAAGGGGAAGAATGTTACACCGTATTTACGGGACATGCTTTAGAACGTGCGTAAGAACTTCATGAGTGTTAAGATTTGAGACTTGTAAAAATTTATCGGAATTGTGAAATTGTCGAAAACGTAATATTGTGGCGAATGGGAGGCGACACGTGTCACCCCCTTATGGTGCCTTGGGCGAATTGTAGCATGGGCGAGGGTCATTTGACCGCTTGTTAGGAAGACAAGTCTTGCTAATAGAGAGCGACAAAATTGACTAAGTCAAAGGGTCCAAAGTCTTGATATTTATTAAGAGATCATCAAACCACCCAATTGTTTGCATCTTGACCCTCCATGTCCCTATATTATACTACTAGTAGCAAGAGAGATGCAACACTTAGAAAATTTTCAAGAGAAATTGGAAGACTCACCACATTGCTCTCGGGTTCATGTCGTTTGAAAAGGAAAAAATTTGTTTCTTGTCCATTAAGCTCCACACTTTAAACCAAGGTTCTTGAGGGTAGTGTAAGCTTATCTCAATAGAAAAATCTTGGAGAAAGATAGTTTCTGGGTTAGTCAAAACGAAAACCTAGTTGTCTTTCTAGGTTTTGGATTGGAATTTCAGGAAAGTTGTTGGTATGGTTCTAAGGGTCTCAAGTAGCGGATTAGGCGTCTTGAAGAGGCTCTAAGTTGCTAAGGAAGCGACTTGGATTCGGAATTGGATTAAGATTCGTTGAGGTATAATCTTGTCTCTTAGAAGTGTTACAAGATTATTTATATTGTTGTTATCTTTACATGTTGCTAGCATGAAGTATATGTGTTGAAGTTTATAAGGATTATGGATTGATTGTAGCCTTGGAAATCCGAAATGTAATGTAAGCCATGTTAAGTTGGATTACAATTTAGTCATTATTAGAATCGTCGCATGTTGTTGACTTAAAGATTATAGTAGTTATAGTCGTTTGCGACTTGATATCATGTTGGGCTAATAACTTGGATTGAAATGGAAATTGGATAAGAATTGATGTTGTAGTATTTCAAGTTAGCGAATTGGACATATAGTTGGTATTAGTTTGATATCTATTGTGGGCGGAATTTTACGGCTAGTAGGCGTGTAATCCTATTGATAATTGCATTTGATTGGGCCTTAAATGTGGCGTGTTTGGTTATTGTATTCGGCCTTGAAAAGGTGGCAAAGTAAGTAAAAACAAAGGAGGTCTTTGTCAGATTTTCAGTAGAATTTAGCGACTTAGCACCTAGAATATTCTACGTTTGAAGTAAGAGGTTAATGGACGTATTGTGACCATTATAGGTTGAAGTACTAAGTATAGCGTATCCTACTTGAAGGATGGATTAGCTATCAAGATTGAAGTACTTTGGAGCATTTTGCTACTTGTCGATAATCGTCGCGAGGTATGTGAACCTCTTCCTTCCTTTGGCATGATTCTATGTATGGAATATACGTGGTATCATTTCATGTGTTTCTTACTCTTAGAAGTTAAGAGGTAGTTGTGTGATTTGCTCTATGTAGAACTTTTCCTATCTTTTGAGCATGACTAGTTGCATGTATGTAGTACGGTAGACGTACAACACCTTGATATCCTTTACTAGTTTTATAAATAGCCAAGGTAGGTGAGTTAGGAGATTAACTCATTTCTTTGAAAGAAATAAGGATGTCTTAAGTTTTATTAAAGTTAAGGGACTTGAAGAGTTTTAAAGTATGTGATACTTGTTTCGTTTTAAACGTATAAGTCCCTTGGATAGGAAATTATATTTTTGGCTAAGGCATAAAGTGAATATAACGACTTTATGGGGAGTTGGTTATATTTGCTTTATGGAAAGATAAATGACTTGATTTTAGTAAAAAGGCAACTTGATTTTAAGGCATCAATTGTCTAAGGTTTTATAATAAAAGGAGTCACTTGAGTTCTAAAGGTTAAGAGACTAATTGTATTTTTTGAAAGTTAAGAGAATTGATTTCAAAGTATACAATACTGGGTTTTTAAAAGTAGAAGTCTCTTGGTTATAAAAGAAAAGAGTTTTGTCTAAAACCATAAAAGGGTTATAAAGGCTTTATGGGAAGTTGGTTATAACGACTTTATGGAAAGTTAAGAGAATGGTTTTCTCTAATAAAGTAAGCCAGTGCTTGTATTAAGGAATGGCAATGTGATTTAAAGTTATCAATTGCTTAAATATTTTAAGTAAGGGTAACTTGATTTTATAAGACGAGAAATGTATTTCTAAAAGTATATTGACTTATTTTAAATGTACACTGCTTTGGATACTACAGTGTTAGTATCATGGGGTTTTACACAAAAAAGAGTCTCTTAAAAAGAATGTATGTACGTAGTACTTTGGCCTGTTTAATTGAGAATAATTCTATGTGATGCCTTGATTAGTACTTTGGCTTGATAAATTGAGAATTAGCCTATGTGTGCTGGTGATAGCCTTTGAGTGCAAGTATTATGTTTTATTACGTTGCCGCGACTCGGTTGGAGAAGCGTTTGTCTTGTTGTAAAGTACTTGGGCGTCACAAGCGGTGATGTGGGATTACGGGTATGCTTAGATTATTAGTAGTACTTGGGTTAAATTCTGGATTTTTATAGAGAACATGGTAGTGTACATTTGTTTGTGGCCAGTCGAGATAGGGTAGAGTATAAGTGAGGTAAACCCCGAGATGCTATACCACCTTCTCCGGTAGAGTATAAGTGAGGGTAAACCGAGACATTATACCACTGCTTGTTTTGTTTGATAATTCGGTCGAGATAGGGTAAGAGTATAAGTGAGGTAAATCCCAGATGCTATACCACCTTCTCGGGGTAAGAGTATAAGTGAGGTAGACCCCAGATGCTATACCACACCTTTACCACCTTCTCGAGGGTAAGAGTATAAGTGAGGTAGACCCAGGCCATTATACCAGGTGGGACTTGGTGTTCATGTATATTATTATACCTGGGTCGGCGGTGATGTGGGATTCCACGGGCGGGAGATATATATATATGTGTTGTGTATGTATGCAAGCGGTGAGGTGGGATGTCACGGCGCATCACGTGATTATATTTTACACTTATAGTATCGGCGGTGATGGGGATTCCACGGACGCTTGATATTTGTGTGACTTGATTGCGTCCAGTTGGGCGGGTAGTAAATGTGCCCTCCTTAAAGGGCGGATTATACTTATGAAAGATAATTAAGTTATATAGAAATGAACTTAATGATTTTTTCCTAATCATGCGTAAGAATGTGACTATAACCTTTATTGAAAATGGGAAAAGATATTGATGTGAAATTAAGTTCATAAGTGGTAATGACACGGCGAGGATGCAGTATGTACTTTTATACTTGTCTCTGTCATTCTTTTTATGCGATTATAGTGCATTTCTTGTCACGTTATTTACATTCCATATTACATTTTTGTTATGCGACCCCGCCCGAAGTGCGTTCATGCCGCAGTTTTAGGTACCAGGTTGGTGATCCTTGCTCATAGGATCTCGGTTGATTTTGAGAAAAGCTCCATTTGCTCGGAGGCTTATCTCTTGATGCAGTTTCCACGAGGTAGTAGATTCGTATATTGGGGTATGGCGGGGCCTGTCCGCCATAGTTATTCGATTATTATTCTAGAGTGCGTATTCCACGTATGTGGTTGGTATGAAGCGAGTTGTACTTTGATTATGTTTATATTATGGAAGCGGCTGATCGGCTAACTGTGGCGTTTTTATTTACACGTGTGTTTATGTTGTGTATGTTCATTGCTATTCTCGATGTGTACAGAATAGGTGCCCGGGTAGGGCACCGATCGCTTTCCGAGGGTCGGGTTGTGACAGATCTGGTAGAGGCTATCGTACTTGCCCGATCAGCTTCGTGATACAGTTATTTAGTATGTTGGTACGGTAGGTTCTGGTAGTTGGCTTTCGTACTTTCCCTGGTCAGTTGATGATGCAGGTTAGTTACGTAGCTATGCGCCGTACTTGCCCCGTACGGTGCTTATGACACAGGTAGGACCTGGTGTTCATGTGTACTCTTTGGTATTGTTATATCATAGACTGCCGGCAGTGAGGAAGGAATTCCACGGGCATGATTGATATGATGGGCGTGAGACCCATGGTTATATTGGAGTGATGACTTTGAGGGCGTGAGTCTCTGACTTGACATGACTGCTTATATGTTATGTACTGTATTTTGGCTATCATACATGTCTCACTTTATATAGGCGTTATGATTTCATTCTGATATTTTCGATTTCACATACTTAGTACTGTTATCGACCTCCTTGGAAGTGCGTTAAATCTGCGGTAGAGGTACCGGTTGTTGATCCTCGCTCATAGGATCACAGTTCAGCGTTTTGGGAAGCTCCGTTTCTCCGGAGGCTTATCTTTTGGTATGATTCCCTGAGATTGTAGGTTCTTGTACATTCAGGGGTATGGCGGGGCCCTGTCCCGTCGTTGTTGTAAAATTCTTAGAGGTCTGTAGTACTGTTGTGGGCAGGGTTTGTAAAGGATGTAACTGTTCAAGTTTTTATGTATATCTGAGAAAGGTGGCCAGTTTTAGTTGCTTTGTTTCTTATTGTATATCTGTTTCATGTTTAAATTTTTATTTCCGCTGGTTTTTCTATGATGTAGTATCACTAGGGTGCCCGGGGTAAGGCACCAGTCACGGGCCCGAGTTCGGGTCGTGACAATATTCTACCCTGAGGCAACGTATTTTTGGTAGTTGTTCTCTTCGTGAAAGCGATTAAGAGCAAAATTGAACTCTTGTGGTGTACCGAGACATTGGCGTGCATGACTTTTGGACATTTGAGTCAGAGCCCTCAAGTTTTGTAACCCAAGGTCCCTAAGGGTATTGTAAGGATATCTCGATAGAAAGATCTCGGAAGCAGCGTTTTCCACGTTAGTCGCATGGCGAAAACCTAAGGTGTTCTTCAACTTTGAAGTTGGAAATTGAAGGAAGTTGGTTGTGAACTTCTAAGGGCTTGAATAGCGGATTGGAGCGTAAATGAAAGAGCTAAGATTTCTAAGGAGCGACTTTAATCTTGGAGTTAGATAAAGGCTTATCAAGGTAACCATCTTGTCGTTTTAATGATTGAGGATTACTTATTGTTGTAGTTATGGATATTAGCAAGCATGAGGTATATATTATGAAGTTTGATAAGTGTTATGGATATTGGAAACCCTAATCCGAAAGTTGCATGATTAACCCTAAGATTGTAATTCAATTTGGTTATTAGTTTTAGTAAATCGCATGTTATATAAAGAAAGGATTATAGTTGTTTGAATTGTTTGCGACTATATAACATGTTAGGACGACATTATGGATTGAAAGGAATTGGAAAGAAATAGATGTTGTTGTTATCCTTGATATTGTCGAATATTGCCTAAAGTTATTGGATTGTTTTGTATTATTGTGGGGCAGAATTTTACACGTCCTGTTAAGGCGTGTAATCCCCTTTGGATAGCTGAATTGTTGGGCCTTAAATGTGGCGTGTTTGGTTGTTAAATTCGGGCATTGAAAAAGGTGGAAAAGTACGTAGAAACAAAGGAAGTGATGTCCGATTTTCCGTAGAATTTGGTGACTTTACACTTAGAATATTCTACGTTTGAAGCTAGAGGTTAATAGACGTATTATGGCCATTATAGGTTGAAGTACTACGAGTAGCATATTTTACTTGAAGGGGTGGAAAGCTAGCAAGGATAAAGTACTTGGGAGCATTTTGCAACTTGTCGCTAGTCGTCGCGAGGTATGTGAACCTCTTCTTTCTTTGGCATGATCCTACGTATGAAATATCCATGTGATAGTATTTCATGATTTCTTCTACTCTTAGAAGTTAAGAAATATTCACATTGTTGATTCTAAGTTAAGAGTATGTTTAAATTGTCCTAAGTCCTTACCAAGTCTTATGAGAGATGTTGGTAAGAATGGTTAGGAAGTTATGAGATTTGATTTAAAGCTATGTGTCTCGATTTATTTAAATTAAGCAAGTTGATTTTTGTTTAAAAATGACTTGAATTTATATGTGAAAAAGGGGATTGATTTTAAAAGTGGAAGTTATATGATTTTAAAGAGAATAAGTTACTTGGTTTTGGAAGTGTATGAAACTTTATTTTTCAAGTTATGGGACTTGATTTCTAAAGTATAGATGACATGATTTAATAGGTATAAGTAAATGGACTTTAAAGAATGTATGTTATGAAGTTTTAAGACTATGAACTTTGATTTTCTTTAAAGGATTATGAAACTTTATTTTTCAAGTTATGGGACGTGATTTCTAAAGTCTAGAGGACCGTCTTTTCTAAGTATAAGCGACATGATTTTAAAGAGTGTATGCTACGAGGTGTTAAGAGCATAAGCCTTGATTATAAGAGGAAAGGACTAAATTTTAAAAAGTATGGCTTCTCAATTTATTTCAAAAGTTAAGAAGATGGTTTCCAAAAGAGTATGTGACTTGAGCTTTAAAAGAAAGGAGTTTTAGGATTCTTTTTAACTATGTATATCGTAGTATTTTTGAGTCTAGTTTCCCTAATGTTGTAAGAATAAAAGTGTCTTAAGTTCTCTAAAATGAAAGGTTGTTATAATAGCTTTATGGGAGTTGTTATGGCGACTTAAGAAGAAGTGAAAAGATGGTTTAAAAAATATTATGTAAGGAAAATACAGAGCCTACAAATAGGCGGATTACGTTATAAAATACAGGTCTACAAATAGGCGGATTACGTTATGAGATACACGAACCTACGCATAGGGCGGATTCGCCATATTACCCGAGACTACACATGGCGGGTTCGTCATCTTACAGAGCTCCTTGGCGGGCGGATTATGCTACATGATTCCACGGTGCAAGGCTCCACAGCGGGTCGGATTATGCTACGTGATTCCACGGTGCAGGCTCCGCGGCGGGCCATATTATGCTACATGATTCCGCGATGCCGAGCTCGCGGGAGGCGGATTATGTCACATGATTCATCGATTGCGTGTCCATAAATGGGCGGATGCGTTATCACGTATGGATAATCAAGTAAGCTCCCAAATAAGAAGTCCTCGTAAAGAATCGATTATGTTACGTAAGATATGTAAGTTATGTGGAAAAACTTGATTAAATCCTTAAAGTAAGTATGTAAGAATATGATGTTAATTTTATTGAAAGAAGGAAAAGAACGGTTAATATACGATTGATTTCAGGAGTTAAAATGGCACGGTAGGATCTGGTATTTCATTTTTTTATACTTGCCCCTGTCATTTTTATCTGATTATGATTTGGTTATCGTACCTTATTTACATTCCATACTAATTTTTGTTATGCGGACCCGTTCGGAGGATGCGTTCATGCGCAGTGTTAGGTACAGGTTGGTGATCTCTGTTGATTTTGGGAAGAAGCTACATTCACTCCGGAAGCTTATCTTTTAGATGCAGTTTCACGATATTGTAGATTATGTACATTGAGGGTATGGCGGGGCCACTGTCATACGATTGTAATTCTTAAGTGCATGTAGTCATATGATGTGGATCGGTTTGTAAAAAAAAAAAAATGTAACTGCGGTTGTTTAAGTATATGTATATGTGTCCAGGAAGGTAGCCTTATCGGCTAACCTGTTGTTTAAATTCTTGTTGTTTTATTTTATAAGTTTCATGTATGTTCCACTGATTATCTCTGATGTTTACCTGTAAGGGTGCCCAGGTAGGGCACCAGTCGTGGGCCCGGGGTCGGGTCGTGATAGTTATATTAGGAGTTTTTAGGTGTTTCAAAAGCCTAGTATGAATTTCGTTGAGTCTAGTTTCCAACGCAACAAACCGCTCGTCGATAGGACATCGGAGTAAAAGTTATGGACGTCACAAGTTCGGTTAGCGTGAGCAGGAAAATGTTTTGATCGAGCACCAGCGCCACGGCGCCAGTGCGAGACAGCGGCAGTAAGTCACGAAACTTTACGAGATTCTGGCAGCGGCGCCTGCGGGCAGCGGTGCCAAGGCGGGATTTTTTGCGGAAAAGGGTAAAATTCAGAAGATATTTTTGTAGGGGCCCTAGGGGAAGAAGACAAGTGTCCCCCCAATTGGTGGATCAAGATAAGGCCTATATCTTGGCCAAGTCTTGAAAGACTTGGCCATTCTACACTTATAGGTCATCCAAAACACTTGCTCTTCTCTCTAAAAAAGTTGATAAAACTTTAAGCCAAAGATGAAATTATCGGAAAGGTGGCAAGAAGGAAATATGTTGGCAAGCTTGTAGGAGGTTCGAAGAGGTGATTTTAACGTGAAGATGAATTGTGGAAAAGGGCAAGTGGGCGTGTTGTTGGACTGTTTTGGGCGAATTCCAAGGTAACAATTCATTCTCCTTTTGAAGTAAATTATGACGCATGTTAAGGAAGGAAGGACTTGTAGTTGTCGATATTGTTATTAGGTATATTACATGTGGAATAACGATTTGGATTTGAAAGGATTGGATAAGGATAATATGTGAGCATGTTGTAGCTGAGCAATTGCCTTAAACTTATTGGATTGTTTAATATGAAATCTGGGGCAGAATTTTACACGTCCGGTTAGGCGTGTAATCCCCTTGTATTACTGAATTGTTGGGCCTTGAATGTGGAATTTGGTTATTGATTTCGGGCTTTGAAAAAGGTGGAAAAATGCGTAGAAACGAAGGAAGTGTTGTCCAATTTTTCGTAGGATAAGTAATTGTACACTTAGAGTATTCTACGAAGAAAACTAGAAATTGATAGACGTTTTATGGTTATTATAGGTTGATACTCTACGCACGTCGTATTCGACTGGGCAAGTGGATTTAGCCGAGGATGTATGTGATTCTTCCTATCCTCTTGAGCATGATTGTTGTGAAATATATAGTACGGTAGACGTACGTATGTTAAATGAATTTGGTTTCACTTTGATGTCCTTGACTTGAGTTCTAAATGATAAAAACCTTGAAATATTTCAAAAAGAGTTATGAATCATTATTCGGAAGGAAATTGATATTTGGTTTTAAAAAGAATAGGTTCTCTTGGTTTTCCAAACGAATGTGGTTGTTTTGAATTATTAAAAGTATAAATTACGATAGCTTTATGGGAAGTTAGTTATAACGACTTAAGGAAGATAAAAGAATGGTTTACTTACTTGTTTATAAAAACCTTGTTATGATTTACGAAGGTGTGGTAAGTTGGTTGATAAGTAAACATGCTAGGATCTACGGTGTCGATATCTTGAGACTTTTGTGTGAAGGGTTTTCTTGTTGTGCTTATGTTGTTTCTGATGAGTCGGTTGTGCTTGTATTATATCACTTACCCACGACATATTCGTTGTTCATATGCGCGGGTTAGCTACCACGATGCGAGAATACCTCATGCGGGTCCGTGTGACTTATGCGACTCCGAGGAATCACTCGGTGTGTTACCGTCTGAGGAATACCTCATGCGGGTCCATGTGGCCTATCACGAACTCACGGGAGTCGAGAAGCGATGCGGGTTAGCTACCCCGTCACGAGGAATCGTCATGCGGGTCCACGTGACCTATGCGGACTACGAGTCGAGTTAGGACTCGCGCAATGATACTAAGGGTGAATGGCTACTCAGATCATTGGCGGTCTAGAAAGAACGGTTGGGTTACACCTATTTGATCTTGTATATACTATGGCACTATGTCGCATTAATTGGTTTGTTTAAATACATATGCGTGGATTGGTTTTAGAATGTTTTGATTTCATTTCAGTACTTTCAGTTTCACATATTTGGTACTGTTGTCTTGACCTCGCCCGAAGTGCGTTAAATCTGCGGTAGAGGTACATCGGTTGTTGATCCTCGCTCATAGGATCACCGTTCTGCTTTTGGGAAGCTCCATTTCTCCGGAGGCTTATCTTTTGGTATGATTCCCTGTCATTGAAGGTTCATGTACATTCAGGGGTATGACGGGGCCCTGTTCTGTCATAGTTGTTATAAACTCTTAGAGGTCTGTAGTCTTGTTGTAAATTGGGTTTGTAAATGATGTAACTGTCAGGCTTTGATTTATATATATACATGTTGAAAGGCAACCTTAGCGGTTAGCCTGTTTATTATCTTACATTGTTCCATGTTTTTAAGTTTACTTATTGGTTTCTCGATGTGTATCTACTAAGGTGCGGATAAGGCACGATCGCGAGTCGAATTGGGTCGTGACAAAAGTGGTATCGAGAGCGATTAATCCTCGAAAGTATCTCTGAGACCGTATCTAGTAGAGTCTTGATTATCGGCGTGTTGTGCGCACCTATAATCGGGAGGCTACGAGATATTTAAGTTAGTTTCCATCTCGCTCGAGATCGTGCAATAGAGTTGTGTTATAGGTTGAACTCCTCGACATATTCTTATGTACGATTATGCCTCGCGTAAGGCAACCGGGCCCAGAAGGGCAAAGCGGTGAGAAATTTGCTAGTAGGATCACGAGAGATTCTGAGGCACGAGCGATCTTTACACGAGGTGATGCTTGACAGCGAGTTCCATGCCGCCGCCCAGCGAGTTTAGAGCGGACAACGGTGGCTCGAGGCCACGATACACGAGCCTCGGTCCGCATCCACGAGAAGAGGATATGGGTTACAAGAGATGGCGATTATTAGCCGAGATCGTGGCAAGGAATGAGAGCGGAGAGGCGGTTCGGTTGTGCCGTAGTTCACCCCGAATCGATAGTCGATACCGGGACTTTTGAGTTATAGTCCACGAGTTCTATGGGTCGAGGCGAGGATGATCCTCGAGAGTTTATCAAGCGATTGCGTGGATCATGAGAGTGATCGAGCCTCGGAGGCAGTGCGTGGTATTGGGTTCCATCGGTGCGTGATCTGCGATCATTGGTTTGATTCATAGGAAGCGTCGGGGAGCATGCACTTCCGGCTGTTTGGGGCGAGTTCTCGAGGCGTTCTTAGCCATTTCTTGCCTCGTGGATGAGAGAGTTGGTAGATAGATTTGATATTGGCGAGCAGGCGGACGATTGAGTACAGCGTAGAGTTTGACTCGTTGGCTCGATGCGTCCCGCTTTAGTAGCGAACATGGAGGGCGAGTGCACCGCTATGTCACGAGGCTCGATGATTACTTAGCGAGGGTTGCTCGGGTGTAGCTCTTAAGCGAGCATGGATATTGCCGCGTGCGAGCTTATACACTTAGGTGTGAGAGCATGAGGCGGCGGATTGTGCGGTCTCGGCGAGAGAGTCGGGGCGAGGTCCTTTGGTAGCTTTCGGCGGGCGACCTCGGCGAACTAGATTTGCACCTCGGCGGTCGAGCGCTCGCTACCATGCCGGGGCGTCCGGGTATTGAAGCGGTCGGGGCCCGGGCTTGAGCTTCGAAGCGAGGATCTAACGTCGAGACCACCCCCTCGGTGTGGCGATGTGGTAGATCCCATTCGAGGCTGTGGTAATGCTTTGGGAGCTTGTTACACTTGTGGCGGCGGTCATATTTGAGTCTTGTCGACGGAGCGGCCACGGATGGTAGGGTTGACCTACGGGGTCGTTAAATCGGGTCTTCGTCTCCTACGGTTGCTCAGTCGGGCGAGTGCTTATGGGCGCAGTCGCGGCGAAGGTCGTGGCAAGGGTCTAGTTCCAGTGATCCTCGAACGCATTTATGCCTTGTCCGACCTCGGGACCGGGAGGTGTCGTCGGATGTAAATCCGCAGTACATTATTGGTTTCATGTTTTGGCGTATATGCTTTGATAGATCGGGTTCTACCTTGTCCTATATATCTCCTCATATTCTTTGGTAGAATAGGGATAGAGCACGATTCCATAGAACCTTTTGAGGTAGCTACGCGATGGTGATTCGGTGATAGGCGGCGGATATATAAGGCTTGCCCGGTGTTATATCTGATCGTCGGACCTGCGGACTTGATAGAGTTGGATATGGAACTTTGATGTGATTATGGGTATGGATTGGTTGGCTTCTTTCGCCAATGTGGTGTAGGAGAGATTGAGTGCGGTTCGGTTTCTGGTGAACGGTTGCTCAGTGGAAGAGCAACCAGCGTCGTAGAGGTAGGTTTATTTCTTACCTCGAGGCTAGGAAGATGGTGCGAGAACGGTACATTTATCATCTGGTTCGGGTATTACGTCTGATGGCCAGGAGTGCAGGCTATTGATCGATTCGGTGGTTAGAGAGTTTCGGATGTATTTCGGGCGATCTCGGGTATCCCTCACGAGAGGAGATTGAGTTTTGTATTGATATGTCGCGGACACTCGGCTATATCTGTTCGCCATACAGGATGGCTTTCTTGAGTTGAGAGAGTTGAAGGACCAGTGAAAGATTTCTTTGAAAAAGGCTTTATCGAGGCCTAGTATTTCTCCACTGAGGCGCGGTTTTATTTGTAAAGAAGAAGGATGGGACGCTGCGTATGTGTGTTGATTACAGGCAGCTAAATAAGGTAACCATCAAGAACATATACCCCCTCCCCGGGATTGATGATTTGTTTGACGATTGCGAGTGCGAGTGTTTCTCAAGATAGACTGCGGTGCAGTTATCATCAGTGCGAGTTAGAGCGAGATATCCCAAAGGCGCATTCGGGACCGGTATGGGCCTATGAGTTGGTGATGTCTTTCGATTTGACAGCGCTCAGTGGTATTTATGGATTTGATGAGCCGGGTGTTCAAGCCATTTTGAATCGTTTGTTATAGTATTCATTGATGACATCTGGTTTATTCGCGCTGAGCGAGGCATACGAATCAACGGAGGCGGTACTTGGGGTCCTCGGGCGCGATTTCGCCAAGTTCTCCAAGTGTGAGTTTGGTTGGCCTCGATGGCATTCTTGGGGCATTATTGGGTGCGGTGTTGAGTTGTCGACAAAAGATTGGCGGTCAAGTCTTGGCCGAGACCTACTACTCAGCGGCCAGTGCGCATTTTCTTAGAAGTGGCGAGTTATTATCGTAGGTTTGTGGAAGCGGTTGCTTGATATCGGCCGGTTGACTAGGTGGCTCGAGAAAGAAGCTAAGTTCGATATCTGAAGCTTGTGAGAAGGGCTTCGATTCTTGAAGGAAAAATTGGCAGCGGCTCGGTTCTTACTCTTCACGAGGGTTAGAGGGCTCGTGATTTATTGTGATGCCTCGGGTATTGGGCTGGAGTGCGTATTGATGCGGCCGGCAAGGTTATAGTCATGCTTCCCGACGATTCTGAAGCATGAGAGAATTACCACCACGACTTAGAGTTGGCGCGATTATTCATGCCTTGAAGATTTGGAGACATTATTTATATGGGGTTCGTGTGGATATTTTTACAGACCACGAGCCTCGGTACATCTTGACGAGAGGAGGCTGAACTTGCGCGGCGGTGGTTAGAGTTGTTGAAGGATTATGATGTTGACATCTATACCATCAGGAAAGGCAGCGTGGTTGCGAATACATTGAGTCGTAGATCGATGGGAGTGCATGAAGTGCGGCGGAGAGGCGAGGACATGGTCGTCGAATCCATCGGTAAGCGAGCCTTGGGGTTCGTTTGATCGTCTGGATGATAGTGGTAAGTGCGGGTTCGTGAGATTGCAGTCTTCCATCATTGTTGAGGTGAAGAAGCGATAGTATGTGTCACGACGACCCGGGGCGGCGGTGCCTACAGGCACCGTTGATTATACATCGAGAGAATAGCGGCGGAACATACAACATCTGACATATTTAGACAATAACATCACGGTGGCGATAAGGCGCGCTTCCATAAAATATCATAATCAGCGAACTGACTCGGTTCTTACAGCCCAAACCATAAATGTGACTACGGACCTCTAGAATAACAAGCGTGGCGGGGCGGGGCCGTCATACCACGAATGTACATAAATCTACAACATCGGGGAAGAAGCGTACCAAAGACAAGCCTCGGAGAAATGGAGCTTGGCGTCGATAAGTGATCCTAAGAATGAGGATCCACCACCTTACCCTACCTGCGGCATGAGCGGCCCCGAGGAAGTCGATGATATGTACTAAGTATGTAAAGCGGAAAATCTTGTAATTACATCATAAGTTTAAAACAAAGCGGGAGGCGTGTATGATAATCAAATTACGATTACCATGCCTTACTAACAATGAGAGTAAATAGGGGTATACTTACAACATAAAATAGGAAGCTCACGATCAGCGGGACCACCGCCCGCGGTATCATTAAGCAATCCTACTCGCAGGACTATTTCACCCGCGTAGTCGTGTGGACGCGTGAGGTATTCCGCCGCGTGGGACTATTTCACCGCGTAAGCCGCTACGGACTCGCGTAAGGTATTATCGCATAGGTTGTACCGCGCGTGGGACTATTTCACCGCGTAAGCCCTTACGGACTCGCGTGAGGTATTCCTCGCATCGTGGGTAGCAAATCCACGGAATATGCAAATGCCACAAACCGAGAATGACCAGTAATGAATAATATACCACTAGCACAAACCGGCTATCATCATAACATAAGCACTCACAGGAACATACAATATATAAGCAAGTTAAGAAATCCCCTAACTTCTTATTATTCTCGTTCATATACACTCTCATTTTAGTTTACTTAAGGCACTAACATGTCTTTTATAAAAATCCGAGAATTTAACCCAAGTACTACATACTTCCACTCTTTTTAAAAAAATGACTCTTTTAGTATAAAACCTCGAAGATACTATTAGTAGTATCAAGTCAAAATTACTTTTCAAGACAAGTCACAATACCTTTAGAAATAAAGTTAGGTTTCTAAATCAAGTGACTCCCTTTCTTATAAAACCTTAGGCAATTGATGCATTAAAATCAAATTGCCTTTCATTAAATCAAGTCATTTATCCTCATTTATCTTTCCATAAAGCTAATATAACCAACCCGTAAAGTCGTTATATTCACTTTATACCTTAGCCAAATACAATTTCCTATCGAGGACTTATCGTTTAAAGCGAAACAAGTATCACATCTTTAAAACTCTTCAAGTCCATTAACTTTAAAAACTTAAGACATCGTATACTTTCAAGAAGAGAGTTAATCTCCTAACTTCCCAACTTGGCTATTCTTAAAACAAGTAAAGGATATCAAGGTCTTGTCGTCTCTGGTACTATATCGTCAACTAATCATGCTCAAAAGATAGGAAAGTTCTACATACCTCTTGGTCAAACCAGCCAAGTACAATATCCGCCCGTAGTATGTCACCTATAATGTCGCAATCGTCTATTAACGTCTTACTTCAAGCGTAGAATATTATAAGTGTAAAGTCACTAAATTCTCTACGGAAAATCGGACGACACCTCCTTTGTTTCTACATACTTTGCCACCTTTTTCAAGGCGAGATTCAATAACCAAACACGCCACATTTAAGGCCCAATCAAAGCGATTAACAATAGGGATTACCGTCTACTAGGCGTGTAAAATTCCGCCACAAAGATATCAAACTAATACAAACTACTAGTCCAATTCGCCACATTGAGATACAATAACACCGATTCTTATCAATTTCCATTTAAATCCAAGTTGTTAGCATAACATGATATCAAGTCATGATCGATTATAACTACTATAATCTTGAGTAAGTAACGTCGACGATTCTAATAAGCGACCAAATTGTAATCCAACTTCACATGGCTTAAATGACATTTCGGTTTAAGGCTACAATCAATCCATAATACTTATAAAACTTGACACATATACTTCATGCTATGCAAACATGTAAGGCTAACAACGATATATAATCTTTTAACACTTAAGAGACAAGATTATTACCTCAGCGATTCTTAGTCGACTTCGAATCCGAAGTCGCTCCTTAGCAACTTAGAGCCTCTTCTAGACACTTCAATCCGCTACTTGAGACCATAGAACAACACAAACAACTTTCCTTCAATCTTCCAAACAAAACCTAGAAAGCGACTAGGTTTTCATCTTGCGACTAACACGAAAACTATCTTTTTAAGGATTTTTATATTGAGATACACTAACAATACACTCATGAACCTTGGTTTAAAGTGTGGAGCTTAATGGACAACAACAAAAAAATTCTTTTCTAAGGGCATGAACAGGAGAGCTTGCTCTTGGAGTTCTTCAAATTCTCGAAAAATTTGGCTAAATGTTGAGCTTGTCTTGATACTAGTACTACTATATAGTTGATGGAGGTCGAGATGTGCACAAATGTGTGGCTTGGATGAAGTTTCTTTAAATATCAAGACTTGTGGTCCCATTGACCAAGTCAACATTGTCAAGCTTCGTCGAGTTGCAAGACTTAGTCATCTAACAAAGGTCAAATGACCCTTTTGTTTCTTGCCTAATTTCGTCGAGCACCATAAGGGTGGGTGACACGTGTCGCCCTCATAAATCGTCACAATATTACGTTTTCCGACAATTCCATAATTCCGATAAATTTTTACAAATCTCTAATCTTATCATTTAGGATTCTCACGTACGTTCTTAAAACATGTCCTGTAAATACGGGGTGTAATAGTATGAGGACCGGTTTTGATCTGATATCGAGATCTGACTCTTGAGAGGAGAAGAGTCTATTTGAGTAGCGCTAATGGGGTGCTAAGATTTGAGAGCGAGGATGTGTGTTCCGATGTAGCGAGAACGTCGGCGGTTAGGGAGGCAGCGATGCTCGTTACTCTATTAAATCGGTCGACTAAGATGTACCATGACCTCGGATGTATGTATTGGTGGGATGGCACGAAGAGGATGTGGCGGGTTTTGTTGCTCGATGTCTAATTGTCGGTCGAGATTGAGCACGGCCGGTGGGCTATTGCGAGCTATTGATATTGAGCATGGAAGTGGGAGATGATCAGCATGGACTTTATTACGGGTTACCTCGCACTCGGAGGAAGCATGATTCCATGCAGGTTATTGTAGATGGTGGCGAAACAGCCCACTTTCTTCGATCGGGCGACTTATTCGGCCAGGATTACGCTAGACTTCACATCAGAGATCGTGAGGCTGCATGGGGTCCCTATATCTATTATATCGGACGAGAGCCGGTTCTGGCTAATTTACAGAGATCTTTTGAAGGGATTAGGGGCGCAAGTGTGCCTCGATCTTGCATTTTATCCTTAGGCAAGCGGACAGGCAGGCGTACTATCGGACAACGAGGATATGTTGCGGGCCTGTGTTATAGATTTCAGGAGTAGATGGGAGGATCATCTGTCTCTTGTTGAGTTTGCGTATAATAACAGCTACCATTCCAGTATCCATATGGCGCCTTATGAGGCCTTATATGAGAGGAAGTGCAGATTGCCGATAGGTTGGTTCGATGTGGGTGAAGTTCAGTTAGTCGGACCGGACTTGATCCAGCAGGCGGTGGATAAGGTGAAGCTTATCCAGGAGCGGTTATTGTCAGCTCAAAGTCGACAGAAATCGTATGCAGATAATCGGCGTCGACACTTGGAGTTTGAGATGGATGATTTGGTCTTCCTGAAGGTATCACCCATGAAGGGTGTGATGAAGTTTGGGAAGAAGGGGAAACTTAGCCCAAGGTACATTGGGCACTTGCTCAGTGTCCGTAGGTTAGGCAAGGTCGCTTTATGAGTTGGATCGTCGTCCGTCTGAGCGGTACATCCGATTTTCATGTGTCTATGTTGCGGAGGTGTATCGGAGATCCATCTAGAGTGCACCCGATTTGTGATGTCCAGGTGACAAAGGGGTTATCGTATGAGGAGAGTTCCATAGCGATACTCGATCGTCAGGTTAGGCGACTGCGGACAAAGGATGTGGCTTAAAGTCGGTCTTATGGCGGAGCGAGCAGAGAGGAAATGACATGGGAAGCAGAGGAGGACATGATGAAGAAGTATCCTCACTTATTCCCTACACCTCCAGGTAACTCACTTTCCTACTTGTTGATTTTAATTGACATATATACTTAAGTGTTGTTATGACTATGTATGATATTCTTGTTTATGTGGGATATAGCAAGAGGGACTATGCCGATATCTGAGGTGATTTAACGTAGAAGGAACATTCGGGATGAATGTTTCTAAGGGGGAGAGAATGTTACACCGTAGTCAGTTAAATGCGTATGAGCGTCTGAAAGGAATTAAGATTTAAATTTTTGGAAAGATAAGTTGACAGAATGTTTTGGGCAGGTTTTTAGTCAACTTTCGGGCGTTTTATGTCCAGTTATATTAGGAGTTCTTAGGTGTTTCAAAATCCTAGTATGAAGTTCGTTGAGTCTAGTTTCCAACGCAACAAACCGCTCGTCGATAGGACATCAGAGTAGAAAGTTATGTACGTCACAAGTTCAGTGGCGTGAGCAGGAAAATGTTTTCGATCGGGCACCACAGCGACATGGCGCGGCTGCGAGGCATGCGCGTAAGTCTGAAACTTTCTAAAGTTACAGCGCTTGGCTGGCTGCGAGGCAGCGGCGCCAAGGCGGGATTTTACGTGAAAAAGTAAAAATCGGAAGATATTTTTGTAGGGGCCACTGGGGAGCGCGACAAGTGTCCCGATTAGTGGATCAAGATGAGTCCTATATCTTGGCAGACTTGGCCATTCTACTATAGGTCATCAAAACACGTGCTCTTCTCTCTAAAAAAGTTGATAATACTTTAAGCCAAAGATGAAATTATCGGAAAGGTGGCAAGAAGGAAATATGTTGGCAAGCTTGTAGAAGGTTCGAAGAGGTGATTTTAACGTGAAGAGGAATTGTGGAAAAGGGCAAGTGGGCGTGTTGTTGGACTGTTTTGGGCGAATTCCAAGGTAACAATTCATTCTCCTTTTGAAGTAAATTATGTTGCATGTTAAGGAATGAAGGACTTGTAGTTGTCGATATTGTTATTAGGTATATAACATGTGGGAATAACGATTTGGATTTGAAAGGATTAGATAAGGATAATATGTGAGCATGTTGTAGCCGAGCAATTGCCTTAAACTTATTGGATTGTTTAATATGAAATGTGGGGCAGAATTTTACACGTCCGGTTAGGCGTGTAATGCTGTATTATTGAATTGTTGGCCTTGAATGTGGCATTTGGTTATTGATTTGGGCCTTGAAAAGGTGGAAAAGTGCGTAGAAGCGAAGGAAGTCTTTGTCGATTTTTAGTAGGATAAGTAATTGTACACTTAGAGTATTCTCTGAAGAAAACTAGAAATTGATAGGCGTTTTATGGTTATTATAGGTTGATACTCTCATACGTCATATTCGACTTGGCAAGTGGATTTAGCCAGGAGGTATGTGATTCTTCTATCCTCTTGAGCATGATTGTTGTGAAATATATAGTGCGGTAGGCGTCGTGTGTTAAATAATTTGGTTTCACTTTGATGTCCTTGACTTGAGTTCTAAATGATAAAAACCTTGAAATATTTCAAAAGAGTTATGAATCATTATTCGGAAGAAATTGATATTTGGTTTTAAAAAGAATAGGTTCTCTTGGTTTTCCAAGCGAATGTGGTTGTTTTGAATTATTAAAAGTATAATTATTCACGATAGCTTTATGGGAAGTTAGTTATAACGACTTAAGGAAGATAAAAAGAATGGTTTACTTACTTGTTTATAATAACCTTGTTATGATTTCTGAATGTGTGGTAAGTTGGTTGATAAATAAACATGCTAGGATCTACTGCGTCGATGTCTTGAGACTTTTGTGTGAAGGGGTTTTCTTGTTGTGCTTATGTTGTTTCTGATGAGTCGGTTGTTCTTGTATTATATCACTTACCCACGACATATTCGTTGTTCATATCTGCGCGGGTTAGCTACCACGATGCGAGAATACCTCATGCGGGTCCGTGTGACTTATGCGGGCTCGATAGTCGAGGGAATCGCTCGGGTGTGTTACCGTCTCGAGAATACCTCGTGCGGGTCCATGTGGCCTATCACGAACTACGGGAGTCGAGAAGCGATGCGGGTTAGCTACACGTCGAGGAATACCTCATGCGGGTCCGCGTGACCTATGCGTGCTCTGGAAGTCGAGATTAGGACTCGCGCAATGATACTTAGAGGCGAATGGCCTACTCCGATCATTGGCGGTCTAGAAAGAACGGTTGGGTTACACTATTTGCTCTTGTATATACTATGGCACTATGTCTTATTAATTGGTTTGTTTCATACATTATACGTGGATTGGTTTTAGGTTATGATTTCATTTCCCAGTACTGTTGTATTGACCTCCCGGAGTGCGTTAAATCTTTGCGGTAGAGTACGTCGATTGTTGATCCTCGCTCATGGGATCAGATACGCTTTGGGAAGCTCGTTTCTCGGAGTCTTATCTTTTAGTATGATTCCTGTCATTGTAGGTTCGTGTACATTGAGGGTATGTGGGTGGCCACCGAGTCATAGTTGTTATAAACTCTTAGAAGTACGTAGTCTGTTTTAAATTGGGTTTGTAAGGATGGCTATCGATGCTTTGATTTATATATATACATATTGAAAGGCAACCTTAGCGGTTAGCCTGTTTATTATCTTACATTGTTCCATGTTTTTAAGTTTACTTCCGATGGTTTCTCTGATGTGTATCTACTAAGGTGCCCGGGTAAGGCACGATCGGGAGATTGCTCGTGACCAAGCTTGAGGAGTTCGGAAAATGTGGTGAGATAAAACTTCGCTCAAGGCTAAGATGCGTATTGAAAAGCTGTGCGATGTGGGTGGCGCCCCTCAAAGGTGGATCGAGGTCTTTCTTAAACACCACAAATAATGCGGTTTAAGCCAATGATGCGCGTATTTCCACCATGGAACTTTGGCTATCGTTGTATCGTGGAGGCCTGCGTGATCAAATTGGCACGAGGTTGCTCCTTTGAGCTAATCTTTACATGACCATAAGAATACCAACATAACGAGTGATGAGAAGTAAGAGATATCCCCTACGTGGGTCCTATCAAGTCAACTTAGATTTTGGCTCATGGAGAAAGCATTGTGAATGCGCAAACTGATAATAGAATGAAAGATTCAAATGCATAAGGAAGGTGTCACGACCCGACCTGGGCGTGTGGTGCCTTACAGGCACCACAGTGATATAACATCGAGAGAAAATCGTGGAAATAAAAACTTAAGCGAGGAAAGCAAGATACATTATAAGAAAAGCAGGCCAACCAAAGCGGTGTAGCCATTGTATATACATATAATCGACGATTACAATCCTTTACAAACCACACTTGCGGTACTACGGACCTCAGAGTGTAATAACAACTATGGCGGGACGAGGGCCCGTACCACAGATGTGCAGAACCTACAACTCGAGAAGCATGCAGATAAGCCTCGAGAAAGCGGGCTTCCCGATATCTTTGACGTGATCCATGGCGAGGATCCACGATGTACCTCTACTGCGGCATGAGCGGCCCGAAGAGGTCGATCTGATTACAGTATGTGGGCGAAAATATCGTAATGAAATCACATTTCATCATTTACAAAACCATTTGAAATAAATAAGCGATTATGTCAAGTAAGGGGCGTATCCCGAATAATCACTCACGCATAACTATGGGTCTCACGCCATAATATCACTCATGCGTGGAACTCATTCCTCGCTGTAGCGGTACATGATGTAAAACAACACCCGTATGTGAACTGAACACTAGATCTGCTGCGTCGTCAAAGCCGTCGGGCAGTAGAATAGCCAACTAGGAAGATCGGAAGCGACTACGGTCAGCTAGCCACCTTATTGGCGAGGCAAGTATCTTAAGCTAACGTGCAATAGCCTCACGTCTCACAAGATATGGCCAGAGGCAAGTATCTTAAGCTATCTACGGAGGCTCTGGGTACGAGAAAATGACGAACAAGTATCTAAAGTGTGCACGAACCACGCGCATTACAAATCAAGCGCGTGATCGCTCGTCGCGCGGCAAGCTTCATGGATTAGCGGTCCGTGGACTAACAATCTGAACCTCATAATGACCGCGTGCCGGCATCTCACCTCGGAAGTCATGGCCGTGAAACCATCCTCGGCCGTGCGTGGAACATCCGTCGCGTCGGCGTGTCGAAGAAATAAATCGGATAGCGGCCCTCCCGGAGAGTCACGGCGATCTGAAACAACGATCGATACTCAAAGTGGGCGCATGTCGTGGACCACCCAGCGTCGGTATGTCGATCAATCAATCGGATAGCGGCCCTCCCGAGTCACGGCATATCAACAAAACACTTGCACGTCAAAGACTATCACAACAAGC
This sequence comes from Przewalskia tangutica, assembly GCA_029844215.1. Lineage (NCBI taxonomy): Eukaryota > Viridiplantae > Streptophyta > Magnoliopsida > Solanales > Solanaceae > Przewalskia > Przewalskia tangutica. Next base: position 2,383,569 of record JAQGDG010000030.1, read on the forward strand.
GTAAGCGAGTTCAGCGTACGTTTATTCTTTCAAAAGACCTTTTTACGTAAAAGCCACATGATACTAATACTCGTAGTATATAAAGAAAACACGTTTTACTTTTAACACCAAATTACTTCACCGTAAAAATCTTTACAAGGCTTTTAAAATCAAGTACTTTATACTTTTTAAACCAAGTGCTTTTCTTTTAGAACAGCATCAAGTATACTCTTTTAAACCCAATTAACTTACTCTTTTCAAAACAAGTAACCTATACTTAAATCAAGTTACTTCTCATTTTAAACAAGTCGTTATAAGTCAAGTCTCTTATCTTTCAAGATTAAGTCTCTTAACTTTCAAAATCAAATCTTTCTTTTATTTTCATAAGGTCGTTATAACTAACTTCTCATAAAGCCATTATAACACCTTATGTTTAAAACAAACAAAACTCATTTCACACGCGTCGTCTAGTACTATATAGTTCCTGACAATCATGCTCAGTATAGGAAGAATCACATACCTTTTTAGCTTAAACCACAAGCCAAGTCAAGTATGCGCGCGTAGAAGATCCACCTATAAAGGCCTGATATATCTATCGATCTCTAGTTCTCTTGGTATAATATTCTAAATACAAGATTCCTTATTCTCTGAGAAAATTCGGCGCCTCCCCGCTATCTCGTAAAACTCCTCCCTATCCGGGCCAATGACAACTCCCGAGGATTACACGTCTAGCAGGGCGTGTACAATTCTACTCCGCGATAAAACAACGATCTGTAAATCTGACCTATGTAAATCTGATTCAATTCTTTTTAATACTTATTCTATATATAGTATACTCGACTATATATTACTCTGATATGTAATTTCCAATTCTGATAGGGGACATAGATTATTACCTCGATAAGCCCAAAAATTATCAAGTTTATAAGTCGATCACGGGCAGCGTTTGGCTCGACTCCTTACGCTCCAACCGCTCAGCGACCCTTAGAAGTTTCAACAACCTCAAAACTTCAACCAAGCTAGGAAGATTTTTCTAGGGTTTCACTTTCTGACTATTGGAATAAAGTAGTATTTTCGGGCTCTAGTATTAAAACAACTTTGGAATACTACTAGGGATACTAGGCCAAGGTATTTGGGATTATCTGATAATACTCAAGTATTTTCTACACAAGTGGGGAGGGATGAAAACACTAAAGGGAAAGGGATATTTTGCCTTGGAAGACTTTCAGTGTGGATGATTTTACTCTTGAGCTAAGGGGTATTTATAGAAGAACCAGGGCCATGATCAAGGTAAGTGTAGGGTCAAGATTGGGCCATGTGTGTGTGGGTCCCACGCACCACATGGCCAACGAAAACTATGCAGTGTAGTGGCCATTTCGGCCGAGACAAGTGGCTGGCCAACATCCGCAATTCGACCAAGTGTGCCACGTGGGGTGACACGTGTCTCCCCGATTCGTCAAAATATTTAGTCTTCGAAAATATCCAAAATCAGGAAACCTCAAAACAAAGTGGGCCCCACAAAGCAGTAAATTTCTCCAGTGGGTCAGTGACCATTCTGAAAATAAAATCCCAAAATTCTAAAATAATCCGAAGTCCAAATACCAAATCGGGAATCCAATTCCCGTTAACGAACCTTTTTCTTCACAAAAAGCGGAAACTTTTAAGTGAAAAATCACATCTTTCTTTCTTTCCAAAATTTTTCGTATTCTCGTGCGTGCGTCCTCACATACATACCACGGAACTACGGGGTGTAACATTCTTCCCCAGAAACATTCGTCGAATGTTCCTTCTAATCTCCGAACAAGCGTGTGCGGTATAGTCTTCACTACTATACTTACGAAACCAATCACGCCATCGATGGCCATAGTATATCATACAAATCCAAGCTAACGAGAAATCATTTCTAATCTCACAGCGGCTCCAGCAATTTACTCTAAGGCCTATCTCGGCCTTCACGATCGATTCTGGTCGAACACGTCCACGAACTTCATCGATGGTTACCTAAATTTGGGCTAGCACCCGTGACCTACCACGTGGGACCACCTCGAATGGCCCGCTCATTCCGGGCTGCGGGTTGACGCGACAGCCTCGACCCGACCATTATCGGCGCCCGAACTCTCGTTCCGATCGGAACAATCTTACTAATTCACGTCATAAGCTACCACTTCCGTCTTACACTACCCGTGGAATTATCACGCGATACACCGCGTATAACGCAACGACCCGATATCAGCGAAAAATCTTTTACTCACGGCGGCGCATCTAAGGTTTCAGCGTATAATATTCTAAGGTTCAAACTTTCACGTCCCGGACTTACCCTTTCTCAGCGCCCGTGTTTTCTAATCACAACAACATAATGCTATCGAACATAACAATTAAAATATACTCGTCTTAACACAAATGCATACTAGTCTCTAGAGGGTCAGGATATACGATATCAAAGAATGGCGGTTTCAGGACCGCTAGGCGGGAACTACCACCGCGACCCTGCAGCTGCGGTATATGAACACCTGCTGTTATCGAAGGCGAAGAACCATGCAGATCCAGAAGCGAGTCTCAGCATCCGCTACCTGCGGTAGGACAATTCCTCGCAAAATGGCCCCATCACATGTAAAACAAGTCTCGACCTCCCCGAATGGGGTTTACCTGTTGCTACACTTAGGTCGGGGTGGCTTCAACGACACTAACTCGCGAAAACAGAACCCTTGGAGCCACGACTGCTCCTGAATGCTCTGGAGGCCACGAAGGCGTGAGGACCACTGCATCTTGGCGGCGGCGTATAACTAGTCTGCTGCTGCGGTCCGCCTTGAAAGTCACCAAAGGACCTGCGTCACGGCCTTACTGGCGGTATTGGTCGATCCGTCGGTCTCTCCGTGCCTCGCACCACTGGTGCATGAGCTGCGTGCGGGCAATATCCGTGCGGTGAGCGATACACGAACAAGACTACGCCGGTAGTCGTCAAGCCTGTGGCGTGCGGTGCACTCGGTCCTCCGTATTAGCTACTACGCGAGGGCATGCTCGAGCGAGTCGAACTCTACGTTGTACTCCCGGTATGCGTCCTCGCATCTCGGCATCGAAACACAGCCGGCGTGCCCTCGCCATGCGGAGGCAAGAAATGGTGAGAAATGCCTCGAGAACTTCGTCCCCAAGCAGTGGGCGCGTGCTCCCCGGGACGGCTCGCGAATCAAACGATCATTGCGGTATCACGCGGCCGATGCGAACAAAAATCACGGACTCGGTCTCGAAGCCTTGATCACTCGCATGATCCTCATGGCGGCGGATGAACTCCTGCGGATCATCGCCGAGCCTCGACCGTAAAACTACGGCGGGATCTGACTCGAGAAAATCCGTAGCCTCGAACTATCCGATGCAGGGTGAACTACGGGGCTCTGGGCCCAGGCTGCTGCGTCCGGCTATCCTGTGTCGGCCACGATCACGGCGATGGCGGGACATCTCCTTGTAACCCGTCTCATACTGCTCCGGTGTGAGGCTGAGGCTCAGTGCAGTGGTCTCTGTAGCCAACTTTGCGACTCTAAGCTTCTTTGGGGCTGGCGGCGTCCTGAAACTCGCCGTCGAAGCACTATCTCAGTCTTGGCCAGACTGCGCCCTCGTACTCTCTGTATCCTACTAGCGGCTCCACGGTGTCTTGCCACGGGCGGGTTGCACTGCGCGGAGGCATAGGGCGAGAAGAATACGTCGAGAAGAGTCAACTTACAACCGGCTCTGAGGCACGATCTCGAGTGAGAAGAAATAGAAACCAATCCTAGATATCCCATAGCCTCACGATTATAGGTGTGGTGCGCGACACGCGATGTCGAGACTCTACTAGATCTGATGCAGTAGACACTTTCAGAGATTAAGCGCTGCGATACCACTTTTGTCACGACCGACCTCGGGCGTGGTGGTGCCTACAGGCACCCTGGTGATCTGACATCGAGAGAAAATCGCGGAAATAAAAACTAAGCGAAACAAGATACATTATAAGAAAGCAGGCCAGCAAAGCGGTGCGCCGGTATATACATATAATCGAGCGATTACAATCCTTTACAAACCACGCCACTTGTGATCTACGGACCTCACAGAGTGTAATAACAACTATGTGGGACGGGGCCCGCCATACCAGAATGTACAAGAACACATAACTCGAGAAACATGCGAAAGATAAGCCTCGGAGAAGCGGAGCTTCCCGATATCTTTGACTGTGATCCTATGGCGAGGATCCTGGCCGATGTACCTCTACTGCGGCATGAATGGCGAAGGAGAGTCGATCTGGCCAATTACAGTATGTGGCGAAAATGCGTAATGAAATCACATTTCATCATTTATAAAACCATTTGAAATAAATAAGCGATTATGTCAAGTAAGGGCGCGTATCCCGAATAATCACTCGCACATAACTATGGGTCTGCGCCCGTAATATCACTCGTGCGTGGAACTCATTCCTCATCGCCGTGATACATGATGTAAACAACACCCGTATGTGAACACGAACACTAGATCACACTGCGTCATCAAAGCCGATCGGGCCAGTAGAATAGCCAACTACGGTCAAGCTAGTCATATCCCGTCACGGGCAAATGCGGAAGCCAACTACCGATCCAAAAGCTAGCCGCGCAATGGCGAGGCAAGTATCTTAAGCTAACGTCTGATAGCCTACCGTCTCACAAGATATGGCCGAGGCAAGTATCTTAAGCTATCTACCGGAGGCTCAGGTGCGAGAAAATGACGAACAAGTATCTAAAGTGTGCACGAACCAGCGTACAAATCAAGCGTGATCGCTGCGTCGCGCGGCAAGCTTCATGGATTAGCGGTCCGTGGACTAACAATCTGAACCTCATAATGACCGCGTGCCCGGCGTCTCACCTCGGAAGTCATGGCCATGAAACTATCCTCGGGCGCGTGCGGTGGAACATCCATTCGTCGGCGTGTCGAAGAAATAAATCGGATAGCGGCCCTCCGAGAGTCGCGGCGATCTGAAACAACCGATCGATACTCAAAGTGGGCGCATACTCGTGGACCACCCAGCGTCGGTATGTCGATCAATCAATCGGATAGCGGCCCTCCTGCAGAGTCGCGGCGACATATCAACAAAACAACGCACGTCAAAGACTATCACAAGCAAGCAAGTTCAACGTACATTTATTCTTTCAAAAGACCTCTTTTTACGTAAAAGCCACGTGATACTAATACTCGTAGTATATAAAGAAAACACGTTTTACTTTTACCACCAAATTACTTCACGCCGTAAAAATCTTTACAAGGCTTTTAAAATCAAGTACTCTATACTTTTTAAACCAAGTGCTTTTCTTTTAGAACAACATCAAGTATACTCTTTTAAAACCCAATTAACTTACGCTTTTCAAAACAAGTAACCTATACTTAAATCAAGTTACTTCTCCTTTTTGAAAACAAGTCGTTATAAGTCAAGTCTCTTATCTTTCAAGATTAAGTCTCTTAACTTTCAAAATCAAATCTTTCTTTTATTTTCATAAGGTCGTTATAACTAACTTCCCATAAATCCATTATAACACCTTATGTTTAAAACAAACAAAACTCATTTCACACACGTCGTCTCTGTACTATATAGTTCACAACAATCATGCTCGAGTATAGGAAGAATCACATACCTTTTAGCTTAAACCACAAACCGAGTCAAGTATGCGGCGTGAAGATCCACTATAAAGGCCGCGATATATCTATCAATCTCTAGTTCTCTTCGTAGAATATTCTAAATACAAGATTCCTTATTCTCTGAGAAAATTCGGCGCCTCCCCACTGCTATCTCGTAAAACTCCTCACTATCCGGGCCACGGGCCAACAACTCCGGGGATTACCGTCTAGCGGGCGTGTACAATTCTACTCCGCGATAAAACAACGATCTCGTAAATGCATTTATGTAAATCTGGTTCAATTCTTTTAATACTCATTCTATATATAGTATACTCGACTATATATTACTCTGATATGTAATTTCCAATTACAATAGGGGACATAGATTATTACCTCGATAAGCCCAAAAATTATCAAGTTTATAAGTCGATCACGGGCAGCGTTTGGCTCGACTCCATACGCTCCAACCCGCTCCAGACCAGAAGTTTCCAATAACTTCTCTAAAAACTTCAACCAAGCTAGGAAGATTTTTCTAGGGTTTCACTTTACTGACTATTGGAATAAAGTAGTATTTAGGGCTCTAGTATTAAAACAACTTTGGAATACTACTAGGGATACTAGGCCAAGGTATTTGGGATTATACAATAATACTCAGTATTTTTCTACACAAGTGGGGAGGGACAACACCTCAAAGGGAAAGGGATATTTTGCCTTGGAAGACTTTCAAGTGTGGATGATTTTACTCTTGAGCTAAGGGGTATTTATAGAAGAACCAAGGGCCATGATCAAGGTAAGTTTAGGGTCAAGATTGGGCCATGTGTGTGTGGGTCCCACCACGCCACATGGCCAAACGCAACTATGCCAAGTGTAGTGGCCATTTCGGCCCCAAGTGTGCCACGTGGGGTGACACGTGTCGCCTCGGTCGTCCAAAATATTTCGTCTTAGAAAATATCCAAAATAGGAAACCTCAAAAACAAAGTGGGCCCCACAAAGCAGTAAATTTCTCAGTGGGTCCCGTGTGACCATTTCTGAAAATAAAATCCCAAAATTCTAAAATAATCCAAGAAGTCCAAATACCAAATTTGGGAATCAATTCCGTTAACGAACCTTTTTCTTCACAAAAGCGGAAACTTTTAGTCGAAAAATCACATCTTTCTTTCTTTCCAAAATTTACATGCCGTATTCTCGTACGTACGTCCTCACATACAGACCCTGGAACTACGGGGTGTAACAGAAGGCCCAAAAAACGAGGGCAATACCAACATCCAAAAAATACAAATATTTTGCAAAAAATAATAAACATTGCGACACGCCCAAAAATAAATCTTATGCTAGAAAAGTAGAAGTCAAGAAGAGGCATCATCAATAGAGGTCTCGGGTTCTTAATACTCAACAAGTCCCTGTGCCTTCAGAGTAAGAGAAATCGGCCAGTCCCTAGGAAGAGTCCTATCAGCATCACCGCGAGCAGACGTAATATCGCTCTCCGTCTCTGTCGAGACTTTCCTCCTCTCACGAGTAGACTACCCCGCTATCAAAAGCTTGGGTGAAGTCCTCGGCGTAGGTTGAACATGAAAAGCCTTAAAAGCAACCTCATCCACGTTCGTATGGTGACCCATTTCGGCATTGACATCAATTGTTTCATCTGAAGCCTCTTGAAGCGATCTTGTGAGCGATACATGACATAGGTCTTCTCGAGGATGAAATTCATATTTATTTTTGTATAGTGGCATCCACGTTGTTAGCGATATTTATTTGCTCGCATAGCGTCGCGTAAATCCGTAATATTGTCTAGTAAGGCCAGAATATCTTCATCGAGCGGTTTTCAAGTCAGATTATCTAAGCTTTAGTTTACATTTGGTGAGCGTTAATTTGTTTGTATTTTTATCTAATAACTAAGACTATGTAATTGTAGAAAATAAACTAATTATGATAATACTTTGGTTTAAATCGGTTATGAAGGAATTAGGGCTTGATATCCTCGATTATCTACTCTATTCAATCCTTGTCGACTATAATGATTAACTTCTTCGTTAAGATAGCGATTAACTAGGTATCTTATATTAGGTTAGGACATATAATCACTCAACCATGATCTGAACCATTCTATATTTCTATGATAGGATTTACCACGTATGAGGATTAAGAAAAGTAACATATAATGCTACACAAGTATCGAAATTACTTTAAATCAGCGATTTTAACATATGTCTAGTCAATTACAACATATCCAAATCTCTCCTTTCGGTTTTTGATTCGAAATCATATAGGTTATGATAACTAGTGATCAATTAATTATCAAACATTCATACCAAATACTGACTAAATCTTAATCAAGCGAAGAAGAAATCAAACAACTGTATTAATTCATGAATAACAGTTTCAAGTGATTCATAAGGAAAGCCCTAATAAAGTTTTTAGCTCTTAGCCATAGTCACGCTAAGAACTAATATAAACCAACATAAACTGAAATAAAAACAAAGAAAAGAAAAGAAACTTGAACCAAAGTTGTCTCTAATCTTGTGTTGTAGCCTCATTTTCCTCTCTAAAGTATGATGCGAGATGTAAGATCCCAGATGAATAATGAGGTTGGGGTTTTAGGGATTTATAGCTGGGAAGAGTTGCCATTTCGGACCCTGAAAACGTGTCAAAATTCGGCCCAGAACGTGAAAAATCCTCCTCGGCACTGCCGACCTGCAAAATGGCACTGCGGTGCCGAAAATCCTGCGGCTTCTCAGCAATTATGCTACCACGGTCCTGATTTCTGGCACCGCGGTGCTAATTGCCTTATAGACCCAGTCCGGTTTCTGGTATTTCTCGTCGGACTTACGTCGATTTCTATACTTCCCGGGACTTCTTAGGCTTCATTTCTTGGCCCTTTAAGTGTGCAATTCTACCTCAAAAAGAAATAAAAACGACCATAATATTATACTAAACATAAACGAAATGAGTAAAATACTAATTAAAAATGACTCAAAAAGTGTCACGAGCCGGGCATGGCCAGTGCCCTACAGGCACCCGTTCAGTATACATCGGAGAATAGCGGCGGAACATACCTGACATCTGACATTTAGACAATAACAACACGGGCTGGCGGAAAGGAGCGCGCCAGTAAAATATGCATAATCCGAGAAAAATGTACAACTCGGTTCTTATGATTTGAACCATGACATGTGACTACGGACCTCTAGGAATAACAACGGTGGCGGGACGGGGCCCGCCATACCACGAATGTACATAAATCTACAACATCGGGGAAAGAGCGTACCAAAAGACAAGCCTCGAGAAATGGAGCTTGGCGTCGATAAGTGATCCTAAGTATGAGGATTCACCACCTGCTTACCCCTACCTGCTGCATGAACGCAGCCCCCGAGGAAGGGGGTCAGTACATAATATGTACTATGTATGTAAAACTGGAAAAATATTGTAATTACATCATAGGTTTAAAACAAAGCCGGAGACATGTATGATAATCAAATTACAGTACACTGTGCCTTACTAACAATGAAAGTAAATAGTAGCAATATAAAATAGGAAGCTCACGATCAAATCAGGACCACCCTCCCACAGTATCATTAAGCAATCCTATTCATGGGACTATTTCACCCGCATAGGTCGCGTGGACCCGCATGAGGTATTCCTCGCATGGGACTATTTCACCCGCATAAGCCCTTACGGACTCGCATGAGGTATTCCTCGCATAGGCTGTATCCGCCCGCATGGGACTATTTCACCCGCATAAGCCGCGCGGACTCGCGTGAGGTATTCCTCGCATAGGTGTATCGCCGCGTGGGACTATTTCACCGCGTAAGCCGCGCGGACTCGCGTGGTATTCCTCGCATCGTGGTAGCAAATCCACGGAATATGCAAATACCACAAACCTGGGGAATGACCCCGTAATGAATAATATACCACTAGCACAAAACCGGCTATCATACAATATATAAGCAAGTTAAGAATCCCCTAACTTCTTATTATTCTTGTTCACATACACTCTCATTTAGCTTACTTAAGGCACTAACATGTCTTTTATACAGATCCGGGAATTTAACCCAAAGTACTACATACTTCCACTCTTTTAAAAATGACTCTCTTTCATATAAAACTTCGAGATACTATCAAGTAGTATCAAGTCAAAAGTACTTTTCAAGACAAGTCCTGATACCTTTAGAAATAAAGTTAGGTTTCTAAATCAAGTGACTCTTTTTCTTATAAAACCTTAGGCAATTGATGCCTTAAAATCAAATTGCCTTTTCATTACCATCAAGTCATTTATCTTTCCATAAAGCAAATATAACCAACTCCCATAAAGTCGTTATATTCACTTTATACTTTAGCCAAATACAATTTCCTATCGAGGACTTATCGTTTAAAGCGGAACAAGTATCACATACTTTAAAACTCTTCAAGTCCCTTAACTTTAATAAAACTTAAGGCGTCCTTAATACTTTCAAAGAAGCGAGTTAATCTCTAACTCACCCGACTTGACCATTCATAAAACTAGTAAAGGATATCAAGATCTTGTCGTCTCTGCGTACTATATCGTGTAACTAGTCATGCTCGAAAGATAGGAAAAGTTCTACATACCTCTTGGTCAAACCACTTGCCAAGTCTGATGTCCCCGTAGTATGTCAACCTATAATATCCTGATATGTCTATTAGCGCCTTACTTCAAGCGTAGGATATTACAAGTGTAAAGTCTGCAAATTCTACGGAAAATCGAATGACACCTCCTTTGTTTCTACTTACTTTGCCACCTTTTTCAAGGCGAATACAATAACCAAACACGCCGCATTTAAGGCCCGATCAATGCAATCAACAATAGGGGATTACCGCCTACTAGGCGTGTAAAATTCCGCATGAGAGATATCAAACTAACACGACTATTAGTCGATTTCGCCGTATAGAGTACAACAATACCAATTCTTATCAATTTCCATTTCAATCCAAATCGTTAGCATAACATGATATCAAATCATGATCGATTATACTACTATAATCTTCAAGTAAGTAACGTCACGGCGATTACAGTAGCGACCAAATTGTAATCGACTTCATGGCTTACATTACATTTTGGTTAAGGCTACAAGCGATCCATAATACTTATAAACTTCAACATATCAAATTCATGCTAGCAACATGTAAAGCTAACAACAAGCGATATATATATATGATCTTGTAACACTTTTAAGAGACAAGATTATACCTTAACGAATCTTAATCCAACTCCAGTCGAAGTCGCTCCTTAGCAACTTAGAGCCTCTTGAAGACACTTGATCCGCTAGTTGAGACCTTAGAACAATACCAACAAATTTCCTTAAAACTTCCAAACAAAACCTGAAAGCAACTAGGTTTTCACGCATGACTAATCTGAAAACTATCTTTTTTGAGATTTTTCTATTGAGATACACTTAAAATACACTCAAGAACCTTGTTTTAAAGTGGGAGTTTAATGAACAAGAAACAAATTTTTCTTTTTCTTAGAGAGTGAACCAGAGAGCTAGTAGCTCTTGCTCTTCAAATTTTTGAAAATTTCTAAGTGTTGGACTCACTCTTGCTACTACTAGTATTATATAGCACAATGGAGGGTCAAGATGCAACCAAATGGGTGGCTTGGATGAGGTCTTACTAAATATCAAAACTTTGTGGACCCTTTGACTTAGTCAAAATTCTCAAGCTCACTACTTGCAAGACTTTCCATCTAAGACTATGATCAATGACCATTTTGGCTATGACATTTTCGTCCAAGGCAACAATAAGGGGGGTGACACGTGTCTCCCTCCCATTCGCCACAATATTTGTTTTCCGATAATTTCATAATTCCGATAAATTTTTACAAGCCTCAAATCTTAACACTTGTGAGTTCTTACGTACGTTCTTAAAACATGTCCTGTTAAAATACGGGGTGTAAGAAAAAGTGTATATAAAATATGCCTAACAAACCCCCAAACTTAAACTTTACTCTCCCTCGAGTAAAGCAAAAAATAAAAACAAAAACAAAACAAACGAAGACTCTATGAAATAGATCAAGTAGATATAGCAATGCTTATTCAAAATCATGGATGAAAGATAGGATAATATGTTAGAACATATATAGCATGAATAATCATCAATATAGAATTTCAAGTTAGATATTTCGCAAATTCACTTAGATCATGGTCAATGGAAATACAAACACCTAACTTTATCATGTCGATTTCATTTCATCTTTTCCCAAAATGCTATAGACACATTACTTGTTATTCTCCGCTAATCATAGACATACACATTAAAGATCATCGGGACTTTCAAGGGTTGTAATGTAGGCTTAGCGGGGTAGGTAAAAATAGACATTTAGGCTCGATTCGTACCATAAGCAAAGCGGAACTCTGATTCAATTGAAAGTGTTTCTTACGATTACGCCCAACAGTCCCCTTGAGCAATTGCATTACCCATTTCATTTTTGTATTTTTTCATTCAACTCATTTTCCTTCTTTTTGATTTCCTTTTTAATCTCATACTTATTTTTCCCCTCTTTTATTTTGACAGAATGAGATACATTATAAATGACAGGCACCCCCAAACTTAGGCTTTTGCATATTCTTCATTGGGGTGCATCAAAATTTTTAATTCTCTTTTTGTTTTTTTTTCAACACTTTTCATCCCACTAACTTTCAATTATCACTTATGGCACAAACAGAGAATCATAGGGTGTCAAACAAATATCTTATTTTAGGCTCAAAGGGGCTGACTAGTGATATAATTCATGTCAGGGTAGGTAATGAATGGTCAGAAGGGCTATCAAGAAACACATGAATCATCTCCCTAAACATGTACATCTTAACTATTTCGCCTCAAATAACAAGCAAACAGATTTTCTAGACATTTTCATCTTTTCTTTCCATAAGCGACACACATAGGCTAAGCCAAATATCCCGAAGAAGTAGATGTCATGAATTTTTGTCATATCTAACTTAAGCACAGATTTTTGCTTTCGATTCCATTACATTATCCCACTTTATCCACTCGATATCTTTAGCAACTCTGACGTGCTTGATCCATAAAAAATTATGACTCGAAGACACGTGGAACAACACAAAGACAAATAAAAAAGACTTAAGCGGAGCCAAAACAAACTAAGGTCCCCTGCACTTAAGCGACACATTGTCACTAATGTAGAAGACTAAAAATAAGGGACAACTTACGACCAACACAGCGATCATAACGGAGTCGGGATGAGATTAAAATTGCACATCTTAGGCTCTCTAAAGTTTCAGCTCTTTTGATTATTTCCCCTTAGAATTCAGTCCTAGTCCGTCTACCATCAAAACATAAGACAAAATATAAGACCGTGAGACTGTTCAAGATAAAATAAAATAAACTAAAATAAAAATTAAAAATATTGGGTTACCTCCCAACAAGCGCTGTCTTTAACGTCTTTTAGCCGGACGCAGTTAACCTTTACTAGTGCCCACTGGATCCTTTTGTGAAGTGCTTGCAATCCGCACAGTTATTTTTGTCGGCCTCACTTCACCTACACCATTTCTATAGAACACAGAAAAAGGTAGTACTTTTATGCTTGCCCCCAAATTGCCAAATACTTACTTGCATTCAAAATTTCCTAAAGTGCAGGGAATAATGAAACTCCATGGATCTCTAGACTTTTGGGGGTTCCCTTGAGGGTATGACCTTTCTGGTTGAGGGTCAGCAAAGACATCTGGTGGTGTTTCTTCTGCAATGGGTACAACGAAAAGAACTCCAAGAATCTAAAAAAGTGAAAAATTGGATTCCAGTAACCCTTTCTTTCTCTATACCAACCACCTTTCTCAATTCCTCAATAGCTTGGTGTGGTTCAGGTTCCTCATTCTGCTTATCACCCCCATAACTGTGTCGCTAGGCAGATTTTCTTGCGGTACATTGATCATCATATCCTTCAGCTGCCCTATTTGTGTCTCCAATTTTTTTACGAACACCACAGTCTCGGCCATAAGCGAGCACAGTATGGATGCCTGCAACTCATTTCTATCTTCCTGTGGAACATGTGGGTTAGGCTGTTGTTGATGATTTCACTGCCCCTAATAGTAGTAGTAATCCATGTTTTTTTTCTTTACCTACAAAATAAGAAAAACAATAAAAATGAGAAAAATATGCTTTCATGAACAATTTAGAAAATTGTTCCTGGAGCAACCAAATTAGACATAAAATAACATAATCAAATATATACAAACAAAATTAGAAATAAGATTAGATAATTCGATATTAAAAGTACGTCAGTCCCCGACAACGGCGCCAAAAACTTGTTAGCGATATTTTGTTTTGCTCACGCAAGTGTCTGCGTCGACACAAGTAATATAGTCTAGTAAGACCGAATATAGTCCTCGGTGGTTTTCAAGTGCAGATTATCTAAGCTTTAGTTTCTATTTGGTGAGCGTTAATTTATTTGTATTTTTATCTAATAACTAAGATTAAGTTGTTATACCCGTATTTTGGTAATATGCGTGAGGCGTGCGTATAATAATTTAAGCCTTAAGGATTGGCAAGGATCGAAATTTGGGCGCAAGTACCAAAAGAATCGTTTTTTCGGCGAAGCGTTTTACTAAACTTGCGAAGGAAAATTTCGGCTATGTAATTTATAATTTTTGCGGATTTTTCAGAGGCGAAACATTTTGGACCATCGGAGGGTGACATGTGTCACCCTCGCATTGGCGTGAATTGGGCGGCAATGGGATGATTTGGAGCTTGTGGTTAGGTAGGATATTTGTGCAAGTTGGTGTGGTAGATGGATAAGGTACACATGGTTTAATCCTAGCCTACACTTGCCTAACACTTGGATTGATCTTGGCCATTGGTTGGCCATTGCTTGACCTATAAATACCCCTACAACTTGAAGACTTTCTTCGTCAAAAATCATTTCCAAGTCTTGAAATCCCTCCCTTTTTGTGAGTTGTGTTCGTCAAGCCCCTTTTGAAGCCTTGGCGAGAATACACCCCCTAGCCTAGTTGGTTTCGTATAATACCCTCCTTTTGTGGTATAGAAATACGCTCCTAGTATTGTTATAATGCCAAAATACTTTTGCCCAAATACCTTGTAGTACTTTCCAAAGTTACCTCTATACGTAGAGCAGGAAAATACTATTATACTTCCTTTAGCCACTAAGCGAAACCCTAAGGAAAACCCATAGTCGATTGAAGTGTTAAGAAGAAGTTGCGTAGAACTTCTAAGGGTTGTTTGGAGCGGGTTGGGCGCGGAGTAGAGCTTAACGTTGCTCGGGGGCGACGTTAAACTTGGATAATTTTGGGCTCATCGAGGTAAATACTACTGTCCTTCTATTGTAATTGGAAATTACATACTGTAGTAGTATTGAAATGAATATAAGATTCATAGAAGAGTATTGAACTGTAATAGAAGGATATTACAGAAAAGACTTGAACTGAAATCACATCAGAAGAATATATAAGTAGAAAATTAAACTGTACTTACATAGGATTTGTATTCTGATGAAGTGATAACATTTATTGGTTGAATGTTACTGCGGTAGCATATACTACTTGGAAGGTGGACAAGGCTAGCGGGTTATGGCCAGTGGGCGTTTTGCTTATAGTCGATAATCGTCGCGAGGTATGTGATTCTTCATATGCTCTTGAGCATGATATTTTAAAGATATATATATATATATATATATATATATATAGTGACGTGCGTGTGCTAAGCGAGCGTGGTTATGCAGCAATGTCTTTTGACTTAAGCTTTGAATAAAATATATATATATAGTGCGGTAGGCGTCGTGTGCTAAGCGAGCGTAGTTATGCAGCAATGTCTTTTGACTTAAGCATGAATAATAAGAATCTTGAAGTATTTCAAAAGAATTAAGGAACCTTTTTGAAAGAAGAGTAATACTTGGTTTTGAAAACATAAGAGTTATACTAGCTTTATGGGAAGTTAGGTATAACGTCTTAAGAGAATGGTTTACTGATTTTTAGAAGTTAAGAGACTTAATCTTAAAAGATAAGAGACTTGACTTAAATGAATTTATATGAAATTTGTGTGAAACCTCATTCGTGAGTAATGAGTACTTGGTTTTTAAAAGGAATAATGTTTTAAGCGATTTGAATCAGAATGAGTATCGACAAACCACTGCAGCGTTAATAAAGGAAAATGTATTGAATAATGAAGTAGTATTAAAACCAGTAGAAACCTCCATCTGCATAGAAGCTAAGATGAGACAAAATGATATTACATTTTCTAGATCGTGGCTGCTTTAATAAGATGGTTATAAACAAGAATAAACTGCTCACACATATGGAATATGTTACTCAATTGTTTTAAAAGAGATTAAGACATTGAACTATGAAACTTTTCTAAAATAAAGAGACTTGAGTAATTGAAATTAGGCAAACTGGAACTTTAGGAAAAAGAATGTTGTTGAAAAGGAAAGTGTTTTGGTTTACCTAAAAATGTGAGTCACTCTATTTTAATACTACGGGTATCGGGTGACTTTTATAAAAGGAATGGATCTCTTTAAAAGGAATTTAACGTACGTAGTACTTTAGGGTTAAAACCCGGACTTGATATAAAATGAAAGCACCTTGAGTTGTGTATAACTTGCCTATGCTTGTTGTTGTGTAACTTGCCTATGCTTGTTGTCGTGTAACTTGCCTATGCTTGTTGTGATAGCCTTTGTTGTGCAAGAATTGTGTTTCTATACTCTGGCGTCTCTCGATGGGCGGTTGACTTGTTGAGAACTTACTTGGGCGTCTTGGCGTGTGGAAGATTCCACGGGTATCTTCCATTATTATTATTACATGGGCATGTCTACAGATGATGGATTACGTGGACATGTGACCATTATGGTTATTTATGGCGAAGT